>OZ014531.1:190003269-191253269 GCA_963966105.1 Volucella zonaria
CAGGCAAATGAAAAACAATCCCAAACCCAGCAACAGCAAAAACAAACACTGAAACAACAGAATACCATAAGTCTCAGTCAAAAAAAGATCCTACTGCGCAACAAAGGCCGAAGAAACAGAAATTGCAACCACAAAAAAACCAACAACAACAGCAGCAACAACAACAACAACACAGCAGAAATCATTTAAGCAAAGGGTGCCTCGAATTAATACTTATAAACTGGAATTGAAGGATACAATAGATGTCGGCCATAGGCAACAATTTCTTTATTAAAAGACTAAATTTAGATAGGCACGCGATCTACGCGATTACTGAAGAATACGACGACGTAGTTCTTCTCCTACAACCCGAAGGGGGAGAAGCTGCAAAGAATGCCGCTGAGGGGGTTAGAATCGTCTACGGATCCGGAGGCGCTCCTTGCACTGCTGAAAGAGAAGGATTGCGTAGAGCTCAAATTCGTGGGGTTAAGCCATTCGTCAGGGCTAGAGCCAAAAGGGGGAAGCGGAAACTATCGTTTTTGCTGGTCCAGCTAAGTTCCAACAGCAAACTGGATGGCCTAAGGAGTATCAAAATCCTAGACTACCAGGTTGTACACTGGGAGGAGCGAAAACATTTTACGCTCGCCGCGTCGAACTGCGAAATGCAGCCTCGATGTGTGAAGTGCGGAAAGAACCACAAATCCGAGGAATGCGCTCTAGGTAAGGACGGAGCGTCTGAAAAAAGCCAACTCTCTTGTGTTTTATGTAGGAACACGAGACACACCGCAAAGTACAGGGGTTGTCCCAAATTCCAATACATAAAAAGAGTAAATCTGGCTCGGCAGCAGAAAGTGGAAGTTAAACGTCCACTCGTGCAGGCACAAACACCAGCCGTTACTCCCCAAGTTACCTACTGAGCGTAGGTAGGGGAAATACAGTACAGCAAGAAGAAGGTTGCTTCTCAGGCCCTAACGCCTAGAGCACCGGAGCCTGTACCTGACATGCTGGCTATCTTGCTCACTATTCAGTGGCAGATAGCTCAGATTCAACGTCAGATACAGGAACAGGCAACGCGGGTAGATGAAATATACGCGCTTCTGCCGGGCCTAACGCACCTCCAGGCGTAGTGGGTACGTGCATGGCGGAGCAAACCCTGAAGGTCTTTGCAGTGAATGTTAATTCACTGATTAGGTACGAACGAAGAGCCGCACTGTTTAAGTTCCTTAAAGACCAAGCACCTGATATGCTTTTGGTTAGCGAAACTAAGCTTACCAAAAGACACAAAATGAGGTACAGAAGATATAAGGAAAAAAGGACTGCGTTTCAAAAGAGTACGAGTATACAGTCGTGTAGTACGTTGGTTCCAGGTGCTGAAAGCATGCATTGGAAGCATCCCTCTCCGTAGTGGAAAGCGGTTATACATGGTATCTGTTTATGCATCTAAGGCTACTCAATCTAACTTATTCATCTCAGAGCTCGAGAAACTTTTTCGATTCCTAAGACAACGAACAACTACTGGTAGCAGCAGGCATTGATCCAAATGAATCCGTTGATGACGACAACTTCTTTGTGATCGAGGATCCGCAGCAGAACGTAGAGGTTATAGGAGCGATTTTCCAGGAAGTGTACAAGGTGAACGATACATTGGTCCGAACCACGACCTGCAAAATCAAGTCCTTGTGCACAATTTCTACCTTCGGAATGAAATCGCGAATTATCGATTAGAGAGCTCGGATTTCACCCAGTTCAGTGACGAGAATATGGCAAATAATGTCGTCGCCAATGAAAGGGTATTACCATCGTTCATTGCGAAGGAAGAGCTCCAAACGATCTTCGAATCTCTTAGGAGTAAGAAATTAGTGGGAACCGATGAAATACCAAACAATGTCCTTCGACATCTCCCACTAGAAGCGGTGGATATTTGTACCACCCTGTTTAATAAGAATGCAATGAATAATGCACATTATCCAGCGCATTGGAAAACTGCGGTTGTACATCCCATCCCCAAAAGGGATAAAGATACTTCCAATCCGGTGAATCTCCACTCAATCAGTCTACTTCCAAACATCAATAAGGTTTTCGAGAAGGTGATCAATAGAATCCTGACTAAGTGGGTTGAGGACAAACATATAGTTCCGGATAATCAATTCGGTTTCAAGGCGGGGCATGATATCATTCATGCTGCTTCTAAATTGGTGTCAGATATCCAATGGAACAAAGGCAAGAACCAGTACACTGGTACCTGCCTCATTGACTTGGAAAAGGCCTTCGATACCGTATGGGTAGAGGGCTCTTCTTCAAGCTGAACAAGTTGGGCATTAGTAAACCACTGATGTATATTCTTTTTGATGTGTTCTCCAGTAGACAGTTCATTTTCTGCTGGAACATTTAACATTAAAAACGGTCTGCAACAAGGTGCGGTAAATTCGCCGATCCTATTCAACAATTAGACAAGCGATCTGATAGGTTCACTTCACCATGCCATAGCGTACGCAGACGACTTAATCGCGTACAGATCGGGTCCAAAGATTGAGGTCATTAATACTCTCTTGCAGCGTGACTTCGATAAGATAAGACGATTTTGCGATGACTGGAAGTTGAAAATCAAATTTTAGAAATCGGAAACCATTCTGTTTAGGACGCCTTTGTGTGGGGCCCCTAGGGATACCCGAAAGAATTGGCGGAAGTTTTCGATCGTGGAGCAACGTGAGCAGCCACTTGCTTGTCGAAATGTAGTCAGATGCCTTAGGATCTGGCTAGATCAATATCTAAATTTTAAGAAACATATATGTAGATGTTGCTCTGGCCACACAAAACCAGCACCTCTGCCCTTAAAAAGAGACTATTTTATAGCAGCCATCTCGATGCGAGGGTGAAGGTGATCTGCTGCATGGCTCTCATCTCACCTATTGTCCCTGTAGATCGTATACCTCGTAACCCAGAAAAGTTAGTTTCTCAGGAGAACAAAAAACTCGGTATAAAAGTACTGAAAGCCAATAAAATTTAACTGGTTTGATTTCAGAAACTCTAATTGATGCGGATTTATGTTTCGCCACAACTTGTTATCAAAATTATTATTTTATGTTAATATTTTGGGTTACGAGGTATTACACTTATGTTTTTGCTCTGTTTCGGCTTACAGAGCCGAACCCACTCGCTTGAACCCATGGAGTCACTTTCACTGCTTGCAAGTCCATTGTAAAGACTACGCCCTTTTCCTGCTTAGCAAGTTCTTTGTCTTGCTCTTTTCTTTCCGAGCCCTATGTACATAGTTGCCAATCTTCGTTGGAAAGTTGGCCTACGTCTTGTTTTACACGAGTGTCACACTTGTGTTTTTTTACCGGATGTATGGACAAGTTCATTTCATGAAAAAGATTGGTAATATACCATCTGCATAGCGGTTTTTGGCCTTCTTCAATGCAGCTTGAATCAACAGTTGATTCGTGATAGAGGGCTATAGCTTAGAAGATGAAGCTCATGCAAAATGCGACGGAAGTGGTGAAGGAAAAGTTTGGTGACTGGGTCATCTCACGTTCATCAGTTGCCCACCGCGATCAGGAGATTTAACACCACTCGATTATTTTTTCTGGGGCTACATCAAGTCCTTAGTCTATGCTAACCAGCCAATCATTTTGGATGAGCTTGAGGCCAACATTCGACACGATATTGCCGGAATAACGCCGCAAGTATTGGACCGATTCGTCAAAAATTAAACCGATCGCTTGAAGCACTGCCAGCGAAGCTGAGGCGGCCGTTTGGATGATGTGCTATTCCACACACAATGGAATGAACGTTGCTTCAATATATGGCCAGAATAAATTTTATATCGCACACCGTTGTCGTTTATTGCAAATTGTTTTTCTTATCGTTTTAATGTGGTCATCCTTTACTATCAGAGATTTCCATATCCGATTCCAGGTATGATATATCCAGTTCCAAGTTGGATTCAAAGTCCCAACCATCCTCCGCCTAAGCTCAAAACGAGACAGAAATAGAGGAAGCTTCATGCCCTGGCAGGAGGAACTCTTGCGGATCGCCGATGATTCCACGGAGGAACGCAAATGAAAAACATTTGAGGATGCAGCGGTAAACGAACGCACTATACGACGTTGGTTTGGAAAGTTCCGTTCGGAAGACTTCAGCCTCGAAAGTGAACCACGTGGGAAGCCGGAAACGTTAGTTGACGGCGATGTTTTAAGAGCAACCGTGGATGCGGACCCAATGAAATCGGAGCGGAATATTGCGCAAAACATGGGAGTATCCCCAATGATAATAAATCAATGCCTTTCTCTCATAGGAAAGGAAAAGAAACTCGATAAGTGGGTACCCCATGAACTGAACTACAGAGTCTTTAAATGTGTGCATCGCTTACATTAAGAAACCAAACTGAACCGTTTTTGCACCGGATAGTCACCTGTGATGCAAAGTGGATACTGTATGATAATCGTAAAAGATTTGGGCAGTGGTTAGATGCAGATGAAAAACCAAAACACACCTCCAAGCCCCATCTTCACCCAAAAAAGATTATGGTGATAATTTGACGGACATCGAAAAGACAAATCCACTTTTCAGTTCTTCAACCAGGAGGAACGATAAACGCTATCAAATATTGCGAGGAAATCGACATATTGCATGCCAAATTGGCTGAAAAGCAGTTGGTCAATACGCACGGTCCGATACCTCACAAGTAACGATGCAAAAACTGTTGCAGTTGGGATTTGAAATTCTTCTGCATCCACCGTACTCTCCATATATTCCCACCTTCTCTGCACTCTGGATTCATTTTGCCGGCAGTAGGTCTTCCGGAACCGAGCCTTTGAAGATTTCATTGCCTCAAAAAGGCAGCACTTCTACGAAAAAGAAATATTTAACTTTGTTCACGTTGGAAGAATGTCATTGATGCCAAGGGATCCTATTTTGATTGAATAAAAATTTACGCAAAAATAATATTGGCTTTTCTGTTTACTGTAAAATCGGACATTTCATGTGGTACAACCCAATAAAAATGGTGTTTCAGCCTGGCAGGAAATGTTCAAAAAAACCTATTTCCACCTCCACTGACAATCATAATGACAATTTTATCGAATAAGTCCGTTGTTTGTTGACTGTTGCCTTCACCAGACACTAAAAAGCAGAGATGCGATCCGAAAAGCAACTAATTGTTCAGTCTGATCCGAAATATCGCAGTCAATTGATCAGCAGCCAAATGATTCAAGAAGTCATCGAAAGCGACATTTCTGATCTACTCAGTCATTTACGGGACATTTGACCCATGTCGAGAGAGATAGACCGACTTACATAAACAACAGCTTGGCAGACGAAAAAATACGCCTTACAGACTGGGAGACTCTATTGATAGATAGTAATGTTGAGAAAATTTACAATAAATTATCAGCGATTGTGGATAAGGTACTTGTGGAGAACTTCCCATCGGAAAAATGTGCAAAGCATTTCTTCGAGCAAACGGTTTATACGGTCCACAACTGTGACAATATAATGTCAACACTCAATAATAAGACCCTTCCTAACTCCATCTTTATAGAGGATACGTGCCTTGAAGAGGAATACAGCATAACCAAGTTACTGGATCAAAATAAATCACCAGCGATCGGCGTCAATCGAGGAAGAGACATTAAAATGCATTCATCGTCATAAGGATCATCAACCTAAACCTAACCAGAGGCAATGTACCAAATACACTAAAAAAAATGGATAGCAAGACCAATTTATAAAGGCGGTACAAAAAACTCTCTACAAAATTATAGGCCGATCTCAATTTTACCAGCGATTGACAAATGTTTAGAAGAAGTAGTAGTTAAGGGACTACTAAACTTTGTTAACAACAACACAATTATCCACGAAACACGATACGGGTTCCAAAAAAGAAAAAGTACGGGCAAGCTCCTTGGTCAATTTACGAATACAATCAACGCAAACCTTAATAAAAATCATCACGTCTTTGTCAGTTTATAGACTCTAATAAGGCGTTCAACACCTTAAATCCTACAAAGCTGATAGAAGAATTAGGCTGAGTTGGAATCAGAGGTGCATTGGCTGCCTGGCTACAGAACTTTATAAGTGGAAGAACTTTGGGACCTCTACTATTTATAATCTTCACAAACGAGTTGATGTATGCCTTTAAAAGTACGAGTAGAATTCTGTTTGCATTCGCAGACGATACAGCCATAGTCGTCAGACATAGATCTCCTGCCCTGGTACTTTTGACATTTGTGAAATAAACAGATGCAAAATACTCGTCAACAAGACATGAATCGCTATACTCCTAAGGAACGCGGAATAATTTGTGTTGGAGTTGGCGCAGCGTGAATTTCGGCGCAAATTTCCCGGTCGTGATACACCAACTGGGCAAACACTGCGACGTTTAGCTGGTCACCTAGAAGACTATGGGACAACAGGAGATTTTGCCAGGTCCGGCAGGCCCCGGAGCAGCCGTTATGCTGAGAATATCGCAGTTGTGGTCGCAGATATCGCAGAGGACCCCGAAGTATCGACCAGACCACGTGCCACGCAATTGCGCGTCAGTCGGCTGTCTTTACAAAGAATTTTGGTGAAAGACTGTAAGATGTTCTCTTAAAAAGTACAGAAAATTCATCAGCTGTTAGCTATTGACCGCTAAGCGCGTGTAACCTAAGCTCAAGTCATCCCAAATCTCGACCACAAGGCAGACAACTTTTCATCGAAAATCATCATGAGCGACGAGGCCCGTTTCCATCTCTGTGGATATGTGAATAAGCAAAATTATAGCTTCTGGGGGACTGAAAATCCGCGTATAAGCCAGGAAGAGCAATTATACCCGCTCAAAGTTACTGCGTGGTGTGCTGTTTACGCTGGAGGCGTCATCGTGCCTTATTTTTTCGAAAACGCCGCGGGCCAAACAATTACTGCGGACGACGAGCGATACAGAGCCATGCTAAACGACTTTCTCCTTCCTCAATTGGATGAATTGATACTGGACAACATGTGGCTCCAACAGGATGGAGCATACTACACGAGCCACAATCGAAATTTTGAGGGCTGCTCTTCCTGGTCGCCTAATCTCTCGTTTTGGCGATTTGCACTGCGCCGCAAGATCGCCTGATTTAATCTTTCCAGACTTCTTTTTTTTGGGTTTTCCGAAGTCACGAGTCCTTTTCAAGAAGCCTCAGACTTTTGAAGCGCTCAAAGAGAATATCGGCCAAGAATGCGAGGACCTAGCGATGGAAGCTCTGGCAAGGGAGATGGAAAATGCCACAAATCGAGCCCGAATGCGTGTCAATTCTGGCGGCGGTCATTTAGCCGATATCATTTTCTCGACTTAATAAGAACAATTTTAAGACATCAGGTAAAAATAACCCAAGAGCAGAACCAAAGTTTTAACTCATAGAAAGAATTGCAGCCAAAGAACATCGGGTGATAACTCTTGCGCCACCTTGTACATAATTTAGGTTCAGATGGTACTCCGCTGTAGTTTGGTACCTGCTTTCATGTATGGTATGTAAGAATCGTAAAAACATACAATTTATTAGTAAACATCGTGAACATACTATCTCGAGAAGTTTTCCAGCTGGGCTGGATCAAGGTGTCATACTACCCGTTCAGAGGATTCGCCTGGCTGAGGGCCCAACATCTCCAAAAAAAAATAGCTCAGTCGTGAACGGAGTATCTGAATACCTGGCGACCTACGGATTAACTAGCCATAGCTGTATACAGAGGATCTCTGTACAGATGGACCTTCCTTTCTCCGCTACTCGTGGGATATCAATGGATACACTCTTAACAAAGAACAAAACCCGAGACCGGTACTCTTTTAATACCGGGAGGTAAATCGGTGGCTGCACTGACTACCGGCAAAGTTCCTGCATTGTCGAGGGGAGGCAAGACTGTGGCAAGTCATGGTCCTCCATCACTTCCCCCACCCTTTGCAGTATCAAGTTTGTGGCACGGCCTTGTTGCGCTACAAAAATTCCTACCTCCTAGGAGGAATTAGCTCTTCAGCCGCATCGGCAAGCCCTATCCCAGACACTCTATATCAGCCGTCGAAATGCTTTACGTATTATCAAAACCTTCGGATCCACTCCGTAGGTTGTGAGAAATTGAGTGGGCTAACAAAGTTCATAAAGATGGACTACCCACTGCTCCCAAAATGCTAAAGGACTCCTCCAAGCGCCAAATATCGGTGGAGGAAACCGTTCCTGTTTCCAAAAGGTCCAAAACCAAAAACACCAAACCCTCCCTGCGTCTTCCAACATCACATCTCTGAGGTATTTTGAGGAAGTCTTGAAGTGTGCAATAACGATCGGGGTGATCAACAAAAACGTTACCGATTGATCGATAACACCTGAACGGTGGCGGCTGGTCTAGCTAAAGCTTTCGAGAAACTTCTTGACCATAATGCTGACCTCCTCCCATCACAAGCGACGCTTTAAAACTTATCGCTTGTGCCGAACAATCATCTCTCGATCCTTACACCAAATCCATAGGTGGATTAGGAGAGGTTTGGCCGCGTGCAAAGCTCAAGGTCGTGGCTAAAGGGGATAGGGCCTTCTGGGACGAAGATGCTTTCATAGGCAACAATTCAATCCATTTCTATACGGATGGATCCAGTACCAATAGCGGAATTGATGGCGCTGCTTTCTCAGGTAGGTTTAATCTAAGCCTCTTCTTCCGTCTTCTAAATCACTTTTGCGTGTTCCAGACGAAAATGAAAGAAGTCTCAGCCTGGCTGAAGAAAACCGTGGTATCTGCCTGGACTCAGTCTCACTATTACACATTGCCGATCATCTCTTAGGGAGATGGCAGAGCAGTACAACCTTCGCCTATGTCGGGTGCCGGAGCACAGAGACATTCCAGGAAATTGTAGGGCCGATGAATTTGCCAAAATTGGAACCGGAAAAGGGTAGCATCCGCACACCAATTGATACTTACAAACTAATATTAAAGCTAGATTCTAACAAACGAAGAAACCCTAGGCGGGCTGTTGGATCAACATGTCTTGCGACCAAAAAGATGTGACCTAAGCTGGATCTGAATTGCTCTAAGTGTGCCCGAAATTAGTACAATTTCGTATCGGATAACATCTCTGACAAAAGAGGCCCATTTTGGAACTTACGAGATTTTGGCAGAACGATAGGGTCTGCTTAAGTTCCCCCTTCCCTTGATATTTATGTCATATCCTGCACCATTTGTGGTATAATTTTCAGCCACATGGAATTTATTTGATTCTGACCTTGTGGACATACCTCCTGCAGGTGGCACGACTCCCAGGGATACAGATGGATTAAATGAATATTTCCTGACCCTTAGTAGGAAAGTAAAAAGGCAATTGCTGTGTGTATGTTCGGCTTATGCTTGCATTAGGTTGCAAGTACTTTGCACTTATGCAAAGAGTTTATACTTTACTTATAAGCCCCCATATTTATTTTTGATGGCCGTATGGCAGCTGCGCACTTGTTTCTTTTAACGGTGAAGTGGAAGTGGTTTTCACATTCTATTTCCTCTTGAGACGTGGTGTTCCTCTTCGATATGGTGTTTACACGATTTGCTTCACCATTGTTTCTTGGTCGCCACCATTACAGGTTCTCATCTTATGGTCAGGTGGTCTACGCGTGTTGGCTCTTCCCGCTACTACCCACCTTAAGCGCGTACTTTGCAGTGTGGGCGATAAAGGGACGATCTCTGTTCGTCCCGAAAGTATGAGCTTCAGGTATAACTCCGTTCCCAGCAACAAATCAATCCTTTGGGGTTGGTGTAACTCAGGATCTGCTAATGGCGTATGTGGTGATATGTTTCATCCATTGGCTTGCAAATACGCCTCGGCTGCGCCTCGCTTATATTTGGCAGGATAATATCCTCAATGGTAGTTTGGAAGCAAGTGTCACGAAACTGTAGTCGTACAATATTTTGCTGTTATTTCAGTGTCACCAATTCTCGCGATGGGAACATGAATTCGTGATCTTGGTAGTCCGAGTTGCTGGCAAATCTTCTCGGAGACGAAGTGCAGCTGAGAACCCGAAACCAAGATGGTACGACAAGACATGGACATTGACTGCGTCTACCACGGCTGTCGTTAAGATGATCTCATGCTGCGCCTTTGGTGTTGGTGTTGGAAGCACTGCTGCTTAACTTCTTTGGACGAGCACCGTGTGATGACGGATATTGCAACGCTTGCAAGCTTAAACCGTGCAGTTGCCAGTACTGTGTCCCCTTTGAAGACGGTTAAAACATAATTCTAATCGATACACTATCTGGCATAGTGCGTTATACTTCTACTGGACGAACTGTCTACAGTTATTAATTGTCCATTGGTATGACATAATACATGCTGTCATCAGGCTCATTTCCTGTGGTCGGTCGTTTCCCGTACGCTACCAATGCCTGATGTCGTGACGTCAGAAACTCATAAAAGTCGGACAGCGTTTGGAGTTCCCTGCTAAACTTGAGTGACTGTTCATATAGTTGACGACTCTCTTGTCTAGCCTTTGAAGCATTCAGTGTGATACTAGCGCATCCCAGTAGTTGATATCGATCCCATGTTTCGACATAGCCACCATGCACTCTCTTTTTGTTTTTAACAGTCGTTTTACTGCTCCAGCGGTTTCGTTGGCTATGTAGCTTTGCTAACACAAGTTGTATACTAAGTCTGTGACAATCAGTCGTTTATTTTCATATCGGTTTACTAGCATATCCCAGGCTGTTTAATAATTGTGGTCCTTGGTAGAGAAATGTTGCAGGAGCTTACTGGGTTACCGATTCTGGTTAGCTTATAAACACTGCAGTTTCTGCGCCTAGCCCGTTTGTATATCAGTTCAGTGAAGAGGTGCTTGAATTCCGTCCACTTGGTGTACTGCCCGTCAAAGGTTGGAAGGGTGTTCCACTTCTATGCTACCACCTCTGAGTTGGTCTACTGCATTTTATACTTGCCCTCAGTGTCCTCAGTATTTATCCGCCTTATAGTCGTTAGTGGGCTCTTGCGTCATTGTCTCTTGGTGAGCTTGAGCAATGGTGTATCCGCCTAAACCTTCCAGTTATCTTATATAGAAGGTCTTAGATCGTTGTGCATGTACTGATGCCACTTGTTGGGCAAAATCTCTCATCACCTGATGCTCGTTGGTGCCTGATCAGTTCGGAAATTGCTCTAGGCTCTAGCATCTCTTCATTCAACCGCATGACTTCAAAGCAGTTAGCATCATCTCCGAATATTTTAAGAATAGCGCTGATATCTTCTCGAAGTAGTCCGTCTTGAAATACTCGTCTGTAGGATGATCGTCTTACTTCTTCTCGAGCTGTTGAATTGTCCCCACTCCATATGGAGTATACTCATTCTCTGCATCTGATACGCCCGACTTCATCGTTTCGGGCCGTCCTTGGTGAAGTTTGTACAGATGCTCTCGATCTATTTTCCTGTCGCATGCTGCTACTCTAAAAGCGTGTCAATGCTCACGTGTCCTTGAATAATCTTCAAGCGTCAGGTCTCCTGGCATGATCGCCATGTATGAAGTCAGGATCGCCAAGTGGTGTTAGATTCTATACAAATACTCCTTACCGCTGGTGGCAGGAAGCATGATTATTGAAACACACTATATTCGACTTAACACACCTGGTGCAATGATAGTAGAACTCTGAATACGAAGTCGACTGTGCTCTGACATGGCTTCAACAAGAATTCGAAGCAGGAAAGGAATGTAGTCGGGTCTTCATGAATCTCTAGAAAGCCGGTCAAGAATGCTGCGCTGGTGTCTCTTTGATTGGTATGTCGTTAGATTGCAATCCCGATAGGTATATTGTGAAGTATCTGCGTCTTCAGCGACGGTCAAGCTGAGCTTAAAGCCTTGCTGAACCGTCTCACGACTTTTAACCAAGTTCTTGATGTCTGAATGTGATGAATCTTATTTGGGTAACAGGTTGCAATGTGATCACAGGAATTAAAATCGCCGATGAACGTGCTGGCAAGGCTTAGATTAGAGTTTTTCAGGCTCCGAACTGATGATAAGGCTGAATACATCGTCTGCTAGGGCTGACATTGACGGTTTGAGATTAGGTTTCATATGAGCACAACTGCAGGTGCCTTTATTGTCCAGAGTACCGGCTGACCACATGAATGCTTTCAGACAAAAATTGCTTATTACCATCGTGACGGGGCACTATGATTTTGCTTGGCATCTATGTGAGCGATGATGAAACCGTGGTGCGTGGTCCTCTCGCATGAATAAGCAGCTACTAAACTGATACTGTTGGCATTTTTTTCCATGGGAGGATAAGGAATACAATGGATTAGCAAAAGTAGCACGTCTCTACTTTTGTTAGGGTTGATTCCTTTAATACGAAGCTCAGAGCTCAGAGTAGTGATAATCCTTCATTTTCTAACGACATTATTGGATTAAGGTGTTAGAGGATAATGGTTTCCTAAATTATAATGATTCTGTTACCACAAAGACATATTCTTTCAAAGCTTTGAACAGGAGAATGAGACGCAGCTTACTCTTTGGTATTAGATTAGCAAGCCAGCAATTTTAAGTCTCACCAAAATGGCTTAATAGTCGCTTACTCATTATCGTCCCTACACAGGAAATCTTTGATAATTTCCTGCGAGTTCTCCACCAAATCTTTTTAATTTCAATCCAATTTCAGGTCTTTCCGAATCTCCTGTGCAAATCTCATTAAATTTCACCACTTCAATATCACTAACGAAGTCATAAAATCGGTTTATCCCTCCACTTCACATAAAATCTACGACAAGATAGAAATAACAAAAAATTACCAAACTTTTCCAACCAAAGAGGAAAGTAAAGGAAAAGAGTTTCCTCAAGTAATAACCATTCGTCGTCATCCTTCAAATTATAAAAGAAAAAAATTAAACCGTCTTAAGCCATTCTAAATGGTTCTGCCTCGTGTGCACCGCGCGTAATCATTTCTCTCCAATCCTACTAGTACTTCGTGTCTTTCATCAACCTCAGCATAAAATGTAATTTTAAAAATCGTTTTTGAATTTTTTCTTTTGCTATTTTCCATGGCAACCCACCCCCTTTAAGGATACAAATTAAACGAAGCGACGAGGTTTGGTAAAAAAAAAAGTGAGGGAAAAATAGTGAAGAAGAAATTAAAAAAATAAAGCAGAAAATCCAATCGGAGGCTTGGAGGATTCTGAATCAGCGAAAAGGCGCAAAAAATAAAATTGAAAAATGTCCTTCAAGAGCGTAGAAAGAGAAAACCACAAGCACAGAGCCCGTGACGGGTTGCGTAGTTCATCAAAAGCACAAACATCCGGTTGTAATCCCCCCAGTCACTGTGAGTTAGTTTTCCTTGGTACGCCACTGTCCCGTCAGACAAACCAAACAAAAGTGTAGAGTTGTCAGCGGCCGGTGGGGCAGTAAGTGGGTGGTGGTAGTACTGCGCATGACTACTCACCGATGAGGATAATCACCCCTCGTGACAATTCGAAAGAATGTCAAGGGTGACAGCGACGTCGGCGGGTGGCAGCAACAGCAACAGTAGTTATAGAGGCAATGGCAACCGTGTTTCCAATTCCTATATCTACCAGCATCAAAGCACGCATACCAACATCACGACGCGCATCAGAAAATTTACAAATTCCGCATCTGTATCTGAATGTGCGAGTACTCCTATGTTGATCTAAGGGATGCCATCAGTCTTAAAGCAAAGCGAAAGCACAACAACACGTCGCGCCGTTTTACTCGTTCTCGTACTCGTAGTCGTCCTGTTTTTTCACCACTTCATCATATCCGTATCCTTCATTGCTTCCATTTTTATTTTGCTCAATTATTGTTGCCCAAATTGTACTCGTAGTTTTCCTTCGTTAAACTATTCCGAGTCCAGTCTGAAGGACATTTTTGTTTATTTTCGCTTCAAAAAAAAAAAAAAAAGAAGCCAGAAGCGTCGTTTACATATCACATCGTTCGGGCAAGCAGTATCCTTGACATTCACATCCGAGACAGGAACGCCAGATGAATATCCCTCCTCTGTACGCTATTCGTATTTTCATTTTCAAAATGTCGTCCTGTCAAGTACGAGTGTAGACTTGTGTTTTGTTTCGGTATCCGGTTTTGCGTGTCGAATTTGTTTATAATTATTTGTGCCACAGGACTCTTGGATTGTGTTTGTGTGCTGGTGTGTATCTACATTCTACACGTATTTGGAGGGCGGAAAATTCCTCTAAAAATCATCTCAGCAAAGTCATTGAATTTTATTTATACCGTTCTCCATTCAATTTCGCTACCCCCCGCTGCTGTCATCCACATCCTGGTGGAGAGATTCCGTTTTGTGTTTTTTTTTTGTGTCTTCTCAAGTTTAATGCTGCTACTTTCATCATTATCGTCCGTATTGCGTCAATTTTGGCTATAAACAAACGATACTGCTGCGCGAAACAGGAGCAGGGGCAATTCTGGAGTTTTATGGTTCTCAAGGAGAGTATGCTGGCAATAAAAATAAACAGTAGCGGCGTACAAATGCAGTAAAAATCCTTAGGAGCAAAAACAAAAAAAAAAACAATAAAACAACAACAAAAAGGAAAGAAGGAAAAGCGACAAAACGTGGGATATCAGCTCGGTAAGTGAGTTCATATGCGCGAAATAAGGATACGTGGTGTAGGGTTGTATATGAAGCACCATAAAGCGGTTGTCTTTTGTGTGATGGAATTCATTAGATTCTTGTTTCAGCGTTTGATTTTTTTGTTCTATTTTTTTTTATTAAGTTGTAAACTTATTTTTGGGGAGCATCTAAAGCCTTTGATTGGCAGATACTGCGTTTATAGAGGTTTCTAGTCATTTTTGTAGGCGAATTGAAAGAAGAACCGCCACCCAGGTGGCTTTGTGGGTCTATTTTATTTTGATTTTCAAAATGAAATTTACGAGGATTATCTGGGAATTCATCTCTGAGACTTGAGCCTTCATGGCCATAAATTGCCTTCATTGCCTGTATGTTGAGGGAAATGATGGTTAATGGGAAATTTATGCCATCCCATGGGTTGGAGAGAGGACGGTTGAATGGTGATTTGGTTTCTTTGTACATCTTTATGGAACAAATATTAAGAGGATTGGCTTAATGGGATAAGTAATGGCTAGAGTCTAAGACCCAGTTGTTTGCTATCCATGTTTCTGTTTTGGGCTTCATTATTGAAAACGTGACTAGACATCTGTGGGCGGTAATATTTATAGATCGCCAGTAGCTCGTTGGGAGTCAGGGCCTTTCATGTCATCTACATGCTGTTTTTTAATCGTATCGACTTCATTCACATGGTGAGTAGTTAGTTAGCCTACAGCGAAAGTCAGATGAACCTTTCAACCTGAAATGAAGCCATATTAAGGCAGCATAAGGAGTAGTAATTGCATACAGCACATCTGATTTGACGCATACTTAATGTTATGGACCCCAAAATGACGGAGTCTTTCTTTCTTAAGCGAGTCCGTACTAGTTGACGTCTTTTGAAGAAAGGAAAATGCCAAAACATAGACAAATTTATGCCACCACCTATACGGACGAAGATCACGCGGAGAATCTTTCGTTTAGATCTGCTTTAGAAAGAATCTTTATCCATGTCCAGCATAACATCAAGAAAGGTCTTATGGTAAGCGTCTTCTGGTTCTATCTCTTTAACTTTCGACCTTCATTCTTCTGATAGAACCTCTTTAAGGGTTCGATCGGTCGCCTTCTCGTGCACTTCCATTTTTCCCATCTTTATTGTTTGTAGAGCCCGCGTGCCCCTTTTATCAGAGTGATCCGCTTTGTTTCCAGCACAGGCAACCTCTCTGATTGCACTTTAGCAGTAACCGTTGGGCTTCTGGTGGTATCAGACTTCTAAAGAGGAAAGATCCTGGTTTGTTGCGATTGCAATCTGACAATGGTTCGCTGGTTTCCGTCTGTTAAGGATATCCAAATTCGTGTTTTAGCGAAAACGAGATAATGGGCCGGATCGATTATAGCTGTTCGCAAGATTCGAACATGTAAAGCACTGGAGGAATCTTAGAATTGATCGCAGTATGATCAATAGATAGGGTGACCAGATAGCAATAATAGTTTTTCCAATTGTTATGTTTCAGCAGCTGTCAAAGCTACTAATGACATCCAGCTGTCAAAATATTCAGTAAGGTTTGCCATTTCATCATGGCTCGTTTTACGCTTGCCGAACGTGCGGGTGTACATACGCAACCAGAATTTCGTCGTGAGGTCGGCCGTCATCAGTGTGTGCTTCAGTGTGCAGGCAATTCGTCGCACAGTGGAGAAGTTTGATGAGGACACTCTTTTGGATCTTAAGCCACCAACCAGACAGGGATTAGCGCGAGCGACCAGTACCGAAGAAGACCCAGAAATGTCGATTCGGCGCCGATCAGCTGAATTGGGCACTTCCAATTGGATTTGGACCTACATCCGTATAAGATTGTGCTGACGCAAGAATTGAAGCCGAAGGACTGTAGACAACGCCGTGAGTTCGCTAATTGGGCGCTGGAAATGTTGGCCGGAGGTCTGGATTTTGACCAAAAAATCACTTTCTCCGGCGAGGCCCTTTTTTTGGCTCTGTGGCTATGTCAACAAGAAAAATTGCCGTTATTGGAGCGAACGCAATCCACAGGGTGTCCGCTTGGCCGAATGTGTCCACAAAGATTGACTGTTTGGTGCGGTTTATGGCATGGCGGCATCATCGGACCTTATGTCTTTCGAGATGAGGAAGTTACCGTCAATGGTGTCAGGTATAGAGCGATGTTAACCTACTTTCTGTTGCCAGAGCTCGACAACATGGGTAGACAGAGTTGTGGTTCCAACAAGAGGGCGTTACATACCATACAAGCTACGAAACGCTCGAAGTTGCAAAGGAGAAATTTGGCAACTGAGTCATCTCACGGCGAGCATTCATCAATTGGCCGCCGCGATCATGTGATTTGACACCACTCGATTATTTCCTCTGGAGCTAAGTCAACGCCAAGGACCCAATCACTTTGGACTAGCTCGAGGCCAACATTCGACACGCTATTGGCGGAATAACGCCGCACATATTGGACCGAGTCCTCAAAAATTGGACCGACCGCTTGAAGCACTGCCAACGAAGCCGTCTTTCAATAGACTCGAATTCGCCTGATAATATATCAGAATTTTCTAGTGTGAAACTATTGCACCTACGTCCCTTCTTTCCAAGGTTATGGAAACGGTGATAAACCATCAGGTCATGAAATATCTCGAAACGTGAAAACTTCTTAATGATCGGCAGTATGGTTTTCGCAACAACAGGTCCACTGGTGATCTGATGGTCTGTCGCACCGAAAAATGGAACCAATTCGTACATCAATCTGGCGAAAGCAAGAGAGTTGCACTTAATATGTTGCACTTGATGATTTAACAGAGTTTGGCATCAGGCTGTTTTGTCGAAAATGCGCGCATTCGGGATCAATGAATCTCTTCTTCAATGGATTAGAGACTACCTTTCGAAAGGTTCAATTCAAGTTGTCTTAGATGAGTTCAAGTCTGATATTCACAAAATAAATGCTGGTGTGCCCCAGGGCTCCGTTCTGTCTCCGACACTCTTTTTAATTTTCATCAACGATCTCTTGCCTGCTACTTCTACTCCAATATATTCCTTTGCTGACGACAGTACTCTCTGCTTTTCATATTCATTTCCGGACTCACATCCCTGCTCTTCGGCTGTAGAACGGGAACGGCAGCTTATGTTAAGCTCATTAAATTCCGATATTAACAGCATAACTAATTGGGGAACTATCAACAGAGTGGAATTTAATGCATCCAAAACTCAATGCTGTCTGCTGTCATTAAACCGAAATCTAAATACGCAGCCATTATCCATAAATGGCACTTACATCGTCGAAACCGAAAAAATTCTATGTTCGGTATGTGTGCCAAAGACAACTTACGTTGGAATGACCACGTATTCGATGTCGCCAAAAATGCTGCGTAATGTCTAGGTTTCCTTAATAAATAACGCATTCATCCTTCCAAAATTGAAGTGCAATGCACACATCTGGTCAGGTGCTCCTAAAACATCTCTGCACCTGCTGGATAAGATTCAAAACCATGCGATAAAATTCATAGGTGATACTAATATCACTCATACAATGGACACTGTCGAACACCGACGTAATGTCACGTGCCTCACTTTATTCTATCGCTATTTCCACCACCAGTACTCCATAGAAATCGCCAGTAGTATTCCGCCCCTTCAAAAACAAACACACGTCTCGCTATGAACGCTCATCAATACCCTCAAGTCCACTTTTGGAGGTACTCTACAATATCGTGATTCATTCCTAAGCCGTACAACCCGCTTATGGAATGCTCTGCCGATCTCTTTATTTCCTGGCCATTATAACTTTCAAACATTTAAAACCAACGTTCATCGGTATCTCTCTTTTTTTCCTCCTTGATTTTTCTTCGTCTGCGCTATGCACAAGCATTTTAAGGGTACTTAAATCCCGTGAGCTCGCAAAAACAGAAGCTGCCTGGTACCGGATGTGTCCAACCAAACATGACTCACCAAATTTATGAGTGGATCTGTTGAGTAGAAGGGGGAACTCCATGCTACTCGTATAATGTCCTATCAGAAATGGCTTACAGTTAAAAGAAAGACGGAAGGTGGATAGTTCAACGGTGATGTCAGTAGTCAGCTCAGCAGATATGAGACACTTCAAGGCAGTTGGAGCAGAGGCCGATGAGAAATTGCCAATGCTAGCCAGAGTGCTAAAATATTATGGCGAATAAATCTTCAACGGGTCAACGAAAGCTCTAACTCAAATCGCCGAGGCGGGCTACTGGCTCCGAAATATTATACCTATTCTGGTCAACGGGTCCCAGACATACTAGGGTGACTGCTAGAAAAAGCCGAAATAACGTCTGTTTGGGTGAGGATTTGTTGGGGCAGATGGAAAGAAATGCCGAGCATTCTTCTTGTGAGAGAATGAGTTGTGACAATCCATGTCAGACTATGTTTGCCAAAATCAGCTTGATATGCACTAACGTTCACAAGAAAATATAGGCGCTGGTACCTAAGTGTAACGCCGTAAGTATGACGGTAATCCCTTGTATTAAACGGCTAAATAAGAAACGAGGAACTTACTGATAGTACGAGTACAATCGTTCACGTAAAGCTCTTGACGAAGGCCAGAGCGACGATTGTCACTGTTCAATCAAAGTAGTCATACACCCTTCTCGTGGCACCCCTGGATAGGTATTCCGGCACCAGCTGGGTAGTGAACTAATGCATGCAGCGACTTCTCTCCGACCAGAATGGCTGTTGTGCTGTGGGCTGAAAATTCAAACACGTAAAAAAAAAAAAAACCAAAAGTTATAAATAAACACAATCCAGCTTCGGATATACACGGACCTCTTAATCAAAGACAACACGGCGCGAAGGAGAACTACGATTTGAGAGTATGCTGGAGTATACTGGAAAGCATTATCAAGCAGTATAGGGGGGATATTATGTACTGCGATCCAGGAAAAACGCTGGATAGGATCGGGAATGATAAAAATAACAGATTGCGACACATACGAGTATTACAGTTGTCACAAAAGGTTACCCATATTGGTATCCGGATTCGTCGTGGAAAAGCGGCTCAAATCGGAAGTCATCGATTTTAAGCCCATCTGTGATCGCCTGGGTGTGATCTGCGTCTATGCATGATTCTATAACATCAGCTTCATATATGCTCGCGCTTCTACCAACGAGGCTGATGACTCATAAAATTGGAATTTTTTGAGCCTGTCCGAAGTACGACGCTAAAATTGTACTTGGGGCCTTTAATGCCAAAATCGATGAGGAGAATCCACAAAGCAACCTGGTTAACTCCGGATGGTCGAACCGTCAGCCAAATCGACCACGTGCTCATTGACGTCACTTGTCAAATATCCTGGATGTTAAAACATTCGACTCTGACCATTACCTGGTAGTAGCCCGATTCAGAGCTCGGCTGTCAAATGAAAGAAAGCTGCTACAACATTCAAAAAGGAGGTTCAACTTTGAGAGAGCGTTGGAAGAAAAACGCTCCAATATGCCATTGCCTACCACAGCCGTCAAGAACATGTTTTCACATCTACAAGAAGGGCAATCCTATGTCTTAAAGACGCTATCGAGGCATATCCCTACTTAACGTCACCTATAAGATCCTATCCAGTGTACTGTGTGAACGTCTGAAACCGTACTGCACCGCACAAATCGAAATCGGCTCCCGGTCCGCACTACAGAGTGATAATCTTGCCAGTCCTGCTTTATGGAGCCGAAATCAAGATCAGACTTGTAGTCTGTACTGAGGATATAGAGGAGAAAGCATTACAAACCATTCAAACCGACCAACGGAACCCCACCAAAATGAAGTCAAGACAGCAATATCCAAATGGAAGTATATTCAAAATGTCGAACTGGCCTGTCTGCGGAGCAGTAGACGATAACTTGGCAGGGAGCATACTCCAACTCATTTTCAGGATTTAATCAGAACGTGAGAAGTAACTACGCCCATACTCAGACGTAACATGGATGAATCGAACATAACGTAACAGTTGACAGCTGTAACTCAGAGTAAGTAAAGGATATTGTCTAGCTCGACTCTGCTACTTATTCTGATCCTGACACCTTCTCAGAAATCAAACGAATAGTAATCTAATTTTCGTGGGGCCTAAGGGCCCCATTTATTTGGCTTAAAACAAGCTTAATCTAACTCAAAAACTAACAGAAAGACTTATGAGCCAGGAACCAAGGGAATGATGGAAGAGATCTTGTTTGAGACGAGGAGTGCTCGTTTGAGGTTTGAGGTTTGAGTTGACCTTTCCGAACATACGGGTGATTGGTTCGTTGGAGCCATAAGAGATGCGGTGGACCAGTAGATAGAAGAAACGCACTCGATGGAACCTGAGAACAGTCGATGAATAAAAAGAATGTCAGCAATATTTCTGCATTTTTCTAACGAATTCATATTGAGAAGTTTGAGCCGGTCCTGATGGGGAGGTAAGATTAGAGGGTCGTTCCACGGCAGACCACGGAGTGCAAATCAGAGGAATCGACGTTGAATACCCTCGATTCGGGAAAGATGAACGGGAGATTGGTTCGTTCGTGCCATAGGAGGTGTGGTGGGTTGGTAGAAAGAAGGGTCGAGGGGTACGTAGATTACGAGGGTTAGTGTTGAGATCACTTATGGTTAATATAAAAAGAAGGGGACCGAGTTGGTTGCCTTGAGGAACTCCAGAGGTGGCCAAAAATGGAGCCGAGTGGGCTGACCTAAAGCGAACACTGTAAAAACGGTTTTCGAGGTAAGAGGATGTCCATTTTAACAGTATGGGTTCAAAGCAGGGCAGACAATTTGAAGAGTATTAATCGATGAGAGATTTTATCGAAGGCTTTGATAAAATCGGTTGCAACTAACATACACCGACTTCGTTGCCGTTCTCTAGGTCAGATATGGCAAAGGATACGAATTCGTCGAGATTTGTGATGGTTGACCTACCCTTTAGGAAGCCATGTTGTCTAGGCGAAATATGTAAGTGATTTGCATTGGAAGTTTCATACAAAATACGTTCGAGGAGTTTGGGTATGTGGGAGAGTTTAGCAATCTGACCATAGTTGGTAATTTCACTCTGTGATCTTTTTTTGTGGATCGGGGTTATGAAGGAGGTTTTCCAAACCTGAGGAAATTCTCCTTATGAAAGGGATAGACGAAAGAGATTAGAAAAGGCGAGGGAAAGAGACGAAGAACATTTTTTAAGAAATATGGCAGGGAGGCAGGGTAAATTCGTCATTGAGTTGGTGTAATTTATATTCGATATAAGAGGGGTTCAAGATATGAGAGAGAAGTGGACCATTGGAGAAGTTCAGTAGGTAACTAAAATAGGATGGATCTGGTACAAAGGAGTCGTTGGTAAAGGATTGTTTAAAAAACGTGGTAAATAGGTTGGCAATGGTGAGTGGATCGGTTGATGACTTGTTGTTGAAAGAGACGGAAGGAGGGTAGCTAACAAATTGGTAAAAGGACTTAGGGTCATTTATAGGGTTGACTTGCGCATTGTTAAGGTAACGCTGGTAGTTGTCGATTGTAGAGAGAGATAGGGGACAAAGTGAGACTGCGGAGTTAATTGAATCTGTTGTGAAAATAAGGTCCAATTGCCTGCCCATATAGTTGGATACACTACTGACTTGGCATAAACTTGAGTCTGTTAAGCGATCTAAGAAGAGACATTCCTTAGCTGAGTTGGCATTTGAAGCGATGAAGAACGATTGATCGTCTGATGGAATCCACTGTAGTTGAGGAAGATTAAAGTCGCCGAAAATAAAGGTATCGTCAGTAGAGTCAGACAGGTCAATTAAATGGTCGATGGTAAGATTCGATAGGTTGAGCTGGCAGGATGTAGCAACATAAAACGGAAAGGGACTTGAAGGGGAGTGATATTTTTATAGCGACAAAGTCGACGTTAGAGGATGAAGATAAGGCAATGGGAGAAGAGTTAAGGCTGTTGTGGATCGCCAGTAGGACGCCTCGACAGGGAGAATCATCATGTGGGCGGGTAGGATCGTCGTCGCGAAAAACATTAAAAGTAGGGGGGAACAATTCCTGGTTCTTTATGTCGGGAATCAAATTGGTTTCAGTCAAGTCGTAAATATCAAAAGAGAATGCCATTGACATAGAGGGACGTTGTGGGGTGGAGATGAAAGGCGGGATGGTTTAAGTGCTGACAAGTGAGGCACGTTATGGACGAAAAAACTTATCGTGGTCAGCTCGGCTTCGCTGTAGGTGTGAGACTCGTTTAGAGTGAACGTAGTGGCCAAATGCAGCAAGGTCGTCTGCTACTTTCAGGAGGCGAACAAAGGTAACATAGAGAGACCTCGTTACGTAAGGGTTGGAAAATTCCTTGGACCACGGTTTAATAAGGCCAAGCTTTAAAGGTCGTCTTATCGATATGCGAACGGAAATTAAGCTCATAGTCGAATAATATGCCAAGATCTTGAAAAGGCTGAACCATGGGATATTGGTTGACCATAGAGAAAGTGAAGTAGATGCGTTGCTCTTACGTTAGAAGCTTATAGATTGGCATTTGGCTACATTAAGATTGAAAACCGATCAAGGTTTTCTTAAAGAAGGGCAGTGTCATAGGGAGAAGATGTAGTTTTAAAAAAAATTTGTGTCGTCGGCATAAAGGGGGAGAGAGGAGCATTTAATGGGATTCTCAAGATCGTTAATAGTAACAATGTAAAGAATGGGACCAAGATGGCTGCCTTGTGGAACCCCAGAAAAGCCGGGAAAGGAACAGAAAAGGCGGAACTAAACCGAACCTTATAACATCGACTTACCGCGGAAGAACATATCTATTTTAATAAGTAAAAGAGGTTCAAAGACGAAAGCAGTTAATTTGAAGAGGATCAATTGATGAGATATCTTATCAGAAGCTTTAGTGAAATCGGTTGCCATAACATCGATTTCTTTGTCATTTTCTAAGGTTGTGAGAGCAAAAGACACGAATTCTATCAAGTTTGTGGTAGTTGAACTGCCATTTAGAAAACCATGTCGTCTAGGCGAAATAAAAAGTTTGCATTTGAAGATTAAGGCTTCAAATAAAATGGTATATCAACTATTATCAAATAGTTGAAGAAGATAGGGGACAACACGATACTGAGGAGTTGATGGGATCAGTTGTGGAGATAAGGTCTAATTGCCTTCCCATATTGTTGGAAACACCACTGACTTGACATAGACTAGAGTCTGTTAACCGATCTAAGAAGAGGCATTCCCAAGTAGAAATGGGATTAGAAACGATAGGTCTTCAAATGGAATCCATTTCAGCTGAGGCAAATTAAAATCGCCGAAGATAATGATATCATCAAGCAAGTCCGACAAGCCGATCAAATTGTCAATTGTTGCAATAGCAAGTTGGTAGGATTCGATAGATTTGGCCGGAAAAATGTAACAACACATAATTTGCAACCATCTACGAGTAAATGTTATTTTAACTGACACAAAGTCGAGCTTAAAAGAAGACGAGGTTACGACGAAAGAGGAGTCAAAGCTATTGTGAATGGCAAGGAGAGTCAATCAAGAGGGTTTGCGATCACCATCCCGAAACGCATTATAAGTCAGTCAGTCAAAGAGTAGATATCAAATGGGATAGCATGAGATAGACGCTAAACGGCGCGGCATAGGTTTCAGAACACAGTCCTCTTACGTTCTGGTAATAGAAGGTGAGAGGAAAGTTTTAGCATGACTTTTTAAGGTCGAACAAATATATTGTGGTCAAGTCGACTGCGTTGGAAATGTGGGACTCTCTTAGAGTATACATAGTGGCGAAATGGGGTAATATCGTCTGCAACTTTTGGAGAGGCGTATTGAAAATTTCGTGATATTTTATATAAAGTTTCCTTAGACTCAAAAACATCGAAAGCCTAGAGGTCAGTGTGGGACTTTAACAGCACTAAAAACATGTTCTCATCGTCCGGACGGGAAGCTCCTTCTGGAACCACCTTTCGTCAGAAGGATGTCCTGAGCAAAAGCTCAAGGCGTTCGTCTAGTCGTTACTGTCAAGTTTGTGGAGAAGTTGCTTCTCGCTGGAAACGTTCACTTTCCCGGCGGCGTTCTATAACTCTCAGCTCCATCATTAATGTCACGATTGAGTCTTTAATAGCCTGTCATTTCCGGGCGCTGCTTAACATACTGGGTACCAGGTTTACCGCTGAAAATGGTTCCCCAATCGCTTCGTTAATGGACCTCTTGATGTGCTCGAATCTCGGGCACGAGAAGAGAACATGCTCCGCATCTTGTATTATTCTCTCACAGTTTGAGCAGTGCTCTAAAGCAGCCCTGTCCACTTTAGGCTTACGTGAGGTAGTAGTTTACCTCTCCATGCGTCCTCTGCAGCCATTCATCGACGTTGGGGATTGGGGCATACGTCCATCTAGCCTTTTGGGAATGGCTTCATCTACTTTGCCATGCACCGTCAGATCTTCTGCAGCTCTTCCGCGAACAGGTCGATCGGCGTCATGCGGGTAGGATGCATGCAGCGCCATCAGGCACGGTCCTATATACGCTCAATACAGGGAGCGCGCTCAGGCGGTACGTGGAAGATATTCCGGCCGCGTAAGAGCGTTTAGCCATTGCCGATGCCCAGATGGGAGCAGCGTACAAAATCACCGAGCTGGTGACCCAGCTTATTAGACCGGATACCTGATATATTTGTCATTATCCGGGACAGAGCCATCGTGATCCTGTAAGCTTTACCTTTTACTTGCTTTAGATGCTCCTTAAAGCAAATCCTTTTGCCTATGAGGACTCCCAGGTATCGCAGGAAAGTTTCCTGAGACTGGTAAGATCAGTAGAGAGGCCTTCCCACTGGATGAAAAGCATGACGCTAGTTTTTGTTTTACCCTCGTAGCACACCGAGTCGGATTTATCGTGCAGATAGGCGAGATATAGACGTACATTCACATATGTCTTTCTATCGCTGAGCCTAAAGAGCGCATAGCGACATTCGGTGGTATCGCTAGTTTGTTGCGTTAATTTAACAGTGGGTCAACAGAAGTACTAAGACGATTGTGTATACGAGTATGTCAGCACTGCTCTTTGGCGCAGAGGCATGGCCGTTTACGAAGGCAGATGAAGAAATCATTGGTCGTTTTGAACACAAGACTCTTCGAGTGTTGTTTGGTTCCACTCGCATTGAAGTTGCTTTGAGTAGGAGGTACCATAGCGAAGTCTATGAGGTGTACAGTAGCATCGACTGAAATTGCTAGAATATGTAGATCATAGCGTCTTTGATAACTACCCGGAGTGACAACGCAGTAAAATATAAGAGGACCCAACTATGGCAGACTGCGAACCTGAAGCCAATTGCCTAAAGACCGTACTCATGGAAGAAGTTTATTGGTAGCGCAATCTAAGTGAGTAAGTAGGATAAATTGCATCTACCTATACCTGGAGCTAATCAGCATTTTTTCTCAGTCCGCGTTTGGAATGTATGTAGACCAGAGTCATTAAACATCTGAACGTAGCATTTACCCATTACGAAGTCGTGTACCATCTTAGATTTAGCATACCTTTCAAAGGATTACTTCTGAAGTAGGCTATAATGATCTTGTTCAATTTCTCCAAGGTCCATCCCAGCTCCAATACCAATTTCACTTTCGCTTGGATTTATTACAAAGGAAAATTTGTTTCTCTGTTAAAGCGCAACTTTAAAGTGAATGAATGTCCCAGCATAGCACACTAAAGGCAGGATGGTAGCCCCACATTTGGAACTACTTTTGATTAAGAAAAATAACTGGGCTGTAACCAGTGCTCGTGTTAATCGTGACATCTTCATAAACATCAATTAGTCTAAATGGGTTTAGGTCTGTGACTAAGGCAGTTAATGAAGCGAACTAACCAATTGCAGACCAGTTACTTCTGTCACAGGCCTCAACTAATTAAATAGAAACGTTTAGAGGGCAAATACGGCAAGGATACTACAATGATAAGACAAGAGACAATGCTGTCACTGTCATTGTCGTGTCTTTGTAACATTTACCAACGTTTCTATGAATTAAACTTCGTGTATTTTATGTACACGTCTTATATATTCCTTTTTTCTTTGAGATTCTAATGTATATATGTGTACTCATATAACAACAGGTATTGGTATCTACAGTAGTACTCGTACATTAAATCTAGGTCGCATTAGGAAGCCTCCCTTCACATGAATAACAATTAGATTCACATTCGTGTGGTTTTCTAGTCCGCCGGATACATTTTTATCTCAGTTAACTTCAAAGACATATCCGTAAACGACCGCATTATGTAAGAGTTGAAAACGAGTATTAAATCTAAAAAAGGACATGAATATATGAAGCTGCAAGTGACATTAACATGTCCTTGGTTTGTTTGAATGTGCGAACCTACACAGTATTTACAAGTGAATATCTGCATATCTCCAAGTTGGAAGCTGGTGTTCCCTCAGTCATTGACAGAATGAGTTCACATGCATTCGTACGTATCTGAAGCCTTTTTAAAGTTTTTTTTTTTTATTTCGTGTCAGAGGCGGCTTTGAGATGACGTTTATGTTGAAGCTGGCATTGGAGATAGGTTATAGAAGAAAGAAATATTCACACACACACACAAATTGACGAAAATATTAAACAGGAGTAAACGAGGACGAAAGGGAATTGCTCTGCAACTGAACAATGTCATGAAGGATGTCAAGATGGTGTGCAACTGGAGTGTTTCTCAAATGGTTACTTCTTGTCCTGAATATGCTGTTGCGAGGATATGACTCCGTTTATGTATTAAAAAAATGACAAAAAGCGACTCATTCTTTAGATGGAATCCAGGATCTAAACGAGGTTGCGTTGTGTTGCTTATAAGTGTCTCTTTCAATGAAGTACCGAAGTTTGTGACGATTAATTTTCTCTCTGAAAATGTTGATGGAACTTGTGTAATGCTTCACAAAAGAGGCGTTGAAGTCATAATGACAAAACGAATGAGTGAGGAATCTATTGTGTTTTTTTCTTTTAACGAGTGCAGAGTACCTTAAAATTAAAGCCTGTAAACTTGAATCACAATTTTAACCAAGTAGTTTGTTAGAATATATTAAGAATATAGTCCTTAGGCGCAGTATGTCTTCAACTTTTTTCTAACTTTTGAACTTTTGATTAGTCCGTTTGGCTTTTCTTCCACTATTCCAAGACAAAAGGGTAGCATGTTTGTTTTTGTATTAAAACACGTAATACCATCGACCGTGAATTTAAAATTGTATGTGGGATACGTATATGATTGCTTCAAATTTGGTCAGGAAAAATTCTGTATGCTACCATCTTACTCCACAAAATAGCGATGTGCTCCTGTGGCAGGAACGCCTGTGTGATAGGAGATCTTGGAGAAAAGAAATCGTCATTACGGGCGATTTCAATACATATCTACAATTCTGGGTGGCTTCGGCATTCTGAACAGACAACACCCGAAGGACTGTGTGTTGAGACCTTCGCTGCGGAAAATAACTTAATCCAGCCTGTAAATAGACCCACACGAATACCAGACGTTGACAGTCACACCGCCAACACCCTGGACTTGTTTTTAACTTCTCATCCGATAAATATACCGTCAATGTGCTATCCCCTCTAGGCTCGTCGGACTACTGTGTCATATCAGCTAATTTCTCGTACACCCACCACACAGTTAGAGAGAAGATTCCTAAAAGAATCGTATGACAATACAAGAAAGTCAATTGGAGCGGACTTAACACTTCTTTATTAATTTTAACTGGACGTAATTTTTCCACTATAACGACGTGGATGCCGCTGCTGACATGATCAAAGGAACTACATATTCTCTTTGGAATGAGATGCTTTATCCCTCATCGGATGAAGAGTATCAGACCAAACCGAAGGGCATGGTGCGACTCGAGCTGTGAAGAGGCTGTCAGGGTTAGAGAAATGTTTTTTCGGTCCTACAAGACCAACCCGACAGGGGAAAACCGAAAAACTTTTAAACGAGCCAGGAATGACTGCAACGTTGTTCTGAAGCGTGTGAAATTCCAATATGACCAAAAACTGAAGCAAAAAATATTGCAATGTCACAAAGGCAGTAACAATTTTTGGTCGTTCGTCGAAAGCATTAGAAATTCCGCCTCACCCTTCATCCCAACGCTCATTTACAATGCCATTCTAGCTGTCAGCTCTTTGGACAAATCCCAGATTGCTCTTTGTTCCCGCCTACACTTGAGTGCTTCGAATCTTCAATAGGACGAATCCACTTATACACTCGTGTAGTAGCAGATGGTATATCTTCCCTTCTTCTGAAGAGGTGTTCTTCCTCGCTGGCAAAACCACTGTATAAGCTTTTTCATCAATCCTACTCCTTAGGACTCTTTCCTAAAAAAGGCGAATCTTCTTCTCTCTCCTCCTTCAGACCCATTGCACTTACGTCCATTCTCGCCAAGGTCATGGAAACGCTGATAAATCGTTAGTTCATGAAATATCTCGGACCGCGAAAACTGCTCAATGACCGGCAGTACGGTTTTCGAGGCAACAGGTCCGCTGGTGATCTGATGGCATGTCTCGTCGAAAAGTGGAACCAAAGCATACATCAATTTGGCGAAAGCAAGATAAAGGGTCTTTCATTAAGCGCTTCCTATCTTTAAATTTAAATAAAACAAAGTATGTGCGAGACACCATCGAAATTTTTTATTCGTTTGAAAGGTCTATCGATGGCACTATGTATGGAATATAACATTGTTCAAATCTCCACCGCGGCTTCTCTGGGTGGCGCGCATCCGAAATATACAATTTTCCATGATTCTGTCGTATAAATCAGGCTGAATTTGACCGATGACATGGATTATGTTGGCTTTGAGGAGCGCTATGGTTTGTGACTAATTCTCATAGAAC
This sequence comes from Volucella zonaria, assembly GCA_963966105.1. Lineage (NCBI taxonomy): Eukaryota > Metazoa > Arthropoda > Insecta > Diptera > Syrphidae > Volucella > Volucella zonaria. The sequence goes on from OZ014531.1 coordinate 190,032,596, forward strand.
TCCGACTTAAGAAAACCCCACAAGGAAACATTTAACGGGGTCAAATCGCACGATCTCGATGGCCTTCGAATCGTTCGTGCAGAATTTCCAATGTAGCCTGAGCTGTGTGGCACGTAGCACCGTCCTGTTGAAATCACATGTCGTTGGTATCCTTATCATCCAATTCCGGCCAAAAGAAGTTGGTGATCATCGACCTATAGCTCTCGCCTTTGGCGGTGATGGCCCGGCCAATGTCGTTCTCAAAGAAATATGAATCGATGACGCCGCCAGCCCAAAATCCACACCAAACAGTGATGTGGATTGGTATCGTTTCAAATTCGACAATTTTGTTTGTTGACGTACCCATTCATCCAGAAATGGGCCTCATCGATAAAGAAGATTTTTCGATAAAAATTAGGGTCGATTGCTCCAGAGCCCATTCAGCGAACATACGTCGTTGTCTATGGTAGTTTACCTTCAGCTCCTGCACACTGTCATGGACAGCGGCGATGTTTTCGGGAGATTTTGCATTTCGTCGACATACAGATGTTGGCTTATCGTTTACTGAATCAGTGGACTCAAATTTATCCACCGCACTGCGAATAGTCCTCTCGGTAGGACGATTATGGCGACCGTAAAGTGGACAAAGCGCGCGGAACGTTGCCAGAATAGAGCACCCATTTTGATAAAAAAATTTTATCACTTGCACGTGTTGTTGAACGCTATGTTCGTCCATTGTGACTTTGTAAAACTGACTGAATAAATGGCATCCAATTTGACAGACGTAGCTCCAACAATGTGGCCACTATTAACTGCAAAAATTCGGAAGTCCTTATTGGAAGACCCTATAGTTGCACTTGATATTTCTAAGGCATTTGACAGCGTTTGGTATCAGGCTCTTTTGTCGAAAATGCGCGCATTTGAGATCGGTGAATCTCTTCTTCAATGGATTAGAAACTACCTTTCGAAACGTTCAATTCAAGTTTTCTTGGATGGTTTCGAGTCTGATGTTCACAAAATAAATGCTGGTGTGCCCCAGGGCTCCGTTCTGTCTCCAATACTCTTTTTAATTTTTATCAATGATCTCTTGTCTGCCACTTCTAGACCAATAGTACTGACGACAGTACTCTCTGCTTTTCATATTCGTTCCTTCACTCACGTGTCTGCTCTTCGGTTGTAGAACGGGAACGGCAGCGTATGTTAAACTGATTAGAATCTAATATTTACAGCATAACTAATTGGGTAATCACTAACAGAGTAGAATTCAATGCTTCTAAAAGACAATGCTGTCTGCTGTCGTTATCCATGAATAGCACTTGCATCGTCGAAACCGATAAACTTTCCATTCTCGGTATGTGTTTCAATGAAAATTTACCTTCGAATGACAACATACCATATTCGATGTCTAGGTTTCCTCAAGCGATGTAAGACATACTTCACCCGCTCTGATCAGGCCTCAATATACAAGGCGTGTATTCGCCCGAAATTTGAGTACAATTCCCACATCTGGCCGAATGCGCCCAAAATATCTCTGCATTTGCTATTGGGTATATAACTTTCGTGCGTTTTTTTTTTTCAAAATTTGGACGTTTATTTGAGAAAAACATGTACAATAGTATTATTCAAAGCATTGCCCATCTGAAGCTATGACTTTTTCCCATCTTTCTGGCAATTTGTGCATCCCATCCCAAAAGAACTGCGCCGGCTTGGCAGCCAAGAATGAATCAAGCCAATTTTTGATATTCTGCTCTGATGTTAACCGTATTTCAGTGAGGGCGTTCTGCATCGACCGGAACAAATGGTAGTCAGAAGGGGCAAGGTCTGGGCTATAAGGCGGGTGGGGTAAGACCACCACCACCCATCCACTGTTTTCCAAATAGTTCTTAACCGGAATAGCAACGTGCGGCCGAGCGTTGTCATGATGGAAAATTATTGCCTCGTGTCTGGTCGCATATTCAGGGCGTTTTTCGGCCACTGCTCTCTTCAAACTGATTAATTGTGTTCGGTAGCGTTGTCTATTGGTAGTTTCACCCGGTTTTAGCAGCTCATAATACAGCACACCCATCTGATCCCACCAAATACAGAGCATTACCTTCGCGCCATGGATATTCGGTTTTGCCGTTGATTTGGTTGGATGGCCGGGTTTCACATATGAGTTTTTGCGCTTTGGGTTGTCGTAATGGATCCATTTTTCATCACCAGTAACAATCCGATGCAAAAATGACTTCCTTTTGTGGCGTTCCAGCAGCATTTCGGACATGCAAAACCGCCTTTCGACGTCTCTCGGCTTGAGTTCATGTAAAACCCAATTTCCTTGCTTTTGACTATATCCAGCTGCTTTTAAACGTTTTGAAATGGCTGCTTGAGTGACATCCAAAGATTCTGCGAGCTCTTCTTGTGTTTGGCAACAATCTTCATAGAGTAATGCTTCCAGTTCTTCATCTTCAAACTTTTTTGGCTGCCCAGGACGTTCATCGTCTTCCAAGCCAAAATCACCACTTTTAAATCGTGCAAACCACTTTTGGCACGTTCTTACAAAATTCTAAAACCGCCCTTGACTACCGATCATCTCGATCATCTCTCATGGCGATGGCAGAGGAGTTTCACATTCTGAATACGTTCGGCGCCGAGGCATAGAGGTATTCCATGGAATTGTATTTCTGACGAACTTGCCAAAATTGATTACCTGAAATAGGTGTACCAATCGATGCTGTTGGACCAACATGTCAAGCGACCAAAGAAATCTAGCCAAAGCTTGGTCTGAATTGCTCTAAGAGCTTGACCTTTCGAAATATAAAACATCTCAGCGCTATCATAGGTCTCAATACAGAACAATGTCTTTTTTCTCCAACTGCAACCGTTACCAATTTTTTCCATATTTACAAATTTATTGAGAGCGCTCACTATTGATGCCTGCCGAACAAATATTAACCAACGTAGCGTCTCCAAACTTCAAATTTAAGCTTTGTACTTTCTTGGTACCTGGTTGGCACTTCCTTCAATAGTCATTCATTTTAAACAACAACGTCTATATGTCAGGTCGGGTACTTCTACTACCCTCGTATCGAACCCTAACCTAACCTACCTCTTTTCCAAGGGCGATCCAAGTTGCTTGTTGTTAAGCCGATATGTAGGAACGATGAAAAACAAGAGTAAAAGCAAATTCTCTGGAAGTATCATACTTCGAGGTGTCCAATCTCTCTCGATGATACTTCAGCGAGAAAAGAAATTAATCTACGCCCCGAATCTTATTAAAGGATTAGCAGAATCGTACTAATTTTCAAAGCCACTCGTAAGGGTATTGCATATGAGTTTCAAAGTTGTTAATATACTCGTACTTTTGAGAAATCATGTCCCAAATAGGTTCTACGCTTGTAGTTGATGGCCCGTGTGATATAACGCTAGGTAAAGTATATTCGAAAAGTTTCGGGGCCTAAGTAGGCTAAGCTCTATCCTATTAATAGTTATGTTAGAGGAATGTACTTGTTCAAAAGACTCATCCGTTCCTGTATCCTTGTGGGTCCTAGGGCCTCTACTATGCCTACGCGCCATCCACTGCGGTTTCTGGAAATGTGCCTCAGCTCTCCCCAACTTTTTCCCAGTTGCCGTGCTTCCTTCTTAACTTTTCTGCGCCACGTATTCCTAGGACCGCCACGCATCCTACCGTCCTGAGTAAGCGGGTTCCATTGCATAGCTTGGTTAGCTATGGACCTGTCACCCTTTCGGAGAGTGTGACCAATCCACTGCAACTCGTCGTCGTATGGTTGTAGTTTAGTTTAGTTTTAAATGCATTTTATTATCTTAATCATTAACCCTTACATACTAACAAAAAATGCTTAAATGCTAGCTTAAAATTACTTAACAATCTTATACTAACTTACTGGCCCCACACAGGCACTCTAAGCTACTCTAAATTCTTGTATTTATGTCTATGTCGACTTTATTTACATTTATTTTTTTACATATATATCTTGTATACTTAAGGCTAAGAAAAAAATTGTTAACAAAAACTTAGCATATGGACTTAATTTTCTATAAAACTTAATGTCTAACTTAAAATAAACCTTAGTCTACCTAACCTACCTACACAATACACACATATATACACATAGACACTATTCACAATGACATACATATACTAGTATATACCTATGTATATACTAATATATATATGTATTTCTTAAATACTAACCTAAACCTATGCAAGCTGGCCATCGCTATTCACAGAGCAAATAGATTGGTCAGCTCTGCCTCATTAGTGAGGCTGGTCCGTAATTGACGGAAACGACGACGAAACATCTTCTCCATCATTCAACCACCAGAAATGCTGATGCTGCCGAACGACATCCCTCTTATCGCGATTCCCCACCGTCCTACTGAACCTGAGACGATCCACACTGCCGTGTGCGACGTCTCTGTCGTAGTTGAGTCGCCTGTCCCCAGCTTTCCGAGCGACATGGAAGATTAACGGGACCGCTGATCTATCCTGGATCAACCCTATCTGATCCAGGTAGAGGAATACTTCCGGTGGAACGAAGCCGTCAGAGCGCACACTCTCGTGGTAAAGGTAATTGGGGTAGTAAGCCCCAGATATCAGGTTATTCGTCGAGGCCATTGCTCTTGCGGTGTGTCTTCGAGTCAGCTTAATTACGAAGTTGTCCACTCGTATTAGGTTCGCCCTGTTGTAAAGGACCTCATTACTATAAAATTTTTTGTACTCCGACTCTGGTGTTCTGTACAAGCGAAAACAAGCCCTAAGGCAAGCCCTCTCAAACACCCGAATCTTTTCCATTAAGCTTGCTCGTACATTGAACCACACGGGACACCCGAATACCAGCATGGGCCTGATAAGGGCCATGGGTAGCAGATTACCTTTATCCTCTCATCGAGTTGGCTGCTATAAAACAGTCTCTTTGTAAGGGCAAAAGCGCCTTTGGCTCTGGCCAGAGCAGCATCTACATTTTTGTCAAAATACAGAAACTGATCTAGCCAGATCCCAAGGTATCTGACTACATTTCGACAGGCAAGAGGCTGTCCGTGTTGTCCAATAATCGAGAACTTTCGCCAATTTTTTCTAGTATCCCTAGAGGCTCCAGACAACGGCGTCCTAAAGAAAATGGTTTGCGACTTCTGAAAGTTGATCTTCAACTTCCAGTCATCGCAAAATCGTCTTATCTTATCGAAGTCACACTGCAAGAGAGTATTAATGACCTCGATTTTTGGACCTGTTCTGTACGCTATCAAATCGTCTGCGTACGCAATAGTATGGGGAAGTGAACCTATCAAGTCGCTTGTATAAATGTTGAATAGGATCGGCGAATTGACAGCGCCTTGTTGCAGACCATTTTTAATTTGAAATATTCCAACAGAAGTCACATCACCATTTTTCACGATGAACTGTCTGTTGGTTAGCATATTATAAAGAATGTACAAGAGTGGTTTACTGATCCCCAGCCTAGTCAGCTTATAGAAAAGACCCTCTAACCATACGGTGTCGAAGGCCTTCTCCAAGTCAACAAGGCAGGCACCAGTACATTGGTTTTTGCCTTTATTCCATTGGATATCGGAAGTCGTGCACCAAGACGCGACTGTCCAGGTCATAATTAGGTCCAATGGTATCAGTGGCTTTGTATATTTCCTGGAAAGTCGCCCCTATGGCCTCAACCTTCTCCTGTGGATCCTCGATCACAAAGAAGTCATCATCATCAGCGGCCTCATTTGGATCAATACCTGCTATTGTCAGTAAACGTTCGTTGTCTGTTGTCCGGGCTATTTTAAGACACTGAAGGTCGTTTTGATTTTTCCTCCGAAATAGTTTATTTATTTGCGGGAACATATTCGGGTTGTTGGTGTTTACAGCCCGAACCCTGTTGTTCCAATACGAACTTACAGAAATTCTGTAATTCTCTTTTGTTAACGTTTGAATATTTTTAATCGACGCCTTCAGTGTCCTAATCTCCGGGTCTTGTCTGTCAGTTAACTGTCTGTACAAGTTTTTGAGTCTTGTCAGAAGTCTACTTTTCTGTCGGTGCAGTGCGTCAATAGTAGGATTGCGGAACAGGTCTTCGTTAGTCGTACGTCGATAGCGCGGTATTGTAGCGTCCATAGTTTGTTTAATTGTCTCGTCCATTTGTTTTAAGTAATTGTCGATCTCCTCGTTTGACAAATTCCTATTGGACGGTGGGTGGAGCGTATTCGAGGAGAGTGCTCTTGTCAATGTTGCGGAGAAGCGTGCCCATCGAGTCTTACTGTAGTTGTAAGAATATCTTTGGACAAACTCCTCCAATTCCGCAATTTCGTTGGGAACTGTAATTTCGGTGCTAAAGCCGCAATGGTCACTGTCATACACGAACGTGCGCAGACGGTTTAGCTTTTGTAAATTCGTACCTATCAGTCGTATACGTTCGTTGTACAGCAGTAGATCCAAATAAGACCCGCCTCTAGGAAACGACGGGTTATCCGTCGCTTTAAGACCGAGTCTGTACATGACATCGTGCTGACCCCACCAATCGAGTAGTAGGTTCCCTCTAGTATTTGGCAAATTATTTCCCCAATCTCTGTGTTTAGCGTTGAAATCCCCGCCGATTACAAAATAATTCTCCCCCGATTCCAGCCTCAGAAGTCGAAAAAGCGTGTCAAGCTCTGTAATAAATAAAGTGGATTGTGAAGTCTCAGGTGCATAAACAGAGGCCAAGTACAGCCGCTTTCCACTGCGGAGCGGGATGTAAATGACGACTGCCTCCAACACCCGGAACCTACGCAACACTCCCTTGTACACTCTGTGAAATTTTATACCTTGTGTAATGAAGATAGCGACACCGCCTCCACGTTTGGATCGGGGCCGGTTTCTTCTTCTAATAATATAATTATTGTACTCCAGCTTGTGCTTATCGGTTAGCTTGGTTTCGCTAGCGAAAAGCACATCAGGAGTTTGGTCTTGTAGTAATTTAAACATCGCGGCTCTTCGTTCGATCCTAATCAGTGAATTAACATTCACCGCAAGGACCTTCAAAGTTTGCTCCACCATGTGCGTACCCATTACGACATGTGTTGCGTTAGGCCCGGCAGCAGCGCGTAGATCTGGTCCACCCGCTTGGCCTGTTCTTGCACCTGCTTTTGCAGCTGAGCCATCTGCCCTTGGATTGCGAGCAAGATGGCCAGCATGTTAGGTGCAGCTTCCGTTGTTCTCGGCATTGGCGCCGGAGAAGCAACAGTCGCTTGCTGTACCGTAGCCCCCGTACCTGCCGCCATTTGGGCGTAGGAAATTTGGGGCGTGACGGCTGGTGTTTGAAACCTCACAGGTGAACGTTTGACCTCCACCTTCTGCTGTCGAGTCAGTTTTGCTTTTTTGATGTCAGCGAACTTAGGACAACCCCGATAGTTTGCGGTGTGTCCCACGTTCCCACATAACACGCACGAGAGTTGCGCCCTATCGGATACTCCGTCCCTACCCAGAGCACACTCCTCGGAACTGTGGTTCTTTGCGCACTTCACGCATCGAGGCTGCATGTGTCCGAACCTCTGGCAGCGAACGCATTGTATAACGCCTTCGCTCCTTTTTAATTTTTCCCAGTGAACCACCTGGTAGTCTAGAACATTGATACTCCTTAGACTATCCAGACGGCTTTCGGGACTGAGCTGTACCAGGAAGAACGGCAGACTCCGTTTCTCCCGCCTGGCTCTAGCTGTGGTAAATGGCTTTACCCCCACGAACTTGAGTCCTTCGCACTCCTTCTCTTTGAGCAGTGCCAGGATCTCCTCAGGATCAGAAGACGGTTCCAACCCCTTCAGCAATATCGATTGCCGCTTTTCACACTTCGGTGTGAATGAGTAGTGCTCCGTCGTAGTTTCCTTTAGGAGCTCTTTCACTTTCGCGTAGCCCTCCACTGTATTACAGTGGATGGCATGGCGATCATTCCCCAATCTCTTAATGTTAAAATTGTTACCAATGACCAGCTTACACAGGTCCTTGGTAGCATTTACCTCCAATTTGTAGGGGTTGATAGGAGGCACCTTCTCCTTCTTCTTCTGCTGATGCTGCTGCCGCTGTTGTTGTTGTTGTTGCTGCTGATGCTGCTGTTGTTGTTGTAGCTGCTGCTGGTTTTGCTGTTGCCGTTTTTGTGGCTGCTGCTGTTTTAGCAGTTGCCGTTGTTGTGACTGCTCTTGTTGTTGCTGCTGGTGTTTCTTTGGCTTTTGTTGTTGTGTTTGCTTTTGAGCAAGCTGCTGTTGTTGGGATTGCTCTTGCTCTCTCTTCCTTCTTATTATTTGTTTTTCTTTTATGGCCAGCATTCTTTGTTGCAGCATTTTAATGCTGCTACTTATGGCCTCCATTTCTTCCTCTTCATCATCAGATTCGCTTGCTGCCAATGAAGCGAAGTTGTTGGTCGTTGGTAGGGTGGGACGTTTTATCAAGTTGGAAGTTGAACTAAGTTTCCTCCTTCTTTTTGTTTTTGGCGTATCTCGAACCACTCGAAGCCTCACCTGAGATCATTTCAGCAGGTCCCGCTGTAGGCATAGCGGACCGCTCATCACAATCCATCACGTGATAAAACCGGTAACACCACTTATTTTTATTTAAAAATAAATAAATAAATAAAAAAAAAAAAAAAAAATCGTCTGGCGACTACTCGGAGTCGAACCCACAACCTTTGCAGTCTCAAGCGAACACACTACCGCTGTGCTGATTGGATCCTAAATCCAAACTGTTCAATTTTTTTGTTAAGCGAAACACTTCTCACTCACAAGTCGTAACACGTCTAAACTCCGCGGAGGTCTATGAACGACTGTCGTATGGTTGTGCCTATAGGTTCATGGTCTTCTCTAATAAAGCTGTTCGTTTGAGATACGGCTTGGCCAGAATATCCTTAAGATATCGCGTACGCACCTATTGACAAACTTGCAGCTTCCTCGTGGTAGTGGTGGTTACCCTCCAGGTACCACATCCATATAGTAGCACGGATTCAACGTTGGAACGGAACAGTCGTAACTTGGTGTATAAGCTAATTGCATTACTTCGCCAAACTGTGGATAGCATTTCAAACGCAGATTTTGCTTTGCCTATGCGGTTGGCTATATCCAGTTCGGTTCCGCCATCGGTTGAGGCAATACTCCCAAGGTATTGGAAGCTCTCTACTCTCACAACCGTCTGTCCAGCAATACATATATGAGTTGATGAGTTTGGTCTTAGGAAGAACATTTTTGTTTTTGCCGAGTTAATTTTCAGCCCAACGACGTCTGCTTCCTTCTTCACATTTGTTGTCATTTGGTGAAGGTTCATTATTCTGTGAGACAGAAGGCATACATCGTCTGCGTAGTCAAGGTGTTTGAGTTTAGATGTAAGAGTCCATCGAATTTCTCCATTTCCTGTTAACAAGGCCGCATTCAGCACATCGCAAATCACCTATAGAAACAGTATTGGTGAAAGTATGTAGTCTTGCCTAACCCCGTTTTGGACTTCGAATTCCTCTGCGTAAGACGTGACATGTGAACCCATCATATGTAGCCCTGATAATTGCTATTAATTTATCAGGATGCCTCTCTTGCGCAAGGCACGCCAGATTCCCGATTGACACTATCAAACGCCTTTTCAAAATCTATGAACAGCAGGTGAAGTGGTGATCGGTACTCAACACACAGCTCGATGATGATTAGCAAATGATATGGTCGACACAGGAGGATCCAGAGCGGAAACCTGCTTGTTCGGCGTCGAGTGTGTTTTCGAGGTGTTCTTTGATTTGCTCCAGGATGATTTTAGCTATTATCTTGGCCACAGCAGGCAGCACGCAGATACCTCTCTAGTTTTCGCACTGCATTAGATTGCCTTTTTTAGGCAGCTTGATGATCATTCCCTTCTTCCGTTCGTCCGGAAAACTCTCGGCTTCCCATGATCTCCCGACAAGTGGGTACAGTAGCTCAGCCGATGCCGTTGGCCCAGCTAGAAGCAGCTCTGCAGGTATGCCTTCAATTCCTACCGCCTTATTGGTTTTCAGTGCTTTGATCGCAGCAATAATCTCTTCCTTACTGGTGGTTGTGGTGCGAATTCGGAAATTTCTTTCTACGGACACTTCAGTCTGACTTGGGTGCATATTGCTGGCAAATACTCGGTTTAGAACCGAAGCAAAATGCTTCTTCCATCTCTTCAGTTGATCCTCATCCGATATTAGCAACGAACCGTCTAAGTCTTTCACTGGGTGTTGAGCAGAGCTTTGGCCACCTCTTGGCTAGCTCTTTGGTGATTCTGTAAACGGTTCTGCTGTCGCACCTCGCTGCTGCTTCTTCTGCTTCTCTCATCTTCATGCGATATAGGGACTCTAGCTCGATCCTCCCTGCTGCTGGAGCTGCTTCAATTCGAGCTATTAGTTGTTTTCGTTCGTTGAGCCCTATGGCTTCCCTGCGATTCTTTCAGCACCTGATGTGAAAACAGTTTTCACAGCACACCAATGGTCTTGGATGGTGGCAGGCAGTGACCTGCTGATTGTTTCCACTGATCGTGAGTTGACCTACGTTGAGCCTAGGTATTCTTGTGACGTTAGATCTTCGCACTGCAGCAGTGCGTAATTGGACAGTAGTTATCATAAGATGGTGATCTCGTACCAACCCCATGTCAGCTCCTTGTCTGTTTCGGACGTCTAGAAGACTACTTCTAAAACGGCGACTGATGGCAAAATGGTCGATTTGGTTGGAGGTTGCCAACTGATTTTATGGCAGGACTTGTGCTCAAACATGGTGCCACCTATGACAAGACGATTTACGTTGCAAAAGTCAACAAATCTTTCGCCGTTGTCATCCGTGCCGTCCCATAACATGTTTGAGGCCTTCGTTATCGCTGTCTACCTTGGCATTAAGGTCCCCCATCACAATGACAATGTCGGCATTGGGTGTTGCATTATAAACAACTCCCAACTGGTTGTAGAAGGTTTACTTTTCTTCCTCAGACTAACCATCCGTGGGGGCGTAACCCTGAATAATGGTGACGCGACGTACTCTCGTCCGGAATCTGGCCGTTAAAATCCTATCACCGTGCGGCTGCCAGGAGACTAGGCCTCTGCGTGCTGTAGGTGTTAACAGCAGTCCAACTCCATATCCACGGGGGCTTCCGGTTAGTCTTCCGGAGTAGAGTAATACAGTGTTACGCGTTGGGGATTGGTACTCACCCGCATCTAACCATCTTATCTTGTCTAGCTTATATCGCATAAACTCATGCTCTAATTGAATCTGGCGTTCTGAGGTCCTCCGTCTGAGCGTCTTCACATTCCAAAAACCAATCTTAGTCCGGGTACGATAGCCAAAGTTCGTCAACGTGTTATCAGTCCTTATCCGAGGCATTAAGTCGGTTTCCGTAGCGGACTGGTTTCGGTAACGCGGATTGCTTGGCCCAGGTTACCTAGTCTAGGCATAAGACCCTAGACAATCTCGAACTTTCAATTTTGGCCTACCTGTATAAGGATTTATACACGTAGTTGCCCGGGGACCACGTCGAGGAGGTAAAGCATGCACTACATTACGAACTTGATTGTTGCGCTACTGGTCCAATCCATGTTTTGAACAGTCAGTAGTTTCCTGATCAATAGCCATGCAAGCCACCAAAAGACTGCTCTCCGCGGTTTATCTTTTAAAATGCCTATTTCACTGAAGTCTACGCTTCGTTCCACCAGCGGCGTTTCTGTATTTTGATGGTTAAAGGCTGATCTAGGGTATTCTTCTACGTCACTTAACAACTACGGACAGAAGACTCAGCCAAAGAGCTGTTGCACACGGCAGTGCGGAGTCTCTTCTGCTCAGTAAAGCGGTAGGAGTCGCAATATGAAGGATGTTACTCAATAGTACCAAGATCTTTGGTGACTAACTTTTTCGTATCTTTCAATTTCGGAGTAACCGATGCAATGTGTGGGGTTACCTTATATTGCTTTTAGTGTTTAGTTTCAGCAATTCAAATTAGCTACAGGATCTACGAAGTTCTCTTGTTGAGATCGATCAGATACTAAGTCCTGCTCACTTTTGTCTAATCTGCTGGGCTTTTCACATGGTCAAGCTATGATACCGGCAGAGGATTTGGTCTACTCAATCACCGAGAAACGTCAACATTTAGAGGTTGTTTTAGCAGAACGGTCTGCAGCGGCTTAACTATCAAAGGCAGATGTGTAAGGTTCTAGCTTTTTACTTACTCCTTTTAGTCACTTAGTTTATTTCATTAAATCTAAAGGCTGCATCATCGCTGATGACAGGTGCATAGGACATTGCTCATTCTTCGCTGTCCTGATCCGAATAATCGAGAAGGAGAACCCAAAATGAGGGCTCAAAAATTAGCAGATGCTTACCAGCTATACAGCTTATAGTCCAATTTGCTACCAAAAAGTTCTATAGCTCTACGAAAAAACTAGCTTTTTGCAGTACCTTGGTCATGGTTTTGAATTTTTTCTTTAGAAGAAATTTTAGTATTTCGCTAATGTGGCTCTGTCGTTACCTTAGTTGCTACTTCCTCTATTTTTATCATCCTGTATAACTCAACCGTGCCCAACAATGTGTTACTCTCCAGCTTATGCGATATAAAAACATTAATTTGTAGTTGCCAGTTGTATTCATTCGTACTTAATGGTCGAAGAAATCCTCAAATGCAAGCCAACTAAACGTCAAGTCAAATAATTGGATAACATGTCTCATCATTACTATTCAGAGAGTAGGAACAGTGTATAGTTGCGACGCAATCACCAAATGACGATCTCTGCTCCAAAATTCCAGCATGAAGCTCCTTAGAAATCTATGAAAGTAGATTGAATGGTTTAAAGCCAGCTTGGACTTCTGATTTTTGTCTAAAGCGAGTTGGGCGGCGGTTCAAAATAGCATTTCGTGTTTGAATCCGTCCCCGGTATTTAAGACGACGGTCGTTATGACATCATCATTATTCACATCATTATTCGCCTCAGTAGATCTTTTTTTAAGCGATAAGCAGTAGTCCCCCAGTAGTCTTCTTCTAAAAATATCTCTTTTAACAAACTGTACACATAGATGTCGCACAGTCCATTAAGCGAACATTTTTCAGATGAGCCTACGCCATCATCCTTCAATTATTTCCTCCTTCTCCTTCTTACGTGGAAATGAAATAAACACCTCAACCCAGTCATGTCATTGTTTTCCACCCTAACACTATTACACCAACCCTGTTTGGACAATAAAAAGCCACTTCCTGTAAATTGCTAACGTCCCACAACATTCCACAACACTGTGAACTTCAACATACTCCTGCCATTCAATCGATGCCACTTCTTTATTGCACTCCAAGGACAAAGATCTCAAATCTTGTTCCATCTGACCCTTTATTTTGCATTACACCAACATGAATGGCTCTGCTCACACACATAACATCTCGGATTACAGGCACTTTGCAGTTGAAACTCGATACTGCGTCGACATTAAGTATCCCAGATTCGAGGCAATCCCAGTCATCCCAACTCTGGCGAATTAATTTCCGTTCCCCGATTCAGTGAAACATGCATAACAAGAAGTTCTGTTCTATCCATAGTGGGTGCTTGGATACAGGAATCCAGCCGCATTAATTATTTTTCGTCCTTTCGGGAACAATAATCAAATGGTCCCGCTTGATAGCCAATTTCGTAGTCATACATAAAATTAGAGAAACCACAATTCATTAATTACATGCTTTGGATGGAAGGCCCCGAACGAGAAGGTGTGGCAGGAAAGAGTATTCCCTCCATTAGATATGATGATTTTGCCTACAAGTACAAATACGGATATGAACGCTACATCCGTTTTCCGCATTTTCAACGTCCTTTTTGTGTAATAAAGCGAGCGGAAAACTAGTCGTTTGGAATTCTTGGTTCTTTGGTGGAATACTCACATACACGAGTACACTTGGTAAGGTATCCTTAGCGAAGGCTCGTTTGTTTGGGTCACGGCAAAATTGCGGTACAGGAGCTGCGTGGATTTGGGTGTATGATTAATGGGCTTTTAAGCTAATGCAATCCATTTCCATAATCTATTCAGCGAGTGATGTGCCCAGAGGGTTTGGTGTTACATTAGAGTAAAATGGTTTATCTAAAGGTCGAAAAGGTGAAGGTTGTTGAGTAGTTTTGGTATCCCGTAGGATATTGCAATAATTCAGGGTGATTCTAGGGTTTAGGTCTATCAAGGGGTTCCATTAGCTCCTTGTGCCAGGTGGTGGATGTTGTTGTTCGTTGTTTTAGAATATCTAAAACCGAATTGAAATTGAACACCAAATACAAGGCGAAATGCCGGTTGAAGCAGGATCAAACTACAAATGCAATCGTTTTCGTGGATTTGACACATACTGGTCTATTTGCAGCAATAAAAATGGACCCAGCTCTGGGTAAAGCATAATTGTACTCAACAATTTCATCCAGCTGATCGGTTTCAAAACCTTTTCGGTTGTAGATCCTTGGGCCTGATTCGGTTCAAAAATTCCATGTTAAGTCTGCTCCTCAAAGCACATATAACACGTCTTCTTGTTTTTTGCGCTATCATATAACAGGTAGACACATTGGAGGCGAGAATATAAGAATTCATTGTGCTTTGTTTGCAGATAAACTCTTGCAGAACTAAAATAAACTTCCTATTGCCTACTTCCTATTGTTCTTGAGTCGCCTACTCTCAGACATGTACAACCTTTCGAAGGCTATTCTGAATGAACGATGCCTTGATCTGGTGTAAAAGAAACCAAGTTCGGTGAATTAACACGGCAATTGCCAAGATGCGACGTACGGACTGCTCCTGATCTAAATGCTCCGTGTGACCCTAGTTGGAACAACTCAAGCCTTTCTACTTTTTGTTTAGTTTATACCCTTAAACGTTTGTTCTTTGTGTTCATATCTTAGTTACAAGTTTCAACCACTTCCTTGTTTCATTTCCCGTGTTCCCACCTTGATGCGATCACGTGCATCTTCCTTTTACGTTCTTACTAAAGATCTAGCCGACAAATACGCATCTTTTTGATGAGGACAGTATTGCTGCTATATACTCGTACCCTCCTCCAAACAAATGAAAAAAAGTATCACTCATGGATACCTTCATCGGCTTTCGATAACATCAAGACTGCCCATAAGGATTGATGGCATAAGGTCCTATATAGAGGCTTCTAAGTACAATATTTCTTGTCAAGACCTTTCTACACAATTGCTTTCTTAGGCCAAGGAAACAAACAGATAGAAATCACCTTTTGATTCCTCGTGAGGTGTTATTATCAGAGTTAATAATGGAGCCGGACTTTACAAACTATCTCAAAGATGTAGCTGCCTATTGTAACGTTATCCCAAATTCGATCTGCTTTCGTTCTCGTTGACTTCATATGCTTGGCTTTACCCTTATTCACATCCAACGAACAATCGCGTTCTAGAAAGTTTGTCCGGCTAGCTAGAACCCCTAAAAGAGGTCAACCAAAATAGTGGAATAGGGACATAGGTTTGAAAAGGAAAGAAGTTAGAAAAGTCTACAACAGGGCGACGCTATTCAGAGGCGACGGGACATGGAATGAGTACTACGAATGTAAAAAACAATCCAAGTACCTAGTTACGAAGTACTGCGAATCTATCGCGATAACAGACGAGGCTTCGTCTGCTTTCAAAAGAAGCGAGGGTTGCTAGCCACTTAAGAAAAATTTATGAAACCTTGGGGTGAAAGTAGCCCAAGTAGGGTGGTATTCTACCGATCATGCTACAGAAAGCACCAGAGATAGCAATCCAGAAAATTATGGAAACTATCAGATACAGTCTAAAAATAGGGTACATACCAATAGATTCCAGGGAAGTTAAGCTGGTTTTTATGCTTAAAGCTGGCAAGCGGGGGCATATAACAGTAAAAGATTTCAGACCTGTAAGTCTGTCATCATTTATGCTTAAAACCTTAGAGCGACTATTGGAGATTCATATTAGGAACAGATGGAGTAATGACTTTTGGACAGAGTCACAGCATGCATATATGAAAGGCACATCTGTAGAAACCGCCCTGCACGTGGTGGTGGGGAAGACAGAAAAAAGTCTACACTTCGGTGAGTTTGCGATGGCGGCCTTCCTCGATATAGAAGGAGCTCTAGTAGACGCTAATATTGAACATGGCATTATAAATTGGGTTTGCAATATGCCGCCAAGTAGGAAAGTAAACTTTTCCATTGGGCAAAGCTTGGTTAGAATGTCTGTAACCAGGGAAACCCTTCAAGGGAGTGCTGGTTATCAATGACTTCCTCAAAAAGCTTAGTACAATGGGTATAAGTTCCGCGGCATACGCAGATGACATGGTCATAATAGTGCAGGAAAAATACTTAAACATTTTAAGCGACATTACGGAGGTTGCTCTAAAGGCGATCCGCACTTGGGAAAAAATCTATGGTCTCAATGCCAACCCTTCTAAAACGGTACTGGTTCTTTTTACCAGAAAGTAAGAGATACCGCAATTCAAACTCCCAAGACTCGACGGAGTGAAATTGTCCCTCTCGGACAGCGCGAAGTATCTGATAATTATTTTTATCTGTAAGAGAACTATAGGAAACATTTAGGGTTTAAAACCTGCTATGGTGTACTGGCTATATGCAGTGTTCGTAAGACCCATACTTACATATGGCGCACTAGTATAGTTTTTTTTTTTTTTTTATAATTTGCGCGCGCTCAAGGGATTTAAGTGCCCTTAAAATGCTTGCACATAGCGCGTGCGAAAGAAAATCAGGGAGTCCTCAAGCATTATGCAGTCAGAACCGGGTGAGACTATCCTGGGTACCAGGACACTACTGTGTGGAGGGAAATGATCAAGAGGATGAGCTTGCAAGAAAAGGTGGGCCACTCGATAATAGTGAGGTTGCTAACATCAAACCTCCCCTTTGCATAGTAACGGGGACTATCGACGAAAAAATCACAAAGACTGCAAACCTAAGCTGGTCAAGTCTATAAGAACACAGGATATCCAAAGCTCTCTGGCCACTTTTGGAAGATAAAAGATCTACGGACGTAATGAAATTAAACAGGAATAAGCTTGAGACCGTAATAGGGCTCTTGGTAGGGCATTGTCTCGTGCGGAAATACGTAAAGAGATTCAAATTGTCAGATACGAACATCTACAGATTCTGTGGTGATCTGCAAGTTATTGAGGACATAACGCACATACTGTGTGAATGCGAGGCAATTTCGCGTAGTCGAAGAAAATTTTTAAGGAAACACTTTTTCGAAAACATCAAAGACCGTCTTGGCTTTTGCAAAGAAATTGGATGCTTCACCAGCGAGATTGTTTAGGTTTTTGCCATTCGAATGTAAATTCAACTTGTTCCATAGGGTTCGGGATGGGTCCATTTTGGTGCCTAGTGTGTGTGTAATGGCATCACTCCTCTGTTTTAATCTAACCTAACCTAACGTATTCATATCTTAACCAATTTTTGCCGCTCCAGTTTTAATACATGCAAACGGACCTGTGGCAATTCGCTATCTAGTGCCAATAATGCCAATGTCATCAGCGTATGCAAGCATAGGATGGCAAAATTCTTTCCAGCGATTTGACAGCTGACTTGTGCTTAGTTTGGCTTGCCATTTTACCAAGAATGGACCTACGCCAGAACAAGGCTTGAAAATTGTGCAAATTAATTTCAAAAATCGTAACTCAGCCTGTGAAATTTATCGTGTGCTATTTCCATTTTATAGTCGACACAATCATCCATCTGAGCCATGGATCATTTTCACACCATGGAAACTCCAATTGATAATAAGTATCCGCAGATGCGTGGTACAGTGTGTACCGAAGAAGCTGTTGCTGCTATGGAGCGTAGTATTGAAAAAGACCCGCATGAGTCTATTTGCCATCGTGAACAGAAATGGGAGCTGTGTTCAGCCATTTTATAGAAGATTATGGTTTAGAAGCTTTTAATATGCAGCTCATGCGGGAATTGAAGACGCTTGTCCATCATGATCGGCGAATCGGCCGAGATTGCCCTTGATCCTCTTTTTCATCACAAAATTTTGTTCAGAGGTGAGACTCATTTTTGGTTAAATGGCTACTGCAATGAGCTAAATTGCCGTATTTGGAGTGAAGAGATCCAAAAGCTATTATAGAGACTCAATGTGGAAGAGCTGTGGTTTAACCAACACGACGCAACAAGGGAAATAGTGCGCACAACAATCAATTTACTTAAGGAATCATTTGATGAGCACATCATTTCTCGTAATAAACCTTCAGGATCATTTGATTTAAAACTCTTGGATTACATTCTGTGGGTTTGTCAAGTCTTTGCAAGAGCTCATAGACGACTTGGAGACAAATATTAGCCATATTATTCCCGATATATAGCCTCAACTGTTCGAAAAAAATACTCGAAAATTGATTTTGAGGTCAGCCGCGATGCCCATATGCCCGAACTTATATTTAAGCCCTAATGGCATAAAAAAAACTTTAAAATAAAGCCAACACCATGGACATTTCCATGAAAATTGTACTCTTATTGTTGGCTTGAGATTTTCGCACAATTTTCAGAAAATGTTAAAGAAGTCACATGGCAGCACGACCTTTACGGGGCAACGACGGTCCCTCATCTGCAAAATCTGATGAATTTGGCAGGAATGGTAAACCAAGATCTGGCTCTTTATAGCTTGTCTCTATAAACCTTTATTCTCTGGACTTAAAATCAACAAACAGGTGATGGAATTTTTTTTTAAGATCCGTCGTAAGGTGGATGGATATCTGGTGGAATTTACCAGGCCTTAAACAAGCCTGATAAGGGATTATCAGATTATTGATCTAGACCTTTTAGCGTTCTTATAATACTTATATATTGGACAAAACTCCTTACGATATCTGACAGATGGTTCTATAGTTAGCTCAACGTAGAGGGTGTCACTGCTTGAAAGTCTGAGAGCGTGGTAAACGATGCTGAGGTTCTATTGACTGGGCATGCATTTATCCGGCCCTGTGTATGCTCCTTACTAAATAAACTTCAGCTGCTAAGAACATTTCAGCAGATATTCCGACTGCTCTAAAATTCCTAACTCACCTAAGTGCGTGAAGTTGTTGTCGATCATCGTCTACGTTAAACAGTTCGTCCTGCCTATAGCACGTACGAGTATTGTTCCAAATTTTAAGCACTGGCTGCGAGGCTCCTATCCTTCTCTCTGCTGGACATTTATTTTTTTTATTTGTGTCCTTGGCAGGCTTTTTCAGTTCTTTCGTTTCTGTTGAAGCACCTCTCTATGGCATTTGAGAAGAAGATGCTCATGCTTTGCACCTTCTTTGCAATACAGGCTGAAACGTTTCTTGTTTTACTTTTCGTCAAATCAGATGCTTCGTTTTAGTAGTCGGCACAAGTCTTCTGCGCTAGATGAAACAGACTTCTTGAAAGAATCGTTCAAAGAATGTTCCAAAACTGTCTTGCGTCAAATTTCCTCATAGTTCTGCCGTCCGGGATATTTGCATTCGCACCTTGGCCTCAATAAGTGCCCTTGTCAATGTTGGCTCCTCGAGTATACAAGAGCTGTGTCTTGGGTTGTGATTAATCTGGTTGACGGTGTTTTAATCATGTGACTGCCAGGGATGTTAGAGTGCTTAAAATGTGTGCTGCCTAGTCAGGGTTCATTTTCAGACCTGGTATCGTGTAGGATATGTTGTCCAACTATGCCGCCAACGACGTTCCTCTTTCCTAACTTGATAGTAAGATCATCAATAATGGTAATGCTTAGGAGTTAATAGAAGCAATCTTTGTCGAGTAAGCCTTGTGTTTACTTTTTTTGTACTGGTGTGAGCGTATATCAGGCTTATTACGGGTTCGCTTAGATTCCTGAAGCCTAGGACTTTTTGTCTTAAACTTCGTTTGATCACATATCCACAACGCTGCATCTGCTTTCTTTCGGAATCACCATAGTTGATGTCACAGTTCTCTACTTTTCTTGATATCTGCTGTTGCAGCTTAGAATCTCGGGAAATTGTTCGGCTGCTGATGGATCGTAAGAGTTCGAAAAATGACGGTTTTTCTTTGCTTGAGACGTCAACAGTAAGTCTGTCCATATCCGACGCTGTTTTTCAGGGATTTACGTGGTCGGGCAGATGACACAATTCCCAACCTGGAGAGCAAGAATCTTTACAAAATAGTGCCACAAACCAACTATGGAGATTTGAACGCTGGCGCTGTTTCGATAACTTACCTAATTGATGGTTAATCCTCACATGACCTGAGCTCAAAGCAAATGTGGTTATCGTTGAATCTACCTCTGACATCGCCGTTGACTTTATCTTGGGAACTTCACCACTATAATGTCCCTACTGGATGCACTTAAGTCCACCCAGTTGTTGTGCAGGTCCAAGTGTAAAGTTACATTTACGCAGCATACTGCAGAATGTTGATGGGGGTTATCCTCAGCGACTCCTCTTCTCTCTTCTCAACCTTGACTTGAACCGAGTATGACGCAGTAAGTCAAAGCTGTTAAGTCGCTAGATAAGATGAATCAGAAGCCACCTTACAAGTATATTTGCTCCTTTAACGACGCGTTTTTTTATATAAGTTTGCATGTGGCCATTGGAATTCCTACGCTTCATGGTAAAATAGCGATGTTTGCATCGCGACCCTACAAATTTGAATATTGACCTACCATCTCCTTAAAAAAGGAACACCAGTCAAAGACCGTTTTGCCATCATTTCCGCCTGGAACATGCCACAGTCATCAAGAAGATGAAAAAAGTGTCAGCCGGAGTAAAGAATGCATCTCCTCCCTAGAATAACCTCGGAGAAATAGTATCTTGGACATTTTTGTTGAACGGTAACTGGGGTATGGTTGAGTGTATATTTTCTTGTAGCATCCTGTATGTAATGAGGATAGCAGGATGCCTAGTTGAATTGCTGGTCCACAGTGAGTTTGCTAAAAATGTCAGGAATATCCTGTGCTAAGTATGGAGTAGTGCTCAGAAGTGCTTCGCTATGTTAGGTTTCCAGCTCAGTTTTCTGCTAAAACGAAGACCCAAATATTTAGCTGGGTTAGAAAATGTTATGCTTGAACCATTAATGGAGGGAGCAGGATTCTGAATTTCATAGAAAGGAGGGCAAATTCTGATTTGTGTAGGCCTTCACTCAGTTCACATCGATCTGCCCATCTGTTAGCCTGTTAAGAGCTTATTGTAGGCATTAGGAGTCCTTCCGGAGAGAGCAGTTTCAAAGTTCCATGTGATGTGATTAAAATATGTAGACAGCCTCTTCCTTATTCAAGTAATATAATGTCCTGCTATATCCTAACCAGTAGAAGTGAGCTAGGAGCATGATTAAGTTATGTATTCTCCGCAAGAAATTCATCTTTTAATAATTATTCCATTACGAGTACAATTTTCTCATAAATTCAACCAATCGAAGGATTGAATGAGAATTTTTCTATTATTCCCATCCTGTCATCACATTTTCCCATCTCTCGTCCTATGTCGACATCACTTCCCACAAACCAATGCACAGCACTTGGTCCTCAAGAAGAAAATTTTCAATTTCTCAACATTATCGATCGATAGCTTGAGGAAACTACCCAAACGACAGTTTATCTATCCACTTCACCTGGGCAATATTCGATAGTTTGCTCCATAAGACGGAAGTTTCTCAGAGCCATCCATTCACCCAGGCATCCCCTTCCCCCAGATGGACTTTATGCAGAGTGCTCTTTCGTAGAAAAAAAATCTCAATTTTGTTTATGGATATGATGTTGTTGTTGTTGTTCTTCTTCTGGTTGTCTAAAATCATTTTCGATAATTTATGCGAACCAGGAAATCGAACCAGACGAAAAAAAAACACACAGCCACCCTTGGCTTCCATCAAGTCAACTTCGCCCAAACAATCCGTTCTTTACCTGACTTTTGACCATACCACCAGTAAACTTCGATAAAAGGGGATGCCATATCGAAAATCGAGACAATTTTACGACACTTACAGCAAAATGCGACTCAATGTTTACAGGTATCTAGCCTTGGCCAGGATGTGACTATACGAGTACCATCTTTTGCAATCGCATTGGCGTAAACAAAACACGGAACGATGTGGCGAACAGCTCTTCGGTGAAAAATCGATTAAGGACAGAGCTGCTCCTTCTTCGAGGAAGGGTGACCTTCTTTTAAAGGAACCATCCATACTCGTAAGGAATTCTTAAAGGGATTTTCCAAAATTAAGCAGAAATTTAGCAGACAAAAATCGAAGAACAGAGAGACATCCTGTGGGATGAGGGAATGTAGGTTTGGTTTTGGTTTTCCGGTCGGAGTAGTCTTTCGTTTGACTTTTAGATTTAATTAGGAGCCAAATATTTTGCCGGCTTAAAAATCATCAGACCACGGTAAACCATGCTCCTGATGATAATCGTCTGGCTGCTGCATGAAAGGATGCTCTTCACTCCGTTTCACTTAGTTGTAAAGGGGGGAATGACATTGTGACTGAAAATGGTAGGAATGTCCCTATGAACCACGCTCTACTATCATACTATCTGTAGCTATGTGGTCATTAAACCGACGAAAGTGTAGACATAGCACGCTTGGAACTTTTCTGCTTGCAAGTACTTGTAGCCAACTTGAGTGAAAGCAGAACGCCGACGGATAATGAGGACAAATGATACAAAAGGACGAAAAGAACCAAGGGGATGTTCAAAATGAGAGGGAAGGTTTATCTTTATATTGCTGCGACCGCTTTTCAAGTGCTGCAGGACGTTTCCTACATTGTGGAATGTATTTCACTGCACAAGGGCTGATTTGCATGTGTGTAATGTGTATGCGTGGATACACTTATGAGTACCGAAGCGTTGATTAAATTTAATAAATTATGATCTGCATACGAGGATACATGTATTCGTACTCGTACTACGAACGCACAAACTGAGCCTCATTATAACTTGCAATTCCGAGGGCCAACTAACAAGGATCTTTGCAATACGAATTGGTTCTTCAGCCTGCGTAATAGGCTAACATTTGTGCAAGGCCTTTTGTGCCGCTCCAGAAATCATGTATTGCACTTGTTGAGGAAGAGGAAGAGACTGATGCCAGTGTATACGGTATTTTGGAGTACCCCAGATGTACTATAGTATTCTGCGGGCATTTACAAGGACTCAAGTGGAACAAGTTTATGAGAAGTAGGCCGCAGATTCCCATCATTGCAAGTAGAAAAGTAGGAATATGTTGGATTTTAATTGAATAAGTTTGGGCGTTGATATGCTCAAATGATGTGCGATGAATAATGAATTTTCGGTGTGAAGGATATCCTGCTGAAAGAGCTCACCTGAAAAGTCTACCTACTAACTGGTCACTAGAGACTTTAACATTTTTTGGTGACAGAGCGTGTTCATACATTGACATTTGATCGATTTCCAAATGATTGAGCTACCATTGGACATTTTTGTTCGTTCTCAGTAACTTCTAGGATTACTTTTGTACTCGACTATAGTGGGCTTAGGTAGAGTGGAACGAGCAATACAATACCTCAGCCTCTTCCTTCAAGACATCAACATCTGACTGTGTATCTATCGCTTTGTGATATTTACGTTCTGAACTCTTTCTTGAAAAGGTGGCAGCTCTCCAGTCCATCAAACTATCAATTTCTAAAGGTGGTCAATTGTTGGTGGTCGTAGTCTGAAACGGAACTAGGCATTCACAGGTTGTGTAAGACCATGGGCTTGTAAGTGATGTTAAGGCTGATACATCTTAGTTCGGTGAAATATAGAGAAAAGTTGTTTCCTGGAATCATAAAACCCATTCTGAGCTTCCATTCATCGAAATACATATTGTGCAGAGGACACTGTGCGTACTTTTTAACAAGTGATCAGCGGCTGACGGTATACGTAGTTGAACCTTGAATACCGCTGTGGGTATTCGTACCTTAGCAACATCGTTTATGTGGAAAGGTTTTCAGTTATTTTCTAGGTTGAATGGAGCATTGGCTGACTGCAAAGACGCATCTACTTCAGTATCAGCACTGACTGCTGACCTTCTACTAAGTCTCCTTATTGCTATCTACAGGCATTACCCATATTTCGTCGACTTAGGATTACCCAAGTTGCAAAATTTTAGTCAACTTTATCGATTGCCCTTATGGTCTTTGCTTATCCTTTTAAGCAGCAGGCGCTTGTTACTTATTATTGACCTCGCGGCGTTCAGGAGTCTGTTTTTGACAGTAAACCCAAGACGTCAGGGGCAGAGATTTTGGATGCTTGATAGTCCAGGCTTCACGAGAAGGTATAATACGTCTCAAAGTCCTCATAGTTTAGTCGGTATAGGCGTTTAAATATAGCACAAGCTACCAAAATTGCTTTCTGGCACCCTTAACTAGTCTAGTTTTCTTTAAATGATACTATCGGGACCGTATATCTTCAAAGGCGAAGGTAGTCTCAACTGTTTTTGGTGCAACTGGAGTCTTTCGACGTCAAGCTTATTACAAAAACTAAAACAAATTTCGTATCTGTAGAACTAGCGGAGATCCTCTACTGCTACAAAGCAGACATAACCGCCATCCCTGAAGTGCAGGATGGACCGGAAAAAGGAGAATGAAAAACTATGAAATCTGCTATGGAAAATGTTAGCATCGTCGGTGTTTGTGTTTTTTGTAATGACTCAGGGGTTCAGGGTGGGCATAGCAAATATTCGCAGACTAAAAAATAATCACTTTTCTACGTACGTCCACCTCTGTAAGTATAGACCAGCTGATTTTGTATTTAACGAAATACAGGTAGATCATCGTCCCCACCTCTCAGATCACTATGATCTGAAGCTACCTCGCCACGAACTAGTGTCATTATTCTTTCCCAAGCCCACTTTCGGACGTACTCTGAAATATCGTGATTATTTCCTAAACAGTACAACTCGCTTATGAAATGCAATTTCTTAGTCATTGTAACTTTCAAACATTTAAGACCAACGTGCATCGGTACCTCTCTTTTTTCCTCCCTACCTTTCACCTTTTGAGCGCGCGCTAATTATAAAAAAAAAAAAACAAAAAAGAAAGACAGGAGTGGCAGCGTTTATACCGATGCAAATTCGGCGTAAAAGGAATACTTAGAAACGACAATGATTCACACAAAAGCTAAATCCGCCAGCATAATCCCTCAAGTCCTGAGAGAGGAGAAGGACAACCTTAGCAAAGACTGCTTCTTGACAAAACTTACGAGCAAAGTCCTAGATATGACCTGAAAATCGTCCTTGACGACTTCAATGCTTAACTAAGCAAAGGGGGGATCTTTGATAATACCACGTCAACAGCTCCGGAAGCGGTCATAGGCTTTTTGATTTTGGGATTTTGATTATGTAACTATAGCCATAATACGGTTTCCACACCTTGATATCCATAGAGGGACCTGGCTGACTTCTGATCAACAAACCGTCAGCAAAATAGATCACTCAAGACACTCCTGAAATGTTTGTGTTTTAGATGTTCGAACGTTCTAGGTTCTAGGTAACATTGACTTGGACCATTGCCTTGTTATAGCCAAGATACGGACGAACAGCCCCAATCGTGAGAAAGTTCAACATCGAACGGCTATAATCGGAATAGTCCGCCAGGGCCTTTCACGATCGAGTTTTATTCAACTTTTCGGGCATTGCGATGCTGCCGGTATCTGCACGGATGGAGAAGGAAACCTCATAGTAGAACCACACTTGGTGCTGAGAGTCTGGTGAGATTATTTCTGCAGGCTGATAAACGATGATAATGAACCCCATTACCATCCATCATTAGGCAGAATCAACCACTCAACCTGGATGAAGACAGACAAAGATGATTTCGGGGCAGCAATTTCCAAGCTTAAGTCCAAAAAAACTTCTGGGGCCGTCGGAGATACGGATGGATATGGACCGACTCATCTCTAGAATCTGGGTCGACGAAAGTATGCCCCAAGAATAGATCATCATCATTGTTCGCCCGATCCTAAAAATTTCATATCCCCCGAAGAGCGTCAACTTACTAAAGGTGGCGCTACAGCTTGGGATGGACCTGGGCCTCAACCAACAAGAGTCTCCAGTCAGCTGCCTCCAGTTTCACACGCTAGTTAGTCCCTTTCACGGACTGAAAGTCGATGTCGCTGTGCAGTTCGTATAGCTCGTCATTGTATCTCCTCCTCCACTCACCGTTTATGCAGATGGGACCAAAATCACTCAAAGCAGCCACGAACACCCTCATTAGTTTTTGATTGACAGCATATACTTGCCCTCGTTAACCCTTACGCCCATCTTCGCCGCTTCCATCCCAATACTCTCGAAAATGCCATTGATATCACGCTGCTTTCTTCCGATTGTGTCGTAATTATTGACGTATGCGAGTAATTGGACGGACTTTCGGAATATTGTGCCTCTTGTGTTGACGAGTGAGTTTTGCATTATTCTTTCTTTAAAGAAATCGCACGACAGTGTGTCACCTTGTCTAAATCCTTTTCCGACATCAAAGGTCACGGTGAGTTCTCTATCGACGTTGATTGATGACTTTGGCAGGGATGCCAAAACTAGACATTGCTCTGTATATCTTGTCTCTATAGGTACTGTCGTACGCGGCCTTAAAATCTATGAGTAGGTGGTGTGTATCGATTTGGAGCTCATGGGTCTTTTCCAAGATCTGCCGTAGTGTGAATATTTGGTGGAGTGTGCAACATCTTGGATTAAAGCCACACTGATATTGACCAATCTTGAGGAACGTCTTCACGCGTTCACACAATACGGCAGATAGGATCTTGTAGGTGATGTTAAGAAGACTGATGCCTCTGTAGTTAGCGCAGTTTAGAGGGTCTCCTTTCTTGAGGATCGGACAAAGAATGTTTTACATATTTTACAGATGAGTTTGAGTATGCTCCTTACCAAGTCATCGCTTGCCGCATTCAAGAGCTCGGCAGTAAGGCCATTAAACTTTACTATCTCCAATTCATTCAAGTCGGGTAGAGCGAATTGTTAGTCTACATCATCCAGGTTAAAGGGTTCACTCTGCCTGACAACGATATTTGATTCGTCATTGCTGTTATGCAGTCTACAGAAATGCTCTTTCCAAATCGTCAGTACCAAATGCGACTCCACTACTATGTTCCCTTGTTTGTCTCTACAACCCTTGGTTTAGGGTTTTTGCCCGGGGCATATTTCTGGTAAAACTTCCGAATCTCATTCCTAAAATAGCATCTGTCAATTTCCTAGACCGCACGCTTCTTATTTTCCTTCTTTTTCCTCAACTCTAGTCCTTCTATGCAGTACCGCTTTGTATGCATCTTGCTGAGCTGTATGTTCTTGCCGGCACTCGTCGTCAAACCAGACGTTTCGTTGTGATGGCCGAATTCAACCCACCACATCAGAGGCGGCATCTCTGTTGCCTTTTTGGTAATGTTGTCACTGGTTTTCTGTACATGATGCTGGCGGCATAGGACCACTTAAGAAATTAAGGGAGACTTGATTGAAAAAGGATTGGAGGATATCTTGCGATTGCAGTCGCCCGACGTCAAACTTGCTCACAATATTGGCTTGCCTTTGCGATGTTTGGGATATCCGCAACCGTACCTTGGCCACAACAAGGTAATGGTCCGAGTCAATGTTGGCCTCTCGGAACGTTCGGCCATCCATAATACTGGGGGAGTGTCTGGCTTCGATTGCACAGTTGTCAATCTGGCTGACGGTTAATGATCTGGAGTTCTCCAAGTCCCCTTATGAATAACGAGATGCAGAAACTACGTTCTTGCTACGACAATATTTCGTTCCTCCGGAAAGTTGATTATCCTGAATCCGTTATCGGAGGTGGTGTCGTGCAGGATGTTCTTTCCAACCAGTGCAACCAAAGATGTCGTCTCTTCTTAGCTTGCCGAGGAAAATTTTAATGTCATAGCTAGGGCACTGCTCGTAGGTCTTGTCCAAGAGTTCGTAGAAGCTATCCTTGGTCTCGTCATCTTTTTAATGTTGGCAAATTTAGCCTTAATACAGGTTGTAACTAGGCGCTCGTTAGCATGGCCGAAACTCAAGATTTCTTGCCTAAGTCTGCCTCAAACAACGAATCTTAATCGAAATGGACGCTGCTTTTGAGTCCATAATAATCGCCGTAGAAAATATCTCAGCCTTTCATCCTCTTTTTGTGTGGCCCATCCCATCGCATTTCTTGGATGGCGGTAATATCTCCTTTTGCAGCAGTCCAGGGCCTCCGCTAGTTATTCGGCTGCACGTGGCCAGTTAAGGGACCTAACACCTCATTTGCAGATCCGAAGTTCGTTTTCAGGGGTTGTCAATAGTAAATCTGTCCATATCCAAGGTTGGTTGTTGCTTCTTAGCTTAAGCGTTTTTTCTATGGCCGCACAACCCCCAACCTGGAGTGAAGTGAATTGGCATTCACTGCTGGATATCCCTAGGACGAGATGTCGGTTAGACCGAAGCCAGTAGCCCGTTCGGTCCATTAAGGGCTCATCCCACATCATCTCTTTTACAAGACCCTGACTTAGTTCCGGGACTTACAGGCTCCAAATATGTCGGAGTAGCCCGGATAAGGCCTTATTTGCTTCATCCCGGGAGTTTACTTCGCTGTTGATTCCCTCTGTTAAATTCATCCGCTGTTCCGTTTATACTGCTGCTATTTTTGTCTGCTGGCCAGCACTCCCGCTAATAAGTTCCACAAGACGAGTCCGGATGGTTCGTAACCCTATGGTTACCAATTGATGGTAGAATAAGCACAATTGACACCTCTCAGTGCCTACCCTGTACCTTAAATCTCCTCACAGCATATCTCTATTTTTGCGATGTTTGGGATATCTGTAGAGCTGCGTTGACTGCGACTAGGTAATACTCCCAGTCTACATTGGCCACTTGGAATTTCGAGAAATGGAAGAGCGCCTTGCGCCAAGCGTAATATGGTCAATTTGTTTGAGTGTGACCATCGTGTTTCTTTTTGAAGATCGAAATAAGGTAACTGAGTGCTGGCCTAAGTCCGTTTCCCGATGTACCCTTTCACAATTTTATAGTCACAGTTAGCACATTGTTCGTAGATTTTGTTAATGAGCTCGTAGAGATAGTGATGTTAGTGATTTACCCTTGATGGGGATTGTTAAAATACTTCCGGTCACGTGCCCAAAGCTCAGGACTTCTGGCTTTAGCCTGCTGTTTAACCGAATTCACATCCAAATAACCGCTGCTTCTATTCTCTGTAGCAGTCACCGTAGTATATGCCACATCATTCCATCCTCATTAGTCCGCCCCATTCCAAAGCACTTCTTCGAAGGGAGCTATATCTGCTTCTGGGAGAGACATCTACCTCTACGGCAGATAGAATAGATATTAGACTCCTCGTTGAGACTCTTCATTTAAATGAAGTCCTTCAATCTTAAGCTATTGCCTGTCCGTGTATGTCCAACTTTGGAAAATAATTAATCAAAGTCGTGTCCATGACACTAGCATGTATTGTAGTAATGCTGTCAACAAAAAAATGTTGGAAAACGCAACCCCAAATGACCAGCTGAAAATGTGTAGTCAGTCATCTGTATACGATTCTCCCATCTAGACGGATTCTGCTTTCATTGATTAATAGCGAAGATTCCTCTTCTTTTTGCAGGACAATCCCAATCAAAACAATAGATTTGGCAACTAACACGCCAAGCACCGAAATCGCTTCCCGAAGTGTAAGGCTACACCGAAGTTCTTCTTCATTTCAATTCAAAAACTTCACACTCTCTCAAAAATTACCGTCAACAACCCCAGTTCACTTCCACGAGTCTATAGACCCGGCGGTCGCCCCGAAACTTGCCTTGCCTGTATTATGCAAATATTTTGTTGCAAAAGTCCATTCCATTGCGGTGCAGTCGCCCTTATCCAGCCCATCAATATCTACTCCCTGTCAACATTTGAAGTGCTCACAGCATTACAACATTGCAATGTCGCAGCCTTGCCTTCAATGCCAATGTAAACAATCGTCACACCAAAGAATGGAGGACAGAGCCAACTTTGGAAAATTGTCACTAAACATACACCCTGTCGACATACCAAACAACATTCAGTCCGCCTGCCTATTTGATTGCCCACACTACTCGTAGCTACCAACAGATAAAAGTATCTTTTCTGTTCAGAAAGAAGCTTTTCACCACAACCGAACAGAAAGAACTGTGAGTCAATGTTACACTCAATCCGATCAACATAGCATCTGCGCAATGTCACTTGCAACATTTCCCCACTTGTTTCGTCACTTGTTTGTTGCCACAGTGAATCATTGTTGGAGGCTTGAAGGTTGCAGCAACTTTTCACCGAGCAATAGCCTCAGCAGCATCAAGCTTCGTCGAGAAATCGTGTGGGGAAATCAGTCTCAATTGGACGGTCGGCTGGTATTTTCGTGCCACGGTGTGTTACGCGAGCAGAGTTTTTGAGAAATGAATTTCCTATCCAAGCAAGTGTTCTAGTGTTGCCTTCAGTGTTTCCAAGTGAAAAGTGAGTCTCGTTTCCTGGATTGCACTCAGTCTCCCGAAAACCAGTGTTGGATGTGCCAATCCAATTTGGAGGGGGGTAAATGTTAATTTCCCTTTGGGGTTTCTGCCCAGCAGCATCGGTGTTTGGTAGACGATGAACAAGTGCAACCACCGCGTCGCGCTTTAAGTAATCAATCAACTGTCGGTTCCGCATGGTCTTCGTCAGAGAGCGCCTTGAATTTGTAAGAAACCACCAACTGGTCTGTGCACTGTGCAGTTCTTGTGTGTCCCTAAAGTGATTTGTGAAGTTTGAGGAAAGAAAGTTCCATAGCGGTGAAGTTTGGTTTGTTCGTTTCCTTTTTTGTTTTTTTTTTGTTTTTTTTTTGTTTCAAAAAAGTATCTCAATGTGGAGAATTTGAAAGCGAATTTCGGATGCAATCGGTTAAGATAGTCGAGGCTCATGGGAGTCGTGCATCCCTAGAGCTGCTGTCCTCGTAGTGGGCCAGTGGATGTCAGGTGGAATGTCGCGGGAAAGTAGAAAAGTGCTTCCGGTGCGTGCTGGTAGGGGGTAGTTTCCATTGATTCTATTCGCAAGGGCTGTCTACAGTGCAGCGGGATATGGATACATAAAACGAAAACTCTGAAACGAGTCATCAAGGGGTTTCCGACGCGGGAGAGATGAGGTGAATTGCAGTTTTTATTTTTTATTTTTTTTTTTTTGTAATCTTGTCGCACATACGAGTAGTCCCCCAACTATTTTTAGGATAACGCAAGTGTGAGGTATTTATTTTGAGTGCACTAAATTGGCACGGGCACAGACATAGGCATCAGTGCCGCCAATGAAGTGTGAACGCTTTGCCCCTGACATTTATCGGGTGCATTTTTGCTCGGCGAGTTCGGGTGGATGCATTAATTTGAAGCACATGTGTCGGTGTGGCACGGTTGTGGGTGTGTGTGCTGATGTAGGTCGGAACTCGAAACAGTCATTAGGGGCGTTTAAATTAAGTGAATAAGTAACAGAAAATTGTTTTGACGGGAAGTTCTCAACCGCCACATGTGCGAAATTAAAGTTAAGAGTTCCAATTTTGGGAGTAATTTGGATGCTGATGGGGGAGCTCTTTGGATCAATGTCCTATACGTGTGTACACTTGACGGGTACACTGTGTTTTCATATGCCCAGCTCCATTGATGGGCATATAGGCGACTTCGCTTTGCGTTAGTTGTAGACGGATTATTTGTTTCCCATACATTGGAACTTTATGGAATCCGCAGCCTTTAGAGTTGATGCATTTTTGAAGTTAAACACAGAATTTCGCGCCTCATATGGCCATCATTCAGCCAGAAAACAGACACAAAAGCAGGCACGCTTTATTAATTTATGACCAAATCACTTGGAGATGACAACGATCTGCTCTTCTGTTGGACAAGGGTTGGCTTGTTTCATTGATTTTTAATTGAATTATGTTGTTAGTTTAAGTGCTGTTGGACAATGACCTCCTTTGTAATCTTGTCCGATGGAACCGTCACTAAAGATGAAAATGCTAAGATAGCTCTTGGGTTGTGGGTAGAACTACTTAAGTAACTTTGCTTCACGAGGAGCAAGGAAAGTCAACAGTATCCATTGCGTTTTGTTTAATTTTTTTTGGAAGTTGGTAGTTCTGCTGCATCTTCTAGCTGCCTTTTGGTCACTCCTTGTCCTTGCTTTGTACTTATGCATCATATTTTCAATTTCATGGCCTTCATTACGACGTGGTATGCTTTATTTGTAGTGCAAATATCTTTAAGGTACACTTCCTCTTCGGTATAGTGGTGGCCAAAGAAATTGTGCACAACATTAAATTGAAAAAGGTTTATACAACGTGAATACTGTTTCGATGTCATTGGAGAAAAATAGTGAACATTGCTCACATCAGTGATCACATTCCGAAAGTGAATTCCATCCCAGATTAGTCCTCGATGGATGTTAGAAGCAGAAAATCCAAGTCTACATCGTTGACTCAGCAATAAAACCATATTCAGGATTTTTCTTTAGATACGACGTCTGTTCAAGGTAACAATGTACCTTGTACTTGGGATTGAAATATGATTGATACCTTTAGTTATGAAAATATTCAAATCATGAGAACATGTGCTTGAACCAATTTTCCCTGACTTTTTTGCATAATTCTGCCGATATTCCAGCAATTTCACATCGTCCACATATGGGCCATATAACCCCAAAGAAAAATGTAAAATAGTGTTAAATCGTACGAGCGGGGCGTCTAATTTCCAGAGCGATAAGACGATCAAAAGAACTCAGTCTTCAATAAGTCCATGATCGACTTACGCGTTGTATAACAATTGAGACTGTCGTCTTGAAACCACATAACTCTAAGCTTCCCTGTTCCAATTTATCCCAAACAAAATTGGTTTACATGTTGCGATAGCGGTCTCCGTTGACAGTAACCAATTAGCCAGCATCAATTCAGGCAATACTACGAGGTAAGTGTTGAAAACCACACCAAACAGTCAATTTTTGTATACAATGGATTCTGTTAGAACACCTCCGACTTTCCGACTATTAGCTTGTCCAAATGTGGCAACTAACAGAGCGATTTAACCAAAACTTTACCTGGTCGCTGCGGATGATTTTTCAATGGAAATCTGGATCCTCTTTCATATTCAGTAGAGCCTCGTTCGACGTGTTCGTATACATGTTCGACCGTCCTCATTTGGAAAACAACATTTGTCCAGCCCGTCCCTAAAAAAGCGAATCTTCTACTCTCTCTTTCTACAGACCCGTTGCACTTACGCCCTTTCTTTCCAAGGTCATGGAAACGCTGATAAATCGTCAACTTATGAAATATCTCGAAACACGAAAACTTCTCAATGACCGGCAGTACGGTTTTCATAGCAACAGCTCCACTGGTGATTTGATGGCATGCCTCAACGAAAAGTGGAACCAAAGCGTACATCAAATGTTTTGGGTGCACCCGACCAGATGTGGGCAATGTACTCCAATTTCGGGTGGATAAACGCCTTATATATTGAGGCCAGATCAGAGGGGGTAAAATATTTCTAACATAGCTTGAGGAAACCTAGACATTTCGCAGCATTTTTGACGACATCGAATATGTGGTCATTCCAACGTAAGTTGTCACTGACACACATATCGAGAATGGAAAGTTTATCGGTTTCGACGATGCAAGTCCCATTCTTGGATAATGGCTGGGTATTTGAATTTCGCTTTAATGAAAGCAGACAGCATTGAGTTTTGGAAGCATTAAATTCTACCCTGTTAGTGGTTCATCAATTAGTTATGTTGTTACTATCAGAATTTAAAGAGCTGCCGTTTCCGTTCTACAGCCGAAGAGCAGGGGCGTGAGTCCGGGAAGGAATATGAAAAGCAGAGAGTACTGTCATCAGCAAAGGAATATATTGGAGTAGAAGTAGCAGGCAAGAGATCGTTGATAAAAATTAGAAAGAGTGCCGGAGACAGAACGGAGCCCTGGGGCACACCAGCATTTATTTTGTGAATATCAAATTTGAAGCCATCCAAGACAACTTGAATTGAACGTTCCGAACGGTAATTTCTAATCCATTGAAGAAGAGAGCTGTCGATTTCAAAAGCACGCATTTTTGACAAAAGAACCTGATGCCAAACTCTGTCAAATGCCTTAGAAGTATCAAGTGCAACTATCTCGCTTTCGCTGGATTGATGTACGCTTTGGTTACACTTTTTGGTAAGACATGCCATCTGATCACCAGTGAACCTGTTGCTACGAAAACCGTACTGGCGGTCGTTAAGAAGTTTTCGTGTCTCGAGATATTTCATGAGATGACGGTTTATCCGCGTTTCCATGACCTTGGAGAGAAGGGACGTAAGTGCAATGGGTCTGTAGGAGGAGAGAGAAGAAGATTCGCCTTTTTTAGGGACGGGCTGGACAAATGCCGCTTTCCATCTGCTCGGAAGAAGTTCTAAAGAGTAGGATTGATGAAAAAGCTTACGCAGTGGTTTTGCCAGCGAGGAAGAACACCTCTTCAGAAGGAGGGAAGATATACCATCTGGACCAGCGGATTTGTGAATATTAAGATCCTTAAGAACTCTTGCTGCTACACGAGTGCGAAAGTGAATTTTCCCGATTGAAAATTCGATGCACTCAAGTGTAGGCGAAGATAAAGCACAATCTGGGAGTGTCGAGCTGGCCGCAAAGTGTGCAGCAAGTAGATTGGCCTTATCCAAAGAGCTGACAGCTGGAATGTCATTGTAAATGAGCGTTGGGATTGAGGATGAG
Organism: Volucella zonaria; assembly: GCA_963966105.1. Lineage (NCBI taxonomy): Eukaryota > Metazoa > Arthropoda > Insecta > Diptera > Syrphidae > Volucella > Volucella zonaria. Next base: position 190,067,187 of record OZ014531.1, read on the forward strand.
GCACAATTTCTAGAGTGAGAGTGTTCAGGAGAATCCTAGGCAGTCGATTTTGCGTCGCTCACAAGAACTAGGCCTTTCGCAGACCACAACTTGGCGAATTTTGCCTCGTGATTTGGGTCTGCATCCGTACAAAATTCAACTGGCCCAGGAGCTGAAGGTAAACGGCGATAGGGAGCGACGTGTGTTCGCTGAATGGGATCTTGAGCAGTTGGAAACTGACCCTAAATTTCATCGAAAAATCATCTTTAGGGATGAGCCCCATTTCTGGATGAATGTGTACGTGAACATAGAAAATTGTTGAATTTGGGATGATAGCAATCCACACGAAATCCAAGAGCGTCCAATGCATCCTGAAAAGGTCACTCTTTGGTGTGGATTTTGGGCTGGCGGCGTCATTTGTTTTTTCTTTGAGAAGGACGTTGGCCAGGCCATCACCGTCAACGACGAGCCCTATAGGTCGATGATTACCAACTTCTTTTGGCCTGAGTTGGATGATATGGACACTAACGACATGTGGTTTCTACAGGACAGCGCTACATGCAACACAGCTTACGCCACATTGGAAATTTTGCACGAGCAATTCGAAGGCAGGGTCATCTCACGTGGAGGTGATGTGAACTGGCTACCGAGGTCGTGCGATTTGACCCCGTTAGACTTTTTTTCTCGGGGTTTTTTAAAGTCGCAAGTCTATGCGAATAAGCCACGTAACCCATGCCATAGGTCAAATTCAGCCTGATTTATGCGCCAGAGTCATGGAAAATTGGACATTTCGGATGCGGGTCGCGCAGAGAAACCGCGGCGGACATTTGAACGATGTTATATTCCATACATCGATAGGCATCGATAGGCCTTCCAAACGAATAAAATATTTCGAAGCTATCTCACACAGACTTCGTTTTAATTAAATTTAAAGATAGGAAGCGCTTAGTGAAAGACCCTTTATATGTAGATTAGTAAACTAAGCAAATCGCATGCTGGGTTGTTTGTTTCGTAACTAAAGTCTCTATACAGAGTGTCCCAGTTTAGAAGTATAGTCCTTTAATGGCATATTCCCGAAGTTCGGCCGAACAGGAAATTGTATGGCCGGGGGGTCGGTCTATTCTCACTTCATTTCAAGTTACAGCCGATCAAAGTGGGTGACCTCTAATTTGGAGGTGTAACCACTTTAAACGCTATAATTTCTAAACTAGTACAAGTACAAAAATAGTTTTGGACATTTTGCAAAGATAATTTAGTAGTGCGTACAATACTTAAATGCTTTGGGTACATCTGTGAAGCAACAAAAGGGTTATGGTACGTTAAACTCAAAATTATGAAAATTTGGTGTTCCATTTTTTTTATTGGGTCTACAAGTAAGTTTCCAGTGTTTGTCAGAGATGGCGCCACCAGTGGATCCTGGGCAGTAATGTCAGACCCCATGTGTTTTATTTGTAAGTTTTGTATCTGTCAACAACTTTGCAGCGTTATATTTGAGCAGTTCTATCGGTGTCGTACATTTTACCGAGCAAAATCATGGCAAGTTTCCAGCCAAATAAACGTCATTTGCGGGAAGCGCTGCTTTTATTCTTTAATATGAAGAAAAGTGCGGCTGAGGCCTATCGTTTGCTTTTGGAAACTTATGGGGCGGAATGTATTGGTGAATCGACGTGCCGCGAGTGGTCCAAACGGTTCAAAAGCGGTGATTTTGGAGTTGAAGACAAAGATCACCCCGGAAAGCCGAAAAGTTTTGAAGACGAGGAATTGGACGCTTTACTGGATGAGGATCCGTGTCAGATTCAAGAAGAACTTGTTGCATCATTGGGCGTCACGCAACAAGCCGTTTCCCTGAGCCTACGATTTTGCATGTCCGAAATGTTACTGCAGCGGTATAAAAATAAATCATTTTTGCATCGTATTGTCACTGGTGATGAGAAATGGATTTATTATGATAATCCTAAAGGCAGAAAATCGTATACAAAGCCCGGCGAGCCCGCCCAATCGACGCCGAAACGAAATATTCACGTGAATAAGGTCATGCTCTGCATATGGTGGGATCAAAAGGGTGTCGTATACTACGAACTGCTTCCAAGTGGTGAAACCATCAAAAGACCATTATATCGAACCCAACTAATTCGTTTGAAGCGGGCATTAAAAGAAAAACGGCCAGAATATGAGACCAGGCATGAGTCCGTCATTTTTCATCACGACAACGCTCGGCCACATGTTGCGGTTTCGGTGAAAAACTATTTGGAAAATAGTGGATGGGAAATTCTGCCTCACCCGCCTTACAGTCCAGACTTGGCACCATCTGACTACCACTTGTTTTTCGATGCAGAACGCTCTTACGGGAATACGCTTCAGCTCAGTAGAGGAAATCAAAAATTGGCTCGATACGTTCTTGGGCTCGAAAGACGAGAAATTTTTTTGGTCCGGAATTCATAAATTGCCAGAAAGATGGGGGAAAGTTGTAGCTTCCGATGGACGATACTTTGAATAAAGAATTGTAACTATGTTTTCATAATAAAACTTCAAATTTTGGAAAAAAAAAAACGCTGGAAACTTACTTGTAGACCCAATATTTAAAGTACATTTTTCTTAAAATTTTTACTTAATAAATTTTTTGAAGTTTTATGAGATTTTTATCCTTGCAGAATTTCCTAAAAATTATATTCAGAAACTTTCTTACGTACGATCAACAGATTTTGTAGTAAATTACACAGCATAGTCCGATAATAAACGAGGCTAGAGCAAGCAAAGCTCTTCTTATGCAAAAAAACATCGGAGTTGCAACTGATGTACATTTCATTTGACCAGCGACATATTTTAAGACTTTTCACCGGACATTCGATACATGAGATCTATAGCGGTCTTACTGGTAGTCCGACAGAGGCTTTATTCTGTGCCATGGCAATAAGAGGCTCCCAGAACTTCGGTTCCAGACTGAATTGAAGAGGTAGACCCCCTTGTTGGAGCGTCATGATGGCTGTAGTTTATACCAACATAAAGTCACAGCAATGGTTTCCGACTGTTGTTGCAAAACCGAAAATATGTACGCGGTGTTATGACTCAAAGATTGGCGGAGGGTTTAGGTAGCCTACACGATGATTTCGAACTGGTACTGCTCTGAATGGGATTTTCCTAATTAATCCCGTGTGTGATGGGACACCATTGGTTTCAGCTATAGATGGCCGGTTCCTACGTTCCAGAGACTAGAACGTCGTTGTTCTTTGATATTAAATATCAGTGTTGAGGCAATTAAAATAAGCGTCTCACAGTTTTTGGGTCTACAATACGTTAGCTAGACTAAATTTGTATGCAACATAAATATCATCCTACCTGTTTCACTTCACACCTTCTGACATCGTCGGTAAGTTAACCACAGTTACTGAAGATGTTTCTTTTATGCCGCCCCTGCATCACAAGGATATGCTTTGCTTAATCAATCCAAGTGGAATCATACTACACCCTCACCATCAACACCGTAGAACATAGAAAAAATAACAAAATCGTCGCGTCCTTTAAAAAAAGGAAGTGCTACCCCCTTTAGCAGCTCTGTGCACAGCTCCCATCCTGGTCTTCGAGTTAAGCAAGATACTCGTAAAGGCTTCTCCGAAATGTATAGCTTTCAATTCTGGTTAATAGGGTGGATTTTGCTGCTAAATGACCTTCGATAAGAAAATCCGATTTCCCAAGGTTTGCCATTAAGGAGAGTAATTATTCAAAGATTTCGCGATAAACAATGAACGGAACGTTCGGCTCTACTTCTCCTTGAAGATTTTAATTATTGAAGGATCCATTACTTTCGGAATTTCCTCTCGGAAATTGTTTTCTTATTGTACGGCTTTGCTTGATGCGAATATCAAATTCGAAATTCCTGGAAAGCATTTGGTTTGAAAGATTACAGCCACATGTTTGTGGAATAACAGAAATTCCAAAAATTATTATTTTTCCAATTCATGACCATTTTCAGTTTTTTTTTTTTTTTATCGATAACAATGGCATTGGGATCCCCCTTTTTAAATGGAATTCTTATATTTCCGAAGCTCTCTAGAGTATCATGGCGCTATGTATGTATGTATACTCGGATACTTCATCATTCTACGAGTACGAGTATCTGATGGGAATTGTACATTGTACGTATCGGAATCTTACTTCGCGATTATGTCAGGAAGATTGTAATGAGGTGGAACGATATTTGAGGCTGTTGTGTGGGTTGATTCTATATGAAAAGGTAGCAATTGTAGTCCTTTTGTGGGCCCTATTCTAGTAATTTTCTGGTTGAATTTTTGTTTAAGATAAGTGCAATTGCTTTCTACCCATGACTAGAGTCATAAATAAAGAGTTTCTCATTAGTGCGGCCCATTTTTCCAATAAGGATTCTCAGAACTCAGAAGTATTTTATTTTGACAGATGTCATACTTGTGTTCCGGATTGCTTACCACTCAATCATGGAAAAATGTACGCCTCAACAATGGCAATTACGACTACGTCACGGCCGTTCCTATAACCGATTCTAATTGACTTATTTCACTCCAAATTATTTTCGTCCCAGGGAGAGGGAAAATCATCAGAAGTGAGGAGAATATTGGAATATTGCGCCTGTACGGTAGTCAATAAGTGAAGACTGATTGAACTCTAGGGAAGGGAAGAGGAAGACACATTTTTGGTTAAATGAATTTGTTTGGTGTGGTTTACATGCCAGAGCTGGCCCAATGCCTTATTCTGAGACGATGCCAGCGAGTCGGTTACAGTCAGACAGCTATCGTTCCATGTTAACCAATTTTTATTTGTTAATACTTGTAAATTGGAATTGGAAGACCTGGAGGATATGTGGTTTTAACTCGACGGTGCCATTTACTACCACAGTCGACTGATTGAAGACCTGTTTTATCGCCAGGAATGGCCTTGCCAATTTGGCGCTCCGCTCGTGTATTTCAACACCTTTAGACTATGTTCATTGAAGTTGCATTTAAAATGAAAATGTCATTGATACCTTCAACACACGTCTTTTTATTAAAAAAAAACAAATTGGGGTGCGTATCTAATGGAAAACCTTCAGAGATGCTGAATATGTTACTAAACGAAGAACTCCCGCAAAGTAACATTTCCCTTGCTGTGGAGCACGAGGAGGAAAGGGCAGATTTTACGGAAGCCGAAGTTGGAAGTAAAAACAATTGACGGAAGATTTGAAGACGGACCAGTTTACAGATCTTCTCAAATGTAGGCGGCAATCAGAAATCATAGATATAAATGCTTCGTAGTTTTGTTCAGTAAAACGATGATGGAGGATCGGATGCGTAATCAGCGCAGGGGGGGGCTTTGTATTTCAACTGCATAAAGGCAAAAGCAACAGAACAAATTACATCAATTGCCGGTCAGACTCTAAAGTCACATACGATGAAGATACAACGAAATATCATTGAAATTTATGGGCATGCGACTTTAAAGCGATGTTCTGCCAGCTTTCTTCAATTGTGTATACGAGGTTGGCTCAGATCCCCTTCCACTTGCGTGCATCACTTAACATAAGTGATATTGTACTCTACTGTGTTGTCCCTCTGTATTGGAGCCGTTGTCCATCAAGGTGGGCCCCCGCCCAATTATTAAGGCTTCGCCCATCAATGACGTTGTCTAATAAAAAAACAGGGGCAGAGCATATTACTGGTCTTAACGTAAACATCTTCAGATGACGCCTCTGAAGGTTGCTACGATTCGACCAGTTACAAGTTACCGGTCATAGGTCTTGTTGGCGGCAGGACCACCGGTAGTCACTACCAGGACTTAAATCACGGTACCATGGGAGTCAGGAGCCCCCTGGATTTCGGTTCGGTCCTGACTTGTTGAGGTAGGCCCCCTTGTGGGAGCGTTATGGTGGCTGTGGTTTAAACCCAAATCGCGGGAAGGGTCTTCCTTGGTTTGACCCATTGTAGAGTAGCAAATAAGTACTGGGTGCTGTGACCCTAAGAACAGTAAGAGGTTTTAGGTCGGCCTTGACTCATACCAAGGGTGGAACTTGTGCCTCCAACACAGTTCCGAATTGATATCAAAGAATTGACGGAGAGCGATGGCAAGGCGTATCCCTATGGATGTATGGGCATCTCGTAAACATAAGGTCTCATGACAGGTGGCTTACATTAAAAATCATGGAACGTTCTGTTCATCAAGGTGGGCCCACGCCCAAGTACACAGGCCACGTCTTTTGAATGAAGTAGGTTGATAATAATTAGCGATTAGTGACTGATGCACATAGACTTTGACCAGCGACATTTGAAGGCAGTCGATATATGAAATATGTAAGGGCCTTACTGGTAGCTTGAATAGAGGCTTGATTATGGTACCATACGAGTCAGAAGTCCGTGGAACTTTGGCTCTAGTCTGATTCTTTGAGGTAGGACCCCTTATAGGAGCATCATGGTTACTGTGAGTTAAGCCCAATAGTGCAGGAAGGGCTTTCCGGCTATTTTTAGAGAACCCCAGAATGCAGCAAATAATACAGGGCACCATGGTCCTTAAGATTGGCGGCGGTTTTAGGTAGGCCCAAGCCTCTGCCAAAGGGGAAGTCTAGCCCACACAATGACTTTGAATTGATACTGGTCTGAATGGGGTTTCCCAGGATGGTCTTAAGATCGAGAATGGAGATTATTCTCGATTCAAGATTAGAGCGGTGATTGATGCCCGAATTAATCCCAAGTGCCATGACACACCGTTTGGTTAAACTAATGTCAAGTGCCAACGTAAAGTACGGGACAATACTGTCTATCAAGGCGGCCTAGCACTCTAAGCCGGGTTATCTGAGCTTTTCTAAGGGGTCGGCAAAACTGTACAGCCTACGCAGTTCGCTGTGGAAACTTCTCCTTCGTTCTTCATTAATACAAAGTGGACCAAAACTTGCCCGAAGAGTAATCAGAGTCTTGCACAAAGGCTTTTCCTTAGCCGAGAGAGGGTTTTACTACAGAATTCCCTTTTAAGCCCAAAGAAGCAAACATAAGCAGGAGTGTTTCTTCGCATGATTGCCGCGCTAGTGTCAATGTCAAGGCGACAGACTTTGGCAAAGTCCCTTAATGCCTCAAACTTGTAGGCGCCCATTGATCCTAGGTGCATACGAGTATGTTGTATATCCCTCTTTGTTGTCATCCCATACCTTTTTGTCAGCTAAACCCATCTTCGCTACATCTGCTTCAATAGTCGCAATGTCGTCTGCAAATGCGGGTAACTGAAAGACTTTTGATAGGAGGTGCCTCTGGAGTTGACATGTGAGTTTCGCACAATTCTGTCAATTCTGATGTTGAAAATGTAACATGGCAACCCATCGCCTTGATAAAGTTCTTTTCTGACATTGAAGGTCTTGTATTTGTCACACCCACCTTGGCAGAGCAAAGTGCATTCTCCATCGTCATGCTGCATAGTCAAATGAGCTTGGCAGGGATACTAAAACTGGACATGACTGGCGTACTGTAGGAGGGGCGAACAAAGTTAATATAGAGGAACCTGGTCACGTATAGGTTGGTGAATTCTTTGGACCATCGTTTTACAAAACCCAGTACAGAATTGGCCTTAAGGATTATCCCATCCATATGTAAACGGAAGTTGAGCTCCCTATCATATATAATGCCGAGGTCGCGAAGAGATTGAACGGGGGAGATAGGTTGGTTGTGGAGAAGGTAGAGTCGAGAGGTTGGTGCCACTTATGTGAAAAGGTCATGGATTGGCAGTTGGGTATATTAAGTTCCAAACAATTTTTGCGGCACCAGATAGAAAAACTATCAAGGTCTTGTTGAAGGAGGAAGGAGTCATGGGGTGAGGAAATGGTTTTCAAAAATTTGGTATCGTCGGCGTAAAAGGAGACAGACGAGTGTCTGGTGATCCTCTCGAGATGGTTTATGGTTAATATAAAAAGAAGGAAATCGAAATGGCTGCCTTGTGGAACTCCAGAGGTGGCCAAAAATGGAGCCGAGTGGGCTGATCTAAAACGAACACTGTAAAAATGGTTTTCGAGGTAAGGGGATATCCATTTTAACAGTGTGGGTTATGGACAATTTAGAGAGTATTTTATCGAAGGTCTTGCTAAAACTGGTTACAACTACATCGACTTCGTTGCCATTTTCTAGGTCAGAGAGGACAAAGGTTACGAATTCAACCAGATTTATGGTGGTTGACCCACCCTTCAGGAAGCTATGTTGTCTAGGTAAAATAAGTGATTTGCATTGGAAGCTTAGAGCCTCATACAAAATACTTTCGAAGAGTTTGGGTATGTGGTATGTACGAATATACCATATGATACTTTGAAATATCACAACAGAATTTAGACAGTTGACAGCGCAATATTATGGAGTTCCATGGCAGTCAATGCGATTTTTGGGAGATAGGTCGACATAAGATGCGATTATAAAGTTCACGAATAAGTAGTGATGGAGAAACATCGGCACGCTTCAAAAGATCTGCATTTGGTCGATTTGGGAAAACCGTTCGACAGAGTCATCAGAGATCTTATTTGGAAGGAGCTTAGCTCTCAAAATGTACTCGAGATATATAAAGGAATGATAAGCGATACGAACAATGGCATTAAAAAGAAAGCTAAATGCACAGCGGGAATAGCCGGACAATTCAAAATTATGCTGGAGTACACCAGGGCAGTGTTCAAAGTCTGTAGCATTTTAATTTTGTGTACAATTTTCTATCGAAGCTGCACATTAACTAGTCCGGGATGATTTTTTTTTCAACCGATGAAAGCGCTATTGTAAGAAATTACGTGTCAGCCCTTCCAAAAGCTCTGAATAAATCGATAAAGGCGCTAAAAGATATATAAATTAAATACGTAGTACTTGGACTGAAAACTGTTTGTGTTTCTAACCCCGCGAACATAACCCCAGACATCTACTGATGGACTCCTCCTCGTGCCAAAGTGCGAAAGATGTAAATACTAAGATCTCGTCGTTAGGCTCTAAGCATACTGCAGTAACGATGTCGCAGATATTCGTAGAGTAAGCTTCGGATGGCTAAAATGACTTGAAAACTCCGCAGTATTTTTTGTCTGAAAAAGGCTTAATCTTAAAGGTTTGTTATATATGAGAGATGTTTCTGGTTTTAACATACGCATCGATCATCAAAGTATCACACGCTCTGCCTTCCTTGCTATCTTCCTAAAACCTCTTTTACTCCGGAAGTAAGGATATTGGTTCTTGGAAAAAATTCGTTTCGCTTTCTTAACAAAATAATTCAATTAGTTTTCCCGGACTGTACAAAATTAATTTATCTAAACCCAGTATGCTCCATTGCTACTGACAATATTTCGCCTAACTAAATTAAATGCTTTCCACAGACTCGTCTTGAAGCCGGATTAATCTCATCGAGAGAGTTTTGCAGAGACCGGAACGAGTGATAGTCAAAGATGCTACGAGTATGTTTGGACTATACCGTGGCTCCAACTTTCCAGCTGGGTCATCAAAAACTGTGCTGTCAAATGTTGCCGTGATAGAAGACAACATTTTCCTGTTGATCAATTTGGGCCGTTTGTTTTTGTTTCAATTGCTTGGCGTAATCTCTTGAGTCATTTGCACTATGTACTATCGGGGATTGGCGATTTGACTATTTGGAAGCCCCTCAAGGTGGACGATTTCCTTCCCGTCCCATCACTCACACAGCATCACCGTCTATATTGTCAACCCTTGCTTCGCAGATAAATACTTATGATGGCTCACCATTCTCGCTCACCATATTTAACGCTTCCGATTGTCGTGCATGTCGTACCCGTATCGTATATCAATCAGAAGACATGTCCGATTGGGGAATTGATTACCTCTTTTTGAAATTGATTTGCGAAAGAGGTAATGGTCTGCTGTTTACAGAAGGATTGAATACACTGACCTTAGCCTACTTATAAATATCGCATAGTCTATTTCGTGCAGCTTTCCTTTCGTTATCCTGAGCGGCGATCTTAACTGTAAACTGGAAAAGTTACCAACCAGACAGAGAGTTTTGCGAAATGAAGAAAACATAGCCACCGTAGCGGCCAGTATCGAAGAAGACCCAGAAATGTCGATTTGGTGCTGATCAGCTGGCATCGCCAGAGAGTTAACCAGGCTTATTTTGCGGTTCTATTTGGGCCTACAACCGTATAAGATTGTGCTGACGCAAGAATTAAAGCCGAAAGACCATAAACAACGCCGTGACTTCGCTAATTTACGCGAAGGGAATGATGGCCGGAGATCCGGATTTTGTCCAAAAAAGCATCTTCTTGGACGAGGCCCATTTTTGGGTCAGTGGCTATGTCAACAGGCAAAATTGCCATTATTGGAGCGAACACAATCCACAAGTGTTCGGCCAAGCATGAATGCATCCACAAAAATTTACTGTTTGGTGCGGTTTATGGCAAGGAGGCACCATCGGACCTTATTTCTTTCGAAATGAGGAATGAGACACGTGATTGTCAATGGTTTCAGGAATAGAGCAACTTTCTGTGGTCAGAACTCGACATCATCGATATATCTGAGCTGCAGTTCCAACACGACAGCGCTGCATACCATACAAGCGACGTAACGCTCGAAGTTGTGGAGGAGAAATTTGGCGACTAGGTCATATCACGGCGAGTGTTCATCAATTGCCCGTCGCGATCATGCGATTTGACACCACTCAATTATTTTCTCTGGAGCTACATCAAGTCCTTTATCTATGCTATCAACCCAACCACTTTGGACGATCTCGAGGCCAAAATTCTGCACTCTATTCCCAGAATAACACCGCACATATTGAACTGAGTCAACAAAAATTGGACCGACCATTTGAATGGTGTGCTATTACACACATAATTCAAAATTCTACGTCGAGTATTTGGCATGTCTGCGAGGAGGATATAACCGCGAACTCTACCAGCTGGATGTGGATGTAGTCCGAAAGGCAAAAATCCGTCGACTGCACTGGCTCGGCCACATCGAGCGAATGGACAAGAATTTTCCAGCTAAGAAAATCTTCGAATCTTAACCACCTGGTTCATGAATAAAAGGAAGACCGAACCCCCGGTTTAAAGATCACGTAATCGCGGACGCCAGAAATCATGGTCTAGTAAGCTGTGCCTGGAACCGTGTAGGATGGAAAGCGGCATTAGTTCAGGCTCAGACCCTCCAAGGGTCGCTGGTCGGATAAGTAAGTAAGTAAGGAAGTAAGTAAGTCCATGTTATTCCTTGCACCAATAAAAAGATTATCATATCTCAATGTGTAAGCGAATGAGTTAGTAATAAATATGTTAAATCTGTACATCATTTTTTCGAGTTCAATTCATGAGGAAGCCATACATCAAGCTTCGTTTTGTATCCAGATTTCTTCAAATGGCTTAAGACAGTTTTGTCCTCCATGCTTTATATGAGTATCAGTGTCGACAGTCTCGACTTTTTGAAGAATTGCATCACCTTTTTGGATGACTGGATGACCAGAGCGTAACTTATCTTTTACATCAAAATTGTCAAGATGAACCTGAGCGAAATATTTCTATCGACCGTTGTCAATACAATCAGCTGTTCTTGAGTTATTTGAATTTAACGCCATCTATCGTGAATGTGCTAGTGAATGCTAGCTTTGCATCTTTTAACAGTTACTTACCGAAGTTTCAGTCATTTTGGACGCACAGTTTTTAGTTGACAGTCGTTTGAATGAGTCGATGTGAGTGTTTTTTGTAAAAATGGAAAAAATTGAGTATCGAGCTTGTAAAGATAAAATGTTTCTGAAAATGTGTAAAGGTTTGTACCAAGGAAAGAAATTAGGAGACAACCTAACCCGATCGGGGGAGCTGGGCTGGTTCCGTATGTTACCGTTGTTGAGAAGATTTGAGTTTTTAAGCCACAAAATTCTCTGAAAGTCCCAATCATCGGGATGAAGTTGCATTTGCCTAAAGATTTTCGTGACGTCAGATGAGAAGGCAAATTGATTCATCCTCCATCGTGTTATAACGTCTGGAAGATCCACATGAAGCTTTGGGAATTCGTGAAGGAATTCATTAAGTGACAACCCTTGTTGGGTCTTAAAGACTCTGTTAAAAACAACTCGGAGTTTAGTTGTGGAGCTCATCTCACGCACAACTCCATGATGTGGTAAATAAAATAGCTGATCAGCTACTTTAGGGGGTTCAGATGTTCGGCGCATGTGCCCTAAATCCTCGTACTCTCTGATGAACTTAGAGTAATCTTCATAAAATGTTGAATTTAGCATGAAACGTTTTTGCATCTATGAATCATGTTTACCGCTGCAGTGCGAGAGTCTCCGAAACTTACTGGACGTGACTTAAAAGGAAGCCTCACGATATATCTTCCTTCCGAGTCTCGAGAGTGAATGGTGTTAAAAATCTCCTCGCATTGTTCCTCTTCTAAAGTTAGTTGAACTGAAAACTTCTTCTTGAATCCAAAATCGTTTTATTAGGTCACTGAATTTGTGGTCAATATGACAATGGAAAACCTCCGCTTCCACCGATGCTGTATGTGCTGCTGATTGTACTGAGCCAGAGAGTATCCAGCCCAAACTAGTTAGTTGAGCAATTGGCGCTTCCGATGGATGCTTCCGAAGCCCATTTTGGATGATTTGACTATAGACTTCAACTCCTAGTATAAGATCAATTCGACCGGGCTGATGATATTCAGGATCCGCGAGTTGCAGACCTTTAAGATGAGGCCAGTTATTGATGGCAACCATTGTTGAAGGAAGATAGCTAGTTACTTTTGGCGTCAAAAACAGTTTTGTATTCATTCACACAGGATTGAATATCCAGGGTGACTTTTCCATTTGCTCTGCGTGAAGATAATGTGTCTGTCACACAGTCTTTCTTGTGTGACAAACTGATGACGCTCTTCAAAACTTTTCGAGTGATAACTTGGGCAAGTTGAGATAAAATGATTCCCGTTGCAAAGAGAACACGATTGGGGAGAGTTCCGTACAGCAACATGATGAGATCTGGCTTTAGATAACTGATTCTTGACTATTGATGATGGTTTTCTGATATCTTGCTGTTTCGGATTCACACGTTCGAAGGCCTGAAGTGAACGAATGCGTGTTTGAAGGAATTCTTTCCAAGTAGAAGTTTCTGTTTTCGGAACATGTTTTTCCCATTCTTTTATAGACGCAGAATCCAATTTACGAGAAACTAAAAATACTAAAATCTCATCCCACTGATCGAAGGCTACCAAGGCCTTCTAAAGAACCTACTGCTTGATTAATTGTGTTGAGCAAAGAATCAAGATGTTCTGTTGATTCTTGGGTGACGGATTTTGCAGAAAAGAGTAAATCCAATGCTGAGTCAGCTAGAAGCCGCTTGTTGTCATAATGCTCCAGAAGATCATCCCATGCTACCTTAAAGTTAGCTGCTGTTAGAGGCATCGTGTGCAAACGAGAAGCTGCTTTGCCACCAGCGAGACATGTTTTTAGATATTGAAATTTCTCGACGCACGTCAGGGAAATATGAGCTCCGATTTGCGATGTAAAAGCCTCTTTGAATGGATCCCAATCCGAAAACTCTCCACTAAAGATCGGAAGATCCATTACCGGCAAGCAAACATGTGTAGTTAACGAAGACGATTCTCGAACAATAGAGTAATCGAACAATGCATTGCCATCCATGGTAGATTTTGGTGTGATTTGTTTTACCAAAATCGCCATCTGCTCCATAGCATCGAGATAATTTTCTTCACATTCCATGAAGGCTTTTCCCTTGAAATATGGATCCTCGTCGTACTCTGTCTTCTGTTCACTCTTGACTGATGATCGTAGTATTACCAATGAATTATGGTTATTCTTGTACTCATTCCAATTATTAGAAAGAGCTTTAATGCGGGATTCTATTCGATGACTGGTGATATTTGAGCTGGATTTAAGTTTAGCAAACTAGTTCGAAATTAACTCAGAAAGCTCGCCTTGCTGCTCTAGTAAATGTTAAATTTGATTAGCCTTAGACATGATAGATTTATACTCCAATATATCCGGCTTGAAAAGGACCAGAAATGTTTTTAGGTCTATATCTTAATTCGTGCGGTTTGCTAAGAGATGGCGTAACTTGTATTATTCCATCGGAACATGCGTTGGAAAGTTACTGCCATTGTACGTCATTTCAGTATATGTCATTCATTTGAAGCGTAAACAACAATAAATTTTTTTCACTCAAATATGTCGAACTTTGTGCCTGAAAAAGTGTTTTTGCGGGGAGTTCTTCTTCATTACTTTAATATGAACAAAACTGCTGCCGAAAGTCATCGTATTTTGGTGGAAGTTTATGGTGAACATGCGATAGCTGAACGAACGTGCCAAAAGTGGTTTGCACAATTTAAAAGTGGTGATTTTGGCTTGGAAGACGATGAACGTTCTGGGCAGCCAAAAAAGTTTGAAGATGAAGAACTGGAAGCAATACTCTATGAAGATTGTTGCCAAACACAAGAAGAGCTCGCAGAATCTTTGGGTGTCACTCAAGCAGCCATTTCAAAACGTTTAAAAGCAGCTGGATATATTCAAAAGCAAGGGTTCCACATGAACTCAAGCCGAGAGATGTCGAAAGGCGGTTTTGCATGTCGGAAATGCTGCTGGAACGCCAAAAAAGGAAGTCATTTTTGCATCGGATCGTTACTAGTGATGAAAAATGGATCCATATGTGAGACCCGGCCAACCAGCCAAATCAACGGCAAAGCCGAATATCCATGGCGCGAAGGTAATGCTCTGTATTTGGTGGAATCAGATGGGTGTGCTGTATTATGAGCTGCTAAAACCGGGTGAAACCATCAATGGACAACGCTACCGAACACAATTAATCAGTTTGAAGAGAGCAGTGGCCGAAAAACGCCCGGAATATGCGACCAGACACGAGGCAATAATTTTCCATCATGACAACGCTCGGCCAGACGTTGCTATTCCGATTAAGAACTATTTGGAAAACAGTGGATGGGAAGACTTACCCCACCCGCCTTATAGCCCAGAAGAAAAATTTATTAGGTAAAATCATTTGACATTTGTTAGAAAATGACTATGTGCTTATATAATGTCAGCACAGATGGAGTTAGTGTAACATAAAAATAGTTCTACATAAAATTGTGAAATACAGACTTCAGTGAAACAATTAGATAATGATTGAACGATCAAAATATAGTGTGTAACGATTTCTAAACAGAGCTGTTATTAAATTCTTGTTTTTGAAAGGCAATATGCCTACGCAAATCAAAAATGAGTTGGGCTCTGTGTGTGGGGACTCTGCAGCATCATTTACCACAGTGAAATTTTGGGCAGCTGAATTTAAACGTGGCCGTAAGATCTTGGGAGATGATGAACGTTGGGGACTTCCAAAAACTGCAACCACTGACGATAACATTGTTCAAGTTCACCAATTGGTGTTAGACGACCGCCGAATTAAAGTGAGAGAGATAGTAGAGGTTATAAAAATGTCCAAAGAACGTGTTTGCTACATATTAAATCAAGATTTAGGCATGAGAAAGCTGTCCGCGTGTTAGGTGCCGCGTTTGCTTACGTTCGACCAAAAACGTGTTCGAATGAACATTTCCAACGCTCTGTTGGCGCAGTTTAGGCACAATAAATCTGAGTTTTGGTGCCGATTAATTACTTGATACTTGGATACACCATTATACGCCCGCAACAACAATTCAGTCAAAAGTGGAGTGCAAATGGCGAGCCGGCTCCAAAAAAAGCAAAAACTGTTTTTTCGGCTGGGAAAATGATGGCGACTGTTTTTTGGGATAGTAAAGGATAGAAAGGAGTTATCTTAACCGATTACCTTCAGAAAGGAAAAACCATTACAGGAGCATACTACGCATCATTACTTGCCAAGCTGAAGGCAGAAATTGTGGAAAAACGGCCACATTTGCAGAAAAAAAAATCCAGTTTCACCAAGACAATGAGCCGTCTCACACCTCAGCGGTTGCCATGGCGAAAATCCATGAATTACGGTTTGAACTGCTTGACCATCCGCTTTATTCACCAGATCTAGCCCCAAGCGACTTCTTTTTGTTCCCTCATCTAAAATCTGCGCTCGGAGGACAGAGATTTTCGTGAAATTATTTTGCAGAGAAAAACGCCAAGTACTATTTGGACGGGTTAGAGAGATGGGAGCATCGCAGGGAGAAGTGTGTAGAGTTATAAGGAGACTATGTAGAAAAATAAGAATAAATTTGAGAAAAAATGTCTTGTATCATTATTCGGTCGGAAACAACCCTCGTATAGTCGGACGACATTATCCCCGGGAATCCTTACCAACTGATCGGCTGATGCACCTATCTCAAACGCACTGTATTCCATCTTAAATTTAAAATAGCTGAAATGAGTAAGTCGCAATAGCGATTTTGTCTCGAATGGCGACTGCTGTTTAAAGCCAGCTTTAAATTTAAATTTTTTTTTTTCTTAATTTCCCTTGTCTCTTATGGACATAGGAAAAGTCTTCTTTTTTTTTTTTTTGATTTATCACGGATAATAATGTGCAAAGAACGTGACAGTGAATTTAATTGCCACAAACTCTCAGGTTTGCTTCCACATTTTTTAATTACCCTTTCTGCCTTTCTCTCTAAGAGCAGTGAATTAAAATACACTTCTACTAAGTGCTTCAAAATATTTCAAAAACTTTTCAGTAGATGAAATATTTCCACAATTTAAAAAATGTCACTAAACTCCTCCCCAGATACATTTCTGTACATACGAATGCACTTTAGTTAAACTTTGACCCAAAATACAAAAAGTACGTTGTCCACGAGTCGTATCCGTATCTGGTGGAAATAATCTCCAACAATTTCAATTCAAATTCAAAATACCGGGCCAACCAATTCGAACTCGGATTCGTCTAAAATACGGGCATGTACAGATTAAGAGCTATTAAACGATTTATGTGAAATTAATTCATGTCACAATTTATTATTTGAATCGATAACAGCCAACAGTCAACAGCCGAATGCTTTCTACTTTTCCATGTAACCAGTTGAACTTTGGCTTTTGTTGGTTTTTAAATTTATTAATTCGAAAAGTACTTTGAAGAGAGAAAAGTAATAAAACCAGTAACCCATTTCTATCAATATGGCAAACCACATTTTCAATCTGTTCGCAGCTTACATGCGGTTCGGAAAACGTTTAACAAGACCACAGATTCTGATTATGTAACGTAAGCCAATAAAAAATTATTTTACGAATCAATTCCAAAGAAACTATTGATAAATCGGGGCTGGAAACTCACTTGGGATCAACAATTTGCTTAGAATTTCCATAAACAAATTACAATATGAAAGGTTTTTTCTATTTAAATTGAAAAAATAGATACAAAAGTGTATTTCACCTATAGAGAGAGCGAAAGTTTCGAGTCGTATTTTAAAGTACGTTCGGTCCAGTTTTGATTGTCAATATACTCGTATTGTAGAATATTCAATCAGGGATTTTTACTGGCATTAGTATGCAAATTGTTTGTCTTTAGTAGTTATTCAAAAGTCATCTTATGTGACGATTCCCTAGATCTCAATTATTGGATGTTTACACTTGTGATGAATGCGTTAGTTAGCTGCCTGGTTTTTATAACATTTCTATTTTGTCATTTGTAGATAGAGATATCGTGGTGAACAGTTGTCAGTTGTAAATCACTGACACTGAAGTTATACAACGCTTTGGGAATGTCAAAGGCATATTTAATTGATTTCAAAATCTCTGAGAATATCGGAAAGGGATTGCGTTTCAATACATTGTTGGATATGGATTTCGGTTTCGGAATTCATAATTGTCTATTCTGTAGTTAGTCATATAATTATATTCGTTTCACGAGAACACAGAGTAATTTAGGAACTTTACTTACTAACTTGTATACAACACAGTGACAAGGGGTGAATCTGAGCCTCAACCGAAATACTTCTTCAGCCAGCTGAACGCATGCCAAGTTGGTTGAGATCTATTTACACTTGCACACGCCACCTGATTCAAAGACTTTCAGTTGGAGAGCTAACGTCTATCTGATTTATAATCAGTCTCCGAATTCGTCAAGGATAATTTATGAAATGATTTTTGGGCATATTCGAAGATAAAAATCGTTCTATTGTACAATAAGGGTCTATCTCCGCGCCAACGCGTCTCTTTCAACTTAACCCCAACCACCCCAACCATCCATATTATCCTTTCTCAATCTTCTACGCCACCGATCCCAGCTAACAACTCATTTCCTAACTTCGACCTACAAACTGGGGCTAAGTACCCTAATTTTATTAACTCCCATACAATAAACCCAACATCTCATCCGTCGCCCAACTCCATATCCAACCATGAATCTCCATCTCCCTCCTCCACTGCCCCTATTCTTGATCTTTTTCCCCCACAGTTAAACTAGCCCAGCAAACCAATAAAACTACAGAAAGTCGCTATGCACTCTCTAGGCTTAGAGAGAGAAAGATATATGAAAACATTCGTCTTTTTCTCGCCTATCTACATGACAAATCGGACTCGGTCTGCTACGAAGGGAAGACTAAAACCAGCGTCATGGTATCCATCCAGCAGGAAGGTCTACCTATCGACCCTATCAGTCTCAGGAACCTTTATGTCAGGTAGCTCGAGATTTTTAGCATGTCCCCTCAGAAAGTAGCAGACGACCTTGCTGCATTCGGCCACTACGTTCACTCTAAACGAGTCTCACACCTACAGCGAAGCCGAGCTGACCACGATAAGTTTTTTCGTCCATAACGTGCCTCACTTGTCAGCACTTAAACCATCCCGCCTTTCATTTCCACCCTACAACATCCCTCTTACATTTTACTAACAGAATGTAAGAGGTCTTTGCTCTAAAACCAATGCTGTTCTACGTCAACCGCATTCTCTTTTGATATTTACGCCTTGACTGAAACCAATTTGAATACCGACATAAAGAACCAGGAATTGTTCCCATCTACTTTTAATGTTTTTTGCGACGACGATCCTACCCGCCCACATGATGATTCCCCCTCTCGAGGTGTCCTACTGGCGATCCACAACAGCCTTAACACTTCTCCCATTGCCTTATCTTCATCCTCTAAAGTCGACTTTGTCGCTATAAAAATATCACTCCCCTTCAAGTCCCTTTCCGTTTTATGTTGCTACATCCTGCCAGCTCAACCTATAGAAACTTACCATCGACCATTTAATTGACCTGTCTGACTCTAATGACGATATCTTTATTTTCGGCGACTTTAATCTTCCTCAGCCACAGTGGACTCCATCAGACGATCAATCGTTCTTCATCGCTTCAAATGCCAACTCAGCTAAGGAATGCCTCTTCATAGATCGCTTAACAGACTCAAGTCTATGCCAAGTCAGTGGTGTGTCCAACTATATGGGCAGGCAATTGGACCTTATTTTCACAACAGATTCAATTAACTCCTCAGTCTCACTTTGTCCCCTATCTCTCTCTACAATCGACAACTACCCCCCCCCCCCACCCTTCTATTTTAATTTTTTCATAACTCTACTTTCCAGTCCACTCCTCCCACAACTCTCTCATCCTACGACTTTCATAAAGCAAACTTTCAAAAAAACAGTGACTATCTTAGCAGATCCCTCTTTAACTATCACAACCTAAGTGTAAATGATGCCTTATCCATTTTTTATAAAGAAATATTTAATTCTTTTTGCCTTTACGTTCCGTTTTCCCGCCTTAAAACATCATCTAGTAGTCCTCCCTGGTATAATCGCAAGCTTCGTTCCTTACGAAATAAGAGAAACAAGTTACGGGCTGTTTTCCTTCGCACCAGATCCTTTTCCGACTATTCCAACTATCTTGGTGCTTATCTTCATTTCACCGAGCTTTACGATTCCCTTTACCAGCGTTACCTTAATAATGCGCAAGTCAACCTTATAAATGACCCTAAGTCCTTTTACCAATTTGTTAGCTACCCTCTTTCCCTCTCTTTCAACAACAAGTCATCAACCAATCCACTCACTCACCATTGCCAACTTATTTGCCACCTTTTTTAAACAATCCTTTACCAACGACTCCTTTGTACCAGATTCATCCTATTTTCGTTACCTACTGAACTTCTCCAATGGCCCACTTCTCTCTCACATCTTAGACCCCTCTTATATCGAATATAAATTACAGCAACTCAATGACGAATTTACACCCGGTCCAGATGGCCTCCCTGCCATATTTCTTAAAAAAGGTTCTTCGTCTCTTTCCCTCGCCCTTTCTAATCTCTTTCGTCTATCCCTTCCACAAGGGGAATTTCCTCAGGTTTGGAAAACCTCCTTCATAATCCCGATCCACAAAAAAGGATCACAGAGTGAAATAACCAACTATAGTCCCATTGCTAAACTCTCCCACATACCCAAACTCCTCGAAAGTATTTTGTATGAACCTCTAAACTTCCAATGCAAATCACTTACATATTTCCCCTAGACAACATGGCTTCCTAAAGGGAAGGTCAACCACCACAAATCTCGTCGAATTCATATCCTTTGCCATCTCTGCCCAGAGAAGGGCAACGAAGTCCGTGTAGTTGCAACCGATTTTAGCAAAGCCTTCGATAAAATCTCCCATTGATTAATACTCTTCAAATTGCCTGCCCTGCTTTGAACCCATACTGTTAAAATGGACATCCTCTTACCTCGATAACCGCTTTTACAGTGTTCGTCTTAGGTCAGCCCACTCGGCTCCATTTTTGGCCACCTCTGGAGTTCCTCAAGGCAGTCATCTCGGTCCCCTCCTCTTTATATTAACCATAAATGATCTCGATAGGATCATCAAACACTCGTCCGTCTCCCTTTACGCCGACGATACCAAATTTTTCAAAACCATTTCCTCTCCCCATGACTCCTACCTTCTTCAACAAGACCTTGATAGTTTTTCGATCTGGTGCCTCAAAAATTGTTTGGAACTTAATATCACCAAATGCCAATCCATCACCTTTTCACATAAGCGGCATAAATCTCCTCCCCGACTCTACCTTCTCCATAACCAACCTATCTCCTCCGTTGATTCTCTTCGCGACCTCGGCATTTTGTGTGATAGGGAGCTCAACTTCCGTTTACATATGGATGGGATAATCCTTAAAGCCAACTCCGCACTAGGTTTTGTAAAACGATGGTCCAAAGATTTCATCAACCTATACGTGACCAGGTCCCTCTATATTAACTTTATTCGTCCCCTCCTAGAGTACGCCAGTCAATAATGGTCCCCATATCATCGCGTTCATATCTCGAGAATCGAAAGCATTCAGCGCCGTTTTCTTCGATTTGCTCTTCGAGGTTTGCCATCATGTATGGAATATAACATCGTTCAAATCTCCGCCGAGGCTTCTCTGGGTGGTGCGCACCTGAAATATCAAATTTTTCATGACTCTGGCGTATAAATCAGGCTGAATTTGACCGATGACATGAGTTATGTTGGCTTTGAGGAACGCTATGGTTTGTGGCTTATTCGTATAGACCTGCGACTTCAAAAAACCCTACATGAAAAAGTCTAACGGGGTCAATTCGCACTATCTCGGTAGCTAGTTCACATCACCTCCACGTGAGAGGACCATGCCTTTGAATCGCTCGTGCAGATTTTCCAATGTGGCCTGAGTTGTGTGGCACGTAGCACCGTCCTGTTGAAATCACATGTCGTTGGTATCCATATCATCCAATCCAGGCCAAAAGAAGTTGGCAATCATCGACCTATAGCGATCGCCGGTGGCGGTGCCAATGTCGTTCTCAAACAAATATGGACCGATGACGCCGCCAGCCCAAAATCCACACCAAACAGTGACTTTTCGAGATGGATTGAATGCTCTTGGAACTCTGATGGATTTGTATCGTCCCGAATTCGACAATTTTGTTTGTTGACGTACCCATTCATCCAGAAATAGGCCTCATCGCTGAAGATGATTTTTCGATAAAAGTGTTTCTTTGACTGAATTCGTGAGGAACCAAAACCAAATTCCTGTCAACGCCAACTGCAGCCAAGATTTGATCATCGCCTGTGGGTGTACGTCCAGAGCGAACAGCATCAGCAAGGTCTGTATTTCCTGAACGAAAGCGTGTAAACCAACGCTCACAAGTGTCAGCTCTGATAGCCGAATCTCCATATAGGCTGCTAATATCCCGTTGTGCCTCTATTGCTTTGACACCTTTTTTAAAGGAAAATATGCCGAAAATTTAAAAAATATATTGAACACTTAAAACACGTCCGATCAAAACAAATTCTCGTAACAGTGTAAAGAATAACCCTCTCTATTGGAATAAACAACGAAAATTTTATAACGGTATACACGGAGATTTTCTGAAACGATAAACCCTACTTCCAAGAAAAAAACCGCAGAACTTATTGACAACCTGTCATAGCTGTCATTACTGGACACTGCCTCATAGGCAAGCACGCAAGAAGGATTGGCGCCTTTACCAACGATTTCTGTAGAAGCTGCATGGACAAGGAGGAAAAGGAGACAATCCTCCACCTACTCTGTACATGTCCAACTCCCTCTCTTAGGTCTAATGACCTAAACCATCTAAAGAATATAGACGTAAACAGTCTTCTACGCTTCATCGTTGTTTGTTTTGCTTATACATATTCTCAAAAACAGCTAATTTTGACATTATATAATGACAGGCGGAAGTCATTCTGATAGAGCCAAAGGATCCAGGCGTTTACTGAGCATGCCTAAATCGATCATGGGAAAAAATATTTTATTTCGAGCACAAGGGTACTCTGTTTAACCTAAAAGTGGAACCCAGCTAATCAATCCCACCCATATACAAGGTGGCACGGTCGGAGCTATTGAAGAAGTGGTGAAGTCTGTGCAAACCGCCCAACAAGGAAGTTGCCGCTCTAAGAAGATCATTTTGCTGGCAACCCTGGACGTAAGAAATGCATTCAACTCAGCCAGGTGGAGTGATATACAAAATGCGCTAGAAAAGATTCAACATCCCAGCCTATCTATTACATACTATATGATAAAGGACTATCTCAGGGATCGGGAGCTGATCTACGAGACCACAGAAGGCCTACGAAGAAAGGAAGTAACATCTGGAGCAGCACAAGGATCAATCCTGGGACCAGACCTCTGGAACATCTCCTATGATGATATACTGCGGATGGAAATGCCCGAAGACACCTTTCTCGTTGGGTACGCAGACGACATCGCGGCAGTGATAACGGCAAGAGACACTGAAAACGCGCAAAGAAAGTTGAACCAAGTCATGCGCCGAACAACCTTCTGGATGGATGAGCACGGTCTTAGTTTGGCAACAGAGAAAACTGAGATAGTCCTTCTGACGAAGAAGAAAATCCCGACACAAATGGATTTTCAAATTGGCTCTAAAGTCATTGAGGGCAAGGACGCGGTGAGGTATTTGGGATTAAGTCTTGACACAAAACTAACTTTCTGGCAATAGATAAAGTACGCAGGGAAAAGAGCCTCTAGAGTTACAACATCACTCAGTAGATTAATGGCGAACATAGGTGGTACAACGCCAAGTAAGCACAGGCTATTAATGTCGACAACGCATGCCATTCTCCTATATGGAAGTGAGATCTGGGCAGACGCGCTTCGACAAGAAAAGTACCGGAAGCAGATGGCGGCAGGGCAAAAACGCGGAGCTCTACGCGTGGCTAGCTCTTACCGAACGGTGTCGGAACCAGCCGTCCTTGTAGTCGCAGGAGTGACTCCCATCGATCTCATAGCGGCACAAAGGAAGTACGTCCACGAAAACAAGGCGGAAATCGGATTGGAAGCGGCAATCGACCAAGCAGAGCAGCAAACGATACGGAAGTGGCAAGATCACTGGATCTCGGAAAGCAGAGGATGGTGGACAGCGAGGCTGATAAGAAATGTGGCTGAGTGGAAAGACCGGAAACACGGGTAGGTCAACTACTTCGTCACCCAGTTCCTCACCGGACACGGCAATTTCAAAGCCTTTTTACATAGGATCGTCAAAATGGATAGCCCAGCCTGCCAGTACGACGACTCCCCTGCAGAAGATGGGAAGCCCATCTATGTGTCAGAAGCCACATAGTCGGATCATACTCCTCCCAACCCGTAGAGAGCCGGACACACGGGGATGGTCAACGCCAACAGACTTAATTATGGTGCGTAAGGCATTTCTCCTCCCCCCAAAAGGAAAAAAAAAATGCAAGGTGACGCAAAAGTCATCACTCTATCTGAAGATGCTATAATTTTTGCAAAATGGTTGCAAATGTCAATTCTACTTTGGCATTTGTGAAGTAAACAGATACAAACTACACGTCAATAAGACATGACTCGCCATACTTCTAAATAACGCGGAATAATTGTTACGATCTTTTCTGCGGAATAATTCGTCGGTGGTGTTAGCGCAGCGTGAATTTCGGCGCAGAATTTCGATTTTCCGGTCGTCCACGCCAATTGGGCAAACACTATGACGTTTAGCAGCACGCCTAGAACAGTATGGGGTAACACGAGATCCTGCCAGGCCTGGTCGGCCCCGGAGCAGCCGTTCTGCTGAGAATATCGCATCTGTGGTTGAAGATGTCGCAGAGGACCCCGGTATATCGACCAGATGACGTGCCATGCTATTGGGGATCAATCAGCGGTTTGTACAGATAATTTTGGTGACAGAGAATGCATCAGCTGTTAGCTGTTGACCACCGAGGGCGTGTAACTTACGCTCAAGCTATCCTGAATCTCGACCCCGAAGGAGACAACTTTTCATCGAAAATCATAACCAACGAACAGCCATTACACCTGCTCAAAGTTTATGCATGGTGTGCTGTTTATTTTTTCGAAAACGCCGCTGACCAAACGACTACTGTGCACGGCGAGCGCTACAGAGCTATGCTCAACGACCTTCTCCTTCCTTAATTGGATGATTTGGGGCTGGAGAACATGTGGTTCTTACAGGATGGCGCAATGGCGCATACTGCACAAGACACAACCTTAATCCTCAGGGATGCATTTCCAGGTCGCCGAATCTCTCGCTTTGGCGATTTGCACTGGCCGGCAAGCTCGCCTGCTTTAACGGTTCCAGACTTCTTTTTGTGGGATTTTTTTGATGTCATGAATCTATGTCCATAAGCCTCAGCCTCTTGACGAGAATATCCGTCAAGAATGTAAGAACCTATCGCCAGATGTTCTGGCAAGAGTGGATCGGACAGGAACGGCAATCAATTCTAACGGCGGCCGCTTAGCAAATATTGTTTTCTCAATTTAATGGAAAAACATATAAGACATCAGGTAAACATAATCCAAAAGCAGAAGCAAGGTTTTTCATTCACAAAAAAAATGACAACCAAAGAACATCGAGTGACAACTTTTGCGCCACTTTGTATTTGTTATGAGGAGCAGGAATACCTCTGTGCTGTTTTTTTTTCGCAGTTTGGTGATGATTGGCTTGCTTTCATCACACGGTGACAGTATGTTCGCAGGCTTGTTATGAAACCAGAATACCAGTCCCAATTCCACCCCATCAAGTGTTATTTTTTCAGTTCTTTATCTGTTGGTGTTTTAGAATTGGGGACTTGGTTTAGCCTGAGTGTGCCTAAAGATAGTAATCCATTTTTGTAAAGGTGAACTTGCAATTTTGGTGGTTGACATGTTCAACCACTGTAGAGGTAAGCCTCGTCCCTAAGTTTCCACTGACTCCTAAATCAGGTTCAGTTTCGGAGAAGGTGTTACCCGGCTCCCCAGCAAAAGTCGTAACTGGATCCGGAAACTCCACTTAGAACCTTGTTCTTGTAACCTCACTTGTGAGGCTTGGCTGGGTTACACTGCTTCAGTTCATGACGGCAGTTAGTGGGTTTTATTTCCTTTTTTTGAAATAAGTATTGTTGAATCCGTTGCGTGTATGTATGTTCCAAATGATTTAAAATCGGTGTTACCACTGAAGCGAAAGAACCTTTTTACTGTTTTCCACCAGCTCCATGCCATGGTGTCAGATATATTTTGCTAGCCAACAGATTTGCTACAATCATGTCGCGAAGCAGGCAATGAACACAAAGCACTTAAATCAGCAAACTTCACGATTTCGGTTGTTGTAATATTTGCTGGCTTATATATGTTACGTTGTATTGAAGAGCTTGTAAATTTAAATTTAAAGACGAAAAATAATCCCCAATCACTAATCCTGGCAGTCCAGTAGCACCCGTAAATTCAAAATTCAAAATTTTGAAGCTAATGTTAATGTCTATGATATCAGCGCGCATATGCGCACCACCGCTAGCTCGAATGAAGCGCAATGTGAAGTCCAATGTTCGACAACTTTATCGAGCAACTGGGGCCGTATGTCAGCAATAACAAGGCGAATTTTGACTTCCAAATCGTCCAACGTCTCTGGTTTATCGGCATAGACTAGTGACTTCACATACCCCCAAAGAAAGTAATCTAAAGGTGGGAGATCACAGGATCGTGGAGTCAGTTCCCAGGTCCATTACCCAAAATTATGCGCTCAGTAAATATTTCCCGCAATAAATTGATGGTGTCGTGCGGCGTGTGGTATGTTGCATCATCTTGTTGAAACCAAAGCTCTGTCACGTCAATTTCCATTCAACTGGGGAACGAAGAAGTCAGAAATCATGTTTCTATAGCGCTCTCCATTGATGGTAAAGAAATATGGGCCGATGATTCCACCAGCCCACAAAGCACGCCAAACAGTGAGTTTTAATGGTTGTAAGGGCGTCTTGACAAATGGTTCAGGGTTTTCTCTAGTCCAAATTCGGCAATTTTGCTTGTTTATATATCCATTTAAGCAAAATGAGTCTCATTGAAGAACAAAATTTTGCGTTGAAAATAAGGATCAGGCTGAATAATGTTTTCGGTCCATTCACCGAACCTACGACGTGTACGAATATAATGGTCACGCGGTTTCAACTCTTGCCCAAGCTGGATCTTATAAGCTTTTAAGCCAAAATCTTTGCGTAAAATCTATAAGAAAGTGGATAGGCATAGCTCCAATTGCTGCTCACGATGGCGAATCGACTCATTCGGATTCTCCTCAACCCTGCACTCCACAACGGCAATAACTTCTTCTGTTCGCACTGTTTGTCGTCTTTGGGGATGCGTACGAGTATTATCCACTAGAGCGTACATGGTGCGAAAACGATTCATCGTGTTAAGAATAACTTGCTCCGATGGACGATTATGTCGACCGTAAAATGGACGTAGCACACGATAAGTTTGGCGAACCGAAAATAAGTTTGCACGCGTTGTTCTGGCGTTAATCTACTCATCGTAAAATGGCAAGACATGCTAACCACATATCAACTCTCAGTCGTTCATAGACCTCCGTGAGGAATAGACGTGTTTCGGCTTTCAAAGTGAAAAAAGTAAATAATAAAAAAAACATCGATATAAAGTGCATTAGAAACATTTTGTCCAAGTGCATCGGTGGCGCAGCGGTAGTGGTGTCGGCCGACAAAGCAGCGGTCGTGGGTTCGATTCCGCGAAAAATTTCCATCGAATTTTTATTTTTTAATAAAGTTTAATTGAATAGACAATTTCGAGAAATAGAAAGTGAGATCGATCGTGTGATGAGTGGAACTAAGCGGTCCGCTATTCCAATAGCGGGGTCAGCAGATGGCATGATGTCGTCTGATGATCAAGCCGTTAAGCCAGTCCACGCAAAATCAGCAACAACAACAATAACAGACACAAAGAGGAGGAGGAAATTGGAGCCGACTCCGAATATCATGACGCGTGCGCATTCAGCTTCGCTAGAAATGCTGCATGGCAGAGTGCGGGGGAGAGCTGCGAGGATAGCAGCAAGCGCAGCAGACAATAGCTTTGCATCCCTCGCTGCATCTGAGTCAGATGACGAAGAGGAGGAGGTCGAGGCTCTCTACAGTAGCATTAAGCAGCTACAACAAAAAGTGCTAGCCATAAAAGCAAAGCAAGTGGCAAGGAGGGAGATGGAGAAGCAGCAACTACTCCAGAGACCTCAGGGACAAGCAAACATAAACGTGGAGCTTCCACAACAACAACAACAACAACAGAAACAACCTCTGGCAAAACAAAAAACACAGAAACCTGCACAGGAATTAACAAAAACAGATGTACAAACACAGCAAAAACATAAACAACAAAATGTACAGAAGAATAAGCCGCAACAACAACAGCAGCAACATCAACAGCAACAACAACAACAGCAACAGCATCAACAACAACATAAGCAAAAGCAACAGCAGCAGAGACAACAGCAAGAGCAGAAAGCCACCAAACAAAAAGTGCCACCAATTAACACCTTTAAAATGGAGTTAAAGGACACTATCGAACTATGTAAGTCGGCCATAGGCTGTAATTTTTTTATTAAAAGACTAAGTGTAGATAGGCACGCGATCCACTGTAACACAGTGGAGCGCTACCACAAAATCAAAAGTTTATTGAAGGATTCGACGACGGAGTTCTTCTCCTACACCCCTAAGGGTGAAAAGCTGCAAACAATGCTGCTGAGGGGATTAGAGCCGTCGACTGATCCGGAGGAGCTCCTTGCACTGCTGAAAGAGAAGGAGTGCGAAGGGCTCAAATTCGTAGGGGTTAAGCCGTTTGTCACGGCTAGAGCTAAAAGGGAGAAGCGGAAACTACCGTTCTTCCTGGTTCAGCTAAGTCCCAACAGCAAACTGGATGGTCTAAGGAGTATCAAAGTCCTAGACTACCAGGTTGTACACTGGGAAAAATTAAAGAGGAGCGAAAACATTTTACAATGTGTTCGCTGCCAAAGGTTCGGGCACGCCGCGTCGAACTGCGAAATGCAGCCTCGATGTGTGAAGTGTGGAAAGGACCACAAGTCAGAGGAATGCGCTCTAGGTAAGGACGGAGCGTCGGAAAAAAGCCAACTCTCTTGTGCTTTATGTAGGAACACGGGACACACCGCAAATTATCGGGGTTGTCCCAAATTCCAATACATCAAAAGAGTAAATCTGGCTCGGCAGCAGAAAGTAGAAGTTAAACGTCCACTCGTGCAGGCTCAAACACCAGCCGTTACTCCCCAAGTTACCTACGCCCAAATGGCGGCAGGTAGGGGAACTACGGTACAACAAGCAAAGGTAGCTTCTCAGGCCCCAGCGCCTAGAGCACCTGAACCTGTACCTGACATGCTGGCTATCTTGCTCTCTATTCAGGGGCAGGTGGCTCAGCTTCAGCGTCAAATACAGGAACAGGCTAAGCGGGTAGATCAAATATACGCGCTGCTGCCGGGCCTAACGCACCTCCAGTCGTAATGGGTACGTACATGGCGGAGCAAACCCTGAAGGTCCTTGCAGTGAATGTTAATTCACTGATTAGGTGCGAACGAAGAGCCGCACTGTTTAAGTTGCTTAAAGACCAAGCCCCTGATGTGCTTTTGGTTAGCGAAACTAAGCTTACCAAAAGGCACAAAATGAGACACAGAAGATATGAAATATTACGAAGAAACCGACCCAATTCTATTCAAGGAGGTGGTGTTGCGATCTTTGTAAGAAAGGGACTGCGTTTCAAAAGAGTATATAGTCGTGTAGTACGTGGGTTTCAGGTGCTGGAAGCATGCATCATGTACATCCCTCTCCGTAGTGGAAAGCGGTTATACATGGTGTCTGTTTATGCATCTAAGGCTACTCAATCCACTTTATTCATCTCAGAGCTCGAGACACTGTTTCGATTCCTGAGGCTGGAATTGGAGGAGAACTTTTTTATTATCGGCGGAGATTTTAACGCCAAACATAGTGATTGGGGAAATAATACACCAAATACTAGAGGGAATCTACTATTCAATTGGTGGAGTCAGCACAGTGTGATGTATAGACTCGGCCTCAAAGCGACGGATAGTCCGTCGTTTCCCAGACACGGGTCCTATCTGGATCTCCTGCTGTTCGATTCACGAATACAACTGACGTGCACTAACCAACAAACTACAAACTGTCTACGCACTTTCGTGTATGACAGTGACCATTGCGGTCTCAGCACCGAAATAACTGTTCCCAACGAAATTGCGGAATTGGATGAGTTTGTGCAAAGGCATTCCTACAATTATAGTAGGGTGCGCTGGACACACTTCACCAGAACACTGACTAGAGCACTCTCCTCGAATTCGCTCTACCCACCGTCCAACAGAAATCTGTCAAACGAGGAGATTGACAGGTATCTTAGACTAATGGACGAGACAATTAAACGAACAATGGACAAAACGATACCTCGGTATCAACGCACTAACGACGAAGACTTATTCCGCAACGCAACCATTGACGCACTGCACCGACATAAAAGTAGACTGCTGTCAAGACTAAAAACCTTGTACAGACAGTTTACTGACAGACATAACCCGGAGATCATGACATTGAAGTCGTCGATTAAAAACCTCCAAACATTAATAAAGGAAAATTACAGAAACTCTGTAAGTTTGTATTGGAACAACAAAATTCGGGCTGTAAACACCAGCAACCCGAATATGTTCCCGCAAATAAATAAAATATTTCGGAGAAATAATCAAAACGATCTTCCATGTCTCAAAATCGCCCGAACGACGAACAACGAACAAATACTCGTAGCAGCAGGTATCGATCCAAATGAGGCAGTTGATGATGACAACTTCTTTGTGATCGAGGATCCGCAGGAGAAGGTAGAGGCTATAGGAGCGACTTTTCAGGAAGTGTACAAGGCGAATGACATCATTGGCCCGAACCATGACCTGGAGAGCCGAGTCCTTGTGCACAATTTCTGCCTTCGAAATGAAATTGTGAATTGGCGATTCGAGAACTCGGGTTTCACCCAGTTCAGTGACGAGAATATGGCAAATAATGTCATCACCAACGAAAGGGTATTACCACCGTTCATTTCGAAGGAAGAGCTCCAAACGATCTTCGAATCGCTTAGAAGTAAGAAATCAGTGGGAACCGATGAAATACCGAACATTGTGCTTCGACATCTCCCACTAGAAGCGGTGGACATTTATACCAACCTGTTTAATAATGCAATGAATAATGCACATTATCCAGCGCATTGGAAAACAGCGGTGGTACATCCCATTCCCAAAAGGAATAAAGATACTTCCAATCCGGCGAATCTCCGCTCGATTAGTCTTCTTCCAAACATCAGTAAGGTTTTCGAGAAGGTGATCAATAGAGTCCTGACTAAGTGGGTTGAGGACAAACATATCGTTCCGGATAATCAATTCGGTTTCAGGGCGGGGCATGATATCATTCATGCTGCGTCTAAACTGGTTTCTGATATCCAGTGGAACAAAGGCAAGAAACAGTGCACTGGTGCCTGCCTGATTGACTTGGAAAAGGCCTTCGACACCGTATGGTTAGAGGGACTCTTCTTCAAGCTGGACAGGTTGGGCATTAGTAAACCACTGCTGTATATTCTCTTTGATATGCTCTCCAGTAGACAGTTCATCGTGAAGAATGGCGATGTGACTTCTGCTGGAACATTTAACATTAAAAACGGTCTGCAACAAGGTGCGGTAAATTCGCCGATCCTATTCAACATTTACACAAGTGATCTGATAGGTTCACTTCACCATGCCATAGCGTACGCAGACGACTTAATTGCGTACAGATCAGGTCCAAAGATTGAGGTCATTAATACACTTTTGCAACGTGACTTCGACAAAATTAAGCGATATTGCGATGACTGGAAGTTGAAAATCAACTTTCAGAAGTCGGAAACCATTCTGTTTAGGACGCCTTTGTCTGGGGCCTCTAGGGATACCAGAAAGAATTGGCGAAAGTTCTCGATCGTCGGACAACATGGACAGCCACTTGCTTGTCGAAATGTAGTCAGATACCTTGGGATCTGGCTAGATCAATATCTATATTTTAACAAACATATAGATGTTGCTCTGGCCAGAGCCAGAGGTGCTTTTGCCCTTACAAGGAGACTGTTTTATAACAGCCAACTCGATGTGAGGGTGAAGGTGATCTGCTACATGGCCCTTATCAGGCCCATGCTTGTATTTGGATGTCTGGTGTGGTTCAACGTGAGAGCAAGTTTATTGGAAAAGATTCGGGTGTTTGAGAGGGCTTGCCTTAGGGCTTGTCTTCGGTTATACAGAACACCAGAATCTGAGTACATAAAATTCTATCGCAATGAGGTCTTGTACGATAGGGCGAACCTAATAAGAGTGGACAATTTCGTTATTAAGTTGACTCGAAGGCACATTGCAAGAGCAATGACATCGTCGAACAACCTGATCTCTGGGGCTTACTACCCTAATTATATGTATCATGAGAGAGTTCGCTTTGACGGCTATGTTCCTCCAGAAGCGTTCCTCTACCTTGATAGCAAAGGTCTGATCCAGGACAGATTGGCTGTGCCGCTAATCTTCCACGTTGCTCGAACAGCTGCGGACAGGCGACTCAACTACGACAGAGACGTCGCACACGGCAGTGCGGAGCGTCTCCGGTTCAGTAGGGCGGTAGGGAGTCGCGACATAAGGGCTGTTGCTCGGCAGCACCAACAATTTTGGTGGCTAGTTGAAGGAAGGGAGAGTTCGTCGTCGAATTCCTCCAATAATTGGTAGCTTCATGTGAAGCAAAGTGGGTCGCCTAAGTTTTGTTTAGCCATGGCCGGCTTACATAGTTTAAAGTAGTTTTAAGTAGTTTTAAGTAGGAGTAAGTTAGATTTAAGAAAAAAAAATATATAAAAACCAAAAAAAAAAAATTAATAAAAATAAAAAATTAAAAAAAAAAGAACATACATCTATATATATATATATATATATTTATATATTAAGTATATATATATTATGTATATATATATATATATATGTATGTACTAGATGTAAGTAGATTAAGACTTATTTTTAGGTAGTTTTTAGGATTTTAGTTTTAAGTTTTATAATAAAATATAAAAAAAGTCATGTTACTAAGTTTTTTTTTGTAAAAAATGTTTTCTTAGTTTTAATTATAAGGAATAGAAATAGTATATTATAGTAGTAAGGTACGTCGAAAGACATAATTTAAGTGTTAGGTTTAACTTAGAGTGCCCGCATGGGGCCAGTAAGCTAGAATAAGATAATTTTAAGTTAATTAAGCTAATTTTTAAGCATTTTTTGTCTAGCAAGTAAGAGTAAATTAAGTAATACAATAAAAATGCATATAAACTGAAAACTGACTGACATATCAACTCTCGACTGTCAAATTGACTATCTGTAGAAACAGTGTTGCCAGTTTAAAAACTAAAGCTCTAAAAAAAACTCCTTTTACTTCCCGAATACTTATACAAGGTGGCGCAAAAGTTGTCACCCAAGTTCTTTGGCTGTAATTTTTTTCATGAAAGAAAAACTTTGGTTTTGCTTTTGGATTATGTTTACTTGATGTCTTAAATTTTTTTTCATTAAGTCGAGAAAACGATATCGGCTAAGTTCCCGCCACCAAAACTGATGACCATTCCGGCGCGATTTATGGCATATTCCCTCACTCTTACTAGAACTTCCTGCGATAGATGATTGCGTTCTTGACGGATATTGTCTTTGAGGGCTTCAAGATTTTGAAGCTTGTAGATTCGTGACTTTAAAAAACAGTATGCGCCGTTGCTTCATCCTGTAAGAACCACATGTTCTCCAGTCCCTGACGAAAGAGTCGTTTGGCCCGCGGCGTTTCCGAAAAAATAAGGCCCGATGACACCTTCAGCGTTAACGGCTTTGTTTTACCTTATTATACACCGTCGAAAAGGAAACGTATCAGATTCCGCTTATTCAATAGACCACTAGACTACGAGTACTTTAAGTAATTTATGGCAGGAAACTTTTAAACCCCTATAACTTTGTAACGGGGGGAGTTAGACAATTTATATAAATTTTTTCCTTACATCACCTTGTCCTATCACCCCCGGAAATCTTATTGCTAGGTCCTGAATCGCCCTGTATATTGAAATTCATTCAAATTCAAAATGAATTTAATACAAAAATAAAGAAAACAAAAGCATCAAGGTAAAATAACGAAGCGAAACAAAGTATCTATTGTATTTCATTGCGATTAATATCAGGAAGATACTTTCACTTTTTTTTTAAATTTCCGCTAGAACTCTAACGATTCGTAGTGTGAAGACCATTAAATAGTTTGCAAACAACAATCGAATGGAAATTTCTGAAGCTGGAGGTGCAAAAAGAGTTAAGTGTTGCAATTGGAGAAACCAACCCACTTAGGCCTATTGACCATTTTGATGTCACGTAGATCTGTGATCCTCCTACTCTTGTAATCATATTGAGCTTCTGATGTAGCGTAGGAGAGTGTTAACGTATATATTGTTTAGATCACTTAAGTCATTATAGAAGAAAGCTCCTAAGTGGGGTTTCCTTTTTTTGGCTAGGGAACTGATGGAGCATTTTCTCCTCCTCCTCTTGGTACATAGGGCTTCTGCAGAAATTATTAGTAAGCCTTCCTGTATGCTTGCCTATAAAACAGTGGCCAGTGATGATACCTTCGATAGCGCTGAGATGTTTCCTATTTTGAAAGATCAAACTCTTAGAGTGATTCAGGTCCACCTTTGGCCAGATCGGTTGCGTTACTAGATAGATCGATCCAACAGTGCAGCTAAGATTTGTTCTTTTATTAGCATTTCTCGTTTTTTTTTTGTTTTTTAAAGAACTTAACACTCAAGTGGGTATGGCTACACTTATGGGCTCCATGGGTGGCATCCAACATTTAATTGGGGACTAAATTTTTAGTGCAAATTGACTTGATGTTGTATTTAGACAACCATTCATCTCACGAGATTTTAGTTGCCTGAAAAAACGACTTTCGGCCAAGGCTGGTATTGAACCCCGAACCGTCCGATTGGGAAGCCAATACACTACCGCTTGAGCCAAGCATCCGGCTTTAATATTGCACATAGCGATTGGTTGTCCGAACATAGGATATGATTTGATGCATTCTCTTCACAAAGCCTTTTTTGGCTA
This sequence comes from Volucella zonaria, assembly GCA_963966105.1. Taxonomy (NCBI): domain Eukaryota; kingdom Metazoa; phylum Arthropoda; class Insecta; order Diptera; family Syrphidae; genus Volucella; species Volucella zonaria. Next base: position 190,101,951 of record OZ014531.1, read on the forward strand.
GGTCATCAGTACCGTCTTCACATTTTTTGAGACGTTGTGGCATTTTCGATCAGTGTTGAAAGTGAGTCAAGTTTTGGTTTTAGCAAGCATACACCTTCTTAGCCCTGAGTTGCTTCGCTTATTCGATCGTCCACAAGAAAGAAAAAGGTTTCTATTTTCTATGCACATCTGAGAGCAGATCTTCGTCAGGACTGAGATTAAGCAGATGTTCTTCTACTTTACCTTTCTTATTAGTAGCTGTTGTGTCAGTGATATGGCGGGTTTCCAAGTTCTTTGTCCCAGCTTCAGATATTTTTGAATTTAAATGTGAAATTTTGTTTCCACAAGTAGCAAGGCTGGCAAGCCTAGGATCAGCCACTCCAGCACACATATTCTGATCCTCAGGACGGTTCAAATGATAACTTAATTCAGTCCAGCTTAAATATTGGACATATATCTTGGCTGCCGTTGCCCAAGTTAAATGCTTCGTTTTGCCTGATAGTGGAATATGGGTCGTATCCACATCCTTAACAATCTGTAGAAGTGATTTTTCCATTTTCTTACTTCCTCTGTTGCTTACCTCTACACTTTTCTCTTCGGGTCGATTTGGCTTCATATGTTCATTTAAGGTTTCCGTAAAACTTGCGAACGTTTTTTCTGGAGTAGCTTCTCTCCGCTTCTCGATCACTTGCTGCTTATACTTTTGTTGCTATACTTCCCTACTCCTTCTCTCGTAATGCGCACTACCCGAACTTGCTTTTGTAAGTAGTTTTGCTACATTTGTCTCTCTATACTTTGCATAAACTCAGGGCTTTCCTGATGGTGGCTAGGTGAAACCCGACACATCGGTTGTATCAATCATTTTCTTAGAATTGATGCCACTGGTCTTTAGCAATTGATGCAGATTGCATCAGGATACGCGTTTAGCAAAGCTTTTGGCGGCTCTTCAAAGTACTTCCACGTGGTTGTGGCGTCTGAGATATCTATTAACGTATTCAGCGTGACTAGTAGCGGTCTTTGATCATATTGGCAACTTGAAATATTCAGAGTCCTCTATGCAGAAGTGTTTCGTGTCGATCTCAACATGATCAATTTGATTAACGATATTTTGATCCGGTGATCAGGTGGCCACAGTTGCTTAGGGATAGATGGTTATAGCTGGTGGGGTCAACATGTGATTGAGTACAGACTTGAACTGTACGCGGCGAATATCCCATCCTTCTCATCAGCAAGCTCTTTCCTGGGCTTGGCATTAACAGACAGTAGACTAGAACTGACTAACACGGATCGAAACACAAGGAACTGTTTGCGAGCGTTCGAGTACGATAGTGATCACTACGGCTTGCCGCCACAATATGGATCCCAAACGAGCAAACGCAAATTGAGGAGTATGATCAAGTCTACTCATACGACTACCGTAGAGTACGGTGGTCGTGCTTCTCCAAAATCTTCAAGCGTAATTTACGTTTGAGTGGAATTGATCCCCCGACTAACAGAAACTTTACAAACGAAAAAGTCAACCATAATTTACTTACGATGCAAGACGTTGTCAAACGTACTATAAAGCAGACTATCCCTCGGATAGAATACTCCGACGAAAGCCAGGACGAAAAGTGCAGAACTCTAACAATCAACGCATTATACGCACACAAAAGTAGACTGCTCTCGAGGCTTAAGCAGCTGTACAGACAGTTTACTTACAGAATCGACACGGAAATAAGAACACTGAAGAAAATTACAGTAAGTCTGTAAGTCTGTACTGGGGCAATAAGATTCGGGCTATAAAATCCAGTAGTCCGAATATGTTCCCGCAGATAAATAAACTATTCAGGCGGAAAGATCACAATGACATTCAGTGTGTCCGAATTCCACAAACAACAGAAAACAGACAGACACAACTGACCGTTGGCATAAGTCCAGAGAGTGCCGACTAAGGCGACGGTCTTTTCGTGGTCGAAGACCAACAGGAGAAAGTGGATTTGCTGGGAGCTTTTTTCGAAGCCGTGTATACGGTGAACAATCCGGTTCACGACATTGACAACAGGGCCTACGTAAATCACTATTATTTGCGTAACGAACTTCAAAATTGGCGATCCGAGAATCACGGTTTCACCATATTCAGTGAAGAAAACGCGGCAAACGTTATCGTCGCCGATGAACGAGGTTCCTCGTATTTGTTCGTGCGAAAAGATGAACTCCTGTGCATCTTTGAGACTCTGAAAAACAAAAAGTCGTCGGGAGTAGACGGTATTCCAAACGTCGTATAAAGACACCTGCTCTTGGAAGCAGTTTAACAATGCGCTGAATAATGCATATTATCCGACGCATTGGAAAACAGCTGTGGTACACCCAATCCCGAAAAGGGATAAAGTTAGAACTAACCCTGCTAATCTTCGGTCAATTAGTTTGCTTCCGAATATTAGCAAGATATTCGAGAAAGTGGTAAATAGAGCGCTGCTAAAGTGGGCTGAGGAAAATAATATGATTTTAGGGCGAGGCAAGACACTATTCATGCTGCTTCAAAAGGCAAGAACCAGTGTACGGGTTCCTGCTTGGTTGACTTTGAGAAGGCCTTCGACACCGTATGGCTAGAGGGGCTTTTCTATAAGTTGACCAGGATGGGCATGCCGAAACCCCTGCTATATATGATTTATGACATGCTTATGGGAAAGAAGTTCGTTGTTAAATGTAACAACGTCATTTCGAGCAAGATCTTTGACATTAAAAACGGCTTACAACAGGGAGCTGTGACTTCTCCGATACTGTTTAACATTTACACAAGTGATCTAGTAGGTACCCTCAATCATTCCATAGCGTACGCAGACGATTTAGTGGCGTACAGATCACGTCCAAAAATCGAAGTCATTAACACGCTTTTGCAACGTGACTTCGATCATATTAAGGCGTATTGCGACGATTGGAAATTGAAAATCAGTTTTCAAAAGTCGGAAACAATCTTGTTTAGGACTCCATTGAGATGGGCTTCTAGGGATACCAGATATAACTGCCGAAATTTGGCCATCATTGGACAGCACGGAGTTCCATTAGCGGTTTCTATTTTGACAAACATATATGTAGATGCTTGTCTTGCTGGGGCCAAGAAGGCTTTAGCCCTGACAAGAAGGCTATTTTACAGCAGTCAACTTGTCTCCAAGATGAAGGTCATATGCTATGTGGCCCTAATCAGGCCAATCATCGCCTATGGTTGCCCCGTGTGGTTCAATGTAGCGCCGTATCAGATCGAAAGGAATCGGGTTTTTGAAAGGCAGTGTCTTAGGACCTGTCTCGGCTTATACAGAACACCAGAATCAGAGTACAAAAAATATTATACCAACAAAGTTCTTTACGATGGGGCTAATCTGAATAGGATTGACAATTTCCTGATTAAGGTGATGCGAAGACACGTTGCACGAGCAATGACGAACGATAATAGCCTGATTTTTGGTGCTTATTACCCCAATGAAATGTACCACGAGAGCACGCTTCTATCAGGCTTTATCCCGCCAGAGGCATTTCTCCATATTGACGGTAAAGGGTTAATGCAAAGATGGTGTCCCGGTAATATACCACCGCCACTGCGGTGCGAGGGATAAGCGGCTCATCTACTACGGATATGTAGCCAATGCTCAGGAGCTCCTCCGTTTTAGTTCCGCGATTGCGGACAGGGATCGAATCGATGCCGAGAAACAATACACCGAATTCTGATGGCTTCTAGAAGGGGAGAGGGTGGGCTCGCTTTCCTAGGTCAGTACGTTACTAAGATAACACACTCCTCTTAGTTGTATGTTAGATTAAGGATAGCTGGGGAGATCTCGTGGAGAGGCTTCGTTCGTTAACATAAGGCGGCGCCGCTGAGAAGTGACCCATGCTTTATGGCATTGGTTAAATCTCGGGGATACTTGTGCACGATGTTGACGAATGATAGGCACCCGAAGTGGTATGGTGACCACTCGATGTGAGAGGCTACGAGTGCTCACCACCCCGATTATAGTTAAGGTAGGTTAAGTAGAATAGGGCCATAGTTTTAAGTTTTATACAAAATTTAAAAGATATGATATCTAAGTTTTTCTAAAACTTTTCTTAGAAATTTCACATATTTATAACTGATAGATACGAGGGCGGATCAATAAGTCCGTGATTTTGGATTAAAACACAGATTTTTTGATAAAAAAATAATTTTATTTTTCAACGTAGTCTCCCTTGAGCTCTATACACTTTGTCCAACGCTTCTCCAATTTTTTTATCCCTTCCAAAAAAATGATTTGTCGAGATCCTCAAAATAGGCCTTTGTTTGCGAGATGACTTCATCATTGGAGTCAAATCTTTTTCCACCAAGCCATTTCTTCAGGTTTGGGAACAAGAAGTAGTCGCTCGGAGCCAAATCTGGAGAATAGGGTGGATGAGGGAGCAATTCATAGCCCAATTCATGGATTTTTGCCATGGCAACTGCACATGTATGCACCCTTGCATTGTCTTGGTGGAAAAGAACTTTTTTCTTGGCCAAATGAGGTGGTTTTTTTTTCAAATCGTCATTGAATCGGTCCAATAAGTTGGCATAATATTCCCCATTGATTGTTCTTCTCTTTTGAAGGTAGTCAATGTGGATTATCCCGCGTGCATCCCAAAAAACAGTCGCCATAACTTTATTGGCTGACAAACCCACCTTGGCCTTCTTTGGCGCCGATTCACCCTTAGAAACCCACTGTTTTGACTGTTGTTTGTTCTCTGGTGTGTTGTGATGGATCCATGTTTCGTCCACGGTTACAAAACGGCGCAAAAACTCCTCCATATTGCGATTAAACAACGCCAAACCTTACTGTGAAGTTGTTACACGATTGCGTTTGTGGTCGACTGTGAGCAAACGCGGCACCCATCTTGCGGAAAGCTTTCTCATGCCCAAGTGATCATTCAAAATTGAAACCACTGAGCCATGCGAGATCCCTACGGCTTCCACAATCTCTCGCACTTTCAATCTTCGGTCGGCCAACACCATATCGTGAATTTTTTCGATTGTTTCGGGTGTAGAGACCTCAACTGGGCGTCCAGGAGGTTCGGCATCTTCAGTGCTTGTACGGCCACAACGAAATTCAGTAAACCACTTTTTTACCATTGAAATCGATGGTGCAGAGTCCCCATAGTATTTATCAAGCTTAGCCTTGGTCTCGGTAATGGTTTTTTTTCGCAAGAAATAATGCTTAATAAGCACACGAAATTCACTTTTTTCTTATGGAATGCCCTGCCTAGCTCTTTATTTCCTAGTCATTATAACCTTCAAACATTTAAAACCAACGTTCACCGGTACCTCTCTTTCCATCCTCCCTGATTTTCCTTCACCAGCGATGTGTGCAAACACTTGAAGGATGCTTAAATCCACTGAACGCGCGCAAATTATAAAAAAAAAATTCTTCTACTCGTAGATCTGGATTAATATCCGAACGCAGATTTAGTGTCCGGTGGAAAGGTGTTGTACGTTAAGGGTAGGCACTGAGCGGTCTCAACCTGTCAATGGTCATTTCTGTAACTTTGACTACACATTAATTGTACTCACTCTATCTTGTAGCCACAGAGTACTGCTCTCGCACGACTCGGTGTTACTTCGAAAATTGCGCTCGGGAAGTTCGGGTGGGTCTTAAACAGTCGAAAAACTAGCGAGCGCTTTAGACCGCTATTAAGCAGATATCATCGCCATCCAGGTGGTGGGATAGCCCAGACAAAACGATAGCAAGACGGGTGTTACGGTTAAAAGTTTGAAGGGGCGGAATGCTACTATCAATTTCTATGGAGCACTGGTGGTGGAGTAATATAAACCCATTGCCAGTATCACTCGAAGATGGAAGTACAAATCTACGGCCCGACTATAGCTCCTTTGCGGTGTAATCCGCTTAACCCATACGGCAAAAGAATGAGGAGCAATAAGTATACTTAGCGAGGAACTGAGGTTGGACACTCTTGGAGTCATATGATTTTCAATGTATGACAGAATTTATATGATAGGAGGAGTTTGTAAAAGGAAAGTTAGTTTTAACGTGAAATCGTTTTTGGAGAAAACCATCGACTTTCCCTCTAGCAAGTCTCCAAGTTCACTTTGCTAAGTTTCGATTGTCTAAAACAAACTTGTGTAAGTATCTATTGTGCTTATAAAATCTACACGATAAATTAAATGGAATATTCTGCGTCACACAAATTAAAACATTCCATTTTTGTCTAAATTATGTATTTACTTCCTCTCTCCCATTAAAGACCACCTGGCCTGACACTTATCTCGCCCAAATAATCCATAATCCATCTTCGAAGATCAATTTAACTTTCCATAAACAATCGAAAACGTTTGCCAAATTTTAATCGAACAATCTGCGTCACAACTAGAAGACTTCGATTTTGATCATTTCCTGACACCAGCCACATACCCGCGTACTCATACATCAATGCATCCGCGCAAGTATTTAAAGAAATCTATCTTCGATTTCCTCTCATCACCAAACGCCAGTACTAAATTGATTGCTTTCTTTAGCCCCATAAGAACATCAATCTTTAAATTGGAAACAAAATTGAAACGCAAAAGTTTAGCTAAATTGAAAAGTTTACGAAAAGATACATTTCCAATATTTTTTTTCTTTTTGGTAGCTAAAAATACCCCCGAATCGCCTACGACTACGACTACGAATTTGTAGGTACGTCATTTTTGATGGGTGGTTCTACTGGCACAATGTTTACATTTACTTAGCGTTCTAGATACGAATATCTAAGATAAATTCAATGCTGTCTACTTAATTTATTCTCAGGCGCGCAATACTTACCAAAGTATGAGGTTGAGTATCTTAAATATAAATTCGATTAGGGGATCCGCATATATGTACCGAAAAGTTTTGAGGCTGAAGTACTATTTCTGACTGGCCGCAGGGTTGTGCCAAAAGATATTAAAAAATCTCATAAATTCGGTTGAACATGTTGGATTGATAGAATTTTTTTTCTTTAATTTGTCAGTCCAAGGTCAATGGCATGCTGACATGCGTCAGATAATTTGGCGTGCATTTATGACTTTCTCTGGGCAAATTGTGAGTATCTTTTTTTCCAATCACATGGCGTTGTGCATATGTACACATGTACACGTACCTCCAGCTGAATGAAGGTGAAGTTCAATTCTATTGTTGTTCGGTCGCGTGTCTGCGACAGTTTATAGGGTCTTCCCATTCCCAAAGCTATAGCTCTATATGCGGCACCCAATACGATATTCGTTGCACAACCATAGTGCCTTCTTCGACGATATGGTGTTCGCATGCCTATGCACCATTGTTTTGCAATCTTGGGTGCACTTGCTCCCACCACCAACCGATTTCCGAATACGAGTGCGAATACGAATATGAATACGAATATGGTGAGCCTTAATAAAAATTCAATTGCGGTCGATTAAGACTGCAATTCTTCGCTTTGCAGTTCAATTTAATTCGCGGCAAGCGGCAAGTGGTGGCCTGCCAGGGTACCCGCAAACCAGTGAAGTTTATTTTTTTTAGAGTGTGGATAATTAAGATACCTTAAGTGTAGTGGTGTTTACTTCCACTTTCGGTTTGTTTTCTTTTTTCTTTCGAAAATTCTCTCACTGTATCTTTAAACACATAAACTCGCACGTAAGTAGTGAAAGATAGATATACGAGTACATAAATTGTATGTGCAACGTTACTTAATTACTGGAAGAGTTAAAGGGGCAATCGCAGTGCGCAGTATGAATATCTAATTTGCGAAATCTCGAAGACTTTCAGATAGTGGTCGCATTGTGCGATATTCTGTGCGTGGGGGAAGTAAATTACTCAAGCTCACACCCTGCTCTATGTAGTTCATGGCAAGATTGTATCTAATTGTTGGCAAGTCATAGACATTGAAGAAGTCCATATGAAAATTGAATGTTCATTCTCAAAGATTGCTGTTTGGGCCAGAACTCCAACAGACAAGCGGATAAATCATTTCCTGCGGGGAAATTATTTCATTTCCTTGCGATTCGTTGGAGAATAAAAATCAAAGAGATTTCTTTCTTTCTATCGGATGTGATTGTACGTGTATCTACTTAGGCATACTTTGAACAGATAATCGATATTTTCGGATTATTGTATACTCGTCCATCGGGTGTGAAGGTGTATGTGAATTGTGTTAGTTTGAGAGAGGGTTTAGGGAAGCAATCGGAAAATCTTCTGCGCTTCCTGTAAACAGAAAGGTTGTAGTAATTTGGTAGAATTGAATATGCGGGTTATCTGACACAAATGACAGAACAACTGACAGCCAGACAGTTGGTGAGGGAAAGGAACTTTTTTTGGCATAAATCTCTAGGTTGTTCTTTTAAAGAAACAATTTTAGTGTTGAACTTTGGGTTACGAGGACGTTAGTATCAAATTGGTTTACGAGTATGTAGTTCTGGCTCTTGCTTCCGGATTCTTAAAATTGATGGTGATGTCCTTTATTAAAGAAAAAAATGGCCCAATGATGCCACGAACACGTAGTTCGCCCAGCACTTATCCATTTCTAAACAAACAAGAACCGACCTAGATAAAGCCTTTGCTGTACATCTAACAGGGTCTTGCTATAATCTGCGTAATTTTGTAAGAAGTCTAGTCTAGTTCTTTCCTCCCTAAATTTCCTTCGCCCGCGCTGTGTGCAAACATTTTAAAGCTACCTTAACCCCTTGAGCGCGCGCTAGATTATAAAAAAATAAATTCAGCTACGGATGCATCCGTGATGCAGGAGCAGGCAGCTGTGCCACATTCGCGGTTACTCGTTTCTATCTCATCGGAATAAGTCGCCTCTTGCCACTACCCCTTACATCTCTTGCCAAAATGCCAATAAAAGAAAGAAAAACGAAGATAGGTACGAAGGAAGCTACATTACTACCTAGTCCTGCCATAATTTCTGTTACAAATATAAAACGCTATAAAACAAAAAACAGTAAACACATTGCATTCAAAATTGTTTCATTTATTAGACCGCAATATTGATTATTAAAAAAAAAATGGATTCACTTGAAACGACTGCCTTTAGCTTTAACGCAAGCTTCCAAACGGTATGACCATATGGTTTCAATGGAGATCATGGACGTTGCTCTAGTTAATGCTGTTTTAAGGCTTTCCAAATTTCTGTGGGGTGTCTTGCAGGCCAAGTTCTCCAATTCTGACCACAAACCATAATCCAGTGGATTCAGATCTGGTTTCCCTGACGGCCAATCTTCTACTGCTATAAGGAATATTGACTCTGAGCCACTCCTGGGTGGTTTTGGTTTTGTGCGCTGGAGCAGAGTCCTGTTGGAAGAACCATCTGTAACCACTGAAAATGGTATTGGTAAACCTTTTCACCAGTTTTTACGCCTTTTTCAGAGAAATAGGGGGATGTGACAGCATGGTCACCAAACCATTACGGAAGCGGGATAATATCCACGTTGAACACTTGGAATAACTTTTTTTCGCTTCCTTAGGTGAAGTGGCACACATTTTGTCATTTTGTGTTTTGAAAACTTGTTCCACGGTAAAAATTTTCTCATTCGTATACAATGACCATGAACATTGTCCGCGTGCTACTGCAAAAGTCGATTGCATCTTTCCAGCCTTTCCACCCGTGGACCGATAATAGGCTTTCCTACAGATCATCCCGAATCAGCCTTGGATATGATCTTCTGCTTCCTAAGGGGATTTCCCCGAATTCGTTCACGGACTGCCTTTACTACCGCATTCGTACGGACGACACGCGGGCGACCATTTCTTGGCCTGTCCTCTGCTCCAGACAATTCGCTGAAGCGAGAAATAGCCCGATAAACGAATATTCTCAATATTCCAAGTAGTTTTAGCAACTCGAAAATTTGGACAGTCCTCTTTCCATAAGTGCAACGCTATTACCGCGACTTGATTCTCTTTAACGCACCACTCCATGTTAATAGTTTGCAAACTGATACCAAACTGACTAGTATTCTTTACTGATCAGTGAATGTAATCTGAAAAAAAGTTCACGGTTCTATTCTCGCAAGAAGTTTTGAACAATAAGCGCTGAAAATTGTGTGACAGAACTTATGGCAGGGCTAGGCATACGGACGGACTTATAAGACAGGAAGAGAGAAAGATAATAGAAAAAAAGAGCAAAAGAAACCGGCGGATCTCATCTGTGTCATCAGCACTGTGCAAGACCGCGACTACACCGAAAAATATGTCCCGGGATCACACAGTACTGATGGCTAGCTAAGACCTGAAATAAGCCGGATGTTGTTGGTTGAGGAAGGTCAACCTACCCTTATGGCCACCAATTGCTGCCATTCTAGCCAGATCTGGGAATGGTAGTCCTGCATTACATAGCTTGAATGCTATGCGGCTGTGTTGGCAGTGAGCAAATTTAGGGTTTATGTTGAGGGCTTATCCTTTGCTATTATAACCGATCACGATTGTCGATGACACAGAACTGTCTGGTCGCTTCGCCAGGTGGAGTCGGAAACTTCAAGGTTTCGACTTCGAAATCGAATAGAAAGCTTCCCTAAGCATAGTGCTCGATACTCTGTAACGCGCCCATATGAAAGAATCCGACATTCTGCAGGTTGATCTCAACTCCCCATATTTTTCATCAGAGGCATATGAAGAGCTGAAGAAAATGGCAACAGAAAATCGGAATTGTAAGGAGTTTGGTTGACCACGGACGCATCCATGATGCAGAAGATGTACGGGGCAGTAGCAAGAAAAATCCCAAGCCAACGAGCTACAGCCGTGACCTTGACACAGCCGTGTACTCCTGCATCAAGGATACCTCCGTGGTCAAGCAAACCTTTACAGGTTCTTTGAGGCAATCATCCATTGTAAAGGACCAAAGAAGGGGTAATGATTACTATGAGCCTAGAATTGTTGGCAGAAGTAAATGTTTGAGAACAAGTAAGCTCTAAGATACGAGTACTAATGATGCAACTAAGTAGATCTACAAACCAAAGTATCGTTTACCCTAGTTTATGCGCCTACGGAGAAGAATTTGGTACTTGATAAGGAAAAGTGCTTTGCAAAACTACAGAACGTAAATGACAAAGAACAGCTGCTATTGTCCTGGAGAACGAAAGCCGAAAAATAAGTGAAACCCTGTTCAAAAACAGCTGAAGAAGTATACGGAAGGATAAAACTCGACACCAGTTAAATTATGACAGTTTGGGACAACAAACAACACATGGCCGAATATTAAAGAAAAGAATGAAGCATGGAAGAAATACATAGGAACTCGTTCATTGACTGAAAGGAGATCCTATGTGGAAATGATAGAAAAGGAACCAGTTAAGGAAACAAAGGGGATGACATGGAAAAAACGTGGGAATTCAGTAGAAGAAAGAGTTAAAGACAGGAATACTAATGGCTTTTGGAAAATAACTAAAATTCGGAAAGGGAAGCATGGAAAATAAACAAGAACGATCAAAGATGGATCCTCGATAACGACGAGGATGTCGCTGCTGATATAGTCACAAACATTATTCTCTTTGAAATGAGATCCTTTATCCCTCATCGGATAAAAAGTATCACACTATAAGAAAAGCCAGCTGTAAAGCGGCTGTCAGGGTTAGAGAAATGTTTTTTCGGTCCTACAAGACCAATTCGACATAGGAAAACCGAAAAAAGTTCAAACTAGCCAGGAATAACTGCAACGTTGTTCTGAAGCATGTTAAATCTTATTACGACCAGAAGTTGAGGCAAAAAATACTACAACGTCCCAAAGGCAGGAAAAAATGTTGGCCGTTCGTCAAAAATATCATAAATTCTGCCTAATCCTACATCCCAACGCTCATTCACAATGACATTCCAGCTGTCAACTTTTTAGACAAGGCCAATCTGCTGCACAACTTGCGGCCAGTTCAATACTTCCAGACTGTACTTTTTCCCTGCCTACACTTGAGAGCGTCGAATCTTTAATCAATCCTACTCTTTAAGGCTCTTTCCGAGCAGATGGAAAACAGTATTTGTCCCGCCCGTCCCTAAAAAAGGCGAAACTTCTTCTCTCTTCTCCTACAGACCCATTGCGCTTACGTCCATTCTTTCCAACGTCATGGAAACGCAGATAAATCGTTAGCTTATGACATACCTCGAAACACTAAAACTTCTCAATAACTGGCAGTACGGTACGGCATGTCTCACCGAAAAGTGAAATGAATGGCACTTGCATCGTCGAAACCGAAAAAATTCTATGTTCGGTATGTGTGTCAGTGACAACTTATGTTGGAATGACCAAATATTCGCTGTTGTCAAAAATGCTGCGAAATGTCTAGGTTTCCTCAAGCGATGTAATAAATATTTTACCTCCTCTCAATGTGTAAGGCATTCATCCACTCAAAATTGTAGTACAATACCCAATACAATACCCTGGTCGGGTCCTCCTAAAACATATCTGCATTTGCTAGACCGGATTCAAAACCGTGCGATAACACTCATAGCTGATACTAATATCACACAAACAATGGACACTCTCGAACACCGACGTAATGTCTTGTGTCTCACTCTGTTTTATCGCTATTTCCACTACCAGTGTTCCATAAAAATCACCAGTAGCATTCCGCCCCCTCAAAACTTCAACCGTAACACCCGTCTCGTTATGAATGCTCATCAGTATACCCTCAAGCCCATTTTCGGACGTACTCTGAAATATCGTGATTCATTCCAAGCTCGAACAACTCGCTTGGGGAATACCCTGCCGAGCTCTATATTTCCTAGTGATTGTAACATTCAGACATTTAAAACCAACGTGCATCGGTACCCATCTTTCTATTCTCGCTAATTTTCCTTCGCCCGCGCTGTGTACAAACATTTTAAAGGTGCCTTAATTCCTTGGAAAAGCCGCCAGAACAGATGAAATAGCCATAGAACTCATTAAATACGAGTATTGTGGACCAGAGATACAAAAACCTTTAACTTTACTCTTTCGAAAGACATGTGAAGTAAAAAAGAGTTCAAAGAAAATCTGACAATAAATGGAGTTCTTTTAAGAGGTTCGGACCTTTTTGTTTAAATAAAATACAAAGAAATTAACTTAATGACGATTTATTGAATTCATTCGAAGGACTATTCCATTTGGAAACACTAATCGTATCCAGCACATTTTAAAGGTCCAATTTTCGACCACTTCTTCGAGCAGTTAGGAGCGCATATCTCATAGTGCTCGAACAATGTTTTGCATGTTAGTCGTTGGTGGTTCATCGACATAAACTAGTGACTTGCCGTAGCCCCACAGAAAATAAAGCAATGACGTCAAACCGTACAATCTTGGTGTCCAATTGACGGGTCCATTTCTTGAACAGACTGCGAAATCGTGTTCCCAATAAAGCAATGTTTTCATCGGCATATGGCATTATGTCGATGTTTATTGATAGTATTTTGTGCCCCGGCCTCATTTTTGAAGAAACGATGACCGAAGATGCCACCGGTGTACAATCAGCACCATACCGTACATTTTTCTCGATGCAATAGCATCTGGTGAACTTCTTGAGGATTGTCTTCGCTCCAAATAGTGAAATTCTTGGTGATTTCGTAGCCGTTTAACCTGAAAGCAACCTCATCACTAAGCAAGATTTTACATTGAAAAAAACTGGGTCGTCTTGCAATTGATTTACAGTCCAATCACTGAACACCCGACGCAACAGATGGTCATGCGGCTTTCGCTCTTGCATTGAATTTTCCAAATTGTGGATGGACAAAGGGCTGATGTGCCGGGTATCACCTAACCACCACCAAGAAATCTACCACAAAACAAGTGTGGGGCACTGAGAATTCAAAATTTCGCAAGGAAACTGATAAGCGCCACGCTCAGGAGTAGGTAAGAGCAAATCGATTCCACACGAGATCGAGGAGAGACCGCTACAATGGTTCGGGATGAATGAATGAGTCAAGGAAAGCCAATCAGGTACTAGAAATTAAAACGGAAGATACTAAAAGAAGATCTCGAAATCGATCGAAAAATCGCATTCAGTATGTGGAAAGGATGAGACACTGTTACTGCCCGGCTTATGGGGTTAGCTGAATCTACTCCAACCATGACAGAGACCAAGAGTTTGCTCATGGTTTTGGCTTTGAGTACATAGTCCCGAACTGCGATGCTGCATTTAAGCCGGACGCATAGTTTTTGGATATTTCAAACCTCTATGCTGAAACGGCATTCTTCTATTACAAAATACTGTTTTCGTGCTAGTTAATACTGTTATTTCAGATCTAAGTGCCAAATTGGTATGACGAATTGCTCCTTCAATACTTTGACCCCTTCTAGAGTAGAAGTTGGGGCGAGAGTTACGGATTTAAAAACAGCATTGCTGATGTTCGGCCCTAGAATGACTGATTCGTAGCTCATTATATTCTGACACATCGTTGCTTATGATATCGCTGTTATCGGCGAAAGGAAGAAAACTCATTTAGGACTCATGAATGTGGTTTTGTACACTGTCTCCAACTTAAGCTTTGCCTTCGAGTTCGCCGGCTATTTCCGTTGTCCATGTCGTATATCATTCTTTTATTCGTCTCGGGTACGTTTTGAAATCCTAGTACCGTCCATACAAAACCTCTGGAGACTCTATAGACTGTTTTTTCCAAATTGATGAAAACAATGCGCACATCTTTCAAAGCGTTGGGGTGTTTCTCCATCGTCTGTTGACTCTGAGTCACGTTATATGCTATATCGATCTACGTCTCACAGAGACGCACTCACTGCAATTGAGTTCAATTGCGTTGTTGACTGTTCTCGTATATTTTCACATATACACCTTTATCAGGGTGTTTCAACAAGAGGTGTAGGACTTGTTTTTTTTTTAATAAAACGACCAATCTTTGAGATATCTCTGAAATCTTTTTTGCCTATATCTTCCAAATGACCCCCTCAGCTATGCTTGCAGAGCCTCATTTTATTATCGAAATTTTCAATCACCCTTTCACATAATTGGGGCCCTATCTCGGCGATGGTGGGTTCAATGTTCGCTTTCAGAGTTGGAGTTGTTTGGGGAAGATTGGCGTAGACCTTACTAGCCCCAAAGAAAGAAGTCTAAGGGTGTTAAGTCGCACGATCTTGGCGGCCAATGGCTGTCGCCTAAAACGCGAAATTACGCGGCCGGGAAACTTCGGGCGCAATAACTCGATTGTTTCGTGACCTGTGTGGCACGTAGTGCTATCTTGTTGAAAGCAGAAGTCGTCCGTATCTATATCCTCGGGCTCCGGCCACAAAAAATCGTTTTTCATGTCCCGGTAGCGGGCTCTAATGACCGTAATGGATTTTCCAACCTCATTTTCGAAAAAGTACGGTCCATAACCCGCACAGAACAGTTGCTTATTCTGGGTGCATTGGAATTTCCTGAATCACTCGTGGAGGCGGCAATACTGCTTATTAACGTAGTCTCCAATGGGGAAATGGGCCACATGGGATTCTTGCGACAATCAAAGTCAGCCTGCATGTTTTCCAGGACCCAATCCAAGAAGGTACGGCTCTGCTCTTTGTCAGTCAACTTCAGTTCTTGCGTTAATTGGACTTTCTACGTATGGAGAGCAAAATCTTCTATCAGAATTCAGTGCAGTATGGCTGTGCAGAAGTCAAGCTCCTGAGAACTATGGCGAATGGAGGCGTATGGGTCGTTTTTGACGCTTTCCTGTACTGCGGCGATGTTTTCCATTAAACATCCGGCGTCTTCATATCTTGTACGAATACTTTGCGCACACACGTCTCGGAAGGCACATGATTTCGTACAAAATTGGCAAGAATTTTTCGCTGTGTAGGATTCCATTGTAGACTTCCCAAATTTATAGATGACAGCTGTCACCATATGCCAACCCTGCGTGCATCAGCTACACCTCTTGGTGAAACCCTTACTATAGAGTAAGAAAGCTAGAAAGGATCTTTTTTCTTGTAAATAGAACCAGCGATGCTGTGATTCCATTTATCGGGCATGCTTTCCTCTGGCCATATCTTGCAAATGAGATGGTGTATGTTCCCAGCCAGCTTTAAATAGCTTAGCAGGAAGTCCGACTGCGTTAATAGCTTTATTAAGCTCTACCTTCGATATTGCGATCTTAACATCGTTTAGGCCAGGGAAACGAAATCCTTTCTCTATCATCTTCGACCAGGGTGAATGGTTCATTCCACCCGATAGCTATACTTTGACGACTGCGGACCTACCACCAGTTGTCCATGTTGATATTTGCAGGCTTCCATTCGTCATTCCTGCAGTAACGTCATTCCATTTCCTCGATCGCTCGCTCCTCGTGATCTTCCCTTTCTTTACGAGAAGCCTACCCATAGAGATCACGAGCAATTCTCATACTTCGATGCAGCGCAGCTCTTAATGCTGCTTATTTGGCTGCATGTCCAGAGGTTTCTTTGCGGCGGCGCTTTGAAATCACTCAAACCTTATCTGATAGCTTTTTGACAACATTATTACGGGTGTTCTGTGGTTTGTGTATGACAGCGTTGAACTTACGTGGCATTACTTAACTCCGTTAAGTCCGTCCAATCGGTCTCGAAGAGGCTCCTCGGAAAGAAAGAGCATCCAGATTGCTGAAAAAGTATCTGGCTGATTGATCAGCGGATAGCCAGGCTCCTTTACGAATGTTTAGATGTGGGAACCACGTGCTGGCTACCAACAGATTATGCCCGGTTAGAAATTTTAAAAATGCTAATCCATTGTCGGACCTGGTGTTAGGCAGGTTGTGTTTTCCAGTGATCCTTTCAAAACGGTTTCATTAACTAGTCTGGCATTAAAATCTCATGGCGCAATTAGGTGCCATAGCTGGGGTATTGAGTATATGTTCGGTCTAGGAGGTCATACAATTTGTCTTTGATGCTGCCATCCTCATCCTCTATAGCGGTATGAACGCAAATCAGGCTTATAGTTCCGAGTTTGGCCTTGATGGGGATATTATGAGAAGTTGGGTTTCTTGGCGAGACCTTAAGACTTTTCGCGTGGAACAGGAAGCTCACATTCGAGACTGAGCGTCGCCTTCTTGAATTCTGGTAATATCCGCTTTAAAGTAGTCCAGGACCTCCGCGAGTGGCTCGGCAACACGTAGTATGTTTTCTAACATTCCAGGTGTAGCTTAAACCTTTTTTTTTGTGTCTCAACATTATATCCGTCGGTTTCCGAGGTTGTCTCTGATCCGTTTGTGTCTTTTTTTTACACGAGGGTGAAACCCTTGGACAAGGTTCCCTGAAATAATGCGGTGCCAATAGCCTCGCTGAGGTTATAGGAGCCGCCGTTTGGTTTATTCAGGCTTCTTGCGCCCCATCTTACTGCAGCGTTTCAACATGGGGCTCCCTTTAGACTTGGACTCCGAATATGTCGAAGTAGCTCAAACTGACTAGAATCATAGATGCCGTCGTGGACCCATATATGAGATTTAATTCCTTCGCCCACCGTATTTATGAAGGAGAAGTGGCCTAGTGCGAAACTCTGGCTCCTTTCTCGTCTGCAGGACTCCAATGACATTTCGTAGAGGTTGGCTAAGCTGCCTTCAATCGGAAGTAGAATACTCCCAGGCTCCACTATGTAGAGGTGAAATTAGGTATTGATGGGCAGAAATTTGTGTTTTCAAAAAAACGCTAGCGGACGCATACATATTCCAAGAACTGATAGTAACCCGTGCTGAGAACTTTTTGAAAAGAAAGTTAAAGCTTTCGATGGAAAAAGGTTAGTCAGAGTAAAATTTCAAGAAAACACCACTCAGGACAAAGTATTATACCATTTTCAGTCAACACGGCTTCGAAAGAACATACAAAGGGTAGCGGAACTTTCCTTACTTTTGTGCCCACTACGGACTCCTTATGACCCCACTAAAACTGTACTTCGAAATGGAAGAAGGAGTCTCTAGCACAACATCTCCATGCTTATATTGCCGGCCCGTAATTCCTTGATCCCGCCACTTTCAATCTTAGCTGAGTTATGCTAAGTGGCATGTACTCGTATGTAATAGCTTTTCAATCCAGTTGCAGGGTTTTGTCGTGGTTTAAGAGAATATTGATTTATGCCTTAGTGCATTAATCCTTGTAAACTTCTCACTTAATCTTTAATTTACGTCACCATATCACCACATTTTGAGTTCGAAATTCACTTGAGTTTTCGTACTAATTGTATTTTGAACAATGTCCACAGGCACGTTCTTAGGCTCTGAATCCTATTCGTTGTTAGGAACCACCTGCAGTGTTACGGAACTCTGACATCCCCAACAGTATAACCAAACCCAATGTATTGGTATTTTCTTTGATGAACATTAATTGTAGCTTACCATCTGCTGACCATCATCTTGACATTGTCATTCCCTGTTTTCTACCAATCATCCCCTTTTAAGTTACCTATCTCCATCCCTAAACCACCCCCATTTATCAACTTAATGCTTCTGTATATCACTGCATTCCTCCTCAGCTCGCCCTTCAACAGACTCACTCCAATGTCACTCAAAACACAAAAGCAAATTCTCCCCCCACTTTTTGACTAAGATGAATCCTTCATCTGCAATCCGTTTTCCATTTTTCAATTGTTTGTAGTGCCAAACAAAAGAACACATCCTCAGCAATAGAAAGGAAGAAATGTCAAACAAAAAAGTAAAAATGAAAAAGAGAGGACAAAAAAAAAGCCCGTTTCACTTAAGGGGGCCCATAGAAAAGTATCTCATTCCGTCAGGACTCCAATGCTCCTAGGAGACTGTTAATTCGCTAGCAAGGCAATCTATTTTCTGCTGCCACGGTGTCTGTATACGAGTATATGTATGTATCCCGAAGGGAGACCAAAAAAAAAAATAAAAAGTTCAAATTGAACTCCCCGTTGGTGTCGCCTTGTCGTCTACATGTCTTTTCTTGCTCGAGTCTCTCATTTAAAATGCAAAACCGTCACAGAAGACAATGCCTAATTTGCATTCCTAATAGCCTTCGAGGATCATAGAGAACCAACAAACTGCCAACTAATGCAGGATGCGAAAAGTTTACTGGTGGTCGCACCAGCCGCATCAGTCGCACCACCAACAGCCAATCCGTCCCTTCCTCTTTGTGAAAGAGTATGTTGTGCCCGTCAGCCCTCAAGGATTTTCCAAGTAAAGCCCTTGCTCAGCACTTATAACAACAAAAAAAAAAAAAAAACAATCCACAAACTACTGCCAAAAGGATATGCGAACGAGGCGATGTTCTTGAATTAAAGATCCTTACGACAACTCCTAGTGGAGTTCTGATTCTGACGTTGCTGCTTCTCATTCTGGTTCTTATCCTAGATGTTGTGTGATGCACGCGAATAACTAAATGGATCATTGTCGTCATCTCGAAAGGATTTGTTGTTTTTTTTTTTTGTTTTTTTTGTGGAACAAGGACTACGAGTAGTGGCTTCTCTCATGCGGAAACCAAAAGAAATATCTTCTGAAATGTGCGGTGAAATAATAAACAACCTCATTCCGTGTGAAAAATGGATTTATTTGCCACCTGCTGGGTACGAGGAGTTGTAGCAGGAAGACCGTGCCCTACTCTGCCATTTTGTGGAGCATGAATATTGCACACGAAAGGAGTAGACATGTGGAAGGCAAACTAGTATATGGTTTAGTGGGATCAAAGGTGAACGAGTTAGCTTTTTATGACAGCCTTCCAAAGCAAGTGCTTGGATTGATAAATTGTTTATTTTGTTATACAATTTTCAAGGGGCTTCAGGAGATTCCTAGTCAAAACTGACGCACAAGTATGGTTAAGTGGTATGGGGGTGCTTCGAAAAATTCCAAGTGCTGCTCCTGGAAAAGGCCATATTTTAATTTGAAAAGTGACAACTTTGTGGGGGACAGTAAAATGTGGCAGTTGGGAGGCAGGAACATTGAAAACCATACCCTTATTGAACGCAGTTCCTTGGTGGTAAAATTGTGAACCTCTAACATTTGGGAATATTGCCTACATTTCGCTACATTTGTCCTGACCAACCTTGTATGACTGGCCGTAGAGAGCGCCTGACGTGTGACATTAGTGCCTTGACGTTGTCAATTTAATGGTTAAAGACCTGATCGCCCCTACGTTGTCTCTTGATTGATAGATGCATATATCGTCAGATCTATATTCAGCTGTTGTGGAGTCATCTGTGGAGATGTACGTACGATGACTCAAGTGATTGAATCCTATGTTGAAGGCAATTTCTGTGAGTTGGTTTGGAGAGGTCCATCGTGAGTTGGCTTACATGCCCCATATTTGGTTCTTTCCATTGCTCAATGTTTATCAAACGTTCTCAATGGAACCGCTTACATGAGTGGCTACGCTTTTCCATGACTTTTTCCCATAATTCGGCCGATATTCCAGCAATTTCACATAGAATGTTCGCCCTCAAGTCGTCTTAAGTTTCTGCCATATTGGCATTGATCAGAGACTTTATATGCATAAGTCCAGAAGTGTTAGCTCTCTGGAGCAGGCTCCCAATTTATAGCGACCGGTCTTTGTCTTCAATAAATCGATTGTGCCTCGCACTGTATTTCAAGTGGCCCATCCTGTTGAACCTACTTATACTCCAGGCCTTTCTGTTCGGCTTTTGCTCAAAATATACTCGGCATACATGAAGCGAGACCGCTCCATTTGCTTTAACCAACTCGCCGGCGTCATCTCAATCAATTTCTTTGTACACATTGGCTGCAGCTGGAAGACCTCCGGTTATTCCCTTGACCAAATTTTGGAATTTCGATTACTAAAAAGCCATTTCACCAAAAATGCGCCACACCACCGAGAGTAATTTCTCGGCGAAAAGCGTGATCTTCTCAGCAAAAGCTCGACGTGCATGATGGTCATCTAAATCCAGCTCTTGGATCAATGCAATTCTATACAGACATGCCACAGAGACACTTGATCGAGGCTCAGCTCTTGAGAATGGTACGGAATCGGTTGCTTGCGGCCTTAGCTTACTCGCGCACAGGCGCAATATTTTCTTCACTTCTGGCGTTGCGCTGCGCCATCTTACGATTGTGACATGAACATTTTATGGTGTGAATAAGTCTGTTTGAATTGTCTCACTAAGTGGAGAGATCAGGACGATTATAGCAGCGAAAAATTCGAGTTAGCGCAGGTTACGCAGACATGAATGTCTCTATCTGAAGATTGGTCTATAATACTTCGATAGAAGATTTATAAATACAATTTCTGGGCGCTACTCCAAAAGCCACAATCCCTCATAGAAGAACACTCTGAAGTGGTGTACCTATAGCTCAGCTAGAAGACGCAGACATCGTCACTCTGTATGTGTCAGGCAAACATCTGCAGTAATTCTCTGGCATATTCTCCTCTCGAACCCTTGACTTCGGCTCCAGCGTGTATACAGTTAAAATGAAGCTGAAGATTCAAGATACCATGTACTCGTATTATTCCTCCCAAACTACATAAATGGCATCTCTCTGAGGGTCCCGAAATGGCCAGAAACCTAGGTTTCATTCTTGAAGCAAACTGAGTTGGAAGGAAAACCTTACAGAACAAAGCTCTGTTTTCCATTTCGTGTAGGCCCAAAGTAAGGGTTTACAACCAAACATCACGCATTAGGTACACGCTAACATGTTGATATCATTTATATAAATCAAAGGCATAGTCAACTTGGAGTCTGCACTGGAAACGACCTCTTAAACCGGTACGGTCTTTTGCCAACTGCCTCCACGAAACTGGCTAAGGTCCCCTGCCACTGATGAAGTCTTGCTCTACTGGGCTGTCGCTCTCGCTTGGAGTCAAAAACTTTCTGGGACGCTAGTGTCCAACCATTCAAATCCGGGTTATCCTAGCTTTTCTGACGAGGTCGGCATCGCTAAACAGCCCATACAATTCCCCGTTGAAATGTCTCCACGATTCTACTCTAATGCAAACGGTAGCGAAAGTTACCCAAAGAACTTAGCTTTTGAAGCACCAGAGTCTATTTTCATCTGCTTTCGTCAGAGCCAGGGTAGGAAGTCCCTTACTACCTCAAAGATATAGCTGTCGATTTTGATATTCTGACCGATTTGTCGATGTTGGGTGTCCCTCCTTGTTAACAGCATATACTTTGTTTTGTCGCGTTTTACCGTCAGACCCATTTTTGTTGCTCCTGTTCCTATACTCGCAAACGCACCAGTGGCAGCTCGCTGTGTCCTACCAATAATATCAATGTCGTCGGCGTATGGAAGCAATTGAACAAACTTTTAAAAGTTCGTACCTCGTGTCTTGGCTTGCCAGTTTTGCACGATTTTTTTAAGTATGATGTCCAAGAAGTTACATGACAGCGCATTGCCTTTCCTAAATCCTATTTTGACATCAAAGGTCTCGATTAGGTCGCTACCGACCTTGATGCAGCGGCCAGCTTTCTCCTTTGTCATCCTGCACAAGCTAGACATGGCTCTGTATAGCTCGTCTCTGTAGATGCTGTCATATGCGGCTTTAAAATCGATTAAAAAGTGGTGAGTATCGATCTGAAGTTCTTGGGTTCCCTCGAGGATCTGCCGTAGTGTGAATATTTGGTCAATTGTGGACTTACCGGGCTTAAAACTGCACTGATAGGGTCCAGATCGTTGACAAATGGTTTCACGCGCTCTCACAATAGGGCAGACAAGATCTTATATGCGACGATTAGGAGACTGATACCTTTATAGTTGGCGCAGTTTAGAGGGTCTCCTTCCTTGTGAACGAGGCAAACGATGCTGAGGTTCCATTCATCAGGCATACATTCATCCGCCCACATCTTGGAAATAAGTTGGTGTATGCTCTCTACGAAGTCATGTCCTGTGGCCTTAAATAATTCGGTGAGTAGTCCATCCGCCCCGGGCAGCCTTCGACTTCAGTTTAGATATTGCTTCACTTAATTTTGATGGGGTGGACGCTTGACTTGCATCGGCAATATTGAATGGTTCGCTCTGTCTGACAGCGGAATTTGTGTCGTCCTCGCTGTTTAGCAGTCTGCAGAAATGGTTTTTCCATATCTTCAGCCCCGTCTGTGACTCTACTACAAGGTTTCCTTGTTCAGCTCTAAAGGTTTCCGTTCGGGTCTTATTACCCTGACAAGTTCTTTTTACCTATTGGTAAAACTTCCGAACATTATTTCTCGACCGGGAGCTTCTCATGCTCCTTCTTTTTTCTCCGGAGAAGCCGATGTTCTTCTCTCTTCTTTTGCTCGTAGAGCTCACGAGCCGCTTTCGTCCTTTTGTGCAGCGCCGCTTTGCACGCAGGTTATTTTGCTGCATGTGCTTGACGGCACTCTTCATCAAACGAGGTGTTTCATGGTGATGGGCGAGTGAAGCCCAACACGTCAGTTACAGCATTTCTGATGGCTTCTCGACATCTAAGCCACTAGTCTTCAGCACTTAATGCTGGCTTCAAAGGAATTCTCGAGAGGTTGAGAGATACGCTATCGGCAAAGGTTCTGTCGGCTTGTTGCGATTGCAACCGATCAACGTTAAATCCCCTCATAGTATTTCCCCGTCGTTGTTACGTCCCGCAGCAAAATCGATTAGCCTAAGTCCATTTCCAGGCGTGGTGTCGTGTAGGCTATTCCTTCCGATTGTGCTACCAAAGATGTCCTCATTTCCAATTTTGGCATTAAAGTCGCCTAGGACGGTTTTAACGTCATACATCGGACATTGCTCGTAGGTTTTGTTGAGGAGCTCATAGAAACTTTCTTTGGCAGCATCGTCCTTTTCTTCAGTTGGGGCGAAAGCGCATATGAGGCTGATGTTAGCGAACTTACATTTGATACGGATTGTTATAAGGCGTTCACTCACGTGTTTAAGTCTACCGCTTACAACAAATCCGCATCCAAATAGACGCTGCTTACGTTACCTATTGCAATCACCGTAGTAAACATCACAGTTTTCCATCTTTCTTTTGCCTAGACCATCCCGCCGCACTTCCTGGATGGCGGCGATATCTGATTTATAGCAGTCTAGGGCCTCCGCTAATTGTTCGGCTGCACGCGGTCTGTTCAAGGTCCGAAAATTCCACGTGCAGATCCGAAAATCGTAGTCCTTTGTTCGTTTTGCAGGGTCGTCAACAGTGAATCCGTCCTTATCCGAGAATAAGGGTCGCTTCGTAACAATTACTTTTTTACGTGGTTAAGCAGTTAATTTCACGCACAACCTGGTGGGCCAGGCCCTTTTTGGGACAAAAGAGACTGTACGAAATTCCGGAGCCAGTAACTCGCTATGGGGATGTGAGCGCCGCCGTTGGCCCTCATTAAGGGCTCATCCGCCACCAACTCTTTTGCAACACCCTGACTAAGTGTTGGATATCCCTATAGACCTGTATTCAAATACGTTGAAGCAGATCATATATTAGTTCGACCCAACTGGAACTATGGACGCCACCGTTGATTTCATCCTCAGAATTCGTCCACTGCCGCCCGGAAATAGGAGAAAGTGCCTTAGTGAGATGGTTCTCCTCCTCCCCCTCTCTCGTCTGCTGTAACCAAAGACCTTCCACAGGAGTTGGTTACCCTATCTCCAGTCGAAATACTAGGCACCCAGGAATCACCACGCGTAGGTGAGTAGTAGGAGTTGATGGTGTGAGGCTAGAGTGGGAACGCTTGTACTCTCATATAATCGCATTCACTACCCTTTTGACCACCACACTCTCAGCTACAGCGGCGATATTTCCAGATCACTTTGCCGCACTGGTTGGAGTCTTCACATCACTACCCTGTCCGAGACGTTCAAATTTATCGACTAAATGCACTGTAACTATTCGAGAAGGCGCTTGATAATGTCCAAAAGCAGTATGAACTTTACGAAGCGTTTCCGCAATATTTTCAGCGAATTTTCACAATCTAAACACGTTGTGCGAGTGTGCATATGGCCTCTTAGATTTTACTTATCAAAAGTCATCGCAGTTGAGTGACAGTTCAGCAATGACGCAACAAATGACACCTCTTGTTGGGTGACCCTATGTATGCGGCATTGGATTTTTCGAGAGGATCTTTTGGTCTCTCACGATTGTAACCATTCGACGTTGAACTTCCTCCCAATGGCTCGCTGTTCTACGAATATCCACATCCTTATCTTGCCTACAACAAGATAATGGCCTAAATCGATATTAACTGCTCGGAACGTTCGGACATGTAAAACACTGGAAGAGTGCCTGCATCGATCGCAATATGATCAATTTGCTTGATGGTTTGTTGATCAGTAGTCAGCCAGGTCTGGGTATAATTCATTAGTGTCTCTGTTTCTGGAAGTATTGGTGTGAAGGCTGTACTGCACTACTGAATTACCAAAGATCCTTTGCTTTGCTAGTTTGGCATTGAAATAGTCAAAGACGATTCTCACGTTACATTTAGGTCATTGCTCCTAGATTTTGTCGGGAAGTCGTTGGGGCAATCTTCGGTAAGATCGTTTTTCTGCTCTATCGGGGCATAGACGTTTATTAGGCTTATGTAGGCTAATTTAGCCTTTATGCGAATTGTCATCAGATGTTCGCTTATACGCGGGTTGTCTGAAATGTTTCCGACCGCAAAGTGAAGATAGCGGCACTCGTCAATAAAAGCTAGTGAATGCTAGTTGTGCATCTTTTGACAGTTACTTACCGAAGTTTCAGTCATTGTGGACGCGCAGTTTTTAGTTGACAGTCGTATGAGTGAGCCGATGTGAGTGTTTTTTGTGAAAATGGAAAGAATTGAGTATCGAGCTGTTTCTTGTTTTTGAAAGGTGATGCGCCTACCCAAATCAAAAATGGGTTGGACTCTGTGTATGGGGACTCTGCACCATCACTTACCACAGTGAAATTTTGGGCAGCTAAATTTAAACGTGGCCGTAAGAGCTTGGGAGATGATGAACGTTCGAGACGTCCAAAAACTGCAACCACTGACGATAACATTGCTAAAGTTCACCAAATAGTGTTAGACGACCACCGAATTAAAGTGAGGAGAGATAGTAGAGGTTATGAAAATGTCCAAAGAACGTGTTCTGTTTGTTACATATTAAATCAAGATTTAGGCATGAGAAAGCTGTCCGCGCGTTGGGTACCGCGTTTGCTTACGTTCGACCAAAAACGTGTTCAAATGAACATTTCCAACGCTCTGTTGGCGCAGTTTAGGCGCAATAAATCCGAGTTTTGCGCCGATTAATTACCGTTGGATACACCATTATACGCCCGAAACAAAAATTCAGCAAAACAGTGGACTGCAAAGGGCGAGCCGGCTCCAAAAAAAGCAAAAACTGTTTTTTCGACTGGGAAACTGATGGCGACTGTTTTTTGGAATAGTAAAGGAGTTATCTAAATCGATTATCTTCAAAAAGGAAAAACCATTACAGGAGCATACTGCACATCATTACCTGCCAAGCTGAAGGCAGAAATTGCGGAAAAACGGCCACATTTGCAGAAAAAGACAATCCTGCTTCACCAAGACAACACGCCGTCTCACACCTCAGCGTTTGCCATGGCGAAAATCCGTGCATTACGGTTTGAACTACTGGACCATCTGCCTTTTTCACCAGATCTAGCACCAAGCGACTTCTTTTTGTTCCCTCATCTAAAAACTGCGCCAAATGAGGAGGCAATCACCTTCGTGAACAATTATTTTGCAGAGAAAAACGCCAAGTACTATTTGGACGGGTTAAAGAGATGGGAGCATCGCTGGGAGAAGTGTGTAGAATTACATGGAGACTGTGTAGCAAAATAAAAAAAAATTGAGAAAAAATGTCTTGTATCATTGTTCGGCAACTTTTCAGACAACCCTCGTATGTCTGAAGCTCATCACTTGTTCCCTTAGTCTTCCACTGACGTCGAATACGCATCCGAATAAACGCTGTGACTGCTGTCCTTACCGCAGCGTTTGTCTGTAACATTCTCGATAGTAGATAATTGTCCGTTCCATCTCATTGCGCATCTTGGATGGCGGTGATATCTGCAGTCGAGGATCTCCGGTAATTGTTCGGCTGCAGGCAGTTTGTTAAGGGTCCAAATAATTCAAGTGTAGATCCGGAGTTCGTTGTTCCTTAAACGTTTGCCAGGGTCATCAACAATCCATCCGTCATTATACGAGGCTATTAGCTCGTTCCTCACAATTTATGCCTTCTATATAGGGCTGTGAGCCTTATAACGCCGTTGGAGAGTATTATGCTACCGGTCGAGCAAGCACTTGGCATTTTAGCCTGCATTAATAGCGGTTTACTCATAATTTTATAGAGCTAAGATAAATGGAAGTAACGTCCATTATTCCCCATGTTGGAAAGGTCATTTTCCCGCAACCCAATGCTTTAGTCACCCCTGAACGTCTTACTGGTTTTGCTCTTCATCTTATTGAGAAAGATAAATAGTAATACACAATATTAACGTCAAGTCAGATGATTTTGTGAAAGTCCTTAGGCAATAGCTACGAGTATTCCTGGCCTGATATTTCCGTGTCATTTCACAAATTTCATAAGACCATCAATCAAAGGCAAGCATCCTCATTTTACAACCACCTTGGGAGTAATAACCTGCAAGTTATGTAAAAATCTATTAACGCAAAATTGTGGTTGAAACAGCGACCACAAGTGATAAATGGAAAAGTGATAAAAAAAAAAGCAAAAACATTTCTTTTAACGACTTTCTTAGCCACAGTTTGAGTCCAAAAAAATCCCTTAACTTAGCTCGTTTACATTGTGAAACCTGATGGTGAAGGTTTGAGAATACACTCATCGTTCTGATAAGGGTTTGTGAGAGTATCCACACATGGGACCTAGGACATTTCAACTTCTACTCAGTCCGAAGAAGATGTGAAAATGAAATTGAATTTCAGAGTTTTAAACTGAAATGTCACGGGAACAAAGGATTTGCATTAGCATCCAGACAGTGTCATTTAAAAAAAGAAAACTCCATTACCATAGTGCTTCGGAACTACCCCCTTAACCTGACACTCATTTGGCATTTGAGGTTCTGTGAAAATTTAAATTTCACTTAAACGCTAATTTAGTTTTCAGTTCCTATCATGCCGTCGTCGTGTAAAATTTTCACGAAACTTTGGTCGTATACGCAACATTTTCACGCACTCAAACATCTGCCATCGCTTTAGCCTGTCACTTGTGATAATTTATTCAAAGTGCCTAACGGTAATATGATAAATATCTAAGACAACTCATAACATATGTATGTGCTCGTATTAGAGGGTGAAACCGTCTTAAGGATTTCATCTTCATTCAAACTTATTGTCAATATGCCTAAGTACACCCCTGGAGGGTAATTAAGTAAATTTTCATTTCTATTCTATAGAAGGATATTACTACGGAAACAGGATATGGTATACTCGTAATTTTAGTGCTCGAGATACTTCTAAATCTCTACGTCAGATGGATAATATCACTGCATGCGATTTCTTTAGAAAGTGAAATGAGAAATTTGAAATATCATACTCTCGTAGTTGAGAACTGTCCGAAGGATCCTTACAATTTCAAAAGTAACAAAACACAAATTCCAAATACTCGTAGATATGCACCTCTGTCAGACTGTCGAAAAAGTCTAACGCAAGACGAGATGGATGTTTTCGCAGAGCCGCACCTTCTTAACATATTGAAAGCTGAAGGATAATGGAAAAGTTGATTTTCTAAAGCAATATTACTAAAAGCTTTCCAGGATATCTACTGTTTTTTACTTTTTTTTTTATTTTTTCACTTTTCTCTCTTTCCTTCGTTTTTTGCTTTTATGTATTTCCTTGTTGCCTGAGGTACTCGTATCGTCCTGCGTGTCTTTATAGTTTGTGTTCGGGTGTTGAGCAGTTTTTGTGAAGTTTACTCTTGAGATTGCTCCGAATGAAGATGTGTGTATGCGAAAAGGATCCTTCAGCTGGGTGGTTGGGGTTACAATTTGTTCTAACATCAGGATTAAGTACTTTATCTGACGAGATTGTTATTTTTTGTTTTTTTTTTTTCTTTTCCCGAAAGGATTATGGTTGTAATTTAATGAGAATACAGGAACGAGAACGAGAACGAGAACGGGACCTTATCGTTCTGTGAGTATCTCAGTATCTCCCGGGGATGGTTTGAGGTTTGTTTATATTGATTTTGGTAGTAATTGCTAGTAGGTAGGATGAGTATCAATATTTAGCAATGGGTTCATTAAAATGATGAATTTCCCTTTAATGAGATGGCACAGCACGTTACTGTTGACAGACGAATTTGAACTTCAATCATCGTTAGTTAGAGGATAACTACAGGGGATTAGAGTAAATTGATGTTGATGTTATGAATAATAAATATTATAGTCCTGCTTTCGCTTGGTAGGTGTGCGCGTGTAGGTATACCTTTGAGTGGGATTTGAAGGAAAATTCGCTGAAGTCTATTGTTTTGCCTACGCATCATATAATCATGAAACTACCGCACGTTTCTTGTAGTTTAGTGGCACCTGATTCAGAAAAATACACCCACGAGCCTACTATCGTGAATAAGAGAGAAGTACAGCATTGTGGAAGAGGTGACAGACCTACATTAAGCAACGCATTACCCCCGAACCTCAAAGAATAAGCCAGAAGATGCCACTGAAGCTTCTGAAAAATCACTAAGGTACGAGTACTTATGTTCGGATTTTTAAAAGCAATTACTAAGAGTTGGGGTTGAATGGTACCTTGCTCTACACGAATGAGGATGAGTTAACCTCGTGATCCTTAACATTAACAATTTGATCCACAGCGATGGGTCCCCTGATTATAACTAGCATTCTGAAGCAATATATCACGAGTATATATTGGAGAGGTAATGCTCTAGAGAACTGACAAATGAAGAGAGTATCTGTACAAGGTTTTAGCCCTTCTAAAACTCGTATATTTATGGAAGGCACCAAGGTTAAGTTAAGTGGCATCAAGTCGGCCGCAAAGGGTCCTTTGTAATACCACAGGTTCTTAATATCCTCACACCTAAAAAATGGAAACCAGATGGTTACGAGGATCTGTAACTATCAGAATTACCTACATAGTCTCTGGTTTTTAACGTAAACCACATGTCATGTGAACTTATGTTTACGGGATGCCCATACATCCATGGGAGCAAGGATACGCCTTACCATCGCTCTCTGTCAATCCTTTGATACCAATTCGGAACTGTATTGGAGGCACAAGTGCCACCATTTTTATGAGTTGAGACCGATCTAAAATCTCTTACTGCTCTTAGTACTTATTTGCAACTTTACAATGGGTCAAACCAACAGGAAGACTCTTCCCGCGATTTGGGAACCATGACGCTCCTACAAGGTGGCCTACCTCAACAAGTCAGGCCCGGACCGAAATCAGGGGGGCTCCTGACTCCCATGGTACCGTGATTTAAGTCCTGGTAGTGACTACCGGTGGTCCTGCCGCCAACAAGACCTATGACCGGTAACTTGTAACTGGTCAAATCGTAGCAACCTTCGGTCCCGTCATCTGAATATGTTTACGATAAGACCAGTAATATGCTCTGCCTCCGCTTTTTATTAGACAACGTCATTGATGGGCGAACCCTTGGTAATTGGGCGGGGGCCCAGAATTACCTACATAGAGGTTGAACCATTAGATGCTTTAAGTCAATCCGAGGAATACTCTGGATAGACGTCCAATACTTTATGATCAACCCAGATATCGCGTAAATAAGACTTTCCATAGTTGAGAGAATTGTGTAGCTTCAAAATAGTTAAAGGATGGCATCCTCTTTGTTTTCATCTATTCGCTTTTGCATAAATCGTTGAAAAGGAGGACAAATCGATTTGCATGTCTGCTAAATTAATATTGGCCTGTGATCATGCCTACCATGATGGGACGTGACCGTTTCATAGAAAAGATACGCATTGTTCGACTTTGACCAAGCTAAAGCCATATACATCTGGTTCGATTGCAGGTTGTGCATTCTCATAAGCTGTAATTTGCCTTATCTACCACATCCAGCTAGAGCACGAGATTACACGCAGCGAGTGGCATTCCTATATCATTTCGTTAGATACCGAAGGATACCACTTTTTGACAAGTTCATCTGCTTTTTAGTTTCCCTCAATATCTCGATGCCCAACTACCCAGCAAATGTGCGTTATTAACTATGCACTTATTCATCTTATTTAGAGATATGCCATCGTTTTTAACTATCTTTGACATTGTTATGACCAAGTTTAAGAATTAACAGCTACCTGGTGTAAATGCAGTCAAGAAAGCCCCTCTGCAATTGCCAACATTTTCGCAACACTCACTGCGAGCTACTCGGAGAATACGCCTCTTACCAAACTTTGATTCCTTTTAAGTCAACAGTGTATATGTCTTGTGTACAGTGTTGGCTAAAACTAAAACAACTAAAATTGCAGGTCCGTGTTTTGCGATACATTTCACATAAATTTAGTCCAAAATTTAAAAACAAATTTTCCCAATAGCTTGGAGTATTGTTGATTAATTTATAAAATCAATGAGCAGCAATTGTACGGTATTAAAAAAAAAATACAGATATTCAATTGAATTCACTTTACTTTTCAGCTGGCCGAAACAAAAGGAACTCAATTTGCTCCGTAATTTTTCCTTAAAGTTCTCCGTTACTTTGACCAAAGTACTCATATCTGAATTGTCAATATTATCAAAAAAGGTAATTGACTGATCTAAAGATCTTGTTCCCTAAATTGGCCAGAAATAAGCACTCCAATGAGATTAAAGAAAAAAATTATTATTATGACACGCTTTTGTCAAACACACTGTATGTTTGAAACAAAACAACCGCTTGACTTAGGGAAACAAAATTATTTATTTTAAAGCTTTTAATATTTCCCATACTGCGCAATGTACTTAATATGTTGTGCAGTCTCTTCTCAATTATCGCCTCGCACCTTTCTCGACAACTTAGAGCCAATTTTTTTGCGTAGTCCTGCGGTAATTGTTACCAAATTCTTTTTAAAAGCAGTTTAACGTGTTTTATTGTCCTTACATTTTTTGCCTTAATCCTTGGCTTTATAAGTCTCCAGACATTTTCAAACGGATTGGCATCTGGAGACTGAGATGGCCAATCCAACACATTGACGCCATTTCTCTCTTTGAAGCCCTGACTGATACGGGGCGTATCAACGTCCGAATAGCATTTCAGCGGATCCCAGCAATTCTTTCTTGCAGAGTTGGATCATTCTTTGAGCATCGAGATAGTCGGTAATGGTCACCAATTTTCCGAAACCCGCCGCACAGAAACAGCCATAAACATGTACTTTTGCCGGATGTTCCACTATTCGTCAGACAATAGTTTCACGTCTCAACGGATTGTTTAAAATAAAAAAATAAATGAAGCTTCGTCAGTGGAAATAATTTTGGACTGGTCCTTATCGTTGTAAAGGCAAGCCCACTGAAATCTTTTTCGGTTAACAAAGGCTTGGCCGCAACGACTTTGTAATTAAAACCTTTTTCTCTAATAATTTTGCGAATACTGAAGATTAAATACTAAAGACCTTCTTCTAATGTTTTGTTTTAAAAATTGTAAGCACTTTGTTTTTAACGGCTTTTGAAATGCTTTCGGTTTTTCTCCGTTTTGGCAAATCGTCAACGTTTCCATGTTCGTTAAATCGTTTCATCCACTTCCTCACAAAACTCTCTGACTTTCTGAGATAATTTGTTGCAGCTGTAACGGATAATTTTGGTTCCCGTGGATGAGCAGCAAGAAACATGGCTTCAAACCGAACCTTATTAGGGAATACGTCTTGTAACTTTCAATAACGAGATGCAACTGAAGTAAAATTTGACTGAGGATTAGAGGAGGAAACCAAAAATTTTTATCGTCTGCGACTAACTGGTTAATTTTTACGAGACACACGCTTTTGCCGAACACACTGTAAAAGTGATATTTCACAACCTGAATTATCCAAAAAGTATTCAATCCCGAAATCGGTGATAAGCCGAGGTGGCAGGCCGAGACTTACCTCATACCGGGAAGTCACAATGATCATTAGAACGATGAAGAGTAATCCCTTTATGTCATCAAGGGAATTACAAAACGAGCTTAGATTAAAAGTTAGCACCAAAGCACTTCGTTGGAGAGCTGTCTTTCATCATTCAGGATCGCAAAGAAACCATTTATTTCAACTTAAAACAAAAGAGCCAGATTGAAATTTGCAAATATTTCCACACAGTATCGAAGTGGAAAACGGTACTATTTTTCGACGAATCCAAGCGGTCAGATGTCTTTCGTCGGCCAATCAATGAAGCATTGAATCCTCGATATTTAAAGGGCATTGTGAAGCATGGAGGAGATAACATTCTGGCTTGAGGATGTTTCTCTAGACATGAAATTGGTCCCGTATTTTAAAATAGATTTAATTATGGTATGTACCGACTTATTTCCAAAAGTATACTTGAAAACACTATATTGCCAAATGCTGAGGAGGAATTGCTACTGAAATAGATATTTCAAAAGAATAATACTTAATCCGAAGCATGCTTCAAAAATAGTTCAATAGTGGTCTCGAGATCAGAAAATCAATGTTATGGAATGACCAGCTCAGTAATTCGATCTCAACCCGGTAGAAAATCTACGGGAGATTGTAAATCGGCGATTAGTTCGGGAGAACTGCAGAAATAGGGACGACCTTTATATTTAAGCCCAAGCTTGAAAAAGACATTCGAAGATCTATAATTACCAATCTGATCGAGAGTA
Organism: Volucella zonaria; assembly: GCA_963966105.1. Taxonomy (NCBI): domain Eukaryota; kingdom Metazoa; phylum Arthropoda; class Insecta; order Diptera; family Syrphidae; genus Volucella; species Volucella zonaria. The sequence continues at coordinate 190,135,439 of OZ014531.1, forward strand.
TGCCAAGAAGGTTTAGTGAAGTAATCAAAAACAAAGGTTTCATCGCGATGATTATTAAATGTGAAAATTTACTACCTACGAGTAGTTGCTTTTGTTTTTGGCAAGCATAAAATCGACATGGTCACAGTATTTTTGTTTTTCCTTTTTTTTCTGCTCACGAGCAATCGAGTTTTACCGCAGAATCTTGTGCTTATGTAAAAGTTGCTTTAGTTTTGCCCAACACTGAATATGGAAGAATTTTGTCCTCGGTAAAATATTCGCCGTTCAGTCTTTCCTCCTTGGGATTGGGTCATTAAATTCGCTTTCAAACATGGGAGAAGGAATGATATAGTCGATATTTTATCCGATTTTCTGGGATTTTGGAACGAAAGAGAGGCTCATCGAGGATCTGGTCCACTGAGCGTTAGCTTTTAGAGAACTGGCAGTGGAGATGGCCATCTGTTTCTTATGCTGGTTTAAATTTTATTTTATTTAAACAGAGCCCTAGTCCCTTGTACTCCTTGTACATTCTAATGGAATCTGTAAGTCTTTCGAAAAAATGTGAGTAAAGCTTCAGTGACAAAGTGCCTACACTACCAACATCCACCACGTCAACGCCGAGTACCTGATGCAAACTTAAGCCGGACATTCACAGAGAAAGTGCTTCGCGGTGTCGCCATCACTTTCACAGCAAACGCCAGAGGATGTTGTATCACTTATGCTCAGCACATTTAAGTGTAGTGTCCCGTCATGATGCCAGTAAGCCAGAGAGTCATGCCATCTGCAATTGTGCTCATATGACACCCAACTTACAATGGAGGGCTTAACCGAGGACCCAGTCAGATCTAAAATATCTCCTCTAAGCTTTGCTGGCAAGTTTATCGGCGATTTCATTTCCCGTACTCCCATTGTGACATTGGATCCAGAGAAGGCTCAGTAATTTTAGCCTTCGGAAATCATAAGAAGTTTCAGCAAGTCTCTAAGTGCAGTTTGGCTGGCCATACAGATGCAAATGCTTCGCCCCTCCACCGGTTCTTCACAATATAATTCGTTGCCATCATGATTGCGTATATCTTCTCTTGGAAGACAGACGCAAGTTTCCCTAATGAGAAGTGAAATTTAAGGTTATCGTCCTATAGAAAGACACCACCGCCACATCCTATCTCGGTTTTGGAGCCGTCCGTGAATACCCGACTGCATTCCTTTCCTGGCTCAGATTCTGGCCGAAACCAGTCTTGGGCACAGGATTCCGCATTTTTCCCACAACATGAGCTCCATAAGACCAGAGTCATGAAACAGTCGGCGCAAGGTTATCAAAGCTCCAGTGCGTATTGTACCAAAGACCACTATTTTTTAAACGGAAGATGACTTTGAGAATGCAGCCCAGAATATGAACATCAATAGGAGGGAGATTCATCAATGCCTCTAGGGAAAGCTAGGGAAAGCCCCTATGCAGTTAACACACACCGCTCTTGTAAAGGTCTTGTAAAAGCAGCAATGACGTATTTTCGTGAGAGTTTATTCCACCAGAAATTGGCCTTATCATATTCATGTAGATCCAGGGGACCCCTCTCTGTGACAGGCCCCAAGTCATGCCGACAGCTCCTTTTCTCTGTCATAAAACCGACATTGCCTCAGAGGTTTTCGACGTAACATCTCTAGTCCATAGAAATTTGCCATTCAGGATGACACTCAAATACTAGGCTTCTTTAGAGAATTGGATGGTGACGCCTAGATGAGTCAGACCAGGCAGCTTTCTCCTTCTTGTAAAGAGAACAACCTCAGTTTTAGGAGGATTGACTGAAAGCCGATTTTTAGTGAACCAATCGTCGATCACATTTAGGGCTGCCTGCGCTTTAGAGCAGACCGTCGCGAGACACCATCCAACAAACAGCACAGAAACATCATCTGCGTAGGCTTGTTAGGCTTGTGCATAGACGTCAGAACTATTTGGCGCGTTGAGCAGTGAGTCAACCATCATGCACTATGCCAGTGGACACAGAACACCCGGTATCACATATTGACCACAGTCAGCATTCGCAATCATAGTCCTATTCATCAGCACTGCTCTTATCTACAAAACTAATGATTCATCTACGCCGTGTTGTCTGGCCGAGTTACGTATGCCCTCAAAAGTTGCGTTGTCGAAATCACGCGTGTTCCTTCTTATCGCGTGCGCCTTCAATTCTGCCAACCGGATTTTAAAGCGCACTCACGCAGAATTTTACGCGTTGGTAAGCATATTGCATCGCATAATGAGAATGCATATGGATCTCGACCAATTTCTTCATGCTCTTCAATATGAAGGAAGTCAGACATAGAAGTCAGCTCTGAAGCTCTTGGCGAGCGTATAGTCAGGGTTTTGGTATGTATGCCACTGCCAGGCTAGCAATGAAGATTGTCTTCAGAGTTACCGCCAGCTGACTTATAACTTTTTGTAACATAACTGGGTATATGCCATCGGTACCAGGCGACCTGAAGCCATCAAAGGAAGCAACAGCATATTTAATGGCCTCATCCATCACCACAACCGAATTATTCAGCTCACAAGCAGCTTCGTTAATTGGAGCAGGTTGTGAGCCAGTCCTGATTAGATTGCCTGGGGAGTGAGCGTCCAGCATGAGACGGAGAGTCTCTGCTTTCGATTCAGTATAGGTTCCATCAGATTTGCTGAGTGGTTCCAGCCAGATTGATCTTCCCCTTTTCATGACTTTGACCAGTCTACTAAGTAAAAGTCTTTATAAGAACCACTCTTCGGAATCCGAATTCCAGCCTTCCTCCAAATTAGTCTTAAGCGACCTGGTTCGAAGATTTCTGGTTTCATTACGAAGACGCCACAGATCTGCGTTCCACCAAGAAACGGGCGATCTGCAGGACTGTTTGCTAGCTGGGCATGCCAGTTCAAAATACTTGGGGACAGCTGAACAGCTTCGCCGTGCTTTCATTTTGTCCTAAGCTTAGGGGGAGTACTGTTTTACTCGCCGATGTCCTCCTTAAATCTTGTCCAGTTGATTTTCCGCGGATTCCTCCTCTTCAACAAAATCGAAACTTCGCATTCGACGTACCTATGGTCTGTTGGATATCATTAAGTCGATTACTTGCTGTTTTACCCTCGTAACAAAAGTTCGTTGAGAGCCAACATTGTTGACAACCAGGTCAGACGATAGTGTGAGATCCAGATGATGATTGCTTCTCACGTTACATTTGGTACTGCCCCACAAGGTATTTTGAGCATTAGCTTCGCAGCATATGACTCCTATCTTCCTGGAATCACAGCATTCAATGATTTCGGCAACCGCCTTCGGTGGTAGTAGCAAAGGTTCTCCTCTGTCGTTTTGCAGCTTATGACTGCAGCAACTAAATCTTGGTTGCAAAATTGCACAAGTTGTGATGGTAAGAGTGTACGACACATAAAGACAAATCCTCGGTCTTTCGGATCGCCCGTCATAAAGTGGTGCGGAACCGTATTCAACATGGATACAGTAGCAGACTTGGAATGTTGGAGGTTGATCTGAGTACACAATATAGATGAGTACTAGGGTGGTCGTCGATTTGATCCACTAATTGCAAGTCTTGTCTTTCTTGCCGCCTCAAAGTTGGGGCCTTGATTCAGAAATCCTTTTCGACGGAGCGTTTTTCCTTCATTTGATGCGACGGTGCCAGTGTTTTCAGGTGCTGGCCTACATTAGCCTGATACCACCTCAGGTAAAGATATGGGACATTATACTTTGTTTCGTCTGAGATGATGAGAAACATGCCTGCATCTTGACAACTTCAACTATGGTTTAAGGGCATTCGAGTTATAAGAGTGGACACAGAGGATGAGAACATAGTGCACATGCAACAGTGGTGTCTATTGATTGTCGCATTGTGCTTTTTAAGACCAGTGGCTTTGACTTTACTCAATCCTCGCATAAAGTACAAATTGAATGTATGCCCATTGTTATACCAACGAATATCTGCCGTTGTCAAGGTGTTAAGACATTTTAATGATAAAGTACAGACATGTCTCAAGTTAACTTTGTTGTACTACTCAATCCATCCGGTCAATGACAACGGTGTCGATTTCATGCAGCACAATAAAAGCACACACCACTTCTTTTATCTATTCTCAATGTCAGGCTATACACCTTCATATACCTTGGAGCGGGCTTAACATACCTCAACCACCTCTCACCAACCATTCAAATACGAGTACTACAAAATGTATCTTAATTCGTCTATACAACACTGTAAACAACTTGCAACCAGCTTAACAATTGTATTGTACCCTCGTTTCCTTCACAACCCATACAGAAAAAGGGAAACAGCAAATATGAAACATAATCATGAAGAATTACCCTCTTAATGATTGTAATTACCCCTCAACATTTTGTTACAGTCTGAGTGCGATGTAAGGCCTTTGCCTTAAAAGAAAAGCGCCTCTAAGATGAATTCACTCCTTCTAGGACACTAGCTATCTTTTCTCACTTTGTACGTACGAGTAGGCAACAGCAGACATAGAAATGTTGTCGTCAGAGCGGTGTAAACACTTTGCCATACGACTGCTTAAACGTTTTATTTACTGCTGAAGTAATGGGCCTGAAATTACACGAGAGAAATAGACGAAATTGCCAGTACGTGAGTAGGATTTCAGTTGTTCAAACGGGCCCCCAACTACCCAAATCGAACAGCCTTGTACCGAATCCATGCTGAACCTTCTCCATTCGTAACATTAGACTCAGCAGAAAAGTTCAATTGGTTCGGCTGATGACGATTTATTGCCGGGTAAAGAGGAAATTTTCAGGAGACACCCGTCTGGAGGACCTGACGGGGGTGCTAATTTTCCGGCTCAGTATCGGCAAAGGTTGGGTTCGGTGTGTGAGATTTAAAGGGAAAACGCATTTGTCTGACAGAGGCCTGAGGTAATCGGTTTTCGTTTCTGTTTTTAAATTGTGATCTATGGCATAGGCGAGTCGCACAGGGGGTGGCCTGTGGTAATAAATCGACTGGCCTTACCCTGATTGAGGGTGGAACTGTAGCTGCATGTCGACGCAGTTGGATCATTGCGAATTAATCTGTTTTTAATGAATCAACACAATGTTGTTTGGGAGTTTAATGAGCTGAATTAGTCTTGCTTCTGTTGGCGGGTGTATAATTAGATGATTTTGGTTATTCTTGATGATGGGAGGGGCAAATTAAAGAGTTTCAAGGTGTTTCAAGGATGGCAAACTGCGATGGAAATTCCCTAAAAATAATATTGAAATGGTTTGAAGCAATTGACCAAGAATAGTTTGTACTACAAAATACATGGCAACGAATCCTGCTAACGCTATACACATTATACACTGCAAAAATTAGAGATAGAGTGTAGTAACAAACGGTCAACAAACTGACTATACATTGATACCTCCTGAGTTTTGGATATACCAGGCCTTCATGAAACCATCAATAATACGGGCCACCTAACATGGCTCAACAGCTGCTATGAAAGTAGAGCAACGAATTTTCTGTGCCACAGCTGCAGCAAGCCCGGAAGAAAACTGGTAGTGATGCCTAAATTATGGAGCTAAATTGTCAGGACTTACATACACTCGTTGTTAAGATCTGGTCAGACGATTTCCATATGCTAACTTGACGAATGGAATCACAGCATCATTTGTTCAATCAAGGATATTTAGGCAATCTTCGCACAATTCTTTGAAATGAATTATTAAAGAATCTACAGCATCTGGCAGCTGCTTTGAGCCTTTAATATGATTAAAGACAAATTTTATTAGACTAATAGAGATGACGTAGCTAAACTGTGAAGAAAAACGCCAACTCCTAGGTGGGCTAAGATTTGCCTAAAATAGTAAAGTCATCGGCTCAAACAGTGCTGCAAGGCAAGCCCTTGAGCAATGCTGGCAATATCAGCATCATCAGTCCCACGCAGTGATCCAGTTTGGAAGTGGTAACAGCGATTTGAAAACATCCAAAAAGAGCAGCATTGAATGTAAATAAGAACAAGACAAAATAAGTGCTTACGGTGAACAAAGGGATTAGCCACACATCATTTCGGTTAAAAAATCACTGTCAACATCTACAAATTCCGCATTTGAAAAATCAAAATAATACTGTAATGGACTATACGCAAAATATCGGGGCCCACTAGAACGACACTCCTTAGCCAAATGAGGGCAAGTGCAGTGAGTAAACAGGGTGCGCCATCTGGACCTTTTACAATTCTTTCCATTTACACGGCTATGATAAGAAAAATGACATCATATGCGTTGGAACACGCTTTCATGCATTTACGTCAATGCTGTCTTTATCAGGTTCCAAAGAACGGTCTGTCTAGGCTGCATGGTTGCTGCCTCTAGGACGCCTGCCTCTGATCTTAACGAACTAATAAGTCTTCCTCGCTTCGATATTCATATCATGGACTGTTTTTTTGGTGATCTTCCACGCAATGACCTTGACTCCTGCTATTGCGAAAATGTAAAAACGACTTCCTGAATCTTCCTGAACCCTCTTACGACGTCCAAGCTAATTGGAGAATACAAAGCTACTCTTAAAGCAGTGGAAAGGCTCAGCTCACTGATTTTTTGTTGGCTTTTAAGCCACATGCCACCCGCATCCATTGTAGAAGACCAGTGGAATCACTGGCAAATCAGAGAAAATCAACCCGTCCCAACCAAGAAACCTGCAGAAAATAACAAGCTCGCGAGCTATTCAGACCTTAGAGAGGTGCTACCAGAAGAATGAACTTTGGAAGTTTTATAAGAAAATAAATCAAGTATGCCAAATCCGTAAAACCTGAACAGAAATCGAATAGGCTGGAAAAGAAAACTCCATTGTAGAACCTCTGCCGGTGCTGAAAATCTGGAAAGATTTTTTCTGCAATCTGTTAAGCCGTTATGAGGAAGAAGATCCCACAGAAACTATTCAGCCTGGACGAAGACAGAAAATATTTCCTCCAGCCCGACCAAGATGAAGTCAGGACAGCCATTTTCAATCTTTAGTCCAACAAAGCTGCTGGACCCGATGGCTTAACTGCCGAGGAGCATGCATCAAGTCATCTCCAAAATCTGGGTCGACGAAATTATGCCCGGCGAATGAAACCTCAGCATTTTCGAAAAAGCTCGGAAACTCCACCTTGAGCGCAGGTACATCAGCATCCCAGAGCGGAAATTTATTGACTCCAATTCAGAGGGTCAACGCAGTAGAGGACGACCTTATCTTAAATGGCGCACACAAGTGGAAGGGGATCTCAGAAAAGGACCCCGCTACCTGGAGAGACATGTGAGCTGAGGCCCTGGTCCACCCCGGACTGCAGCGCTATCTAAGTAACTAAATAAGTAAGTCACAATGGGATCACGGGAAATGCTAGGCAATGCTTAGACTGGAGTTTCTCAAGATCCGAACCGGTATAAGGACTGCCTACGTTCTGGGTTAGGGCTTACATTTACCATTGGGCTATCAGTGAGCCTAACTGCAGATGCTGTGATTTTCCAGAATGTCATCGAAAGAAAGGAATGCTCCCCAACGTCTCTAAGAGCTCATTGACTTTCGTGTTGTCTTTCAAAAGGAAAGACTGTATACTGCTCACTGGCATATTATTGAGGCACGACGCTTTGCTTAGAATTTAAATATGATAGGCGTATGCGACATATCATCCTTCGGCATTTGCTGTGAAAGTGATGAAGATGCAGGTACTCAGCGTTGTTATGGTGGATGTTAGTGCTGTATGCTTTTCATCACTGAAGTGTTTTTTTTCGAAAGGCTGAGAAATTGCAGTAAAAGGAATATACAAGGAGTACAACGGACTCATCCTTTGTCTGAGCTCGTCAAAATAAAAATGCACTAATTGCTGAGTTGAAACCCAAACTGTATTACCAAGTCAAGGCAATATTGCCAAACAGCAACGCACTTCGCCGGTCGGACTATTGAAGGATTTCAAGTCAATTCACTGTCTTACTTCAAAACCATATTCATTCTTCATTCCATAGACTTCGTTTTTAACTTCAAGATTCTGCCAATAAGCAAAGTTGCCACATTTGGTTTAACATCTGACACAAAAATACTACAATGTCCCAAAGGTAGTAAAAATTGTTGATCGTTCGTCAAAAATATTAGAAATTCTGCCTCATCCACCATCCCAACGCTCATATATGGTATAATGACGTCTGCTGTCAGCTCTTTGGACAAGGCCAATCTGCTCACTGCAGCTCAACACTAAGGCCAGCTCAACACTGCCAGATTGAGCATTGTCTTCATCTACACTTGAGTGCGTTGAATCTTCAATGGGACGAATCCACTTTCGCACTCGTGCAGTAGCAAGAGTTCTTAAAGATCTTAACATTCATAAATCCGCTGGTCCAGACGGTATATCTCCCCTTCTCCTGAAGAGGTGTTCTTCCACGCTGGCAAAACCACTGCGTAAGCTTTTTCATCAATCCTACTCTTTAGGACTCTTTCCAAGCAGATGGAAAACAGCATTTGTCCAGCCCGTCCCTAAAAAAGGCGAATCTTCTTCTCTCTCCTCCTAAAGACCCATTGCACATACGTCCCTTCTTCCCGAGGTCATGAAAACAGTGATAAACCGCCAGCTTATGAAATATTTCGAACCGCGAAAATTTCTCAATGACCGGCAGCATGATTTTCGTAACAAGAGGTCCTCTGGTGATTTGATGGAATGTCTCACCGAAAAGTGAAACCAAAGCGTACATCAATCTGGCGAAAGCAAGATAAAGGGTCTTTCATTACTTAAGCGCTTCCTATCTTTAAATTTAATTAAAACAAAGTGCGTGCGAGATATCATCGAAATTTTTTATTCGTTTGAAAGACCTATCGATGCCATTATGAATGGAATATAACATTGTTCCAATGTCCACCGCGGTTTCTTTGGGTGAAGCACATCCGAAATGTCCAATTTTTCATGACTCTGGCGCATAAATCAGGCTGAATTTGACTGATGGCATTTGTTATGTTGGCTTTAAGGGCCGCCGTGGTTTGTGGTTTATTCGCATAGACCTGCGACTTCAGAAAACCCCACAAGAAAAAGTGTAATGAGGTTAAATCGCACGATCTCGGTGGGCAGTTCACATCACCTCCATGAGATGACAATGCCCTCGAATCGCTCGTGCAGAATTTCTAATGTGGACTGAGCTATTTGGCACATAGCACCATCCTGTTGAAACCCCATTTCATTGGTGTCAATATAATCAAATCCAGGCCAAAAGGAGTTGGCAATCATCGACCTATAGCGCTCGCCGTTGAGGGTGATGTCAGGGCCACCGTCGTTCTCAAAGAAATATGGACTGATGATGCCGCCAGCCCAAAATCCACACCAGAGAATGACTTTTTCGGAATGCATTGGACGCTCTTGGATCTCATGTGGATTGGTATCCTTTCAAATTCGACAATTTTCTATGTTGACGTACACATTCATCCAGAAATGGGCCTCATCGCTGAAGATGATTTTGCGATGAAAATTAGTGTCAACTGGTCCAGAGCCCATTCAGCAAACACACGTCGTCGTCTATGGCCGGTTACCTTCAGCTTCTGGGTCAGTTGAATTTTATAAGGGTGCAGACCTAAGTCACGACGCAAAATTCGCCAAGCTATGGTCTGCGAAAGGCCGAGTTCTTGTGAGCGGCACGAAAGCGACTGCCTCGGTTTCTGCTGCACACTCTCAAGTACAGCATCGACGTTTTCGGCAGATCTTGCGTTTCGTCGATGTACAGGTATTGGTTTATCGTTTACTGAACCAGTGGATGCAAATTTATCCACCACACAGCGAATAGTCCTCTCGGTAGGATGATTATGACTACCGTAAAATAGGCGAAGCGCGCGGAGCGTTGCCCAAACAGAGCACCCATTTCGATAAAACAATTTTATTATTTAAACGTGTTGTTGAACGCTATGTCCATCCATTGTGATTTGGCAAAACCGACTAAATATTGGGTATATAACTTCGTGCGGTTTTTTTTCAAAATTTGAACGTTTATTTAAGAAAAACAAATACAATAGTATTATTCAAAGTATTGCCCATCTGAAGCTATGACTTTTTCCCATCTTTCTGGCAATTTGTGGATCCCATCCCAAAAGAACTGCGCCGGCTTGGCAGCCAAGAATAAATCAAGCCAATTTTTGATATTCTGCTCTGATGTGAACCGTATTTCAGTGAGGGCGTTCTGCATCGACCGGAACAAATGGTAGTCAGAAGGGGCAAGGTCTGGGCTATAAGGCGGGTGGGGTAAGACTTCCGATACACTGTTTTCCAAATAGTTCTTAACCGGAATAGCAACGTGGGGCAGAGCGTTGTCATGATGGAAAATTATTGCCTCGTGTCTGGTCGCATATTCCGGGCGTTTTTCGGCCACTGCTCTCTTCAAACGGATTAATTGTGTTCGGTAGCATTGTCCATTGATGGTTTCACCCGGTTTTAGCAGCTCATAATACAGCACACCCATCTGATCCCACCAAATACAGAGCATTACCTTCGCGCCATGGATATTCAGCTTTGCCGCCGTTGATTTGGCTGGTTGGCCGGGTTTCACATATGATTTTTTGTCGTAATGGATCCATTTTTCATCACTAGTAACAATCCGATGCAAAAATGACTTCCTTTTGTGGCGTTCCAGCAGCATTTCAGACATGCAAAACCGCCTTCCGACGTCTCTCGGCTTGAGTTCATGTGGAACCCAATTTCCTTGCTTTTGAATATATCCAGCTGCTTTTAAACGTTTTGAAATGGCTGCTTGAGTGACACCCAAAGGTTCTGCGAGCTCTTCTTGTGTTTGGCAACAATCTTCATAGAGTAATGCTTCCAGTTCTTCATCTTCAAACTTCTTCGGCTGCCCAGGACGTTCATCGTCTTCCTAGCCAAAATCACCACTTTTGGCACGTTCGCTCAGCTAGCGCATGTTCGCCATAAACTTCCACCAAAATACGATGACTTTCGGCAGCAGTTTTCTTCATATTAAAGTAATGAAGAAGAACACCCCGCAAAAACACTTTTTCAGGCACAAAGTTCGACATATTTGAGTGAAAAAAAATTATTGTTGTTTACGCTTCAAATGAAGGACATATACTGAAATGACGTACAATGACAGTAGCTTTTCAACGCATGTTCCAATGGAATAATACAAGTTACGCCATCTCTTAGCAAACCGCATAAATTAAGTTATAGACAATAAATGACATCCAATTTGACAGATGTAGCTTCAACAGTATGGCCGCTATCAACTGTCAAAGTTCGAAAGTCCCTATTGGAAGACCCTGTAGTTGCACTTGATATTTCTAAGGCATTTGACAGAGTTTGGTATTAGGCTCCTTTGTCGAATATGCGTGCTTTGGCGAAATTACCTTACGAAACGTTTTTAGGATCGATTCAAGTCGGATATTCACAAAATAAATGCTGGTGTGCCCCATGGCTCCGTTCTGTCTCTGGCACTCTTTTGAATTTTCATTAATGATCTCTTGCCTGCTATTTCTACTCCAATATATTCCTTTGCTGACGACAGTACTCTCTGCTTTTCATATTTGTTCCCGGACTCACGTCCTTACTTTTCAGCTATAGAACTGGAACGCTAGCGTATGTTAAGCTCATTAAAATCCGATATTAACAGCACAACCAATTGGGGAATTATCAACCGAGTGGAATTTAATGCTGTCAAAACACAAAGCTGTCTGCCGTCATTAAAGCGAAATTCAAATACCCAGCCATTATTCATGAATGGCACTTACATCGTCGAAACCGAAACACTTTCCATTCTCGGTATGTGTGTCAATGACAACTTATGTTGGAAGGACCACATAATCGATGTCGTCAAAAATGCTGCGAAATGTCTAGGTTTCCTTTAGCGATGTAATAAATATTTCACGCCCTCTGATCTGGCCTCAATATATAAGGCATTCATCTGCCCAAAGTTGGAGTGCAGTGCCCACATCTGGTCGGGTGCGCTCAAGACCTCCATTCACTTGCTAGACGCCAATCCCGCGCGGTCAACAACGCTTGAACACCGATGTAGCATCTCTTGCTCCACCTTATTCTATTACTATTTTCAGTGCTCCATTGATATTTCCAGTAGCATTTGGATCCCTTCAAACTTTAAACCGTAACACTCGTCTCGCTATGTATACTCAGCAGTATACCCTCAAGCCCACTTTCGCACATACTCTAAAATGTCGTGATTCGTTTCTAAGCCGTACAACTCGCTTTTGGAATGCCCTGTCGAGTTCTCTATTTCCTAGTCGCTATAACGTCCAAACATTAAAGACCAATGTACTTTGGTACCTCTCTTTTCTTCCTCCCTAAATTTGCTATTCTCTATTTGGTGATACTAATGTCGAAACTCCAATTGCTGTCACTAGAGATCTCAACCAATTTCTGATTAGTGGATGTATCTATTCTTAATCCAAGTCGTCTTTGCTTCTATATGAAAGAATTAATAGCTAATAAAGTTTACAACGTTCCTACGTGACTCCTTGAATTTAGCCTATGTTAACGAGTTGGCATGCCATAAAATGAGCTTTATGTCTATATCTCCGCGTTAATTTTAATCCCTTATGTCTCTGTTAAATAAATTAAAATTTTATATTCCACTCCAAATGACATTTGTTTAAGCACTGCGTTTAATATGCCATTCAGTCTTCATCCTAGTTAAATATCTTTAAATTAAAATAAAATCCAAAACACCTCTTAAAATTCCAAGTATTTAACATTTTATTTCTGTTTTTATCGTTTCAGATTTATCTCAAATTAATTAACAATCCGTCCCCAACAATTTATTCAACTACAGGAATCTAATAACAAAAACAAGCAAATAATAAAGAAAAATATATCAAAAAAAAACTTTTTACTACTAACACAAACTTGTATTAATTAATTTTGTGCAATAAAAATTATATAGTGCTTCACAAATAAAATTTCAAATAAAAAACATTTACAACCAAAACGAAAATAGATAAAACTTTCCGTGTTGAAGTTGAGCTAATAATGTTCGGTTCTAAAATACGATCATGGATGGAAAATCATATTGTTCGTCCCCGAAAAAAAGGAAACAAAAATAAAAATTCGAATGGGTGAGTATCTAGCATCTACTCGTCTCGTATCTAATATTTTCTATATTTTTCCACTAACCTACACACAATGTATCTATGTCCTTTCAAACCCAATGAACACATTAATCTCTAATGGGGGTTTGTGCTATCGAAAGAATTCACTGCTACGATTAGAATCGATATTTTTGCGAAAAGGACACAGAGAACGGGGGGTAGGATATTACGATTAATAACATAGATGCTCGATTAATAATCGAAACGTCAAATCGATGTCAAATATTTTACACATCATGTGAGTTATGTCGTACGAATATGACGGTCAATGTTGTTGGTGGTGGTTCGTTCCTTCTGACACTATCCTAGATAAGGACATTCATAGAATTGATCGAGTTTTGTTGTTTCACTCATCTAATCAATTCTCATAAATTTCCCCTTTGGGTCGTGTCAAAAGAATTTCCAATCGACAAGAGGATAGCTGGAAAGTGAATTTAGTGAGAATCTACCCTTTCACGCTGTAATCGAATGTAATTTGGCACCCCTACCCCTAATCGTCGGACCTAAAACAGATAGTTGTCAAAGATGAACCAAAATGGGACAGCAGGGTGTCTCCATTCGTTCGTTGTCCCAAAGTCATTGTCAAATCATTTTGGCCAAACCGAAAAAAAATCAGGGGTATGCCCCTTCCTTGGCATTTCCTAGGGACCTTGTATAAAAAATTTAAGGATTGGATTTATTCAATTGACTACGAGTCCGAGTATATGCAGAGGTTGGTATCAACGGTTGGTATGCGCTCATCTTGAATTACGAATATCCTCTGGGTCAATTTGGGTCTGATGTCATCTGAAATTCATGAATCGATCAGAGGAGGATGTCCTATCTTCGTGTTTAGTAGATTCATCGTCCCTTGCTCAATTTACTTATTTCATCTCCTCTGGTAATACTCCTAGTCCGGCAATAAGGTTTTGAGGGATTTTCCAAATTCATCTGCCTGCTGTTAGTTCCAACACCCTTCCTATGGGTGGCAAAAAAAGCAAAAAAAGGTATCATAAAACATTTAAAGAATTTATGAATCCTGTCTGAGCTGTTCAAGTTATAAAGGGATACCAGAGACTTGGTTCTCATCTTTTTTTTTTTTCTTGCTCTTCTGAATGCGGATTTTATTAAAAAGGAAACCTTCAAGTTATGAAAATGTTTTTCTCCTTTTCTGGAGAGTGTAAGTGTGTGTGTTTCATAAATATTCCTGGTTCGTCTTGGGACAAGATAAAATATGTGTGTAAGTAAGTTTTCCATGCACGAATTATCTTTAACCTACGTGCCCACAAATTTAACCTAGTGTCTTGATGTTTGTGCGTCATAATAACGACAACGGGTTGGACAAGGCGTTTATGTTGGCTGTCTGTCGTTGTATGGTGCGGTGCGGCAAAAGGGATACCCAAGGTATGAGGAAAGGATTCAGGAGAGTATGAAAGAATTTTACCCATTATATGATGCATAAATCGTTTACGTGCGGACTTTTCCAAATGAAAAGGAGTAGTAAGACTGTGTTTCTGTTTTGGTTCCTTACAGACACTGTTATCCTCTTAACAACACCTGCTGTAAATTGTTATATGATTTTGCTTGTCTAGGAAATCCTGTTTCTCTTGCTAAATCCTTTTATAGAAGATTCCCAGCCTGTACTGATGGGGACTACTATGTGTACTGTTATCAAATGCCAATCAGATGGGAGGTTTACTTAATAGATTTTGGTATAAAAGCTGTGAGGCTTTTGAATTGTTGAGTGAAGACTTTTGGATGGTTCAAATGGAGTTGAAATTTCTTATGCAAAATTGAGGACTTTTGATAGATTGGGTTGGAAGGAGGTGGGTTAATGGAAAGTTTTTTTTTTGTAATTTAGAAACACTTCATCACTCTGGATTGAGTTGAATGGCTAAAATCGTTTCAAATACTTAAGTGGTGAGGTGTAAATAAACAATGGTTTTCTTACAATAGAAGTGGACTTTTAGTAGAACCTATGCACGGCTATCGGATCAATCAGGATTCTAGGTTGATTGGTATCGATATACCTGTAATACATTGCTTTGGAAGATAACAAATTATAATACTGCTGTGACAAGAGTAACAGTTTAATTGAGCCTTTTCTGCCTTAACTTTGCTCCTGAGTTATTTTGTACAAATTTATACAAATTCTGTCCATTTGGGACGGTTTTAGCGCGGCTTTTTAGCTTAGACCCATCGTTAAGAATTCATAGCATCTTCTGTCTACTATTCCAAACACAATCAGTATACTCTGTTACAAATGTTTGAATGTATAATGTATAATAGCTGATAGTTGGAAACAGGCTTATGTATATACATTAGGGTGGTCCTTATTTGTATGAAAGATAACTTTTTTTTTTATTGAGCACCCTTTTTTTGTTCCATTATATTCAAAAAGTGTACCAAAAAAAATTTCAAGAAAATCGGCTTCGACTCGGTATGCTACGAGGGTAAAACAAAAACGAGCGTCATGGTTTTTATCCAGCAGGAAGGCCTCCCTACCGACGTTACCAGTCTCAGGAAACTTTATATAAAGTATCACGAGATTTTCAATATCCAGTTGAATGGCAATTGACGTAACAGGGCTTTGGTTTGAACAAGATGCCGCAACATACCAGCCCCCGCACGACACCATCAATTTATTGAAGGAAACATTTGGTGAGCGAATAATTTCGCGTAATGGACCTGTGAACTGGCGAGTCGTTTACATATCTCCGTGGAGAACAGACGTGTTTCGGCTTGCGAGTGCATAGTGATAACAGTAACAAAGTGACATTTGAAGAAATTTCTATAGGCTCCAATTAGCAGAGCGTTAGCGTGCTCGGCCGGCATAGCATAGGTCGTGGGTTCGAATCCCCGTGTACTCTACACATTTTTTTTTTTTTTTATTTTCATTTAAAATAAATTCAAAAACAAGTTAAAGTGGTACTAGTGTTGTCCATCACGTGATGGATTGTGGAGAGCGGTCTGCTATGTTAACAGCGGGATCTGCTGATGTATCAGGTGAGGCTTCGAGTGGTTCGAGCCAAACGCCAAAAACAAAGAGAAGGAGGAAGCTTAGTCCACCTTCTAACTTGGAAAAACGTCCCACCCTACCAACGGCAAACAACTTCGCTTCATTGGCAGCAAGCGAATCTGATGATGAAGAGGAAGAAATGGAGGCCATAAGTAGCAGCATCAAAATGCTACAACAAAGAGTGCTGGCCATAAAAGAAAAGCAAATGGTAAGAAGGAAGAGGGAAGAGCAGGAGCAATCCCAACAACAGCAGCTTGCTCAAAAGCTGACACAACAACAACACCAAACAAATAAAATAGCACAAGTGCTACACCAACAAAAGCCTAAGAAAGACCAGCAACAACAACAACAGCAGTCACAACACCGGCAACAGCTAAAACAGCAGCAGCCACAAAAACGGCAACAGCAAAAACACCAGCAGCAGCAGAAACAACAACAGCAGCAGCAGCAACAACAACAACAACAACAACAACAACCGCAGCAGCAGCAGCAGCAGAAGAAGAGGAAGGAGAAGGTGCCTCCTATCAACACCTATAAATTGGAGGTAAGTGCTACCAAGGACCTGTGTAGGCTGGTCATTGGCAATAATTTTAACATTAAGAGATTAGGGAATGATCGCCATGCCATCCACTGTAATACAGTGGAGGGCTACGCGAAAGTAAAAGAGCTCCTAAAGGAAACGACGACGGAGCACTACTCATTCACACCGAAGTGTGAAAAGCGGCAATCGATGCTGCTGAAGGGGTTGGAACCGTCTTCGGAACCTGAGAAGATCCTGGCACTGCTCAAAGAGAAGGAGTGCGAAGGACTCAAGTTCGTGGGGGTAAAGCCATTTACCACAGCTAGAGCCAGGCGGGAGAAACGGAGTCTGCCGTTCTTCCTGGTGCAGCCCAGTCCCGAAAGCCGTCTGGATAGTCTAAGGAGTATAAATGTCCTAGACTACCAGTTGGTTCACTGGGAAAAATTAAAAAGGAGCGAAGGCGTTATACAATGCGTTCGCTGCCAGAGGTTCGGACACGCCGCTTCGAACTGCCATATGCAGCCTCGATGCATGAAGTGCGCAAAGAACCACAGTTCCGAGGAGTGTACTCTGGGTAGGGACGGAGCATCCGATAGGACGCAGCTCTCGTGCGTATTATGTGGGAACGTGGGACACACCGTAAACTATCGGGGTTGTCCTAAGTTCGTTGATATTAAGAAAGCAAAACTGGCTCAGCAGCAGAAGGTGGAGGTCAAACGTTCACCTGCTAGGTTTCAAACACCAGCCGTCACGCCCCAAATTTCCTACGCCCAAATGGCGGCAGGTAGGGGGGCTACGGTACAGCAAGCGACTGTTGCTTCTCCGGCGCCAATGCCGAGAACAATGGAAGCTGCACTTAACATGCTGGCCATCTTGCTCGCAATCCAAGAGCAGATGGCTCAGCTGCAAAAGCAGGTGCAAGAACAGGCCAAGCGGGTGGACCAGATCTACGCGCTGCTGCCGGGCCTAACGCAACACATGTCGTAATGGGTACGCACATGGTGGAGCAAACTTTGAAGGTCCTTGCGGTGAATGTTAATTCACTGATTAGGATCGAACGAAGAGCCGCGATGTTTAAATTGCTGCAAGACCAAACTCCTGATGTGCTTTTCGCTAGCGAAACCAAGCTAACCAATAAGCACAAACTGGAGTACAATAATTATATTGTTAGAAGAAGAAACCGGCCCCGATCCAAATGTGGAGGCGGTGTCGCGATCTTCATTAAGCAAGGTATAAAATTTCACAGAGTGTACAAGGGAGTGTTGCGTAGGTTCCGGGTGTTGGAGGCAGTTGTCATTTACATCCCGCTCCGCAGTGGAAAGCGGCTGTACTTGGCCTCTGTTTATGTACCTGAGACTTCACAATCCACTTTATTTATTACAGAGCTTGACACGCTTTTTCGACTTCTGAGGCTGGAATCGGGGGAGAATTATTTCATAATCGGCGGAGATTTCAACGCTAAACACAGAGATTGGGGAAATAATTTGCCAAATACTAGAGGGAACCTACTACTCGATTGGTGGTGTCAGCACGATGTCATATACAGACTCGGTCTTAAAGCGACGGATAGCCCGTCGTTTCCCAGAGGCGGATCTTATTTGGATCTACTGCTGTACGACGAACGTATACGACTGACAGGTACGAATTTACAAACGCTAAACTGTCTGCGCACATTCGTGTATGACAGTGACCATTGCGCTTTTAGCACCGAAATTACAGTTCCCAACGAAATGGCGGAATTGGAGGAGTTTGTCCAAAGATATTCTTACAACTACAGTAAGACTCGATGGACACGCTTCTCCACAACCATGACAAATACGCTCTCCTCGAATACGCCACACCCACCGTCCAATAGGAATTTGTCAAACGAGGAGATCGACAATTACCTAAAACAAATGGACGAGACAATTAAACAAACTATAGACGCTACAATACCGCGCTATCGACGTACGACTAACGAAGACCTGTTCCGCAATCCTACTATTGACGCACTGCACCGACAGAAAAGTAGACTTCTGACAAGACTCAAAAACTTGTACAGACAATTTACTGACAGACAAGACCCGGAGATTAGGACACTGAAGGCATCGATTAAAAATATTCAAACGTTAATAAAAGAGAATTACAGAATTTCTGTAAGTTCGTATTGGAACAACAGGGTTCGGGCTGTAAACACCAGCAACCCGAATATGTTCCCTCAAATAAACAAACTATTTCGGAGAAAAAATCAAAACGACCTTCAGTGTCTTAAAATAGCGCGGACAACAGACAACGAACGGTTACTGACAATAGCAGGTATTGATCCAAATGAGGCCGCTGATGATGACGACTTCTTTGTGATCGAGGATCCACAGGAGAAGGTTGAAGCCATAGGGGCGACTTTCCAGGAAATATACAAGGCCACTGATACCATTGGACCTAATTTTGACCTGGACAATCGCGTCTTGGTGCACGACTTCTTCATTCGAAATGAAATAGAGAACTAGCGATCCGAGGGCTCTGGTTTCACCCGGTTCAGCGACGAAAATATGGCAAATAATGTCATTACCAGAGAGTGTGACCTACCCCCGTTCATTTCGAAGGAAGAGCTCCATGAGATCTTCGACACAATCAGGGCTAAGAAATCAGTGGGGACCTATGGTATTCCGAACATCGTGCTTCGACATCTTCCTCTAGAAGCGGTGGACATTTACACCACCCTGTTTAATAATGCAATGAATAATGCACATTATCCAGCGCATTGGAAAACGGCGGTGGTTCAACCTATCCCCAAAAAGGGAAAGGATATATCCAATCCGGCGAATCTCCGTTCGATAAGTCTCCTTCCGAATATCAGTAAGGTGTTTGAAAAGGTAATCAATAGAGCTCTGTCTAGGTGGGTTGAGGACAAACATAGTTCCGGATAATCAATTCGGTTTTAAGGCGGGACATGATATCTCACATGCCGCGTCTAAACTGGTGTCCGATATCCAATGGAATAAAGGCAAAAACCAATGCACTGGTGCCTGCCTTGTTGACTTGGAGAAGGCTTTCGACACCGTATGGTTAGAGGGTCTTTTCTATAAGCTGACTAGGCTGGGGATCAGTAAACCGCTCTTGTACATTCTTTATAATACGAGTATGCTAACCAACAGACAGTTCATCGTGAAAAATGGTGATGTGACTTCTGTTGGAATATTTCAAATTAAAAATGGTCTTCAGCAAGGCGCAGTCAATTCGCCGATCCTATTCAACATTTATACAAGCGACTTGATAGGTTCACTTCCCCATAGTATTGCGTACGCAGACGATTTGAAAGCGTACAGAGCAGGTCCAAAAATCGAGGTCATTAATACTCTCTTGCAGCGTGACTTCGATAAGACGATTTTGCGATGACTGGAAGTTGAAAATCAACTTTCAGAAGTCGGAAACCATTCTCTTTAGGACGCCGTTGTCTGGAGCCTCTAGGGATACCAGGAAAAATTGGCGTAAGTTCTCGATCATTGGACAACACGGACAGCCTCTTGCCTGTCGATCCCAAGATACCTTGGGATCTGGCTAGATCAGTTTCTGTATTTTGACAAAAATGTAGATGCTGCTCTGGCCAGAGCCAAAGGCGCTTTTGCCCTTACAAAGAGACTGTTTTATAGCAGCCAACTCGATGAGAGGGTAAAGGTAATCTGCTACATGGCCCTTATCAGGCCCATGCTGGTATATGGGTGTCCCGTGTGGTTCAATGTGCGAGCAAGCTTAATGGAAAAGATTCGGGTGTTTGAGAGGGCTTGCCTTAGGGCTTGCCTTCGCTTGTACAGAACACCAGAGTCGGAGTACAAAAAATTTTATCGTAATGAGGTCCTTTACAACAGGGCGAACCTAATACGAGTGGACAACTTCGTAATTAAGCTGACTCGAAGGCACATTGCAAGAGCAATGACCTCGATGAATAACCTGATATCTGGGGCCTACTATCCTAATTATCTTTAAAACGAGAGTGCGCGCTCTGACGGCTTCGTTCCACCGGAAGCATTCCTCTACCTAGATCAGATAGGGTTGATCCAGGATAGATCAGCGGTCCCATTAATCTTCCATGTCGCTCGGAGAGCTGGAGACAGGCGACTCAACTACGACAGAGACGTCGCACACGGCAGTGTGGATCGTCTCAGGTTCAGTAGGGCGGTGGGGAACCGCGATAAGAGGGATGTCGTTCGGCAGCATCAGCATTTCTGGTGGTTGAATGATGGAGAAGATGTTTCGTCGTCGTTTCCGTCAATTACGGACCAGCCTCACTAATGAGGCAGAGCTGACCAATCTATTTGCTCTGTAAATAGCGATGGTCAGCTTGCATAGGTTTAGGTTAGCATTTAAGGAATATATATATGTATATTAGTATATATAAAGGTATATACTAGTATATGTATGTCATTGTGTATAATGTCTATATGTGTATATGTGTGTATTGTGTATGTAGGTTAGTTAGACTAAGATTTATTTTAAGTTAGATATTAAGTTTTTATAGAAAAAATAAAAAATCTGGATCATATGCTAAGTTTTTTGTTAACAATTTCTTTTCTTAGCCTTAAGTATACAAAATATATTTTTCAATAAAATGTAAATAAAGTCGAAAGACATAGATATAAGAATTTAGAGTAGCTTAGAGTGCCTGTGTGGGGCCAGTAAGTTAGTATAAGTTTGTGAAGTAATTTTAAGCTAGCATTTAAGTATTTTTTGTTAGTATGTAAGAGTTTAATGATTAATATATTGCAATAAAATGCATTTAAAACTAAAAACCTGTGAACTGGCCTATACGATCCTGTGATCTCACAAATTTAGATTACTTTTTTTGGGGGTATGTGAATTCATTAGTCTATGCCGATAAACCAGAGTCGTTGGACGATTTGCAAGTCAAAATTCGCTGTGTTATTGTGATACTTCCCCAGAGTGGCCTTCGTGAGCAAGCTTCAAAACCCGTGACCGCAATTTTACCGGTATAACGATCCTAATTCCTCTCTACAGTATATTACCTATAGTACAAAGCTCCAATCGAAAAGGAAAATAATTGATCGGCGCCCTCGAGCCCCATGTATGATTTTTAATTTTACTCACAGCTTCCATAAGTTTTTGGTCGACAGCACAGATCTCTGATATAGTGACCGCTTTAGGGATGGATTTCTCAATTATAGTGGAAATATTATGCTCCAATTCTTTGTCGAAAGTGTCGGAAGTTTGGATTTTACACAGCCGCCAAACTGAATCTCCGATATTAAGTTTACCGGTCTGATATATTAATCGGCCCTTGAACTTAAACGCCTGTAACCTTAACACCCACCTTTCAATATGGGCTGGTGGCCTTGATGTTGGTTCAAAAATAGCCTCAAATAGTTTGTAATCTGTCACCAGGTCAAATTCTGTTCCCGTCAAATAATACGAAAACCTATCCACCCTCCACACTAAGGTGATGCAATCTTTCACCGTTTGGAAATACCTTCTCTGGGATAAGCTTTTGTTAGCAAACGATATTAGCTTTGAAACTTCGGTTTCAAATTGGATGAGGACTACACCTAATCTGCTATTAGTCGAGTGCGGTTTCTTAGGTTAAAATACGCAAGGATGGACCGCTGTGCCAGCAGTTTTTTTAAACATTGAAATGATTGTTGTTGAGCTTCCGCCCAGTTAAATCTAACATCTATGAGGACTGAGTGGCTCTGTAATATCACCTAAGTCAGGAGCGAAATTTCTTCCTTATTTTCCGGCGATCTAAATTCTAGTGGATAAGATAAGCCCCTCCTTGTTAAACACTACATCGGCTTTCCTAAATATGTCTAGAGCCATATTCAATCCATCACCATGTTCTTTTTCGTCGCGACCAGACACAATCATATCATCTAAATAATTAAAAACGTTTTCGCAAGGGGCCAAAAGATTCTCCATTACTTTTTGGAATATTATTCGGGGTCGAATTAACCCCAGATAGTAATCTCTTATACCTAAACATACCTTTATGAGTTATAAATGTACGAATATCTACTATCTTCGTCCAGTTCCAGCTGGTGATACGCATTCTTTAAGTCCAGTCTTGAAAAGTATTTTGCGCATTTTAGCTTAGTTATCACTGCTTCAAATGTGGAAAGAGGAAAATGTTCGCGTTGTATGGCCGCATTCGCTAGTCGCATGTCTCAATTACCTTTAAACGCTACTATAATTGGCGAAATCCAAGACTTCGGTCCAGATAGGGGCTCGATGATATCCTGTTTCATCGGCTCCTTTAGTTTAGCTGGAACATGGCGTAGTGGCTGGTGGACGCCAGCCACCGGAAACGGTTAAGTATCTTCGAGCTAGTTCACGTTCAGTCTCAGTTTCAAAACTTCTAAGTTGATTGTTGTATCTCATCCCAACAAAGATTGTCTTCCATTGTCAATCACGTAGAATGAAGAAATTTGTTCGGCTCGGTGGAGCTTCGAACACCACCTCAACTTTAAATAGTTGGTCACCCGCGTAAGCCCTAAATTGGTTTGTTGTTTAATGTCGGGTATTCCACACAACTGCATTATTACTTTGTAGTTCCTGCCAATGGGATTCGCCTAAAAAGTTGAATCGTGACCCCAAGGCTTAATTTCCTGTGATGAAAGCCAGGTTCCGGACTAGAATATGTCGTGCCACCATCAACGCACGGAGCTCTTTTCTGTCGAGGAGAAGAAGACCTTTTATAATCGGCTTAGTGCTGTGTATGACGGTATACCACGCGGAAACTGGTAATGGGAGACTTGAATACCAAGGTTGGCAGTGACAATGATGGGCTCGGGCATGTTATGGCAACCGCACCGACAATGGCGAGCATTTTGTCGCTTTTTGCCAACCACCTTGTAATAGGAGGGACCATGTTTGAGCATAAGACGTGCAACACACTCAGTTGGGTGTCGACGGACAGACAAGCAACTTCGTGATCAGTCGGCGATTTAGAAGCAGCCTCCAGGATGTTCGTAATAGAAAGGCTGCAGACATGGGAATGGCCCGGGGTTGCTACTGTAAGATTACGTACATCTGCAGTTCGAAAATGCCAAGAAACTAACCGAATGCCTAAGTTTAATACCGATAGACAGTCCGCCAATAACTAAGGGACCACTTTTCACAATAATTGAAAGCAATCAGTAGCACGGAACCCACCTCCATCGAAAACCATTCGTGTGTTGTGAAAAATGTCTTCATATCCGGTCCTGAAGGTATAGTCGGTCGGTCGCAAGGAAGAAACAGTGTTTGGCTTTCCGAAGAAACTTGGGCTAGGATCGAGGAAAGAAAACATCTTAAAGCTCGCATAGCAGCTACTCCAGCAGCAGGGAGAAACTAGAGTCTGCGTATCGCATGAAGATAAAGTTAACCGTAGCGTACGACGTGGTAAGTGTAACTATATCAACGCATTGGCTACAGAAGCAGAAGGGACCGCTAGCAAGTGGGACAGTAGGACTGCCTACCAAAAAGCTGACAGGTGTCCAAAGCTCTGAACAACACCTGCTAAAAAACACAGACGGATCTCTGCTAGTTTCGGATGAGGACTAGCTCAAAAGGTGGAAGGAGCACTTTTCTGCAGTGAAGTGAACCCAAACCCGCAATAACCCACTCGTAGTAACAAATTTTGGAATACGCACTGCATCCCTCAGTAGAGAAGACCAATTTACCGCAATCAAAGCACTGAAAAACAACAAAGCGGTTGGACTTGAATGTATTCCCGAAGCGCTCTTACGAGTAGCGCCAACAACATCGAGTGGGCTCCTGCACCCACTCATCGAGAGAGGTTGAGAAACAGAGAGTCTTCCTGAAGAGTGGAAAAAAGGAATGATTGTCAAGCTCCCAAAGAAAGGAGATCTTATGGAGTGCGAAAACTGGAGAGGAATTTACGTTCTGACTTTACATAGTAGCCAAGGTAATAGCAAAAATCATCCTGGAGCGAATAAAAGATCACCTCGAAGACACACTCGACGCCGAGCAAGCAGGATTCCGCACTGGATTTTCTTGTGTGGACCACATCAACACCTTGCGGATCATCACCGAACAGTGGGTTGAATATCGATCACCACATCATCTGCTGTTCATCGACTTCGAAAAGGCGTTCGACAGTGTCCATAGAGAATTTTTGTGGCTTGCTTCGCTCAGGAGGGAATGCTATTATTAAGGCTATATATGATGGATCCAAATGTCACGTTCTGCAAAAGGGAAGGTTGTCAGAAGAGTTTGAAATCCAAAGTGGGGTTAGGCAGGGCTGTGTACTGTCACCAATACTGTTCTTGTTGGTAATAAGTGATGTACTGCATGCAACTTTGTCGACTGGGAATGGAAGAATTCGGCGGACTTTGCAATCACACCTCAAACATCTGGACTACGCGGACGACGTACGCCTACTCTCTCATAGGATCATGGATCTGCATCAAATGACGACAAATCATTCAGCCCAAATCGTTGGGCTAAAGATCAATACGGCAAAAAAAAAGGAATCAGCCTTGGAACTTCCTCATCTAACCAAATAGAGATTTCTGGAAAGTCAGTGAAGGTGGTAGAGAATTTTCAATATTTTGGGAATATTGTCTTTACTAGAACTAGATACAATCAAAAGGCCTGCGTTCGAAATGCTGTTCAGAATATGGACAAACAACTCTATCAGCCTAAAGACCAAGCTACGACTGTTGCGCTCCAATGTTGAATCCGTGCTTCTTTATAGGTGCAGCACTTGGAAATTCACACACCGGCTGTCACACGAAAGTTGCAAACGTTTGTGAATAGATGTCTGCGAAATATCTTGAAAATTATCTGGCCCAACCGTACCTCTAATAATGAATTTCATGCGAGAATAGGTCAGAAACCCATTGATTCCATCATACGAAGACGTAAGTGGCAGTGGATTGGGCATAAGCTTCGTAAAGGTCACGAGTGCTTTGCGAGTCAAGCGATGCAATGGAGGCCTCTCACGCAGAGAGGCAGACCAGTTGGCCGACCTAGAAGTACTTGGCGAAGAACGATCGAAGAGGAATCAGCACAACGGGGAAGAGTTGGAGAGAGCTGAGATACATCTCCAGAAACCCGACATGATGGCGAGTATGAGTAGTGGAGGCGCTATGCACCGCAAGGGAAAACTCACGGACGCAATTTATCCGAGGACCTAAGTGAGAGTTATACTAAACCACCTCAACCACAAACATCTAACACCCTGCTTAAAACGAAAGCAAAAAAGCGCAGACAATGTCGAACGAACCTTCTAATGTACATACTCGTAAACCAGATTATTCACAAATCCTAAAGCTATTTTAACTGCCTTCAGTTGCGCACTCCAAGTCGCTTGATGTGACCTTCTACTTGTGCGCTCCACCTAAGAGGAGGCCTACCTGTACCGCGTTGTCTTTCTGGGCTAGATTCGAAGACTATGCGGGCCGGAGCCCTGCAGTTCATTCGCTATACATGCCCTACCCATCCCAAGGGAATGATGCTCAATTTTCTGACTAAATCGATATCGCTGTACAGCTCGTATAGTTCACCTTTGAATCTTCTCCTCTAAAGCCCATCAACGCAAACGTGACCGAATATTTTTCAAAGGATTTTTCTCTCGAATAGAATGAGGATATGGGTCAATTCTTCTGCGCCATAAAGTAGAACTGGGATGATTAAGGTTTTCTATAGAGTCTCCTAAGTTTTTCGGGATAGGGCCGCACTACTTAATTCCCTGCTTAGCCCAAAGAAGCAGCGAATTGCAAGAGTAATTTTTCATTTTATTTCTGCTGAGGTGTTGTTGGCAGAACCCATAGGAAAGCCAATGTAGATAAAGTCTGTTACTAACTCGAAATTACATTGTAGTTGTCGATTGGGACGTTCTGTCCAATTCGTTGGTGTTGTGTGTCCCTTCTTGGTGACATTGTATACCTGGTTCTGCCCACATTTATCGCTAAACCCATTTCGACAGCTTTCTTTTCAATACTAGCAAACGCACCGATGACAATCCGCTGAGTTCTCCCAATTGTGTCGATATCATCCGCGTACGCTAGTAGTTGCACAGACTTTTGTGCCTCCAGTTTTCGCTCATTGTTGTTCGCACAATCCCTTCAAGAATGATGTCAAGGACGACACACAACAGCGCGTCACCGTGTCTAAAACCATTATTGACATCGAAAGTCTCGGTTAAGTCGTTACCGACTTTGACAAGGCAGCAAGCGTCCTCCATCGTTATTCTACACAGACGGACGAGCTTGACAGTGATGCCAAAACTAGACATGGTTCTATATACGAGTACATAGCTCGTCTCTATAAATACTTTCATACTCATGTACGACCTTAAAATCGATCAAAAGATGGTGGGTATCGATTGGGACTTCTTGAGTTTTTCCAGGCAAGAGTATGAAGATTTGATAAGATCTTGTATGCGACGTTGTGGAAACTTATACTTCTATGGTTGGCACAGTTTTGTTGATCAGGCAAACGGGTGATGAGATTTCATTCTGTTAAAAGATTTGGTGCATAATCTTCCAGCAGCTATGTATACCCCTGCGGGTAAGCCGTCAGGTCCAGCTGATTTGTTGGATTTCATCTTAGATATTGCAGCTCTTACTTCGTTTTGGTCAGCTGGATGGAAGTGTCGTCTATGTTGAATGGTCTATCCCCTTCATCGCCGTTATATAGTCTGCGGAAAAAGTTTTTCCATATTTTCAACACCGACTGTGATTCTACTACAAGGTTTCCTTCTTCATCTGTAGAGGTTTCTGTACAGTCTTCTTGCCTTGACATATTCTTTTTGCCTGTCCTCAATAACTTCAATCGCGCGCTTTTCTTGTTTTTTTTTTTTTTTGTTCTGGAGAAGCCGATGTTATTCCAGTCTTTTCTGCTCGCAGAGTTCACGAGCAGTTTTCGTCCTTCGTTATAGCGCCGTTTTGTAGGGTTCTTGCTGCATGGCCCCGCTGTCATTCTTCATCAAACCAGGGATTTCTTGGTGGTGGTCGGGTGACACCCAGCACATCAATTGCGGCGTCTCTGATGGCACGTTGTCAGCATTGCATTGCTATTTGTCGTCGATACTTGATGTTAGCGGCATAGGAGTTGTTGACAGATTTCAGGATACGTTTTGGGGAAAACTATGCTGGTCTCTTGCGATTGCAGCTCTACTACGATATATCTTCTCACAATAGTTCTTCTTTGCTGTGGGGAATCCACATCCGCACCTTGAATGCAAGAAGTTGATGATCCGAGGCAATGTTGGTTGCTCGGAATATTCGGACGTCCAAGATACCGGAGGCATGCTTTACGTCTATCGCAATTTGATCAATTTTATTTAGCGTTTCGTGACCCGGAGACTGCCATCTCCCCTTGTGTAAATCTCGGTGAGGAAACCGTGTGGTTGTCATACTAATATTTCGTCGCGCCGCCAAATCAATAAGCCTAAATCCGTTGTTGGACGGGGTGTCGTGTAGGCTATGTTTACCAACTGTCCTACTAAAGAAGTCCTCCTGGCCTAGTACTATTTTAGCGTCATACTTCGGACATCATTGTCAAGATGTTCGTATAAATATTCTTTCGTTATTTCGTCGTAGGTGCATGGGAGCATTTAAGGCTGATAGAGCTGGAGAATAATGAAGCTGGCTCTTCTGGTGATTGACCAGCAAGCACGAGAATGATATTTTGATTGGATGCATGAACCAAGGTATTAACGGAGTATGGACAATAAGTTCAATCCTTATGCCCTATTGACATGAAGTCGAAGTGAAAGTGGAAAATTTCTGCTAATGCCTCGTATAACATCCTATTTACGATGGGATTTTCTCACTGAGACAAATCCTTCAAAGGACAAAGGAATTACAATTCGAAACTGACTTTCTATTCATAGAATTTCTCATTTTGAGATCCAGATCAGCAAGCACTCGGTTGACTCATTAATCAATTTCAAACCCAGACAATTGAATTAAATTGTTTGCATCATTCAAATGGCCCAATTCTGAGAGAAATTCTCTATTATTCCCAACACAAAAGACTTTCAAATTAAGCTTCCCAACAGCGTTGTTTCTCTGCAAAGTGCTTCCAACTTGGGCATATTCAGGTTAAGTTAATTATGATCCCTCCAGGGACCTCCTACTTCGATGGTAAAATATACTCGTATACCCACATTTCAATGAAACACTAATGAAACATTAAGTCGCAGCAAGTTTCAATGTACGACCGCCTCCAATTCCTTTAATCATGCCGCCCCACCTGGGTCATCAATTTACGAAGTAGAAGGAATATTTGCCACCTCCTCCAGAGTACTACGGATTACCATTAAAGTGGTAACACATTCTCCATAATTTATGAACTACCTATGCAACACAATACGATTGCCATTTGTCTTCTTACCTGCTCCCCAGGTCTCCGTTGGATTCATAGTTTCTAGAACAAAGGGCAATTGCCTCAACCCACGCTATAGCCATTTGCATTTGAATTTCCGCTTCCGCTCAATTTCCACGGAAAACTGCCAAAAGTCACGAGTACGCTGAAAGCGGATACCACGGCACTACCATGGCTCGGTGGTTGCGAAGCCTCCTTGCATCTGTCTGAAAACCGGCGGTGAGCGCCAGGATAATTTATTTTCATTACACCACCCTTTGATTTACTTCCGCTTATTCAGATTTGTTCACCGAATGCATATTTTACTCAATTTCTTTCTTTTTAATCTCTCGTTTCATGTTTTTGCGAAAATCCTTGACGTCAATCACGACTCGACAGAACACCGACTGCATCCAGTAATCTAACACAAAATGGACATAAAACAGGAACCGGATTCACGATTTATCATGGAGATGGTACAACCACAACAGCGTCTATCACAGCCACCGCACCAAATGGCAGTATATCAAGTCCGGCCCGACGCAGAGAGGTCTCACCGATACAGAATCACGTAAGTACAGACACGAGATACGAGAGTATGTACTCGTACACTTTTATCTCAGCATCCCAAATCAGGGAATGCCTTTGAGATTCATTCGGTTTTATCGTTATCCTTTTGCATTCCTTGTAGTCGTTATCCATTTGGGGGAATGATGATAGGGTGTCCTGATCTCCAGAGAAGGGGTTCTTTAAGGTGGCCATGTGCGGAATCTTATCTGTCATATCTCGTGCGAGATGTTAGACCGAATCGGGGTGACTTTAAACCCCATGAAGGGTGTACCCAAGTTCTTTTAAAGTTCCCTTTAATCATCGCAGAGTCTGCATGGAATTCCAATTCCTTTAACAGGAAAACTTTCCTGCAAGCGTGACCACTGGGAAAGAAATTATTCTTTGAAAGTGGAACGGACCCAGACCAAAAGGGGAGGTAAGAAATGGAAATGTTTTCCATCTTCAAAAGAGAATTTTATTGCAAAAGTTGTACGACGAAGGCGTTCTATTCCCTTTTTTTTTTTGTTTATGTCGGTGTTGTTTAACTTTTGCCTTGGGTCTTGCGAGAAGAAAAATGTGTCCGTTCCAATTAGTTGTTCAGGCCTTTTGCAAGTACTTTGAGTTGCTTTACTGGCTCTTTTTGAGTTCCGTGAAATGCCTGTTGTAATTATTCATTCGAGTTCTCTAGAACTCACTGAAGGATGATCACTTAAGTTTATTTTTTAGTAAATAAAAAGAAATACAAATTGTAGAATGTAGTCGACCCGGTCTGCGTTATCGTTTTCTCCTTTTAAGTTGGCTCGACGATGGCGGTAGTTGCAAATTCGGAGCGCCTCAATTACTTAGTCCTTCTAATCGAGATTTTCTGTTAGTTCCACCAGTGCATTCCGCAGTTACGCCCTTTTTTAAGTCAATGCGGCATAAAGCTCATAATTCCGCCTGTGAAATTGTAAAGAATGGTCCTTTCTTGGAATATTTTCAATATTTCCCTATCGCTGTTCCTCATCATCTATTTTCTTGTTTACTGAGGACGATGCACTAGCTGTTGACTTTTTTTATTTAACTTTTGATTATGATAGACTCTATGATAGACTGCGCCGCAACTAATATGACTCCCCTACTATCGGGGTCCTTGTTTCGAATTAGCCACATCGAGTTGGTTGAAGTCATGGTCCAGAAGAGTACGCCATCTTAGGTAAAGTCTTCCTATAATGCGTTGCCCCACTGTGTTGAATTCGAAGATCTTCCCAGCTGGACTCTTGCTGTACATTGGTTCTACTTGATCTATTATTTTATTCATTATTATGTAGGCGCTACAGCCCGGGGTGAAGCTGGGCCTCAACCAATAAGCCACTCCAATTAGCGCGATCTTCAGCTAAATGCCTCCAATTTCGCACACCAAGTTGGTTGAGGTACCCTCCCATTTGCGCGTGCCACCTAAGGCTAGTCCTTTCTCTACTGCGTTGCCCCTCTGAATTAGAGTCGAAGATTCTGGGGGCTGGAGTGTTGGTGTTCATTCGCTCTACATGTCCCAGCCATCTCAAACGCCAAATGCGCAGTTTTTTGACTAGGTCGATGTCGCTGTACAGCTCGTAGAGTTGATCGTTGAACCGTCACCTCCAGAACCCGTCAATGCATACGGGACCAAATATTTTACGAAGAATTTTTCGCTCAAAACGACCATCCGCTTTAGAAAGAGTTCAAGCTTCGGAACCATAGAGCAGGACTGGGATTACAAGGGTCTTCCCTGTTACAGTTGCTTTCTCAGTCCAAAGAAACAGCGATTGGTAAGCGTTATTCTTCGTTTGATTTCTGAACAGATGTCGTTTTCAGATGTAATAGCAGAGCCGAGGTAGATAAAATCCCTTACTATCTCAAAGTTATAGCTGTCGATTGTGACATTCTGGTGGATTCTTCTTCTTATTGACAGCATATATGTACTTTGTTTTGCCCTCGTTTACCGCTAGACCCATTTTTGTCGCTTCTGTTCCTATACTCATGTCTCATGACAGCGCGTCGCCTTGCCTAAATACTTTTTTGATATCAACGGTCTCGATTAGGTCGTAATCGACCTTTCTAGATCGTCATCCTGCACAAGCGGACGAGTTTGGCAAAGATGCCAACATTAGACATGGCCCTGTATAGCTCGTTTCATTAGATGCTCTTGCTGCCTTGAATAGTTCGGTGGAAAGGCCGTCCGGCCCGGCAGCCTTGTTCGACTTCAGTTTAAATGCTTCCATCCTCACTTCATTTTGGCCGGGTGGAAGGGATTCTTGACTTGCATCGTCAATATTGAATGGTTTCCTCTGTCTGACAGCGGAATTTGTGTCGTCTTCACCGTTTAGCAGTCTGCAGAAATGGTTTTCTCATATCCTCAGCAGCGACTGTGACTCTACTACTAGGTTTCATTGTTCATCTCTATAGGTTTCCGTTCGGGTCTTACGTGTATTACCCTGACACGTTCTTTTTACCTTTTGGTAAAATCTCCGAACATTATTTCTGGAGTAGCACCTCTCTATTTCCTCGACCGCGCGCTTCTCGTGCTCTTTCTTTTTTCTCCGGAGAAGCCGATGTTCTTCCCTCCTCTTTTGCTCGTAGAGCTCACTTGCCGCTCTCGTCCTTTGCTGTAGTGCCGCTTTGCAGGCATGTTTTTTTTGCTGTATGTCATCCATTGGAGCCACCGCGTTGTGGGGCTTAAGACATTGTAGGGGTCTTCCCTCCATCTATCTTCATATTGGACAACCAATTGCGGGCCCTGGGTCTTCCTGTAATGTTATTTGATGAGGAGTAAGCTTGAACTTCAAGCCATTTCAGGCGTTGTTAACCTTAGCAGCTCATTCATTAAGGACATCCTTGGAAAATGCGCACTCGGTAAACCAATGTTTGAATTTTCACTTCACAGCCTTGCTTAGCATCGCCGGTGTCTGTTTTTTTTATAATTGCTAGCGAATTTAGAGTGGGCGTAACAAATATACGTGGGCTAAAAAGCAACCCCTTTTCCGGAATCAACTTCATGTGATTCAAATTCCATCTCCGTAAGCACTACTGCTTTATTTACAGAAGCCCAAAACTGGACATAGAAAGAATTGTATCCCTGTATCCTCATACTGATATCGTGATTACGGGCGATTTCAATACACACAATTCTGGTTGGCTTCGACATTCAGGGCAGACAACACCCGGAGGACGGTGTTGATTTTTCGCTGTGGAAAATAACCTAACCCAGTTTGTAAATGAGCCTAGACGAATACCAGACGTTGATAGCCATACCGCCAACACGCTGAACTTGCTTTTAACTTCTCGCTCTGATAAGTACACCGTAGATTTGCTCTCCCCTCTAGACTCGTCGGATCATTGTGTCATATCAGCTAATTTCTCGTACACCCACCACACAGTTAGAGAAAAGACTCCTAAAAGAAACGTATGGCAATACGAGAAAGCCAATTGGAGCGGACTTAACAACTTCTTTAGGAATTTTAGCTAGTCATTATGTTTCCTCGATAACGACGTGGATGCCGCTGCTGACATGATCACAGAAACTATTCTCGTTGGAATAAGATCCTTTATCCCTCGCCGGATGAAGAGTACCAGACCAAAAGAAAAGGCATGGTACGTCTCAAGCTGTAAAGAGGCTGTCAGGGTTAGAGAAATGTTTTTTCAGCCCTTCAAGACCAACCCTACAGAGGTAAACTGAAAAAGTTCCAACAAGCCAGAAATATTACAATGTCCCAGAGGTAATAAAAGATTTTGGTCGTTTGTCAAAAACATCAGAAATTCTGCCTCATCCTCCATCCCAACGCTCATTTACAATGGCATTCCAGCTGTCAGCTCTGTGGACAAGGCCAATCTGCTTGCTGCACACTTTGCGGCCAGCTCAGCACTCCCAGATTTTTCTTTATCTCCGCCTACACTTGAGTGTGTCGAATCTTCAATGGGACAAATCCACTTTCGCAGTCGTGCAGTAGCAAGAGTTCTTAAAGATCTTAACATTCACAAATCCGCTGGTCCAAATGGCATATCTCCCCACTTTTTGAAGAGGTGTTCTTCCTCGCTGGCAAAACCACTGCGTAGGCTTTTTCATCAATCCTACTCTTTAGGACTCTTTCCGAGCAGATGGAAAACAGCATTTGTCCAGCCCGTCCCTAAAAAAGGCGAATCTTCTTCTCTCTCTGCTCCTATAGACCCATTGCACTTACGTCCCTTCTTTCCAAGGTCATGGAAACGCTGATAAACCGTCAGCTCATGAAATAT
The DNA here is from genome assembly GCA_963966105.1 of Volucella zonaria. Taxonomy (NCBI): domain Eukaryota; kingdom Metazoa; phylum Arthropoda; class Insecta; order Diptera; family Syrphidae; genus Volucella; species Volucella zonaria. The sequence continues at coordinate 190,169,122 of OZ014531.1, forward strand.
CTCGAAACACGAAAACTTCTCAATGACCGGCAATATGGTTTTCGTACCAACAGGTCCATTGGTGATCTGATGCATGTCTCCCCGAAAAGTGAAACCAGCGCGTACATCAATCTGGCAAAAGCAAGATAGTTGCACTTGATATTTCTAAGGCAGTTGGCAGAGTTTGGCATCAGGCTCTTTTGTCGAAAATGCTTGCTTTTGATGACTCTCTTCTTCAATGGATTAGAAACTGCCTTTCGGAATGTTGAATTCAAGTTGTCTTGGATGGCTTCAAGTCTGTTATTCACAAAATAAAGGCTGATGTGCCCGTCTCCGACGTTCTTTTTAATTTTTATCAACGATCTCTTGTCTGCCACCAATATGCTAATCCAATATATTCCTTTGCTGATGACAGTACTCTCTGCTTTTCATATTCATTTTCGGACTCACGTCCGTGCTCTTCGGCTGTTGAACGGGAACGGCTGCGTGTGTTAAGCTCAATAAATTCCGATATTGACAATATAACTAATTGGGGAATTATCAACTTTTAATTTAATGCTGTCTGCTGTCATTAAAGTGAAATTTAAACACCCAGCCATTATCCATGAATGGCACTTGCATAGTCAAAACCGAAAAACCTCCCATTCTTGGTATGTGTGTCAATGACGACTAACGTTGGAATGACCACATATTCGATGTCGCCAAAAATGCAGCGAGATGTCTTGGTTTCCTCAAGCGATGTAAGAAATATTTCAGACTTCTGACATGGTACAATGCCCACATCTGGTCAGGTGCGCCTAAGACCTCTTTGCACTTGCTAGATAGGATCCCAAATCATGCGATAAAACTCATAGGTGATGCTAGTATTGCACAGTCACTCGACACCGTTGAACACTGGCGTAATGTCTCCTGTCTCACTTTGTTATATCTTTATTTTCACCACCAGTGCTCCACTGAAATTGTCAGTAGCATTCCGCCCCTTCAAATTTTTAATCGTAACACCCGTTTCGCTATGAATACTCATCAGTTCACCCTCAAGCCCACCTTCGAACGTACTCTGAAATATCATGATTGTTTAATAAGCCGTACAATTCGCTTATGAAATGCCCTGCGGAGCTAGCAATTTTTTAGTCATTGCAACTTGCAAACATTTAAAACCAACGCACATCGGTACCTCTCTTTTTTCCCTCCCAAAATTCCTTTCTCGCCCGAGCTATGTGCAAACTTCTTAAGGATACATGAATCTCTTGTACGCGCCGCAATTTAAAAAAAATGTCCTTGCTCATCTCTTCAGATTTCTGATTAGGTCTAGCTGGCTTGACACGGTCTGTTCACCTTCGAGTGTTGATCTCGGAATATCACCCACCTAGCGTTTCCTCGATTACGCGCTCTTTCTCTTTCCTCTGGTGTCTAAATTATGTGTATACGAACTATATATTGTAAGAGTACCTTGTGTCAGTCGCAACATGATTATGAGCACGTTCCTTTGCGAATACTGAAGTGAGGAAACCATGTGGTAGGGCTAGCGATATTCCACCTATTGGAAATTCAATTCCATAAGCCCGATCCCAGATGTGGTGTCGTAGAACGGAGGTGTTCCTATTTTGCCTTTAGAATCACATTAAACGATTTTAACGTCATATGATACTTAGGACATTGCCCAAAGCACTTTCTATTTCTTCTATGGGGCAGGCAAGATAATCCTTGATTCGCATTGTTACAAATTTTCTCAAATTTTCGTCACATTAGTCCGCCGATTACAACATATTTTCAACCGAATTGACACTGTTTCAGTAGCAATCACCGTTGTATTATATATGAGACGGTTTTTCATTGTCCTTTTGACCGGTCAATCCCATCATATTTATTGAATGAAGGTGGCATCTGCTTTATAACAGATACGGCTATAAAGCATATATATACGAGTTCCGATATTGTTGTTTTGCAACAGCAAAATTTTTACGTGTCTGGACACAGAACCCCTAATTTGAAGGATTAGTCTCAGTCTGGATATTTCGAAGCCTGTATGTAATCCGCTTTTGATCGGTTTTCGTTATCCGCTGTCTTTATTTCAGCACCCTAACTATTTGAAAATTCTTAATCCTCAGCTCTGAAAACGAGACCAGACCGGTAGTTGGCGGTCCTCGGTAAGTTGAAATACGCAGAATTGGTGTGCACCTTAATCGTACAACACCTAAAAATATCTATCTGGCTTCTATTTGCTGTATCATGTCGCTGGGCCCCCGCCCAATTATCAAGGCTTCAATGACGTTGTCTAATAAAAAGCGGGGGCAGATTATTCTTACTGGTCTTATCGTAAACATCTTCAGATTACAGCCTCTGAATGGTTGCTACGATTTGACCAGTTACAAGTTGACGGTCATAGGTCTTGTTGGTGGCTTGACCACCGGTAGTCCATACCAGGACTTAAATCACGGTACCATGGGAGTCAGCAGCCCCCGGGATTTCGGTCCGGGCCTGACTTGTTAGAGGTAGGCCCCCTTGTGGGAGCGTCATGGTGGCTGTGGTTTAAACCCAAATCGCGGGTACGGGTATTCCTTGGTTTTTCCCATTGTAGAGTTGCAAATAAAGTACTGGGTGCTGTGACCCTAAGAACAGCAAGAGGTTTTAGGTCGGCCCCGACTCTTACCAAGGGTGGAACTTGTGCCTCCAAGACAAGCTCTTCTTTGGTAATATACTATTAATGTAGGTATGCGATGGCAAGGCGTATCCTTGCTCCCTACGGGTGTATGGGCACCTCGTAAACATAAGGTCTTATGACAGGTGGTTTACGTTAAAAATCCAGGTACGTTCTGTATCATGAAGTTGCCAAAATGCGGTAATAGATTCTGGAGTTTCGTGGCATTCTGATTAGGGCCCATCAGGTTTTCTACAGACCATTAAAAGCACTCACACATTACAGAAGATAGAATTTTATTTGCATTGCTGAGGACCTCTATGCTACCACGGCCAATGCAGCGTCCTCCTAGTATTTCTCTACTTTTAAGTCTCTTTTCTTTTGTTGCAAGGAAGTAGAGAGGTGCTTCGCCCCACAAATGTGAACCAGGTATCTACCTACCACAAATATCATTTGTTACTAACCAACAAAAGTCTGAAATAAGCATTAGCAGATTCAAGTCAGCCCCGCTTTAAGATGCTCCATCTGTAATTCTGTTGTGTATAATGTTTCATTGTTCAAGGGTAGCCAAGACTAATGCCCCATCTGAATCTTAAACAACGTCTTCCTGCCCTAAGGCTGTTGTTCCTTTTAAAAATAAAATAAATAAAAACGAAAGGATTTCATCCATTTCGTTGACCACGCACTAATTGCAACATCTTCAACGAACCGAATGACTCCAAAAAAAAAAAAAACAAGAAAAAAGTTTTCATTTCACATCTGCCGCTGACCTTTTTTTATGCGAGCAAAAATTGTATCCCTAATCCTTTGCGTCCTTCCGTCAAGGAATTTCTTTTCCGTCGTCCCTATTTCATCATTTCTAAAAGTTCTCAAGCATGTCATGGTTCTCGGGAGTCGTGAGCAGAGCACTATTCTCAACGTACGAACGGAAATTGCAGTGGGAAACGCAGAAGATAGAGTTGGTATAGTTGTCGTGATTGCTGTTGGTGATAGAACAAACCAACGTTCCTTCCTCCTTGGAGAAAAACACACAAAAAAAAAAAAAACAACTCATCCGTCCGAAAGTAGGAAAAAAGAAAACCGTTATACTCGTACACAAACAACACACAACAACAAAACCCAGTAATCCCCATTAATCCCGGGGATTTAAATAAAAACACAACAAAGACGGCACAAGCTTTCGCATTCGTGTCCTGAATAAGGACAGTGTAGCCGTGTATATGTGTACAGAATGAGGAGGACAAGAAAAATAAAAACAGAAACAGAAACAAAAGCAACAACAACAACAAAGCCTCTGCGCCAAACGAGGAAATAACGGTACAAAAAGAATTCCGGAAATGAGAACGACAATCCTGGTGAATTTATTTCTGTCTACGTTTGCACGTTTGTTTTGTTTTCAATTTTCTTCCTCTTTTTGTTGTGATGATATTCATACTCGTACGTAGGCTGAAGCGATAACTCCGGTGCGGAATTCAGTAATGAACACAATCCGAGGGGATGATGATGATAAAAGAGGTTACAATGCAGAAGGGATGTCAACAGCAAAATAATCTCATTCAAATCGTTGAGTGCTGCGAGTATTTCAGCCCAACCATAGCAGGTCGCATGTTCAGGTTGACAGTTTGATATCTGTGTTTAATCTGGCTTCTTCCCCGGGGGGGGCTACAACGATGGAGATAGGTTTGAACTATCTCCTCCTAAATCAATCATGTCTCCAACCCCTGCTGCTGAGAATAATCCAGGGCATGTGGTGTTTGCCATTATAAATTTCTTACATTCAAAACCAATGCAGGGGTTAACTCACATTTTCTTTATCTTTTCTATTTTTTTTCTTCTTTTTTTCAGACGACAAGCCGCTTTGGATGGCAATCTCCGAGTGAAGATTCAACAATGTCTCCGAAATCCGATAATTTTCTCTATGTCCATCATCCAAGTGTGAAGGCTCAAACGCTATCGTCGACAAACAATAAGGGATCACAGCAAAGGGGAAGCATCGGCAGCGGCGGTAGTGGTAGCTGCAGCATCATTACCGACCACAGTGGCAAAGAACCACAGCCAACAGGAAAGCGAACCAAAACTCTCTCACCAAGCAGCATGTTCCGACGCAAATCCAATTCAAATGCGGCCGCGACGAATGCTAAGCATTCTACGTCACAAATTCATCCGGCCGCAACAACAGACAAGTCAAAGCAGAAATATTCTTCAAATTACCAGAGGGGCTGCTCCAATGGACACTATGAGGAAATCATCCACAATACACAGAACAATAACAACCAACAGATACAGCATCAACAATTGCAGCAGCATCACCGGCAGGAGTACATTTTAGAGCAAAGTGACTTGACGAGATACCACAATGGTGGCACTAGCAATGGCAGCGGCGACGGCAGAGGAAAAAATGACGCAGCTTCTCGCTACGGAAAGTTACTTCCATCGAAGATGAATGGCGATGGGTATAATCCATCCCAGCAGCAACAGCAGCAGCAGCAGCAGCAGCAGCATTCTCAACAATTTGGGTCGTATGACAGTCTGAATGCAAACATAGCGTACGCAGTTAGTGGTGAACTAGACGAGAGGGTTCCCAGTAACAATAACCATGCTGCGACTGGTACTGCTGGTGTTGGTGGTGTTGGAGGATGTCCTGTAAATAGTGGCTACCAGCAGCATCCACAGGCCCCAGGGGGTGTTTGTGGCAATTCGAATGTGGTGTTACGCAATGGCTATGAAGTAAATCGTCAAATGTTAAGGTCAAGTCGTTACAATGGCACTGGGGCTGGTGCTGGTGCTGCTGCTGGTGCTGGTGCCGGTGTTGCGGTTGGCAACGGAATGATGCAGAACGGTCCAGTGAACCATCCCATTGGTCATGTTATGAATAGTCTTTCGTCGCCCGAGAGTGCTTACTCCACAGGGTATTCCACCGATGGAACTTCGCCAGGTGAGTTCGGAATTTCCCTTCTATTTATTTACCTTTTTCCAGATTTGGGTTCCAGGTTGTGGTTTTTAGGATCTCGCTTCCTTGTGTTTTTGTTGAAGTGGCACACAAGTATGAGGTCGTCTGTTTAATTTAAAGTTTCCTTATTCTGCGAAATGTTTAAATGAGGTGTGTAATGAAAAATGACGATGTAAATTGAAGTCGAGGGGTGCAAATAAATTCCAACGAATGTGGGAGTCAAACAGACGTTTATCTTTCTCTGTGTTTTTGTTTAAATTGTTTTGGAAGGATAGAAGGAATGTAATTAAAATTCAAAACGAATAGGGCTCGTTGTACAGGTGTTAACTCCTTGAATCATGATACGAAATTCCGTAACTTCGTCTGAGCCCAAACATGTAGATTTATGACAAGATCGACCTCCCAACTGGAGTGTCTTTCCAAATACCTGCAGTAAAGCTTTCTTTATTTAGGTCGGTTTTTCTCGCAATTGGGTCTCTGAGATCTAGTCGCTTTCATATATTCTATAGCATATGTAGTCCCTTTTATCTTCATACTCGGCATAGAACCTCTAACTTCTGGTTATTGGTAGCATAGAGCTGGTATCAGCATTTTCTAGGGCGAGTCATGTCAAAATGAAAAGACTGACTAGGAGTAGTTTTAACTTCCAATAGCAAGTGATTGGATTCTAAGCCGTTCGTGCCTGGTTATACACTGACAGCTCCAAGTTTAAATTGTGTTCCCAATCTATAAGGATGCAAGCTTGTGCATGGCCTAACTTCTCAATCTCAATCGTTGCGTTTGAAATGGATTCTACTGGACTATGCCATTGTGCACATGCTGTACACTTTTCATCTCGTTCATGTGCTCTTCTTGCACCAATATTTTACTTGATTTTGAAAGTGCCGATATATTGCGTACCGATCTTGATGGTGTAACATCATTCTGCATCAATACTTACTTACTTACTTACAGTCCTGGGTGGACCTGGCCTCAACCAATAAGCCTTTCCAATTAGCGCGGTCTATGGCTAACTCCCTCCAGTTGCGCACTCCAAGTTGGTTGAAGTCCCCTTTCACTTGTGCGCGCCACCTAAAGCGAGGCCTTCTTCTACTGCGTTGACCCTCCGGGCTGTTGGTGTTCATCCGCTCTACATACATGTCCCATCGACCTCAAACGCCCAATGCGCAGTTTTTTGATCAGGTCGATGTCGCTGTACAGCTCGTAGAGTTCATTGTTGAATCGTCTCTTCCAGAACCCGTCAACGCATACGGCACCAAAGTATCTTACAAAGAATTTTTCTCTCAAAACGACCAAGGATATCTTCATCCGCTTTAGAAAGGGTCCATACTTCGGAACCATAGAGCAGGACTGAGATTACAAGGGTTTCCTTGGTTGTTCATGAGAGGGCCTTACTACACAGTTGCCTTGTCAGTCCAAAGAAACAGCGATTGGCAAGCGTTATTCTTCGTTTGATTTCTGAAGAGATGTCGTTTTCAGATGAAATAGCAGAGCCGAGGTAGACAAAGTCCCTTACTACCTCAAAGTTATAGATGTCGATTGTGACATTCTAGCCGATTGGTTGACGTTGAGTGTCCCTTCTTGTTGGCAATATATGATTTGTTTTGCCCTTGTTTACCGCTAGACCCATTTCGATAAAAAGGTGGTGAGTATCTGAACTTCTTGGATTTTCTCCAGGATCTGTCCTAGTGTGAATATTTAGTCAATTGTGGACTTACCGGGCGTAAAACCGCACTGATAAGGTCCAATCAGATCGTTGACAAATGGTTTCAGGCGCTCGCATAATACGACAGTCAAGATTTTATATGCGATGACCGATATCTCTATAGTTGGCGCAGTTTAGAGGGTCTCCTTCTTGTGAACCTGACAAACGATGCTGAGGTTCCATTCATCAGGCATACATTCATCCGACCAAATCTTGGAAATAAGTTAGTGTATGCTCTCTACCAAGTCAACTCCTGTTGCCTTTAATAGTTCGTCGGGTAGTTTGTCCGCCCCGGCAGCCTTCGACTTCAGTTTGGATATTGCTATACTCACTTCATTTTGGCCGGGTGGACGGGATTCTTGACTTGCATCGTCAAGATTGAATGGTTCGCTCTGCCTGTCAGCGGAATTTGTGTCTTCCTCGCCGTTTAGCAGTCTGCAGAAATGGTTTCTCCATATCCTCAGCACCGTCTGTGACTCTACTACAAGGTTTTATTGTTTATTTCTACAGGTTTCCGTTCGGGTCTTATTACCTTTTGGAAAACTTCCGAACAATATTCCTGGAGTAGCACCTCTATTCCTCGATCACGCGCTTCTCATGCTCTTTCTTTTTTGTCCGGAGAAGCTGATGTTCTTCCCTCCTCTTTTGCTCGTTGAACTCACGAGCCGTTCTTGTCCTTATGTGCAGCGCGGCTTTATAGGCATGTTGTTTTGCTGCATTTGCTTGCCGGCACTCTTCATCAAACTAGGGATTTCGTGTTGGTGGACGAGTGAAACCCAGGACGTCAGCTGCTGCATTTCTGATGGCTTCTCGGCATTTAAGCCACTGGTCTTCAGCACTTGATGCTAGCTGCAAAAAACTTCTCAAGAAGTTCAGGGATTCGCGATCGGCTAAGGTTCTGGCGGCTTGTTGCGATTGCAACCGTTCCACGTTACCTCTCCTCAAAGCATTTCCTCGTTGTTGTGGCGTCTGAGGTATCCGTAGGCGTACTTTGTCTGCAACTAGGTAGTGGTCCGAGTCTATGTTGGCCGCTTGGAATGTTCGGACATCGAAAATACTTGAGCAGTGCCTTACATCGATCGCAACATGATCAATCTGGTTGACAGTTTGCTGATCTGGTGTCCCTTGTGAATATTGAGGTGAGGAAACCGTGTGCTTGCTATTGTAACGTCCCGCAGCGAAATCGATTAGCTTAAGTCCGTTTCCAGACGTGGTGTCATGTAGGTTACCAAAGATCTCCTCTCCAATTTCGGCGTTAAAGTCGCTTAGGACGATTTTAACGTCATTCATCGGACATTGTTCGTAGGTTTTGTCGAGGAGCTCGTAGAAACTTTCCTTGATAGCATCGTCCTTTGCTCATTTGAGGCGTGAGCGTATATAAGGCTGATGTGAGCGAATTGATACGGACTGTTATAAGGCGTTCACTCACGTGTCGAAAGCTCAAAACTTCTTGCCTAAGTCTGCCCCTCACAGCAAACACGCATACAATAACCGTTTCCGTTTTTCATCTTTCTTTTACCCGGCCAATCTCACAGCACTTCCTCGATGGCGGTGATATCTGCTTTATAGCAGTCTTGGGTCTCCGCTAAGTGTTCATCTGCACGCGGTCTGTTTAAAGTCCGAACGTTTCATGTGCCGATCCAAAAGTCGTTGTCCTTTGCTCGTTTTTCAGGGTCATCAACAGTGAATCCTTCCTTATCTGAGGTTATTCGTCGCTTCGTAACAATTGTTTTTTTACGTGGTTGGACAGTTAACCACACGCACAGCCCCCAACCTGGAGGGCCAAATATAGATGGCAAAACTCGAGGTATCATTGTGCAGCTTCTGTTTTTGAATACAAGTGCTGGACATCGCCTTAAAATCTTGTTTAGAATCTGCCGTGATATATATGTTCAGTGAAGATTTTCCTATCTTGAAGGCACACTTTTATACATATCAGGTTGCGAATGAGTGATTTGGTGTTTACACATGGCACAGAACTGACAGAGCATAGACTCTCCTCCTTCACTCAGGATCGGGAGAAGAAAACTATGCTTCGAATTGATCTACTTACTTGGTTGAGCCAATGTTGAAACCAATAAACCTTTCCAAATAACGCAGTCTTGAACTGTCTCGAAGTACGCACTCGAAGACCATTGACGTTTCCTTCCACGTTTTACGCACGTTAACTAAGGAGAACTCTACTGCGTTGTCCTGCGACTAATACGCGTTTTTCTAACCACTGTAAGGCTTATAGGGATCGCTATAGATGAACAGACTTTTGGAAAATCGTGTCTCTGTCTTGGCTTGTGATTGTCACAAATTTTGTCAAGTGTGATACTAAGAAAGTCACATGATAGAATATCACTGTCGGGGCAAGATCGCTCCCAGCCTTTATGGAACAGCAAGCGTTCTCCATCGTCGTTGTGTACATTCTGACGTATTTATGAGGGATAAAAAACCGCACATAGCTCTGAATAGCTCATCCCTAAAGATGCTGCTATATTGATAAACCAGTGTCTAAACCGATGTAGATGTCTTGGGTTTTCTCTAGAATCTGCCGGTCTAAAACAGTACTCAAGGAGCCTACCACATCGTGGTCAGATGGTTTTGCGTGTCCTCTAAATATGATATTCTAGGGAGTCTTCCAAGAAGAGGTGTCATTTTAAATTTCGTACTATTGTTGAACTGTCAACATACAACTATCATTGCGATGACTTTTAATAAGTAAAAACTAAGAGGCCATTAAATATGGGTCGATACATACTCATACAACGTGCTGAAATCGTGAAAATTCACTACAGAAACGGGGAAAATATCGCTGAAACGTCTCGTAAAGTTCGCATTGTGTTTGGTCATGATCAAGCGCCTTCTCGTAAAGCTATAGTGAATTTAGTCAATCAATTTGAACATCGTACAGATTGTGAAGACTCCAACTCGTGTATGTCCAGCAAGGTCAGCTGAAAATATCGTCGCCGTAGCTGAGAGTGTGACTGAAAACCCAGGTGTTCACAGGAATTTGCACCACATTCTGCACAAAGATTTTCGCCAACATGCTTATAAGGTCCAGTTGACACTGGAATTGAAGCCAGGAAATGAGTACGCAAAATCATGATATTTTACGCAAAATTATTCTGAGTGATGAGGCTCATTTGCATTTGGCTGGGCTCGTAAACTAACAAAACTGTCGCTTCTAGGGCTCCGAAAACTCACGAGAAATAGTGATGCACCCTCTTCATCTACGGTTTTGGGACTGGTGGTGCCATTGGGCCGTGTTTTTTCGAAAACGATGCTGGTGCTACTGTTTCAATGAATGGATTGCGTTACCGGACCATATTGACCGACTTCTTTTTCCCTCAAATTGATACTATGGACGTGGACGACGTTCATTTTCAGTAGGACAACGCCACATACTACAGGCTGCTGAAACAATGGCTCTATTGCGTGACAAATTTCCTGGAGACTTCAATTAGCTGCCGATATCGTGCGATTTAGCACCATTAGACAATTTTCTTTGGGGCTATGTTAAAGACAGAGTTAAGCCAATGCACCACCAATGATTCGTATACTAAAAGAAAACGTTGAAGCTGTTACTCGCGAAATACAGCCACAATTACGCGAAAACGTGTTGAAAAATCTCATCAAAAGAATGACTATTTGTAGCTGCCTACACCCGAAGCGGACAGATTTTGTATTCTATTACTAACCTCAAAGTTTGACCTTTACTACCAAATGCCGCTGTCAAGCAGAATGAACCTTTCCATTTGAACGATTTAGACCAACAATTCCTTCCTCCCCGACCAGGGTAAAGTGAAGATAGCCATATCTAAGCTTAAGTCCAACAAAGCTGCTGGAAGGGACAAACTGACTGCCAATTTTCTTAGGGAATGCCCTGCAAAGCTCTCTATTTTCTAGTCATTACAACTTGCAAACATTTAAGACCAACGTGAATCGGTACCTCCCTTTTTTTTCCTCCATAACTTTAGTTCGGCCGTTCTGTGTACAAACATTTTAATGGTACTAATAACGCCTTGAGCGCTTGCCATTTAAAAAAAACTTTGCTTGCGGCATAGCCTAAGAAGCCATCGCCACCCTCTGTTATTCTCTTGATGCCTCAAAATTTTCTTCAAGCTTAACCTCAACAAACGTTAAGTTATAGTTATAGGTGTTATCAGTGGCAACGAACTGAGGAAGGACAGTTCCAACGTAGAGCTTACGGTTCCATCACAAACCATCACAAAAATTCTATAATTCCACAATCCTACGTGAAGTCAACTCCATTCAGTCAATGGACTTAGCAAACTCCTCCTCAAGACTGCCCTCTACTCCACCTATGTCCCTCATCCCATACCACTTATTACTGTTCCGTGTTTTCAAGATTCTGCTTGAGTTAAATATTATGGAACTGTCTGAGGTTGGTTTGGCCCTCAATTAGGCTCTTAGGCTGTTAAGACGCATCCACCTTCTTGACCTCGATACCATCCCTGATAACTTCCTCTCGAGTTACCTAAGCAAAGGAATAAGGAAATTCAGGTTCGCTATTCTCACATCTATAAGAATTATAATCCCTGCATCCCTAATTAATTTAATTCGATTGCGATCAAATCCCTGTGATGCACGTCCTGCAGCGCAAATCCCTGGAAACTTATTTCCACTTGAGCAGAATTGTTGCAGCAACCACCTCATTCAAATGCAAGACGTGTATTCAACAAAAAAAAAAAACAATTATCCTGAAGTACTTCAAGGGAAATGAAAAAAAAGCATCCTCCTTCCGCACAACAGGTGCAAATTTTTTGAAAAAAATTAAACGACACCGTAAAAATGTATCTCATGGCAACAATGCACAGATTTTCCGGTCTAAGCACCTCCCATTGTGAATAGAAGACTCATTAAACTTTTATGGACTTAAACAGACGAAAACATGAGCTGGAAAAAAACTCAAGAGCAACTTGGAACGTGCCTCCTGGCGACTGAGAAATAATTAAAGACTGCAAAGCCATCACCATAGAAACACTTCATTCCACCCATTGGATGGACCCTTCAGAATCATAAAAGATTATGCCTTTGGGACAATTCTTTGCCCTCAAAGTCCGAAGGCACACAAAAAACTAGTAGTTGTCCTGTGAGATATGGTTCCAACCATGTCCTTAAACTTTTGCAACACTCTCAATACACTAAACAGCTGGAAGAAAAAAAAGTCGCAACTTTCCATTTGAATTTGCCACTTTAAAACGGTTATTTGCATATGAGTGTGTGTATGTGAGTACTTCAACCCTCTAGAATGTATTGTGCATTTCGAGGGTCGAAGGGTTGATGCAAATAGTCGCATGGTGGGTGGCTGACAAATACGCAAGCACGAGCACATAATGTTGCACTGAATCAGCTCTGAATCGCATTATTCCTGGCTTATGGCTGTAAGGCATCTAATTAATGGCCTTCGCGGTGGATGGTGGATTAAAAGCAGAGCCTTCTAGCTGCCTTTTGTAGAATCAATGACTTGGCATAGAGTGTCCTTGTGGGCTGCATTAAAGAGGATAATGAGGAAAAGCTTATGCGTTAGCACGAATTGAAAATCTTTGTTGGTATGGGGTTCTGCTTATGAATGTCGTTAAACTTTATTGAGCAGAATTTAAATAAAATTAAATTAGTGACGCAAGTGGACGGAGCCAAGGCCTATCTTTTGATATTTTGTCGGTATGGCTGCAATCGTTACTGTAACATACCATATGCACCGATAAAAGAGAATCCAAATATCGAACAACCAAAAGAATGCAAAGAAGCCAAGTCGTAGCAGTTTCATTTAATCGAATGTGGACTTTGCCTAAACCGCAAAGACAAGGATTAATCAAGGTGTTGACGAAAGAATTTACGCGTTCACAAATGACGGCAAAGAAAATTGTAGAACTAATGTTTAGGAGGTGACTCACACCTGTGCAGTTGAGGCAATGGAAATGGTCCCCTGTACGGAATTCTCATTAATTTGGCATGCTTTCATCCAACAATATCTAGAGGATGAGCAAGAGCATACTCCTAAGAAGGTGATTCCCTAATATTTTGAACAATTAAGAGGTCAGTTTTTTTACTTCTTTGCTCAAAGAACAACTCGTGAGTTGGTGTTTCTACAGTAAAGCTCCGCTTTAAGGGGCACTTGTTTTGCTGCCTACACTTTCCAGCACTCTCCGGGCGAAACACAGTAAATCAAAAGCGTAGTTGTTCGAACCGAATCCGATAAGCCTCCTGGGCTAAGTCTTCTTTTTGTTACAAATCGACAACCACATTGTCGATATCGCAATTGTTGTAGCTTTAAGTCATTCTTTTGCCCCCAAGACACATCGCACTATTGCCGTGATATCTGCTTTATAGCAACTTGGAGCCAACATAAGTTGCACGGCTGAAGGTGGTCTGCTATTGAACTAACCCTTTATGTATTGTTAGATTGGGTCATCAATATCGAAATCTCAGTATCTGATGGCATATCCCATGTCACGTGTGCTTTTACGTGAGTACCTTCCATCGCACATGGAATGACATTATAAAATGTCATATGTGGCCCAGAGTTCCACCTTTTATTCCCTCTTTAGTGAGGGATTGGGGTTATCTAATACCTCCACCAATCTGAGGATTTTTCTGCTATCATATTTCGAACCAGCCGACAAGTTGGAAGGCCCTGCCTGAGGTCTAGACTTGCACACCAGTCATCACTATACTCCCACTACCTCAGCACGTCAGGCTGGAACCATGTTCCTATATTATGGCTTCTGGTCAAACTAACGTAACCTTGCAGCGGCTTTATTACGAACTTCTTACAATCCCGGACTAACCACCATAGCATTAAAGTTCGTGAGTCAAATAGTCTTTTGTTTTAAACCTCATTGCGCAAGACTAGCTAATGCTCAGCCCTACTGATTCTACTCTGCCATAGAAAGGCTAACGAGAATGGTTGAGGGTTCCGTATATATGTAGATGTCATGCATGTGGATATCTGCTGTGAAGGCTTAGGTCTACGGTGTATATCTGCTCAAGAGGTCAATATGTATAATGCACCCTCCTGTTGACTACAAGTTCCACTCCCGGTACCAATTTGAAGTCATGTGTAAGGAACTTCCACGATTGTTGAACCATGATTTGACCAAGCTCCAGAAGACTTGAATCTTTCCGCGATTTGGTTATATGGATAATTCCAGGGTCTCCTGACCTTCCGTAATACTATGTACAATACAATTGTCCTCCGATCAAGTCTCGCAAACTTGCTATTTCTGTTAGTTGAGCACCGAGCTCCTCTTCGATACGAAGAATTTGATTGTACTTGGCCAAACGTTATGAACAGCATGTAGCCGTTGTCCGGTGCTAAGACCGACGACCAAGTCAGCAGTGAATTTGTCCTCAGTTTCGCCGAACCTGTGCGATACCATGGTGCCCCAGTCGTTGCTCGTGGCAAACAAATGTGCCTCGATCGATTCGGTGACGGCACCGATTTGGTTGACCTTCAATAGTAGGCAATTGCAGGCCTTCTTCCCGACATCGGTGGCAATACACTTGGGATTGGCGACAGTCAAATCATCGCCGACAATTTGAATTGGTGTATTGGCAGTCATGTTGGTCCAGGTATCCCAATGATTCTGATCGAAGGGATCTTCAATGCTGGTAATGGGGAATTCGTTGATGGATTCTTGGTACAAGTTGGGTCAACCCCAATAACTTGTCGCTGTTAGGGTTCTTAAAGTCCAAATCATATAGAGTTGAATTCAGAAGCAGCAATATCCACGACGATTTCCACTTTGCCGGTGTTTCCACAGTTGGCGATTGCATCCTGAATCGAAATCAAAGTTTCCTTGTTGTTTTGAATATTGGGAGCGAAACCACCCTCATCACCGACAGCGATGGCATCCAAACCGACCTTGATGACCTTCTTCAAGTGATGGTACACTTCAGAGCCGATTTTCAAGGCCTAGCACTAATTGGCAAAATCATGAATTCTTGCGTGGCCAATTTGTTGCCTGTATGGCTGCCACCGTTGATGACAATGAAAGCTACTTGTACAATGGTACAGCCAATGAAATACCCAGGATAGCATTAGCTCCGAACTTTGACTTGTTCTCGGTACCATCGAGCCTAATCGTGAAGTTATCGATCTCTTCTTGTTGGGTAACTTCCAAGTTAGCCGTCACAACTTCTGGGGCCAACGGCTTGTTGATGTTATCCACAGTCTTCTTGACACTCTTGCCATGGTAGATGTTCTTCTCCTCATCACGGAGTTCCAAAGCCTCATGCACACCAGTGGATGCTCCAGATGGTACAGCTGCACGGAAAAGTCCCAATTCAGTGCTGGGATCAACTTCCACGGTGGGGTTGCCACGGTGGGGTTGCCACGGGAGTCAAAGATTTGACGATCGACGAGATTGGCATCTCGCTTGGACGATAAATGATATTATTTCCAGACACTGTATGAAAGTAATTTCTCCAAAAATTGTCCACACCCAAAAAACATGTTCCAACCAGATTTCTCGAGTACCGATGGCGAATGACTGCGATGCACTAAGCCATAGCCAACGGCTATTTATTTACCGTCTCGCCTAAGAATGTCCTCGTTCGCATAATTAGAGATTCCCTCAAATCTTACACTGTTTTCGGGAATATTACTAAGATCAAACACTTCACCATCAAAAGTGACTCTCATAGCATGCAGATCTCTTATATTCGAATAGACACACACACAGAACATACAGCCAATTCTCTGATACCTTGCTAAGGCCTAAATTATGCATTAATGCATACAGAAAGCCATGTCAGTTAAGCAAGAAGGCCAAGCTGAGATTAAAACTTCAAAACACAACACCCACAATATTTGGTTAGCAAGGACAGTTGGCCCAGTTCCTAGTAAAAATTCAGTCACTGTTCCTAGAGGGTTCTCCTTTCCTGACAAAACCACTCTCTGACAAGACAAAATCCGATGACGACGCACTACATGCTTACATGCTTAACTCCATTTTACCATATCGATGCCCCAGGTATTTTAAATCCAACGAATAGGCCTACAGAACGTCTGCCAAGTCCACAGTAGGACCATGGACCGCGCCTCACTTAACGTACAAAACACAAAAAAATTCTTTATCAATCACGCCAGTGCCTAGCAAACTTAGGTGGCTCAGGAGCAGACTACAATCTTTCCTATTGAGGGACAGCAGGAAAGTCACTGGTTCTTTAGACACGTCGGAAAGTATTCGTTTAGTCTCAATCGACTGTACTCGTAGTTATGCTCACAAATAAGCCAAATGTCAATGGAAGCCCTAACTGAAGGCGTAGACAATCCTTGTTCCTTGAGAAATTCTCCTCTCAGCCATGTCTATCAAGTTTATTTCCGCTGATCTAACTTTGGCCTGACATTAAAATAAGACTCGGTTAATTCAGCGTTTCTACATTCAGAGAAGTCTTGCATTCTCAAACTACAATAGCTTGGCTGTCGCTATAGATACAGATGACTTGCCCCTTACACCGATTCCTCACAATTTCGTTGCTCATATCTCTGCAAAAGCAAGTGAAATCAGTCGTTGTCATCTTCCAAAAAGGCACAATGACATTGACATCCTAGAAAGGGTTTCAAACAATCTGTGAACATCCGTCTATATTCCCAGAAGGTCTCTGCTATCGGTGTAGATGCCGTTAGATCTTCTAATTGTCTCTTGGCTTCTATACCTTTTGCTTCGACCTTTCAAGATTCCTTCCTCCAAATGTATAAAAGTTGTTGAGTTGTCTTACGTAGTCACTTCAAATCTGTAAATGAAACGGGTCGTCAATAGTAGTCTTTCCTGGGAGGACATGTCAATTCAACACGTTTGGTCGGAGCACCGTGCAGGTTCTGAACAGTCCGCTCTAGTTCTTGTCTTTTTCTGAGTTTAAGCGGGGTATTGATGGATTTGCCGAACCCTTCAAAGCATGTCCAGGTGGTTTGTCTTCTATTCCTTGATCGATAGCCCACATAAACCAACATTGACGTCAATCAACAACCAGGTCAATAGTCAAACAGAATGAAGTTCAAGAAATTGTTGCCTTTCACGTAGCATTTGCTGCAGATTCTTAGTCCATTCTTTCTGGAATCACAGTATTCAATGGGTTCAGCTACTATCCTTTGTCGCGACGGTAGTGCCGAATGATAAGGAAAATAAGCTGATGCAACGAGGAATTTGCGCAATTCTCCTTTCGTTTAGTAGCTTATGTCTGCAGAATCTAAAACTTCGTTATGGAATTGATCAAATTTAGATGTTCATTAGCTGTGACATCTCTATTACCCCGTCATAGGCGAAAGTTAATTGCTAGCTTTGTCCTACGAAGCGGCATACAGCCTACTGAGGACATCATTAATCTTCTTAAGGCGTTTTGATGGATCATCATTTCTGATGTTACTTACTTACTTAACGGGCTCCCGACCCGTGGAGAGTCTCTGTCTGAGACACTTCAGCTTTCCATCCTCTACGATCCCGGGCACGCTGCTTCCAGTTATCCAGACCAAGCGCTCTGGCATGCGCGATAGCTTGGTCTTTGAAATGTAGGTTCGGTCTTCCTTGTCGTCTCGAACCTGAGGGCTGAGATTCGAAGACTCTCTTAGCTGTCGACGTATTTTGGCTTTTTGGACTACATCCACATCTTGGTATAGCTCATAGAGTTCGCGGTTGTATCTTCTCCTCCATTCGCCCTCCTCGCACACAGGACCAAAAATCCGTCGAAGAATTTTTCTTTCGAAGGAGCCCAGAATTAGCTCTCCCTTCCTGCTTATCGTCCAGCACTCGGAGCCATACAGTAGAACTGGCAGGATAAGGGTTTTGTAAAGCCTACATTTCGTTCTTCGAGTAAGGAGTTTTGAACCCAAACCGAACTAGCAGCGGTTTCCTATGGTAATTCTTCATCGGATCTCCACTAGAGTGTCATTCGTGGAGTTCATGTTTACTCCGAGGTAGATGAACTCCTCGAAATTGTTGCTATCGATAGTGACGTTTAGTCTTAGGCGGTGGACAGATGATTCTTTGTTTGTTGATAGCTGTTCCTCGTTTACTTCCAGGCCAACGAATTTCGCCTGTTCTTCAATCGCCGTGAAAGCCTCTATCACGGAACGCTGCGAGCGTCCGATGATATCAATACCGTCCGCATATCCCAGGAGCTGGACGGACTTGTTGAAGATAGTGCCTTCCGTGTTGACACCTGCCCTGCGCACTATCTGCTCTAGAACGAGATTGAAGAAATCACATGATAGCGCATCACCTTGCCGAAGTCCGGCGTATGTTTGAAATAGTTCGGGCTAGCTACATCCAAACTGCACGTTGCAGTGCGTGTTTTCCATTGTCACGCGACACAACTGGATCAGTTTTGCCGGGATCCCGAATTCTGCCATCGCCATATAAAGCTCCTGACAATTAATGCTATCATATGCGGCCTTGAAGTCGATGAAAAGGTAGTGAGTCTCGACTTGAAATTCGTTGGTCTTTTCCAGGATTTGTCTCAGTGTGAAAATTTGGTCTATAGTCGATCTGCCGGGCCGGAAGCCACACTGGTACGTGTCGATTAGTATGTTGCAGAACGGTTTGAGACGTTCACACAGTACGTTGGATAGGATCTTATATGTGACATTAAGCAGTGATATGTCACGATAGTTCTTGCAAGACATAGCATCGGCTTTTCTTAGATGGGGCATACGGAGCTGATAGACCAGTCGTCGGGCATGCTTTCTTCCACCCATACTTGGATGATGATTTGGAGTATGTGCCCTACCAAAACATCGCCAGTGTATTTGAAGAGCTCGGCTGGTAAACCATCAAAACCCGCAGCCTTGTTGTTCTTTAGCTTTTTTTATAGCTAAGCCAACTTCTTCTATACTGGGTATTGGAACTGGTTCTTCATTGACTGGACGTGGTAGGGCACACCCTCTCTACATTATGCCCATTTAGCAGCTGCTGGAAATGCTGCTTTTAAACACATCTACTATTCCCTGTGCTTCGGTGATTAGGTTTCCTTCGGTGCTTCGAAGAGTTTGTGTTCCGGTTTTGAAGCCAGCAGACAGTTGCTTGGCTTTCTTATAAAACCTCCGTATGTTGTTTCGATTACGAAACTCTTCGATCTCCCTGAGCTGGGATGCTGAGTAGGCCCTTTTTTTTCTACGCAGGATCTTCTTCTCTTCCCGCCGCCTGGCTCGATACTCTTCCCTTGCTGCCCTTGTTTTGCGCTGCAGCATTTTCTTGTGTGCATCTTCTGTCACCTTTTTCCTGTAAACGCATTCATCATCATTCCACGGGCTCTTTCTCTGGAGTGGTTGGTACTCTAAGATGCTTCGGCTATATCCTTGATGATGTCGCGATACTGGCACCACTGATGGTTGGCGTCTGTCGTAGGTGAGTGCACAGTGGAGAGTTTCTCACTCAGGCGCTCTCTGTAGTCTCAGGCTACTCCAGGTGTACTAAGGCGACCAACGTTGAATTTCTTTTTTTTTGGGCGGTTCGCAGTTTCTTCTCGTTCGACAGTCGAGCTCTGAATTTAGCCGCAACAAGAAAGTGGTCAGAGTCAACATTTGCTCCTCGGAATGTGCGTACGTCGAGGATGTTGGATGCGTGCCTCGCATCAATTAGCACATGGTCGATTTCGTTGGCGGTTCGACAGCCTGGAGAGAGCCAGGTTGCTGTGTGGATCCTTAACCTTGGGAACCTAGTGCTACTTATCACCGTGTTACGAGCTGCTGCAAAATCGATTAGTCGGTAGCCGTTGTCTGTTACCGTTTCGTCGATTCTGTGCTTACTTTAGCACTTGAAGTCCCCGAGTACAACTTTGACATCATACTCCGGACAGGCTCCGTAGGCTCCATCCAGGAGTTCATAGAACTCCTCCTTGATGGGTTCTTCAGCCTCGTCGGTAGGGGCGTGTGCACATATTAGGCTTATTTTTTGGAAGGTAGCTTTGATGCGGATCACAGACAGGCGATCACTTATCGGCTGGAAGTCAATGACTTTTGACCTGAGCCGATATATATCTTGTAAAATGAAGGCTTATTGCATACAATGCCAAGTCCTTGTGAAGAGCCGAGGAGTGGTCTTTGTAATCGTTGCGGTTGACTCGGTTTTCTTTTTTCCAAGAGGGAGTTCCAAAATGGACATAATTTTATATCGTCTGTCTTTGGGCTTCCGCTATTAGAACCAATCTGAAGGGGACTGGATGTTAGATTCGCAAGTCCTATTGCCACCACAGTAAGAATAGGCATGACTGGCACACCCCTGCATATCTGTCAATTCAAAACTCGCACTAAAGTTCCTCTGAGGCTTAAGTAGCAGCCTCATCGTCGATTCAATTTCATTGCCTGCGATCTCATTGTGATTTCAAACACAAATAAGGCACTATCGACTGCGTTCAGAAAGGCTTTGCAATATTGTGATAGCTTGGAAGTGGTGAGGGTGATAAACCAGACCTTAAGCACTTGGCTGCCTCTCTGACTGCCTTGGCTGAAGTTCTTCGTCCTTTTGGGGTCATTACTAAATAGTTTCAAGTAAATTTGCTCGGTGCACTCAAAGGAAACGGCCTTTTACTTCTTTCTTCCAGGTCCTTCTCTTCATTACCTCTCAGTTGAAAACTTACCAAAATAAATAAATTGTTGGCACTAACACTCCAGTTTGGACGACGACCTTTCCAGTTGCTGCGTTGTGTGTGTGTACAGTAATGAGCGACCTAAAGTCCGAACGGCGATAGAATGACCGGCCTAATCATCAGTTCGCATTTCAACTTTCGAATGTTTGACGGGAGTTGTGGCATCAGAATATTTTTTTTCCATTTTTCGGTGCAGCATCTGGACTTGAACTTAATCCTTTAATCCCGTAGCTGACTATTACACCACTTACTTGGTCGCTGGGCAAAACTTTTTGGTTCAAAGGATTGATTGACATGAACCGATTTCCCTTGTTTCACTAAGGGGCTCGCGAAAGTTACAAGTATTTTGAAGCCATCGAAACACTGATAAAGGCACCCCTCGTTGTTTCTATAAAGTATCTACTCGTATTGAATAACTTCCTTTTAAGAAACTCTTGTCTTCAAGCTCTCCCCAAAGCTTTCATTTTGGATTGTTCCCTTTATTTCCATTTCCTCTGATTAAATTCTTAAAAATTTATTTGTTTGGCTTTCCATTGCCAAGACGTCGTAGTTCCAAAACTGGTCAAAGTCATGTCCATGTGACACGCTACACCGGAAGGTTCATTGATTTATCTTGGATGATACCTCCATCTAACTGTCTTCATGCCACATGCATTCGGAATGTTCCCAACAATACGAGTACTCGTACAAATATCTCCATCAACTACCGCAGTAATTGACGGTGTCAGTAAAACTGTCCAACTGTCGTTCAAAGTGCATTCATCCATTGCACGTTGTGATATCAGTTTGCAACCAACAACCTGACAGACAGCGCATCACATCACCTGCACAGAAACTGATGTGCTTGTGGCTTCACCATTCAACCTCGTTTTAGGGATGTGAAATCATCATCACACACCCGTCACACTATCATTCTCAACGATGTTGTTCAGCCTGATTGGCTTACACACTTGCCAACTGCCAACTGCCAACCATCTCTGGATATTGAGTTCATTTCTACCATCCATCTGTACCATCGGTAATCGATATACCGCCAACGATATTTACTTCAGTCTCTCTCCGCAATCACCATCCCGACATGGTATTCTGTACTTTTTTTGGTTACTAAGCTGCATGACTGTTGGAATTCAGGTCACTTGCCATGCGGTTTGCACCGATGACACAACACAAAATAGCACAATACCAACACAAACCATTCGCAACCCAATTGAAACGACACAGAGCTAACGTTGATGATTTACATACATATACTCGTATTCCCTTATCTGTTTAGGTGCCACCTATACACCACCAGAATACTACATCAATATGCGTACCGGAACGCATTACTTCCCAAAAAGTGTCAACACTCTGGCAATCGAAGCGCAACGCTACAAATTCGGTCTAAACAAAATCGAGGAAATGTCACCACAGGATCCGTTGGTAAGTACATTTGCATTCATTCCGCAGTGTCTCTTAATTTATCCTAATTGTGGTGTTCTCTCAGCCAAACAACAATAATCATCGCCGAACCGAGTCCTTTGACTCAGGACAGAGTAAAATTCCAGGTTTCGGCATACCAGATCCGGAATTCTTCCAAAACCAAGCAAAACACTATGAACAGCAACACCAGCAACATCAGCAGCAGATACAGCAACCTCAACAGCAACAACAGCAGAATCATCAACAACAGCCAAAGGCAAATGTAGGAAGTCACAGTCCACTGCCGTTGCGGAACACTATCGTCATTCCAACGCTAAAAGGCTTCGAATGTAATAATTGCCTTTATTTGTGCCTGCCACCACATCCTCCTCCTCCTACTCGTCCACATACAAATTTCCATTAAACATTAATTCACTTTTGTTGGAGTGGTTCCTGTTGCCCCATTAGCCTCCTTCAAGTTCCCACCAATCCTTGCCTTCCCTATCCATACGAGAAATGAGTTCAAAATTTAATTGTCCTTTCTATGACTCTCCACTTTCAGCACCGTCACCCCGTCAGCGTTGCCGGATTCGAACGAATCCTTGGTACTCAACAACAGACACCTCATCCTCGGGTACTACCATCGCCAGTACACAAGCGTTCCTTGTGGCCAAGAAAATGGAACTCGACGCCAGCTCATCATCGTCTGGAATTAAATCGAGCAGCGAAGCAGGAACAAGTGATAAAAATGAGTAAGGATAATCCAAGTGGGAGATAATGAGTTCTCATTACCGCCCTTATCCGTATATCGGAACAATATCCTTCGACTAGTCCTTTATGCCATACCACTTGTCCTTTTTTTCGTTTGGTGTTGTAGGAAAATGGAGAAAACCTCTGATGATTCAACATCGGAAACATCTAGTTCCTCAACCGAAGTAGAGAACCTTCAAAGGACCTATTCGCCAAATACCATTCGTCGAAAGAAGCAGTTTGGCGAGCTACTCACATCGTCGTGCCGGTCTGAGATGCATTCCTTGCAGCAAGGATCACATCATCATCAGGACAGTGATGAGGATGCCACGCTAAACGAGATGATGGGCAAATTTGACGAGAGCTATGTGTATGAGAAAGAGACTGATATTATAAGGTTTGCTATTAAACGACTGCCACATGCCTCCGAGCTTCTCATTAACCCGGAACTGTCCATTTCTCTTTGCAGTAGTGATTCGGATCCAACGGATTGTGCCTCAGACTTGGACACAGGACAAGATGCCGGCGATGAGTGCGATACAGATGACATGTTGGACATGGACTTTATCGACACGACAACAACAGCTAAGGAGGCGATAGCCACTACATTTCAACTGCCAAGACGTGCTTCGAGGCAGCGTCATATGAAAACTTATCCCAGCGAGGATATCTCAAAGCGGAAAAAACGACTTATGAAGACCAGAAAGAAGAGTACCGAAAGTAAGGAACGTGGTTCACCTCTTCGGAATTCCAGGGAGTCCCGAAGTTTAGGTGGAACTCCAGTTTGCTTGAGACGCAACCAATCAGCTGACAATAAGAAGTAAGTTTCTTAAGTAGATCTCCTTACAAACATCTCCTTACACATTCTACTCCCCATACAGGACCACAAAGATGCCAACTCTGACGACTCGTTGCAGTTCATTGACCTTTACCGAGGTTCATGCTATTCGAAGTAAATTCATCGCGATAGCTGAGAGTGAGAAGGCCTTGTTGCGAGCCGATCTTGAAGCCGATGTCAAGTACCGTCAATTGATTCATGAAGCTGAAACCATCCTTGTCTCTATGAAGACCAGTGCTCTAAGGTAGGAACGCAAATTTAAACAGAATCCTCATTCTAATTTCGATCTTTTTCAGTATTCCACGAGAAACACCAGTCGCAAGTCCTCGACGAATTTGCAATCCTTTAGCCAACAAGCGAGTAGAAATGCTGAAAAACTGCGAGGCCGACATCAAGCGGGAACTCCTCAAGCAACAACAGAAATCCATGGAAGCTGAAAACAATGACAACGGAGCCGTCAATAAACGTCTAGAGTCTTTGAAATACGAAACCAACTCAGCTCCCAATAGTCCCAAGTCAAGTCGGTTCAGTCCACGCAAAACACACGTAACAAACTTTATCAACCAGAATGCACCACCAGAGGTTCCACCTAGAAGGAGCAGCATTCCAGAGCCACCGCCTCGATCGCCTCAATTGCAAGTCAACGGTCGTGCCATCAAAAGTCGTTCAGCCTCGCCGTCAAGCAACAGACGACGATTCCGTAGTCAGTCTCCGAAGAAACAGGAAATCTGTTCAGACTCGGAGTCGGATGAGAATTCCAATTCATCGATGAAGCAGTCTTTCAGTCGAAGATCGAGGAGTCTACGAAGCTCAAAGGACGATGAGGACGCCAGCAATAAAAACTGCTTGCCGGAGATTCAGAAGATCACGATTTATAATGAAGCCGACTATACCAATCGTAATGTGAAGCCTTCGCTGATGTCGTTCAAGTCGTTTGGAGGTGCTGCCATCAGTATGAGCAGCTATTGTCCTCAGAGTGAACCGTTGAAGAGGAAGGTCTATCGGGGTAGCTCATCATTCGAAAGGATAAAGAAGAGTCTCGATATGGATTCAGGTGGGTGAGAATTACTCTAAAAACCAAATTTAAACTCTCTGGGAGGTAATACTAGTTCCACTTGACCCTGAATTACTGAAACCTTTTGTAGATGTCTATAGAAGGTGGTATGCATCTTCGAGTATCAGTTCTCTCATCTGAAGGCAAACTGTATTGCATTGCCAACTTTTAGCATTTTTCATGGCTGCTTGGCTACCAGATTGTACCACAGTTGTATTTTTTTCAGGCTTCCGTGAACCATTCTTGAACATTTCTATCGAAGATAGGAAATTAAAAGTTTTGAGTGGCCCAATTGAGCTGCAAATTTTCAAAACGCTGTATTTTTTTCATTGGAAAACCCTTATCTTTTTGAAATTTATTTTAAACTTTCGATATGGCCACTTATAGTGCGAATTATGGCCTTGAATCGGTCGTCGAACGAGCTGTACGAACTTGAGTCTGCGTAATCTTCTTCCATTCTCGAAGAAGGGCTTTCTTGAGCGCAGCCACACTTTGGTATTTTTTATTCTGACCTTGGCCTGCGAAATGCCCCAAGTGGATTTGCATCTGATGACTGTGGAGGCCATTATGTCGACGAAATTAAGCAAGGGACGTTGTTTTATAACCACTCTTGGTTGACGCGTGCTTTGTGTGCTGGTGCAGAGTCTTGTTGGGGCGTCCATTCTCTCTCATCTAAATATTTGGTTGCCCAAGTCTTCAAAGCACTCTCCAAAACACTTTCGCGGTAAACCTTCACATCCACCTTGGCGGCCCGGTTCAAACACACAAGCGCGGCACACTTCTATC
The DNA here is from genome assembly GCA_963966105.1 of Volucella zonaria. Lineage (NCBI taxonomy): Eukaryota > Metazoa > Arthropoda > Insecta > Diptera > Syrphidae > Volucella > Volucella zonaria. The sequence goes on from OZ014531.1 coordinate 190,194,819, forward strand.
GGCCGTCACAGTGCCCAAACCATGACAAACGGTGGCGCTTGACTTCTGGTCCCCAATCGAAGGTTCGTATGACCTTTCCGGTAAATAAACAAGATTTGTTCGATCGGAAAATTTTTTTTATCAAAGAACACGGAACAGCTCCTTTGCTCTATCGAACCCCACTTTTTCTGAGCATAGATCTGATTTTGTATTTTTTGGAACTTTAGTTTGAGCTCAGCTTTCAATATCAGTTACATGGTTGTCTTTGATATCTACAACTCAACGGACATTTTCCTGCAACTCCATCGACCACAACCATAGAGTTTTGCAACACGGCCAGTACTGCTGTAACGTGCTATGATTCGAGACTTACTTGCTTAAGCTGGCGCTACAGTCTGGGTTGAATTTAGGCTTCAACCAACAAGCGTCTCCAGCCAGCTCGGTCCTAAGCTAGCTGCCTCCAGTTTCGCAAGCTAAGTTAGCTGAGGTGCCCTTCCACTTGCGTGTCCCATCTGAGTCGCGGTCTTCCTCTAGTGCGCTGTCTTTCAGATGCGGGTTCGAAGACTTTTCGGACCGGAGCGTTGATGTTCATCCGCTCTATATGACCCAGCTCAATATTTAACTAGCTGCCTCCAGTTTCGCACGCTATGTTGGCTGAGGTGCACTTCCGCTTGTGTGTCCCAACATACTCGCAGTCTTTCTCTAGTGTGCTGTATTCTGCGTGCGGATTCGGAGACTTTTTGGACGAGAGCATTGATGTTCATCCGCTCTATATGACCCAGCCATCTCAGTCGTTGGATCTTCACTCTTCTGGCTAAATCGATGTTGCTATACATACAGAACAGTTCGTCTTTGTATCTGCTCCACCACTCACCGTCTATGCAGACAGGACCAAAAATCACCCGAAAAATGTTCCTCTCAAAGCAGCAATTTTTGATAAACTCCACGGCTTAGAGCGTGATCTTATACATATCAAACCGCTTTTGTTGTTCTAAAAAACCGCTTTGCTGACCAATTGGCTTCTTAGCCGAAGGAATCAGCGATTGGCAAGAGTTATTCTTCGTTTGATCTCAGCGCTGTTGTCGCTGTGTGAATTGATCTCGGAGCATAGATAGACAAAGTCTTTAACTACTTCAAATTTATATCTATCGATGGAAACGTTCTATCCGAAGCGGCAGTGTTGGGTGTCCCTTCTGGTTGACAGTATGCCCTCACAAATCGTTAAACCCATTGTCGCCGCTTCCGTTTCAATACTCGCAAAAGCGCCACTGACATCACGCTGCTTTCTTCCGATTATGTCAATATCATCGGCGTATACGAGTAATTGCACGGACTTTTGAAAGATTGTGCCTCTTGCGTTGGCGCGTGAGATTTGCACTATTCTTTCAAGAATTTAACATCATTCACCGCTTGACAGTGCATCGCCTTGGCTAAATATTTTTTTGACACCAAAGGTCCCGGTGAGTTCTTTACCGACCGTGATGGAACAGCGTGCATTCTCCGTCGTTATCCTGCACAAGCGGACGAGTTTGGCAGCGATGCCAAAACTAGACATTTCTCTGCACATCTTGGCTCTATAGATGCTGCCATATGCGACCTTATAATCGATAAATAGGTGATGTGTATCGATTTGGACTTCTTGAGTCTTTTCCAAGATCTGCCGAAGTGTGAATATTTGGTCGATGGTGGACATTCCTGGCCTACTGCCACACTGGTATTGATTAATCAAGTTGTTGACGAGCGGCTTCAGGCGTTCACACAATATGGTAGATAGGATCTTGTAGGCTATGTTAAGAAGACTGATGCCTCTGTATTCGGCGCAGTTCAGAGGGTCTCCTTTCTTGAGAATCGAACAAACAATGCTGAGGCTCCATTCATCGGAATGGACCATATTCTCGTCTGACCATGCTTTACAGATATTTTGGTGTATGCTCCTTACCAAGTCATCGACTGCCGCTTTGAAGAGCTCGGCAGTCAGGCCGTCCGCTTCAGTAGCTTTGTTGTACTTAAGCTTAGATATGGCTATCTTTACTTCATCTAGGTCGGGTGGACGGAATTGTTGATCTATGTACACCGTCCAGGTTAAAAGGTTCATTCTGCCTGACAGCAGTGTTTGGTTCGTCGTCGCCTTTATACAGTCTACAGAAATGCTCTTTTCGAATTTTCAGCATCGACTACGACTCTACTACGATCGTTCGTCTCCACCGTCTTCAGTTCGGGGTTTGTGTCCGTTGCATGTTTTTTTTACCTTTTGGTAAAACTCCGAATCTTACTCCTAGAGTAGCATTTCCCAATTTCCTCGACCATGCCCTTCTCATCCTCCTTCTTTTTCCTCTTAAAAAACCGGTGTTCGTCTCCCCTCTTCTGCTCTAGTCCTTCTATGCTGCATGTGCTTGCCGGCACTCTTCATCAAACCAGGGGTTTCTTTGTGGTGGCCGAGTGAAAACCAGCACATCAGAAGCGGTATCTCTGATGGCTTTTTGGCAATGTTGCCACTGGTCTTCGATATTTGATGTTGGCGGCTAGGTTAAAGGCGACTCGATCGGAAAAGGATTTGGCGATTTCTTGCGATTGTAGCCGTCCGACGTCGAACTTCCTCACACAGTATGTATTAGCTTGTCTTTGCGATATTCGGGATATTCGCAACCGTACCTTGGCTACAACAAGTTATTCGAATCCACGTTGGCTCTCGGATAGTTCGGAGATCCATAATATTGGAGTTGTGTCTTGCGTCGATCGCAATGTGGTCAACCTGGCTGACGGTTAATGATCGGGAGTTCTCCAAGTCCCTTTGCGAATATCGAGAGCTGGTAACCGCGTGCTGGCTACGACAATGTTTCGTCTCGCTGCAAAGTCGATTAGCCTGAATCCGTTATCGGATTCGACAGTACTACCAAAGGTTCACTCTCCTCCTAGCTTTGCATTGAAATCGCCGAGGATAATTTTAATATCATTGTTAGAGAGCTGCTCGGAGGTTTTGTCCAAGAGCTTGTAGAAGCCATCTTTGATGTTATCACCTTCCTCCTTTACGGGGGCGTGTGCGCATATAAGGATAATATTGACAAATTTAGCCTTAATACGGATTGTTACGAGCTGCTCGTTAACATGTCGGAAACTCAAGACTTCTTGCCTTAATCTGCCTCTAACAATAAATGCGCATCCAAATTAGCGCTGCTTTTGCCGTCGATTCGGATGTACGTGGCCTATTAAGGGACTTAACATTTCACGTACAGATCCGAAGTTCGTTGACGTTGTTTCGTCTGCTTGGGTTGCCCACACAGTAGATCCGTCCCTATCCGAGGATGGTTGTTGCTTCGTAACTACATATTTTTTTCATATTTTTTGAGTGAAGATTTTGTTGGTGCACTGTTTCATATTGTTGTAAGGGCATAATACCTACAGCAATTTGATTCGGTAAACCATCGTCAGAATTTCCACTTCTCAGCCTTGCTTAGTATCGTCGGTGTTTGTGTTTACTGTGTTTGTTTTTAATTATGACTAGGGCATTCAGGGTGACGTAGCCAATATACGCGGGCTAAAAAGTAATCACTTTTCTGCGTACGTCCACGTACCGACCAGCTGTTTTGGCACTTAGTGAAACACAGGTAGATCCCCGCCCACACCTCTCAGATCACTCTGATCTGAAGCTACCTGGTCTCGCCATTTATGTGCGTAGTGATGTAGCTTATAAATTTCACCACAATGTAGTCCTTGTTCCTATCCGGAATTCAAATTCATGTGGTTAAAATTCCATCTCCGTAAGCAAATTATCCACTACTGCTTTATTTACAGGAGCCCCAAACTGAACAGCAACTCGACCTTCCACGAGTTTGATGCGCTGTCTGACTCCATTCAAAAAATTGTATCCCTGTATCCTCATACTGAAATCGTGTTTACGGGCGATTTCAATATACACAATTCTGGTTGGTTTCGACATTCTGGACAGACAACACCCGAAGGATGGTGTGTTGAGATCTTCGCTGCGGAAAATAACTTATAAATGAGCCCACACAAATACCAGACGTTGACAGTCATACCGCCAACACCCTGGACTTGTTTTTAACTTCTCGTCCTAATAAGTACTCCGTTGATGTGCTCTCCCCTCTTCGCACACAGTTAGAGAAAAGACTCCTAAAAGAAACGTATGGCAATTGGAGCGGACTTAACAACTTCTTTAGGAATTTTAACTGGTCGTTATTTTTCCTCGATAACGACGTGGATGCCGCTGCTGACATGATCATAGAAACTATTATCTTTGGAATGAGATGCTTTATCCCTCATCGGATGAAGAGAATCAAACCAAAAGAAAAGGCATGGTATGACTCGAGCTGTAAAGCGGCTGTCAGGGTTAGAGAAATGTTTTTTCGGTCCTTCAAGACCAACCCCACAGAGGAAAAAAGTTTAAACGAGCCAGAAATGACTGCAACGTCTTTCTCAAGCGTGTGAAATTCCAATACGACCAAAACCTGTGGCAAAAAATACTGCAATGTCCCAAAGGCAGTAAAAATTGTTGGTCATTCGTCAAAAATATCATAAACTCTGCCTCATCCTCCATCCCAACGCTCATTTACAATGACATTCCAGCTGTCAGCTCTTTTTACAAGGCCAATCTGCTTGCTGCACACTTTGCGGCTAGCTCAACAATCCCAGATTGTGCTTTGTCCCCGCCAACACTTGAGTGCATCGAATCTTCAATAGGGCAAATTCACTTTCGCACTCATGTAGCAGCAAGTGTTCTTAAGGATCTTAATATTCACAAATTCACTGGTCCAGATGGTGTATCTCCCCTCCTTCTGAAGAGGTGATCTTTCTCGCTGGCAAAACCACTGCGTAAGCTTTTTCATCAATTCTACTCTTTAGGACTTTTTCCGAGCAGATGGAAAAGAGTATTTGTCCAGCCCGTCCCTAAAAAAGGCGAATCTTCCTCTCTCTCTTCCTAGTTGCACTTGATATTTCTAAGGCATTTGACAGAGTTTGGCATCAGGCTCTTTTGTCGAAAATGCGTGCATTTGGAAACGACGACTCTTCTTGTTCAATGGATCAGAGGCTACCTTTCGAAACGTCAAATCCAATATGGTTTCAGTTCTGTTATCCACAAAGTAAATGCTGGTGTGCCCCAGGGCTCCGTTCCATCTCCGGCACTCTTTTTAATTTTTATCAACGATCTCTTGCCTGCTACTTGACAGTACTCTCTGCTTTTTATATTCGTTCCCGGACTCACGTCCCTGCTCTTCGCCTGTAGAACGGGAACGGCAGCGTATGTTAAGCTAAGCTCACCAATTGGGGAACTATCAACCGAGTGGAATTTAATGCTTTCAAAACTCAATGCTGTCTGCTGTCATTAAAGCGAAATTTAAACACCCAGCCATTATCCATGAATGGCACTTACATCGTCGAAACCGATAAACTTTCCATTTTCGGTATGTATATCAATGAAAACTTACGTTGGAATGACCACATATTCGATGTTGTCAAAAATGCTGCGAAATGTCTAGGTTTCCTCAAGCGATGTAAGAAATATTTTACCCCCTCTGATCTGGCCTCAATATATAAGGCATTCATCTGCCCAAAACTGAAGTACAATGCCCACATCTGGTCAGGTGCTCCTAAAACATTTCTGCACTTGCTAGATAGGATTCTAAACCGTGCGATAAAACTCATAGCTGATACCAATATCACTCAGGCAATGGACCCCCTCGAACAGCGACGAAATGTCTCCGGTCTCACTTTGTTTTACCGCTATTTCCACCACCAGTGCTCCATAGAAATCGCAAGTAGCATTCCGCCCCTTCAAACTTTCAACCGTAACATCCGTCTCGCTCTGAATGCTCATCAGTATACCCTCAAGCCCATTTTCGGACGTACTCTAAAATTTCGTGATTCGTTCCTAAGCCGTACAACTCAATGGAATGCGCTGCCGACATCTGTGTTTCTTGGTCATTATAACTTGCAAACATTTAAAATCAATGTACAAAGGTACCTGTCTTCTCTTCCTCCCTAAATTTTCTTCGCCCGCGCTGTGTACGAACATTTTAAGGGTAAAAAAACCCCTTGTGCGCGCGCTGATTATATAAAAACAAAAAAATTAAATGCTCGCCAAGTGTGGTCCCCCTTTCAGCGAGTTCATATATCCCAAATCGAGAACATTCAACATCGTTTCTATTTGCCCTTCGAGAATTACCCTGGGATGACCCCTTTATCTTACCTCCCTATCGTGACCGCCTCAAACTTCTTAACCTGAGTATCCTCGAAAAACGCAGAGACGTAACTGACCTTCTCTTCATTCATCGACTGCTCTCCGGTTCTGTGGATTGCGCCCCACTTTAGAATTCTATTTCCTTCAACATTAACCCTCGTAATTTACACTGTCCTCGTCTCTTCTATATTCCAACCCATCGCACCTCTTATGGTTCCAACAAACCAATCTCCCGCATGCTCGGTAGGGTCAATTCAAACTTCCCTTTTTTGGCTTTTAACCTTTCATCTTAAACTTGATCTCCTCCATCATTCCCTTGCTTCCTAACCCTTAGCTGTTGTTGGTTTTTAAGTCCTAGTTTTGAAGTTAGCTTAAGCTTGTATTAAGCGAAATAAATTGAGGGCGTCTGCCCTCACCAAATCTAAATCCATAGCATAATTCGTAGGTGTTTAGCCATTTTTAGTTTAGTGTATCTTCTAGCGTATCAAGTCGTTCTATCAGAAATTTGTTAAATAATTCTTGCTTATCTAATCTGGTTAGTATTCTCGATAGGAGATCTGGAGTCAGGTTTTCATTGGGACCACACAAATGCTGCAAAATTCGAATTTTGAGTGAATTTTGGGACACCCTTTATAAGGTTATAAGGACTCTGCCTTGTTAACAGTTGACGCTACTACTGATTCAGTTACGGGAATTCATCTGTAGTAAATACAACCTCGTTTCTGAGGTTACATCATGTTTGATAAGTCATTATAGTGTTTCTTTCGCTCCTGCCCTTATAAATTTGGCAAGTCGACAAGATATTTCGCGAAATGGATCAGTGAATTGGCCATCGAAATTATTTGATCTGGCGCCGTTCGATTAGTTCTTGTGGGTAAAGCCGGTATTGTATGCTGATAAACCACAAACTATAAGGAGGGCGGTCCAATTATTTGTATGGTTTTCTTCATCTTCTCATATTTTTCCCAACTTTTTGAGGAACACGACAACACTTCCCATTGGCTTTCGTTTAAAAAAAAACCTCCACTAATCAAAGACACAAACCGTTTTGTTTATTTCCAGAAATCCCCAAGCAAGCGATTCTGAACAAAATCAACAACATTCGTCGCGAACGCCAAAGCTCCTTATCGATGAAAAGTTCTACCCAAGACATCAACCAAATCATCGCCGATGAACAATTCCAACTCGACGACGACGAACCAACAAGTGTATCATCCAATCTCAGCACCAAACAGCAACTAATTCTAAACACCATCGAGGACCTCAAACGTAGTCTCGAGTACCAAAGTGTCGAATTGAATGGCCTCAACGAGGACGACACTTGCATCAAATAAAATCGCACCCAGCCCAAAGAATTCCACAAAGAACAACAATAAAAGATACACAGTGCAATAAAGAAAAAAAAATTCAATGTAATTAAGTGAAACGATTTAAACAAATCTATCGACAGATAAAACTGCCCTTCACGTGCATAGATACATTTACAAACATTTTACATTAAAACTAATCATTCCATTAAGTGAAAATGTATACTTTAGTTATCATAGCAGAAAAAAACAGGTTTTCTACCATCAAACTAAGCCCGAAACAATGCAGAATTTGTAGCCAAAAACAAGATACACATAGTATACACAGTCTACAAAGCAACGGAAGAAAACAAGAAGTAACAATAAACAATAACAATAAGATACATGTATTCATATTTGCAATTAAGTCAAAGTAGTCATACAAACAAAAAAGTAGCCAACAATCCGGAACCTTTCTACTCTCCGTTTGTTCTATTCTTCTCCTCCTATGTACACGTATCGTCATCCTAAATTTAATTAGATAAAAACAAAACGCAACGTTTAAGTCTCTATATCACACTTTTGTTTTAAACAAAACACCATTAGATCAATTTTTTATATTTTTTTTTTTGACTTTTCAAAAAATACACTACGAGTACTTCTCATTTTTAACAATTAGAAACATATTTATATAGTTCCATCCACTAGTCGTGTAGTTTTGTTTATAATTGTTAACTAAGTTGTGTTTATTTATTAATTATAAAATACTACCTATACATACATATACAAGCATAGATACTATTATTATTAACAACAAAAAAAAACAAAAAAAAAACAAAAAAACGAGAAAAACAAATAATTAAACTTAATGCCAAATTTTTACAACCAAGAAGAGGATTTATGTTAAATTTTTTTAGTTGTACTGTACGGTACTCTTTGTTTTTGTGTGTTAAACTTAGTTTTTTTGTTGTTAGATTTTGTTACAATTAAATCATCATATCTAATAGATACGTTTACTATATTATACCTAAGTATTTGATTTGTTGTAGTTTAGTAAATAATTGATTTAATTTTATTTAAAATAAATGAACAATTTAGTTAATACAAAAAAAATAAAAAATAAATAAAAAATCGATTAATCAAATTAATAACTCTTTTCGTCGTGTAGTTTTTAAGGTGATAAACTAAAAGAAATGATTAAATAGATTTATCCAAAAGTAAATTACTTACTTACCTACTTACTAACTAACATACTAACAGCCACTCGTACTATTCTCTCGAATCTACAACACACACATTGTGAAGTGATAATAAAATTAAATAAAATGAAAATAATATTAAAACTAAAATACCAAAAAAAACCAAAAAAACAAATTAACATACATCAAAGTAAAAACAGCAAATTATATTATAATAAACATTTAACTAGTTGGTATAATGAGTTTTGTTGTTTATTTCTATTTTGTTATGCAACATTTGGTTTTTTTTTTTAGTTTATTTTCTCATAGAAGATACTTGTAGTTGATTTGTAGTTACACTATCTATTAAATCTTATATTACTACTACATCGTTTGATTTGATTAATATTGTACCTTACAATTTACTCACAACTCGAGTAATTATTGCAATTGAGTTAGAGACTATGTATTACCTTAACAATAATTATTTAGAAAGGCGAGAATAAGTGCTGCATCTATTACGGCTACCTGGTTATTACAATATATCTTCTTCTCGTTCGAACATATGAAGCCAGCTCAAAGTCTTCTCAGCACTGGCTCATCACTAGGTACTTCACCGATCGAAATCTACTCTTCATCGTCAATGACGACCTACAATATGAAAACTTCTAAGTGACCGGGAGGCGGTTTTCGTAGCAACAGGTCCATTGGTGAATGGAACCAAATTGTACATCAATCTGGCGAAAGCAAGATAGTTCCACTTGATATTTCTAAAGAATTTTACATCCGGCTCCTGGCATCAGGATCTTTTGTCGAAAACGCGTGCACGACGACGTGAGAACGACGACTCCTCTTCTTCAATGGACTAGAGGCTACCTTTCGGAACGTTCAATTCGAGTTGTCTTGGATGGTTTCAATTTTGTTATCCATAAAGTAAATGCTGGTGTGCCCCAGGGCACCGTTCTGTCTCCACTCTTTTTAATTCTCTTCAACGATCTCTTGTCTGCTCTTTCTAATCCAATATATTCCTTTGCTGACGAGAGTAATCTCTGCTTTTCATATTCGTTCCTTGACCCACGTCCCTGCTCTTCGGCTGTAGAACGGGAACCCCAGCGTATGTTAACCTCATTTAATTCCGATATTACCAGGATAAGCAATTGGTTAACTATCAACAGAGTGGAATTTAATGCTGTCTGCTGTCGTTGCATTGTCGAAACCGAAAACCCTTCCATCCTCGGTATGTGTGTCAATGACAACTTACGTATTCGATGTCGTCAAAAATACTGCGAAATGACTGGGTATCCTCAAGCGATGTAAGAAATGTTTCACCCCCTCTGATCTGCCTTCAATAGATAATGTATTTATCCGCCCGAAATTGAAGTGCAATGGCAACATCTGGTCGGGTGTACCCAAAACATCTCTGCACCTGCTAATTAGGATTCAAAACCGTGGGATAAAACATATACGAGGGGCGTTCAACATATTCTCGGTATCGATATGAAGGAAAATGCGAATGCAATTTAAATTACTTTTATTTTTCAATATAATCTCCCCTAACATCAATGCATTTATTATATCTTGAGATAAGCTTTTTTAAACCCTCAAAAAAATACATATACAAAATACCCATTTATTGCCGACTTGAGTTCTTCATCATCCGAAAATCTTTTTCCACGAAGACATTTTTTTAAATCCGGAAACAGGAAATAATCACTAGGGGCAAGGTCTGGACTATAGGGTGGGTGTTGGATTTCTTCGAAACCACAATCTCGCGCAGCAGCCTTGGAAACTCGCGCCGTGTAAACAGGAGCGTTGTCATGAAGAAGCAACACACCCGCTGCGAGTTTACCCCGTCTTTTCTTTTTAATTTCCTCCCGCAAATTATGCAAAGTGGAAGCGTAGGATGTGGCGTTGATGGTTTCACCTTTTTTTTTGTACTAAATGAGCAAGATTCCCTTTGAGTCCCAAAAAACTGTGGCCATGAGCTTCCCGGCAGACGGAGTGACTTTGAACTTCTTCGGGGGGTGTGTTCCTTTTTTATGCCACTGCATGGACTCTTGTTTGCTTTCAGGGTCATAGTGGTGGACCCATGTTTCGTCCCCAGTAACAATTCGATCCATAACACCGTCCGCGTTCTCACTACACATCTCCAAAAGCTCTCTACAGCATGCGATTCTCACTTTTTTCTGAGGCGCTGTGAGCATTCGTGGCACCCACCTTGCACTGACCTTTGAAAGGTTAAGATGGTCATGAAGAATGGTGTGATTGGTACCAATTGAAAGCTTGGTGATCTCTGCCATCATTTTCACCTTTATTCGGGCATCCTCAAGAACAAGTTTTTCGACATCTTTGATGCTTTCTCCCGTACAAGCAGTAGCCGGGGCGCCGGAGCGGGGGTCGTCTTCAATGCTCTCTCTGCCTCTCTTGAACTCACTTGACCACTTTTGCACAGTTGATAATGAAGGTGCGGAACCCTGGTAAACAGCCACCATCTCTTCATGAATAGTTTTTTGACTTTTTCCTTGCTTAGTGAGAAATTTAATTACAGCGCGATGCTCAATTTTCACCATCATCGTCTCAGTTGCCATTATGATTCTGTTTAACTAGAGATAAAACGCGAATTAATAATCACATTTATATGAAATTTTACATGAATGCGCTAAAATAATAGTATTACTTGATAAATTAGTCAATTTATATATACAACCACAGCTTCACCCCGATATTGAGAATATGTTGAACGCCCCTCGTAGGTGATACTAGTATCACTCAGACAATAGACGGTTTCGAACACCGACGTAATGTCCTCTGTCTCACACTGTTTTATCGCTATTTCCAGCACCTGTGCTCCATTCAAATCGCTAGTAGCAGTCCGCCCTTTCAAACCTTCAACCGTAACACCCGTTTCCCTATGAATGCTCCTTAGTATACCCTCAAGCCCACTTTCGGACGTACTCTAAAATATCATGATTCGTTCTTAAGTCGTACCTGCTGGCTTACGGAATGCCCTGCCGAACTCCGTGTTTCTTCTTCATTATAACCTTCAAACATTTAAAACCAACTTTCATTGGTATCTCTCTTTCTTTCCTCCCTGATTTTCCTTCGACCGCGCTGTGTGAAAGTATTTTAAGGGTACTTCAATCCCTTGATCTAGTCCATTTTATAAAAAAAGAGCCCACTACTAAATATTAGAGTTCTTGTCGCTGCCCGACAGAGGAAAACCGAAAAAAGTCAAAACGAGCCAGGAATGACTGCAACGTCTTTCTTAAGCATGTGAAATTTCAATACGACCAGAAGTTGAGGCTAAAAATACTACAATGTCCCAAAGTTAATTAAAGATTTTGGTCGTTTGTCAAAAACATCAGCAATTCTGCCTCATCCTCTATCCCAACGCTCATTTACAATGACATTAAAGCTGTCTGCCCTGTGGACAAGGCCAATCTGCTTGCCGCACACTTTGCGATCAGCTCAACACTCCCAGATTGTCTTCAATGGGACAAATCCACTTTCGCACTCGTGTAGTAGCAAGAGTTCTTAAAGATCTTAATATACATATGTAAATCCGCAGGTCCAGATGGTACGAGTATATCTCCCCTTCTTCTGGCAAAACCACTGCGTAAGCTTTTTCATCAATCCTACTCTTTCCGAGAAGTTGGAAAACAGCCCATCCCTAAAAAAGGCGGATCTTCCTCTCTCTTCTCCTACAGACCCATTGCACTTACGTCCCTTCCTTTCCAAGGCTATGGAAACGCTGATAAACCGCCAGCTCATGAAATATCTCGGACCGCGAAAACTTCTTAATGACCGGCAGTACGGGTTTCGTAGCAAAAGGTCCACTGGTGATCTGATGGAACCAATGGGTACATCAATCTGGCGAAAGCAAGATAGTTGCACTTGATATTTCTAAGGCATTTGACAGAGTTTGGCATCAGGCTCTTTTGTCAAAAATGCGTGCTGATGATCGATGAATATTTCATTCAATGGATTAGAAACTACTTTTTGGAATGTTCAATTGCAGTTGTCTTAGATAGAGTTCAAGTTTGATATCCATAAAACAAATGCTGGTGTACCCCAGGGATCCGTTCTGTCCCCGACACTCTTTTTTAATTCTCTCTTTTTTTTTTCTTATTAATGATCTCTTGCCTTCCATTTCTTATTCAGTATTTTCCTTTGCTGATGACAATACGATTACTCTCTAATTCCCGATTGATTCGAATGAATATTCGCGGACTTAGAAAGGGAACGGCAGCGTTCAAGGTAGGATCCAAAACCATGCGATAAGAATTATAGTTCACGCCAATATTCCCCAGTCAATTGATACCATCCAACACTAACGAAATGTCTCTTTCTTTTTCGCTATTTCCACTACTAGTGATCCAATCAAGTTGCCGCAGCACTTCGGTCCTCCAACCCTTCGGTGCCCAATTCGCCGGTCAATTTCCCGATATGATGTTGCCGTTGCATTAAGTCCTCAGTAAGACAATAGTTTCATGGGAAATATAGCACCAATCGTATGTCGTCATCTAACGTTGGCAATTGACAGCAACGCGATCTACGGCCTCATTTTTGAAAAAATAAGGGCCAACGATGCCAACAGCCTGAAGACGACATCAAACGGTGCACTTTTGTGTGTGAGTTCTAATTACACTCCAGAAACGGATTTTTTTTTGGTCACTAATCAGTTAAACCAAAAGTAAGTTCCGTCTCTAAATACGATTTTTCGATAAAAATAAAACTCGACCTTAAGCTGCTCAAAAGCCCAATTCACGAACTCTCGTCACAAGCAATGGTCTCTAGTTCGTGCTCCAAGTGGATTATAGAAGTATGCTGAGATATTTTTGTAAGTTCTCACATTTTTTTTCCATTAAGTCGAGAAAATTATATCGGCTAATTGGCCGCCGCTAGAATTGATGACCATTCGGGCCCGATTTGTGGCGTTTTCTATCACTCTTGCCAGAACCCTCGTTAATAGGTCCTTGCATTCTTGACAGATATTTCCTTTTCTCTAAGGCTTCAAGAGTCTTAGGCTTGCTGACTTCAAAAAACCCCACAAAAAGAGGTCTGCAACGGTTAAGTCAGGCGATATGGCCGACCAATACAAATCGCCAAAACGAGAGATTAGGCGACTCGCAAATGAAGCCCTCAGAATTTCGATTGTGGTTCCTGTAGTATGCGCCGTTGCTCCATCCTGGACTGGAACCAAATGTTTCCAGTCCCAATTCAGCCAACTGAGGAAGGAATTGTTTGACCCGCGGCGTTTTCGAAAAAATAAGGCCAATGACACCTCTAGCGTAAACAGCACACCATGCAATAAATTTGAGCGGGTGTAATGGTAGATGGAAATGGGCCTCGTCGCTCATGATGGTTTTCGATGAAAAGTTGTCTCTCTCGTGATCGAAATTCAGGATGGCTTGAGCGTACGCTTGGCGGACAATAGCTAACAGCTGATGCACTGCCTTCACTTTGTAAGGGAACATCTTACAGTCTTTCGCCAAAATTCTCTCTAAAGAACCCCGATTGGGGCCCAATTGCGTGGCACGTTGTCTGGTCTATACTCCGGGGTCCTCTGCGACATCTTTAACCACAGCTGCGATATTCTCAGCAGACCTAGCAGCATCTCGTGTTGTCCCCTACCCTTCTAGGCGAGCGGCTATACGTCGTAGTGTTTGCCCAGTTGGTGTCGGACGACCAGGAAATCTGCGCCGAAATTCGCGCTGCGCCAACACTACCGATGAATTATTCCGCGTTCTTTCGGAGTATAGTGATTCATGTCTTGTTGACCTGTGTAGTTTGTATTTAGTTACTTCACAAATGTTAGAGTAGAATTGGCATTTGCCGCCGTTTGTAAAAATTATAGCATCTTCCGATAGAGTGATGACTCTTGCACCACCTGGTATATAGCAAATATAGAGCAAATAGAATGCTTAACTGCATTGCACTGACTAGAGAACGCAAGGCCATTCGCAATTACACTTTTAGCAACTGCAACCTCGACGCTTACTAGTCGAGAGCTACTCAAAACTACGCGAAAACATTTAGAAGACATTTTACATTCTTATCCGAAGACCACATCTCGTTGGTCAAATAAGTCGTTGTCATGGTATTGTCATATAGACGGCAAGTTATTGGCAGCGGTTTGAGATGATGATGGTAAGCATAAACGTGGTAGGCCCCTGACATAAGGCAGAAGATTTCCTTTTCAGAAAATAGATTGCTTTTACTTTTTCTACGTTTTTATATTGGATGAGTATTGAACCCAGACAATCTTGCGTAGTAGTCGGCGGACTCACACACTTCTGCACATCGCGCTGCCACCGAAAGCTTCAATAGCCCTTTATATCTTCTATATGTAAGAGTATACGTCGTTAATACAAGTAAGTGTACAGTAGCAGTTATCTGGAATGAAAAAACCTTCATCACTATGCGTTACTACTCGTATCTACGAATAAATACTTACTCCAGTTAAAAAGGTATCGTGACTAAGAATACGTTTGAGTTTTTTTAGATCAGAAATTCGGAGATTACGTTGAAATAGTAAAGTTCAGGAGCCAGTAATTGTTACTACTGAAAGCTGCCACTAGCTACTACTACTACAAAAGAAACCCACAAGAACTTCGTAAAAAAACCTTATTTTATTCGCCTTCCAAAATCTGCGGAATAAGTTATATGGTTCCTCGTCATGTTTTAGTGGGCTGCGTGATACCACACTATCTTTTATCCTCTGACTCCAGAGACGTATGTCAGGCAAGCAACTTACTCAACGCAAAAGATATCGCTTTGCATCAGTACAAATGGAAGAAACTTCTCTTCGTTAGTAATGGAAAGTTATTTATTGTAGATTGAAAGACCAAAAATATCTTTAATGATGTTCCCCTTCATAGATGGCGCTACAATCTAAGGTGGACCTGGGCCTTAGCCAACTGGCCTATTTACTTAGTCCTGTCTCTGAAAAACTGCCTCCAGTTGCATACCCAAGGCATGGTATTCCTCTACTGCGTTGTCCCTCCACTACTGGTATGGAAATAAAGACTTTACAGGCTGGAAAGTAGATGTTATGTTGGTTCACTCCACATACTCGTATCTCAGCCATCTTAGACGACAGCTCATATTGTTCTCCATTAAATCCCCTCCTTCAAACCCCGTAAATGAAAACGTTCAAAGATATTTTCATCCATCTCCTCTAACATACATGCTTCTACACCGTAAAGCAGGACTGGGGTGATGAGGGTCCCACATAGAGAAGGCCTAATTACTCATTTGCCTTCATAGGCCATAGAAGCAGCAATTGGCAAGACTGACTCTTCGTTTTATTTCTGATGAGATGTCATTATTGGATTTAATAGCGGAGCCAAGGTATACAAAGTGACTGACTTCCTGAAAGTTATACCTCTCTAGTGTGATGTTCCGTCCCATTTGTTGATTATGTGCATCCATTCTTGGTCACAGCATAAAGAGTAGTCCAAATACAAGTTTCTTTTTAAAAATAAAATAAAATTAACAAAAATCAATTATTTTCGATTTGCTATGACTTTATTGGAAAGAGCTTATTAGAGCTAACATTCCCATATTTATGGAATACGACTTCAATTATGGATAAACCACATCTGGCTTCGCAGTAGTGCATTCTGTCAATCTAATTTTCCAAGATCTTGTTGACTCTTTCTGGCTCTATCTCTGGAATGGCTCCGATGAAATTCGCTTTAAGGACTTGAATCATTTTTGGATTGTCCGCATAATATCTATCTTTAAGGGCCACCAAAAAAAAAACTAAAGGGGTCAAATCGCAACTCCAAAGCGGCCAAATGACATCGTCAAGGCGCGGCTGATAACACGATTACCGAACCTAGAGCGCAAAAGACCAATTGTTTGATGGGCTATGTGGTATGGCTCACCATCGTCTGCTGTCGTTAAAACGAAATTTAAATACCCAGCCATTATCCACGAATGACACTTGCATAGTCGAAATCGAAAAACTTTCCATTCTCGGTATGTGTGTCAATGACAACCTATTTTGGAATGACCACATATTCGGAGTCGTCAAAAATGCTGCGAAATGTCTAGGATTTCTCAAACGATGCAAGAAATATTACACCTCCTCTGATCTGGCCTTTCTATATAAGGCCTTCATCCACCCAAAATTGGAGTACAATGCCCACATCTAGTCAGATGCTCCTAAAACATCTCACCACCTACAAGATAGGATTCAAAACCATGCGATAAAACTCATAGGTGATACTAATAAGAGTCAGCCGAGACAATGCCTCCTATCTTACCCTGTTTTATCTCTATTTACACCACCAGTGGTCCATTGAAATCGCCAGTAACATTCCGCAGCTTCAAACCTTCAACCGTAACACCCATGCTTTGAATGCTCGGACGTACTCTAAAACACCGTGATTCATTCCTAAGCCATACCATTCGCTTATGGAATGCCATGCCGAGTTCGCTATTTGCTAGTCGCTATAACTTGCAAACATTTAAAACCAATGTACATCGGTACCTCTTTCTACCTCCCTAAGTTTGCTTCGCCCACGCTATGTACATCGATTTTAAGGGTACTCAAATCCCTTAAGCGCGCTCTAATTATAAAAAATAAAAAATCGTGCTGACGCCAAAGATGGTCTAATTCCGTTTTCAATTCCGGGTCATCGTTGACTTAAATGGCGTTTCCAGCAGCATTTTGGAAACAAATTGAGCCAATAATGCCACTCCAAAATCCGCATCAAACTGTCACTCTCTGCTGATGCACTGGTTTCTCGAAAATCACCTACGGGTTTCCGATCCCCAGATGCGGCAATCTTGTTTGTTAACGCCGCGAGGAAAATGCGCCTCGTCAGAAAAAATGATTTTTTGGCCAAATTCGGGGACCGCGAATGTTGTAAGGAAGCAAGCCAATCTCACGAACTATTTGCACAAACTTGCGTACAGCAGACGCGGTAGGGGCTTCATTTCGGCCAAACTGTTCGGGCAACACAGCACTCACTTTTGAATTAAATTTTCAATATTTCCCGACGATTCATGTCGTTCTGCGCAGTATTCAACATATCTTACGGGAAAGAGCTGTCAGTTTCAAAATAAGATGGTTCCAAAAGAAACTTGTAATTGGATCACCCGCTATACAGGGTGAGTTTTTTAACTTGAGACATCCAAATTACTCGAAAAATACGCGGCATCGCGAAAAATGTTTCAGACAAAAGTCACAAGGTTCTGAAGGGGACATAAGATGGTGACCACGAGTTTGACCTTGAGCCCCATTTTCAAGGTCAAACGAAGGTCACTTTTTATTTTTCAAATGATAATTCCTGATTTTCACTGCTCTGTCGTATTCCTCAATGGGGCACACGACTTATTCATTCAGTGCTAGATACCACTGCACTGGCACGCCTAAATCATTAATCGGTTTCCAACGTTGTTAGGGTGTTAGAAGTTCGATATTTGTTTTGAGGAGCTGATTATTATTAGTAACGTTTTCCAGATTAATAATGCAGGCTATTTCAATTCAAGAGAAAATTTAAATGATATTGATTTATGGAGAAAGTGGAAGGAACATCGATGGTGCTGCTCTTTACGCCCAACGTTTCCCAGACCGGAAACGATCGCGCGCTTCCTTTTATCGGATCGTCCAACAATTCACTGGTGATGGAAGTGTGCAACCAAAGAAAAGGAATCGGTCAGATAGGGTGGCTGTTGAGGACAATGAAATATCAGTGTTAGCTGCCATTGCACACTATCCTCACATTAGCACTCGCCAAATAAGTCGTGAATCAGGAATTTCTCAAACGACTGTCTGTAAGATATTACATCGGCATAAATACCATCCTTATCATGTTTCAATGCATCAAGAACTTTCTAGTGAGGATTTTGGCAACCGGGTTTCCTTTTGTCAATGGGCACTTCAGCAAATTGAACGAGACCCCCTTTTCTTCGCTAAGGTGTTATTCTCTGATGAGTCGACTTTCACCAATCACGGTACGGTCAATCGACATAATATGCATTACTGGGCTACCGAAAACCCTTTTTAGTTGCGAGAAGTTGAACGCCAGCACCCTTGGAATGTTAATGTTTGGGCGGAAATTGAATGGCGAAAAGTATGCAAACTTCTTTCGGGACCATCTTCCAGTATTACTAGAAGAACTGGCATTGGAGTTGCGACAAACAATGTGGTTTCAATATGATGGTTGTCCAGCCCATTATTCCCAAGTAGCCCGGGGCGTATTAAACAATGTTTATCATCAACGATGGATCGGACGAGGGGGTCCGAGGCAATGGCCTGCTAGATCACCTGATCTCACGTCACTTGATTTCTTCTTGTGGGGCTACTTAAAAAGTGAGGTTTACAGAAAAAAGCCAACAACACGTGAGGACATGAAAAGACGAATAACTGAAGCCAGAAGATTACGCCAGAAATACTTCTCAGTTCTGTTGGTTCATTTAGAGCGCGGATAGACAAGTGTATTGAAGTGAATGATCACATTTTCGAGCATTTGTTGAAATAGTCTCGGGAAATAAACGTCGAAATGGGAGGAATTCAATGATTCAAGAGTGGGAGGCAAGGGGACCCACTCTAATTAATCACCCCGAAGGATGTGTTATGCTAAACGCAGTATGTATAAACAAATGACAAGCCTACGAGCAATACGACTGAGCAATGAAAATCAGGAATTATCATTTGAAAAATCAAAAGTGACCTTCGTTTGACCTTGAAAATGGGTCTCAAGGTCAAACTCGTGGTCACCATCTTATGTCCCCTTCAGAACCTTGTGACTTTTGTCTGAAACATTTTTCGCGATGCCGCGTATTTTTCGAGTAATTTGGATGTCTCAAGTTAAAAAACTCACCCTGTATATAGTTTTGCCCTTGTTCGAGACTAAACCCATTCGGCCATCACCTTGCCTAAACTCTTTTTTACTCAAACATCTCGGAGCGATTGGTTCCGACCTTTACGGAGCACCGAGCGTTCTTTATCATCATTCTGCACAATCTGATGAGTTTTTAAGGAACACCAAGGCAAAGCATATCGACAAAGTGGTGGTGCGTATCGATTTGGACTCCCTGGGCTTATTCCAGGATTTGTCATAGCATGGAATATATGGTCGATTGTAAACTAAAACCGTACTGATAGGGACGAACTACATCGTTGATAAATTGTTTCAAGCATTCACACAAGACGGCAGATAAGACCTTATATGCGATACTAAGGCATCTTGCATATGTTTCTATAATTGGGGCAGTTAAGAGGGTCTCCTTTCTTGTGGATCGAGCAAATGGAGCTAAGGTTTCACTTTTCATAAATACTTTCTCCCAGACAAATCTTGGTTTTGAGTTAGTGCATGTTCTTGCCAGATAGGCTATTGCTATCCTCACTTCATTTAGGTCAGCTGGATGGATCCCTTGACTTCCGCCGTAGTGGTTGAACGGTGCATTTTGCATGAGAGCGAAATTTTGGCTGTTTTTCCATTTCTCAGTAACAGCTGTGACTCTACTACTTCGTCTCTGCAGGCCTCTATTCCGGTTTTGCTGCCTTGATAAATTCTTCTTACTTTTTCCTCCAGGAAGCTGATGTTTTTTCCTCCTCTTTTGACCCGCTCTCTGTCTTCTATGAAATGTCACTTCGTCGGTAAGTTGTTTCCCTACGTGCGCTTGCCAGCATTCTTCATCAAACTGGTAAGCACAATTAGGGAAGGGAATCGCTATGATCGCCTTACAAAATTGAATCATTTATCTACAGAAAGCCCCGTCGCATTGTGGTACTGCAATAATTCTGAACTTGTGACTTCAAATATATTGCAAAGAATATCATCCAAAAAGTTATCACCCTAAATAAACTGTTTGAAGATTTATATATTGTAATAGATACTGCGGCGCTCATGATAGCCTTACGTAGTGTGACACGATTTAGCGATTTTCAAGTAGCAAAAGAAAAAGCAATTATTGGTTTTTGCATCCAATATCGTCATGAATCCTTGAAACTAGTTCTTAATTGTTTTTTTATTTTTTAAATAAAAAAATGTAGCTTATACCAATATTGGTTAGTTGATAATACTTCTCCTACCTCGCCTAGCTCCTAAAGAATTTAGACAAAACCTAGACCCACCTAAAACATTTCTAAAAATATTTATTATATAACTCATGAATTTAACAATTTGAGGTTTTGAATTATTTAACATCTATTAGATACTCCTATGAACTATCATAGTTAGATGTGTAAATATATTCAAATACTCGTATATCGTAGTTCATATGCATTTACTTATTTAGCATCGCCTCGCGTGACAATCTAATGAGCTTTTCAATTAACCAAATTATACTGAATATTCATACAGAAATAACAGTTACAAAAAAAAATTAAGTTTAAGATGTATAAATTAACTCTATTATACGACTATTAAAAATAAATGGAAATTTTACATGAAATCATCCAGCAAGAGGATTCAGGTTCATATTTCAATTCTCGTTATCTTTTATTTAAAATCGTGGTTCCATTGTTACAAGCGTATCTAGAATGGAATTTTAAATATAAGTGTTCCAGAAATATAAATATGTATGAGACCTTCAGTAAAACGAAATGAAACAAATTTCGAAGTACTCGTACGCCTCGGTATATCTGGGGTAAGCGAATTTCCAGGTTACGATTTATGAACTGTCTCCGAAGATACATAAAAAAAATTATTACTTACAATGGAGCTGACGTCAATTGGCTTTTGTTTTGCTCTACTTTTGCGTAAGTTCACCATAAAAATTCTATTTATCCGCTTTGCGCTTCAATAAAAACGTTAACGCTGGTAAACAGGAGAGCAGGTCTTGGTAGGACTTGGAACAAAGTTCAATGCTTTAAGTCTGTGAAAAGGGTGGTACCTAGTGGTACCAGTAACTGCAAAAGTAAGTACTTTAAAAGAAGTGATAGGCGGATCAGTCATGAATCGAGAATAACCTTTCTAGATACCTTTTGCAAAAAATTACGCTAACAAGGATAGAAAACGCTGAATGGAAGATCATGTAAAGTTGCATGGCCGAGACAATCCAATTAGAATCGCTAGGTCCTCTCTGGAAATGGATGTTGGCTGATCGACTCGGAAGGCGCATGAATAATGACAAAATGACTGGGACAGCCCTCATATCAGTATTGCTAAAAGTGGAATGAGTCCTTCTACAGTTGATCATCGTGCAGTTCTCTTAGAAAGTCCTCCTAAACGCCTTCCCATGCAGCCACCAGGAAATTCGGAAATTGTGAAACCAAACCAACCACATAGTGAGGCTCTAGCGCCATAAAACAGAACAAGTTTCAGTTGGTTTCTGCCCCGGATATCAAAACATATAATTTACAGACGGCCTTTGACTATCGACCAACCCGATTTCTAGGATTTCAGGAGTTTATCAAGATGGAGATCTTTATATTAAGCGAGATAAGGTGATGTGTGCTATGCTCTCTTATTCCAAACTTTACTCTAAAATAAATCAACCCATAGATACACGAAGGGCTACTCGAAAAAGTAGATCAGACTCCTAGCTCAGTGGCGAGATTCCGAAGTGAAGAACGAATGAATCCATCCAATCAGTGTTATACACCTACAGAACACCCGTCTGAGGATGAAAGTGGCAACTTTTATAGGCCACTTCAATTTAGCGCACAAAGGTAACAACATGATCATGAGAGAGAATTTACCGCGATCAAATATGAGGGGTGTTCATGGCTCAGTGGCTATGAAATGCCAAATGTGTCAGGATGAGCGAACGTTGTTAGAACACAATATAAGAACACATGATCAGATGGATATCTCCTGAATGGTGGAGAACAGCCAGTGAAATGAACCACATTGCTGCTTGCCTTCACTTTAAAAACGAATGAATGATACACGATCCCGATCGTAAGATAGCTCCCATACGTCTCTGTACTATAAAACATGTATGAGTAACTTCATAGACGCATTAGCAAACGAGCTGAAGAAATGTCAAGCATATGTGATAGTAGGGCCATCAAGCAGATGTGTTAGTAGGGCCATCTATAAAGTTACCTTTAGCAATCCGCTCCTTCAAACTTTCAAGCCTAACACCCGTCCCGCTATGAATGTAAAATATCGTGATTCGTTCCTAAGTCGTATAACTCGCTTATGGAATGCCCTGCCGAGCTCTTTATTTCTTGATCATTATAACCGTCAAACATTTAAAACCAACGTTCTTCGGTACCTCTCTTTCTTTTCTGCCTGATCTTCCTTCGACTGCGCACAGCATTTTAATGGTACTCAAATCCCCTGAGTGCGCGCACATTATAAAAGAAGAAAAACTTGGCTGAAATCAGGTAGGCTAGGTAAATTGATACAGGATGTGCTAGTCCCCAAGGAACGAGCATACACGGAGACCTATTAGTTGGTATTGTTAGTATGTTAAATATATTATTATTATTACTACTGTTATTAATATTATGGTGTTTCCTACTTAGCTCGTGTTGAGTGAAAACCAGCCAGAGCTTTTAAAAAATCTATTCAGATCTATCAGGCACGGCGTATTTGGAGGTTAGGCCAGTCTCTATTCCTCTTCATTGCTACAGCTTCTTTCTTGCATTTCGGCTAGTTGCCACTGAGGCACACACACACATTCATAAGCAGTTCCACTAATTCAGATGCCAGAGAAAAGGAGCTCACTTCCAGAGTTCTGACAGCCTCCTTGTGGAAGCACTTAATCACGTCAGTCGATGTTTGTCGTGTTCATCATATTCGTTCTGTCTATCGAGTGACTGCTTGGGTCCACATTACACCCTCCGACCTGGACACTTTTAGGGGACAGTCAAAGGGAGCTCAAATTGTAACCACCAAGTAGAGAGGAAACTTTTCCCAAGAATTCTTTTAAGAGGCCCGTAAGTCTCCTTGCCGACAAGAATAGGGGGTGAAGATCGTAGAAAATTATGGGCTTTCTTTCACAATTACTCTAATGACTTTAGGGGTTTTGGGGTTTTACAATGGAAGCAAACAATGGAGAATTTATCGTGCTGGGGGTGCTAACATCTAAGGCATCATCATCGCATCAAGGCAGGCCGGGTGTCTGCTAGAGTTTCCAGGCCGTCCGGCTGGCTCTATCCGGGGTATATATACGGTCATCTCTGGAGCGATGGACAAAGAGAGGGAACTGAATCCAAAGAATCCAGTAAATGCCCCTGTACCGTGACATCAAAAACATGACGGGAAGAAAAAAACGTGGACAACACGAAAAAAGGCAGGAGAGCCGAGGAGTGAAACAAAAAAAAAATGGTCATAGGGAGTGGAGGATATTTGGGGTGTGATTTGCGCGCAGCAGGGCAGTGACCAGTTAGGGCACCTGTAGCAATACGAATGTCTATTTTTGTTGCGTCCGAGGAGAGTACGTTTTCTCCCATCGATGGAATCAACTGTGCCAGCAAATAAGACCTTATCCGGGCTACTCCGACATATTTGGTGATCAGGCCGGTAAGGATTTCCGAAATTTCCGGACCAACGGCGGGGCTCACATTCCGAATGGGTTATTGGTTTCGGTTTCACCGGCCCCTTGTCCTAGGCTTATCTAGAATGGAACTGGACCTCCAGGTTGGGGGATGTGCTGCCAAGTAACTGCTCGGCCACGAAAAAAAAGACCTAAATTACGAAGCAACAACATGCTTCCGATAAGAACGAATCTACTATTGACAACCCCTGCAAATGAAATAAGGGCAACGAACTTCGGATCTGTACGTAGAACATTAGATCCCTTAATAGGACACGTACAGCAGAACAACTAGCCTGGTCACCTGCAAAGCAGATGTTACCGCCATACAAGAAATGGGATGGGATTGGCCAAAAAAAAGAGGATGAAAAACCGGGATATCTAGAATATTATGGCAATTGCTATCGACTACAAAAGCAGCGCCTGTTTGGATGCGGATATGTGTTTAGAGGCAGGCTTAGGGAAGAAGTCTTGAGTTTTCTCAACAATCCGTATTAAGGCTAAATTTGCCAACATTAGCCTTATATGCGCGCATGCCCTGACATAGGAGAAATATGACGACACCAAGGATAGTTTCTACGAATTCTTGGGCAAGACTTACTAGCAGTGCCCTAGCTATGATATTAAGATTGTCCTCGGCGATTTTAATGCAAAGTTATTAAGAGAGGGCATCTTTGGTAGCACTGTCGGAAAGAATAGCCTGCACGACACCATCTCGGTTTCAGACTAATCGACTTTGCCGCGGGGCGAAACTTTGTCGTAGCTAATACGCGGTACCGCCATCTCGATATTCACAAGGGGAGTTGGTGAACTTCTGATCAATCAACCCTCAACCAGATTGACCATATTTCGATCGATGCAAAGCACTACTCCAGTATTATGGATGTCCGAACGTTCCGAGAGGCCAACACTGAGTCGGACCATTACATTATTGTAGGCCAAGTATGGTTGCGGATTTCCCAAACATCACAAAGGCAAACTGATACTGTGAGGAAGTTCGACATCAGATGGCTACAATCGCAAGAGATCGCCAAATTCTTTTCCGATCGAGTATCCATTAATCTCTTAAGAGGTCCTATACCGCCAGCATCAAGTATTGAAGACCAGTGGCGACATTGCCAAAAAACAATCAGAGATGCCACCTCTGATGTGTTGGGTTTCATTCGGCTACCACGACGAAACCACCCCTGCTTTGACGACGAGTTCCGGCAAGCACATGCAGCTAAGCAAGAGGCATACAAAACGGCCCTGCATAGAATGACTAGAGCTGCTCACTGACTCTACGAGCAGAAGTGGGGAGACAAACACCGGCTTCATAAGAGGAAAAAGATGGAGCATGAGAAACGCGCAGTCGAGAAAATTGAGAGATGCCACTGTAGGATTGAGATTCAGAAGTTTTACTAAAAGATAAAAACAAGATGCCACGGATACAAACTCCGAACCGAAGCCTGTAGAAACGAACAAGAAAGCATAGTAGCAGAGTCATAGTTTATGCTGAGGATTTGGAAGGAGTATTTCTGTTGACTGTATAACGGCGATGACGAACCAAATATCGCCATCAAGCAGAATGAACCTTTCAACCTCGACAATGTACACCAACAAATCCGTCCATCGGACCTGAATGAAGTGAAGATAGCAATATTTAAGCATAAATAATAATACACCAACTAATCTGTAAAATACACCCGGGTATAGTATACCCGATGAATGGGATCTCAGCATTGTTTTTGCGACCCTCAAGAAGGAAAACCCTCTGAACTGCATCAACTATTAGGTCCGGAACTAAATTATCGCTGTTTATTTTTTATGAAAAGGCAACTTTATTGTGAAAAAATGGTAACAAATTAATCATCGCTAGCTACAACTTTTTCCCATTTTTCTGGCAGAGCTCGAATATAGTTACCGTAGAAGTGTCCATTTTTCGAGGCTATGCATTAATCAAGCCATTTTTTGATGTCTTCATATGAGCGGAACTACTGATCAGCTAGACCATGTGCCATCAAACGGAAGAAGTAATAATCGGACGGCGCAATATCTGGGGAATATGGCGGGTGGGGTAGAACTTCGCATTTAAGCATTTCCAGGTAGGTTTTAATGGGTTTGACAACATGAAGCCGATCGTTGCCATCACTTTTAGGTGCCTCTGATCGTATTGTAGCCGTTTTTCGCGCAGTGCTCGCCTCACTCGCATTAATTGAAGTCGATACCGTTCCTCAGTGATGGTTTTGTTGGGTTTCAACAGTGCAAAATAAATAACACCGACCTGGTCCCACTAAATACACAGCATAACCTTCGCAGCGTAAATATTCGGCCGAGCCGACGACCTAGAAGCATGACCCGGCAGTCCCCATAAATTTCTACTCTTTGAGTTGCTAAGTATAATGAATCCATTTTCCATCATCCGTCACGATGCGATGAAGAAAACCCTTCCTTTTTTGCCGCTGGAGCAGTTGTTCACAGGCGAAAAAAGGACGATCAACGTGCCTTGGGTTCAAATCATAAGGAACCCAAGTTCCTTGTTTTTGAATCAATCCCAACGCATGCAACCGCTGGGAAATGGCTTGGCGGGTAACTCCTAACGCTGAAGCAAGCTCTTCTTGCATTTGGCATGGATCCTCATGGAGCAATGCCTCCAATTCAGCGTCTTCGAAGGATTTTGGCTTTCTTTCACCCGGATGGTTGTCAACATCGAAATCACCGTCTTTCAAGCGACGGAACCAATCACGGCACATTGTTTCACTGAGAGCAGTATCTCCATAAACTTTTTGGAGCTCTCGATGAGAAGAAAGAAGAAAATCAACACTTCCCGAAAACGACGATTATTTGGCACAAAATTAGTCATTTTCACACAACGAGAAGTATGCGACACCAAAACAAAATCACTAATGTGTTAAAACAGTTTGTTTACCATATGTCTAAGCTGGTTCATGGCGTTTTGGATATGTCAAAATCGACCAGCACTTACTACTGGAGCCATCTATTGACTTAGCTGCGCACCAAATACAGAGGCCTCAGGCTTCTTAACATCCACTACGAGATCAAATCGGCTTTGTTTTATGAATAACTGAAGCCGTTCGTCAACAACCTCATTAGTCCATATCAGTGTGGCTTTAGCCCAGGAGTCTAGCATCTACCAATTATTCACACTACGGCAGATCTTCGAAAAAACCCCATGAGCTCCAAGTCGATATATACAACCTATTCATCGATTTTAAGCCCGCGTGTGACAACATTTATAGAGACAAGCTATAAATAGCAATATTAAGTTTTGGCATCCCTACCAAACTCGTCCGTCTGTGCAGGATAGCGATGGAGAGTACGTTGTCATGCGGTTTCTTTAACGTCATTTTTGAAAGAATAGTGCAAAACTCACGCGTCAACACAAGAAACAAAGTCCGTGCAATTACTCGTATACGCCGATGATATTGACATAATCGGAACAAAGCAACGTGATGTCAGTGGCGCTTTCACGAGTATTGAGACGGAAAGGTAGAAGATGGGTTTTACCGGTCAATGAGGGCAAGACCAAGTATATGCTGTCAACAAGAAAGGACACCCAACACCGACGCACGTCTCGGACAATACGTCAGCCTCGAGAAATATAACTTTGAGATAGTTAAGGACTTTGTCTACCTAGGCTCCGCTATCAATTCAGACAACGACACCATTTTTGCAGGCAAACACGGTCACCAGGTTTACATTCTTGTGCAAATTTGGCTCTGTAATTAGCAAACTATTTTCCGACTGTCCTTGAATCGGACGGTAAACGGTTTCAATTACCCCAATCCGCTTGCTTGCGGAAAGTTAGTACTGGATGTTCGGTGCTTGACGTCCCAAGTCTTGGCAAATTCCTTAAACTTCCTTGATGCTTTCGAGAATCATTGTTTTATAGCTCCCTCTGATATGCAAAAATCTAAAAAACGGGAATAGATATCAACGAACAAAAGGTAGTCCTTACACATAAACTTGAATATAAGGACTATTTCCCAGGGCAGTGAAGACACACCGTTTCAAATATCAGCGGTTTCTGTGGCCTTGACATCGGTGTTGATTTACAGACAGCGCATGATTCTATGAATTTTGTAATATTCTCGACCATTCCAAGCCAAAACAAACAGCCTCTAGCGCGACTAACAGACCTCTGGATACCAGGATGTCCGTTGTGGTTTCTTTATAGAAACTGGTATCACAACTTGTTACCCCTTCATCAGAATAAATTGCGATAAATCAATATTGTTGTACGGTCGATATAACACTTCCTATTCTCTGCAATATTGATTATTAAAAAAAATTGGATTCACTCGATATGACTGCCTTTTGCTTTAACGCAAGCTTCCAAACGGTGTGGCCATTGGGCTATAGCGGCACGTACGGTTTCCATGGAGATCGTGAATGCTGCTCCGATTAATGCTGTGTTAAGGCTTTCCAAATTTCTGTGAAGAGTCTTGCAGACCATGTTCTCCAATTCTGACCACAAACCATAATCCAGTGGTTTCAGATCTGGACTCCCCGACGGCCTATCTTCTGCTGCTGTGAAGCCAGGAATATTGCCTCTGACCCACTCTTGTGTAGTTTTGGCTTTGTGCGCTGGAGCAGAGTCCTGAACCATCTGTACTCACTGATATGTGTATTGGTCAAACCCTTTACAACACCTTCTAGCATATCTTTTTGGTAAGCCTTTGCACCAGTTTTTACGCCTTTTTCACAGAAATGCAGGGACGTGACACTATGGTAAGAGACCCCCCACCACACCATTACATTACGGAAGTGGAATGATATCCACGTTGAACCCTTGGAACAACTTTTTTCGCTTCCGTAGATGAAGTGGAGTAAGTTTTGTCATTTTGTTTGTTGAAAACTTCTTCCACGGCAGAAATTTTCGCATCCATAAACAGAATGTTTTCATGGCTATTGTTCACGTGCCTCTGCAAAAGTCGCTTGCATTTTTCCTGCATAATTTTTTTTAGTTGAGAAGTTGGAAGATGACCCATGGACCAACGATAGGCTTTTATATGCAGATCATCCCGAATCAGCCTAGATATGGACCTGGTTGATATATTCAATTCCTTGGACAGGATCCTCTGCTTCCTAAGGGAATTTCTCCTAATTAGTTCACGCAATGCCTTTGCTACCACACTCGTACGCATGAAGCGCGGGCGACCACTTATTGGCCTGTCCTCCACTGCAGACAATTCGCCGAAGCGAGCAATAGACCGATAAACGAATATTCTCGATATTCCGAGTGGTTTTAGCAACTCAAAAATTTGGCCAGCACTCTTTCCGCATTTATGCAACGCTATTACCGCGACTCGATTCTCTTTAACGTCCCACTCCATGCTAATAGTTTGCAAACTGAAACCAAATAGACGAGTATTCTTCAATGGTCCGTACATGTATTCTGAGATAAAAGTTAAAGGTTCTATTCCCGCAAGAAGTTTTGAACGATAAGAGCTGGAAATTGTGTAACAGAAGTTATGGTAGAACTAGGTAATAAATCGATATCGGATAGCGCTTCCATTGGAAGAACTTGTAGACGGTCAAATATTGGGTCTACAAGTAAGTTTCCAGCGTTTGTCAGAGATGGCGCCACCAGTGGATCCCGGGCAGAAATGTCAGACCCCATGTGTTTTATTTGTAGGTTTTGTATCTGTCAACAACTTTGCAGCGTTATATCTGAGCAGTTCTATCGGTGTCGTACATTTTATCGAGCAAAATCATGGCAGGTCTAAAGCCAAATAAACGTCATTTGCGGGAAGCGCTGCTTTTATTCTTTAATATGAAGAAAAGTACGGCTGAGGCCTATCGTTTGCTTTCGGAAACTTATGGGGCGGAATGTATTGGTGAATCGACTTGCCGCGAGTGGTTCAAACGGTTCAAAAGTGCTGATTTTGGAGTTGAAGACAAAGATCGCCCCGGAAAGCCGAAAAGTTTTGAAGACGAGGAATTGGACGCTTTACTGGATGAGGATCCGTGTCAGATTCAAGAAAAACTTGCTGCATCATTGGGCGTCACGCAACAAGCCGTTTCCCTGTGCCTAAAAGCACTGGGATTCATTCAAAAGGTTGGAAACTGGGTGCCGTACGAATTGAAGCCAAGAGACGTCGAACGGCGATTTTGCATGTGCGAAATGTTACTGCAGCGGTATAAAAATAAATCATTTTTGAATCGTATTGTCACTGGTGATGAGAAATGGATTTATTATGATAATCCTAAACGCAGAAAATCGTATACAAAGCCCGGCGAGCTCGCCCAATTGACGCCGAAACGAAATATTCGCGTGAATAAGGTCATGCTCTGCATATGGTGGGATCAAAAGGGTGTCGTATACTACGAACTGCTTCCGAGTGGCGAAACCATCAAAGGACCATTATATCGAACCCAACTAATTCGTTTGAAGCGGGCATTAAAAGAAAAACGGCCAGAATATGAGACCAGGCATGAGTCCGTCATTTTTCATCACGACAACGCTCGTCCACATGTTGCGGTTTCGGTGAAAAACTATTTGGTGAATAGTGGATGGGAAATTCTGCCTCACCCGCCTTACAATCCAGACTTAGCACCATCTGGCTACCACTTGTTTCGTTCGATGCAGAACGCTCTTACGGGAATACGCTTCAGCTCAGTAGAGGAAATCAAAAATTGGCTCGATACGTTCTTGGGCTCGAAAGACGAGAAATTTTTTTGGTCCGGAATTCATAAATTGCCAGAAAGATGGGGGAAAGTTGTAGTTTCCGATGGACGATACTTTGAATAAAGCATTGTAACTATGTTTTCATAATAAAACTTCAAATTTTAGAAAAAAAAACGCTGGAAACTTACTTGTAGACCCAATAGATAAAGTCGATCGTACACAAATGGCAGCTCCTGCACCTGGATTTATTTTCCTCCACATCTACAAAACATTGGAAGCCGCAAACAAACTTCTGAATTCGTCGAGTTTATTGACTAGACTTTGAGCATTCAGGTGGCAACTTTTAATGTCTCCATGTTGTGCACAAAGGACATTTAGTATATTCATCCCCCACTGGTTAAAATCTCACTATCATACAACCGCTCGAATGAAGTAAATCTAATAGACGACACATTGCTCATAGTATACTCATTGCGTAGTCAACCTGATACTATCCCTGCTGGCTGTCATGTAGGCCTCTATCCATTCTACAATCACGTCTTGATCCCATTTGAAAAACAAAAAAAAAAATCCTGTCATCGTCGTTTGGTAGGACGAATTGACCCACAATTAAGCCCTTTGGACATCATTGGCAAAACTTTGTTCGCAAAACTTAATTTCCTCATTCCTCTAGATCATGTCATGGCAAAATACCATAGTGTCGCGTATTTCCTGAACCTAACCTTCTCATAGTCTTATCTCATTCATCTCAATCAATGTTGAATGCTAAGATGTCATGGTTGACGTTTGTATCGGCCCACTATCATCTCATGGTACATTGCATCAGCCACATAATTGATGCAAGCTTCCGTGATACATATTTGTCATCGCACGTGAGTGATGTAACCATTTCCAGACCAACAGCCCCGCCTACTCAGACAGACTCACCGAATTACAGATTTTTCCGTGACAAAATATTCTTTCCGTCAATTGAGAATGGCTCCACGAATACCCCATAGATACTCGTAGCACTTACCAATGATCTTGTTTCGACTTGACATACTACAGTCTGTCATTACAGAGCTGACCATGAGAGCCAACCGATCTGATGGCCATTTCCGGCATAAGGGTGAACAAAAAAAAAAAAAAAACTCTATCATTTAACACTTTGACATGTGCTTGTGGGCCATCCATTGACAGAACTTTGATCTCCGGCCCGCGGTCCGGAAGGGTTACGAATTGCCATCGGCACGGGTGATCATTTATTCATATCAGCTTGAGACAAAATAGAAAAAAAAACAAACGATAAAGAATTGCTAATACATCAGACAATCCGGTTATTAGGTAGCGGTTGCCTCTAGATTTATTAACACGGAAGCTGCATAATTACCCGATGCCAAAATGTACAGATGCTGGTGACTCTTTCCATTCATGGACAACGATGATAGGTGATGGTTTTTGGACGTTTCGGATGATGTTTGCTTTGCCAAAAGATTTTGAACTTTGCCACCGCTGTGACCCAGGAAACTGACAAAATTTAGTTTCTAACCTTCAGATACTTTGGAAGGAACCCCTTGTTTGCTGAAGACTTAACGTAAATCACTGTCAAACAATCACTTCCAGTGAACTAGAGTGGAGTATGCGTAGTTCCGGCCAGAGAATACGAAATGCGAGTAAATACGGATCTCGACGGGATGTGAATGGAGGTGTGAATTGCTCATCAAACAGACAGGGCAGTGTGAACAGGGTGAACTGAATGGCAAATGCGGGATCGAAGTCATAAAGTTCTAGGTGTGACTGTCTAGACTTACATTGATTAATTCTGGCGATGACGAAGTATTCGTACACAAGCTAGACGGCACACTTGTAGTTCGTTCCACTACTTGAACTAAGACAACAACATCTGAACTTCGAGTGTTAAGTGGAAAAGCGATAAGGCGGGCAATCGGCGGGGGAATTCTAAAGTGATAGTGCTCTGTTATGAACAGTCAACTTTTTAATTAAATTATCGAAGTAATTAATGAGTGATTGTCAGTAAGATACGAGTGTCTTGTGGCAGGGGTAGAGACCAAAAGTCGGGTGATTCAATAGAGATTCTCGAGAAATGATAATTTTCAACTCGATAATGGTTGAAGATAGTGGTAGTGACTATCTTTAAGAACTCACCAACTGTCTGAATAGGGTGATTCTAAAATCATGGGAAAGCAGACTTTTCGAACTTTCCAATTAGCCTTCATAGGTTCCATAAGAAAGGGTACCTGCGTAGCGATTAATTGATAAACTGCCGAGTGTCCTAGAATTCGAATTAGGTTAGCAGCGTAACATTCAAGTTCGTGGCGAAGCGCCTGCCTTACCTCCCAGTAGTGGTCGCTGGTAACTGCACTAGTAAACCCGAACTTATGCAGGCTAAAATGGCAAGAGCATGGTCGACCAATAGGATAATACTGGCATATGCCGTAATAGGGCCAACAACCCTATATGGAGGAGATGAAAAAGATGTGGTCAAGCAACTAATGGCAATATCAAGGCAATCCGCTGACACAAACCCATGCCCCTACGGATGACAGGGATAACGCCACCAAAGAATGTTTCTACAGCTCCCCGACAAGACATACATTTGAGCAATATCCGAAGTATGAATCGCTTAGTAGGATTCTAACGCCAGGATAGGAACAGAGGACATCTTTGGTAGGCGAGTTGGTAATCATAGCCTACAAAATGCTACATCTGGCAGTGAACTTAGGTTTATTGACTGTGCGGCGGGACGAAATATCACCATAGGCACAACACGGTCTCCTCATTTCAATATACACGAGGGGACACGGCAATCTCCAGATCATGAAACTCTAAATCATCTTGACCACACTGCGACAGACGTAAGGCATGCTTCCAGTATTCTGCACGTCCGAACGTTACGGGCAACTAACATGGACTCGGATTACCACCTCGTTGCAGCAAAGGTGCGAATGCAGATCTTCTAAGCACCACAACAATAAGAACTACTGTGAGAATATGTAACATAGGAAAGCTACAATGGCAATAGACTTCTTCGGCAAAATCGTATCTCAAAACCTCTCAACAAATCCTATCCCGCCAGCATTAAGTACCGAAGATCAGTGGCAAGCCTACCAATGGGCCATCAGAGATGCAGCAACTGATGGGTTTCATCTGACCATCACTATGAAATACCTGGTTTGATGAAGAATGCCGGCAAGCACATGCTGCTAAACGAGAAGCGTACGAAACTGCGCTGTAACGAAGAAAGACCGCCCCTCATGAGCTCTAAGAGCAGAAGAGACATGAAGTGTTCTAGTGAAATAATCATCTCATTTGGTCAAAGCCGATTGGAAATGGTTAACGTCTTTCGGTCTTTTTTGTAAGGTTTCTTTTAATGAAATCTTTCAGTCTTACGAAGAACGATGAGTAAGCGCTTCAGTGATAAGGTACCTACGTACCATCACCCACCACGTCGGCGCCGAGTACCTGCAGCCTGATGCGAGCGTAAGCCTAACATTCACAGAGATTGTGTTCCGCGGTGTCGTCCTCAGTTTCGCAGCAAGCATCGTAGGGTGTTGTGTTACCTATGCTCAGCACATTTAGGTGCTTCGCAAAAGTGTAATGTCCTGTCACGGCGCCAATATGCAACCTGCACCCTTTCCTGCTAAGGGACAGCAAAGAGGCCGCTAGAGGCGTCGGGAAGAATTCGTTTGGTCTGCCTGCATCCCGGGGAGATGTGGCATCTGAAGTTGTGCTCATATGAGACCCAACTCTCAATGGAAGCCTTAACCGAGGGCGCAGGCAGACCTAACGTAGATTCGGCTCTTGAAAAGCTCTCCTCTGAGCATTGTCTGGCAAGTTCATCGGCGATTTTATTTCCCGTGATCCCATTGTGACCTGGGGCCCAGACAAGGGTCACTGAATTCAGCCTTCCGATTCCGTTCAATGATGTCTTGCATTCTTGAACTAGCTTGGAAGTCGTAAGAGTATTCAGTAAGGCTCTAAGCGCAGCTTGGGTTTCGCTACAAATGCAAATGCTTCGCCTCTTCCTCCGGATCTCCGCAATGTATGTAGTTCACTGTCATCAGGATTGCGCCAATCTCTACTTGGAAGACAGATGCAAGCTTTCCTAACGTGAATTGAAATCTAACATTGTCGTCCTCCAGAGAGACACCAGCGCCATATCCTGTATTGCTTGGGGAGCCGTCCGTAAAGACCCGACTGCATTCTTTTCCTAGCTCAGATTCTGGCCGAAAGCAGTTCTCAGCACATAAAAAGTCGATTTCGTATTTTTTTCCGCAACAGGAGCTCTAGTGTCATTGCATCGGACGGCATGCCCATAAGACCAGAGTCGTAAGGCAGCCGAACCGCAAGGCCATCAAAAATGCAATGCATGCTGTACCACTTCTTTTTGAACGGAAGATGGCTTTGAGAGTGCAGCCCGTGATATGAATTCCAACGGAACGAAGATGCATTAATGCATCCAGAGCAGAGACAGGAGTGATGGTGAAAGCGCTAATGCATCCGAGACAAACCATTCTTTGGAGTCTCACATATTTTCGCAAGAGCTTATTCCACCAGACAACCGACGCATAGGATATAATTGGCCTTATCGTAGCTACTCTGCACTGCCAGAAGGCCGACAGAGCCTTAGATGTTTTCGACGTAGCATGTTTAGTCCACAGAAATTTGTTATCCAGGATGACACCCAAACACTTGGTAATGCCTTTAAGTACTAGACCAGTCAGACCAGGCAGCTTCCTCCTTCTAGTAAAGAGAACGACCTCAGTTTGGTCTTGGTGGGGAATCGAACGCCAAACCATTCCATTGGGAAGCTACGACATTATCACGAGAGCTATGGCCTTGCTGATGAAAAGGAATCCACGAAATACCAAGAAGAGCTCTGCAGATCTATCAATACCTAAACTGAGCTGAGGATCCCACCTGGAAAAACTCGTCCATAGTGAAAGGCAGATTTAAATTTTTTCCATTTAGTCCAGAAAATGATATCGGGTAAGTGACCGTTGTTGTTCTAACCTATTGGAACCACATATTTTCCAGTCCCAATCCATCCAATTGAGTAATGAGAAAGTCGTTGAGCATGTGTCTGTAGTGCTTGCCGTCCAGAGTAGTCGTTTGGCCCGCGGCGTTTTCGAAAAAAATAAGGCCCGAAGACGCCTCCAGCGTAAACAGCAGACCATGCAGTAACTTTGAGCGACTGTGATGGTTCTTCGTGGGTTATACGCGGATTTTCGATGCCCCAGAAGCGATAATTTTACTTATTCACATATCCACAGAGATGGAAATGGGCTTCGTCACTCATGATGATTTTCTATGGAAAGTTGTCTCCCTCGTGGTCGAGATTCAGGATGGCCGCAGCGATTGGCGGTCAACTTTGTAAGGGAGCATCATACAGTTTTTCACGAAAATTTTCTTTAAAAATCGCCGATTGATGCCCAATTACATGGCACGTCGTCTGGTCGATACTCTAGGGCCCTCTGCGACATCTTCAACCACAGCTGCGATATTCTTAGCAGAACGGCTGCTCCAGGGCCGGCCAGACCTGCCAGCATGTCGAGTTGTCCCATACTCTTCTAGACGAGCAGCAAAACGTCGGAGTTCTTGCCCAATTGGTGTCGATCGACCGGGAAATCTGCGCAGAGATTCATGCTGCCTCAATACCACCGTCGATTTATTCCGCAAAGAAATTGTAACAATTATTCCGCGTTGTTTAGGAGTACAGCGATTCACGTCTTGTTGACGTATATTTTGCATCTATTTACTTCGAAAATGTCAAAGTATAACTGAGGTTTGCCAGCATTTGCAAGAATTATATCATCTTCAGATAGGGTGATGGCTTTTGCGCCGCCTAGGAGATAGAAATTGAAAATGAGTATCAAGAACTTCAG
Organism: Volucella zonaria; assembly: GCA_963966105.1. Lineage (NCBI taxonomy): Eukaryota > Metazoa > Arthropoda > Insecta > Diptera > Syrphidae > Volucella > Volucella zonaria. Next base: position 190,231,424 of record OZ014531.1, read on the forward strand.
AGCTATCAGACTGACTTCCTTATTTTTTTGTATATACGAGTATAGTGCACGGGACTTTTATAGTACCCTTAAAAAGTTTGCATACAGCGTTGGCGAATAAAAGTTAAGTGGAGAAAAAAGAGAGATACCGATGACAGTTGGTTTTAAATGTTTGAAGGTTATAATGGCTAGGAAATAAGCAGGGAACGAATAAAGGTAATATAGAAAGACCCAGTTACGTACGGGTTCTAAAAATCATTGGCCACCATTTAATAAAGCCAGGTCATGAGTTGGCTTTAAGGGTCATCATTAAGCTCCCCGCCGAATAATATGCCAAGGTCTTGAAAAGATTAATCCAGAGCAATAGGTTGACCACAGAAAAAATAAAAACGGGGTGGAGACGAGTGGTATTTACGTGAGAAGGTTAAGGATTGGCATTTGGTGATATTAAGTTCTTAGTATTATAGTTTTTGAGACACAGATTGAAAACCGATTGAGGTCTTCTTGAAGAAGGGTGGAATCATAGGCAGGAGAAAGAGTTTTAAAGAAGCTTGTGTCGCCAGTGTAAAGGGGGAGAGAGGAGCATTTATTGATCTCTCAAGATCGTTAATAGTAAGAATGAAGAGGAGGGGACCAAGATGCCTTCCTTGTGGAGCCCCATAGGAAGCCAGGAAATGAATTGAAGAAGCGGATCTAAGCCGAACACTATAATATCGGCTTACCAGGTAAGAATATATCCATTTTAATAAGTAAAAGAGGTTCGAACACGATAGCAGATAATTTGAAGAGGATCATTGGATGGGATATCTAATCAGAAGCTTTAGTGAAATCAGTTGCGATAAAATCGATCTCTTTGTCACTTTCTAAGGCTGCGAGAGCAAAACACACGAATTCAACTAAGTTTGTGGTAGTTGATCTGCCTTTTAGAAAACCCAGTTGTTTAGGCGAAATAAGGGACTTTCATCTCAAGCGTAAGGCGTCTTATGAAATACTTTCTAAGAGTTTGGGTATATGAGAGAGTTTAGCAATTGGACGATAATTGCCAACTTCATTCTTAGATCCTTTTTATATATCGGCATTATAAAAGAGTTCTTCCAAATCTGGTCAAATTCTACCTCTGTAAGGGATAGACGAAGTAGGTAGGATACGGGGAAACCATCTGGTCCGAGTAGAAAATCGTCTTTAAGATTTAATAACCTTTCTGAAATAACAACAGGATCTAAATTTTAAGTGAGAAAGTGACAAACGAAGAGACTTCGCAGGTCACTGAAGTAAGAGGGATCTGGTACGTAGGAAATCTGGTACGTACAAATGATTGTTTGAAAAATTTAGCAACAAAGTTGGCGATGGTAGGAGCATGACTTGAAGAACTATTTTTAAAAATTGAGGGACCAAGGATAACCGTCGATCTTGTATTTACGATTGACAAATTGAAAAATTAGAGTTCGATGAAATAAAGATACATAGTTTGAGTAGTCAGAAGATAAGTAGGTGCGAAAGAATACCCAGCCCATAACTTGTTTCTTTTATTTCATAGAGAGTGGAGTATACGATTATACCAAGAAGTGGATGTAGAAGATATGATGGCGGGAATATCGTACGTAAAGGGAGATTAATTTAAATATTTCTCAGTAAAAAATGGAGAGGGCATCGACCAGAAATAAATTGGAAAAACCCGCAAGAAGCCCTGTCCAAATTGGTATTGATTTTACGGAGAATTATTTATGAAAATCGTAAGAGGAGAGAGTGCAAAGTTTTTCTCTTTTGACGGTGTACGTTCTATACATGGATAATAACTGAGTATTTATTTTACGACAGTAGATAGCATTGTGTTTTGGAAACATTCAATTCCACTGTGTTGATAGTTCCCCAATTGGTTTTGCTGTTAATATCGGAATTGAAAGAGCTTAACATACGCTGCCGATTCCGTTCTACAGCCGAAGAGCGCGTGCGTGAGTCCGGAAACGAATATGAAAAGCAGAAAGCACTGTCATCAGCAAAGGAATATGTATATGAGATTAGCAGTAGCAGTAGAGATCGTTGATCAAAATTCAAAAAAGTGTCGAAGACAGAACGGAATCCTGGGGCACACCAGCATTTATTTTGTGGTTATCCAACTTGAAACCATCTTAGACAACTTGGACTTAACGGTTCGAAAGGTAGTGTCTGATCCATTGAAGAAGAAGAGTCGTCGTTCCCAAATGCACGCATTTTCGACAAAAGAGCCTGATGCCAAACCCTGTCAAATGCCTTAGAAATATCAAGTGGAACTATCTTGCTTTCGCCAGGTTGATGTACGCTTTCGGTGAGACATGCCATCAGATCACCAGTGGACCGTGTTGCTACGAAAACCATATTGCCGGTCATTAAGAAGTTTTTGTGTTTCGAGATATTTCATGAGGTGACGATTTATCAGCGTTTCCATGACCTTGGAAAGAAGGGCGTAAGTGTAGGAAAAGGGAGAGGAAGATTCACCTTTTTTAGGGACGGGCGGGACAAATGCTGTTTTCCATCTGCTCGGAAAGAGTCCTAAGGAGTAGAATTGATGAAAAAGCCTACGCAGTGGTTTTGCCAGCTTGCCCCTTCAGAGGAACGGGAGATATACCGTCTGGACCCGCGGATTTGTGGATGTTAAGATCTTTAAGATCTCTTGCTACTATACGAATGCGAACGTAGATTCGCTCCATTAAAGACTCGACGCACTCAAGTGTAGGCAGAGACAAAGCACAACCAGGGAGTGCTGAGCTGGCCGCAAAGTGTGCAGCAAGCAGATTGGCTTTGTCCAAAGAGCTGACAGCTGGAATGCCATTACAAATGAGCGTTGGGATGGAGGATTTTGACGAATGACCAAAACTTTTTACTATCTTTGAGACATTGTAGTATCTTTTGCCCCAGCTCTTGGTTGTATTGATGTTTAAGAAAGATGTTTGATGCTTTAGATAGACGTAGGAGTCGTTGTTGGCTCAACTTTTTAACTTTTTCGGTTTTCCTCTGTAGGTTCGGTCTTGTAGGATCGAAAAATCATTTCTGATTTTACAGCTGCTTTACAGATCGCATTATATCCTACTATGCCTTTATTTTGGTCTGATAGTCTTATTCCGATGATGGATGTCAGCAGCGGTATGCACGTTGACGAGAAAACATAATGGCCACTTAAAATTTTGGGAAATTTTGCCGCCAACTGGCTTTCTCGTATTGCTGGACGGTCGTTTTAGGAATCTTTTTCCCTAACTATGTGATCGGTGCACAAGAAATTAGCTGATACGACACAGTGGTCCGACGAGCCTAGAGGGGAGAGCACATCAACGGTGTACTTATCAGGGTGAGACGTTAAAAACAATTCCAGGGTGTTGGCGGTATGACTGTCAACATCTGGCATTTACGTGGGCACATTTACAAGCTGCGTTAAGTTGTTTTCAGCAGCGAAGATCTCAACATACCGTCCTTCGGGTATTGTCTGTCCAGAATGTCGAAACCACCCAGAATTGTGCATATTGAAATCCCCCCCTAAGAAGCTAGGACTTCTGTAAATAAAGCAATAGGAGATAATTTGCTCGCGGAGATGGAATTTTAACCGCGTGAAATTGAGTTCCGCATTGGAAGAGGGATTGCCTTGTGGTGGAGTGTGGTAAGCTACATCACTACGCACGTAAATGGCGAGACCGCGGTGAGAAACGAATACCGGCAGTAGTCCGTAGTCAGAGACGAGTAGTTTCAGAACTGAAAAATCACCAACGGTTAAGAGTTCATCATAGAAACTTGGTTGCACAGATATACTCGTATCGTGGACAGTTTTTATTTATTTTGAAGAATTGTTGGCGTGCTATGTCAAATGTTTGACATTTCTGAAAATTGATTGCAGCAATTCATGGCAAACGTAGAAAATAGCATTCGGAAACACTGTTTTCTATCCGCTAACTAATAGAGTTTATAAATTGATTTAGAGTACCTCGCTATGTTGTTGTTGTATTGTATATGCAAATAATTTTATTAGCGGATAGCGGATGTGCAAACACACGAACTATACTTGGAATTTCGAAATTCTCCGACACGTTACCATTTTGCCGCACATGACACTTACTCCGGTCATAAGAAGCTTGGACTACATACAATAAAACTATTTCGCAGGGGTACGTGTTCTGCGGAGGGTTACGGATGTAGAATCTTGGGTCAAACCGACCGATTTTTTTCAAACCCTGTGAATAGTTGCGGAGATTTGCGGTGACCATGTTCTACCAGTTGGCCTTTCTGTGAAAGTTTAATGTTCGTTATGCATGCTAGATTAGGGGAAGTCATCATGGTTAGACGTGGTTGACGCGAAGTGGGTTCTTGTATGCATAAACAAATGGCACAAGTATTATGTTATACGTTATCCCGTTCAGAATTTTCATTAAATCATTGAGTTCGCTTGCACCACAATTGATCTGAGCGGCTCATATGCGTATATTTACGGGTGTTTGCTTCGCCAGAAAAAGCATTTTTAATGGCCTTCTGGTGAGTATCTATACACTGGGCTTCTTATCTAATTGCTTCGGCGTCAGTGATAATGTTTTCCCTAAATTGTTTGCGAATTGCAAACCTCGAGATATTGGCATTGTATGTGATGGTTTTTTTTCAAACTTAAGTGGTTGCTGTTGTCTGGAGCAATACAACGACATATATTTAAGCGTTTACCTATTTATGGTAGTTGCTAACCTGGTGGCCGTTTGCTGTTCAATAACGCCTTCTCTTTTGTTTTGGAGATTTTGCAATCTACTCAAATGTTCGTCGTATGTCAGATATGAGACCAAGCTAACTTTGGATAGGTCTTGTGCTTAAAAACATGACACCACCCTCTGACACAAATGATGCACGTTTGAGCGCTTTCAATGTTCATGTGCAACTCCCGCTTGCATTAGGCTTTCTGTTCCACTAGAAAGAAATAAATTGACGTAACGAAGGCATTAATATTACTTTTTGATAAAATCCTCTGTCTCAGACAATTTGTGAGTAGCGACCTGACCGGCGATGGATCCGGGAACTATCCTATAACATGGATTAGTCCACCAATGCAACTATCACGTTTGTAGCATAGTACTTGTCCCCCGTAGCAGCGTGAATAAATTCTTTCTCATGCAGCCGAAAATGGTAGGTACACGCTCGATAAGTAGCATAATACCGGCCTGGCTTGTTATAGGGCTCATAACCCTTCACAGAAGAAATAAAGGCACTTTGACGAATTAGCAAATAGCCTCGGAATACAACGGACTTACTATTGACGATCCAGCAAACGATTAAAGGACACCGATCTTCGGATCTGAACGCGGAATATTCGGCCCTTTAAGACCGCATGCAGCCGAACAAGTAGTGAAGATTCTCGCTCGTTACAAAACAGACATAGCCGCCATTCAACAAGTGCAATAGGATGGAACGGGCAAAAAGAAAATGAAAAACTGTGATAGCTGCTATGGAGAATGTTACTTCGGATGCAGATTCGCCGTAAGAGGAAGACTTAGCCTTGACCTTTAGGCATATACGCTAACGTAAAGACTAACTTCGCCAACATAGGCGTTTATAAGGCCCAAGCCGCAACAGAGGAAAAGGACAACCTGACCAAAGACTGCTTCTGCGAGCTCTTCGACAAAACCTGCCTAAGAATGTCGTGAAAATCGGCATTAGCGATTTTCATGGCAAACTAGCCAAGGAAGGCATCTTTGATAATACAGCGGGGAAGAATGGCCTCCACGCCATCACTCCGGAAACGGACTTAAAATCTTAAAGCGTTTGGTAAGGAGTTAAGAAGATTTATACCCCAGACACCAAAAAGAATTAACTTAGGTGCAAGATGAAAGATCTCTTCGACAATTTGGTATGTTACATGGTACGTGGATGTGCTACATGTAGGCAGTACCAATAATATATTTGTGTTCACCATTCAAGGTCTCTATAAAGTAGTCTGCATTTGGTTTCTCTACATTGATGTCCATAAAGGGACTTGTCCTGTCGCACTTTTGATCAACAAATCGTCAATCTAATTGATGAACAACTCCTATCGATGCAAGGTACTCCTTATGTGTTTTAGATGTCCGAACACTCCGAAAAGCTAAAATTGACACCGACCATTATCGGATGAGGATATCTGTAAAGGCCCAAAATCAGCGAGCCATTTATAAAATATTCAACGTCGAGCGACCACTTCCCAATGGACTGCCAGGGCCTTTTCCGATGGAGTTTACCTCAACCTCTCTAGGTGACCGATACCGCCAGCATCGAGTGGAGAAGATGAGTTCCATTACTACTAAAGGCCTCCTCTGATATACAGAGGAATGAAAGAAACCCCTGTTCCATAACGAATGCAGACAAAGCACGATGAAACGAAAGAGAACGATAGAACGAGAATGCCAAAGCTGTAAAGCCCCTTAATTGGGTGTGCTGAGAATCTGGAAAGATTATTTCTGCAGACTGTTAAACGGTGATAACAAACAACATCCCACAGTCAAGCAGAATGAACCGTTTAACTTGGGCGAACACAGGCAACACTTCCGTCCACCCGATCAAGATGAAGTTAGGACAGCAATTTTAGAGCTTAAGTCTAACCAGACTGCCGAGCTATTTAAAGTAACAGGTAACGATTGGATATGGATCGATGAAAATACGACCGACGAATATAATCTCAGCATTGTTTGTCCGATCCTGAAGAAGAAAGATCCCCTAAACTGCGCCAAACACAGGGCAATACGTCTCCTCAACCTCGAATTTGAAACCCTGTATGCCGTACTATGTGAACGCCTAAGACCTATTGTCAGCAGTCTGCTTATCCCTTATCAGTAAGGTTTTAGGCCAGGAAAGTCTACCATAGATCAGATTTCCACATTGCGGCAGATCTTGAACAAAATCCAAGAGTTCCGAATCCATACACACCACCTCTTCATCAATTTCAAAGCCGCATATGTTTGTTTTGTTTAAATCCTGAAACTTCTCGAGGGGCATAGTGCGTCAGCAACGCCTGTGGGCCATCTAGTTTGAATTTCTGCAGCGTTTCAATTCACTTCAGCTCTTTGTGGCTCTACCGGCTCGATTCTGCCTCGACTACTTATTCTTCGCCATATATGCTTAGACCGCCCCGTCCTTCTGCCTGACTGGGTGAGTGGATTCTACTGCATGGCATATCTCGCGATAGGGCCTCCTTAAGATATTACGCAGACATCTATTCACGAAGGATTGCAGTCTTCCAGCGACAATGTTGGTAACCTTTCAAGAACTACACCCGTATTGTACAGTACATTGGATCTGGACAGTCTCAGCTTGGTTCTTGTGCTCAAACATTGCTTTTCCAGATTTTTGAGAGCATTCCAAATGCACTTTTATCTTTCCCGATTCTCCTGCCCACATCGAGTTCTTTTCAAACGTCGGAGTTTGAAATAATTAGGGCCTTTGGTTTTCCCGCATTTATATTAGCTCTACTTTGTTTGCCTTAGTTTGCACATTTTGTGACATTTAATGGAGATCCATTCTTTTTTGCGTAAGGAGGCAAATATCGTCAGCATAGTCCAGCGTTGTCCAGGTAAGATGTCATTGTCCACCTCAATCCTTGGTTTCTTTAAGTTAGTGTTGCACGAAGTACAGAGTTGATGACTACCAGAAATAATAACGGTGAAAGTAGTCTTCTGACACCTTACCATTTTGCAGAACGTGACACTTACCACCTTCATAAGTAGCCTTAGTAATAGGTATGAGCTTTTCTGTCATACCTCTCCTGCACAAAGCTATCCAGATAATATCTCTGTTCGAACGAATACATTAGACGTAGAGGAAACCTGAACTCGATGCATTACTCAATGAAGATTCGCAAGCTGTTGATGTGACATATGCAAGAGTATCGACCCCGAAATGCCGCGTATTCGGCATCGGGTGTTGACTCTAGATGCTCTCTTATCCTCTCTAGAACCGTCCTAGCTATTATCTTGGCTACGGCTGGAAGAACGCATATTCCGCTCCACTTCACTTCCTTCAAATTGCCCTTCTTTGCAAGCTTGAACTCCTTCGGGTTTGAGTAACTTTGCCGATGTAGTAGGCCCCGCTTGAAAAGCCCGGCAGGAATACCATCAATGGCTACCACTTTATTTCTTTCGGAGGGATCTGATGGTGGCTATTGCCTCTATATTGCTGTGAGGTTCGGCTCAAATTCGGAAATTTATTCGTTGGAATTTGAAACTATGACGCTTTGCCTAAATTAAGTGTACCCCTCCTATGTTGCCTTGATCCTCATCCGAAATCACCAGACTACTACGAGTATCTAAACTTTTCACTGGATGTTTTTTTAGAACTCCGCCCATCAGTTACATGCTTCTCCAGCCTTCGAGGCCAGTGCGCTGATGTATGAACGCGATATTGGGCTTCTAACTCGGCTTTCTCTACTGCGAAATACGCCCATCGATCCATCTCCAGGTATCTGCTGATAACCATGTGCTGTGACTTCTCTGCCTTATATCGATGTAGGCAACTGCCTACAAAAGCTTTTTCCACGGAACACCAATGGTCATTTACGGGTTCATGCGTTGAACTGCTGATTTTATCTGTTTCTATGGGAAGATGGTCCCTGAATTGTTGCCACACGGGGTGTTCTTAAAGTCTGTTGGTATTGTACCCGGTAACTCTAAGCAAGTTTAAACAGTTATTGCTGACGGATGTAATACGAAGGCGTATAGTGGCAAACATAAGTTTCGAACGTCTAGGCCGCAATTTCTGAAATGTCGACATATCCCAAAATAGTCGATTTGGTTTAACGTTCGTTGCCTGTCAGATGGGGTCCAACTTGTAGCAGGCCTTTTACTCGAACAGAGTGCTTCCAATGACTACGGGTTGGTATTGCAGAAATCTACAAAGCGTTCAAGGGCTGTGTTTTCGTTGCCTACCTTAGCGTTAAGATCTCCCATTACGATTAGGATATCCCCGTTAGACATTAAGTTGTGGGCGGTGGCAAGTTGACGGTAAAAATTGTCCTTTTCGTCTTCAGTTGCGGGTGGCGCTACTGAGAAATATGGCCGTCAATATTCGGTCACTGAACAGTTTCCAGCAACACCTTCGTCCTGTTGGAGTTAGCATCGGTCCTACGCCGGACTCTTGAGTGCTTCCGGCTGGTTTTAAAGACTAGAGCAAGATGGTGCTTTTTATGGGCGAGTGGTATTCCCCATCAGGCAACCATTCTTATCTCGCTCAGGCTCAAGATGTCCATATTTTACCTTGAGAACTCTCGGTCAAGTTGAAGGGATCTGGCATTCTGAGGATCTTCTTCTCGTGAGTCGAGGAGGGTCATAATATTTCAGAATCCTATCGTTGTCCGTAGTCGACAGCCAAAGGTCTTCAACAAAATATCAGTCCATTTCTAAGCTTTGATGTGGCGTTTCGAAGCAATACATTTCTTTTTAAGGTTTTAAAGCTCGATGGGCTGTAGACCAACTGACGCTAATCCTATTTTGTAGTGCTAGTAGTCGTCTCCGCTTCGCAGTTTTCGAAGAAATTCCCAGATGACTGTAGAGGCTTCTATCTCGTTATTTAGCGAACCGACATCTGTCATAAGATTCTACTTCTACGAGGCATAATGTTAGCAGTTGCTATCCGCATATAAACAGACGAACTATACAGAACCACGTCTAGTTTTGGTATCCCTGCCAACTTCAATGGACTGTGCAGGATGACGATTGAGAATGCACAAGGAGTTAAACAATGCTCTTGAAGGAACTGAGGATACTGAAGGAACGTAGTGAGCTGTCAATGGGGCGTTTGTGACTATTGAAGCAGAAGCGGCGAGGATGTGTTTAGCGACCACCGAAGGAGAGGAGCACACCACATCTACCAATACGACAAAACATTATGATAGGCAACTACAACCTTGAGGTAGTAAGTGACTTTATCTACCTCGCCTCCACTATCAACTCCGACAATGACACCAACGCGGAAATCAGGCGAAGAATACTCGTGCTAATCGCTGCTTTTTTGGGATCAGAAAGCAATCGACCGGGACCCTAATCACCCCAGTCTTTCCTTACGGCACAAAATTTTGGGAGAATGGAGGAGACGGTTCAACAGCGAGCTGTACGGGCTGTACAGGAATGCCGACTGCGTTAATAGGTTGATGGACACCGGCGTCTCGGCCCGGAACGTTTTCGACTCCAACCATGGGCAACGCAATAGAGAACGACTTAATCTGACTTAGCGCCATCTATTTAAGTAAGTCATGCTCTGTAACATGCTACGCTTTAAGGTCTAAAAGTAAGTTATCATCAGCACGCTGGCTCTGCGCAATCATTGTTATCAGCAACTTTCGAAAAATCTCGGGCAACGCAACCTACTCGTATGTATTATTCGGAATTATCGCCATCCACTTCCTTGCAAATGAGATTCACAGAGTACACCTTGGGCAGCCCTCGAATCTATAGGAGCCAAAAATGATAAGAGAGGAGGCAGCATCGGGTACCCAAAGGGCAAGTTGACCAACAAGTTGGTTACTGTGATCGAATCATTTTCAAGGAGGTAAAAAGGGGACCGTAATTACCACCTTGCACAGTTGATAGGAAAATATAGATTTCCATCGTGCGGTTCTCCCCTGGATTTGGAATGTCCAAACGAGAAGGAGGATGCGGAGCAATCGATGTCTTACTGCAAACGCGTCGCTGAGGAAAGCACGAACCTACCAAGCCCAGAGGAGATGCGAAGACCTGAAATTCCAGAGGCCCACAAGAGGCGGCGTCAGAGTGTACAGTATATTGCTAACCAACTCCACGAAAGAAGAGCTAGCAGCAGTCCCGGATGTACTATAGCACATATGGGCGAGATCCGAGTGAATCATAGCCCGCTTGTACTACGGATACCATATACCACTAAAACAATGAACCATTTAATTTTAATTCTACAAAATTTAACTTCACATTTCTGATAAGCCGCGATGACACTCAACTAATCCTCAATCAAATTCCTAGCGTCTACTACTTTATGCCCGTTATCTAGTTTTTTAATCATCCAAATGTCAGAGTAAACTAATTTTCAAGCAAAAAATGGGTTAAGGCATATCATACCGAGCACCTGTTAAATCGTAAATCATAAATCCCTCACTAAAGCCAGTATAAGTTCAGATAAAAATCTCCATACAGCAATCAGCAATCAAATCAAACATACCTCTTCATAAGTCACACTGTAAACCTGATAGCACTTATGATTTGCCGACATTCCAGTCAAAAGAAACGCCAAACGGAAATTCTGTCAGCTCCATCACTGTGAATGGCTATCACCATTTTGGCTATTTTCCTTTTGCACAATCTTCTTCTCCACTTTGCTTATGCTTTCTAATTGTTATTGCTCTTCATTGCTAATTCCTTGATTCTCACGCGATAAAAAAGGCGCGCGCCTCGAACACAGATGTATCCGGGCGGGTGAACGTTTGGTTTCACCTAAAATAGACTTGACAAAGGGTGCGGTGACATTTGAACAAAACAAAAAATCTAGAAACTGGAATTAGTTTGCAAATTTATTTACGGCGAGGCCCTAAAACAACGCGATTAACAAGTGCCGGCGATTTAAGTTCGAACAGTCCAAAGGTTTACTGCTGGAACGACGGACTGTGGATCGATCGGGCAGAAGCGGCTTATTTACCTTTTTTTGTTTTTTTTTTAATTGTGAATTTATCGATTACGGGTAATTGGTTATCCATTTGGCGGAATTCAAACTGCTTATCTAGTTAAGAATCACAAAATTGTTTTATTAATAAAACAGAGCTTTGACAGCTGACGGGAAACGTTTATAACACGAACATAACTTGCATCAGCTGATTGGTAACGAGCGCTATTTTTACAATGGACGGTAGTTTAACCAAATGATAAGATTTGCAATCATTCAAGGCGATAACAAGGCGGACAGGAATGCACGTGCGGCTCCTAAGATATACCTGAGTCAATAAGAATTTATGGGCCTTTAGAACATAGGGTAAACTAACCTTCTTCCGTAGACAATTAACAACAGAGAGAGAGTTCATCAAGATAAAATGTTGTGAAAAGGTATCGCAATAGTTTTATTGGAGTATTCAAAATTTCAAAGTTGTCTTTGCTTTGGTAGGTCAAGTTACAGAGGTCTTCGTTGAGGTACACATAGCCCAACTAAGTTCATTGTCATACCACTGGGTGAGCCTGGAAAGGCGATGCTCCTGGAACCGAAGACGTTTCTTGATAAATTTACCGTGATCGGTGGTCTTCATGAAGCAAAGATCATTGGCCTTAGTGCTTAAAAGTGTGTCATTTGAGCTTGTCAAGTTACCTACTTTTTGCTCCTAGGAATCCAAGTCTAGCTAGCTTATTAGTAACTAGGTCCGCTGGAACCCCCAACTATCGTATATCTTCGAATGTATGATGTTCGAGTTTGGAGGTCTGATCGCTGCTTGAGTCTATACAAATGTACAGGGTCTTCCAATAAGGACTTCTGAATTTTGGCAGTTGATAGCGGCCATATTGTTGAAGCTAAACCTGTCAGATTGGCTGTCATTTATTTAGCCTGATTTACCAAACCACCATGGATGAACATAGCGTTCAACAACACGTGCAAATGGTAAAATTGTTTTACCAAAATGGGTGTTCTGTTCGGGCAACGTTCCGCTCGCTTCGCCCATTTTACGGTCGCCATAATCGTCCTACCGAGAGGACTATTCGCAGTGTGGTGGATAAATTTGAGGCCACTGGTTCAGTAAACGATAAACCAAAACCCGTACGTCGACGAAACGCAAGATCAGCCGAAAACATCGCCGCTGGCCGTGAGAGTGTGAAAGAGAATCCGAGGCAGTCGATTTCGCGTCGCTGACAAGAACTCGGCCTTTCGCAAATCACAACTTGGCAAATTTTGCGTAGTGACTTGGGCCTGCACCCGTACTACAAAATTTAACTTAGCCAGAAGCTGAAGGTAAATGACCATAGACAACTACTTGTGTTCGCTGAATGGGCTCTGGCACAGTTTCAAACTGACCCTAATATTCATCGAAAAATTATCTTCAATGATGAGACTCATTTCTGGATAAATGGATACGTCAACGAAGAAAATTGTCGAATTTGGGACGATACCAATCCACATGAGATCCAAGAGCGTCCAATGCATCCTGAAAAATCACTGTTTGGTGTGGATTTTGGGCTGGCGTCGTCATCTTTGACAACGACGTTGGTCGATGATTACTAACTTCGCTTGCCCTGAATTGGATGATATGGACACCAACGGTTTCAACAACACGGCGCTACGTGCCACGCAGCTCACACCACATTGGAAATTCTGCACAAGCGATTCGAGGCCATTGTCATCTCATGTGGAGATGATGTGAACTGGCCACCGGGATCGTGCGACTTGACCCCGTTAGACTTTTTCCTGTGGGGTTTTCTGAAGTCGCAGGTCCATGCGAATAAGCTACAAACCACAGCGGCCCTCAAAGCCAACATAATCCATGTTATCGGTCAAATACAGCCTGACTATGCGCCAGAATCATGGAAAATTTGGCATTTCGGATGCGCGTCACCCAGAGAAGCCGCGGTGGACATTTAAACGATGTTATATAAGGCATCGATAGGCCTTACAAACGAATAAAAAATTTCGACGATATCTCACATACACTCTGTTTTATTTAAACTTAAAGATAGGAAGCGTTTAATGAAAGAGCCTTTGCTAATATTGTATATTGCAATATCCGGCGTATTTATTGCATTCAGGCTAAACCAAGCAGCGGCCAGATGAGTAGATGAGACTTCGGCTTGGAAGACGGTACAGTGTAAAGGTGGACTAAAGGAATTATGCATGCTGAGACCTTCAGAGAAAACTTCAACTCATTGATCTGCCTTAGAGGCGTCTGTGAAGATGGAAATAGGTTTATTCTTTTCAGGAATTAGGCGATTGAATTTGATGTTCAATTGAAGCCAATTTCAGTTAGCTGAAGGTCGGCTGATTGAGTGAAATTGCAATCAAAGATTCCTAGGAAGAGCAATTGCAGACTGATGCTAGTGAGATCCTGTGGAAGCTCATGAAAGGCATTGAGTATTGTACCAAGAGCTCAACAGGCTTTCAGAATGTTTAAGAGTGCGTCTTTGGCCCGTACTTGTGCAGGTAAGTTACTATAAGGTCCTGGTGCCCTACACTGTTCAAAGCTGCAACTTACCAATTTAAACTGATTTGCATATCTAAGACATTCTCTCAAATTGACCCGCGATGAGGACATAAACTACGGTCTGCCAAAGCAGACGAGACCGTCGCATCTATAAGAATGCCGCTATCTCCTTTCTGGCGCTTCGGATTGGGAAGCCTAGCAATACCAACGCTGATATTCATATCAGTCTCAAATGCATCCTCTATTTAAAAACATGTGGTCATTAGTACAACACGCGCTGGGGCTCTGATGTCATTGCGCGCCGACTGTCTTTTGGCTCTGGTCTTATGGGTGCAATGATACCAAGATTCCTGCTGGAAAAAATAAGAAATCGGCTTTCCCTGTGATCAAAACTGGTTCCTTCTCAGAATATTATACGATAGAGAGTTAAACTTCTGTTCGTATATTGATGAGATCTCGAATATGCCAGCCAAGTGTGGTCTTCCTTTCAGCGAGTTCATATATCCCGAATCGAGAACATTCAACGCCATTTCCTTCGATTCGCCCTTCGAGGTCTACACGCAGAAACGTAGCTGACATTCTCTTCATTCATCGACTATTCTCCGGCTATGTGGATTGTGCTTCACTACTTCCTTCAACACTAACCCTCGTAAATTACGTTGCCTTCGTCTCTTCTATATTCCAACACATTGCACATCTTGTGATTCCAACAAACCAATCTCCCGCATGCTCCGTAATGGCAGCTACTTTTTGATGTTAACCTGAGCACTTCTCGTCTCAAACTTGATCTACTCCACCATTCCCTTACTTCCTAACCCTTAACTGTTGTTGGTTTTTAAGTCCTAGTTTTGAAGTTAGTTTAAACTTGTATTAAGCCAAATAAATGGACGACAACCGCGTTCGATTTCAATACTCGTTAAGAAAACTCGCGTCTGTCTTCCAAACGGAGCTACGCAATCCTGATCACAACGAACTACATATATTGTGAAGTACCGGAGGAGGGGCCGAAGCATTTGCGTCTGTAGCTACAGCCAAGCTGCGCTTAGAGCCTTGCTGAATGCTCTTACATCTTTCAATCTGATTTAATAATTCCAGATATCGCTGAACGCAGTCAGATGACTAAATTCACTGAGTCTTGTCTGGATCTCAGATCACAATGGGATCACAGGAAATGAAATCGCCGATGAACTTGTACAGGACCCAAACCTACGTTAGGTCGGCCTGCGTCCCCGACTAAGCCGTCTGTTGACGCTTGGTTTTCATATGAGCACAACTGCAGATGGCATGACTCCCCAAATTGCAGACAGACCAAACGAATGTTTCCCAGCGTCTTTAGGATAGGTGGCCGCGTCTTAAGTGGTAGTGGACGGGGTTCCTACCTAGTTTGGTGTTCGAATCCCAACCTCGCCCGAAAAGCATTCATTTTTTTCAGTTAACAAAAATCAAGTAAGATGAGTAGTTGACTAGAAATCAACAACGAGCCAACCTCCACTAAGAATTTAGTCGCCCCATTAAATGTTGGATGCCAATCATGTAGCGAAATAACCACTGAGCCCAAACATCTTTCTTTCTCTCTGTATCCTATTTTCCAAAAAAATTTAACACATACTGAGGCATTATATAGTTCGTATTCGTACCCACTTGAGTGGTAAGTTCTTTAAAAAAAATCCAGAAGGCCACCAACCTTCTTGCTCTCCCTCAGCAGGAAAGCCTGCAGGCTGCTTATTGGCATAGTAACGGGGCACTAGACACTTGCTAACCACTTAAATCTGCTGTACATACGTTTTATCTACAACATCCTGCGACGCACGATTACTGTGAGAGTCCGGCTTACGCTTACATTAAGCTGCAAGTACTCTCAGTGTTGACGTAGTGGGTGCTGGTGCCACTTTATCACTGACGCGTTTAATCATCTTTCTTCGATACTTCGAAAGACTTAAGGATTTACTAAAAGCAAATTACAAGGAGTATAATGGACTAGTTCCAAAAAAAAGGTCGGTGGTGAGAACATCAATTATCCGGCCGATCTTCAAAGGAGGAAATAAAATCAAAGGAGCTACAGACCAATCTCAATCTTGCTGTCATTTAAAAGTAGTTAGGAAAAATTATGCCTTCAAAGAGGACGAAGTACAGAAAGGTTGCTGGGAGAATTTTCAAAGCTTGTGACCACGATTATTAATTCTTAAGGCTTTTGACACACTAAGTCACAATAAACTTTGGGAATCACTTAGCAAAATCGGTGTTAGAGGTATTTTGGTGAAATGGTTGGAGAACTGTCTTACAGAGACTGTCTTAAGAGCGAAGAAAAAGACAGCTTTTATGGTGTTCTACATGGCCCTATTTCGTTTATATTGTTTACCAATGACAAACTCAATTTGTTGAACAGCCAAATGCTTAACAATTGCAATCACAATCATGCAACGGGCGTCCGACGAATTTTCAAGATGGTGCCACTACCATGGCCTTATGATAAATACAGATCAATCCAAGTTCATGGATATACGGACTGAAGCTGGAATACATGTTTACTTCCAAACTGTCCAACAACGCAGAGAAGTGATGTAATCGAAGTAGTGAAGACCGTAAAATATTTAGGTGTCACCACAGATGATCATGCCATATGGCAAGAGCACATCAGCAAATTACAAATTACCCAAAAAGTGCTATATTTGCACTTTCTTTTTTTATAATTTGCGCTCAAGGAATAAGGCTTAGGAACGAATCACGATATTCTAGAGTACGTCTAAAAGTGCGCTTGAGGATATAATGATGAGCATTCATAGCGAGGCGAGTTTGAGGGGGCGGAATGCTACTGTCGATTTCTATAGAGCGCTGGTGGTGGAAATAGCGATAAAACAGGGTGAGACACGAGACATGACGTGGGTGTTCGAGGGTGTTCATTGTTTGAGTGATATTCGTATCACCTATGAGTTTTATCGCACGGTTTTGAATCCTATCTAGCAGGTGCAGAGATGTTTTGGTCTACCTAAAACTATACTCCCTGGTCAAATTTCGTCTTTGATATGGTATAACTACTATCCTGGGGAAGCGCCTGAAAAACTAATCAATACTCAGCGTCAAATTCTTCGAACTATTAGTACTAACTATTATAATTTCAAGATTCTCGACGTTAGAAATATATTCAAGATGACAACTATCCTTGAGTATTATGATGACCGCCGCTTCCACCAACCAATAACCCACAATCTAAAAAAACAGTGACGAGATAGTCATGAAAGTTTTTCCAGTTGTTATGTTTCAGCAACTGTCAAAGTTACCAATGACATCCTACTGTCAAAATATTCAATAAGATTTGCCATTTCATCAAGCATCGTTTTACGCTTGCCGAACGTGCGGAAATTATTAACAAACATTATCGAAACTCCGGCTAAGTTCTATCCGGCTTACGCAATCGTCGTGAGGTCGGTCGTCATCGTGGCTTCAGTGTGCAGGCAATTCGTCGCACCGTAGAAAAGATTGAGCGCGAATACACACTTTTGGATAATTAAATCACCAAACAGACAGAGATTGGTGCGAGACTCTGTAGCGGCCAGTATCGAAGAAGAGTCAGAAATGTCAATTCGGCGCCGATCAGCTGGATTGGGCAACCCGGGGTATTTTGCAGACGGATTTTTGGCCTACATCCATATAAGATTGTGCTGATGCAAGAATTGATGCCGGACGACCATAGGCAACGCCGTAAGCTTGCTCCAACTTAGTGTTGGAGATCCCTATATGTAGACCTGGTACTCAAGTACGTTGAAGCAGATCATGTGGAGATACTAAGTCGACCTAACTGGAACTGTGGACGCCACCGTTGATTCCATCCTTGGAATTCGTCTGAAACAGGAGATTGTTCCTTCGTGAGATGGCACTCCCCCCCACAGGGTTGGTTACCCCATCTTTAGTCGATGTAATAGACAGCCAGTAGTCATCACGTGAAGGTGAGTGGTAGGAGTTGATGGTGTGAGGCTAAAGTGAGAACGCTGGTGCTCCCATATAATCGCATTCACCACCCTTTTGACCACCACATAGAGCATACAGTACATCTACTAGAAAATTCAGGGCAAAGTACCAAGGCACACCTGAAAATGGAGGAAGATAGAGGAGGTTGCGTATGCTATGAACTTGATCTATAAGAAAAATGGCGATCATAAAGCCTATTGGTATAAGCTACTCGTTACCACGAATTCCAATTTCGTTTTTAGAGAGATTGATATGGAAACCAACCAATTTCAATTATCTTTTTGATATGCAAATTCGAACCGTTCACTTCCCAACCACGAATAGGTACAGAACACGATGAATGTGGTTTTTATTTATGCTCATAACGTGTTCCAACAATTTGCACATTGGCACACGAATTTTGCAAATCCAACCCCCAGGACGGAGAGAAAACAGAAATCAAGATACGTTCTCGGACTTTCCAAATATAGAAGTAGTTCCACTCGAACCAGTTCTTATCGTCGCTCTTTTGCTAATTAATAGATTTGATAAATTTAATTCGATTTAAGTCACTCGATTCATTCGATTAATTCGATAAATTTGCTTATCGATTTAGCATGGATTACCCGAAGCAACAGCGCAGTGTGCATAACATTTCTATTCAAGATTGCGTCCGTATCTTCAGCAGATACAATGATCCCAGGAATCCCAATGATCGGTTGACATACATTATACTCCTATGTACATTGTTTTAAGAGTGATAATGGAGCGGATACCGACGTCTATTTAAAAAGTTCAATCGCTTATATAAGCTCCTACCAAACGCGTCGGATTAATCAAAAGACAAGTTTAAAATAGACCATCCAACAATAAATCGATTAGCATACTCGAAATGGGTTTTTAGATACTTTTCTGGTATAAGTTACTTGGATCTACCAGCTATTCGTACTTTCGGCATAAATTATAATCAGGTAAATCCATATGCAAATCCTAGACGAGCAGTCTTCTGCGGTTTTTGAGTCTATTCTAGTCGCGGATTAGCATTTTTTCAAGGCTCCAGCACTTGGCCGTTTAATGCCAGTGTGTGCCTTGCCGGAAATTGGCTTTCGGTGACATTTTATTCTTCATAATATTCCCAGCGGTTAATTAATGACAGGTGGAAGCATCCCAAGCTTGGGTGGAAAATTAATTTCAAATCACGCAAATCCATGCAGCTCTGGTGATGCAACTGTAGCTGCAAACATCATCATCATCACTGTTTGCAGTCTATTAAGTGCTGCGTAAATATTTGGCTTTAGGGCTGGGGCCTGCATGGCTGGATGTGAGCTTGCATAAGCATTGACGTAGATGTTGTCTAATTAGCAACATCAATATCCGCTAATGCATTCCTAATGACCCGCAGATGCATCTTCGCACGCTAGCGACATGCATGTAGACAAGCAGACTCCCTCGAAACTTCGGTTGGTGGTGATTGTTTTTTGGAAAATTTTCCTTTCAGCTGATTAGAGTTATCGTATCTGTGTTTCCCATAATTTTGGAGAACTCAACGCAATGTCGCCCTCATCGGACTTCTGATATCTGAACGCCACTACGTGATTGGGTTTTTATCAGCACACATCCAGTGAATGACTGCGAGCATGTGGCATGTGATCCATGAGTGGTCTCTGCAATCTCAGAGTCCAAAATAATGAAGGGCTTTCAATCCAATTCAATTTACTTCCGACGAGCGAACCGGCGGCGACGCATGGAATACGGACACGGCCAGCTCATGGACGATCGTAAAAATTTACAAATTCTATTTCGTATGGCACACAGTCAATAAGTTACGATTATGGGATGAAGTGTGTCTGGGTATAAAGGTCGTCGATAAGAACGTCTGGTGAAATGGTTACATGACTAGTAATCCGGTGACAACTGGAATTTGAAAATTCCACCGTCTAGCGGCAGTCTAAGCACAATATAATAAAATTGATTGCTTTTTGTGGACTTTGCACTAGAGATTACTTGGAGAGCCGGGTCGATAGAACTGGCGTACGGTGGCATTAATGTATTTTGAATTGAAGTGGAAAGTTTAAACGAGACCTTGATTTGTTGATTGTGCTGGCGCATACGAATTAACTTTGAACTGTTCTCAAAATTAAACCAAAATTAATTTGACACACTGGGAACTGACAAATCATTTCGGGTAGCACAATTCTGTCAAAATTTGGTTATCTGCGAGGGTCACTTTAAGATTTTTCGTTGTTTTGCCCTTGTTAAGTTATATTTAGATGGAGCGTCGGACCCATCACTTTTACCTGCCAAATAACTCCTAAGATCACATTCGCAAAAGGAACTCCTGCTTGGTACGAGTATCTTAATTGAAGACGTTAGCGAAGGAATGGCGGTGTCTATTTATTGACTCTTTTAAAGACACCTGTATGCTTTACGCAATCGGGAATCGGTAGAAACAAATCTATTGTATACTTCAATAAATAGACTCAGATACTGGGCAAATTAAGAACGATACCGGCTTTCCATGAATTAAAAAGTACATGTGCCTACTTATTTACTTTACTACTCCCCGCGGTGAACCTGAGCCGCAACCAACTCTCCAGCTAACAAGGACCCTCTCTATCTGCCACAATCCGAATTGGTTGAGATCCTCTTCCACTTGCACCGTACTACACATATTTCACGGTCCAGTTTGTGGTTGAATGTCTTTCCCGCCAATACAAACGGAACGGAAATCACACGAAGTATCTGTCTCTTAAAACGGCTAACAGATTTTTCACACGCTTTCCAAACTCTAAGTCTCTGCGCCATAGAGCAGCATCGAGATGATGATCTTCTATAAAGCCAATTTGGTCATTTTGTATTACGGGAGAGTGCTTTGTTACTCGATTGTCTTCCAGGGTATGTAGTCTCTCGATTAAGAGACCGCAGATTATGAGATAGTCTTCGTTTATATCTCGGCTATTGAAAGGGTGTTTTTTTTTAGAGCTATACAAATTCAATATAAAATTCTTGAAGCTAATGTTAATGTATTTGGTCTATAACTTAATTCGTGCGGTTTGTTAAGAGATGACGTAACTGTCATTGTACGTCATTTCAGTATATGTCATTCATTTGGAGCGTAAACAACAATAACTTTTTTTCACTCAAATATGTCGAACTTTGTGTCTGGAAAAGTGTTTTTGCGGGGAGTTCTTCTTCATTACTTTAATATGAAGAAAACTGCTGCCGGAAGTCATCGTATTTTGGTGGAAGTTTATGGTGAACATGCGATAGCTGAGCGAACGTGGCAAAAGTGGTTTGCACGATTTAAAAGTGGTGATTTTGGCTTGGAAGACGATGAACGTCCTGGGCAGCCAAAAAAGTTTGAAGATGAAGAACTGGAAGCATTACTCTATGAAGATTGTTGCCAAACACAAGAAGAACTCGCAGAATCTTTGAGTGTCACTCAAGCAGCCATTTCAAAACGTTTAAAAGAAGCTGGATATATTGAAAAGCAAGGAAATTGGGTTCCGCATGAACTCAAGCCGAGAGACGTCGAAAGGCGGTTTTGAAATGCTGCTGGAACGCCACAAAAAGAAGTCATTTCTGCATCGGATTGTTACTAGTGATGAAAAATGGATCCATTACAACAAAAAATCATATGTGAAACCCGGCCAACCAGCCAAATCAACTGCAAAGCCGAATATCCATGGCGCGAAGGTAATGCTCTGTGTTTGGTGGGATCAGATGGGTGTGCTGTATTATGAGCTGCTAAAACCGGGTGAAACCATCAATGGACAACGCTACCGAACACAATTAATCCGTTTGAAGAGAGTAGTGGCCGAAAAACGCCCGGAATATGCGACCAGACACGAGGCAATAATTTTCCATCATGACAACGCTCGGCCCCACGTTGCTATTCCGGTTAAGAACTATTTGGAAAACAGTGGATGGGAAGTCTTACCTTACCCGCCTTATAGTCCAGACCATGCCCCTTCTGACTACCATTTGTTCCGGTCGATGCAGACGCCCTCACTGAAATACGGTTCACATCAGAGCAGAATATCAAAAATTGGCTTGATTCATTCTTGGCTGCCAAGCCGGCGCAGTTCTTTTGGGATAGGATCCACAAATTGCCAGAAAGATGGGAAAAAGTCATAGCTTCAGATGGGCAATACTTTGAGTAATACTATTGTACATGTTTTTCTCAAATAAACGTTCAAATTTTGAAAAAAACCGCACGAAATAAGTTATATACCTATAACATATACGCGCCACGACTAGTTCGGATGAAGCACAATCATGAAGTTCAACTTTCGGCAACTGGGACCATATATCAGTAATAACACGGCGAATGTTGACTTCCAAATGGTCCAACGTCTCTGGTTTATCGGCGTAGACAAGTGACTTCATATTACCTCAAAGAAAGTAGTCTAAAGGTGTGAGATCATAGGATCGTGGAGAGTTCACAGGTCCATCACGCGAAAGTATGCTCTCAGCAAATGTTTCCGGCAACAAAATTGATGGTGTCACGCGCCGTGTGGCATGTTGCGTCATCTTGTAGACACCAAAGCTCTGTCATGTCAATGACAATCAACTGAGGAGCGAAAAAGTAGGAAATCATGTTTCTATAGCGCTCTCCATTGACGGAAACATTCTGGCTGGTATCGTCCTTAAAGAAATATGGGCCGATGATTTCACCAGCCCATAAAGCACACCAAACAGGGAGTTTTAATGGTTGTAAGGACGTCTCAACAAAGGCTTCTGGGTTTTGTCCACTCCAATTTCGGCAATTTTTCTTGTTTACTTATCCATTTAACCAAAAATGGGCCTCATCGGAGAACAAAATTTTGCATTGAAAATGAGGATCAAGTTCAATCATGCTTTCGACCCATTAACCGAACTTATGAAGCATATAGTGGTCACGAGGTTTCAACTTTTGCACAAGCTGGATCTTATAAGCTTTTAAGCCAAGATCTTCCACAAAGTGGATGGGCATAGCTCCAACTGCCGTGTATGACGGCGAATCGACTCATTTGGATTCTCCTCAACGTTGCGCTCCACAACGGCAATAACTTCTTCTGTTCGCACTGTTTGTCGGCTTTGGGGATGCGTACAAGTGTTATCCACTAGAGCGTACGTGGTGCGAAAACGATTCATCGTGTTCCGAATAGCTTGCTCAGATGGACGCTTATGTCGACCGTAAAATGGACGTAGCACACGATAAATTTGGCGAACCGAACCATGGTTTTCAAAATAAGTTTGCGCAATTTGCACGCGTGGTTCTGGCGCTAATCTATTCGCCGTAATATGGCAACCACAAATCAACTTTCAAATGTCAAATTGACGATCTGTAGAAACAGTATTGCCAGTTTGAAAACCCAACCTCTAAAAGAATTACCTTAATGATTAGCCGGAATCTGTTAGTATCGACGGTATAACGAAAACCAATGCAATGGTTTCCACTCTGAAAGAACCCCACTAATCATGATCTGCGGCAACTTTTCATACGTTTTCATGAGCAATTAGATAAGACTCCTGATGATGTGGCTAAAGATCTCTTTTCTTTTGCGTCTCACGTGAGTTCTAAACGCATACTACACCGTCAGATAACACGGTCTAGTTTCAAAAACTGCCATCGCTCCCAACCCACAACTAAATTCTTTGCCGAATCTTCCCAAATGTCTGTCCCTGTATTATCAAAACGTAAGAGGATTACGAACTACTCGTAAGTTTTCTGCTATACCATATAACTTTGAAATTTTTGTCGTCGCAGAGGACCCTTAATATTAAGAATAATGAATTGTTTTGCTAAGGATTCGACTTACACCGTGACGATGGTCTAGATAAAGAGGAGAATTTATATGGCTGTGGTGTACTATATACACTCTCGTCTCGGGTATAGACCCTTTAAATAATCGTCCACTGAATTCTTTGAATTCGTTTGCGCTAGAATTCCTATTTGCAAGCGCAACTTATATATTTGTTGCTGCTGTATTTGCCCCTCTCAACCAGTTCAAGGTTACTAGCTAGCTATTGATGCAATCGATTGTATTTTTAGTGCAGCTGATCCCAACGACGTTGTTATTTTTTTAGGTGATTTTAATCTGCCTAAGCTTCTATGGGCTTAGACTGACTAGTCCTTTTCTACTGCAACAAATCCCACCTCTGATAAAGGAAATCTTTTCATCGACTACCTTAGTGACTCTGGTCTGTATCAATTAAGTGGTGTCACCAATAACATTGGCAAACAACTCCACCTACCCTTCGCCACTGATGCAGATAACTGCTTCGTTTTAGAAAACAGACATCTTCTACTTACCACCCTCCACTTTCCTATGAGTATTCTTACATTTTAATTTTCATAAGACTAACTACGCCAAACGGAACAATCTCCTCAGTATGGCCAATTTTAACTTTCTCTACAATAATCCCAACCTTACGATTAACAATACTCTGACATCCTTTTATACCGAAATTTTCAAATGTCTTTCCCTCATCTTCACCAGCCTGGTATAACAAAGAGCTACGATAAGCTCTGGTGTACTTACTGAAAATCGCATTCCGACGCCGATTTGTTCTACTACCAGTCCGCCCAAATAAATTTCTCTGTACTTTGCCAAAATCTATATGACAACTATTTAAATCAAATGGACAGCACACTCATTTCCGACCCCAAACGATTCTTTCAGTTCTCTGAATTTTCTAGATTAGTCCTCGGGCGATCTCCTAATTATTGCAAATCTCTTCGAAATTTTTTTTAGCCAAACATTCGCCATCCATTCCCAAGAGCTAGACCACTCTTATTTTGCCTACTTAAATAGCTGCTCACAAACAACTTTGGAATCTGTGTCTATGTATAACTTTAGATAAAATAATAAACCTCAAAGATGATTATTCCGCTGGACCTATATTTTTAAAAAAATGTGAAATGCACCTAGCCCCTATCACCCAGGGATTATTTTCCTCAACCTGGAGAAGGTCTTTTATTATTCCTGTACATAAAAAACGTCCCAAAGACGATATTTCCAACTATCGACCAATTGCTAAGCTGTCCTGCATACCTAAGCCCTTACATTATAAATCTACTGTTTCCCAAAACCAGCACGGATTTCTCGAAAGTAGATCTACAACCACCAACTTAACGACATTCGTATCAAGCACTTTATGTGCACTAGAATCTTTAAATTAAGTTGACGTGATTGCCACCGATTTCAGCAAAGCCTTTGATAGAATTTCTCAAGACATAAAATTAAAGGCTCTTGGTTTCCAAATAAGCTTTTTAACATGGCTTCAATCCTATTTGAGTGAACGACATTACTATGGTCTATTCAGGTCCATAGTTTCTGGCCTAATTAAAGGCTTCTCTGATGTCCCTCAAGGCAGACACCTATTATTTATTCTAATTATTAATGAAGTTGATTGTATCATTAATTTTTTTTTTAGATATATATCATCTTCCTCAGACAGCCAACCACTGCAGGACGATCTAGACAGGTTTTGCACTTGGTGTCAGAAGTGTTAATAAGTGTCATGCTATAACTTATACCCGTGATCAATAGAGTCCTGACTAAGGGTTGAGGACAAACATATAGTTCCGGATAATCGATTCGGTTTCAAGGCGGGGCATGATATCATTCATGTTGCATCTAAACTGATTTCTGATATCCAATGGAACAAAGGCAAGAAACAGTGCACTGGTGCCTGCCTGATTGACTTGGAGAAGGCCTTCGATACCGTATGGTTAGAAGGACTCTTTTTCAAGATGGACAGGTTGGGCATTAGTAAACCACTTCTGTATATTCTTTTTGATATGCTCTCCAGTAGACAGTTCATCGTGAAGAATAGCGATGTGACTTCTGCTGGATCATTTAACATTAAAAACGGTCTGCAACAGGGTGCGGTAAATTCGCCGATCCTATTTAACGTGTAAATGTTAAGTGATCTGATAGGTTCACTTCCCCACAGCATAGCGTACGCAGACGACTTAATCGCGTACAGATCAGGTCCAAAGATTGAGGTCATTAATACACTTTTGCAAAGTGACTTCGACAAAATTAAACAATATTTCGACGACTGGAAGTTGAAAATCAACTTTTAGAAGTCGGAAACCATTCTGTTTAGGACGCCTTTGTCTGGGGCCTCTAAGGATACCAGAAAGAATTGGCGAAAGTTCTCTATCGTCGGACAACATGGACAGCCACTTGCTTGTCGAAATGTAGTCAGATACCTTGGGATCTGGCTAGATCAATATCTGTATTTTAACAAACATATAGATGTTGCTTTGGCCAGAGCTAAGGGTGCTTTTGCCCTTACACGGAGACTGTTTTATAACAGCCAACTCGATGCGAGGGTGAAGGTGATCTGCTACATGGCCCTTATCAGGCCCATGCTTGTATTTGGGTGCCCCATGTGGTTCAACGTGAGAGCAATTTTATTGGAAAAGATTCGGGTGTTTGAGAGGGCTTGCCTTAGGACTTGTCTTCGGTTATACAGAACGCCAGGATCTGAGTACATAAAATTCTATCGTAATGAGGTCTTATACAATAGGGCGAACCTAATAAGAATGGACAATTTCGTCATTAAGTTGACTCGAGGGCACATTGCAAGAGCAATGACCTCATCGAACAACCTGATCTCCGGGGCTTACTACCCTAATTATATGTATCACGAGAGAGCTCGCCTTAACGGCTTTATTCCTCCAGAAGCGTTCCTCTACTTAGATAGTAAAGGTCTGATCCAGGACAGATTGGCGGTGCCGCTAATTTTCCACGTCGCTCGAACAGCTGCGGACAGGCGACTGAACTACGACAGAGACGTCGCACACGGCAGTGCGGAGCGTCTCCGGTTCAGTAGGGCGGTAGGGAGTCGCACCAGGGGGGTGTTGCTCAACAGCACCAACAATTTTGGTGGCTTTCTGAAGGAGAGGATGTTTCGTCGTCGAATTCCTCCAATACTTGTTAGCTTCATGTGGAGCAAAGTGGGTCGCCTAATTTTTTTTCTAGCCATGGCCCTCTTACATAGTTTTAAGTAGGAGTAAGCTAGATTTAAGAAAAAATATATATAAAAACAAAAACAAAAAAATTAATAAAAATAATAAATTATAAAAAAAAAACATGTATATATACACATATATCTATATATTAGGTATATATATATCATGTATGTATTGGGTCTACAAGTAAGTTTCCAGCGTTTTTTTTCCAAATTTTGAAGTTTTATTATGAAAACATAGTTACAATGCTTTATTCAAAGTATCGTCCATCGGAAGCTACAGCTTTTCCCCATCTTTCTGGCAATTTATGAATTCCGGACCAAAAAAATTTCTCGAGCCCAAGAACGTATCGAGCCAATTTTTGATTTCCTCTACTGAGTTGAAGCGTATTCCCGTAAGAGCGTTCTGCATAGAACGAAACAAGTGGTAGTCAGATGGTGCCAAGTCTGGACTGTAAGGCGGGTGAGGCAGAATTTCCCATCCACTATTTACCAAATAGTTTTTCACTGAAACCGCAACATGTGGCCGAGCGTTGTCGTGATGAAAAATGACGGACTCATGCCTGGTCTGATATTCTGGCCGTTTTTCTTTTAATGCCCGCTTCAAACGAATTAGTTGGGTTCGATATAATGGTCCTTTGATAGTTTCACAACTCGGAAGCAGTTCGTAGTATACGACACCCATTTGATTCCACCATATGCAGAGCATGACCTTATTCACGTGAATATTTCGTTTCGGCGTCGATTGGGCGGGCTCGCCGGGCTTTGTATACGATTTTCTGCGTTTAGGATTATCATAATAAATCCGTTTCTCATCACCAGTGACAGTACGATGCAAAAATAATTTATTTTTATACCGCTGCAGTAACATTTCGGACATGCAAAATCGCCGTTCGACGTCTCTTGGCTTCAATTCGTACGGCACCCAGTTTCCAACCTTTTGAATGAATCAGAGTGCTTTTAGGCGCAGGGAAACGGCTTGTTGCGTGACGCCCAATGATGCAGCAAGTTCTTCTTGAATCTAACACTGATCCTCATCCTGTAAAGCGTCCAATTCCTCGTCTTTAAAACATTTCGGCTTTCCGGGCGATCTTTGTCTTCAACTCCAAAATCATCACTTTTGAACCGTTTGAACCACATCGATTCACCAATACATTCCGCCCCATACGTTTCCGAAAGCAAACGATAGGCCTCAGCCGCACTTTTCTTCGTATTAAAGAATAAAAGCAGCGCTTCCCGCAAATGACGTTTATTTGGCTGGAAACTTGCCATGATTTTGCTCGATAAAATGTACGACACCGATAGAACTGCTCAAATATAACGCTGCAAAGTTGTTGACAGATACAAAACCTACAAATAAAACACATGGGGTCTGACATTTCTGCCCGGGATCCACTGGTGGCGCCATCTCTGATAAACGCTGGAAACTTACTTGTAGACCCAATATATATAATGTATTAGATGTAAGTAGGCTAAGTAGATTAAGATTTATTTTTAAGTAAGTTTTTAGTTTTAAGTTTTTATATTAATATTATAAAAAATTGTCCATATACTAAGTTTTTGCTTAAAATTTATTTTCTTAGTTTTAGTTGTAATGTTAATATAAAATTAAATATAGACTGTAAGATACGTCGAAAGACATAGTTTAAGTGCTAGGTTTAACTTAGAGTACCCGCATGGGGCCAGTAAGTTAGAATAAGGTAATTTTAAGTTAATTAAGCTAATTTTTAAGCGCTTTTTTTATATAGCATTTAACTGTAAATTAAGTAATATAAATAAAAATGCATAAAAACTGAACTAAAAAAACTGATAACTTATACCCGTAATCACCCTCCTACTTCACCTCGTTGCTATCTGATCTTTAATTTGCCTGTCTCCTTGCTGAATGAATTGCGTGATCTAGGTCTTACGTAGATCTGGAACTGGAACTGAATTTTTGTTCTCACATTAGGAACATGATAAAAAAAAGCCAACTCTATTTTTTGTGACATCAACCTATGCAATCTTAGGTCTGTGCCATTTTTTCGACTCAATTTTCACAGAGCAAATTACGGACACCTGGAACAGATATCTAGAATGATTCGTGAAATTAACGATATTCTGCCTCTCTTCGACTACCACCTCAGCAAACTCTCCTTTAATTCCACCTACGCCTCACGTCCTAATTTTCTTTAACCGCTCCCGCCCTATAGTTTTTAACTTTGGTTTTAAGTGAAATTGTTAGTTTTAAAAATATGCTTACAATAAGCCTTAATAAATCTGTCCGGGGTTGACCCGGGCTTCAAATCAAATCAAGTTTGTCTGATCCGACAGAATGAACAATGACTTTCTTGACATTGAATAACCCGGTATGGCGTTGTATAGCTCGTCCCTATGCACGCTGTCATATGCCGGTCTCTCCCAAAATCTGCAGCAGTGTGAATATTTGATCGACGCTGGGCTTTCGTGGTCTGAAACCGCACTGGCATGCATGCGGACTGCGGAAAGTTGCGTAACCTCCTCAAAAATACGAAGAAAGTACAAGTTATATGCTCCGGAACAGCGAGAGGAAAATCAAGGTCGAATACTCCGATGCCTATCGAGCTCGGTCTCAGAAATTAAAGACCGAAAAAATCCGGTGGTATCGTTAGGGGACTCCACCTGTCGTTCTTGAAAGAAGACGTGCTGGCCCAACGCTCAAAAATTCTTGACCCCATGAAAGCAGCGAACAGAAGAAGAGAAAGCTACCGTATGCAAGGCTGGCCTTCCACTTTTCCACTTTTCATAAAAATGAGAGTGTTGACGACATTTTCAATATCAAAACTATTTTAAGCATCAGGGTCAAAATCGAGCCCATACGTAAAGGTAAAATAGCGATACCTTGGTACAAGCGATACTTACACGCAGGCGTTCTGCCAGAAAAAACTAGGATACGTAAAATGCGTCGCTAAAGACCTCTCGAGAGGGTGTAACATTGCACGGTAACGAAATCACCAAAGAACTTCGAAAAAGACGCAACACTCTCAGGGAACAAGTACACCTGGATCCAACTTAAAGAATCCCGGAACCGATAAGTCTAAGACCGATAAGGCGATACCGATAAAAGAGAACGCCGGCGGTTCAAATTCAACGAAAAAACTGGCACTGGCTAGCGCGAGATCAAACGCATAAGTCGCGTAACAAGAAAACAAAGAAAAACTAAACAAAATAAGATCGGCTACAACAGATTCGGTCTCTGAAATATTACATAGGAATAGAACTTGGCTCTATGAAAACAAGTTCTGTCTCCGTAAAAGTAAGCCATTTAGACTGCAAGTCGCATCTAGTTCCCTGCGCGTAACAGACTTTGACTAACTTGGATCCTCATCGATGAGGATTTTAAGGCGAAACAGACTTTTTGGAGCCCAAGATGGAATACAGCGAAAGGCAGACTACGAGTACTGTACAAAGCCGATATGAAATGTGGTGTGGACTTTTTTCCACAGAAATAAAACGCCTGACCTAGTCGACGTCTTTATCGTAAAAGAGGTAACCAGATACCCACGAACGTAGAGGAATACAATTATCTCTGCTCAGACCACTTAGCAGTATTTTTGAAGATGGGCGGAAATCTACCGAAAACAGAAGGAGCGCCAAGATTACGTAACTAAAAACAAAACGAACTGGTACGGCTTTAGAACAGACTGCAAAGAAAATGTAGCTCTGAATTCGTTGAAGCCATTTAGAGTGCTGCGTGGAACAACACTTCTTTCTGAATGAGTGGAATACAGAAGGACAAAACATCATACCCACTCGAAATAGAAGAACTCCAACGAAACAAAAGGATACAACTTATTTGAATCACTTATCTATCAAGCTTAAAGATTTTCCAAGATTTTTTAAAAAAAAGTGAAACTTATGCTTACCTTGAAGGCTTGACCACCGAAAAAGACCATAAACAGACGTATAAGGGACCACTAAGAAAAGTGAATGATGATTAGGAAAAAGGAGACAAAAAAAAGGATCTATTTGCCGAGCAGTTAGAAGAAATGTTCAAGCCGTTCGACGAACAGCCATTGGCGGGAGATCCCATAGATGCCAATACTAGTCCCGACAACTTTAAAATAAAAACCATATCGCTGTCTGAGCGTCGGCAGACAATAAGAAAGCTGAAAAATAACAAGGCTCCAGGATATGATTTATTTACTGGCGAAGTCTTGAAGGAGCTACCAACAAAAGCGTTAGTCAAGTTACTCTATTGTACATTCTATAGGATTTTTTCAAAAGCAGTGAAAAATCGCTGACGTCATAATGATTCCGAAACCGAGGAAATGTCCAAACGATAAAAAGTCATATATTCGTATGCCTATGGTATTTCGCTCCTGCCGATAATATCTAAGGTCTCCGAGAAACATCTATTAAAACGATTACGACCAATAATTACTGAAAGACGCTTGATCCTAGATCATCAATCCGGCTTTCGATCAGGTTTATCGAACAACGAATGAAATTGAAAAAGCCCTAGAGGAGAAAAAGATATGTTCGACGCATCGCAACCCCGTGACAAGGTATGGCACGAAAGCCTGAAATATAAGCTGCAATAAATCTTGCCTGAAAGAATGTGTAGAATATTGAAATCTTACCTCAAAAACAAACTCTTTCGTGTTAGATACGAGACTGAATAGTCGGAATTCAAGAAACTCCACACAGATGTACCGCAAGGGAGCATCCTCCGTCCGATTCTGTTCTTGCTTAAAAGAAGAGACATACCTGGAGATGAAGAGACACGTTCGCGGACGATACGGATATCCTCGGTGCGGATAAGACAGCTGAATCATCTACGGAAAAATTCCAACGAGCTTTGGACAAAATAAGCGAGTGGATGAAGACTTGTTGACATTTTACGTACAGAAAGGTAAACTACTTACCTCTGTTCATCAACTTGGTACAAATATGGTATACAAATGAGGCAAAATAGCTAGGAATGACTCTAGACGCGTAACTGAAGTCGAAGTTCCACATTAAAAATAAGCCCGACGAGCTTATTATCGAAATCAGGCTCAAAGAAATGTATTGGCATATCGGAAGATTTTTGATAGTAAGTATATACAAGGTGGCAAGGTGGCCCAAAAGTTTTTGACTGTATTTTTTTTTTATGAATGATATCGGCTAAGTGGCCGCCGCTAGATTTGATGACCATTCGAGCCCGATTTGTGGCAATTTCCATCACTCTTGCCAGAACTTTCGGCGATAGGTACTCGCATTCTTGACTGATATTATTTTTGAGAGCTTCAAGAGTCTTAGACTTGTTGACATAGATTCGCGACTTCAAAAACCCCACAAAAAGAAGTTAGGAACGAATAAATCAGGCGATTTTGCAGGCCAGTGCAAATCGCCAAAACGGGAGATTAGGCGACCCGGAAATGCAGCCCTCAGAATTTCAGTTGTTGCTCAGCGTAAAAGCGTAAACGGCACACCGTGCAGTAATTTTGAGTAGGTGTGATGGCTCTCCATGAGTTATACGCGTATTTCCGGTGTCCCAGAAGCGATAATTGCATAGCAGGTCTTCTGGTCAATACTCCGGGGCTGCTTCGGGGACTGGCAGCATCTCGTATTGCAAGACTAAACGTCGTGGTGTTTGCTCAGTTGGTGTCAGCCGACCGGGAAATCTGTGCCGAAATTCACGCTGCGCCAACACCACCGACGAATTATTCGACAAAGAAATCGTAACAATTATTCCGCGTTCTTTAGGAGTATAGCGATTCTTGGCTTGTTGACCTGTATTTTGAATCTGTTTACTTCACAAATGTCAAGCAAGCCATCATTTGCAAAAATTATAGCACCCTGTGATAGGATGATGACTTTTGCGCCACCTTGTCCATGCCACGTCTGCGTGACTCACCCCACTTTGTCATTGCGGTGGCATCAATGGAGAGCCCACGTTTTATAGTAATAGATTTGTGAGTGTCACATTTAAACTGATTCAAAATTTCTAAGTCTAATTGATATTCATTTTAATTCCAGTGTTGGTCTAAGCCAATAACTAGGGAACCCCCGCAGATTTTCGGGCGACAAATGCTTGTATCAATTGACTTAATGCAATGTGGCAGCTTTCAGAGAATAACAGCAGAAGTTGGCTCTAATCCAATGTCTAAGAACTTACTACAATTACGTAATGGATCGAATATCCATGAAATATAATACAGAAGGGATGCGTCAAGGTAAGATTTTGTTTTCTAGCTAAATTTGGCCTTCACGTATCAATGTTGCATCATCACACCTTCGGCGATTTAATCACAGTGGAACTTAAGAATAGGAACAATTACAGCAGGCTGGGATTCGAGTAATTGGCTAGTGACGCCGAAATTAACGTGACCTCGGAAGAACTGAGGTCTCTCATACCAAGCTAAACGGAATCTTGTTTTAGGATGTGTTGTTAATTCCACCCACCCTGAATATTAATCCCGCGGGTTCTTTTTTGTTATATTCTTGATTCAAGTTTTTAAACTTGCAACATAGTTAAGTTGTTTCCTCAAGTTCCAACTAAGCACTAACAGGCAAGAAGTTAAAAAAAAAAACGGCGAGAAGAGCTGGCAAATCCTCAATAGTGAATTGGCCAAATCAGTTTTCCATAGGTGACATCTCTACCAGCAAGGCAGTCGAGAATCAATTCAATGCTCTTCTCGGCCTTCAATCATATGCCTCCAAAACAGTCACCCCGGTAAGAAAGTCTCTTGTGTTTTACGTGGGCACCTGCCGTGTACGCCTTATCCTACATACGCCTATAAGGCACGATCTTCTTCCTTGGTACAAGGTTGAGGCCTATATAGAACCGATTGGTTCCATAGTCATGGTTGAAACCAAGCCACAACACGCTATAGCCTACGCTAAACCATGAGACGTCCAAGCTTCTGTCGATCTCCCCTCCCCGCGACTACAGCCACAACGATACTCCCACAAGGCGACCAACTCTTAGGTCAGGCCTCCGCTCCGCAAGCTTGCGGTTACTTCCAGTGGGACACCTTATTGCCCAGGACTGGCCGCCTTTTAACCCTGCTCACTGAGCATCAGAGTCTAGCAGCTTAATTCTGAATCCTTATTATTGCAGCGAGAACGCTGCCGACGTCGCAAAGATCGCCTTCAAAACCTATTCACATGGAACATGTGTCCAGTCTTCAAAAGGAGCTCCACACGAGCAGCCTTCCACTTGGCTAAACCTCTTTTTATGCATTAAAGGATTCATGTCAAGTAAGAAAAAATTCCAAGTTGAGATTAAAGCGCAGCTCATGCCGCTCCCGCATGAAGAAGATATCCTTGAGCACTGACTTCAATGTCAGACACCCAATCGCGCTCTCTTAAGGAGATACCCCTCTTTACCATGAAGGCTATTTCACGTCGGATCGCCTCCTAGTCAAACGGTGGCACACCCATCAACACCTGGAATGCCTCCGTGGAAACAATGCGGCTACAGTGTGAGATATATAATTCATTCTGGCTTTATTTTGAAGCAACGTTCCTGCCATTATGTGTGGAATAGCACATCATTCAAATGGGTGTCTCGGCTTCGCTGGCAGTGCTTCAAGCGGTCGGTCTAATCGGCAATAGCGTGCCGAATGTTGGCTTCGTCGTCGTCGTAGGCGGTTGCCTTATTTGTGTAGTCTACGGACTTGACGTAGTCCAAGAGAAAATAATTGAGTGGTGTCAAATCGCGTGATCGCGGCGGCCAGTTGATGAACGCATCCCGTGAAGATGACCTAGTTCCCAAATTTCTCCTACACAACTTCGAGCGTTGCGTAGCGCTGATATATCGATGTTTTTGAGCTCTGATCACTGAAAGTCGGTTAAAATCACTCTATCACCTTGATCAAAAAGTTCCCGGGGGACACCACCGTGTGGCGCTCCCATTGTTCCGATTTCAGTTCTGGTTTTTTTTTTGTTAAGTTGCTAAATCTGTTGTTGACATTTCCTCTAAATGTTAGCGTCGTGGCTTGACATTTGCAAAAGTTACGTAGCCAAGAGTAAATCTATCTTTGTGTGCGTTGGCGATTTTTTACAATTTTAGAAATAGATTTAAATTTGCAACAACGAACTTGTACGAGTATTAAATTTTGCGTAAAAAACGGATTTAATGGAGCGCGAACGTTGGAAAAGTGTTTTGCCAACGATTCTCTAAAGAAAACGGTCGTTTACCAGTGGCACGAGCGGTTCAAAAGTGGTCGTGAGTCAATCGAAGATAATGAAAGCAGTGGCAGACCATCGACATCGAAAACCGACGAAAACATTGATGAAGTAAACGAAATGTTGGACAATAACCGCAAATAACCATCAGAGAGATAGCGGAGGACTTGAACATTACCTATGGATCCGTCCAAGACATTTTGGTTAATGATTTGGGTTTGCGTCGTGTAGCAGCAAAGTTGGTGGCAAAAGACAAAAGGCCAAGAGACCGTGTTGACGTCGCAAAAGAGATGATTTGCAAGGCTGAATCCGATCCCACATTCATCAAAAGGATCATTACTGGAGACGAGACGTGGGTTTATGAGTACGGCACGCAATCCAGACACCAGGCAAGTGAATGGCGTTCACCAAATGAGCCGAGACCAAAAAAACCACGTCGTTTTCAGTCAAAAAAGAAGGCAATGCTCACGGTTTTCATGGCTTAATACGGTGTAGTGCATCATGAATTTTTGCCAGAAGGCCAGACAGTAAACAAAAAGTATTACTCGTATTTGGGCGTTATGAGACGTTTGCGTGAAGTAATTCGCTAAAAGAGACCAGAATTATGGGCAGAAAACTCATGGATTCTGCGCAATGATAACACACCGTCGCGGTCATACAGTGCCATCATTATTCATAATTTTTTGACGAAAAAATGCAAGAAATACCATGCAACAGCCACCGAATTCACCTGATTTGGCTCCCTGTGACTTCTTTCTGTTCAATCGAGTTAGAAAACCACTACGGGGAACACGTTTCAGCAGCCGAGAGGAAGTAATGGAAAAATCGCAGGAAGCACTGATGGACAGACCGAAATTCGAATATAAAAAATGTTTCGAGGATTGGATCAAGCGCTGGCATAAGTGTGTTGCAGTCGATGGGAATCACTCTGAAGGGGACAATATAGATTTAAATGAATAAACTTGTATTTTAAATTTTCTGAGTAAATTCCGGAAACTTTTTGGTCAATGTAGTTACCTGACGGTAACGGTGTCTCCGTACTCATTTTGAGAGAAATAAGGTCCGATGATGCCGCATGCCATAAACCGCCTCAAACTGTCAATCTTTGTGGTTGCATTGATGCTTGGTCGAAGACTTGTGGATTGTGTTTGCTTCAACAATGGCAATTTTACTGGTTGACATAGCCGCTGAGCCAAAAATGGGCCTCGTCCGAGAAGATGATTTTTTGTCCAAAATCGGGATCTCCGGCCAACATTTACAGTGCCCAATTAGCGAGCTCACGGCGTTGTTTATGGTTGTACGGCATCAATTTTTACATCAGCACACTCTTATACGTATGTAGGCCCTAAATCCAACCGCAAAATAAGCCGGGTTGACTCCCTGGCGATGCCCAATTCAGCTGATCGACACCGTATTGCAAATCCCGGGGGAGAAAGAACTAAGTTATTGAATTTATTTAAAGGGAATGCCGGACTGCCGGCAAAACAACAAACAAACAAAGAGAGATGAGCGAACCGCAACCACACAGGTGGTGGTTAATGAGCGAATGAAGTGGACTGCACAAAAGCGAATGTGAGTCCAAGACGGAATCGCAAAAACCGGAATTGCAACAAGCAGCTGTTGGTTAGCTGCACACACCGGCTTCTCAGCAAGGAGGGGGTTCGGGAAGTTCGCTCAACACAAAAACTGCTAGCAAACACAACAGGTAGGCGCCACCCAATTTTTAATGAGAAATTGGGAAAACAACTGAGAAAAAACGCACAAATGATCTTTTCCCTGATGGGGAATTTATTGTTGGATATTTTTTTTTTCTTTTTTTTTTGGGGGGGATCACAGGGTATGCCGAAAGTGTTATTAGAAAAAAAGTTGCTTAAAATGTCAAGTTAATTTTACTTTTCCGGTCGGCTAACGGAAGGCCCACAGTTCCGCGTTGTCGTACCGGTACGGCTAGCGGGTCGCGCAGGTAGTCAAATCTAACCGTCTTACGAACGGTTTCAAAATAACGGAAGGAAGGCTTACGGACGCGGTTTTATCGCAAAGATGGTTTATTTTAATCGCACAAATATGTGTTATTCAAAAGGGGGTACTTATCTGGTTTTATGGGGTTTTCCTGCCTATGCGGGGTCGCTCTCTAGCTGGGTTTCTGCTGGTGGAGGAGGGTTAGCCGTCTTCGCCACAATCACCGATTTTCGTCCGTTCGTATCCGTTAGGTGTCTCTCGTCCTCGATTTGTTTTATTTTGTTGTTCTCGTTCTCGTTCTTGTTCTCGTTCGTGTCCTTGTTCTTTTTCGTGTTCTGGTTCCTTTTTTTTCCTCTTCTGGTTTTTTTTTTTTGTTTGGTATTCGTTCTTTAATTCTTTTTTTTTTGTTGGCTCTTGCCCTTAAGACGATAAGTTATCGAATGACCTTATCCGCCTTTTTGGCCATCGCCGCCACTCATACGCACACACACACACATGGGGTTCCGCCAATTCAGCTGTTAGAGCAAAGGGAATCACGTCCAGAGCTCCAACAGCTTCTCACTGAATCCCCAGCCAATCACACCAGTCGATGTTCTATGTTTGTGGGTCATGTTTGTTCGTTCTGTTTGTTTTGTCATCCCAGTGATTGCTTTGGTTCGAAGCCAGCCCTCTGACCCGAAACCAAAGCTAAAGGTGAGAGCTTTAATTGAGACCGCCGGATAGGGACGAAAACTTGTTTTACCAGGGGTACAATGGGAGGGTCAGTAAACCTTCCTGCAGACATAGGGGACCGAGTATCGACTGCGGGGAATTGTGGGCTTTCCTTTACAATTTTCGTGTTTTTGTTATTTTTGTTGGGTGGGGGGTTATACAAATTTATACTCCTGGGGCAAACAATATCAGGTACGGTGGGCTCGCAGAAATTGACAATTGTGTTGACCTCTCGGGGCATCAAAGAGAGGACCGTCCGTCCGCTAGAGTCTCCAGGCCGTCCGCCTGGCTCTATCAGGGGTACCTATGTGGTCATCTCTGGAGCGATAGGCCGGGGGAGGGAACTGAATTCAAAGGATCCAGTGAATCCCACCTGTACCGCAGCATCCAGAGCATGACGGGAAGAAAGAAAAGAAGGGACAACACAAGAAGGGGGAGGAGAAAAGAAGAGGTCAACAGACAACAGATGGAAAAGGGAGTGGAGGATTTTTGGGGCGTGATTTGCACGCAACAACCGAGTCGACATTTCTGAATCTTATTCGATATTGGCCGCTACAGCGGCTATGTTTTCTTCATTTCGCACCAATATTTGTCTGGTTGGTGGCTAAAGATCCAAATGAGTGTACTCACCCCAAACTTTTCCACAGTGCGACGAATTTCTTGCACACTGAAGCCATGAAATTTACGTTGTGTATTTACAACTGAGCCGGGATTTTGATAATATTTTTTAGTAATTTCTGCACGTTCGGCAAGCGTAAAACGATGCATGATCAAATGGGAAACCTTACTGAATATTTTGACAGCTGGACGTCATTGGTAGCTTTGACAGCTGCTGAAACATAATTTGAAAAACTATCATTGCTATCTGGTCATGCTTTACAATGGCTGTAGAGTTAAATTTTTACAATACTATCATACAAGTGCCAACCTTATACGAGTAATTTTTGGTTTCTAAGTCTCTCAGATCGTCTGACCTCAAAATTTTCACATTTATTTCTTCTTTTGCTTTGCTGAAGAAAGACGTTTTGATTTACATTTTCTTCAGCTTTGATTTCATTTGGTTCCGAAACTAATTCTGACTGGTGAGCAGATCTTAAAGTAACTAATTCATCGCTTTTGTTTTTATGTTACTATCGTTTGTAATTCTTAGATCTAACTTAGATTTTTTAATTGATTGCGATTGACAAATCAGACGTTTCCGTTAATACTTATTAAATATGTATAAAGGTTAACAACTTTCATAACTTTAAATGGTAAATAATGTACAAAACATACTTTGTGATTCCTATTCCACAAAATTTCCCCTTCTTTAAAAGGTTGATTACAATTTTCCCTTTTAACTTGTTCTTTCATCATCCATTGTACGTGTTTTTTAAAATCAAATTCAACTTTCTTTCTACTGTTCAAATGATCTAATTATATTTTTGGTTTGAAACTATCGGAGGGCGATTTGTGAGTCACGTAGATGATTTATTTCACCAATTAACCAAAAAAAAAAAATCCGTCCTATCTGATAAGTACATGTCGGGACGTTCTAGCAACAGTTTTTTTAAAACCTTTTTGACTGTTTGGACCATTCGCTCAGCTGAACCATTGGATTGGTGGTATAACAGACTTTTTGTACACTTGATTTTATTTTTGCGACAAAATTTTTTAAAATAAGTGACATTAAAAGGCGGAGACAATTTCCGTTGGTGAACCGAACGTGAAAAATGTTTACATTGCCGGTTCAACCAAACTTTGCGCATTCCAAGCCTATACAACTCTAACATCACAGTACTTAGACTAGGTGTCTGCCAAAACTAGTATATTGTAACAAATTATCCGGTAAAGCATACAGCTTAACCGATTGGCCGTTCGGCGGTGCCGTGATAGTCAAAAGTTGTCAATAGTCGTGGATAACCATTACAGCTTCGGTTGAAATAAAGCACGCGGTTGATTTTCCGACACATTTTCATAGAAATTGATAATTCTTGTTCTATTTATTGATTGGTAATCTCGAGCGAGTTCATCGATGGTACATATATCTGACCGCTCTATTCAGGATACTGTTCGCGTGGGGAATCCAACTACCCATGCTATTTCCATTGAAGCTGTTCACGCAGCTGCGCAAAACAGCCATTTGGCTCGATCTCTTGATGTTGAATCTGAAAAACTACATCAGTAGTAGACACTAGTTTCTCAGTAACATTTGTGAGTGGAGATATAATTCCTCCGGGTACATGCTTATGTACTGGCAAAGCGGTGCTCAAGACTTTATGTGGAAACACTTTCCATATTTCGAACGAATGGTGAACAATTTTTTAATTCGGAAAATTTAAACGTCGGTCGTGTGAAGGTCATAGTGCTTGTCATCGAGTTGAATTTCATAAGGATTTACAACTATGGCAACTCCATAGGAAATTGAAGTTTCTGATTATGCAAAGTAGTTACAATAGCAACTCGGTGAAATTCATGATAGAAGGCTGCTAGCAGAATGAAATTCAAATGAACCTCGCTTTCAGGTTGGACAACTGGTGTGGTTCCATAATCCTAAGCGGAAGGTGCGAGTTTGTCCTAAATTATAATCGGATAGGATCCAGCCATCGGGTGATGGATTTACTTATCGACGTTAATTTCAAAATATGATGAGGATATATTGATGAGCATTCATAACGAGGCGGGTGTTACCGTTAAAAGTTTGAAGGGGCGGAATGCTACTGGCGAGTTCTCTGGAGTGTTGGGAATAGCGATAAAACAGAGTGAGACAGGGTGTCTATTGTCTGAATGATACTAGTCTCGCCTATGAGTTTTATCACACGGTTTTGGATCCCATCTAGGAGGTGCATATAAGTTTTGGGCGCACCCGGCCAGATGTGGGCATTGTACTCCCATTTCGGGCGGATGAATGCCTTATATATTAAGGCCAGATCAGAGCGGGCGAAATATTCCTTACGTCGCTTGAGGAAGGGTAAACATTTCGGAGCATTTTCGACGACATCAAATATGTGGTCATTCCAGCGTAAGATGAAATTTTTTCGGTTTCGACGATGCAAGTGCCATTCATTGATAATTGCTAGCTGTATAAATTTCGTTTTAACGACAGCACACTGCACTGTGTTTTGGACGCATTAAATTCCACTCTGTTGATAGTTTTCCAATTTGTTATGCTGTTAATATCGGAATTTAATGAGCTTAACATACGCTGCCATTCCCGTTCAACAGCCGAAAAGCAGGGACGTGAGTCCGGAAATGAATATGAAAAGCAGAGAGTACTGTCATCAGCAAAAGAATATATCAGATTAGAAGTAGCAAGCAAGAGATCGTTGAAAAAAATTTAAAAGAGTGTCGGAGATAGAATGGAGCCCTGGGGTATATCAGCATTTATTTTGTGAATATCAGATTTGAAACCATCCAAGACAACGTAAATTGAACGTTCCTAATGGTAGTTTCTAGTCCATTGAAGAAGAGAGTCGTCAATCGCAGAAGCACGCATTTGCGACAAAAGTGCTTGATGCCAAACTCTGTCAAATGCTTTAGAAATATCAAGTGCAACTATCTCGCGTTCGCTAGATTGGTGTACGCTTTGGTTCCACTTTTCGGTGAGATGTGCTTTCAGATCACCAGTGGAAACCGTACTGCCGATCATTGAGAAGTTTTCGTGTTTCGAGATATTTCATGAGCTGACCGTTTATCACTGTTTCCATGACCTTGGAAAGAAGGGTCGTAAGTGCAATGGGTCTGTAAGAGGAAAGAGAAGAAGATTCGCGTTTTTTTTAAGGAACGGGCTGGACAAATTCTTTTTTCCATCTCCTAAAGAGCTAACGCTGTGCTTTTGGCAACGTGGAAGAACACCTCTTCAGCAGCAGGGGAGATATACCATCTGGACGAGCAGCTTTGTGTATGTGTAGATCTTTAAGTACTCTTGCTAAGTGGATTCGTTCCATTGAAGATACGATGCACTTAAGTGTAGGTGGAGATAAAGCCCAATCTGGCAGTGTTGAGCTGGCCGTAAGTGTGCAGTAAGCAGATTGGCCTTGTCCAAAGAGCTGACAGCAGATATCATTATAAATGAGCGTAGGTATGGAGGATGAAGCAGAATTTCTAATATTTCTGACGAACGACCAACAAATTTTAATGCCTTTGACACATATTAGTATTTTCTTCCTCAGTATTTGATCATAGTGGAATTTTACACGCTTAAGAAAGACGTCGCAATTATTCCTGGCTCGTTTGAACTTTTTTCGGTTTTCCTCTATAGGTTCGGTCTTGTAGGACCGAAAAAACATTTCTTTAACTCTGACAGCCTCTTTACAGCTCGAGTCGTACCATGCCTTTTCTTTTAGTCTGGTACTCTTCATCCGGCGAGGGATAAAGGATCTTATTCCAACGAGAATAGTTTCTGTGATCATGTCAGCAGCGGCATCCACGTCGTTATCGAGGAAACATAATGACTAGCTAAAATTCCCAAAGAAGCTGTTAAGTCTGCTCCAATTGGCTTTCTTCTATTGCCATACGGTTCTTTTAGAAATCTTTTCTCTAGTTTTGTGGTCGGTGTACGAGAAATCAGCTGATATGACACACTGGTCAAACGAGCCTAGATGTGATAGAACATATGTGGATCTTGTATTTGTCAGGGTGAGGTAAAAACAAATCCAGGGTGTTGACAGTATGACTACCAACGTCTGGTATTCGTGTGGGCTCATTTACAAGCTGGGTTAAATTATTTTCCGCAGCGGAGATCTCAACACACCGTCCTTCGGGTGTTTTCTGTCCAGAATGTAGAAGCCAACCAAAATTGCGTATATTGAAATCGCCCGTAATCACGATTTCAGAATGAGGATAAAGGTATACAAATCTTTGAATGGAGTCAGACAGCACATCAAACTCATTAAAGGCCGAATTACTG
Source organism: Volucella zonaria (assembly GCA_963966105.1). Lineage (NCBI taxonomy): Eukaryota > Metazoa > Arthropoda > Insecta > Diptera > Syrphidae > Volucella > Volucella zonaria. The sequence continues at coordinate 190,274,116 of OZ014531.1, forward strand.
TCCAGTTTGGGCCTTTTGTAAACAAGGAAATAGTGCATAATTTGCTTACGGAGAAGTGGTTAAAACACGAAATTGGATTCCGGATTTGAACAGGGACTACATTGTGGTGTAGTCGCCTTGTTTTGCTGATACTCTTCGTTGCGGTGAAATCTATCGCATTAGATGTGGTGTCGTTTAAACCCTGCTGATATTGTCGCCAGCGGTCTTCTGTGTCTGTGCTGTAAGATTCAATCTGAAAAGGCCCAACACCTTGGGATCGCAGTCATTATATGTCAAATTTCTTCATAGCTCTTACTCGTATCAGTTCGCTTTGTCTTAATTATTGTTTTTAATGCATTTTCCCTGGCAATAGGATTCGGTATTTAAACTCTTCCTATTTAGTGTAAAGAAATGCGAGCAAAATAAAATTGAATTCTCCCTCAAATATTGTTAATATCTACGAGTAACTATGGGCGTATAATCCTAGCTCATATAAGACCCACTTTATGGAGAGCCAATAAAAATAACTGCCAGAGTAATTTGCATATTTCCTGCCACTCATTGATGATATGATTGCATAGTCATCTAAAGTAAGTTTAATTCATATAAATTAAAGAGTAAAGAAAAAACTCTATTGAGCGTCTAATTAACTTTGATCGCTCTAGTAGAAATACGAGGTACCCAGAGTGCAGCTATCATTGTTTTTGAAATAAATTTATCATTTTTATTGTTTTATTATCATGCACTTTTTGAAAAACTCCACTTGTTCTATTAGAATGAAAGATAATAGATAGGATGCACTCTATAATCTGATTTAGATTAATTAAAGCATTCTATTTATTTCGTTTTATTATTCGATAAAAAAATAAATCGTAAATCGATTGACGTACGAACGAATCTAATCAATAAGATAATTGAATTATTTTTATAAATAAGAAACGGAAATTATAAAATAGTCGTTGTATGATAAAATAAAATAAAAATTTCGTATAATCTAAAATTAAAAATAAAAACATTTTAATTGTTTAATAGTAAACAAAACCACACCCTGGGAAAGCTACAGTTGGCAAAGGGCATGGAAAAAACTAAAATTGGTCGTGTGGACTGGGTAAAAATGTTATCGCTAAATTCTATGTATGTATGTATACACTATAAATTATTGTTTACTTTTAAATAAAATTTATTCATTTTGAAGGGTAAGAATTGTAAAGATAGCTCTTATGAGGCTATTATAACGTACTCATCCAACCATCAGCCCCTCGCAAGGCCTTGTGTATATCGTAACTGCTTAATGGAGGTAACTATCATAAATGGTCTGGAGAACGATAACGAATCAATAGATCTTTGTTGTCAATGCCAATCAGTTGTTAAATTCGTCCTTTAACTCAGTTTAACTAGCTATCAACACATAACTAGACCTTGTGGGTATCGCAACTGCATAATGGAGGTATGTAACTATCATAAATGCTCTGCGAGAAGATAAGGAATCATATAGATCTTTGATGTCAATGACAACAAGTTGTGAAATTCGTCCTTTAACTCACTCAAACAAACCATCAGCCCCTCGCAAGGCCTTGTGTATATCGTAATTGCTTAATGGAGGTACCTATCGTAAAAGCTCTGAAGTTACAAAAGGAATCAATAAATCGTTAATTTCAATGCCAACTAATATAGTTGTTAAATTCGTCATTTAACTATTATTTTATTTATTTCGATTACACTATGTAACAAAGATTATGATTGCCTGCGAAGCTTATTATCTGCGGATTAATAAATGCCATATTTTTTATTATCTAAATTATTTAGTTCGGAAGTGTATGTTGTTAATAAATTTAAACGGTCTACAAAATTCAAGAAAAAATAGATAAACAAATTCAAAATGAAATGGATTGCATTTTCAAAAATAATTAACGATTGTTGTTATCATTTAAAGTTAAGTTAATGAAAAGAGTTTATATTTGTGTTTTTCTACTCTCAAAGTTCGAAATATTTTTTTAGTTTTACCAGTAGCTGATATAGTAAAGTAGGCATAATGTTACTAAGTTGTCTTATCCCAAAGTTGTTAAAAATGGCCGGAATTTAAAAATGTCTCTGTGTTCGACTTCTTGGGTGATCAGATAAGAGCGATAGGAAAATAAATTTAAAAAAAACAGCACCGGTGAGAGGTATAAAATTGACTCTGGCTTTATTTTGAAGCTACGTTTGGAATTACGAGTATGTGCGGAATAGCACATCATTCAAATAGTGGCCTCGGCTTCGCTGGCAGTGCTTCAAGCGGTCGATTCAATTTTTGATAAATCGGCCCAATATGTGCGGCTTTATTCCGGCAATAGCGTTGGCCTTGAGCTCATCCAAAGTAGTTCGCTTGTTAACGTAAACTATGTACTTGGCGTAGCCCCAGAGAAAATAATCGAGTGGTGTCAAATCATATGATCGCGGCGCCATCGTTTTGGAGTTGCAGCTCAGATATATAGATGTTGTCGAGCTCTGACCACAGAAATTCGTTTAACATCGCTCAATACCTAATACCATTGAGGGTAACGGTGTCTCCGTACTCATTTCTAGAGAAATAAGGTCCGATGATGCCACCATGCTATAAACCGCACCAAACAGTCCTTTTTTGTGGATGCACCTATGCTTGGCCGAACAATTGTGGATTGTGTTCACTCAAATAATGGAAATTTAATTTGTTGACATATCCGCTGATCCAAAAATGGACCTCGTCCGAGAAGATGATTTTTTGGCCAAAATCGGGATCTCCGACTAAGTTGTAAAAGAAATAGTGGCGGATGAGCCCTTAATAAGGGCCAACGGCAGCGCTCACAACCCCGAAGCGGGTGACTGGCTCCGCAATTTGTTCTGGCTCCTTTCGAACTAGGGATTCTAAAAAGGGCCTGGCCCTCTAGATTGAGGGTTATGCATGGGCTTAACTGCCCAACTACGTAAAAAAGTAATTATTACGAAGCGACCAATAGCCTCGGATAAGTACAGATTCACTGCAAAATGAACAAAGGACAACGATTTTCGGATCTGCACGTTGAATGTTCGAACCTTGAACAGGCTGCGTACAGCCGAACAATTAACGGAGGCCCCAGACTGCTATGAAGCAGATATCACCGCCATCCTGAAAGCGGGATTGGCCGGGGAAAAGAAAGACGAAAAACTGTGATTGCTATAACATAAGCAGCGGCTATTTGGATGCGGATTTATTGTAAGCGGTAGACTTAGTCAAGAAGTGTTGAACTTTCGACACGTGCGTGAACGCCTTATAACAATCCGTATCAAAGGAAAATTCTCTAACATCAGCTATATATGCGCTCACGCCCCAACAGAGAAAAAGCAGGATGCTACCAAAGATACTTTCTACGAGCTCCAAGACAAAGCCTACGAGCAATGCCCGATGTATGACGTTAAAATCGTCCTAGGCGACTTTAATGGCAAAATTGGAAAGGCAGCACAATCGGAAGACATGGCCTACACGACACCACGTCTGGAAACGGATTTAACGTTACTATAGCAAGCACACGTTCTCCTCACCACAATATTTACAAGAAAACAGGTCAGCAAACTGTCATTTTGCGATCGACGTAAGGCACTCCTCAAATATTAGATCAAAAAGGTCGTAACAGGTCTATTCTTTCCATTGGCATTGGCGCAAATGTTTTTGAGGCATGTGGGCCCCAGAGCTTTTTGCAAATTAAGCATATTTTCAAACAGTTTTTGATGGCTAGTCGACTTCTGATCGTACACAGATGTTTCCGAAGAACACACCGATAACGGTCACCAATATGTCAAGCCGAAGAATGTATGACAGGACGTCTAAATGAAGATGAAGATACGGAACACGCAGTATTTTATTGCTCACGTTTCATGGCATGGAGGACTACTCTGCTCAGCCCGTAGCTAATCTTCGATCGCAAGTTGCTACCGGCGGAGAATTGGGCGGAAAAATTTATTTTTTATAACAATTCCGGCAGAACTCTCAGAGACTGCAGAAACCTCAGAAGCAGGTGACACAATAGCTTGATTTGCTTACCAGCCCCGCAAAGTAATGCCTTACGACAGTCCCGCGGGAAGAATGATCGAAGTGTGTAGGGTGTGATTTAGCTACGTAGGCGTATTTCTGGAGTCAAAAAATCAGGCTAGCGAATCGTGCATGCTAGTAGCCCCGACTACTGGATCTATGAAGACTACGCATCCCCTAACGCAACCAAAAAAAAAAAAACCTTGGAGATGACCCTCGTCAATCATGCCTATTTTTGAAGCAAAATCGTCCATTTCGTTGCTTAGATTTAGGAGAGCATGAGCGTAGGTTAAACGCGATTCGGAGGCAACACCGTCAAGTCTTTCACCAAAATGCGCAGCAGATACTTACTTAGAACGGCCAATTGCGTGGCAAGTCATCTGGTCGATGTCGACCGAGCCTCTACAATATCTTCAGCCAAGGCGGCGATATTATCACCGAACGAGAGGTACGAGACCTTTTAGGGCACGCTCGGTCCTGTGTTATGTCACCCTCTATGAGTCGTACTTAAACGTCGTATTGATAGATCAATGGGAGCCGGGAAATCGGGCACAGAATACACGTTGCGCCAAAAAAACATCGTGACGATTATTCCGCGTTCTTTAGGAGTATAGCGTTCAATCGCTTATTCACATAAATTTTAATGCTGTTTGCTTCACAAATGTCAAAACCGAATTGACATTCGATGCCATTTGGAAATCTATTTCACTTTCCAATAGGGTCATATATTATGGCTCACCTACTTATTTAGGTGGCGCTACAGTTCGGGATGAACCTGGGCCTCAACTAATAAGGCCCTCCAGCAAGAAAGATGTTTGGGCTCAGTAGTTATTTCGCTCCATGTGTGGCATCCAACATTTAATGAGGAGAATAAAATTTTGGTGTACTCGTAATTGGCTTGATTTATTCAGGCAACCATTCATCTCACGAGATTTTAGTTGCCTGAAAAAACGACTATCGACCACGGCTGGTATTGAACCCCGAACCGTCGGATTGGGAAGCCAATACACTACCACTTGAGCCGCATCGGGGCACCCCAAGTCGGTTGAGGTCCCCTTCTACTTGCACCCGAAACCTCAAGTGAGATCTTCCTTTACTGCGTTGTTTCTCCTACGCTGCTGTACAGCTCGAATAGTTCGTCGTCGGACCGAATATTTTCTGAAGGATTTTTCTCTCGAAACGACTGCGAATATCTTTATCCGCCTTCGATAGGGTCCATACTTCTGCGCCCTAAAGTAGGCCTATCATGATCATTATGGCCCATCTAGTATTTATTAATGTCACTCCAAAATTCAACTATTTCATAGATAAACAACCACTTGCAGATAAGCACATTATGGATTATGTAAATAAAGATCTGCTAAATTGGAAGGAACTCTTGGAGTGATGTCATATGCTTCCCACGACATTTCTTCTATGGGACAAATTTATTGCGTCGCCATGTTTTTTGAAGAATGAAGCCTCCAATCTGTGGGCGATGATTGGAAGATTATTCGGCTGTTATTCTTCCTGCTTTATTTGGCAATGCTACTCATAATCAATTCTCCAGTCGATTAGTAAACAACGTAAAAGAACTGACCGGAGAAAGACGTAATAATGGCTATTGGGCACTTGCAGCGCCTTAAGAGGACGAGTGCATGCTTTGAGTTTCCCATATAAGTTGCATAGGCCAACAACGTCAGCTCGATCGCGAACGGCATTTATATTTACAAGCTGCTGGATATGCTCAACTATGAGTTTTTCCGAGTTCCTCCAACAAGGCTACAGCAGTTTCATAGGACTTGTCGGTTGGTATAAATCCAGCTATTGTTCTCTTAGCTTCACCTGTTTGTACCGACGCAACGAAACTGCTCTCAGAGTGGCAACCAACTATCGAAACTACAATCAAACCGCTTGAGGGAGAGTATAGGCAAATTTGATCCGACGTTGTGTAATGAATTTGTTGAAATGTCACCACGTTCGACTGCAACACAATCTGCGTTCAGCTTATTTCGCAATTTAATCGCGTTTTTAATAGAGCGATCACATCGATAGCCCGGTCTTGATATACAATAACTTTTTCATGAGATTCGTTAGCTTTAAGTAGCCCCTTTTGCTGTAGGCCCTCGTTTACCGCAGGGAATTATTCGCAGCTGTTAGTATTTCAATTAGAGAGGCTAGTTCTTCTTTTAATTCGTCGCTTTGGACACATTAGCATCTGAAGGTTCTGAGCTTTCATCTTTTAAACAATCAACAGCAGTTTTGGCAATTTTCGTCACCTACCCTCTATAGGTTGCACGTGTCGCAAAATTCATTTTGAATCATAAGTCAGCTTTATAAAAAAAACCTCCAACGTATAAATCGAGACCCTTTCCTTTAACGATTTCCCCCATCCCGTTCTTCGGAACCAAAATGTAGCAAAAGCAAACACGCTGTGGAAAATGAAAAACTAAAGGAACTACTCAAAAATTAATCTTTACTCTGACGACTTCAAGGTTTACCAAATCAAGGCTGGCTAAAGGTTATACTTGCGCATGAGAAAAAACAAATGTTCATTTGTATTTATTTTGAATAAGAAAGAAGGACATAAATAAAAAATAACATTCGACAGTGTTTAGAAAATGGTGATAGCTAATTTTTAGCAGTCATAGATTACTACAAGTCTGTTATTAAATTTACGCAGCAACATTTGCTTAATAAAAGCGCTCCAGATACCAAGTTACTAACTGCTACCAGCGTTAGTATGAGTCCTAATTCAGACTTCCCTAGGTCTATAGGTTCAGATCTCTGGAGCTATTACTGTGCATTTTGCACATCTTCTTTCGAAGCAAGGGCATGATTTCGTCATAGCCTTCCACTTTTTAAACTGCCAACACTGGTTCTACAGATTGTCAATTTGACAGTTGAAAGTTGATTTGTGGTTGCCCTTTTACGATGAATAGATTAGCGCCAGAACCACGCGTGTAAATTGTGCAAGCTTGTTTTAAAAACCATGGTTCGGTTCGCCAAACTTATCGTGTGCTACGTCCATCTTACGGTCGACATAATCGTCCATCTGCATCCCCAAAGACGACAAATAGTGCGAACAGAAGAAGATATTGCCGTTGTGAAGCGCAGTGTTGAGGAGAATCCGAATGAGTCGATTCGCCATCGTGCACAGCAATTGGAGCTATGCCCATCCACTCTGTGGAAGATTTTACGGAAAGATCTTGGCTTGAAAGCTTACAAGATCCAGCTTGTGCAAGGGTTGAAACCGCGTGACCATTATACCCGTACGCGTCCTAGGTTCGGTGAATGGGCCGAAAACATGATTCAGCTTGATCTTCATTTTCAACGCAAAATTTTGTTCTCCGATGAGGCTCATTTTTGGTTAAATGCAAAATTGCCGAATTTGGAGTGGAGAAAACCCAGAAGCCTTTGTCGAGACGCTCCTACAGCCATTCAACTCACTGTTTGGTGTGCTTTATAGGCTGGTGGAATCATCGGCCCATATTTCTTTTAGGACGATGCCGGCCAGAATGTTACCGTCAATGGAGAGCGCTATAGAAACATGATTTCTGACTTCTTCGCTTCTCAGTTGAATGGCATTGACATGACAGAGCTTTGGTTTCAACAAGATGGCGCAACGTGCCACACGGCGCGCGACACCATCAATTTATTGCGGGAAACATTTGCTGAGCGCATAATTTCGAGTAATGGACCTGTGAATTGGCCTCCACGATCCTGTGATCTCACTCCTTTTGACTACTTTCTTTGGGGGTATGTGAAGTCACTAGTCTATGCGTTTGACGATTTGGAAGTCAATATTCTCCGTTTTATTGGTGATATACGGCCCCAGTTGCTCGATAAAGTTGTCGAAAATTGTACTTCACGGTTGCACTTCAATCGAGCTAGCCGTGGCGCGCATATGCGCGATTTTATATTTGCGGCCTAATGGTATAAAATTATCTATTAAATAAAGCTAACATTACAGACATTAACATCAGCTTGAAGTGTTTTATTTTATACTAAATTTATATAACTCTACATAAAACACCCTTTATATACAGGGTGAATGACTCGAACTCCAACTTTTTAAAATACTATAATTTTTTTATTTTTTGTGCCAAAGCAGAAAATGTTGGAAAATACATCAATTTTCAAATTGTATTAGTAGTTATCAATATGACCACCTTGGGCGCGAATAATGGCCTTGAGACGGCCGATGAAAACATCGCACGCTGCACGCAAGTGGCTCTGCGGTATTTTGGCGCATTCCCGGCGAACTGCTTGTTTGAGGTGGTCCAAACTTTGATTTTTTTTTAATGCCAACCTTCGCCTTCAAAATACCCCAGACAGAGAAATCCAACGGATTTGCATCCGGAGAATTTGCAATCCATTTTGTCGAAGAAATGAAGTGTGGAACGGTGCCGGGTCTTGTTGAAATGTCCACGGTCTCTGACCGAAATGATTGTTTTCCCAAGGCTTCAATATTGCCTCTAAGACAATTTCACAGTATACGATCGCATTAATTTTGACTCCACGGTCAAAAATACGAGCGGAGAGCGACCATCGGCGGTTATGGCGGCCTCGTACTAGTTGACGCGAAAGCTGTCATCCAAAGTTCTTTGGCTGTAATTTTTTTTATGAATGCAAGGCTTTGGTTCTGCTTTTGGTTTACGTTTATTTGATATCGTAGATTTCTTTTCATTAAGTCGAGAAAATGATATCGGCCAATTATCTGCAGCCAGAATTGATGACCCTTCAAGCCCGATTTGTGGAATTTTCCATCACTCTTGCCAGAGCTTCCGGGCGATAGGTCGTCACATCCTTGACGGATATTCTCTTTGGGGCATTCAGGAGTCTGAGGCTTGTTGACATTGACTCGTGACTTCAAAAAACCCCACAAAAAAAGTCTGGAACGGTTAAATTAGGCGATCTTGCCGGCCAGCGCAAGTCGACAAAGCGAGAGATTAGGCGACGCAGAAATGCAGCCCACAAAATTTCGGTGTGAAAATATCGAGGGGTGTCAAAGGAAACAGAATGTCTAATGCCGCAGAGGGAGTTGTCCGTAAGGCTCCGCTTATGCATTGACATGCTGTTCTTTGGACTCTGCTTAATTTACTGCAGTTGTCTGCATTGTATAAGGCCGTCCACCAGATGACACCACGTAGGTGAGTATCGGTCTTATGACCGAGATGTATAGCCAGTGGGTTATGCGAGGTCGAAGGCCCTATTTCTTCCCAATGGCTTTTTTGCAAAAGAATAAAGCTCTCTTGAATGTTAGGTTTCCAGTTTAGTTTTCTGCCAAAAATGGAACCCAGATATTTTGCTGTATCGAAAAAGACTAAACTGGTACCGTTGATTGAGGGAGGATATATAATTGGAATTTCATATTTCCTGGTAAAGGGAGCAAGATCAGTCAATGTCTCAATCCACAGCGATTTGCCCAAGGCGATTTTCTAATTTAGATTTAGCTGAAGGAGTTCTTTAATGGTATTAGGATGCTTCCCTGAAACGGCTATAGTAACGTCAGCCGCATAGATAACCACTCTGCTACCATCCGCTTGTAGGTATATCAGCAGTTCATGAACCGCAAAGTTCCGGTAAAGGGGAGAGAGGACACCACCTTGCGGCGTGCCTCTGCTGACACATCTTTTAGCAGAAGCCTCACCCAGTTTGGCGTCGATTTCCTGCTACATAGCATACGACTGATAAACTCCCCAACTGAGTCGTCTACCTACAGAGTTGAGGGCTCAGTCGTGATTGCCGATGCGTTGAGGTTGTTAAAGGCAGCCTCTATGTCCAGGAAAGCAACCTGTGCTCTCTATATTGTAGGAATCATTCGATGTGGCTAGTCAGTGAAATTCCAAACGGAACTGGAAAGAAAATATCGAAGCGGGTATTAACAAAGCAAAGTAAGTGTACCTTCTACTTTTGCAAAAAGGCGTTCCGCTCTTCGTGAAGCTCCAAGTCGGCTCAATCACGAGTACATTGATTTTCCACTGCGGTTGTGAGATCCATCGTCACATACGTTTCCTAATTCTAGTGAAAGGCACAAGAGAAGAACTCTTAAATGTCAGACTTCACCAAGGTCCAGAAAACGAATTAAGATCACTGAAGACACCACCCGTAGAGACATGACAAACCATGCTCAGGCTCATTTCGTAGAATTTGCAAAATTGCGAGTATAATCCGGATCTGTCAAAGGAATTCTACCCGTTCACGACGAGAATAACGTGTTTGTCTAACTTCAGGTTATCATTTATGTTTTTTTTTTGTAATCTGAATTGTTCTTCTCATCCATTCACCGATTTTCGGCAAAGTTACATGAGATTTTATCTCGTAATTCCTTACAGGAATGAATGAAGGGATAAACAAATCACCAACTTGCATGAAAAGGAACTGGCATGGAGCTGCTAAGGCTCTGTACTGTGGGAATCATCTCATCAAAGACTGTAAGAACCTACAACAAGAACAAGAGATCACACACCATCCGCATGCAAAAGCCATTCCCCGCCGGCATTTAGTTGACCACAGAAAGCGATATCTGATCGGATTATTTCGACTTCGATTGATATTAGGAAAAAGTATGAATACCATTATGCAGATGAGCTTTGTCCGAAAGCCAGCCTTTCTTCAACTTGTGGTTCTGAGCACATTGTTTTTGAATTTCAATTTCAATCGCCCAATCTACTGCATCACTCGAGTGATTAATTAAAAATCACCTCCTCTCCTCTATCTGAGCCGAAATTTCATTTGAATATCTTGCGTCCGACAATCAACCGCAATCGATAGATATCACCAAAAGCACCTCTCAAGGTCGTTCGTTTGAATTTCCAAATCGATCAACTTTTAGCCCAAGAAAGCGTGAAGGTTCACACATCACCTATCGCCGCGCTATACACCACAACAGGTGAATTTGAGAATCCGCCGAATCCAGTAGTCATAGATACGGATACAACGAATACACATAAATCTGGACAGTGAAACCTATGTATCATCATTAAAGCCCTTCAAGCTTTCCACTGTCTAAGGTGGTCGGTGATCGTGGTGATTGCTCGGTCATTCATCTCGTTGTGTGGAACTTCCAAGCCTAGCCAAGCAAAGCCAAACCAAACCAATTACCACAATTGACAGTCTTGATCGTTTGTTTACAATCGACGTAGTTGTCGAACCTATTCGTAAGTCTAAACAAGACCGACTATGGCTTTAAGGTCACACCATCGTACGATCGTAACAAATGATCTGTCCAACTAGTAATTGCTGTGTTTGTTCAGATACTCGTACGCAGTCGTAGTACGGATTTAGCAAGCGCATTGGTCATTCGAATTTTCGAGAAGACAACATTTTCGGATTTCTTTTGTGCGTTCGAGCTTTGGTCTTACCAAAAAGCCCAACGGTTAGTGTGACATTACGTCATAATGTGTAAAGCCTGAGAAATATTCGAAAAAAAAAAATGCCAATGTATCTGTATGTGGCACAACGTACTTTGTACCATTCGCAACCATTAACCGACCGATATGGCCCACAGAGCGAGAAATCACTTTTTGGGAAATCATCTTAGCTTGACTGTACCAATGTGGTCTGCGTTGTTTGGCTGTTGTCCGTTGTCGAGCTACGAATATTGCGAATTAATTAGTCGAGAGCCGTTTGCTACGCAGTTCCAGTTCGGATATACGAGTATGTATCTACCTCCACACCTCTAAAAGCGCGACATGGGTTAACAGATACTTAACATTTTGGTTCAGTTTAGCAATGAGGAAGTACACTTGAAGTTTCAACTGCCTATTAGAGCTAACGACCGACGTCACAATAGTCGTTTCTACATACGAGTTAGCATGTGAATCCGGACATGTATATCAAGACAGACAGCTATGATAGTCGCACTTGCACGTGCGCATCGTGAAAATGAATGTCACTATGCAAATGCCAAGTGAATTGTTGTAAAGGACACACCAAACGGATGACGGATGAAGATTAGGCTTCTGAAGAAGTCTACGAGCTGTCAAAGTGGTCCTAAGTGGGCGGTGATGTGAGCACTAAAGGAATTCTCGCACGTGCCTAGAATAGGCCGGGTTTTTGTTTTGGACAAGATGTGATTCAGTGACTGGGTATTTTGTCGATACGGTATAGAGAGTGTGCTTATCTGGGGATTTCGTGAGTTGATTTCTAATTTTTTTTTTTTTTGTTTTTGGACCCACAATGACTACAGATGACGGATGAGTTACAATACTCTTGGTATTCGAATGCAAATTGGAGATTTTTCCATTCATCAGAGGCGTACTCGTAAATGTTATGCTGGAAGTACTCGTATGCTAGAATACGAATAGGAATCGTCGCAGTCAGGTGAATAGAACACAAGGCCGGAATTCTTAAAGTGTCAATAGGAAATGGAAATTGGAAATTCTAAAACCAATTTAGTATTGTGTCTTTGAAATAGTTCTACACAGATAGGGGCACAAATAGACTCTCTTTGTTGGTTTCATTGATAACTTACTCGTATCTAGGGATTCTAGAGATGCATAAAGTGTTTCAGTTCAGCTGCTCTTATCTGTGTTACCTGATGTCATCTTTAAAAATTGTTCCACGCTGCTCGTTTCCTTCTCAGTTGTTGAAAAATTGACATCACAAAGGTTTTCCTACTCCCTACATCGGGCTATAGATTTGTATTCATTGTAGCTCACAATTATCCCTATCTAATAGGGATAGCCGGGAAGGTTTTCATCACATGGTGACACCAGCAGACAGGTAAGATACTGTTGGATCGACTCATAACCCGCTCCTCTCACTGAAGTTCCACGTGAGATGGAGAACACAATCCGACAGTATCCGGTGACGTGACTAAAATGGAGAGGAAAGGAGGACATAGATTCAAGGAGTTCAATGCGAACACCTGTCGTGGAGACTTAATTTCACCGGATGCCCATGGGAGCGAGGATGCACCTTGCCATCGCCTGCCGCCTCCTTAGTACCAATTCTGAACTGTGTTGGAGGCAAAAGTTCTAACTTTGATATGAATCGAGGCCAACCCAAAAACTCTTACTGTTCTTAGGGTCTCAGCAGCCAGTACTTATTGCAACTCTACATTGGGTCAAACCAACAGGATGAGCTTTCCCGCGATTTGGGTTTAAACCACAGCCACCAAGACGCTCCCACAAGGGGGCCTACCTCAACAAGTCCGGCCCGAACCGAGATCCGGGGTTATCCTGACTATCATGGTATCGTGATTTAAGTTCTGGTAGGCCACCTACAGGACATATGACCGGCAGCTTGTAACTAGGAAAATCGTTACAACCTTCGGTGGTGTCATCTAACAAACCGTTACGATAATACCAGTACTTTGCTCTGCCCCCGCTTTTTATTAGACAACGTCATTGATGGGTGAAGCCTTGATAATTGGGTGGGGTCCCAGGAAAGGAAGACAGTTGGAAAGCATAGACTATGGGTTGGAGTCTGTTATAAATGAACCGACAAGATTGCCATCGGGTAGCTGTTTAGACCACATTTACGGGCGTTTTTCCAATATTTCACTTGACGCATGTGAAAAATGTGTCTTCGATTTTGCAATTACTGACCACTTAATGACAGGTTTACTAGTGAGTCCGATTATTAAAAGGAATAACCATAAGCCTAGTTCTCACAATGAGGTAACCAGAAATGATTTTTCTAAATTAAAGTCTATTCTCAGCTTTGAGTCATGGGAATATGTTTTTATTGAGCCAGATCCATCTAAATCGTATGATATTTTTATAAAATGCCTCACAAATTATATAAAATATTGTAGTTTTACGAAAAATATAAAAAGCTCGTCTAAAAGGCTCAAACCTTGGATAACTACTGAGCTTGTACAATTAATTAATAAAAAAAACAAACTGCGACAGAAATGCTACGAGGGCGGGTCAATAAGACTTTTGGATTAAAACACAGATTTTTTGATAAAAAGATAATTTTATTTTTCAACGTAGTCTCCCTTAAGCTCTATACACTTTGTCCAACGCTTCTCCAATTTTTTTATCCCTTCCAAAAAAAATGATTTGTCGAGGTCCTCAAAATAGGCCTTTGTTTGCGAGATGACTTCATCATTGGAGTCAAATCTTTTTCCACCAAGCCATTTCTTCAGGTTTGGGAACAAGAAGTAGTCGTTCGGAGCCAAATCTGGAGAATAGGGTGGATGAGGGAGCAATTCATAGCCCAATTCATGGATTTTTGCCATGGCAACTGCACATGTGTGCACCCTTGCATTGTCTTGGTGGAAAAGAACTTTTTTCTTGGCCAAATGAGGTCGTTTTTTTTTTCAAATCGTCATTGAATCGGTCCAATAAGTTGGCATAATATTCCCCATTGATTGTTCTTCCCTTTTGAAGGTAGTCAATGTGGATTATCCCGCGTGCATCCCAAAAAACAGTCGCCATAACTTTATTGGCTGACAAACCCACTTTGGCCTTCTTTGGCGCCGATTCACCCTTAGAAACCCACTGTTTTGACTGTTGTTTGTTCTCTGGTGTGTTGTGATGGATCCATGTTTCGTCCACGGTTACAAAACGGCGCAAAAACTCCTCCATATTGCGATTAAACAACGCCAAACCTTCCTGTGAAGTTGTTACACGATTGCGTTTGTGGTCGACTGTGAGCAAACGCGGCACCCATCTTGCGGAAAGCTTTCTCACGCCCAAGTGATCATTCAAAATTGAAACCACTGAGCCATGCGAGATCCCTACGGCTTCCACAATCTCTCGCACTTCCAATCTTCGGTCGGCCAACACCATATCGTGAATTTTTTCGATTGTTTCGGGTGTAGAGACCTCAACTGGGCGTCCAGGACGTTCGGCATCTTCAGTGCTTGTACGGCCACAACGAAATTCAGTAAACCACTTTTTTACCATTGAAATCGATGGTGCAGAGTCCCCATAGTATTTATCAAGCTTAGCCTTGGTCTCGGTAATGGTTTTTTTTCGTAAGAAATAATGCTTAATAAGCACACGAAATTCACTTTTTTCCATTTTCTCCTCAAATTAGTGAGTAGTCTGATAAAAATAGCTGTTAAACACAAACTAACTGACGCAGCAAGTTTAAATTTTGACAGGAGTCAACTGACAGATGCCTGTTGACAGGAGCAGTGTAACCCTAGCAATATAAATTTAAAGAGGAGCTACAAAAGGCTATGTTTTGAAGTAAAAAATAAAGTTCCAATTTGCGTGATAAGTTTTATAAAAATCTTTTTAGCATAAATAGCGGAAATATAAGAGATGAATGGAAACTCTAAACGCTTCCTCTAAAAGTCCAAGTCCTACCACGATTCTGTATAATGATCGCACTGTCACCAATAGGCTTGATGTTGCTGACATTTTCAATAATTATTTTGCCAACATTATCCATCCGATTTTAACTACATTCGATTGCAGGAATTCTTGTTTTCTATCTACTCCTTACGAAACTGCTCAGAGATGTACTCTTTTCTTTGAGCCAATTACAGGCTTAGAGTTGTTGAAAACTATAGGCTCTTTAAGAAATTCAAATTCCTGTGGCACAGATGGGATTTGAAATCGGATGTTGAAGAATGTTGCTTGTTTTATTGTGGATGTCCTAGCCCATATTTTTAATAAAAGCGTTTTATCCGGAGTTTTTCCGATAGCTCTTAAATCTGCGGATGTAGTTCCACTGTATAAAAAAGTTGCCACAAATGATGTAAGCAACTACAGACCTATTTCACTTCTTCCTTCAGTAAGCAAAGTTTTTAAAAAAGTTATGAAAAATAGGATTGTTAATTTTCTTAATAAAACAAGCTTTTTCAGCTCACTTCAATATGGGTTTCAAATAGGTAAAAGTACGGAGGATGCACTGCTAAACTTTTGTTCACAAATTTTCGATAGTTTAGACATTTGATATGGTTAACCATTACATTTTGTTGCGGAAATTACAAAATGCCGGTTTTCGAGGTTTTGTTCTTGAGTGGTTCAAATCTTATCTTGAAAATAGATCTCAAAGAGTAAATATTGAAGAGATCAGAAGTAATCTAGAGGTACCTCAGGGCTCTGTATTGGGACCAATTCTATTCCTGATTTACATCAACTCATTGTTTGAGCAAAATTTCAAAGGCCTTATCACTGCCTTAGCAGATGATGTTGTTTTAACATTTGATTCTGTAAGCCCTCTAAATTTACTTGCTGATATCAATGTAGATTTGGAAATGTTTAGGACATGGTTTGCTGCACACAGACTGATGATCAGTTCCAAAACAAAAATAATGTATTACAGTCTGACATCTCAAAAGTCGTTTGACGATGAAGTTTTTTTTTCATGCACCTGAGTGTCAAAGGTTTAAATTGTTGAGCTGCTTCTGTAGCACCAGCCCTTCAGCTAATACTTTTTCTTGTAATTGAAAGCGTCAAAGAATTTAAATACCTGGGGCTAATTATTGACTCTAGAATGTGCTTTAATAATCACATTGATAACTTAAGGCAATATTTTCGAATGACGCTTAGAAGTTTCTTTTTTCCGAAGAATGTCTGCTCTTTAAACCTTATGAAGATAATTTATTTTGGAATTTTCCAATCTAAGCTTCTATATGGCATTACTTGTTGAGGAGGGGCGTGTTTTAACAAAATCCAACCACTTCTCGTTTTACAGAAATTTATTGTAAGAAAAATCTGCGGGAAAAATCGCTTACATCATAGCTTTCCATTATTTTACAATTTGAAAATTCTTCCCGTCCGGCATTTATATTGTTTCAAAGTTCTAAAGTCCTTTTTTTATAGATCTGGTGATTTAAATATTAGAGTTCTTGAAAATTACAATTTACGTCGTAATCATTTGAATCTAGTAGCTGTTCCTAAATTTCGAACCACAGCCTATAGGAATTTTTATACAGTTTCATCGCGCTGCCTCTTTAATGGATTAGGACTCTTAGTCCTATCAAAATATTTTTGAAGCATGTAAGAAATTGGCTTCTAGCCCATGATATTAAACGTTTAGAGTCCATCTTTAGCTCTCATTCGTAGTCTGTTAATGATGTTTTTGATGATTTGGTGGTTCGGTCTTTATTCTTTTCATTTATTCATTTATTCTATAAAACTAAACTTGTTTTCTAACTTGTACCTTGGCATTGTGTTCTTTTTCCTCAATGATATAACGTGTTATGTTTTACTTAAGGTTCAATGCATTGTTTGCTTTAATTTCGGAATTGTAATTTTTTTTTTTTTTTTTTAGATGAAAGGATCACCCCACCCATTTATTTATATTATTGCTTTTTATCCTTTTGATGGGGCATTCAATACTATTTCTGATTAAGAAATATAAAATGTCTCTCATTTTTCTCTAGGTAATATTATTTGTTGTTTAATTATGCTAATTATATTTTGAAGTATTGTAACTATATTCTAGTGAACTACTACTACTACTACACGATACCACGTATGGAAACAGACTTAAGCTTATTGACTTTGCGGCGTGACGAAATATTACCATACCAAGCACATGGTTTCCTCACCAAAATATACACAAGGGGACATGGTGGTCTCCAGATCATCTAACGCCAAATCAAATTGATCATTTTCCGATAGACGTATGGCATGCTTCCTGTATTCTAGACGTCCGATAGTTTCAGGCAGCCAACATTTGCTCGTATCACCACCATGGCGTCACAATCGACGGGGTCTTCACACTCCGGCTGATCCTGGGAAGAACTGAAGAAGTTCATATCGATACCCACTATCCTATCATCGATTTTAAGGCCGCATTTGACAGGATTTATACAGACTAGCTGTGTATATAGAGCCATGTCTAGTTTCGGCATACCTGCCAAGCTCGTTTGTCTGTGCAGAATTACGATGGAGGACGCTCGCTTCTTTGTCAAGGTAGGTGACAGCTTAACCAAGATCTTTGATGTCAAAAATCTGACACGCTGTCATGTGACGTCCTTAATGTCATTCTTGAAAGCATTATCCGGAACTCATAAGCAAACACTAAAGGTACAATCTTTCGAAAGTCTGTGCAACTACTAGCGTGCGCCAATGATATCAACGGACTCTCACCGGTGCGTTCGTTAGTGTTGAAACAAAAGCTGCCAAAATGAGCCTAGCGGTAAATAAGGGCAAAACTGAGTACATACGAGGGGCGTTCAACATATTCTCGATATCGGGATGAAGCTGTGGTTGTATATATAAATTGACTTATTTATCAAGTAATATATTATTTTAGTGCATTCATGTAAAATTTCATATAAATGTGATTATTAATTCGCGTTTTATCTCTAGTTAAACAGAATCATAATGGCAACTGAGACGATGATGGTGAAAATTGAGCATCGCGCTGTAATTAAATTTCTCCCTAAGCAAGGAAAAAGTAAAAAAACTATTCATGAAGAGATGGTGGCTGTTTACCAGGGTTCCGCACCTTCATTATCAACTGTGCAAAAGTGGTCAAGTGAGTTCAAGAGAGGCAGAGAGAGCATTGAGGACGACCCCCGCTCCGGCGCCCCGGCTACTGCTTGTACGGGAGAAAGCATCAAAGAAGTCGAAAAACTTGTTCTTGAGGATGCCCGAATAAAGGTGAAAATGATGGCAGAGATCACCAAGCTTTCAATTGGTACCATTCACACCATTCTTCATGACCATCTTAACCTTTCAAAGGTCAGTGCAAGGTGGGTGCCACGAATGCTCACAGCGCCTCAGAAAAAAGTGAGAATCGCATGCTGTAGAGAGCTTTTGGAGATGTGTAGTGAGAACGCGGACGGTGTTATGGATCGAATTGTTACTGGGGACGAAACATGGGTCCACCACTATGACCCTGAAAGCAAACAAGAGTCCATGCAGTGGCATAAAAAAGGAACACACCCCCCGAAGAAGTTCAAAGTCACTCCGTCTGCCGGGAAGCTCATGGCCACAGTTTTTTGGGACTCAAAGGGAATCTTGCTCATTTAGTACAAAAAAAAAGGTGAAACCATCAACGCCACATCCTACGCTTCCACTTTGCATAATTTGCGGGAGGAAATTAAAAAGAAAAGACGGGGTAAACTCGCAGCGGGTGTGTTGCTTCTTCATGATAACGCTCCTGTTCACACGGCGCAAGTTTCCAAGGCTGCTGCGCGAGATTGTGGTTTCGAAGAAATACAACACCCACCCTATAGTCCAGACCTTGCCCCTAGTGATTATTTCCTGTTTCCGGATTTGAAAAAGTGTCTTCGTGGAAAAAGATTTTCGGATGATGAAGAACTCAAGTCGGTATTTTGCAGAGAAAGAGGAAATTTATTTTTTTGAGGGTTTAAAAAAGCTTATCTCAAGATGTAACAAATGCATTGATGTTAGGGGAGATTATATTGAAAAATAAAAACAATTTAAATGGAATTCGCATTTTCCTTCATATCGATACCAAGAATATATTGAACGCCCCTCGTATATGGTATCACATAATGTCGAGGTAGTTAAGGACATTTTCTACCTTGGCTCTGCTATAAATTCTGTGAACAACGCCTCAGCAGATATAAAGCGAAGAATCACTCTTGCAAATTGCTGTTTCTTGGGGCTAAGAAGACAATTGAGTAATTAGGCTCTATCCCGAAAGACTAAAGAGACTCTATATACGACCTTGGTCTTCCCAATCCTACTTTATGGTACTGCAGCATGGACTCTATCGAAGGCGACGGAAAATATCCTCGGTCCCGTTTGTATTGATGAGCTTTGGAAGAGAAAATTCAACGACGATCTATACGAGCTTTACAGAGACATTGACCAAGTCAGAAAATTGCAGAAAGGCCTAACCTTAGGTGGCGAGCACAACTAGAAGCGGACATCAACCAACATGGAGTCCGCTACTGGAAACAGATAGCTAATGATCGTGCCCAGGTTCATCCCAAACTGTAGCCCCACATAAGTAAGTAAAAGTTGGGAAAAGCCTACTTACTTGGTCGGTTCATGTTGACATGTTTACTGAACACTGAAATGCAAACGGTTTTTGACTTTCCTGGATTGAGAGATACGTTATGTTTTAGCGCCTACTCCTGAATTATTTGAAGATCTTTATTGGTCAGATCAATACTATTCTGTATACCGTCCGGTAGACAGGACAAATTTAGCAAACATATGGACCTGGCAGTAATTGGGAAGTCGAGGAAGCTGGTTTACATATAACAAAAACAATAACGGCCCAAGGATGGATTGCTGTGGCACCCCTGAAGAAACGTCGAAACGCAAGAGTTTGACTGCCAGCGGAGAAAAGCTATGTACCTAGAATTGGATTATCAACTGTGCCGAATGCATCTGAAAAGTGTAGCGTATTTTGTGTCCAAAGCTTCTCAGGTGTCGTCAACGACAAGTAGAAGAGTAGATCCGCAACTCATCTTCGCTCGAAATCTAGACCAGACAGCATGTAAAAGGCTGTTGCTCTTAAGGTGCTCTTGCATTTGCTTTAGAATATTCAAACACTTTCGCCAGGAATGGTAAGATGGCAATAAGTCTGTATTCAGGACTTGTACAATGTTGCGATTTAGGAAAGATATGGATACGAGTTGAGTGTTTAAGTAGGTTGCTATCTATTTCGGTAGGTACATGCAGTTGTTGTTTGCCACTTCCGAGTTTCCGCAAGGTTTGTCGGAAAGCGTTGGTTGACATTTGGTCCTTGAGAGGGTTTCAGCCATCCTGCTGATGCACATGAAACAGGAAATAGCTCAGAGAGATTTTTTTTTCTGTCAGAACAGGACACTCACAAAGAAATCGTCCATTGTAATACTTGTGAGTTCCTTTTAACGAAAGCACTTCAGAGATAAAGTGCTCACCGCATGAACGCCAAGTACCAGCAACCTGAGGCGAGTATAAGCCGGTAGTTCACAGAGGTAGTGTCCTGCGGTGTCGTCGTGAATTGGACAGCAAGCATCACAGGATGCTGTATCACTTCTGTATGCCCAGCATATTTAAGTGCTTAAGAAAAGTGTTATGCCCGGTCACGACGCCAGTAAACCGACTGCAGTCTTTCCTATTGAGGAGCAGAAGGGCCTTCCTTCTGACCTCTTAGAGATGTGGAGAAGCATTTGTTTGGTCTGCTAGTAATCTGAAAAGTCATGCCATCTGCAGTTGCGCTCATACGAAACTCAACTGTCAATGGAAGCCCTAACCGAAAACACAAGCAGACCTAACGTAACTTCGGGTCCTGAAAAGCTCTTCTCTGAACCTTCCCTAGCAAGTTCATTTTACGTGATCCCATTGTCCCAGGTCACAAGATTTAGTGAGTTTAGCCTTCTTATTACGCTCAGTTAAGTCTTAAAGCCGTTAGAGGAATCAGCAAGACTCTAAGCTTAGGTTTCTTTACGATATATCGTAGTTCGTTTCCATCCGGATTGAAAGACAGACTCAAGTTTTCCTAACCAGGAGTAAAATTCAATGTTGTCGTCCTCTAGAAAAACATTAGCGCCACATCCTAAATCGGTTTTGGAGCCATCCGTGAAGATCCGACTACATTCCTTTCTGGGGATAGGAAAGATCGATTTCGTATTTTTTCCGCAGCATAAGACCAGACTCATAAGACAGCCGGCGCGTAAGGTCATAAAAGCTTAAGTGCGTGTTGTACCAACGACCACTTATTTTTTGACGGAAGATGGCTTTAAGAGTGCAGCCCATGGTAGGAATATCAATGGAATTGCGATTCGTCAATACGTCTAGAGGGAAGCCAGGCGTGCTGGGGAAATCCCCCATGCAGATAAAACAGACCGATATTTGGAGTCTGGTAAAAGCGATAATAAAAAGCTTGTTCCACCAGATAACCGACGCCTAGGATATGATGGGCCTTATCATAGCCGTGTAGATCCAAAGGACCCTTAACGGTGACAGCTTCTTCGCACTGCCAGAAGGCCGACAGAACCTCAGAAGCTTTCGATAAAACATGTTTAGTCCATAGAAGTTTGGTATCCAGGATGACACCCAAATACTACTTCTTTGGAGAATTAGATGGTGATGCCTTTAAGGACTTGATGAGTCAGACCAGGCAGCTTCCTCCTTCTCGTAAAGAAAACAACCTCAGATTTGAGGGGATTGACTGAAAGACCATTTCTGCTGCCCCAATCGTCGGTCACGTCTAGATATCTTACGCTTTAGAGCAGACAGCCGGAAGGCACGATCCAAGAGAGTACAGCCACATTATCCGCGTTTGCTTGTACATAGACCTTAGAACTATTGAGCGCTTTGAGCAGTGAGTGACCAACATGCACGTAGTAGTGGACACAATTTGCGGGAGATCCCTGTTTACACCCGCCATCACATATTGGTCACAGCCAGCATCCGCATCCTATTTCCTATTCACCAGCATTGCCCTTATCTACAAAACTTGTGATTCGTCTACGCCATATTGTCTGGTCGAATTACACGTGCCATCAAAAGTTGCGTTGTCGAAAGCACCGTCAACATTTATTGAAATGCCCAGCGCGTACTTTTTTTGTGCCTTCATTTCTGCCTACCGCTTTTGAAGCGCACTCTCGCAAAATCTTCCACATTGATAAGGGTTTCGACCATTCTCTCCATACTCTTCAACATGCTCAGGCTTATAGGTCTGAGGCTCTTGGCAAGCGTGTAGTCCTCTTTTCCGATTTTCAGTATAAAGGCTATTCTCACTGTCCACCAGCGTGTCGGTATGCATGCCAGTGTCAGACCAGCAGTGTAGATTCCCTTTAGAGTTACCAGCAGCTGACTTACATCTTTTTGTAACATAACTGGGTATAAGGCATCGGTGCTAGGCAACTTGAAGCTATCAATGGAAGCAAAATCATGTTTAATGGCCTCATCCGTTACCACAACTGATGAGATATACGTGTTGTTCAGCTAAGAAGCAGCTTCATTAATAGCAGCTGAATAGGTTACTTGCGAAGTGAGCCTCAGGCATGAAACGGAGAGTGTCTACGTTCGACTCAGTTTAGTTGAGATCAGATTTTGTGAGTTTTTCCAAGCTGGTTGATCTTCCCCTTTTCAGGACTTTGACCAGCCTACTGATTTCACTGTCAGTCTCGATCTTCTCGTAAAGGGCTTTATAAGAGGCACTCTTCTTCTATTCTTTTTGCTTCAATCTGTAAAGAGTCCAGTGTTCCTGCAAATTATTTTTAAGTGGCCTGCTTAGAAGTTTTCTGGATTCTTTTCGAAGACGCTGCAGATCTACAGGGTTACTTTTTCGCTGGGTATGCCATTTTAAAATACTTGGCGAGGGTACCGTTCAAGTTCTGAACGTCCTAAAATTCCTTCTACCTAATTACTGTGGTTCAGACAGTGGAGGAGAAAGTGGAAGGTATTCTCCAATGAATCCACGTCCCCACAGCCGTCGGTAAAGCGAAGCTCTATTGCATGCCTCCGCAAAAGATTATGGCTTGTCAGTAATCCGTAGATAGATAGTTCTGCCTTTCAAGAGAATCTTACTTATTCTAGATTTGCTGAAGTTTTAAAGTTTCACAGTTTGGAAGATTTTCCCACCTTTCATTGGCCTTGATTTGTATAGTTTGGTCCACCTCCATGCTCAGAACGTAGAGTGAAAGGTTAATGTTGTACTTTGTTTATCAATTGAGGATCCCCTAGTTCAACAGCATGTTTGTTCCCTGACACTCCTTTGTGGCCAGAGACCCAACCGAGCTTAACCTCTTGCTGAACGCAAAGTGCCTTAATCTCTTCACAAGCTTTGATTTGACCTCTACTGCAGAGGTGCCGTTAATGGCAGCCAGAGTGTCAATGAATATGGCGACATTTGCATGGGATAATGCCCTGAGACTCTAACAATATTATGGAAGACAGCCAATGTGTTTTCTTTATCACAGAGGCCTTTTACAATCGTGACAACTTCGTGCAGGACCCTTTCCGTGCCTTTACTTTTTGGAGAAGCATATTAGTTTGAGGCTAAATCTCTTGGGTGCAGTTTACTACGAATATGAATGTGAAGATGTTTTTCAAAGTTTTTATCAAAAAATATGGGCTTGAAGTGCTTTGGTTGGATATGGCTGGGCTTACCTGCCTTGGGAATAAAGACCACCACCACTTCCATCCAACATTTTGGTACATCTCCATATTTAATGCTACAGCCGAAGAGTTTTTGCAGAAACGGGATCACAGTCTGTTTCTTTTGAAGTATGAATCTATAGAGCAGCTGATTTTGTTTTCTTGTAGTCTCCCCTCTGGGATTTCGTGCTGCTTAAGTCGAGGTATGTCTCTACCAACGGTTCGTTTTAGAACTCCAGCTACTGCAGGTTCCTAAGATAGGACTTTCTGTAGTTGGGTGTAGAATTCTGCATGATGACTTCCAAGACAAAACTGAATAAAAATATGGTGTCAGCTGTCAAATTAACTATCAGCTGTCTGAGTGTTGCCATATCCAAAGAAAAACGTCCTAAAAAATATCCTTTGCCTACCTGTTCTGATATGAAATTTAAATTCATCGCAGACGTGACTTCAACCGATAATTTGCTGTATTGGCGTCCTCTAAGCCTGCATTTACTTCTTCTGCTCCAAAATTCGTTTCATCGGAAGAAAATCGTCTCTGAAGAATCATAAAAAGTATTTCACAGGCCCTTCTGTACTTGTATTAGCTTACAAGATAGCATTTTTATAATTAGTCCAAGGCAATTTATTTTGATCACACTTGAAGCAGCACCGCTCATAAATAACCGGAAAAATTAAATTTGACATCTTTACAACGACAGAACAAAAGTTTTCCGATCACAAGATGCCTCTGAAAAACTGGCTCCCCACCAGAAGATGGCACTAATACTGCTAACAGAAAACATGGCCGCGAATACAAATATCCACCGCCAGTCGTCACCGCTGGTCGTAAACGTAAGTGTTCACCCTGACGGTAATTTTAACTATAACTTCAAAATCTCTATCTACGTCATAAGGTTGCATAATTTTACACCGTTAAATTGCGGGGGATTGTTTTTCGGAATTTGGTTTGAACATTTTACGTCGTGTCTTTGTGTCTGTTGTTTTGAGTTTTGGCTCCGCCAAACTATTGTATGTATCGTCAAGGTTAATTAATTAATTTATTTTTTATTATTTTTTTTTTTGTTAATTGAATTGAGAACCAATTCGAATTGTAAACGCGAGGTAACCGGTAATGAGGTCTGTGTGGTGGAAATTTTGCATTAACGTCATATGAATTTGATTTTCTCCAAAACGGGATCGTATTGCTGCTCGTACACACAATGTTTAGGTTCTTTTGTTTGGATTTAAGGAACAGGCGACACTTGGATTTTAATATTCACAGACGGTTGCGTAAGTCAGTTCAAACATAGCCGAGCGTTCTAAATCGATTTGGCGGTAATTACCGATGTGTTAATGTGTTTTAAATGAACGGGGGAATAATGCTTGGCGGCCTACGAAATGTACTTCAAATTTGTCTAGAATTTTGAATTTGAAAGCAAAAGGCGGCTGGTATAAAGGTAAATGGTTTAAGTTGTCAGAGATATCAAGAGTCGGTTCTGAATATGGCGATGACTACATTTGGACAGATTTTTCTGAAATGATATCGTAAAAAACCGACGAACTTTACACAATTTCTTTCCCTTCATGACGTGCTACCAAAATACGGGTATCATCCTCAACAAACTGCTACAGTCCGGTTTAACTTGGGCTTCAAGCAATAATTTTTTCCAGTAAGAGTGGCCTGGGGACCAGCATGTGCCTGATCGGGAAACTATTGATTGCTCAGAACTTTGTCTGGGCCAGTAGTGCAACAATCCGTCAAGATGAAGTGCTTGTTTTACCTCCTCGTGGTGGTCCCCGGTCAACTATTTGCGTATTCCTATCGTAAATAGGCCAAAATTACAAGTGCCAAAGGCATAGCTTTCTAGGATAGGTTACGGAGGTTAGCATTCTTCGTAACTGAAATCCAAACCGCTACCGAAACCGACACTACACCTCGGATAGGGAATGATACGTGACACGTTGACGACTTTTGGTTATTGTACCCGAACAAGGATTGGTTTCTGGAATTGGCTTCTCGACAATGGAAGTGAAGGTCCTCAAAATGCCAGGTTCCCCCAATTAGAGAAGTAATCCATGCGGTATAAAATGGGCATCTTAGAAATTAGTGAAGTTAGATGGTTGGACATGGGGAAGTCTAAGTCTCCAACTCGTAGTACTGTACTACCCAACTGCGGCATCTGGAAGCTTTCAGGGATCTGGCGTTGGATTGCTTCTTTCCAAAACATCTCTCAAAAACTTAATTTCCTGGAAGCCTTTAGACGACTGCTTCCTAAAAGCCAGTTTCCGAACGTCATGTAACCATCATACAGTGTTACGCCTCAACGAAGCACTCTTCTGTCGAGGAGAAGGAGGCCTTTTATAACCGGCTGAGTGCTGCTTATGATAGAATACCACGCGGAGACATCGTAATGATAATAGGAGCCTTGAATGTTAAGGTTGGCAATGACAATGATGGGCTCAGGCATGTTATGGGAAAGCATGGTGTTGGCGACCGCAACGACAATGACGAGTGTTTTGTCGATTTTTGCAACACCAACCGCCTTGTAACAGGAGAGACCATGTTTGAGCACTAGACGTGCCATAAAGTCAGGGTGTCTACGGACAGACAAGCAACTTCCAACCAAGTTGATCACTTCGCGATCAGCCAGCGATTTTGAAGCAGTCTCCAGGATGTTCGTAACAGAAGAGGTGCAGACATGAAAATGGCCCAGGACCACCATCTGAGGGTTGCTACCGTAAGACTAAGTACAGCTGCAGTTTGGAGATCCCAAGTAAACACCCGAATGCCTAAGTTTAATACAGATAGACTAAAGGATCCCGCAATCCCCCAACAACTAAAGGACCACTTTTCACAAGGATTGAGAGCAATCAGTAACACGGAACCGACCTCCATTGAAAACCATTCGTGTGCTGTAAAAAATGTCTTCATATCCGGTGCTGACAGTATAGTCGGTCGGTCGCAAGGAAGAAATGGTGTTTGGCTTTCCGAAGAAACTTGTACTAGGATCGAAGAAAGAAAACACCTCAAAGCTCGCATAGCAGCTACTCCAGCAGCAGGGAGGAAACGAGCTAGAGTCTGCGTATCGTATGAAGATGAGAGAAGTTCACCGTAGCGTGTGACATGATAACGGTAAGTACCACCTTGATCAAAAAGTTACCGCACCACACCACCGTGTGGCGTTCCCATTATTCCGACTTGAATTCCGTTTTTTTTTTTTTTGTTAAGTTGGTAAATTTGTTGTTGACATTCCCTCTAAATCTTAGCGTCACAGCTTGACATTTGCAAAAGTTACATAGCCAAGAGTACATATACGAGTATCTCTGTGTGTGTTGGCGATTTTTTACAATTTTAGAAATGGATTCAAATTCGCAACAACGAACTTGTGCTCGTCTTAAATTTTGCTTAAAAAACGGATTTAATGGTGCGCGAACTTTGGAAATGTTGGAAAAGTGTTTCGGCAACGATTCTCAAAAGAAAACGGTCGTTTACCAGTGGCACGAGCGGTCCAAAAGTGGTCGTGAGTCAATCGAAGATGATGAAAGCAGTGGCAGACCATCGACATCCAAAACCGACGAAAACATTAAAATTGAAGGAAATCTTGGTCAATAACCACAAATTAACCATCAAAGAGATAGCGGAGGACTTGAACTTTGCCTATGGATCCGTCCAAGACATTTAGGTTAATGATTTGGGTTTCCGTCGTGTAGCAGCAAAGTTGGTGCCAAAAGACCTCAATTACATGCAAAAAAGAGACCGTGTTGACGTCGCAAAAGAGATGATCAAAAGGATCATTACTGTTGGCAAGACGTGGGTTTATGAGTACGACATGCAATCCAGACACCAGGCAAGTGAATGGCGTTCACCAAATGAGTCGAGACCAAAAAACCACGTCGTTTTCAGTCAAAACAGAAGGCAATGCTCACGGTTTTCATGGATTACTACGGTGTAGTGCATCATGAATTTTTACCAGAAGGCCAGACAGTAAACAAAGAGTATTACTCGTATTTGGGCGTTATGAGACGTTTGCGTGAAGCAATTCGCTAAAAGAGACCAGAATTATGGGCAGAAAACTCGTGGATTCTGCACAATGATAACACACCGTCGCGGTCGCACAGTGCCATCATTATTCATAATTTTTTGACGAAAAAATGCAAGAAATACCATCCAACAGCCATCGAATTCACCTGATTTGGCTCCATGTGACTTCTTTCTGTTCAATCGAGTTAGAAAACCACTACGGGGAACGCGTTTCAGCAGCTGAGAGGAAGTAATGGAAAAATCGCAGGAAGCACTGATGGACATATCGAAATTCGAATATAAAAAATGTTTCGAGAACTAGATCAAGCGCTGGCATAAGTGTGTTGCAGCCGATGGGGATTACTTAGAAGGGGACAATGTAGATTTAGATGGATAAACTTGTATTTTTAACTTTCTGAATAAATTCCGGGTAATCATTATTAGGATTATAGTTCCCAGTGCAACAGAAAAAAAAACTCACCACTCCAGCTAAAATTTATAGAAGATTTACACAAAAATAACTTCCTTACTACTAAATATCTTATAAAAAGCAACTACAACAGGGCCTCGATAATCCAAACGCCTCAGTAGTCCGAAAGACCACACTGGGCCCGGGAACGAGAGCGAAAACTCGTAGAATTGATTGAACTTGAGTCTACTGTCACTCGCAGTGCCACACACAACACGCAATACTAAGTCTGTCCCCTTAGGCCCGGTGCACATGAGCTGCAACGTATTTCTTCCTACCTATTTTGCAGCTTATGTGCACCTGGCCTTACTTATTCCAGTAACTTTAAGTTAACGCGTAGAGTAAGCAGATGTAGACGGAGAACGATGACGAAGAATGGTATCACTTCACATCAACAACCCCATTAATATGCAGATACAAAAATTTAGATCATAAATCGTGCAAGATGACATCTCAACCCAGGACCATTACAACCCTTTAGCTGTCAATCATCATCGTCAACAACAAAGAGGGGTCGTACATTTTTGGTTGCGCAGTAGACCAAAGGGATGACCACAGGCTAACTGCGTAGGTGTAACTGCGTATCTTCAGGGTGGACAGCTACAACGAGATAACTATAAATAGAGAGGATCTTAAGTCATAAGCCATCAGTTATCAATTGTCCTTAAAAGTCAAGTCAGTAAATACTGTTTTATTTATTGAATTGGGCTCATATTTTTTACAGTCGGTTTGTCGCGCAGTTTTGTTTTATTTAACACTGTTGCGTGGTGTTTCTTCGACCATTCCGTGTGCTTTTTGAATTATGGCTTCAACAACGAAGAAAAGGCAGCTTATCACATTAACAATATCACAAAAGTGCGAGGTTTTTGACAAGATTAAGCAAGGTATCTCGTTATCAGGTCTTGCAATGCAGTATAACGTTGGAAAATCCACTATTTTTGACATTAAAAGCAAGGAGGAACAAATAAAATCATTTGTAAAACACAGAAAATGGTCCAGGCACTAGAAAAACCTTAAAAACTCCTGAAAACTCCCAGCTTGAAGATGCTTTATTTAGATGGTTGTTAGAGCAGCGAAGAAAGAATGTCCCATAGTCAGGTGAAGTATTGATGCAAAATTTTTCCAAGAAAGACTTGAAAAAAGAAAGTTTGTTGCCTGTAGAGGATGATTAAATAATTTTAAGAAAAGACATGGTATACGCCAACTAAAACTAACCGGTGAGAAATTATCGAATAATGAAGAAGCTGTGAAGCTATTCCAGGAAAAATTTATGGACGTTTATAGGGAAAAAGATCTGATTGCAGATCAAATCTATAATGCTGACGAATCAGGCTTGTACTGGGTAAGAGAGTAGGGCCCCAGGTTCCAAAGTATCGAAGGAGAGGATCACATTTATGCCATGCGCAAACGCAACTGGAAGGCACAAACTGCCTTTGCTGGTTGTTGGCAAAGCACAACGGCCACGTGCATTTGCAACAGCCAAAAAGTTACCAGTCCATTACACAGGTCAAAGAAACACTTTTACTTCATGATAATTCACCAGTGCATCCACTTGAAGAAGATATGCAATCGATCGATGAAAATTTCACTGTTTTGTACATGCCACCTAATTGCACTGCTCTTATTCAACCCATGGACTAAAATGTGATTCAAAACATTAAATTGACATACAAGAAATAACTCTTATTGAAAACTTTTGGCCAGCAAGAAGTTGATCCAGAATGCGTAGTACTCGTATCTGAACTGCTTAAAAAGACCACAATGAAAGATGCAGTGTTTTCATTGACTCAAAGTTGGCAGCAATTATCTTCAAATTTAATAAAAAAAAGTCTTGGAAGCCTCTGTGGCCTTTGTTATTCGAATCAGAGGAATTGTTTAGCCAAGATGTAGGTGATTTTGATCATGAAGATAATCTCCCATTGAGCATTTTTCGTAACAGAGACGAAGAAGAATTGGAGTCATCGGAACCAGTTGCAAGGATTCCACATACTCAAGCTGTGTCTGCCTTAAATACTTGCTTAGAATGAGCGGATAAAGTCGATATTTCAATTCCAGAAAAAATGGTATTACGTAAAATAAGGGATAAAGCGTTTTCTATGTCTCTAAATTCCACTCGTCAAAGGACTAAATTGAATTTTTTTAAAAAAGCGTAATAACATAAACTGCATTACACTCTAATATGTATTGCATATACAGGGTGTCCCAAAAATCAGCGTCAAGCCGGAAACGAGTGATAGGTCCAGTGGTGTCGGTTATCACAAAATTAAAAAAAAAACTCTAAGTCATGTACTTTTAAAATTATTGGCATTCAAAAAAAAATCGAGAAATCTGACAACCTGTGGCGATCTTTCAAGTACTGTGACCGCAAATCTTTACTTTTCTTCGATTTTTTTGTTGTCACGTAACCCTAAGTAACTTCTCTGTAAATTACAGTCCGACATCGAAACATAATTATATCGGTTTTAACTATTGGGTCTATAACTTAATTCGTGCGGTTTGCTAAGAGATGGCGTAACTTGTATTAATCCACTGTTATTATTCCATTGAAACATGCGTTGAAAAGCTACTGTCATTGTACGTCATTTCAGTATATGTCATTCGTTTGAAGTGTAAACAACAATTTTTTTTCACTCAAATATGTCGAACTTTGTGTCTGGAAAAGTGTTTTTGCGCGGAGTTCTTCTTCATTACTTTAATATGAAGAAAACTGCTGCCGAAAGTCATCGTATTTTAGTGGAAGTTTATGGTGAACATGCGCTAGCTGAGCGAACGTGCCAAAAGTGGTTTGCACGATTTAAAAGTGGTGATTTTGGCTTGGAAGACGATGAACGTCCTGGGCAGCCAAAAAAGTTTGAAGATGAAGAACTGGAAGCATTACTCTATGAAGATTGTTGCCAAACACAAGAAGAGCTCGCAGAATCTTTGGGTGTCACTCAAGCAGCCATTTCAAAACGTTTAAAAGCAGCTGGATATATTCAAAAGCAAGGAAATTAGGTTCCACATGAACTCAAGCCGAGAGATGTCGAAAGGCGGTTTTGCATGTCGGAAATGCTGCTGGAACGCCACAAAAGGCAGTCATTTTTGCATCGGATTGTTACTGGTGATGAAAAATGGATCCATTACGACAACCCGAAGCGCAAAAAATCATATGTGAAACCCGGCCAACCAGCCAAATCAACGGCAAAGCCGAATATCCATGGCGCGAAGGTAATGCTCTGTGTTTGGTGGGATCAGATGGGTGTGCTGTATTATGAGCTGCGAAAACCGGGTGAAACCATCAATGGACAACGCTACCGAACACAATTAATCCGTTTGAAGAAAGTAGTGGCCGAAAAACGCCCGGAATATGCGACCAGCCACGAGGCAATAATTTTCCATCATGACAACGCTCGGCCCCACGTTGCTATTCCGGTTAAGAACTATTTGAAAAACAGTGGATGGGAAGTCTTACCCCACCCGCCTTATAGCCCAGACCTTGCCCCTTCTGACTACCATTTGTTCCAGTCGATGCAGAACGCCCTCACTGAAATACGGTTCACATCAGCGCAGAATATCAAAAATTGGCTTAATTCATTCTTGGCTGCCAAGCCGGCGCAGTTCTTTTGGGATGGGATCCACAAATTGCCAGAAAGATGGGAAAAAGTCATAGCTTCCGATGGGCAATACTTTGAATAATACTATTGTACATGTTTTTCTAAAAATAAACGTTCAAATTTTGTGTGAGGGAAACAGACAATGACGCCGTGATTGAGACGGATAAACACGCCATTTCGACTAGTGTGAGTGAAACAGATAGAGATGCCACCCTTGTCATTTCATTTCATTTTTTTCCCGTCACAGAGCACACAGAACACTTGTATCTTACAACGAATGTTCAAACTGCAACTGATGTCTTCAATGGCTTCTACAATTTTTTGTCGCAGCACGTTTAAATTTTCTATTTACTGCTCCCCAGTAAAAAAAATCGAGTGGATTTAAATCAGGTGAACAAACTGGCCACGAAATTGTACCAGACCGCCCTACCCACCTGTTGGAGTAATCCCGATCGAGGAACTCTCGTACTGTGCGAGCATAATGCGCTGGGCAGCCATCTTGTTGATACCAAATGCATGCATAAAAATTTGGTAAGTGGTTCTCCAAAAAATCTAAATAAACCTCGGCATTCAAATTCTGCGGCAGCTCGAATGGGCCAATAATTCTACCATTCAAATCTCCCGTCCACATATTTACTTTAAAACGGTATTGTGATTTATCTTCCCGCATCAAATGTGGATTTTCCAGGTGCCGCTCGTGCAACTTGGGGAGGTTCAAGTAACCTTCCCTTTTAAAAGTTGATACTCCTAACCATAAAATTTTTTCGAAGAATCTCGGATCCTCTCTGAACCTCTGCAACATCGTTTGACAAAATTTCACTCTGTCTGGATAATCTCGGGGTACCAGACTTTGGACTCATTGTACATGGTACGGATGGAGCTGGTTTTTCCTTAGAATTCGGTGTGCTGTACTTTTAGGCACTCCTATGCTTTCTTCAATTGCACGTACTGAGGTACTAGGGTCTTGTGCGACTGCTTGTAAGACTTCGTCCTTGTAGGGCATGACGGGTCTTCCCTCACTAATCATTCGATTTGGAAAGCGACCCTCTGGGAATGACCGGTGCACATCTACAAACACTAGATGGTCCGGATGACGTTGAGCATTTGGGTATCTCTCCTGATAAAGTCTGGCTGCAGCACTAGCATTACACCTGCATTCCCCATAAATAAGATGCATGTTAACATATTCCTGAGCAGTGTATCGAGATGGCATGATGGCGTTCACACTACACAATCAACAATCATGGGATCAAAATCAACACTAGTCCAGAAGAGATCCAGGTTCGACAGAAACGGTCAGATAACAAACCAAAATCGCAATGCAATGAAGTCCAATAAAGAAAGCAAGAATAATGCGCTGTAAGCGAAGGAGCGTAACGTACGCACTGCAGTATTGCACGATATAATTTTATGATACCCGACACCACTTGACCGTGTCAACCCGTTTCCGGCTTGACGTTGATTTTTGGGACACCCTGTATAACATTTTTTTTATTATTAAGATACCATATACATATTTTAAATTAGGACAAACTTTGTTTTGCTTCAAAATGTCTGCATACTATAATCTGAACGATTCTATAGTCCGAACAGGGTATAAATTTTTTGTGTTCGGATTATCGAGGCTCTGCTGTATTCCCAAAACAAAACAGAGCAAATTGTGGCTAAATGTGATGCGGAACTGACGAAAATTAAGGACACGCACATGCAGAACAAGGATACATGGTATATTGTTTGCGAAAAAATAACGTGCAACTTAAGAAAACCATTGAAAAGCATTTAAGCTTTTATTGGGACTTTTTAGATTAGCATTTTCATTTAAAATAAAATTTATACACACTTTACAGTTGTGCTGGGACGAATTATCCCAGTAGGGGTGAAAGTGTTTAAAACACCCCTGAGGAATGCAGAGATGCAGACGACTTTCTCTTCATTCATCGACTCCTTTCAGGTCACGTTGAATACGCGTCCCTTCACAACTCTATTTTCGTCAACACTAACCCTCGTAATCTACGTGCCCCTCGTCTCTTCTATCTACTAGCCCGCCACACATCCTATAGCGCGAATGAACCAATCTCTCAAATCTTTAACTTCAACCGCACCACTCCCAACCACAAGTCCATTCTTCTTCACCACTCCAACCAACCTTAGTTTTAAGTTTAAATTTAAGTTTAAATTTAAGTTATAGCTTGCAATAAGCCGAATAAATGAGGGAATTCACCCCCACCAAAATCAAAATTAAATTTCAATAATTCGACAAAATACCACCTTCAGATGGCCGATGATGTCCACCATAGAATTTCACAAAGTCCTCTATAAGTTCCGCAAATAGAAATAAATTTCAACGATTTTAAATCGTTGTTATAGCATCCATCTTTCCATGACGAAACGGCAAGCTGTACTGAAAATAAATGCAGCTTGGCAGCTCAATGTGACACCTATTTGACATTTAATCCCTATTGAAAAGCCTGACACTGCAAAGAACAAAAACACCCATTATACTCGTACTCTTATCATGCTTATTGCGTCCCGCTCATAAAATCAACGTTTTAGATCCACAAACAATGTCAGTCTTGACCTTTTCGCCAAAAATTTCATTTGTTTGCAGTGGAACATTGAACGCTGATCACGTTCAAAATATAAGTTACGGCTGCGTGTTGTCTTTTAAAAACAACAGTCATAACTCACAAATCACATCCATCGTTGGTTTATTGAACTCAAAGTTCAGTACTGTCTGAGGACAGTTCAAGGCACAAATCATGGATTTGTACCACAAACGTCGCCCTTTGAATTTTTGTTCGATGAATCTCAACCTGTGTTTGCAACAATAGCAGCCAATTT
Source organism: Volucella zonaria (assembly GCA_963966105.1). Classification (NCBI taxonomy): domain Eukaryota; kingdom Metazoa; phylum Arthropoda; class Insecta; order Diptera; family Syrphidae; genus Volucella; species Volucella zonaria. The sequence goes on from OZ014531.1 coordinate 190,308,941, forward strand.
CATCATAATTCAATTTAATTTGACGAATTGCCAAGAAATAAAAAAACAAATCAACAAAATTCCCCAAAAATCACGAAAATACTCGTACCATACTCGTACTCGTATCTTTAAAAAAAAAAAATGGAAAACGAAAATAAAAAATTCAAAAAAAAATCTGTAAAAACTTTCGATTTCTTTTGGTAACGCGCGAAAGCAGCGCTTGGTGGAGTGGACAGTGATTAAGACGATACAGTCATGGTGGGCCATGCATGCTCGTACGTCACACGAGCGCGCGCATTCCTTATCGATTACACGCGCGCCGCTGCTGTACTGTGGTCCAAGATCGCAGTGATAGTACGCACGTCTCCATATCAAAAACATAAAACCCAATACCGTTGTTTTGTATACGAGCATTGCAGAGATGGTGAAGGTCATTTCGGGCCTCGAAAGTAGTCCAATGACTCTCACTTGGACCTTCGTTGTTTGTTGAAAACTTGTATCTGTCACCCCACCCACCATGGTGGGTGTGTCAAAGCAAATCGACTCTGTGGGAACTTACAGATACGCGTAACTACCTGTCAGATAGATTTCGAAATGTGCCTTAAGACTAGCACGTCTTTGTTCATCGATTTACAAGTACGAGTATGATAGAAGAAGAAGTAATTAGCTTGATGATGGCCCACGCGTATTTAGCTCAAAGGCACTGCCAAAGGACAGCGCTTCAATGTTGACTGGGCCTCAATTGGCCAACATAATGAATGAGCGTGCGTCTAGTGCGCGGTTCCCTTCAAATGCGCATTTGGCTACTACTGGCCTTCTGTGACCAATGTGGGTGATGATTTTGCAACTGTCAAACGGTTATAGCTGGTACGAGCATGCCTCCAGCTCCAAGCTAATTGGCATGCAAATCACATGAGGAAGTCTGACGTCGAGGGTTGTATCTTTAAGCATGTTCACACAGCACCTTGACTGTGATTTGGTTCAATCAAATTGGATGCAGAGGTGGATGGACGATGGACGACGGGCTTGTGGATAGATTCACTGAAATTTTCTTTTCTTTTTTTTTTGTATATTCCGGCAGCGTTTCTCAAGGTTTTCCTCAAAACCGTACACACTTCCGATGGCGATGGAAAGTTTTTTTTTTGCCATCTTCCTGCATCAAAACTAGGCTACGGATAAATTTGAGGTGATTAAATTAAATCACTGATTGACTCCTCTCATCCGGCCGAAGTTCAGTGTGTGCAATTTGTTATTTACTTGCGATGGAGCCAGAGCGCGCCGAGTGTTGAGCAATGTTGGACTTATTTTTGTCTTGAGCTCATTCCGAAACTTTAGTGCAAACATCAAAACAGATTTCACCTCGATTTCGGTTTCGATTGTATGGATGTGGATGTACGAGTACGAGTACGAGTACGAGTAGTAGATGTTGATGACTCTGTTAGCGTTGTCACCGCAAATGGCATTGACTGACTTTCTTGTTAAGCCACGAATAGTAACATTAAAAAGAAAAAAAAAATATTAAAAGCCAGAATAAGTATCATAGATACACTCAATGGAGTTTAACAATAACAGTGTGAACAAGTGTGAGTATAAGTTCGAATTTAAGTACTCGAACGCGTATCTTCGGTCAAGTTAGGTTGCCGACGGTGGCTGAAAATTAATTCAAATTAAGATTCCATGCCATATGGAATGCACTTAAATTATTTTTATTTTTATTTTTATTTTTGTCACAAGTTCCAAGTCACTTGCTGTAGATACATACGAGTACTCGTATTATACTTTAGCTATGGATTCTTTGGGCTTGAAGCCAATTGTCTTATGAACAGGTTTGCAGTTGCTGTCACTGATGTTGTTGTTGATTATTATTTTTTTTATTTTTTTTTTTTGGCGCACACAATAACATAATTCGAGTGACAGTAGTTAAAGAAGTCGTTAGCGAATGCGTTCACAGAGCTGCTAAACAAACAGCAACCTTGAGTCTTAATTATTCTAGGCTTTACGCATTTTAATGATGTTTTTGTTTTAGGGGAATTTTCTAACAAAAGTCTCATGATCAGTAGATCACTAGAACCGGAACACTTTAAACGCCTCGAGTCGGGCTTAGTTCAATGTGCTCTCACGACCGGTTACAAAATCATAGTACGCACTACGTTCTTGCCTTGGGACGATGAATTAATTTTGGGGTAAAAAACGAATTCCACATCTTGTTTTGCAAAAGGGAAACCCTACATTTCGGATCTGGTTTACATCGATGTAATTTGACATACCTATGAGTAGGTATTTGTAATTTGACATACATTTGCGTCTGGATAGCAGCAACATCGCTATTTTTTTTTTTGACGTCAATATGCGGGGCAGCCTTCAAGTTATTTAAATCTGATGGATGTCGTTCTTTCGGATGTCTATCTGTTAGCGTCAAATTCAAGTTTCGGGACCGCTTTTCTGTTTGAAAGCGTATACCAGAAATTATTTGCCATGACACACAAATGAGACCAGCCGAGTGAGGTAAACATGTTTTTAGGGACCTTCTGCAATTGATATTAGAAACCCCATTTCTAGGTAATTAAAAGAGGGTAGAATGCAGCTTAATTATCGTTTAAGGCATTACGAATTGCTAGTTGCGATGAAACTTTAAAGTCAGGGAGGTCCAAGTGCTACTAGGAATGCAAGTAATACTCTGATGATGTTCACACATTCAGAAGGGCAAACATCGGCTCTGGTTTTTATGTTGTACTCGTAGCATCCAAATACAGAATCGCGGTTTCAAATTCACTTGATAATTGGTGGCGCAAGATGATGAATGCTGTCATATTTGCCTAGAGATCCATCAGTAGACCGTAACTTAGATCACTACCAACGCATCCTTGCAGCCCACTTTTGTTTTGAGTGCCTAAAATTCTCGAGCATGTTGGGTCCAACAAACAATGAGTCGTTGCAAAAATTGTGAAAGATAAGACGAGCATCTCATTTAGTGGCAACATTTATCCGCATGCCCGCAGAGGAAAATGGAAGTCAGTGATTTGTACGGTTACCATCAAAATGAATTGCCTTATTCAGGAAAAGGATTTTTTTTTATAATTGGCCCGCCAAGGAAAATTAGAGAGAAAAGAAGAGAGGTACCGATCCACGTTGGTTTTAAATGTTTGCAAATTACAATGACTAGAAAATAAAGAGCACGGCAGGGCATTCCACAAGTGAACAGTTGTGCGGGTTAAGAACGAATCACGATATTTCAGAGTGAGCTTCAGGATATACTGATGAGGGTTCACAGCACCCTCTTACGGTTGAAAATTTGAAGGGGCGGAATGCTACTGGTGGTGAAAATGGCGATAGAACGAGGTATGGCATTACGCCGGGAGTCAGTTAATTGACTGATACTAGCATCACCTAAGAGTTATATCGCACGGCTTTGAATCCTAATTATCTGGTGCAGATATGTTATGGAAGCACCTGACGACCAGATGTGGGAATTGTGCTCCAATTTTGAGCGGATGAACGCCTTATGATAGTTGCCTGAAAAGTTTCCGACCGCAACATAAAGATAGCGGAGTGCCGCCAGGTCAGAGGGGATGAAATATTTATTAAATCGTCTGAGGAAACCTAGACATTTCGCAACTTTTTGGCGACATCAAATATTGCAGTCATTCCAACGTAAGTTGTCATTGACACACAGACTGAGAACGGAAAGTTTTTCAGTTGCGACGATGCAAGTGCCGTTCATCGATAACGGCTGGGTGATTAAATTTCTCTTTAACGGCAGCAGACAGGATTGTATTGAAGAAGCATTAAATTCTGCAGCCGACGATCAGGAACGTGAGTCCGGAAACGAATATGAAAAGCAGAGAGTACTGTCATCAGCAAAGGAATATATTGGGTTAGAGGTAGCAAACAAGAGATCGTTGATGAAAATTGAAAAGAGTGTCGGAGACAGAACGGAGCCCTGGGGCACACGAGCAAATATTTTGGGAATATCAGACTTGAAACCATCCTAGACAACTTGAATTGAACGTTTTGGAAGGTAATGTCCAATTCATTGAAGGAGAGGGTCGTCGATCAAAAATGGACGAATTTTTGGCAAAAGAGCCAGATGCAAATATCCAGTGCAACTATCTGGCATTCATCAGATTGATGTACGCTTTGGTTCCACTTTTCGGTGAGACATGGCATCAAATCACCAGTGGACCTGTTGCTGCGAGAGTTTCGAGATATTCCATGAGCTTTGAGGATTGTCGGCGTTTCCATGACCGTGGAAAGAAGGGATGTAAGTGCAATGGGCCTGTTAGGAGGAGAGAGAAGAAGATTTGCTTTTTTATGGACTGTCTGGACCAATTCTGTTTTCAATCTCCTCGAAAAGAGTTCTAAAGTGCAGGATTGATGCAAAGGCCTACGCAGTGGTTTTGCCAGCGTGGAAGAACACCTCTTCAGAAGAGGGGGATATATACCATCTGGACCAGCGGATTTGTGAATGTTGAAACCTTTAAGAACTCTTACTATTAGACGGGTTCGGAAGAGGATTCGTCCCATTGAAGATTCAGTACACTCAAGTGTAGGTTGAGACAAATCCCAATCTGGAAGTGTTGAGCTGGACGGAAAGTATCCAGCAAGCAGCTAAATGAGCGTTGGGATGAAGGATGAATCAGAATTTCTAATATTTTTGACGAACGACCAACAATTGTTACTATTGTACTTTTATTTTAATTTTTTTAATTTTGGTGGGGGCTGAGGCCCCCATTTATTGGCTTAATACAAGCTTAATCTAACTTAAAAACTAACAGAAAGACTTAAGACCTAGTGACCAAGGAAGTGAGCCATAAGAGGTGCGGTGGACCGGTAGATAGAAGAGACGAGGACAACGTAGATTGCGGGGGTTGGTATTGAAGGAAATGGAGTTCAAAATGGATGCACAGTCGATGGAACCTGAGAGAAGACGATGAATGAAAAGAACGTCAGCAATATTCCTACGTTCTTCTAACGAATTCATATTTAGAAGTTTGAGGCGGTCTTGATAGGGAGGTAAGTTTAAAGGGTCGTTCCATGGCAGGCCACGGAGGGCAAATCGGAGGAATCGACGTTGAATACCCTCGATTCGGGAAACATGAACCCGGTGAAAGGGGGACCAAGCTTAACTGGCATACTCAAGCAGCGGGCGAACAAAGGTAATATAGAGAGATCTGTTTGCATACGGATTGGAAAATTCCTTGGACCACCGTTTAATAAAGCCAAGTGATGAGTTGGCTTTGAGGATCATCTTATCGATATGCGAACGGAAATTAAGCTCACTGTCGAATAATATGGAAAGGTCTTGGAAAGGCTGAACCCGGGGAATTGGTTGACCATGGAGAAAATAAAGTCGGGGAGGGGACGGGTTGCATTTACGTGAGAAGGTCATAGATTGACATTTGGCTATATTGAGTTCTAGGCAGTTTTTGAGGCACCAGATTCAAAACCGATCAAGGTCTTCTGGAAGAAGGGCAGAGTCCTGGGGAGAGGAAATAGATTTAAAAAATTTTGTGTCGTCAGCGTAAAGGGAGAGGGAGGAGTGCTTAATGACACTCTCAACATCTTTGATAGTAAGAATGAAGAGAAGAGGGCCAAGATGACTGCCTTGTGGAACTCCAGATGAGGCCAGAAATGGAACAGAAAGGGCGGATCTAAACCGAACACTATAATATTGGTTTACCAGGTAAGAAGAAATCCATTTTAAAAAGAGAGGCTCAAAGCCGAGAGCAGACAATTTGAAAAGGATCAATTTATGAGATATCTTATCAAATGCTTTAGTGAAATCTGTTGCGATAACATCGATTTCTTTGCCATTTTCTAAGGCTGAGAGTGCAAAAGACACGAATTCAACTAGATTTGTGGTAGTTGATCTACCTTTTAGAAAACCATGTTGTCGGGGTGAAATAAAAGGCTTGCATTTGAAGCTTAACGCTTCGTATAAAATGCTTTCAAAGAGTTTGGGTATATGAGAGAGTTTAGCAATGGGACGATAATTGGTAACTTCATGCTTAGATCCCTTTTTGTGTATTGGGATTATAAAAGAGGTCTTCCAAATCTGGGGAAATTCACCCTGTGTGAGCGATAGACGAAAAAGGTAGGAAAGGGGTAGAGACAGCTTGGAAGAGCATTTCTTAAGAAACATGGCGGGGAGTCCGTCTGGGCCAGGTACAAATTCATCCTTAAGATTTTGTAACTTTTCCTCAATAACTGCAGGATCGAAATTTTGAGTGAGAAAGGGACCAGTAGAGAAATTTGGTAGATCATTGAAGTAAGAGGGATCTGGTACGAAGGAGTTGTTGGCAAATGATTGCTTGAAAAATGTAGCAAAAAAGTTGGCGATGGTAGGAGGATCACATGAAGTTTTGGTTTCAAGAGCGAGGGAGGAAGGGTAACCATCAGTCTTACTTTTGCTATTGAAAAATTGAAAAAAGGACTTGGGGTCATTTATGAGATTGGTTTGCGCACTATTCAGGTGGGGCTAATAGAGAGAGTTATAGAATTCAATGAAATGAAGATATGTACCTAGATAATTTGAATAGTCGGAAGAAGAGTGGGTGCGAAGGAATACCGCCCATAACTTGTTTCTTTTGTTTCGTAGAGAGCGAAGTTTACGATTATACCAAGGAGGGGATGTAGAAGAAGTTTTATGGCGGGAGTAAGGCACATAAAGGGAGATGGATTTGAATATTTCTCTGTAAAAAATGGAGAGGGCATCAACCAGAGATAGATTGGTAAACTCAAAAGAAGCACTGCTTAGATAGGTATTAATTTTACGGAAATTAGTTTTGTGAAAATTGTAAGAAAATAGAACTGCAGGGGGAGGCGACTGAAGGGGAGAGTTGTGGAAAAATGAGAGAAGAAATGGAGGATGAAAGTTATCAATAGTTGAAAGAGATATGGGACAACACGATACTGAGGAGTTGATGGGATCAGTTGTGAAGATAAGGTCTAATTGCCTTTCCATATAGTTGGAAACGCCACTGACTTGGCATAGACTGGAGTCTGTTAGCCGATCTAAGAAGAGGCATTCCTTAGTAGAAATGGGATTGGAAGCGATGAAAAAAGATAGGTCTTCAGCTGAGGCAGATTAAAATCGCCGAGGATAATGATATAATCAAACGATTCTGATAAGTCGATCAAATTGTCAATTGCTGCAATAGCAAGTTGGTAGGATTCGATAGGTTGCGCCGGAAGAATGTAACAACACATAACGTACAAGCATCTACGAGTGAGGGTTATTTTAACCGATACAAAGTCGAGCTTAGGAGAGGATGATGTTGCAACGAGAGAGGAGTCCAAGCTGTTGTGAATAGCCAGTAGGACACCTCGACAAGGGGATTCAATCATGGGGGGTGCGCGATCATCATCCCGAAAAACATTAAAAGAAGGAGGGAATAACTCCTGGTTTTTTATGTTGGGGATAAGATTAGTTTCGGTCAGAGCATAGATATCAAATGGAAGAGCATGAGATTGGCGGAAAACAGCGTGGGTTTTAGAACGGAGACCTCTTACGTTCTGGTAATAGAAGGTGAGAGGGAGGTTTTTGCATGACTTTTTAGGGTCGAAAAAATTTATCATAGTCTAGGCGACTGCGTTGGAGGTGTGAGACTCTTTTAGAGTGTACATAGTGGCGAAGAGCGGCAAGATCGTCTGCAACTTTTTGGGTGGGCGTATTGAAAATCTCGTGATACTTTATATAAAGTTTCCTGAGACTGGTAACGTCTGTAGGGAGGCCTTCCTGCTGGATAGAAACCATGACGCTTGTTTTTGTTTTACCCTCGTAGCACACCGAATCGGATTTATCGTGCAGATAAGCGAGATATAGACGTATATTCTCATATATCTTTTTATCTCTAAGCCTAGAGAGCGCATAGCGACATTCGGTGGTATCGCTAGGTTGCTGCGTTAATTTAACAGTGGGTGGTGAAAGGGGACAATATTTTACATGCTTAAGGAAGACGTTGCAGTAATTCCAGGCTCGTTAGAACTTTTTTCGATTTTCGTCTATCGGGTTGGTCTTGGAGGACCAAAAAAACCATTTCTCTAACCCCGACAGCGTCTTTACAACTCGAGTTTACCCCACGTTTTCTTTTGGTTTAATATCCTTCATCCGATGAGGGATAAAGGATCTCATTCCAAAGAGAATGGTGTCTGTGATCGTATCAGCGGCATCATCCACGTCGTTATCGAGGAAACATAACGACCAGTTCAAATTCCTAAAGGAGTTGTTAAGTCCGCTCTAATTGGCTTTCTCGTATTGCCATACGGTTCTTTTAGGAAAGTTAGGATAGACATATCAACAGTGGCGCTGGAGCGGTATCAAATCATATTTAAAGTAGGAAGTAAGAACGAAGCCTATATTAACTCATTTTGAAAATTGGACGGGTGAAAGCTATGCAATGGATGATAGCTTAGGTACATTTGCCTGAAACACACTAAGTACCATATAAAAGACTTCTTTCTGAATTACGTATGGAGTACGGGTAAACGACCTCCACCGCTTTACGGGCACATACTCACTCTTTTGTCGAAATTTCCCATGACAATATGGAGTTCAAGGCGTGGGTGGTCGAGGGCTTGTTGGCATAAACCTAGGACTTCAAAAAACCCCAAAGAAAAAAGTCCAACGACCTCAAATCGCATGATATAGGCGGCCAAATCTGATCACCCAAACTGGAAATTGCACGACCAGGACATGCCTCATACAGTAATTGAATTGTTTCATGGGCTGTTTGGCATGTGGCATCGACTTGTTGAAACCACATGTCGCCTACATCCAACTATGTGATGCAACGAAAAACAGGATTATCATATCGCGAAAGCGAGCACCATTAATGGTTATGGCGGGACCAGTCCTATGCATCAGAATGGGCAGCCAGTGACGCATTGTGAATGCTATTGTTTCTCAACAATCACTCGTGGATTTTCTGAACGGCTAATAAAGCCATCAAGATGAAAAAGAGCCTCATCACTGAAGATGATTTTGTTTGAAAAATCCGCATCCGCTTGTTGTTGTTATTCCACAATCCATTCAACGAACTCTCAACCCTTTGCGTGGTCAGTAGATTTCAATTCTTGAGTCAATTATACTTTGTATGCATGAAGATGATAATCTAACGAAGAATACACTTCTTCTTCTTCTTCTCGAAACGTCTAATTCTTGACCACGGTGCCGAATTGACGTTCTTGCACCCTCAGCAACATTTTCATAAACTGCTTCGATGTTTAGTGTTGAACGACTTGTTGAAGAGTTTCTAAGATCACTACTTGATCCAGTTTCTCTGAATTTTTGAATTAATCTCTTCAGATTATTTCGACTACATTTTGTACGAAAATTGCGAACTGTAACTGCCAAACCGGCATTGCTCAACAATGAAAATGCATTCTTTCGTATACCGCTCCATTTTTAATAACCCGGAACTGTCAGCTTTACATTTTACCGGACATATGGCTCAAAATTCAAATCTCCAAAACTACGAGTACATCCTGTTACGATCGACATCAACTACGCATACACTTTTAAATCAACTACTTACATATGCAAAAGATATTGACATACTCACATCAAAGATTCCTACTGATAGGTCATCCAATAGGGACAACTTTCAAACCGTGCTATCATTCTTGACGTTCATGTTCCATACTGTTTAGAACAACATCATCATCAAAATCGTAATCAAGAGCCCTATCATCGAAATTTTTTTCTGAAAATCGCCCCTCTCGTCCTCTTAACCAATCAATTGAGCTCGCTGTTCATCATGTTGTGAATAAATTCCCACACGTTCACTTTACACGGCGCAAGGCCAACAACGCGTCAACTTAATGTGCGTACAGATGAAACTGTATCCGCTATGAGTGAAAGTGTGGCGGAAGTTCCGGAATTATTAATTCGGCCTCCAACCATGTAAAATCCACGAGAACATGTCTTGCGACAAGAGTTCGCAGAGTGGGCTTTTGAGCAGCTTGAAGTCGATCGGAAAATCATGTTTCGTGACGAGGGTCACATTTGGCTCAATGGGTGTGCGAATAGGCAAAATTGCCACTCTTGTAGTTTTGGAGACTCAATTACACACACACACAAAAGTTCAGATGTCTTCTGATTTGAGTCCTGATGTGGACTACCGGTGGTTCTGCCAACAACACACCGACAGTTTGTAACTGGTCAAATCGTAACAATTTTCAGAGGCGTTAAGTTTTTATTAGGCAGTTTCATTGATGGAAGAATGTCCTGGGCGACCGAAAGACAGAGATCTAACTAGTGTATCACCTAAATGTTCAACGTTTATTTCCCAAACTTGACAAGTTTAGAGATGTTGTTTTTTTGTCCCATTCGTTGATGTTGCATATCATATTTTGTTGGTAATACTATATACACAAGTGTATCTTTTCCACCAGAGGAGTCGATGTTGTTTTCATTTCTTTTCATAAGACAGAAGTTTCGTGAGCCTTCAGGCATCGCTGCCACTGATTGTCAGTCCTTGATTTAAGTTGCACAAAACTTGTCGAAAGGCTGAGGGATTCGCCATCGGAAAAGATTCCCTCAGTATTTCTCACTTGTTATGGCAGCATCTGAGATATCCGTAGACATACCCTAGTTTCAGGTAGGTAATGATCTACGCTCAGCCCCAACTAGGAGGGCCAAACCATTTCTGACACTCTTGGACCGAGACCGAATATTCTGTCGCTGCTAAGACATGAGAGCTGTTGTTTATTTGTTAAAGGCTCACCTCTATTTTTGACGTCAACGTCAACTTCAAACACTTTGAAATAGCTCGTATGACGCGTCTGTTATGGTGACTGTTGACGGCACTATTGATTCCGTCACGAGAATTCATCCGCTGTGCATCGTCCTTCTCAGGATGAACATTATTTGATGGGGCAATGAGGTTGCTACGAGGTCGGGTCAATAAGTCCGTGACTTTTGGATTAAAACAGATTTTTTGATAAAAAAATAATTTTATTTTTCAACGTAGTTTCCCTTGAGCTCTATACACTTTGTCCAACGCTTCTCCAATTTTTTTATCCCTTCCAAAAAAAATGATTTGTCGAGGTCCTCAAAATAGGCCTTTGTTTGCGAGATGACTTCATCATTGGAGTCAAATCTTTTTCCACCAAGCCATTTCTTCAGGTTTGGGAACAAGAAGTAGTCGCTCGGAGCCAAATCTGGAGAATAGGGTGGATGAGGGAGCAATTCATAGCCCAATTCATGGATTTTTGCCATGGCAACTGCACATGTGTGCACCCTTGCATTGTCTTGGTGGAAAAGAACTTTTTTCTTGGCCAAATGAGGTCGTTTTTTTTTCAAATCGTCATTGAATCGGTCCAATAAGTTGGCATAATATTCCCCATTGATTGTTCTTCCCTTTTGAAGGTAGTCAATGTGAATTATCCCGCGTGCATCCCAAAAAACAGTCGCCATAACTTTATTGGCTGACAAACCCACCTTGGCCTTCTTTGGCGCCGATTCACCCTTAGAAACCCACTGTTTTGACTGTTGTTTGTTCTCTGGTGTGTTGTGATGGATCCATGTTTCGTCCACGGTTACAAAACGGCGCAAAAACTCCTCCATATTGCGATTAAACAACGCCAAACCTTCCTGTGAAGTTGTTACACGATTGCGTTTGTGGTCGACTGTGAGCAAACGCGGCACCCATCTTGCGGAAAGCTTTCTCATGCCCAAGTGATCATTTAAAATTGAAACCACTGAGCCATGCGAGATCCCTACGGCTTCCACAATCTCTCGCACTTTCAATCTTCGGTCGGCCAACACCATATCGTGAATTTTTTCGATTGTTTCGGGTGTAGAGACCTCAACTGGGCGTCCAGGACGTTCGGCATCTTCAGTGCTTGTACGGCCACAACGAAATTCAGTAAACCACTTTTTTACCATTGAAATCGATGGTGCAGAGTCCCCATAGTATTTATCAAGCTTAGCCTTGGTCTCGGTAATGGTTTTTTTTCGCAAGAAATAATGCTTAATAAGCACACGAAATTCACTTTTTTCCATTTTCTCCTCAAATTAGTGAGTAGTCTGATAAAAATAGCTGTCAAACACAAACTAACTGACGCAGCAAGTTTAAATTTTGACAGGAGTCAACTGACATATGCCTGTTGACAGGAGCAGTGTTGCTGTTTCAGTAAAGAGGTCAGAAATTCAAAAATTCATTCAGTTATTGACCCGCCCTCGTATTTTCTCCTCCTCCCCATTACCATTTACGAAGAAGTAAAAAAGGCACAACTGCTCTGTTATCATACATAGTTGCATCACTGGACATCGCCGAGTATACAAAAAATGTAGAACAAATGTTACTGAGATTAGAATCTAATGGAATCACTAAAAAATCTATGAACTTAGGCCTTCTCGAGCTAACTGTGTGTTTTTTAACACCACAATTTATTAAATGTATTCTAAGCATGCTGTCACATATTTTTTTAAAACTTGTTAACTCCTGTGATGTAAAAAGCAGTCATTATATTATTTGCACCACGTGATAATATTATAAAATAATAATTCTACTCGGCTTATAAAAAGTTAATTGCAATGTTAATGTGCTTAAATTCCATTCTTAGTTATGTCATTATGCCTTTTGTTGCTCTTGTTTCTTTAGTTAATAATTTTTGTTTGTCGACTTTCTTTCTCACATTTTGTTTTCATTTAAACAGCTTATGTATTAAATTAATTAATATTTAGACCTATAATTAAGAGATGAATTATTTTGCATTAAGACTTGTTTATATGGTTTTTGTTTTGTTTTTTGTTTGCAGTTTTCAGTTTGCAGTTTAATGTTTTCAAGGAGAATTATTATCGTTTTCATTTTAAGATTTTTTTGTTTATATTAAAAATTACACTTCCACGGGATAGTTATTTATTTTTTTTGTTTTTATTTATTACTTGTGTGTACTCGTAAAGAGATGAGAAAATGAGAAAATGGGGAAAGGAAGTAAAAATATAAAGAAGTAGAGAATTTGAAGCGTATACCGTGCGTTTCCTTTAGCATGTAGTCTCTAACATCGAATCGAGATTGTTTTGTGTCACCTTCGATTGAGGATGATGTAAGGTCTGTTGCTGTTGAGATTGTGCTTGCGCTGCAGCTGCTGCTTTTTTAGCCTCACTGCAACGAAATTGTCGAAGATAATCACTAAAATCGGCACCAGTATTAGTGGTGATTAAGGCGGCACTTCCTGCCGGAGTTTTGCGCATTTGCTCAGATAAACGACGAATGTTTAACTGTAACTCATCATCCCGCTGTGATATTGACGAAAAACTATGACGTGCTTGCAGTAGGTTAGGATTGACGACATCTAAAAAACTGCGTTGCGCCTGTTTAACTGTTGGCTTAATACGAGCTGGTGAAGTAACAGGAGAATTGCTGCAAATGTAGTGCGGCGGTAGCGGTGGTGGTGGTGTGGCAGTAAATGATGGAGGTGGGGGTGAGAACTGACTCTCGGGTGCTTTCAAAAATGGCGAAGAAGGAGCCGATATTGGTGGTAGAACATCGTCTTCAATGAATAAAGGCGATTTGCAACGTTGTAATTTGGGTCGATGACCTTTTGGTATTTCACCGCCGCCCAATTCAAATTTCGAAGCAGAAAATGGCTTTGCTTGTCGAAATATTTCTTGTTTGGGTGATTTTTTCACATTACTAGTTGCAGTTGTTCTTGGACCACCATTAGCTGAATCTGGTGGTGGCTTTCGCCATATCCATGGATCGTTGTCAAGCGGCTCTAAATTACCGCGACTAAGCGAACGAGTTTCTTTCGACATTTTTTGAAGATGTGTTCTTTTATGCAGCGAGTTAACTTTACACTTTTCTAAATCAGACATTTTCAACCAGGGATCCGATGGCACATAAACCAAGCATCCTGTGCTTTTATTATTGGTTTGATTATATGAAAATTTTGTATCGAAATCAGTGATGTTTGGAGAGGTTTGTTCACTTTTGGATGTTTTGTGCTTTTTCTTTGCTCCACCAGATCCAGGGCTACTACTTGAAATCTTACTATCACCGCTCATATCACGTATACTTAACTCAGCAATTCGCGTCGTTAGTCCATTTTCTAATTCAAAGTCTTCATTTGGTGAAACCATTACAGAAACAATATCATTCTCATCGGAGACCATTATTGCGTGTTGATGTCGCACTGGAGGACGCAGCGAAAGACTTCTTGTAGTACGCAACTGTTTGGTTGGTTTCGATTCTCCCAACGAATTAGACTTTTCTAGTGCAGCCTTGTTACTGCCAATCACTTCTTTTGGTTTGATTTCCATCAAGCCAATCTTTCGCATATCTAAATTAGGACTTGTAGCCGCATTTCGAGTGGCTACAACTCTTCTTGGGCTCGGATTTGTCCGTCTTCTGATCCTGAGGAGATCCTGGCACTGCTCAAAGTGAAGGAGTGCGAAGGGGGTAAAGCCATTTACCACAGCTAGAGCCAGGCGGGAGAAACGGAGCCTGCCGTTCTTCCTGGTGCAGCTCAGTCCCGAAAGCCGTCTGGATAGTCTAAGGAGTATAAATGTCCTAGACTACCAGGTGGTTCACTGGGAAAAATTAAAAAGGAGCGAAGGCGTTATACAATGCGTTCGGGCACGCCGCGTCGAACTGCCAAATGCAGCCTCGATGCGTGAAGTGCGCAAAGAATCACAGTTCCGAGGAGTGTTCTCTGGGTAGGGAAGGAGCATCCGATAGGACTCAGCTCTCGTGCGTGTTATGTGGGAACGTGGGACACACCGCAAACTATCGGGGTTGTTCTAAGTTCGCCGACATTAAAAAAGCAAAACTTTCTCGGCAGCAGAAGGTGGAGGTCAAACGTTCACCTGCTAGGTTTCAAACACCAGCCGTCACGCCCCAAATTTCCTACGCCCAAATGGCGGCAGGTAGGGGGGCTACGGTACAGCAAGTGACTGTTGCTTCTCCGGCGCCAATGCCGAGAACAACGGAAGCTGCACCTAACATGCTGGCCATCTTGCTTGCAATCCAAGAGCAGATGGCTCAGCTGCAAAAGCAGGTGCAAGAACAGGTTAAGCGGGTGGACGAGATCTACGCGCTGCTGCCGGGCCTAACGCAACACATGTCGTAATGGGTACGCACATGGTGGAGCAAACTTTGAAGGTCCTTGCGGTGAATGTTAATTCACTGATTAGGATCGAACGAAGAGCCGCGATGTTTAAATTACTACAAGACCAAACTCCTGATGTGCTTTTCGCTAGCGAAACCAAGCTAACCGATAAGCACAAACTGGAGTACAATAATTATATTGTTAGAAGAAGAAACCGGCCCCGATCCAAATGTGGAGGCGGTGTCGCGATCTTCATTAAGCAAGGTATAAAATTTCACAGAGTGTACAAGGGAGTGTTGCGTAGGTTCCGGGTGTTGGAGGCAGTCGTCATTTACATCCCGCTCCGCAGTGGAAAGCGGCTGTACTTGGCCTCTGTTTATGCACCTGGGGCTTCACATTCCACTTTATTTATACAGAGCTTGACACGCTTTTTCGACTTCTGAGGCTGGAATCGGGGGAGAATTATTTCATAATCGGCGGAGATTTCAACGCTAAACACAGAGATTGGGGAAATAATTTGCCAAATACTAGAGGGAACCTACTACTCGATTGGTGGGGTCAGCACGATGTCATGTACAGACTCGGCCTTAAAGCGACGGATAACCCGTCGTTTCCCAGAGGCGGGTCTTATTTGGATCTACTGCTGTACGACGAACGTATACGACTGACAGGTACGAATTTACAAACGCTAAACTATCTGCGCACGTTCGTGTATGACAGTGACCATTGCGGTTTTAGCACCGAAATTACAGTTCCCAACGAAATTGCGGAATTGGAGGAGTTTGTCCAAAGATATTCTTACAACTACAGTAAGACTCGATGGACACGCTTCTCCGCAACCATGACACGTGCGCTTTCCTCGAATACGCTCCACCCACCGTCCAATAGGAATTTGTCAAACGAGGAGATCGACAATTACCTAAAACAAATGGACGAGACAATTAAACAAACTATGGACACTACAATACCGCGATATCGACATACGACGAACGAAGACCTGTTCCGCAATCCTACTATTGACGCCCTGCACCGACAGAAAAGTAGACTTCTGTCAAGACTCAAAAACTTATACAGACAGTTAACTGACAGACAAGACCCAGAGATTAGGACACTGAAGGCATCGATTAAAAATATTCAAACGTTAATAAAAGAGAATTACAGAATTTCTGTAAGTTCATATTGGAACAACTGGGTTCGGGCTGTAAACACCAGCAACCCGAATATGTTCCCTCAAATAAACAAACTATTTCGGAGAAAAAATCAAAACGACCTTCAGTGTCTTAAAATAACCCGGACAACAGACAACGAACGGTTACTGACAATAGCAGGTATTGATCCAAATGAGGCCGCTGATGATGACGACTTCTTTGTGATCGAGGATCCACAGGAGAAGGTTGAGGCCATAGGGGCGACTTTCCAGGAAATATACAAGGCCACTGATACCATTGGACCTAATTATGACCTGGACAGTCGCGTCTTGGTGCACGACTTCTACATTCGAAATGAAGTAGAGAACTGGCGATCCGAGGGCTCTGGTTTCACCCGGTTCAGCGAAGAAAATATGGCAAATAATGTCATTACCAGAGAGGGTCAACTACCCCCGTTCATTTCGAAGGAAGAGCTCCATGAGATCTTCTACACAATCAGGGCTAAGAAATCAGTGGGGACCGATTGTATTCCGAACATCGTGCTTCGACATCTTCCTCTAGAAGCGGTGGACATTTACACCACCCTGTTTAATAATGCAATGAATAATGCACATTATCCAGCGCATTGGAAAACGGCGGTGGTGCAACCTATCCCCAAAAAGGGAAAGGATATATCCAATCTCCGGTCGACAAGTCTCCTTCCGAATATCAGTAAGGTGTTTGAAAAGGTAATCAATAGAGCTCTGTCTAGGTGGGTTGAGGACAAACATATAGTTCCGGATAATCAATTCGGTTTTAAGGCGGGACATGATATCTCACATGCCGCGTCTAAACTGGTATCCAATGGAATAAAGGCAAAAACCAATGCACTGGTGCCTGCCTTGTTGACTTGGAGAAGGCCTTCGACACCATATGGTTAGAGGGTCTTTTCTATAAGCTGACTAGGCTGGGGATCAGTAAACCACTCTTGTACATTCTTTATAATATGCTAACCAACAGACAGTTCATCGTGAAAAATGGTGATGTGACTTCTGTTGGAATATTTCAAATTAAAAATGGTCTGCAGCAAGGCGCTGTCAATTCGCCGATCCTATTCAACATTTATACAAGCGACTTGATAGGTTCACTTCCCCATACTATTACGTACGCAGACGATTTGATAGCGTACAGAACAGGTCCAAAAATCGAGGTCATTAATACTCTCTTGCAGCGTGACTTCGATAAGATAAGACGATTTTGCGATGACTGGAAGTTGAAAATCAACTTTCAGAAGTCGGAAACCATTCTCTTTAGGACGCCGTTGTCTGGAGCCTCTAGGGATACCAGGAAAAATTGGCGTAAGTTCTCGATCATTGGACAACACGGACAGCCTCTTGCCTGTCGGAATGTAGTCAGATACCTTGGGATCTGGCTAGATCAGTTTCTGTATTTTGACAAAAATGTAGATGCTGCTCTGGCCAGAGCTAAAGGTGCTTTTGCCCTTACAAAGAGACTGTTTTATAGCAGCCAACTCGATGAGAGGGTAAAGGTAATCTGCTACATGGCCCTTATCAGGCCCATGCTGGTATTTGGTTGTCCCGTGTGGTTCAATGTGCGAGCAAGCTTAATGGAAAAGATTCGGGTGTTTGAGAGGGCTTGCCTTAGGGCTTGCCTTCGCTTGTACAGAACACCAGAGTCGGAGTACAAAAAATTTTATCGTAATGAGGTCCTTTACAACAGAGCGAACCTAATACGAGTGGACAACTTCGTAATTAAGCTGACTCGAAGACACATCGCAAGAGCAATGGCCTCGACGAATAACCTGATATCTGGGGATTACTACCCCAACTACCTTTACCACGAGAGTGTGCGCTCTGACGGCTTCGTTCCACCGGAAGCATTCCTCTACCTAGATCAGATAGGGTTGATCCAGGATAGATCAGCGGTCCCGTTAATCTTCCATGTCGCTCGGAAAGCTGGGGACAGGCGACTCAACTACGGCAGAGACGTCGCACACGGCAGTGTGGAGGTATATACTAATATATGTATATAATTGTGTATTATATATATGTGTGTGTATTGTGTATGTAGGTTAGGTAGCCTAAGGTTTATTTTAAGTTAGATATTAAGTTTTTATAAAAAATTAAGTCCATATGCTAAGTTTTTGTTAGCAATTTTTTTCTTAGCTTTAAGTATACAAACATTTCAATAAAATGTAAATAAAGTCGAAAGACATAGATATAAGAATTTAGAGTAGCTTAGAGTGCCTGTGTGGGGCCAGTAAGTTAGTATAAGTTTGTGAAGTAATTTTAAGCTAGCATTTAAGCATTTTTTGTTAGTATGTAAGAATTAATGATTTAAAAAATAAAATGCATTTAAAACTAAACTAAACTCCATCTGTTTTTGCTGGCTGTTGTGATGGTTATTGGTACAGTTGTTATTATTCGTTGGGGAAGTAGTCATACTGCTGCTACTGAATCGCCCGGGATTGTAAATTTTATTATTACTACTATAATGATTCATCATGATGATTACTAGTGCTATATTGAGAAAGTTGTTCCGCTGAAGTTCACTGCTTCGGATTTGTGTTCGGTGATGGTGAGGGGTATTTATTATTTGATGAGGAAGACGCATAAGATGATAGGCGATGTCCTTGGCTCTCGGCTCTTTCCAAACGGGCAGCTGCGTTAGCAGTGCTTTTAAGTGCTAGAGGAATTTTTCAGCGAAAGCTTTTGTAGAAACGGAACTGGAGGACGAAGCCGCATCGTTTTCATCCTTCTCCTCCGTTGTAACACCAGCGGTGGTGGAAGTGTTTGAGTTCTTTAATTGTCATTTAACTAGTTCTACGGTAAGAAATTTTTTAAGTCTTTCAAAATATTGCAAATGTAATTCAACATCATTATGACCAGCACCCTCTACCCATAAAGGTTCAACTGCTTTTGGACACCTTATCATAGATTCCGATACCATGTGAGAAATCGATGACTTCATCATCGGTTCCATGTATAACCAGAACAGGAGATTTTACTTTAGAGACCTTATCGTTACTGGGAAATGCATCAAAGAACCATGTTCGCTTTGTGTTGCGAAACACAACTCTCATACCAGACATACGAGTAAGTGGCGAATGAAGGATCACCGCTCCAACTTCATGACGCGTCGCCAAATCAACTGTGGGCACTGTTCCAATACTTTGACCATAAAGGATAATACTCTCCGGACTTATGTTGTATCTATTCCTCATCGCTTGCCATGCGGCTTCGATGTCTGCATACAGATTTTTTTCCGATGGCTTACCGCCACTCATGCCATAGCCTGAGTAATCATAGCCAAAGATGTTACAATTTAGCCGTGATCCTAACGTTCTACATTCAACTTATGAATGTGGTGCGAGAGTGTGATTTAGTTGAATGTGTTTGAATTAGGCAGAATTAAATTGAATTTTGCATTTAATTTAATTTGAGGCAGCTTAGAAGGATGGGGATGAGGATGAATATGAAATGCAGATGTGTGGAAGTGGGCGGTGGGGGGGGGGAGAGGCCGATACAATGATACGAATGATAGATGGCTAGCTGTATAACTGGAAGAGGTTAACTGAGATGAGGAAAATTTACGACTTCAAGCGGAGGACAATTTGACAGGAGTTGTAGGAGTAGCAGCAGAAACAGAAACAGAAACGAGGACAACATGAGCGATGTACACAGATGGTGGTGGTGGTGTTGGGATGGTGAAACAAGGAAAAATTATACATTTACGGGGTGAAATGAAAGAGTACAGAGAATTTTCTTTTGCCCTCCACCTTCTCAGTTACTTTTCCTAACTACGAGTATTTCAGTTTGCTTTTTTTTTTTTTTTCTTCTATTTTTTCCCAAACTTATTCACACTATTTTACACTTTTGTTGGTCGGGTTTCTATTTCTTCTTTTTTTTTAGCTTTTTTCGGTTGGATTTTAGGTTTATGGGTTGAAGGTGATGGTGCTGGTGCTCGTATGATGGTGCACAGAGATTTTCTTCGTGGGTTTTATCGTATTTTAATGTTTGAATTATGATTTTTCTAATATTTTCGTTTCTTTTTTTTTTCTTTTGGATTCCTATGGTTGAACATTTTTCTTTTGTTTGTTTTTTTTCTCTTTTGTTTGTGGGTCCCGAAGATTATCTTTGGAAACAAGGGAAGAATGTGAGTTGGGTTCGACATACGAGAATGTGAATTTGTTTAGTTAATAGGCATAGAAAGAACAAAGTAAGTACGCTCTTACCCAACAAGCTCCGATCCTTTTAAGAACTATGACTGAGGCACATTTAGCTTCTAATATTCGTTGCAGTTGGTCACACCAAGCTTTTTGACATCCGTGGTCTTCCTTTATGTCCCGAACCAAAGGACTTGGGTTCGGCTATCAGCAGTGATGTGCATGTACATATTATGGAACACTGCAACCGAACCCCAATGATATATCGGCAAAGGGCTGAAAACCAACAGCACAAATATAGATGTCGGCAACAATTTGGAGACGGATCCAAGAACGGTAAGGCGTACCATAAGCATTAAACACCTACTGATCAACATAAATATGCGGCCGTAGGCCTCACAGGTCTGTGTTCAGGAGAGATAATTATGACGAAAACAACAACAGCCTTAAATAACAATGACTAAACTGTTGAGAACTCATTCAAAGAGAATCAAAAACTCCGATGTGTATTCTGGCGATTGTAATCGCGCGAAGCTCATATTTGAATGAAGGTTTCATATTGGAAGCAGACTTAATGATAAAATGGGCTCTTTTCCCTTCATCCTTCGAACCTTTCAACTCTGAATAGTTGTTATTCCAACATCCTGAGAATGTGATGGGTAGCGATGGGCGCATCAGCCAACATCTCAGTCAGGTCAAAGCCACCAACAGAGCAGACGGGCAGCGCGAAATAGTCGACCCTTGACCCACGTGTTGTTCTGTCTCCTCTGATGAGTAGTCTCCAGCTTCGAGTAGAGCCAACGCATTCCTCTCCATCCCTCCAGCTCCTAACTCCTTCACTTTTTTGATCCGCCTTGTCTGTTAGACGCCTAGAGCCAGATGAACGATCTGGAACCCTCTGTGTAAATGAAACACCTACAACTCTCTGCAACACACACCACACAACACACCCACAAAAGCACAGCAGTAGTCCTGTACACATATACCAGATATTGGGCAAGGTAAGAACCGATAGAATGAAATGCACGAATGTGTGTGTGAGGGCCAATGGTCTGAGTGGACATAATTTGGATCAGGGCGGCAGTTTCAACAGTGGAAATGCTGTGAGGAGGGCATCAGAAATGCCGCCTCAGATCTGTTAGGTATCACATGGCGACCACAAACAAGAAATCCATAGTTCGGCGATGAATGCTGACGTGCACTTTCAGCCAAACCGGAGGTGTACCATGTAACACTGCACGCAAGGACGAGAGCCGAATTGTCGGCACGTACTAGCAGGGAAGAAAAATCGAACACAAACTTCTCCGAAGGAAGAAGAGGAAGTTTAAAAAAGTTGAAGAGATCCTGTGATGCTTCTGTAGGAATTAGGTTCACAAGTTTTACCAGAAAGTAAAAAGCTTGCAAAGACGACCGAAGAAACATGGTAAATACATGTTTCAGATGTCTTAAATTTGGCCACACTACTCGCCAATGCAAAAATGAGATGAAGCGCTCCAAGTAGAAGATGCGGAAAGTAGGCCATTTAGATAAAGACTGTAGCAAAGATCCGCTTTGTTTCTTCAGGAACAAAGAACAATGAAGATAACACAGATTAACCTCAACCACTCTAGGACAGCCCAGAACATCCTGGCATAAACGGCTAGAGACGAGGGAGCGGATGTTATTTTGATTTGGCAGCCATATAAAACTCTCGACAGCAACATCTAGATCTGGGATAAATTATAGCATGCTGCAATTTGGACATGTGGAAAACATGCCTTCCAAGATGACAGGATGGGTACGTTCGTGCAAAAATAAACGGGATTAACTTCTACAACTGGCACCGCTGGCCAAGTTGCCTAACATTACCCAGATGCACATGAAAGATCCCCAGTGATTATAGACTGGTTATAGGAGACTTTAGTCCCTGGGTTTGCAGGCTAACTAATGCCAGAAGATGTATCCTACTAGAAATATTGGCGTCTTTGGATGTAAGCATTCCAAACAATGGTCGAGCAAATGCTTTTAGGAAAGCGGGAATGGGATCAATTATCCCACAGACTGGTGGGTCAGCGAAGAATATACCCACAGTGACCGTAAGGCGATAATAATTGATATTAAAGAGAAAAAGGTTATTCCACCCGTTAAGCTAGCGGGACCAAACTGTTCGACAAGGATAATTTCGACGAAATGATTAATACTCGTTTCAAGTGA
Source organism: Volucella zonaria (assembly GCA_963966105.1). Classification (NCBI taxonomy): domain Eukaryota; kingdom Metazoa; phylum Arthropoda; class Insecta; order Diptera; family Syrphidae; genus Volucella; species Volucella zonaria. The sequence goes on from OZ014531.1 coordinate 190,331,483, forward strand.
GATTAGAGTTGGACGAGGTTCAACTGCAATAGTTTTCCACTCATCATAACTTTTAGCAACAATCGCAAAACACTTTCTTTTTTTTCAACACACAATAAGTTCTTTCTCACTTCTGACACCAATATAAAATGATAGAACTTATTCCTGTCAATACAATTCCTTTATTCAATGAAATTACAATTTACAAATCAATTGCTTTTGTCAACCACTTTTACGCTTCACTACTCGTAATTCACAGTTCAACTTCCACTTTCGAACTGACTTTCACTTCTTGTGGGACGCTCTGATATTTATACTTCACTGACATCTTTTGAGAACGTTCTGTACTATCCAGCGTGCCAGAATATTCGCTAAACGTTTCCATTCTCCATTCTCCAATGTTTGAGTGTTCTGCTATTTAAATATGGAAACATTCTACAATTCAAATATAGATGACTCTGTTCACATTTCTAGTGATTAGCACAATTCATACAAAGACGGAACCACATATCCCGTATATAGATAGACAAATGCTCACATCCCTGATGTCCAACAAGTTCTCCCTTGACCACGAATTTTCATCCAGCAGACGCTACTTCGGCTCAGTATAGCAGTTACCATACCGTCTCGTTAGATATCGAAAACAGAAGCATTCGTTGGATTCGCGTTGCGTTCTCTGAGTTCTAAACGGATCGAAATTACCTGAATTTGCCGTAATACAGTAAAAAATGTAAAATTTAATGACACTGGATGCCAAGGTAAGTCTCTTCAGATAAGTTGTTGCGATAATGTGCCATCCTATCATGCGAGTATAATTAGCAGTTAAAATGTTTTTCTTTTTTTTTTATTATTCATTTAATTACTGGGTAATACTCGTACTCTTATACTAGTTATAAACTGCAATAACAAGTAGACAGACTATCGAAAGCGGGGATCTTTTTTGCCGATTGTCTAGAGTTTGTTCGGAGGTCTGGAAGGCGATTGGGCGGGTAACCGTTTTAATATCACAACTCACGTGACGCAGATGTTGAAGGGTGTTTTCAGACCCCTCCTGTGGTGTTCAGAAAATTGATAATGTTGCAGAATTCCATGCCAGAAATCTCTAATAATTCCTTGAAAAAGAATTCGCCAAGTGTGAGATGCCTGGTACTAGCTAGTGCCCGGCAGTCACCGAGAAAGTGACTGTTAAAGGAAATGCCTAACTTGGCAGCGCGTGAATCAATTGCCCAGTGACCCGTACTAATTGCTGTGACTCTTGCTGTCTCGTTGCGAGTGCTATAATTTTTGCGAATGGCGGCAAATGTCAATTCTACTTTGACATTTGTGAAGTAAACAGATACAAAATACATGTCCAACAAGACATGAATCGCTATAGTCCTAAAGAACGCGGAATAATTCGTCGGTGGTGTTGGCGCAGGGTGAATTTCGGCACAGATTTCCCGGTCGTCCGACAACAACTGAGCAACCATTACGACGTTTATCCGCTCGCCCAGAATAGTATGAGACAACATGAGATGCTGACAGGTCTGTCCGGCCCCGGAGCAGCCATTCTGCTGAGAATATCGCAGCTGTAGTTGAAAACGTCGCAGGGGACCCCGGACTATCGACCAGACCACGTAACATGCAATTGGGCATCAACCAGCGGTCTTTACAGAGAATTTTGGTGAAAGACTGTAAGACGTTCCCTTACAAAGTGCAGAGTGCAGACAGTGCATCAGCTGTTAGCTACTGCCCGCCAAGCGCGTGTAACCTACGCTCAAGCCATCATGAATCTCTACCAAGAGGGAGACAACTTTGCATCGGAAATCATCATGAGCTAAGAGGCCTATTTCCATCTCTGTGGATATGTGAATAAGCAAAATGATCGCTTCTGCGGGAACCGAAAATCCGCGTATAACAGGCGAAGGGCCATTACTCCCTCTCAAAGTTACTGAATGGTGTGCTATTTACGCTGGAGGCGTCTTCGGAACTTATTTTTTTCGGAAACGCCGCAGACCAAACGACTACTATGAACGGCGAGCGCTACAGAGCCATGCTCAACGACTTTCTCTTTCTTCAATCGGATGAATTGGGACTATGGTTCCAACAGGATGGAGCAGCGAGTGTACTACACGAGCCACAACCGAAATTTTGAGGGCTGCATTTCCAGGTCGCCTAATTTCTCATTTTGGCAATTTGCACTGCCGGCAATCAGATCACCTGATTTCACCGTTCCAGACTTCTTTTTATGGGGTTTTTTGAAGTCGCGAGTCTATGTCAACAAGCCTTAGACTGTTGAAGCCCTCACAGAAAATACCCGTCGTCGGAAATTCTGGCAAGAGTGGTGAAAAGTGTCACAAGTCGGGCCCGAGTGGTCATCAATTTTGGCGGCGGCCACTAAGCCGATATCATTTTTTCAACAATGGAAAAAATATAAACATAATCCAAAAGCAGAACCAACATCCTCATTCATAAACAAAAATTGCAGCCAAAGAACATCCGGTGACAACCTTGTATAACCAACATATTTACGTATACGATTCTCTAAGAAAGAATATTGCCAACAAACTTGGATGTTATATCTTTTGTCAATTTTATTTAAGACTTAAGCTACTTATGCTTCCTAATTGAACGTAACAATAATCTAGGTGGTGAGCACTCGTTTTCGTTTGCTCGTAGTGGTCACCATCTCGATTGCGTGTTCAGGCGCCTGGTCACCCTGGTGCAAATGCACCGCTGAAATATAAACGAGACCGTCGAGCGTGAGTCGACTCTCGGAGGCACCTTTACCTGATAACGAGATTTTCCACGAAAACCACCTAGCTAACCCTAGTGGAACTTATGCGTAGAACGAGCTACGTAAGTAACCTACCAACCTAGGAGATCGTATCGCCTCTCTTCTCTTCAATAAGCTACCAGTATTCGGTGTACTGCTTCTCGGCATCGATCCTATCCCTGACCGCAATTGCAGGATTAAAACGGGAGAGTTCGTGACCACCTGCGACGTACCCGTCGTGGATGAGCCAATTTTCCCTCGCACCGTGGTTGCGGTGGTACTCGTATGATATCGGAACACCATCCCTACTTTGCACTAATCCTTTAGCGTCAATATGAAGAAATACTTCCGGCGGGATAAAGCCAGGCTGAAGTGTACTCTCGTGGTACATTACATTGGGGTAATATGCCCGAATTCGAATCACCTTAATTAGGAAATTGTCAATCCTACAATAAAAGGTGACCAGATAGCAATAATAGTTTTTCCAATTGTTATGTTTCAGCTGCTGTCAAAGTTACCAATGACATTCAGCTGCCAAAATATTCAGCAAGGTTTGCCGTTCCATCATGCACCGTTTTACGCCTGCCGAACGTGCGGAAACTAACTAACAACCAGTGTGCAGCCGAATTCGTCGCACCGTAGAAAAGTTTGAGCGTGAGTTTTGGATCTTAAGCCACCAACCAGACAGAGGTTGGTGCGAAATGAAGAAAACATGGCCGCCGTAGCGGCCAATATCGAAGAAGATCCACAAGTGTCGATTCGGGCTCGATCAGCTGAATTGGGCATCGCCAGAGAGTCGATCCGGCTTATTTTGCCGTTGGATTTGGGACTACATCCGTATAAGATTGTGTTCCCGCTAGAATTGTAGCCAGACGACCATAGACAACTCCACGAGTTCGCTAATTGGGCGCTGGAAATGTTGGCCGTAGATCCGAATTTTGGCCAAAAAATCATCTTTCGGGCGAAACCCATTTTTGGCTCAACGGCCGTTATTGGAGCGAATACAATCTACAAGTGTTCGGCCAAGCATCAATGCATTCACAAAGATTGACTGTTTGGTGTGGTTTATGGCATGGCGGCATCATCGGTTACCCCGTTAACCGACTTTCTGTGGTCAGAACTCGATAACATCGATATATCAGTGGTTCCAACAAGACGGCGTTACATGTCATGCAAGCGCCGTAACGCTCAACGTTGTGAAAGAGAAATTTGGCGACGGCGAACGTTCATCAATTGGCTGCGGCGATCACGCGACTTGACACCACTCGATTATTTTCTCCGGGGCTACGTCAAGTCCTTAGTCTACGCTAACAAGCCAACCACTTTGGACGAGCTTGAGGCCAATATTCGTCACGTTATTGACGCCGCACATATTGGACCAACCGCTTGAAGAACTACCAGCCGGGTTAGCCATCTGAATTATGTACTATTCCACACGTAATGGCATGAGCTCAGCTTCAAAATAAAGCTAGAATCGATTTTATATCTCATGCCGTTGTTGCTTTATTTAAAATGTTTTTCCTGTCATTCTTATCTGGTCACCCTATATTCAGTCTAGCTCCCTTGTAAAGGACTTTGTTGAGATCATATTTTATGTGCCCAGACTCTGGTGTTCTGTATAATCGAAGATAGGTTCTAAGATACTGTCTCTCAAGCACACGAACCATTTTCATGTAAGACGGGGCTAAATTAAACAACACCAGACAACCGTAAGAGATGATTAGCCTAATTAGGGTAGCATATGACTTCCACCCTAGAATCAAGTTGGCTGCTTTGAAATAGTCTTCTTGTCAAAGCTAAAGTCTTCTTGTTTACCAAAATATAAATACTTATCAATCCAGATACCGAGATACCTAACAGCGCTTCTCTCCGCTAGTGGTGGTCCATTCTCTCCAAATTTCGCCAGTTATTTCTGGTATCCCAAGAGGAGCTTCCCACTGGAGTTCTAAATTAGATTGTGTCTGACTTTTGGCCATTAATTTTCAGTTTCCAATCATCGCAATACTCCTTAATATGATCGAAGCCACGTTGCAAAATGGTGTTAGCGCCTTCAATTTTTGGGCCTGATCTGTGCGCCATCTGCATTTTTCTTTTTTAAATTTCTAAGATCCTTTGTACCATTTAGTCAGAACTGTAATTAGGCTAGTAGGATTTCTACCATCCGAAGTTGATAACACTACTACCAGAGGAATTCATTAGTCTAATTCCGTTGAGGGCTGGACATTCACATAAGATGTGTTCAGCTTTTTCCTCTCCTTCGAGACAAAGTCGGCTCTCCGGAGAGGTGACTAGATTATTTTGTTGAAGGTTGAGGTGATATCGTAAACCGTAAAGTGCTGTGAGGTAACCTACTAAGTCTTTGATATCGTGCCGCCTTTTGATGAAGGGCAGGATGGCTTTTAGGCCTGAGCTATTCTTCCAAAATGAGATGCATCTCGAATGTTCCCAGCTATTCATACCTAAATTGTCTGCTGATTTAGGAGTGCAACAGTCCATTAAAGAGAGTTTCTGGGGCCTTTCTGACCAGTTCGTCAGCCTTTTCATTCCCATCAATGCCCTCATGGGCAGGAACCCACTACAATTTGGTTTTGTTTCTAGAGCTTAGTTTTTGGAGGGTTTTGAAACAGTACATGACTGATTTGGAGTCAATGATGGTCAAAGGGCATTTCTAGCTGCTTGACTGTCCGTGAATATACCATATGGATATTTCTGCCTTTAACACCAGAGTTGTAAATATAGTTGGCACATACTTGAATGGCGTGGAGTTCTATCTGAAATAAACTGGGACTTTTGCCCATAGCTATGGTTATATTTAGGTTAGATTACATGGACCTCTCACTCCCGATTTCATTTTTGAACCATTCGTATACCGTTTTATGCCATTTTATGCCATTATGGCTATTTGGTGGATTATTGCTGACGCATGCTTCTTTGCTGGGGTTCTCCGTGGAGAAGCCTTTATTGAAGCATAATGGTTTTTAAAGGCGGTCTGTTACCTAGCAGATTATATCAAGTTCTTCCGGATCCTTAAGTCCGGGTGTTTGCTAAGACCTGGCTCTTTAATTTGTACCAGCCTTGCTCTGCTGTGTAATGCCAGTTTATTTATATAGGATGACCAGATAAGAACGATAAGCAAGACAATTTAAATAAAACAAAAACGGTGTGAGATATAAAATTGGTTCTAGCTTTATTTTGAATCTGGATTCATGCAATTATGTTTCGAATAGCACAGCATTCAAATGGGCGCCTCGGCTTCGCTGGCAGTGCCTCAAGCGGTCGGTCCAATTTTTGATGACTTGGTCCAGTATATGCGGCGTTATTCCAGCAATAGCGTGCCGAATGTTGGTCTCGAGCTCGTCCAAAGTGGCTGGATTGTTTGCGTAGACTAAGGATTTGACGTAACACTAGAGTGGTTACAAATCGCATGTTGACAGGGGCTAATTGTTGAACGCTCGCCGCGAGATGACCCAGTCGCCAAATTTCTCCTTCACAACCTCGGGCGTTGCGTCGCTTGTATAGCATGTAGCGCCGTCTTGTCGGATATACAGACGTTGTCGAGCTCAGAAAACAGAAAGTCGGTTTACATCGCTCTCTACGTGAGCCCATTGACGGTAACGATGTCTGCTTCGAAAGAAATAAGCTCCGACGATGCCGCCATGCCATAAACCACACCAAACAGTCAATCGTTGTGGATGTATTGATGCCTGGCCAAATACTAGTGGATTGTGTTCGCTCCATTATTGACAACTTTGCTTGTTGACATAGCCGCTGATCCAAAAATGGGCCTCGTCCGAGAAGATGATTTTTTGGCCAAAATCTGGATCAACGGCCAACATTTCCAGAGCCCAATTAGCGAACTCACGGCGTTGTCTATGGTTGTCCGGCTTCAATTCTAGCGTCAGCACAATTTTATATGGATGTGGGCCCAAAATCTAACCGCAAAATAAACCGGGCTGACTCTCTTTCCGCACCTTCGTCAAGTGTAAAACCATGCATGATAGAATGGGAAACCTTGCTGAATATTTTGACTGGATGTCTGTCATTGGTAACTTAACATACTGGAAAGCTTATCATTGCAATTTGTCACCCGTTACTTATACTCGAACATTCCAAAGGGCGTAGTAATGGCAGACTTAGGAATATCGCACTCCGCAACGGTGGTGTGCCTGTCTTAAATCGATGGTTGAAAATATTTTCATTCCCTGAGCCACATTACGAAAATATTGCAGGATTCGCATCGGATACCGGTCAGGCACGGTTTTTGCATTAAGTGCGCGGTAGTCACAGTTCGATTTTTTGACGGCAAATACCGAGCTCCATGTGATATTGAAATTCAGCCTGCACTGCCAGGAGTTTATCAGGCGGAAGTCTGATGTCGATTGCGTTTGCGGTTTGTTTTGCTTCTCCAAACATGAAAATGTCTTTGAAATCATCTAAAGTCATCGAGAACACATCAGCAACTTTAAGAATATGACTTTTAGATGTATCTGACTGGGATGGATCCGCCGACGTTTCCAAAAATGTGTTGCTGTCGATGGGCTTGCCTCGGACTTTCAAACAAATCGGCTGCGCAATCCAAGGTCGATGATGAGTTTCTTATCGCCGTATGTTGCTATTTCGTTGCCACTAACTACATACAGCTTTGAAAAGAATGACCAGGTCTGTATACATACGTCATCCCGTCATGGTAGAATAATGGACACGTCTCCGACCGAGTCAATCAAAAAATGTTCGTCCGATTTTTTGGCTTTTACGAGTACGTACAGGAGGGCAATTTCTATGCCATTGCTGTCGGCAATGCCTGCTGTTCCTGGCAGCTGGCTTGTTAGTGTTTTGAGAGAACGGAAATGGTGTTTTATGAAACCAACAGCATTTGTCGTTGTTAGCTGTAATTTTGTAGGTTCACGGTTCGTACGTCGAATACGAGATCTGCCTCTTGGTCTTTGGAAGAATATTCCTCAGGTGCGGAATACAAAGTTCAAGCGATGTTTGCTGGTCCACAGGTTTAGAAGTACTGTAGATTCCGAGTATCTTGCTTGTATAGGCGAAAGTTTTTTTGCTAAAAAATTCTAACGGCTCCCAAACATCACCTCTTTGCTGCTGAATGACTGCACCGACAGCCTTGTCTGATGCATCTGTCATGATACCTACTCATTCTAGCGTCAGGCTTGCAGTGTGTCAGAAGAGTTGCTTTGACAAGTTCTTGTTAAGCCTTTACAAACTCTTCTTGGCATTCTGTGGGCCAAGTGAAATCTTTTCGTTTGACATTTGTTTTAACGATTGTGATAGGTGATTGGAAGGTGATGGTAGTAGTTCACCATTCCTACGAATGTGGCTCTGGAAATTTTTCGATTACCTCGACTCTGTCGTGTGACGATTGTATTCCATCTTTTGATATATCGAATCTCAAAAACTCTAGCTTTGGGACTCCAAATACGCATTTCGGCGTTTTAATTCGAAGACCATATTTCAACAAGCTTTGGAAAAGGATTCTAAGATGTTTTTCATGTTCCTCTTGCGACTTACTAAACACGAGAAAATCGTCTATGTACTCGTACATGAAAATGAAATCTAGCCCCCTCGTGACATGGTGCGCGAAACGTTGAAAGGTTTGTGCAGCGGTTTTTAAGCCGAAAGGCATGCGGTTGAATTCCGTTAATCCAAATGGGGGAATTACGGATGTTTTATGCATATCTTCTGGTGCCACAGGAATGTGGTGGAAAGCGCGTACAATGTCGATTTTGGGAAAGATGATACAACCGTCGAGGTTAATCGAACAATCCTGGAGCCATATGCAAAAAAGACTAGCATGGTGACGAAGATGGCTTGTAAATCCCTATTTAGATTATGTAGTCGAATTCCGCTTTGGCGAAGTTATATTTCTTTGTGTTTAAACGTCTAGCATACGTATACGGTAAAGGTCCTTTTGTAAGGATGTGATGCACGACAGAGTGTTTGACAGATAGGTTAAAATCTGGGGGTTCCATTAGCTCTAAAAACTCCTATAATAGGGCTTGGTATTTGTTTTCTACCGCTAAGAAACGTGGGCTTGTAACGTTTAGTTGACACGATATGCCACGGAGTTTTGAGTTAGTGAGGGGATCGGTTAGTTGCGAATTTTTTATCCCGAAGCCTGCGCCAATGATTGGCTTCGTAACTGAGGCTAGCAGAAACGTTTAGTTGAAAAGTCGTCGGAACCCTAAACTCATGCGGAGGTATTTCGTGCTGAAAGCTTTAATCGTAAAGCCATTTGCTGCAAAAAGGAGTTGATCTGATTTCAAACTTTGTGACTTGTATTGTGATGCAGGAAGTGCTGAAACATCGGAACCGGAGTCGATTAAAAATGTGGTTTTGGAAATATGGTCTTTTATATACAGGCACGCTGGCAAACTTTGAGTTCTTTATTTATTTATTTTTTTTTTATAATGAGCGCGCGCTCAAGGGGTTTTTGTACCCTTAAAGTGTTCATACACAGCGCGGGCGAAGGAAATTTAGGGAGGAAGAAAAGACAGGTACCGATGTACATTGTTTTTAAATGTTTATAAGTTATAACGACCAGGAAACACAGAGATCGGCAGGGCATTCCATAAGCGAGTTGTACGGCTTAGGAAAGAATCACGATATTTTAGAGTACGTCCGAAAATGGGATTGAGGGTATACTGATGAGCAGTCATAGCGAGACGGGTGTTACGGTTGAAAGTTTGAATTGGCGGAATGCTACTGGTGGTGGAAATAGCGATAAAACAAATTGAGACAGAAGACATTTCGTCGGTGTTCGAGGGTGTCAATTGATTGACTGATATTAGTATCACCAATGAGTTTTATCGCACGGTTTTGCATCCTATCTAGCAGATGCAAAGATGTTTGAGGAGCACCTGACCAGATGTGGGCATTGTACTCCAATTTAGGGCGGATGAATGTCTTATATATTGTGGCCAAATCAGAGGGGGTAAAATATTTCTTACATCGCTTGAGGAAACCTAGACATTTCGGAGCATTTTCGACGACATCGAATATATGGTCATTCCAACGTAAGTTGTCACTGACACACATACCGAGAATGGAAAGTTTATCGGTTTCGACGATGCAAGTGCCATTCATGGACAATGGCTGGGTGTTTGAATTTCGCTTTAATGACAGCAGACAGCATTCTATTTTGGAAGCATTAAATCCCACTCTGTTGATAGTTCCCCAATTGGTAATTCTGTTACTATTAGAATTTAATGAGCTTAACATACTCTGGCGTTCCCGTTCTACAGCCGAAGAGCACGGACATGAGTCCGGGAACGAATATGAAAAGCAGAGAGTACTGTCGTCAGCAAACGAATATATTGGATTAGAAGTGGCAAACAAGAGATCATTAATGAAAATTAAAAAGAGTGTCGGAGACAGAACGGAGCCCTGGGGAACACCAGCATTTATTTTGTGAATATCAGACTTGAAACCGTCCAAGACAACTTGAATTGAACGTTCCGAAAGTTAATTTCTAATCCATTGAAGAAAAGAGTCATCGATCCCAAAAGCAAGCATTTTCGACAAAAGAGTCTGATGCCAAACTCTGTCAACTGCTTTAGAAATATCAAGTGCAACTAACTTGCTTTCGCCAGATTGATGTACGCTTTGAATGCCATCAAATCACCAGTGGGCCTGTTGCTACGAAAACCATATTGCCGGTCATTGAGAAGTTTTCGTGTTTCGAGATATCTCACGAGCTGACGGTTTATCAGCGTTCCCATGACCTTGGAAAGAAGGGACGTAAGTGCAATGGGTCTATAGGAGGAGAGAGAAGAAGATTCGCCTTTTTTAGGGACTGACAAATGCTGTTTTCCATCTGCTCGGAAAGAGTCCTAAAGAGTAGGATTGATGAAAAAGCTTACGCAGTGGTTTTGCCAGCGTGGAAGAACACCTCTTCAGAAGAAGGGGAGATATACCATCTGGACCAGCGGATTTATGTATGTTGAGATCTTTAAGTACTCTTGCTACTACACGAGTGCGAAAGTGGATTCGTCCCATTGTAGATTCGACGCGCTCAAGTGTAGGCGGGAACAAAGCACAATCTGGGAGTGTTGAGCTAGCCGCAAAGTGTGCAGCAGGCAGATTGGCCTTGTCGAAAGAGCTGACAGCTGGAATGAGCCATATGATGCAGAATTTCTAATGTTTTTGACGAATGACCAAAAATTGTTACTGCCTTTGAGACATTGCCGTATTTTTTGCCTCAGTTTTTGGTCGTATGCATCATTGCATTGCATTGCGTTGCAGTCATTTCTGGGTCGTTTGAACTTTTTTCGGTTTTCCTCTGTCGGATTGGTCTTATCAGACCGAAAAAATATTTCTCTAACCCTGACAGCCTCTTTACAGCTCGAGCCGTACCATGCCTTTTCCTTTGGTTTGATACTCTTCATTTGATGAGGGATAAAGCATCTCATTCCAAAGAGAATAGTTTCTGTGATCATGTCGGCAGCGGCATCCATATCGTTGTAGAGGAAACATAACCACCAGTTAAAATTCCTAAAGATGCTGTTAAGACCGCTCCAGTTGGCTTTCTCGTATTGCCATACGATTCTTTTAGGAATCTTTTCTCTAACTGTGTGGTGGGTGTACGAGAAATTAGCCGATATGACACAATGGACCGACGAGCCTAGAGGGGATAGCACATTGGCCTTGTATTTGTCAGAGTAAGAAGTTAAAAACAAGTCCAGGGTATTGGCGGTATGACTATCAACGTCTGGTATTCCTGTAGGGTCATTTACAAGCTGGGTTAAGTTATTTTCCGTAGCGAAGATCTCAACACACCGTCCTTCGGGTATTGTCTGTCCAGAATGTCGAAGCCACCCAGAATTGTGTGTATTGAAATCGCCCGTAATAACGATTTCAGTATAAGGATCCAGGGATACAATTCGTTGAATGGAGTCAGGCAGCGCATCAAACTCGTGAAAGGTCGAGTTGCTGTCCAGTTTGGGGCTTCTGTAAATAAAGCAGTAGTGGATAATTTGCTTACGGAGATGGAATTTTAACCACATAAAGTTGAATTCCGGATTGGAACAGGGACTGCATTGTGGTGGAGTTTGGTAAGCTACATCACTACGCACATAGATGACGAGACGGCGATGAGGAAAGAATAGTGGCACTAGTTCGTAGCCAGGTAGCTTCAGATCAGTGTGATCTGAGAGGTGTGGGCAGGGATCTACCTGTGTTTCACTAAGTGCCAAAACAGCTGGTCGGTACTTACACACGTGGACGTACGCAGAAAAGTGATTAGTTTTTAGCCCTTGTATATTGGCTACGTCCACCCTGAATTACCGAGTCATAATTACAAACAAACACAGTAAACACAAACACCGACGATACTAAGCAAGGCTGCGAAGTGAAAATTCCGACGTTGGTTTCCCGAATCAAATTGCTGTAGGTGTTATGCCCTTACAACAATATGAAACAGTGCACCAACAGGATAACTTACGAGTTCACTAGGTGACGTGTGCACTCGTCGGTGGTCGACACGGTACTTCAATTAATATTGGAGCGAGAACGTACAGAAGGACGGCTAACTTACCACCATAGATAAACTAACTAGATGTCAAACTCTACTAATACTTTTGCAAACCCTTAACTTTTGCACAGACACACTGTAAGTGAATTTCAACACTTCTGCATCTCTATAACTTTGTCAAAATTTGCTAGAAGGAGAGCGATTTGCAGGAATGTGTGTAATGGAGACGACATTTTTTTTGATTAAAATGGCCGCGGTTTGTATAAAAGGAGAGGGAAATTGCCATTGATGGCAATTTACACGTATTCACAGACAGGATCACACGGATAGGGGCTATCAGTAGAAAACCGGTTTTGATTTTCCAATATCTGGAAAATTTGATATCTAGGTATAGTTAGTCTATGCTTACCACTCATCACTCTATTCCAACTTCTCCTTGAATATCCAATTCGATTCTTTTTTCTTCAAAGAATCACGAGAGACCTCTATGAGTCAAACAACTATTTACAAACGCCATCTTCCAGTGGCCTCTACATCCGTCAAAGCAGTCTGTCGCTTTAACTGGTCATTTAAGGCTTAAAGAATTGCTCGCAGCTGCATTGGAAATTTGTGCACGAATGGTCACATCTCGTTCAGAAGCTGCATCGATCTCTGTAAGTAAATTACGAATGTTTTCTTGCTCGGATGCTTCAAATATTCCGAGTAAGAGACTTTTGAAGTTTTCGTACTATCCAGATTGGTCGGGTGGAGGATAGCATCTGTGAATTGCATTAGAACTTTCGTTTCTATTGCTGCTGACATTAGTGATGGAAAATTACGCTTCCACCAGCGCGAACCACATTTTAGTTGAAAGCTTTTCCGGGTTGGTTGGCTGCTTCGAAATACTAGAATTTTTATTTGACCACGTACATACTCGTAGTTTGTACCACGCATGTTCCATAACTTGAAAAGTCAGCTGCTTTCTGGTATCCGTTGGGCAAAAAGGATCCCATATTTCCAAGCCAGTAGCTCGCTTCAGGGATATTAGAGCTGCCGTTCATCTGGCTTAACCCTTGTTAAAACATTTAGCTGATCTCTGTTTTAAACACGTTGATGTAGCTGACATAAATTCATTTCAAAGATGTGCAGTCTTTTCTGACAATTTAGTTTTTTTCTCCTGCTCAACACTTACCGTGGTACTGTGTACCACGGGAAGCCAGGATAACGCAATTGATGTGTAATCGTGGTGACGGAAATGTCATTCATCACACTAAAAACACAATCTTAAAGGGCCCTTGCTTCTGTTATTTGACATTAATCCTCCTCACAGTCATTCTTCTAGTACTGCGTCATCCCACTATCATCAGGATAATCGCCCTCTTTATTCGTGTCATTTACTCTGTCGAAGGTCGGCATTCGAACAAATGATGGTGATACTCGTAAGTGCTTTCAATTCCCTAATAAACTCGGCAGTTCCACTCAAAACAAGTTAATCGATAACTTCAAGCACTACGTCGTCGGACAGTCAATAGTTCTCCTTTCAAGCACAACTCGTGAAGTGCTAATAGCTCAGACGATGGTCGCTAATACGGGTAGCATCTCAACTAAATTTAATTTCGTCAACACTGTTTTCCTGTTTCAAGTGAAATTCACAAACTTAATGTTGCACATAGTTGGATATCCTGCCGTTGCTTGGGATTCACATAACCATCAGGTGAAGTCCGTAACTCTTTTCAACGGAATCAGCTCACATTTCGTTGTAATGGTGATTCACTTTTTTATATACTTCTTCATGAGTATATGCGATGAAAGTCCGTTGGCGAATGCATTCATAGGTCTGATGGTAATCTTTCCAAGATTCTTCTTTGATCCTAAATCCTTGCGAATCATTGTCAACGAGTTTATTAAAGTTTTCAAAGATGAGTCCGTTTTCAGAGCCAACCCCTATAAATGGAAGCATACAGCTAGCCTCGCCGTAAACCTTATTATTTGCACCTTTTCGTCATTACCAATAATTTTCAATTCAATACAAAACAATAATCAGGACTACGTAATCATTTTCAATTTTGCCCTGCTACCGCATGTCAGTTTGTCGATGTCCTTCATAGGATTTCTGACAGCGCAGGCTTTCTATGAACGAATCGGGCAACAGCTATTAAATGTCACTAGCCAGTATGAGTACCTGAGATACATGCCGTTGAATGTCAAAATACGAAATCTGAGAAAAGTTTCGAAAAAAATTAAGTCATTAACCGTTCTGTACTCAAGGGTCCAACAAGTGACGGAAAAGCTGCGACAGTACTGTGAATCAATGATTGTCTGGCATTTGCTTATACTTTTCACTTTATACGTGACAAATAGATTGAGGATGGTGGATTTCTCTGAAATGTGTATGCCTTTTGTGATGATTTTTCAATTTGGATTTGCAGCGGATAGCATGGAAGTTCAATCGAGGAGACCCTTGGAAATCATCAATGTCGAGCATCTGAATATTTGCAGTTCATACGATAAAAGTGTGAGTAGAGCTGCGATTGCAAATTGGCCTACTTATGAGTGATTCTTAATTTTTTCTTTTTTTTTTTTCTTTAAAACAGATTGAGATGATAGCCCTGTGGGCTTTGAGAGGTGATCAACGTATGACGATTATGAAGCTCTTCACTTTGAGTAAAAATTTCGTTTTCAAGTTCCTTCTAGCTTTAGGATCGTTCTTTGTAATTCGAACGCATGGGTTGACAAATGTAAAGATTGTGTGAGCGAGATATTTTTGATGTTTGTTTGTTAATTTAGGATTTAAAGGCATACCACAGGAGTTCCTACCGAGGCCACTACTTGTGTATGACAGTGGCTTAGAATTTTCAACTACCGACGAGTCAAAAATTATAGTGAAGTGTGTATCTGTGTGGCGATTGATTGGAAAACTACTATCTGTCCTTTAACTTGGATATCAATCCAAGCCAATCGCAGCGCAACAATCAGGTTTGTATCATAGTGTTGAATTATCTCCCAGTGGTGATCTCCGGTAGCTGCAATAGCAAGAGGCGAACCAGCTTATAGCGCAACAAACGATTAAAGGGTAACCATTTTCATTGGATGTACCGACCCTTAACAGACCGCGTGCAGACGAATAACTAGCGGCAATCCTTGATTGCTACAAAGCGAGCATATTCGCAATCCTTCAAGTGTGTTAGAGGGACCGGACAAAAAGAAAATGAAAATTTATGAGGTCTGCTGTTGGAGAAAGTTACTGTCAACCGTCGCGTTAATGATAGCAATCGTAGCATTCACTCGGATGCAGATTCGCCATCACTAAACTTGAGTTCCAAATAAGTAAGCGAACGCGTCACACTGATTTGAAGGGGCTGAATTCATAAACGCCCAAGCCCAGCCAGAGCAAAACGACAACCTTACCAAAGGCTGCATCTACGAGCCGAAATATGACGTTAAAATCGTCTTTAACACATTTAATGCCGAAGAGGGCATTCCGTTGGAAAGTACAGCCCTCACGACATTACCCCCGAAAACGGACACAGACTTATTGATTTTTGCAGCGGAACGTAACGTAACTATAGCCAGCACACGGTTTTTACACCTTGATATCCACAAAGGGGACTGACTAACTTCTGATCAACAAGCAGTGAACCAATTTGACCATATTGAGGTCGACGCACTCCCTCAGTGCTTTGGATGTCTGGGCAGTTAGAATCGACTCGAATCACTACCTTTCATGCAGCCAAGATACGCATGGCGATATCCACCTGCAATGCCGAGCAAAGGTAAAACTGTGTCCGGCAACGTCTCAAAATTCAAACCCTCAAGGAGTGGCAAGGCTGCGGCAAGTCATGGTCCTACAACTTTCTCCACCCCTAGCAACAGTAAGTTTCTGGCACTCCATGGTTTTCTACCAAAATCCCTAACTCAGAACAGAAATCAAAGGCTGAGCCGCGTCGGCGAGCCTCATCCAATCGAAAAGTAGCAGGATAATCGACTCCAAAGTGGGGAGATCTCCTGCTAATAGACCTGTCAGCAGAGGTACATTTTACACCTTCTCTGGAACAACGTGGAAGCTGCTGGTAGCAGAGTGGTTGCCTATGCGCATGACATTCCTATATCCATCTCAGGTGAGCATCTTTATGCCATTAAAATACCCTCTACTGCTTAATCTTAAGAGATGGACCCGCTGGGCAGATCGCTGTGGATTGGGGGTAAGCCCCTCAAAACTGATCTCGTTCTCTTTTTCGGGGAAATATAAAATTCCAATCACAGACCCTCGCTCAATCAACGGTACCAGCTTAGTCCTTTCCGATGCAAAAAAAATCCAGTGGAAACAAATAGGCCTTCAACCTTGCATTCCCTACAGGCCATACATCTCGATTATAAGATCAATACTCACCTATAGGGCGGTTGTCTGATGGACGACCTTGGGCAATGCAGTCAACTGCAGCGAACTAACCAAAGTCCAAAGGACAGCATGTCTGTGGTGCATAAGCGGAACCTTACTACTCCCTCCGCGGGACTTGATATTCTATTCACTTGACACCACTCTATATTTTCAGCAGGCAAGTGGCTGCTAACGCTGATACTCGCCTTCAAGCGGCCATGTTAATATTCTTAGCACACTAGGGCACTAGGAATGCTTCCGGAAAACATCGATTTCACTAGGCCCCAACATTGGTTTGACAAAGGACTAAAGAAGTCCTGTTCTGGCTGAAGAAAAACATAATATCTGCACGGGATATCCGCATCATTTCAGATAGTCAGGCCGCTATCAAGCCCCTGTACTCAGTCTCACAAAATTCCAAAACCTCCCTCGACTCCCGATCATGGCAGAGTAGTTTAACTTTCACCTATGTTGGGTCCTGGGACACAGAGACATTCCAGGGAGTTCTGGGGCCGATGAACTTGCCAAAATTGGAACCACTTTATCTATACTACCAATCGCTACGTGCAAACTAGTGCTAAAGCTGGAGGCTAATAGAAGAACAAACTTTAGATGGACTGTTGGATCCACATGTCTGGCCACTAAACAAATCTGGCCAAAACTGGATCTGAATCGCTCTAAGAGTTTGATCTTTCAAAATTGGAAATATCTCAGCGCTATCATAGGTGTCATCACTGGATACTGTCTTATAGGCAAGCATGCAAGAAGGCTTGGCGTCTTTGCAATATTTTTCCGCAGCAACTGCATGGACGAGGAGAAGGAGGAGGAGGAGACAATCCTCCACAAACTCCACTTAGGAGCGCTCTTCTATAACGACTTAAGCGATCTATACAATATAGACCTTAACAGACACCTACGCTTCGTCAGAAGCTCAAATTAGTCCCGAGGGTGATGATCGTAGATCCACGCGGCATCAAAATGGGCCGATAGGTCTTGTGGATTGGTTTCTCCAACATCAACTCCCACCTATCCTAACATAACCTCTCAAGCAGTCCGACGCCGCCAGCACCGAACGTAGAAAATCAGTGGCATCACCGCCAAAGAGTGATCAAAAAGGCATGCTATGATATACTGAGTTTCAACCCGCTCCAACAAAGAATCTCCTTGCTTGATGAAGTTTTGCAGACGTCCCTAGAAAAACAACGGATGTAAAAAGCGACCCAGAAGAAAATAAAAAAAGCGGCTCGCGAGCTCTAAAAGCAAAGAAGAAGGGAAGAACATTGGCCTCTCAGTAGGGAAAGGAAGAGCACGCTCGATCGATAGAAGGAAACCTCATAGTAGAACCACAGTCCATGCTGATAATTCTACCTAATCCACCATTAGGAAGAATGAACCATTCAACCTGGGTGAAGAAAGACAGCATCTCCGTCCACCCGACCAAAATGAAGTTAGGGCAGCCATTTCCAAGTTTAAGTCTAACAAAGCTGCTGGATCTGATGACTGAACTGCCGAGCGATTTAAAGCCACAGGTGATGATTAGATACACACCATACACCAACTCTTCTCCAAAATCTGGATCGACGAAAGTATGGCCAACGAATGAAACTTCAGCATTGCTTGTCCGATCCTAAAGCAGGAACATTCCCTGAACTGCGTCAACAACATTCTATAAAAGATCCTTCGTCGACACACTTACTGGTCACTGTCAGTGTGGGTTTAGGTCAAGAAGATCCCCTATAGATCAAACCTTTATACTACGGTAGATCTTGGAAAAAACCTAGGCGATCCAAAGCGATACACACCACCCTTCATCGAGATGTACTACATATACAGAACCACGTCTAGTTTTGGCATCCCAGCCAAGCTCATTCGACTATGCAGGATAATGACGAAGAATGCACGCTCCTCAGTAAAGGCCGGTAACGATAACCCTGAGACCTTCAATATCAGGAAAGGACTTAAACAAGGTGAGGCTTTGTCAGATGATTTTCTAAATATCGTTCTTGAAAGAATTGCGGGTAACTCGCAAGAAACTCCAGAGCCAAAATGTTTCGAAAGTCAGTTACTCGCATACACAAAGTTGACATAATGTGAAGAACCCAGTGAGCTGTCAATGGAACTTTTGCGACTACTGGAGCAGAAGCGGCAAAGATGGGTTTAGCAGTCAACGGCTGAAGAAGGATTATGTGTGTGCTGCCAACAAAAAGGGCCATACGTCACGATAGCCAGCTAAAACTTTGAAGTAGTAAGGAACTTGACCTATTTCGGCTCCTACCGGACGCAAAACGGGGTCTTGCAATCAGAGGTTCTGGCTATCCTCAGTGCGGTTGAGCTAATGCAGATGGGACCGGTATCCGGAAGAGATATCGCTATCTTCCTCGATAACCAGCCCGCTCTTAAGGCAATGGAATCACCCAACATTAATTCTGATACAGTCAGGGGCCGTCGCACAGTGCTCGACGCATTATATAGTAAGAACTGGATGAGACTATGCTGGATGCCAGGACACTGCCCTATAAAAGGAAATGAACAAGCGGATGAGCTTACAAGAAGAGGAGGGCTACTCGATAGTAGTGAGGTTGCAAACATCAAACCACCCCTTTGCATAGTAAGGGGCACTATCGAGGAAAACATCATAAAGACTTCCAACCTAAGGTGGTCAAGTCTTGAAGGACACAGGGTATCCAAAGCTCTCTGGCCATTTTTTGACGGCAAAAAATCTAGGGAATTACTAAAATTAAACAGGGTTAAGCTTAGGACAATAATAGGAGTCCTGACAGGACAGTGTTTCCTGCGGAAATACGCAAAGAGACTCAAATTGTCAGATACGGATATTTGCAGACTCTGCGGTCAGCTGCAAGTCGCCTCGAATGCATGGATACCAACGTCCTGTCCCGAAACGTTTTCGACTCCAACTCAAAAGGGCAACGCAGTAGAGAGCGACCTCATCTTACGAGGCGAAAATAAGTGAAAGGGAACCATATATGTGTGCAACTGGATGCAGCTTGCAAAATATCACGCGGAGAGGCAGGCTAGCTTAGGTCCTGATTCACGCTATAAAGGTTCCTCTCTACAATCTTCAAGGTGGAATCCGGGTTCGCAGGTATCCTCACAGCTCACATACTGTTCAAACAATGAGACTGCTATTTTTGTTGAACTAAAGATGGCCTGTCTTGGACCAATTCGTCTAATTCACTCTACGAATAATACGAACGAGTACCTTCTTTAGAATTTTCCTTTTGAAAGAAATGCTTTCCTACTCACCGAAGCACAGGGAATAGCTGCTGTGTTTTAGCAGCACTTCCAGCAACTACTTGGTAGGCATCAGGTAGAGAGAGTGATAAGGCGAGAAGAGAGCCCACACCAAGTCAATGAAGAAGCCATCCCCCCCAGTATAGAAAAGGTTGGCTCAGCTATCACAAAGCTGAAGAACAACAAGGCCGCCGGCTCTGATGGTCTACCAGCGGAGCTTTTCAAAAATGGAGGTGATATTTTTGTACGGTACGAGTACATACACCACATTAACAACCAGGTATGGTCGTGCCCGATGACTGGACTATCAGCTCTACTCTTCTTCTAGAAAGGCGATCATATGTCTTGTAAGAACTATCGAGGCATATCCCAGCAAAATGTGGCATATAAGGTCCTATCCAACGTACTGAGGGAACGTTTCAAGCCTTTCTGCAACATTCTAATCGGCACGTACCAGTGTGGGTTCCTGCCCGGCGGATCAACAATCGACCAGACTTTCAAAATAAGGGAAATCCTGGAAAAAAACAAAGAATTTCAAGTTGAGACTCACCATCTTTTCATCGATTTTAAAGCCGCATATGAGATCGTGAGATCTACGCGGCCATGACCGAACTTGGGATCCCGGCAAAACTGATCCGGCAGTGTCGCGTAGTGCTAGAAAATATGCGGCGCAATGTACAATTTGGAAACAGTACCTCCGAACTATTCCTAAGCTATACCGGAAACGGCAAGGAGATGCAATGTCATGTGACTTCTTCAATTCAGTTTTGGAACTCACATCAGGGTGGTGTTAACATGGAAGGCACTATCTTTAACAAATTTGTCTAGCTGATGGGATCGCAGAGGAGTTGGACTTGAAGTACAATAATACGAGTATGTCGTCAACAAACAAGGAAGCATCTCTCCACCACTTAGGACGAACGTCACTGTTGACAACAGTAACTTCGAAGTGGTTATGCCTCGGAGTAAACATCAACTCAACGAATGACACCCTGGTGGAGATACGACCGTATAACCCTGATGCTTCGGTTTCAAAACTCCTAATTTGGAAGACGAAATGCAAGTTCTACAAAACATCGAACCTGCGAGTTCTACTCTATGGAGGCGAGTGCTGGACGATAAGCAGAAAACGGAGCAGATATTGAACACTTTCGTGAGAAAAATTCTTCATCGAATATTTGGTCACTTGCGCACAGAGGATGAATGGGGGAGAAGGTACAACCGCGAACTCTACTCGCATGAGCTGTCCAAAAAGCTAAAACACGTCGACTAGACTGGCTCGACCACGTATGGATAATAATGCTCCAGCAAAGGGGGCCATCGAATTACAGCCCCCAGGTTCGAGGCGACAAGAGTCCTCCAACTTCCATTTTAAAGACCAAACCATCGTGGATGCCAAAGCTCTTGGTCTAGACAACTGGAAGCAGTGCGCCCGGGATCGAAGAGAGACTCTTCACGGATCGGGAGCCCGTTAATTAAAAAAGTAGTAATCCTTTTCTAGAGGTTATCACCTTGTTAGAAGCAACTGAAAGTGCTTCTTGAGCTAAGGGGCGCCATGTGACTAAATTCGAAGGCGTAGATACCATTGCCATCTACGCCTTCGAATTTAGTCTGCGTCTTGCAATCTGATGATTCTGTTTAAGGAATGGCAACGCCTTCCACTGTCGCCCTCTGTGAAGATTAAATTCGACTGATTCAGTAAGAATTCGTATTGTATCCATTCGTTCCTTTCCAAACTACCATGTCTATGTTGAACTGCAAACTGGTGGATTTACTCAAAGCAGCTTTGAGATTGATTAAGGAAATTTAACCGGAAAGTGAGTGTTCTTAAACCGATCCAAGAATTCTTCCCCAGAGCCAACCCAGGGACCATCAAGTACTTCGAGCATGATGTTTTCGCGGAAGAACTTGCCAGAATTCCCTTATGGTGGCTGGGCTTTCCTAAGTTCTCGTTCATATTACCTCAAGGATAGTCTCCCAGTCACACTCTGACCTCCCTTACTTACTTATATAAGGTGGGCGCTACAGTCTGGGGTGGACTTTCTCCTCAACCAATAAGCTACCTACCTCCAGTTTCTCACGCTTAACAGGTCTTCCTCTATTGCGCTGCCCCACAGGGGCGCATTCGCAGATTTCTCGGTCCAGAGCATTGGTATCCATCCGCTCTACATGACCCAGCCACGATTGTGACTCTTCTTTTGTCGCGTGAGTTTTGCGTTATTATTTCAAGAATGATGTTAAAGAAATCGCATGACAGTGCATCGCCTTGTCTAAATCCTTTTTTGACATCAAAAGTCTCGGTGAGTTCTTTACCGACCTTGATAGAGCAGCTTGCATTCTCCGTCGTCATCCTGCACAAACGGACGTTGCTCTGTATAGCTATAGATGCTGCCATACGCGGGCTCAAAATCGATGAATAGGTGGTGTGTAATGTATTGACTTGGAGCGCAAGGATTTTTTGCAAGATCTGCCGTAGTATGAATACTTGGTCGATGGTGGACTTTCCTGGCCTAAAGTCACACTGATACATATGGACCAATCAAATTGTTGATGAACGGCGTCAGGCGTTTACACAATACGGCAGAGTGGATCTTGAGACGATGTTAAGTTATTAAGAAGGCGGATGCCTTTCAGAGGATCTCCTTTCTTGAGGATCGGACAAACAATGCTGAAGCTCCATTCATCGAGAATACTTTCATCCGACCACATTTTACAGATAAGTTGGACTATGCTCCTTACCAAGTTATCGCCTGCCGCTTTGAAGAGCTCGCCAACCAGGCCGTCCACTTCGTTGGCTATTTTCATTTCATCCAGGTCGGGTGGACGGAATTGTTGGTCTATATCGTCCAGGTTGAAAAGCTCATTCTACCTGACAGCGGTATTTGATTCGTCATCTCCGTTATAGTGTCTACAGAAGTGCGCTTTTCAAATCCTCAGCATCGACTGTGAATCTACTACTAGGTTCCCTTGTTCATCTCTACAGGCCTCGGTTCGGGGTGCTTTTTTCAACCTTTTGGTGAAACTTCCGAATCTCAATCCTAGAGTGGCATCCCTCAATTTCCTCGACCGCGCACTTCTCATACTCCTTCTTTTTCCTCACGAGGAGGCGATGTTCATCTCTCTTCTTCTGCTCGTAGATCTCGTGAGCAGCACTAGTCTTCCCATTCAGCGCCGCTTTGTATGCCCCTTCCTTAGCTGCATGTGCTTGCAGAAACTCGTCGTCAAACCAGGGCTTTCGTTGTGGTGGCCGAGTGAAACCCAACACATCAGAGGCGAGCTTCAATACCGGCGAACTAGGACCTCTTAAGAGGTTAAGGGAGACTCGATCGGAAAAAAATTTGGCAATCTCTTGCGTCCAACAAACAAAGTCATCAAGCGAAATGGGCCTTCCAAAAAGTTTCAACAATTTAATGTTGTGTGCGCGAAGACCCCCATTTATTCGGCATAATACAAGCTATAACTTAAAATTAAGGTTGGAGTGGTGCAGGAGAACGGATTTGAGGTAGGAGTGGTGCAGGAGAACGGATTTGAGGTAGGAGTGGTGCAGTGGAAGTCAAAGACGGTAGGGTTTGAATTGATTTTTCGTAGCATACGGGAGATTGGTGCGGTCGCGCCACGGGAGGTGTCTGGTTGGTTCGTAGGTAGAAGAGACGAGGGGGAAACGCATTCAATGTGACCTGAAAGGAGTCGATGAATGAAGAGGAAGTCGGCTGCATCTCTGCGTTCCTCAAAGGAGTTTAAATTAATAAGGTTGAGACGGTTTTGAAAGGGGGGGCAGAATAAAAGGATCATCCCAGGGCATACCTGGAAGAGCAATTCGAAGAAAGCGGCGCTGGATGCTTTCGATTATCTATATATGAACACGTTGATATTGGGACCACACTTGACTGGCGTACTCTAGGAGGGGGCAAACAAAGGTAATATAGAGGACCTGGTCACGTATGGGTTGGTGAATTCTTTGGACCACCGTTTTACAAAACCTAGTGCGGAGTTGGCTTTAAAGATTATCCCATGCATATGTGAACGGAAGTTGAGCCGAGGTCGCGAAAATATTGAACGGAGGAGGTATGTTGGTTGTGGAGAAGGTAGAGTCGGTGAGGAGATGGTGCCGCCTATGTGAAAAGGTGATGGATTGGCATTTGGGGATATTAAATTCCAAACAATTTTTGAGGCACCAGATCGTAAAACTATCAAGGTCTTGTTGAAGGAGGAAGGTCTCATGGGGAGAGGAAATGGTTTTGAAAAATTTGATATCGTCTGCGTAAAGGAAGACAGACTTATGGTTAATATAAAAAGAAGGGGACCAAGATGACTGCCTTTTGGAACTCCAGAGGTGGCCAAAAATGGAGCCGAGTGGGCCGACCTAAAACGAACACTGTAAAAACGGTTTTCCAGGTAAAACGTTATCCATTTTAACAGTGTGGGTTATGGACAATTTGAAGAGTATTAAATGAAGAAGGACACGAATTCAACGAGATTTGTGGTGGTTGACCTACCCTTCAGGAAGCCATATTGTCTAGGACAAATAAGTGATTTGCATTGGAAGCTTGGAGCTTCATACAAAATACTTTTGAAGATAGTCTGTTATTTCGTTCTTTGATCCTTTTTTGTGGATCGGGGTTATGAAGGAGGTTTTCCAAGCCTGGGGAGATTCTCCTTGTAAAAGGGATAGACGAAGAGATTAGAAAGGGCAAGGGAAAGAGAGGAAGAACATTTTTTTAAGAAAAATAACAGGGTGGCCGTCTGGGCCGTGTGTGAATTCGTGATTGAGTTCGATATAAGACGGGTCCAAGGTGTGAGAGAGAAGTGGGCCATTGGACAAGTTGAATGGGCAATTAAAATAGGATGGATCTGGTACAAAGGAGTCGTTGCTGTAGGATTGTTTAAAAAAGGTGGCAAATAGGTTGGCAATGGTGAGTGGATCTATTGATGACTTGTTGTTGGAAGAGAAGGAAGGAGGGTAACCATCGGACTTTCTTTTGTAGTTAACAAATTGGAAAAAGGACTTAGGGCCGTTTATAAGGTTGACTTGCGCATTGTTAAGGTAGCGCTTGTAGTTGGAATAGCCGGAAAAGGAAAACAGCCCATAGCTTGTTTCACTTATTTCGAAAGGAACGAAGCTTGCGATTATACCACTTAAGCGATCTGAGAAGAGACATTCCTTAGCTGAGTTGGCATTTGAAGTAATGAAGAACGATTGATCGATACACATAACGTAAAGGGTCTTGAAGGGGAGTGATATTTTTATTGCAACAAAGTCGACTTTAGAGAATGAAGAAATGCTAATGGGAGAAGTGTTAAGGCTGTTGTGGATCGCCAGTAGGTGGAATCATAAAAAAAACATTAAAAGTATGTCGAGAATCAGATCAGTCGATAAGACTTCCTGTACAAAATTCACCCCAACTTTGTTGCCAACGAGATAAATGTAAATCAACGATCCGCCCTGTCGTAATGAATTCTAAACAGAAATTACGCCCATCTTGTGTAATTTTTGAAATAGTTTTGTACAATAGATCTTCCAACTGCGCACTATAACTATGACAGCTCCCGATTCTGATAATTTTTCTGCCTCATCTATGACAATAGTGACTCAGCACATATCCTCTCTAATTGATACTCGAGCCAATGTACTCGTACTCGTACTCGTAATCCAACTTGTTATCTCATCTAGTACGAGTAGCAGTTAGTCAATTGCCGTAATTAGCATTCGATTGCTGAATCTAAAAAAAAAAAAATCCACCACAAACTGAGTGCTTGCACTGCACATCAACTAAAAACGTGAATCTCTAGAATTTCATAGAACCAGAATCGGAAATTTCAACGAATTCGAACCACATTACTCAATACTGTCATCTGTCAGAGTCACTTAATCCAAGTCGGTCAACCCTCCCAATGCTCGACGGCACCTCGGTGCTTATTCAATTTGCAATCGGATCGGCCACTATCATCCCCTAGCCCGCATGCATACGAGTACAAACGAGTGTATGTGTATTCGTAGGCTGTTAGGAGGAAGTTCCACAGAACGTTGACAATTGAAATGGTACCACAGAGGTACAGGGGCACTATCTGTACTCGTATGCATTTGTAGCGATCCCCTATATACCCCGGGATACTCGTTGTTTTTTTTTTTTTTTTTTTTTTCTTTCTAAATTGATCTTAATGAGGGTCCATTAAGATCGGCTACATTCTACAATAGTACAAGTATGTATCTAGAAAAAGAGATGGCGTGATTTATAAACCGCTGATCTGTGTGGTCGGCTTCTATTGTCATCATTACCGTCGAGCCTCCGCTTTTGACGTTGTATAGATCGTAAGATGATCGCATGAGTGGCAACAGAGACTGGCGATTGATGTATGTATCTGATAGCTATGGTCCTCTTTTCAAACTCGATTTGTAACCAACGTATGGTTAAAGTGAAAACGTACGATAGAATCCACCCAATCGCAACAATCCAGCACAACAGACATGAGTCAAGTTATAATCATCGGTTTTGGTATTGCCCCAATGCCTCCATCCTCCATTAGTCTTCCCATTCGCATTGTTGATCAATTCCCTTGTATTCGCGTATTCGTTGAAGTTTTTTTGCTCGCAGATCATCATAGTTGTGCTGTGTGCACTATACTTGCGTATAGTCATCATTGTTGCATACATATAACTCCTGTGTATCAACCGTACCACGACGATCTTATTAAAGTCGGACCAGCTCAAGACGAAGCTCAAAGCTGGTTATGCAAATTGGCCGGCTATTGTAATGCATTTAAGGCTCATTACATGTGTGGCGTCGAGATACATGCAATCTGAGTCGTATACCCTCTGTAGCACTAGTATCTGTAGCGAAGTTTCTGGAACGATACTCGTACCATTCGTACAAATCGAGATTTATGAATGATTTGCCCGTACATCACAAGTGCGCAGCATGCCCAATGGATCTCCTAAAATCACGACTGATCGAGCAGGTCGATCTGGTAGGAATTCAAATGTAACTAGCGTATCTATGAGTCTATGTTGGTGTTCTGATAACAAATACATACGCGTATCTGCCACGCGTACCGATCGAGAATGAAAGTGATTCATGATCGTCGAGCTCAAGATCATTAGGTCCATGATCAGCTGGGCAGAAAATAAATTGTTATCATTGAGCGTTTTTGTCAATCAAAGCTGAGACGGGACAGCCTATAACCTATTCGCACACACACATAAGAACGCTGATTCAGTGGTACTCCTACTCCATGATACGAGTATGTATCTTCTCGTTGGATTAGAATTTTAATTTCTTCATTAATGCGAACTCGTGTCCACGTGACATGGTGATTAACAATGGCACGAGGGGAAATCGCTGTTTGCTTTCGAGAAACACTAGAAGTAGAATTTCTTTAGAGGCTTTTACGAACTGGTTTTTCGCCTCCAACTACATTTAATACCTCAACTGGCTGATAAGGAAATCGTGATCTTTTTTTACCACATCACGCTATAAAAATTCGAATTTTTTCGAATGAGGCGAGTGCCGCTTATTAAAAAGCGAAAACATCCGACGATATACTCGTAGATTTTGCAAAAACACTCGTATGAGTTGGCGTTTTTTGATTGTTTGTCGCTGCTGGTGGTCGATTTGGTTTTTATTGTTGATGTCGTGAAAGCAGTGTTTTTTTCCAAATGTGACCTGTTTTTGTTCCAAAACGGGAGATCAAATGGTCGTTGCGTCCGATAAGACGCAGAAATCTTCCCGCAGATACCATGCTAATAAGGAGCTTGCTTAGTTTAGCTGGTTTGAAATGGTGTTACAGTCTGGTTTGGATAACCATTTAACGTGGTTTTGGGTCTTTCCAGATGTGCGTCGCGTAAGATGAGATATTCCTTTACCGCGTTGCCCTCTGGTATGGATTCAAACACACTTCCGGCCCGAGTGTTTTTTTGTCAGTGGAACTGCTGAATTCTAGTCCATCTGAAAAGGTCAATGTTGCTGCGTAGCCGTTGTTATATTTTAGCTTCTTCTCCAAATTCTGTTTATGCAGATAATACCAGCAGGAAGGTCTTATTCACTACTTTCTTCGTTGTTCGTGGGAAGAACATACGGCTCATTTGCCTTCTTAGTCCAAACCAACAGCGGTTACTTTTTTTTTCTGCTGTCGGATCAGAGCACTCAGCCAAAGAACTAGTCCATTACACTCTTTGTAAAGTTCTTTTTAATGAAATCTTTGAGTCCTACGAAGAAAGATGAGTAAGCGTTTTAGTGATTAGGTGGCTACGAGTACCTGCAGCCTGATGCGAGCGTAAATCGGACATTCACAGAAATTGTGGTCTGCGGTGCCGTCATCACTTACACAGCAAGCATCGCAGGATATTGTGTCACTTATGTCCAGCACATTTAAATGTTGTGCCCTGCCTGTCACGACGTCAGTAACCAACCAGCAGTCTTTCCTGCTGAGTGACAGCAGAAACGGAAAACATTTGTTTGATCTGCCTGCATCCCCGGGAGCCCACTTGTTGATGGATACCTTAACCGACAACACAGGCAGACCCAACGTAGTCTCGGGTCCTGAAAAACTCTCCTCTGAACCTTTTCCTGACAAGTTCATCGGCGATTTCATCTCCCGTGATCGCATTGTGACCTGGGACCCAGACAAGGTTCACTGAATTTAGCCTTCGGACTGCGTTCAGTGATCTCTTGCATTTTTGAACTAGCTTGGAAGTCCTAAGAATGTTCAGCAAGGCTCTATGCGGAGCTTAGCTGTCGGTAAATACGCGAATGCTTCGCCTCCTGCACCGGTTCTCCGCAATATAGTTCGCTACCATCAGGATAGGGTAAATCACCGCTTGGAGGACGGATGCAAGCTAGTGAAATCAAATGTTGCCGTCCTCCAGAAAGACACCAGTACCACATACTATATTGGTTTTGGGGCCGTCCGGGAAGAACCGACTACATTCCTTACCTGGCTCAGATTCTGGCCAAAACCAATTCTGGGCACAAAGAAAGTGGATTTTGTATTTTTTCCGCACAACAGCAGTTCTGGTGTCATTGCATCGGACGGCATGTCCATAAAACCAGAGTCATAACACAGCCAGGTCATCAAAGCTCCAGTGCGTGTTGTACCAAAGACCAATTTTTTTTTATACGGAAAATGGCTTTGAGAGTGCAGCCCATGATATGAATATCAAGGAGAGGGAGATTCATCAATGCGTCTAGAGCAGAGCCAGGAGTTCTAGAGAAAGCCCTCATGCATCAGAGCCAAACCGTTCATTGGAGTCTGGTGGAATAAGCTCTCGCGAAAATACGAGATTGCTGCTTACAACAACCGCCAAGGCGTATTCCTTCTTGTCAAGTGCGGCTTCAATTCTCCCTACAAAATTCTGAAGCGCACTCTCGCAATCTTCGCTTGATTTCTAAATTTGTGTCGTTGCTTAGACTCAAATTCTTTTACCAAATGTTGTAGTCGGGCGTTGTGGCTTGCTGTCCGAGTCATTGGTATTGGATGTCCCTTCTCGTCAACAGAATGTACTTTCTTTTATCTTCGTTTATCATCTTCGCCGCTTCTGTTTTAATGGGCGCAGTAACTGGAGCGCTTATGCCCTCACAGAAGGAGAAGACGACGCTACCAAAGAATATTTCTACGCGCTCCTCGACAGAACTTAAGAACAACGTTCATAGTATGACGTCTTAGGTGAATTTAACGCCATAAAAGGAAGGAAGGACATTTTAAGTAGCGCAGTCGGAAAGAATAGCCTGCATTACACCATGTTTAGAAGCGGACTAAGGGTAATTGTCTTTGCTGCGGGGCGGAACATCTCTTTATCTATCGCACTGTTTCACCTGCTCATCAACCCATCAGCCAAATTGATAATATTGCACAAAATGATCCGTCCACTCCACCAAAAATGATGTGAGAATAGCAATATCAACGATATCCACAAAAGGACTGCTGGATCAGACAGGGCCACATGGCCTATTTGCCGAGCTATTTAAGGCAGCAGCAGATGATTTGGTAGAGGGCATGCACTAACTCGTGGAATAATGGAGGCTTAGCATCGTTTGCTCGAACTAAAAGAAAACAGGCCCTCTAAACTGCTCTAATTATAGAGGCATCCGTCCACTAATTGGACTCTATGTTTGTGGTTTTAGGCCCGGTAAGTCCACACCCAAGCAATTAAAACTACGGAATATCCTGGAAAAAAACGCAATATGTGCCCATGCCCCTTCGGAAAACAACCACAACGCCACCAAAGAATATTTCTAAGAGCTCCTTGACAAGACATATGGGCAATGCCTCCATAGAGCCATGTCTAGTTTTGGCATCCCTGCCAAGCTCATCCGTCTGTGCAAAATGACGATGAAGAACGCTCGCTGCTCCGTCAAAGTCGGTAACCGAGACCTTTGATGTTAAAGAGGTTTTAGGCAAGGTTTTAGTAAGGCCCTATCCCAAAAAACTAAGGAGACTCTATATAAGACCTTGACCATTCCCGTCCTACTTTATGACGCAGGAGCATGGACCCTATCGAAAGCGGATGAAGATGTCCTCACTCGTTTCGAGAGAAAAATTCTTCGAAAAATATTCGGTCCCGTTTGCGTTGACGTGCTTTGGAGGAGAAGATTCAACGACGAAAAATACGATTTGTACAGCAACATCGACTTAGTCAAAAAAACATCAGTCGCCTGAGATGACATATAGAGCGAATGGACACCAATGCCGCAGCTAGCAGAGTCCGCCAATCTAACTACGAGTAGGAGGGACAACGCAGTAAAGGAAGACCTCACCTTAGATTTCGCGGTGGAGACAGTGTTCCAAAGACCAGCCTCACTGGAGTGGCTTGTAAGTTAAGGCTCAGGTACACCCCGAACTGAAGCTCCACCTAAGTACTCGTAATTAAGTAAAAGACAGTGCAGGATTCAAAAGTATGAACTAATTGCTCTGGGTTGTCATTACATGCCCACAAAGAGTTGTTCCCGTCGGATGTTCTATAGCTGGGTCACGTGATGCTGCTTGGTGAAAGGTTTCCCTATGCAGGACTTAAAATCCCAAGGATTCAAATAGTTTAGTCACATCTACAGGGTGGTGAATGCGATTATATGAGAACACCAGCTTTCTCAATGTAGCCTCACGCCATCAACTCCTACTACTCACCACCAAGTAGTAACTGCTGGGTGCCTAGTACCTCGACTGGAGATGGGGTAACCAACCGCTGTGGAAGGTCGTTGGTGGCAGCTGACGAGAGAGGGGAGGGAGGAGTGCCATCTCACTAAGGCACTTTCTCATGTTTCCGGGCGACAGCGGACGAATTCTAAGAATGGAATCAACGGTGGCGTCAACAGTCCCAGTTAGGTCGAACTAGTGCTATCTCTATAAGAGCTGATTCAAGGTACTTGAATACCAGGTCTATAGGGATCTCCAACACTAAGTCAGGATGGTGGAAAAGAATTGGTGGTGGATGAGCCCTGAATAAAGGCGGCAGCACTCACATTCCCAAAGCGGGTTACTGGCTGTGGAGTTTGGTACGGTCCTAGGGGTCCCAAAAAGGGCCCTCCGGGTTGAGGGCTATGCGTGGGGCTAACTGCCCAACCACGTAAAAAAGTAATTGTTGCGAAGCGACCGATAGCCTCGGATAAGTACGGATTCACTGTCGTTGACCCTGCAAAACGAACAAAGGACAATGCCTTTCAGATCTGCACGTGGAATGTTCGGGCTCTGAACATGCCGCGTGCAGCCGAGAAATTAGCGGAGGCCCTAGACTGCTATAAAGAAGATATCATCACCATCCAGGAAGTCCGCTGGAATTGGCCGGGCAAAAGAGAGATGAAAAACGGTGATTGCTAGAGGGAACGTAAGAAGCGTCTATTTGGATGCGGATTTGTTGTAAGCCGCAGACTCAGGCAAGAAGTCTTGAGCTTTCGTTTAGATCGTCCTAGGCGACTTTAATGCCAAAATTGGAAAGGGGAACGTCTTTGGTAGCACGATTGGAAGACATATCCTACATGACACCACGTCTGGAAACGGACTTAGGCAAGACGATTTCAATGCGGGACTTAACGCTACTATAGCAACCGCACGGTTTCCTCACCTCAATATTCACAAGGGAAAATGCGGACACCAGATAAGGAAACTGTCAACCAGATTGACCATGTTACGATCGACGTAAGGCAAGTATTTTAGATGTCCGAATATTCCGAGCGGCCAACATAGACACTACCTAGTTGCAGCCAAGGTACGTTTAGTGATATCTCAGTCGACATAACAACGGGGAAATACTATGAGGAAATTTAACGTTAAACGGTTGCAATCGCAACAAGACGCGATCCTTCAACCTCTCTAAAAGTCATTTCCAGCCAGCATCAAGTGCTGAAAACCAGTGGCTTACATAGAGGATATCAGAAATGTCGCAATTGACGTGCTGAATTTCACCCACGCACCACCACGAAAGTCCTGGTTTGATGAAGAGTGCTGGCAAGCACATGCAGCAAAGCAACTTGCCTATAAAGCGGCGCTGCATAAAAGGACGAAAGCGGCTCGTCGAGCTCTACGAGCAAAAGAGAAGGGAAGAACATCGGCTTCTCCGGAGAAAAAGGAAAGATCATGAGAAGCTCGCGAACGAGGAAATAGAGGGGTGCTACTCCAGGAATAATGTTGCGAAGTTTTGCCAAAAGGTAAAAAGAACGTGTTAGGGTAATAATACGAACGGAAACATGTAGAGATGAACAAGGAAACCTTGTAGTAGGGTCACAGTCAGTGCTGAGGATATGGAAAAACAATTTCTGCACACTACTAAACGGCGAAGACGACACAAGTTTCGCTGTCAAGCAGAGGGATCCATTCAATATTGACGGTGCAAGTCAAGAATTCCGTCCACCCGGCCAAATCTATACCCACTGGCTGCCGGGCCGGAAGACCTACACGCCGAACTATTTAAGGCATCACGAGAGCATACACCAACTTATTTCCAAGACCTGAACATGAACGTAGGCCTGATGGATGGAACCTCAGCATCGTTTGTCTGGTTGACAAGAAGGAGACCCTGTAAATTGCACCAACTATGGAGCTATCAGTCTACTAAACATCGCATATAAGATCTTGTCTGCCGTATTGTACGAGCGCCTGAAACCATTTGTCAACGATCTGATTGAACCCTATCGCGGTTTTAGGCCGGGTAAGTCCACAATTGACCAAATATTCACACTACCGCAGATCTTGGAGAAAACCCAAGAAGTTCAGATCGATACCCACCACCTTTTTATCGATTTCAAAGCTGCATGTGAAAGCATCTACAGAGACGAGCTATACAGAGCCATGTCCAGTTTTGGCATCCATGCCAAACTCGTCCGCTTGTACAGGATGACGATGGAGAAAGCTCACTGCTCCACCAAGGTCGGTAACGACCTAACCGAGACCTTTGATGTCAAAACAGGATTTAGGCAAGGCGACGCGCTGTCATGTGACTTCTTGGACATCATAAGATCTTTCAAAAGTCTGTTCAATTGTTTGCATGTGCCGACGATATTGATGTTATTGGTAGAACACAGCGACCTGTCACTGGTGCATTTGCGAGTATGGGAACAGAAGCAGCAAAAACAGGTCAAGCGGTAAACGAGGGTAAAACAAAGTATATGCTGGCAATAAGGAAGGAACATAGACGAATTGGCCAGAATGTCACAATCGACAGCTATAACTTTGAGGTAGTAAGGGACTTCGGCTCTACTATTTCATCCGAAAACGACATCCGAAAACGCAATCAAACGAAGAATAACGCTTGTCAATCACTGTTTCTTTGGGCTGAGAAGGCAACTGTGTAGTAGGGCCCTCTCCCGAACAACAAAGGAAGCTCTATATAAGACTCTTGTAATCCCAGTCCGGCTCTATGGTTCCGAAGCGTGGGCCCTTTCAAAAGCGGAGGAAGATGTCCTTGGTCGTTTAGAGAAAAATTCTTCGTAAAATACTTGGTCCCGTAAGCGTTAACGGGTTCTGGAGGAGACTATTCAACGATGAACTCTACGAGCTGTACAGCGGCATCGACTTGGTCAAAAAACTGTGCATTAGGCATTTGAGATGGCTGGGACATGTAGAGCGAATGAGCACCAACGCTCCAGCCCGCAGAATCTTCGACTCTAATCCGGAGCGACAACGCAGTAGAGGAAGGCCTCGTCTTAGGCGGTACGCTAAAGTGGAAAGGGACGTCAACCAACTTGGAGGACGCAACTGGAGGCAGTTGCTAAAGACCGCACTAATTGGAGAGGCTTATTGGTTGAGGCCCAGGTCCACCCCGGACCGTAGTAAGTGAATCACATCTATAGAGACGTTAACTCCTTTGAATGCAAAGTCAATCTGTCTTCACGTGAAACAAAATGCAAAAGCAAAACTTTGAACCCTTTGTGAACTTTGTGCTCCAAAATACTGGAATCCAAATGCAACATTCGTACTTACATCAAGGAACTTTGAAAACACAAGCCCTAGACTACTGCAACTCGAATTGAAATAATTATTCGCGCAATTATCATGACATTTGCATATCGTAAATACATATTCAACTCCATCGATTGGAACGAGACCTTCCTACAGTGACGTTGTAATTGGATTGCTCAAATCAATTCAAATGCTTTCCTTCCTGGTTCTCATATGAATTGAGATGCCATGTCTGGAACTTTCCTCAAGACAACCTGACCACTGGTTCAGCTACGTAATACCCCAAGAGGCTTACCAGATCCAAAAGCCACAAATCACAACTGAGACTTCGTTCAGCTCACCTGTCTTCACCTGTGTCGTGGACAGAAAACATCGAATCTGACCTTTGGACCAAGCATACTCGTAGCTTGGCATAAAAAATGCAATCGTGGCGTCCTTCTGCACCCCACCGCGGCAAACTTACATACTGCCTTCATCGTCCAAGTACAGGGGGGCCGCCAAAAGTAGGTCGCCACAATGAAAACACAAAACAGAGAACAAAAAACTGAAAACAGACAACCAAAACACCAGCGTAGTCAGCAAATTTTTCTGTTTCAGCCTCTGAATGACACGACCGTCTGACGCGTGAGGTAGTCGCACCTCAGCGCAGGAGGTAGGGCAGCATCGGAGGCAACCAACAACGAAGAAGAAAAGCTTAAGCTGCTTAAACAAAAAGCGACACACCGGCTATGTCTCCACTCATCAATGAACAAGTAAATTTAGCGCGTACACACGGTGGTACCTCATAGAGCTCATAGAGCGAATGGCCAGTTGCCAGTGGTAACCATTGGACGTGGACGTGGCTGTTATGGGTTTCAATTTTCATTTACTTTCATTTGAAGGTGCAATTAGTCGTGAGTCTTGGATTTTTAAGAAAAATCCCCGCCACCCTTTTAGAGGCCAGGGCATTGCCACTCAATGAGACAGAAAGACACCACATACTGGCTAGCAACCATCATCTCAGGTACAGGTGGAAGAGATGTCAAACTTCACCAGTATGACGTAATTAGTGACAGGGCCATATATTTTTCGTGCGTCACATGATGGAGATCGATGGCTGAATCTCCGGCTTGTGGCAACGCCTTAATGGGGATTCCCGGTTTTCGACTGATTTATTCAGTGGTCACACGACGGGCTTGGGCGCAACCTGAAAGACCTGAATACCTAACGAGAACATCATAAATCGTACGTTGTGGAAGAAACTTAAGATTCTAATCAAGCTGCAGTACAGCCCAAAAAAATTCCAAAATTTCTCTGCCGCCTTTTTGTGTTGCTGAATTTGCGTTCAGTTTCCAGCGAATTTTTCGACCTTTTTCGCTGAGTTCAAAGTCATTGGGTTGAATCTAAAGAATCAGAGGTGGGCCTTTGAGTCTATGAATCACAAGTGACTATGGTGATGGACAAAATCGAACTCCAGCCGTGGCCACATGTGTTGTAAGATGGAACTTGATTTTTGTATCTATTGACTGGTTTTTCTATGAAAGCCATGTCTTTTTCAGTTTTTTTTTTTTTTTTTTTCTCTTCTACGTCTCGATGTATCTATCTATGTGTGAGCTTCTTCTTTTGTATCTAATTATCACTTCAGTGTATTCCATGCACGATGAGCTCATGCGAAATAGCAAACTTCGTCGAACATCAACCTTGAATTAGTGGATGTGGCAATATGTTTGAATGGCACTTGCTTTTCGGTTTGTAAGTCACACAAAACGTTTTTGTAGTAAAGGAAAGAAAAAAAATAAGAAAATAAGCACGAGTAGATAATAGAATCCACACAAAGCCACACAAATCCGCACAATCAATCTGAACATTCTTGATATGGTTTGGCAAACTAGAAAATTGTATCTTTTTTATATTTTCGGATTTTTAATTAATCTGCATACGAGTATGTATCTAGTCTGACACGAGTGACAGGTTTTTGCTATTTTTTGGTTTTTTTTTTCTCGAATATTTGCGGTTATGACAGGAGTTTGTCAAACCAGTAAAAGTTCTGAAATGCAGATTTAATTGAGGGCCTTGAATTGGACTTGTATCCGTGGGATGGTACCGCTTGAGCAGGTTTTCGGCCGACACTATCAAATAAGAATACATAGTTGACATTTGCATTGGAGCAGGTCCTGTTAATGGTGATTTCATTTCGGAAGGTTGTGTTAGCATATTCGCTCCAGGCAAGGTGGGATTTCAGTATTGGCTTCTACTGAATTTCAATGAACGAGATGGAGATGGGGACGCCAGAAGTGCACTCGATCATTTGATTCAAATCAGCTTAGATACCCAAGCAACTCCGTGAACAACTTATATTAGCCCCTAGCACATGGCAACCTATGGAAGGCACTCTAAGTAGAATCAGGAGTGTTATTTAGAAGTGGCCTAATACGAATGCTTACAAACTTGCTACAGCCCCGATAAAAATGGGGATATCCAAAGGATTAAGAACGATATATGACGAGAAATTGCCCCAATTTGCTGTCAGAGAAAATCTAAGTAACAAGTCTTGAGTATCGGACGCGTGATCAGATCACTTGATTCCAAACATTCTTCTGTGCAAGTCAGTCCGACGATTGAATGGAAATTGACCTCCCGAGGCATTGCTTAAACATCAAGAACGTGCTTTACTCTCCTCTGGTGGCCTCTGCAAAGTGCATGTGTAAACTTGGGAAGCGTGAGTCAGAAGCAGCTAAAGAATTCCCCAAATGGAACTATCAGCGTTATCTCCGTCCAATCTCTTGACCCGGTGATTCTGTTTCAATCCTACTCTGACAAAGCCCAGCTATTAGATTTTTTGAAGAAGAGATTGTGGTGGAAGAACTCAAATTAACGGCTAACGCGCGGCGTTTATTTATAACTTCGTACGGAGCTACTGATACCGGTGTAGCTGGTCCCTTCCGTCCAGCGCCGGTATTGAAATTTTCAATAATTTTAAGAAAAAAGCTATAGATTTCGTAATGTCGTGAATCTACCACAAGTCTTTTTCACGCATTTGCGGACACACACAGAGCGTCGACATCCACCGATACCTATTCCCATCGACCGTCTTTCCAACTTTATAGAAAAATGGCCCGATGATGGATGATTTTGGAGCAAATACCGGCCACAGCAGTCACTTTCTCATCGTGCGATGGTGTTTAACGAATTATGTGAATCCTCACATCGTTTTGTTTACTGCGCCAGAGATGGTGACATGCTTCGTCGGCCATCAGAATTTGCTCCCAAAAATAAGTTCCAAACCAATAAGCCTCTCCAATTGGCGCGGTCATTGGCTAAATACCTCCAGTTGCGCACTCCAAGTTGGTTGAGGTACCCCTCCACTTGCGCACGCGCGCCTAAGGCGAGGCCGTGCTCTACTGCGTTGTCCCTTCGGATTAGAGTTGAACATTCTGCGGACTGGAGTGTTGGTGTGCATTCGCTCTACATGTCCCAGCGCAGTTTTTTAACCAGATCGATGCCGCTATACAGCTCGTAAAGATCATCGTCGAATCGTCTCCTCCAGAACCCCTAAACGCATACGGGACCAAATATCTTACGAAGAATTTTTCTCTCAAAACGACCAAGGATATCTTAATCCGCTTTACGAAGAGTTCATACTTCGGAACCATAAAGCAAGACTGGGATTACTAGAGTTTACTTGGTTATTCGGGAGAGAGCCTTACTACACAGTTACCTTCTCAGCCCAAAGAAACAGCGATTGGCAAGCGTTATTCTTCGTTTGATTTCTGAAAAGATGTCGTTTTCAGACGCGATAGCAGAGTCGAGCAGATGTATACAAAGTCCCTTACTACTTCAAAGTTATGGCTGTCGATTGTGACATTCTGGCCGATTCGTCGATAATGGGTGTCCCATCTTGTTGGCAGTATATACTTTGTTTTGCGCTCGTTGACCGCTAGACCCATTTTTGCCACTCCTATTCCTATACTCTCAAACTCACCAGTGATCGTCGGCGTATGCAAGCAGATCGCACCTCGTCAAGTATGATGTCCAAGAAACCACATGGCAGCGCGTCGTCTTGCCTAAATCCTGTTTTGACATCAAAGGTCTCGGTTAGGTCGTTATCGACCTTGACGGAGCTGTGAGCTTTCTCCATCGTCATCCATCCAAAACTAGACATGGCTCTGTATAGCTCGTCTCTGTAGATGCTGTCATATGCGGCTTTAAAATCGATAAAAAGGTAGTGAGTATCGATCTGAACTTCTTGGGTTTTCTCCAGTATCTGCCCTAGTGTAAATATTTGGTCAATTGTGGACTTACCGGGTGTAAAACCGCACTGATAAGGTCCAATCAGATCGTTGACAAATGATTTCAGGCGCTCGCATAATACGGCAGTCAAGATTTTATATGCGATGCTTGCGAGACCGACATCTCTATAATTGGCGCAGTTTAGAGGGTCTCCTTCTTGTGAACCCGACAAACAATGCTGAGGTTCCATTCATCAGGCATACATTTATCCGACCAAATCTTGGAAATAAGTTGGTGTTTACTCTCTACCAAGTCATCTGATGTTGCCTTAAATAGTTCCTCGGGTAGGCCGTGCTATCATCACTTCATTTTGGGTGCCGGCACTCTTCATCAAATCAAGGGTTTCGTGGTGGTGGGCGGGTTAAACCGAGACCGTCAGTTGCGGCATTTCTGATGGCTTCTCGGCATCTAAGCCACTGGTCTTCAGCACTTGATGCTGGCTGCAAAGGACTTCTCGAGAGGTAGAGGTATACGCGATCAGCAAAGATTCTGGCGGCATGTTGCAATTGCAACCGTTCAACGTTAAATTCGCTCATAGTATTTCCCCGTAGGCGTACGTTCGCACTACATAGGTAGTGGTCCGAGTCTATGTTGGCCGCTCGGAATGTTCGGACATCTAAAATACTTGAAGAATGCCTTACGTCGCTCGCAACATGATCAATCTGGTTGACAGTTTGTTGATCTGATGTCCGCCATGTTCCCTTGTGAATATTGAGGTGAGGAAACTGGCTCCCAGAAATTACGCCAGAGGAAATAACTCCAGATTTTTTTATGGAAAAAAGCCTGCCCTTCTTTCCTAGGAAGAAAAGCCAGAATTTTCTTTCCGAGATTTCAGGTTTTCTAAAAAACGCCAGAGAGAATATGTTTGGAAAAAATATCAGAAACGATATTTCTGACGGTGCCGTGAAATAAGGCCCAACGAAATAAAGCCAAAAATGAAAAATTTGCCCTTATTTCGTTTTCAAAAGCGAAATAACGCCAGCCAAGAGGGAGTAGGTGCAGCGCTTCTCGAGATTCATTTGTTTAAACTCCACTTTTCGGGATGGTTTAGACGCTCACGCGACTTCGTAGCTCCGCTAAGGGTACCCCTACAACTGTCAGGCAGGCGCCTATGTAATAGCTGTTAATTGTATTACAGTCTGCTGATATCAATGCAAATTTATTGGCTTAATACAAGCTTAATCCAAATAGACGCAGCTTACGCTCCCTATAGCAATTACCCTAGTAAACATCACAGTTTTGACCATCTTAAGGGGTGGTTCCACTAGTGTTTAATAGCTGAGATCGGCGGTGATACGGCGGTCTGGACCCTGTCTAACGTGTTCGCAGCTCAATAAAATTTGAGGACAAACGAAGAATTGTGTGATCGGAAGGTGCAGAACAACCACGATATTTTCCACGATATGCACGCATAACTAGCACAACTGTGCTATTATTATCAATGTGAAGCGTCACTCTTTCAGCGCGTTCATGGTTTAAAGTGTACTAAATTGACGTTTCCAAATCGCGCCTACTGATGGCGATCGGCTAAAATTGTTATTAAACATTTATATACCGAATCTCCAGATGGCGATCCGTGTATATTTATATGAAACAATCGGAAGCCTCAGATACGAATGGTACTACTGTTAACGACCCATGCTACGCGAAAAAGGGAAGGATTTTCAGTACTGCACGTGGAATATTAGGTATCTTATGGTCTCTAAGCGGGCAGTCGAATAACTTCCGCAGGCATTAGATGGATAGAGAGCAGGTTCAACCACCTTCCAAAAGGTGCGATTCAAGATGGATGAAAGACTGCCCCATATACCAAGCTGACTGCTTCCGAAAAGACAAGCAGCGGGTTTGTTCATAGACTCAAAGATGTCCTGAATTGTAGTCATGTGAACGAGCGCTTGTGGCAACCCGCATCAACGCTAAATTCGGCAACATCAACTAACATACGCCCATGCCCCAAGGTGACGATTGCACCAAGGACTCTTTGCGTATGCAACTTGACAATGCTCAACGTCAAGCATAAAGTTAGAATCATTCTAATCGATTTTAACACAAAAATAGGGAACAAGAACATCTTTGGTAGCACAGTTAGTGTAAATAGCCTGTACGACGTTTCCTTCGACAACGGATTCTTATCGACCTTGCATCGGGGCGAAATGCCATCTTAGGAAGCACACGGTTCCCGCATTACATAAGGGGACCTAAGCTGATCAATCTATCCAAACCAGCGCACGCGTATGTAAAACAAAAACCATAACAGTGCAGGGCAATTAACAGAAACAAAAATATCACATAGGCGGGTATCCCACCTCTCCCGCTCCTGGTCATTGTACTGTTGCTTGCACTCGGCCACTGCCGCTACTGTATTTATCATATGGTACGGGCAGTAACCGAGTATATGTAACAACTGATGTATGGAGTGAAAATTTTGTTGGTGCACTGTTTCATATTGTTGTAAGGGCATAACACCTACAGTAATTTGATTCGGTAAACCAACGTCGGAATTTTCACTTCGCAGTCTTGCTTAGTATCGTCGGTGATTGTGATTTTTGTGTTTGTCTTTCTTTATAATGACTCGGGAATTCAGAGTAGATATTGCCAATATACGCGGGCTAAAAAGTAATCACTTTTCTGCGTACGTCCACGTCTGCAAATACAGACCAGCTGTTTTGGCACTTAGTAAAACACAGGTTGATCCCCGCCCACACCTCTCAAATCACTCTGATCTGAAGCTACCTGGCTACGAACTAGTGCCACTATTCTTTCCTCACCGCGGTCACGCCGTTTACGTACGTAGTGACGTAGCTTACCAAACTCCACTACAATGCAGTCCCTGTTCCAATTCGGAATTCAACTTTATGTGGTTAAAATTCCATTTCCGTAAGCAAATTATCCACTATTACTTTATTTACAGAAGCCCCAAACTGGACGGCAATTCGACTTTTAATGAGTTTGATGCGCTGTCTGACTCCATCCAAAGAATTGTATCCCTGGATCCTCATACTGAAATTGTTATTACTGGCAATTTCAATATACACAATTCTGGGTGGCTTCGACATTCTGGACAGACAACTACCGAAGGACGGTGTGTTGAGATCTTCGCTGCGGAAAATAATTTAACCCAGCTTGTAAACGAGCCCACACGAATACCAGACGTTGATATTCATACCGCCAATACCCTGGACTTGTTTTTAACTTCTCGCCCTGATAAGTACTCCGTTGATGTGCTCTCCCCTCTTGGCTCATCAGACCATCGTGTCATATCAGCTAATGTCTCGTACACCCACCACACAGTTAGAGAAAAGACTCCTAAAAGAAACGTATGGCAATACGATAAAGCCAATTGGAGCGGACTTAACAACTTCTTTAGGAATTTTAACTGGTCGTTATGTTTCCTCGATAACGACGGGGATGCCGCTGCTGACATGATCACAGACACCATTCTCTTTGGGATTAGATGCTTTATCCCCCATCGGATGAAGTGTATCAAACCAAAACAAAAAGCATGGTATGACTCGAGCTGTAAAGAGGTTGTCAGGGTTAGAGAAATGTTTTTTCGGTCCTACAAGACCAAGCCGACAGAGGAAAACCGAAAAAAGTTCAAACGACCCAGAAATGACTGCAGCACCTTTCCCAAACGCAGTAAACATTTTTGATCGTTCGTCAAAAACATTAGAAATTCCGCCTCATCCTCTATCTCAACGCTCATTTGCAATGACATTCCACCTGTCAGCTCTTTGGACAAGGTCAATCTGCTTGCTGCACACTTTGCGGCCAGCTCAACACTCCCAGATTCTGCTTTATCTCCGCCTACAATTGAGTGCGTCGAATCTTCAATGAGGCTAACCCACTTTCGCACTCCTGTAGTAGCAAGATTACTTAAAGATCTCAATATGCATAAATCCGCTGGTACAGATGGTATATCTCCCCTTCTTCTGAAGAGGTGTTCTTCCTCGCTGGCAAAACCACTGCGTAAGCTTTTTCATCAATCCAACTCTTTAGGACTCTTTATGAGCAGATGGAAAACAGCATTTGTCCAGCTCGTCCCTAAAAAAGGCGAATCTTCCTCTCTCTCCTCCTACAGACCCATTG
Organism: Volucella zonaria; assembly: GCA_963966105.1. Classification (NCBI taxonomy): domain Eukaryota; kingdom Metazoa; phylum Arthropoda; class Insecta; order Diptera; family Syrphidae; genus Volucella; species Volucella zonaria. The sequence continues at coordinate 190,374,056 of OZ014531.1, forward strand.
CACTTACGTCCCTTCTTTCCAAGGTCATGGAAACGCTGATAAACCGTCCGCTCCTGAAATATCTTGAAACACGAAAACCTCTCAATGGTTGGCAGTACGGTTTTTGTAGAAACAGCTCCACTGGTGATCTGATGTCATATCTCACCGAAAAGTGGAACCAAAGTCTACTTCAATCTGGCAAAAGAAAGATAGTCGCACTTGATATTTCTAAGGCAGTTGATAGAGTTTGGCATCAGGCTCTTTTGTCGAAAATGCGTGCTTTGGCATCGAAGAATCTCTTCTTCAATGGATTAGAAATTACCTTTCGAACGTTCAATTCAAGTTATATTGGATGGTTTCAAGTCTGATATTCACAAAATAAATGCTGGTGTGCCCCAGGGCTTCGTTCTGTCTCCGACACTCTTTTTAATTTTCTTTAATGATCTCTTGTCTGCCACTTCTAATCCAATATATTCCTTTGCTGATGACAGCACTCTCTGCTTTTCATATTTGTTCCCGGACTCGCGTCCCTGCTCTTCGGCTGTAGAAGGGGTACGGCAGCGTATGTTAAGCTCATTAAATTCTGATATTAACAGCATAACCAATTGGGGAACTAGCAACAGAGTGTAATTTAATGCTTCCAAAACTCTCTGTATACTGTCGTTAAAGCGAAGTTTAAACACCCAGCCATTATCCATGAATGGCACTTGCATCGTCGAAACCGATAAACTTTCCATTCTCGGTATGTGTGTCAGTGACAACTTACGTTGGAATGACCAACGTAAATGCTGCGAAATGTCTAGGTTTCCTCAAGCGATGTAAGAAATATTTTACCCCCTCTGATCTGGCCACAATATATAAGGCATTCATCCGCCCAAAATTGAAGTACAATGTCCACATCTGGTCAGGTGCTCCTAAAACATCTCTGAACCTGCTAGATAGGATTCAAAACCGTGCGATAAAACTCATTGGTGATACTAATATCAGTCATTCAATTGATACCCTCGAGCACCGACGAAATGTCTCCTGTCTCACTTTGTTTTATCGCTATTTCCACCACCAGTGCTCCATTGAAATCGCCGGTAGCATTCCGCCCATTCAAACTTTCAACCGTAACACCTGTCTCGCTATGAATGCTCATCAGTATACCCTCAAGCCCATTTTCGGACTTACTCTAAAATATCATGATTCGTTCCTAAGCCGTACAACTCTCTTTTGGAATGCCTGCTGAACTCTCTATTTTCTAGTCAATATAACTTGAAAACATTTAAAAACAATGTTCATCGGTACCTGTCTTTTCTTCCTTCCTGAATTTCCTTCGCCAGCGCTGTGTACGAACATTTTAAGGGTACAAAACCCCTTTAGCGCGTGCCGATTATAAAAAAAAAATAAAAAAATAAAGACTTTCATCACCCAAAATCATTTTTTTTTATTTAGTAAAAAAGTAATTCAAAAACAAAATTGGATAATTAATTTTGCGCCACCTTGTAAATAAAGAGGAGAGATCTCCCTCTAACTGCTGTACAGCTGCCCCACTCGTTCCATCAGAAGAAAAACTTCTTTTGGTAATCTGTTCGAATTAATGGTCATCAGGTCATCAGACTCTGGGGCTTTGGTAAAAGCACTGAGTAATTCAGAAAGTTTCAGACCGTCGTTACCTTCAGACGCGAGGATATTGAGATCCGTGCTCTGGCTGAAGTGAACCTAACATTGTCAAACGTCTCCAAAATTCTACAAATAAACCCCAAACCTGAAATCAAATGAACAAATGAGCAAATGAGATAAGAAAACAAGTTGTTTTTTTTTATTGAATTAAATTTCTTAATTTTATTGTATCTTTCTGTATGCACATATATATTATTATTATGTAACCTAATTTATACAATTTCTCTAGCATTTTGTGTTAATTTGTGTTTTGTGTTTAACTTTTATTTTGTTCTTTAGTTTTACTGTGACTTTTCTTCTTTTTGCCTTTCACATATAAGACATCTCCTCGTGTTTTACAATTGTATTCCTTGTTTATCAGGCTTGTGTACTTTATTTTATATAAATTTACCATGTCTATGTATAAAATGTAATATTGTTTTAAAATTTAATTTTTGAAAAAAAAAACAATTGCAAAATACAACTATTGATCTGGTCTTTCTCCAATTCTTATACAGCATCCCAACCAAAATGGATAAAAGATGTACTCGTATTGTAGATTCGTGTATCGCAGTAGACTACTTGTGTTTAATGTTATCTAACAATCTTATGCAAAACGATAAACAAATTAACCAGACGGCATAACGATTATCTTCTTTCTGTGTATGAGAGCAGAGAGTGTAAAGTGCTTACATGCAGTTGGGTGGGTGTTACATGTTAATTGGGTGCAATTATGCTCAACACAAAATTACCAACAACAGACATGGAGAACGAAATTCAAATTATATAGTAAACACTACAAGTAACTGCTTTTAAACAATTTCAATCGTTTGAGATACTTTTAATGGGAAAAGCTTCGTTTTTGGTTACAAACTAACAAGTTCTTCTTCTCAACTGCAGTAAAGGAGAGGAATCAAATTTAATTCTTTTCATCTCTTCACATTTGTTTTTTTAATTGTAAAATTTATTCACAAAAGTAGCGTATAGTAGATTAACAATTTCTTCTTTATTTATTTGTAAAAAAAATAATCACCATCACACATGCCATTCTCCGAAAAAAAAAAACAAAAAAAAAAAAAACTACAACTAAGCGTACTATCAACTAAAAGTTATAGATAAAACATTGAACAAATGTTAAAGTTTATTTATTAATTATATTAAATTAACAGTAATCACAATATTTTTATTTTTATTTTTTAAAATTTTTTTCTTTTTTATTATATTCCCTTCTCCAGCATTCGAAATGAACTGTCGCGCGCCGCGCCTTTTTTATAGATTCTATTGTAGTAAATTTCTTTAAACGACCCTTCTCGGTTAGGAATAAAAGAAATAGATCTCGCCGACTATTCGATCAATGATTTGAGTACTTTTCAAGGTACCAACTCTCAAATTTCAACTGTCAAGCGTCATATTCAGGAATGCTAAGTGTCAACCAAAGCCAATGAGACCGTGAGATGATCAATGTCACCGGCTGACAACTGTTAAATGTTGTCGCCATTTAAACTAAAAATTAAAGTCTATGTTTTTATTTAAACAAATTAAAACAAAAAAAAAAGAAAGCATTCAGTCTTGTCCTTACTTTTTGATTGAAAGAAAGTTCACCCACAATTGCAAAATCAAAACAAAAAAAATTAAAAAAAAATTCTATTCTACTGGATAAGGTGTATGGTAAAAGCCCGACCCCCATAGACTGTTAATAGATTCTTGTATTCAAAGTTTGACAAGTGACATTTGTCAGCTGTTAACTGTCAACTGTCACTTACCTCGATCAAAACTGTCAATTTACAATTGATTCATCTGTCAATTGGCTTCGGTTTGAAAGAAAATCCGACTGATACTCGTAAGTCACAGAGAAGACTTTTTTTTTTTTTTTTTTTTTGAAATTCAAAAATAAACAAAAAAAGAAAGAAAATTGACAAAATCCGAAAAAAAAAGAAAAGACTTCACCGAGTTGATGTAGAATTTGGAAAAGGGGAATTTATTGGCAAACACTAGAGAGAGATTATGGTGTGGCTGTCCTAACTCTCAATGCCCCCATGTTTATAACATGCGCCTCACATAATTACCATTTTAAAATGCTTCTTTATTGTTTTTTTTTGTTTCTTCGACAATTCTACTAAACAATAAGAAACAAACGAAAATAAAAATTAATAAAAACTAAATTTCTTATAGATGCATCCCCTTTGTTTGGTTTTGTTTTAGTTTTAGTTTTTCTGTTCGGTTTTTTTTTTTTCATTTTTTTTGGTTTAGACAGGTCCAATATCACTTTGGTATCTGGCGGTCAGGTAATTGGCAGCTTCTGTCATCTGTTCCAGACACTGATAGAGTCCGGATAAATGTCGCCTACATTGTCGTGCCAATTCGGTGGCCTTGTCGGCATTAGCAGCTTTAGCTTGATTCTCACCTTTTTGGCTATTACCACAGTTACCTTCTGATTCAATGCCTGAATCGTTTTCATTGGAGATTTCACTCTCGGAATCACTCAAGTTGCTCACTGATGTGGTGGAGGTCATCGATGCAGTTGAAGGTCGACGATTATGTCCTTTAACTGAGCTAGAGCTAGAGCCTGTTGTTGCTGTTGTTGACGACGATGACGACGACGACGACGACGACGACGTAGAAGAAGAAGATGATGCTGATGACGATGTAGATGATGAGGAGATGTTACTAGAGCTACACCCTGCGGCATTGTTAGCATTCAAATCTGTACTCGAGCTAGACGAATGTACACTTGTGGAATTATCATCAGATGAATTTGTGGTGGTATTTCGTGGAATGCCTTCGTCTTCTTCATCTTCATTAGCATCTGCGTCGCTGCGATTCCAGAGAAGGTCGTTTTTCAGCGCATTCAGCATGCTGTACAAGTTGAACAATTCAGCTGAATTGAGGAATTCATGAATGTTCTTGGAACGTTTCTTGTGCGCTTTACCATTGGCATTGAACGTATTCAACGTCAGTTGATTTGAGGTGGAATTTTTAGTTGGTGCCTGGATGATATCTGTTGAGTCTCCAACCTGAAAACAAAAGAAAGAAAGTAAGAAATAATTAATTAAACAGAACAAACATGACAAATAGAGATGGAATATTAAGAATACGTATTATCAGCACATCGACTGAGTCACAATATGGAGCTTCAGACCAACTTATAACAAAAACAAATCGAATAGAAAGTAGAACCTTAGACTCTATTCCGGAGGTCAAACAAAAATACAGCACTGGCTGCATCTTACCGAACTCTTGAAAACTATGTTTCGGGTCTTTAAATTTGAGCCTTTTCATCCAAGAACGCAGATTAAGTTTCAAAAGCTAGAACAAGGGGACATTTAGGCTACGGTTAGGTTTAGGCTTGGGGCCAGGCTCCGCTAAGAGCTATCCGGAGGACGCTGAATGAAATAATTGAGCAGATTTGGATACAATGATTTAGAATCAAGGACAACAAGTTAAACCTCAAAGCTTCTTTTAACTTTTAAAGCGCAGTATGTTTTCTTTTTTGTGAAGCTGCGACAAGACTCGAATACGACCCGAACAGAGGCCTATAGATATGAACAAGATAGCTTGGTAGTAGAGTTCCATTCGGTACTGAAGATATGAAGAACCCTCTACAGACTATGAGATCAACTCAAATTCCGCTGTCAGACTGAATTATTCATTCAACCTGAGCGGTGAAAATTAAGAGACCCGTCCACCCGACAAAAATGAATTGAGGATAGCAATATCCATGCTTAAGAACAGCAAGGCTGCTGGATCAGACGGGCTACCTGTCGAGCTATTTAAGGCAGTGGGAGTTGACTTGGTAGAGAGCGTGCACCAATTCATTTCAGAGATTTAGTCGGCTGAAACAACGCCTGAAATATGGAACCGTTTCCCCGATTCACAGGAAAGGAGAGATCTCAAAAACTAAGTAACGGGTGGTCCATATAAGGGCTTCTTTTATAATCAAATGCTTTTTCGACATTGACAGCTCTTTCCTGTTTGAAATCTTGACTGTCAGTGAGTACCATACCTCCGCAGAACGAACTGAATCGCTTTGAGCTTGAACAAAGTTGGGAAATATTGCAAAACTATTTCAAAAGTGCGTTTATTGAAAATAAATGTTGGCTGAAATGAAGCACCCACCGCGCCTGCTGTACGCAAGCTTGTGCAAAAAGTTCGTGAGACTAGCTTGCTTGGAGACAACATTCACGGTCCCTGTAGTACGGTACCGACGAGAATGTGGCTGCTGTGGTCGAGAGTGTTCTACTCAATCCAGGAACATCAACTCGTCATCGATCTCAACACTTCACAATTCAACATTTCACATACCAGCCTGATGAGAATTTCTCACAAATCTCTTGGATTATTCCCTTACAAAGTCCAATTGACTCAGCAAATGAAGGCAAATGACCATCCGCTTCGATATCGCTTCTCAACTTCTGTCAGAGTTCGAATTCGACGTCGAATTTGACAGAAAAATCTGGTGATTGTCGAGAAGCAAATGTATCCGCAGAGAGTGAGAGTTTGGAATGGTGGCATCATTGCATCATCATTTTATTTCGGAAATGCTGCTGGGAACGCCTTTCCTCCGTCAACGGTGAGCGCTACAGAGCCATGTTTACCAAATTTTTGTGGGCAGAAATTAAAGACATGGACTTGGACGATTTTTGGTTTCAGAATGATGGCGCGCCATGTCACACAGCCAATTAAACAATCGATCATTCTCACACTAGGTTCGGTAATCGTGTTATCAGACGCTTCCGAGCTGCGATTGTCGGTGGGGTGCCCTTAAAAATCGATGTTATGCGGACAATCCAGAAACGACTCAAGCCCGGGCTATTCGTGGTATAGAGTCAGAAACAGTCAACCAGGTCTTGGAAAACCGAAAGCCGAGGCAGCCACATGAATGGAATCGTATTTCATCTCGAATAAAGCGATAACATACCGACAATAACTGATTTTTGGTTCATTTTGTTTTATTTTTAAAAAGATTTGGACCATCCAAACATATCAACAAGATATGGCACAATCGACAGTTATAACTTTGAGGTAAGTCAGATCCGCTATTAAATCTGATAATGACACCTCCCGAGAAATCAAATAAAGAGTTGGTCTTACCAATCGCTATTTCTTCGGCTTAAGAAGTGAAATGAGTAATAAGGCCTTGTCAAGAAATGTTAAGAAGACTCTAGATAAGGCCCTCATCATTCCAGTCCTGCATTATGGTGCAGAAGTATGGACCGAAAGCGAAATTCTTCGGGTGATTTTTGCTCCCGTGTGGGTTTGGAGGAGGAGATTTAACAGCGAACTATGAGCTGGCCAATAATATTGACTTAGTCAGAAAAAATGCACATTAGTCCCGTAAGATGGATAGGACATGCAGAGCGAATTAACACTAACGCTTCAGCCCAAAGAGTCTTCAATTCTAACCCAGAGAGACAATGTAGCAGGTCACACAAACGGAAGTGGACCTCAACCAACTTGGAGTGCGCAACTAGAGGTAATTACACGAAATCCGCGATAATTGGAGATGCCTATTGGTTGCGACCCTGGACTGTAGCGTCATCTAATGAACGACTGTTTATCTGCTGCTGTATTTGGGAAGCCATTGAGAATAAAAAGCAAAGTACTAGGAAAGCTTTAGAAATATACAAAGCTGCAATACGTTTTCAGTAAACATGGCCGCCAGAAGGTTCTTGCACTTGTTCACTTTGCCTTTCAACGATGTGTAAGTCTCACGATATTCATTGACTGCCATGGGGTTTAACAATATTGCGCATGGAGACAATAAGTGTCAAATTTATCTTCACCATAAAGCTTCGCTCTGTGTAGGACCCTATTCAAGCCTGTTATTACTTCATAAAGAGTTTGAAAGTGCAAGGTTGTATTGATTTAAGTCAGTGGATCGGATACATTGATTTTTCTTTGTGTTCCACGCCACATAAGCCCCGATGAACTTGCTAGATAAGGCTCAGAGAAAAGTTTCGTCACCGGCTTTTGCGTTTTATCCTGACAAGACAAAGCGTATTCTGGTTTTCTCACAGCGGAGTAGATGCTAGGACACTTTTCAACTACCGTGACTAGCAAGAAGCATGGAAAACAAGCCGTATAATCTGGTAAATGTACAGCTTTTTCGGGAATCTGTTTAGTGAATAGCACTGTCCCATCGTATATTTCTTCCCAGCACTCCCAGTGTGAACTAAATGATCGCAAGAGCAGTCACAAAACGATCGGGGCTAGCAATTGAGCCAAATTACAAACAGCTTCTCTATGGATATACATTTTAACCATAAATGCAATTACAGCAGGCCAACTTGACAAAGTTCAAGACTGGTGTACATTCCTCATCGAGCTTGATTGCAGCAGTAGACAAGTGGCATTCTGAGCAATTTTGCTAAAAGTCCTGTTGATTTTAACATTCCTCCAGTCTATATCAAACCCTAGCGAGTTGCTAAAGTTCAACATTGGCTTAGTTAATTACTCTCAGATCAGAGAAAGCGGCATATCCCCCTTTCTCACATCCGATGCCTTCATTGTGTCTGTAATTTTCGGTTTTTTTTAATTGACTAAAACCACTTGCAGTCTCCTTTGAAGGTCACCACGTTACTTGTTTTACGAGTTTGAAATTATTTACGTATTTTGTACTCGTATGGATCAGTGACTTGGAAATGGCAAAGTCGACATGTGAGGTAGTAACCTTAACAGTAGGTCAGACCGATAATTCAAAAGCAATCAACCAAACAAGAAATAATTAATTTAATAAAAAAGGAAAACCAAAAATTCGTATCTTACCTGTCTGTCCATGAGCCTGCACGGTACCAGAATTGTTTCATCCATAACATTAACAGTTTTAACAAATTTCTCCATCACATTAACAATACTGTCTTTCGAGAATTGCTGTTCATCGTGGCGTGCGATACGTCGAAGGCAGTTTCTAAAAAGAAAGGTAAAACATCTAATTAGACTTAGCGTAATCGTTCATATCCAGATACTCTGTACAAAGACTCATTTGAAAAATACTAAAATTAACCAATTCCTGACGAAATATCAGTTTAACCTGAAACATTTGATGGCAAAACCAGTTAGCCGACCGACGACCAGACATGCAACATTGATGGCAGAGCAAAAACCTCAAGCGGGTCTTAAAGTCTTAGAGTCTGATGCGGGATTTTTTTTCTTCTCATCTTTGCGTTGCTTCTGAACATCAAAGTGTGATTAGAATTTTAAATCAGGAAGCAAGTAAGCTCTAACCACAAAGACGACAGCGATGAGAACAATGAGAGCCTAATAAAAGCAAACAGAGACAAGATCGGGCTTACTTATGACTATAAGAGCTCAGCAACTTTTAGAAGGGTGAGACCAAACTTGGTCAGTCGTAGAGTTCATTCATGGAATACCTACTTATCCAAGTTGAGAATATAGTTTTTCATTTATGTAGATGGCCAACAAAACGCGGATATGACGCTAATCGCACTTTTTTGCTTTTATCGCAGTCGATTAACACCCATTGCACATGGGTATCGATCGACTGACGTCACACTAGGAGCCCCTAATGCGTACAGAGAGCAGGTGTCTTTAGTACGTTTTTTTTGGCATAAGAATGAGGATGTAAGTACGAATAAGCTCAGGTGATACTTGATTCTGAGTCATGTCCGTTGAGTTGTAACGGAGATAAGTGAATTCATGTAGCCTGAGGTCTTAGGCAATCCAGATGCTGTGAAGCATGAAAACGATTCAGCAGAAATAATTGATTTCGTCATTTCGAATAACTGAGTTGAGTTGTTGAAGCAACAGTCGTTGTTGGGTTTTTGTTACTGATGTTGTTTGTCGATGATCTAGGGTATTTCATGATTTTTTCAAGTGAGTTTCCAACGTCTCAGCATGAATTGGCAAAACTATTTGAATATGTTTGCGAATTAAGAGGCAATGACTGAGCAGATTTTTTTCTGTTCTTTAGACTAAATTAAATGGAAAGAGGTGTTAAATAGTTGTTGGCGAATCTGATTAGTGATTTGAGAATACAAATGGACTTTGGACAGAGAGCAAAGAGAAAATGTTAAAAGGAGACTGGTTTGGGGATTTTATTTTATTGCTTTGCTGTTGCCAAGGCGGATTCGTGATACAACTTTCAGTTGAATGATAAAATGTATCAGTTATCAGTTCTTTCTTTGCGCTGCAGATAACAGAATGTGCCATCTCATCTCTCACAAAGTTTAACACGATGGTTGATAGCAGAGACCCTTGAGGTAGGCCATATTTTTATCCAAATAAGCGTGTTTGGTCTAATTTGCCGCAATCGACAGCTTTCATGATTTTGTGCGATATTGCGCTAATTTATCGCCAGAGTTCCACATACCAAGGTTCCACATACTTGGTCTTGTCCTCTCAACGCTAGGGCTGAGCTGTGACGTAGATGTGTGTTGAATATAGTGCCACATCCATTCTGTTGAAGAAGTCACATGATAACCCATCTTTTCTGGTACTCATCTGGAATAGTTCTGAAGAGTTGTTACCCATTTGTTACTCCCATCAGTTTTTAGGGTTTACGAATTCAAGCACCGAACTGTATACCTCAAGATGGTTATGCGATGCCTTAAAATCGATGAGTATGTTGAAAAGGAAATCATAACACTTAGTAGAAATATGCTCCTCTTACAATACATAGGATCGACATTTTTGTAAATGCTTACCACTCATTGGATATCGTTCACCCACATTCTATCAGTGATTTGGTGGACTTCCATATTTAAAACTCTCTGCTGCTGAACTATCAAACCCGATAGCTTTATAAATTTTAGCGGTTTGATACCTGCGCCTACTTCTTCTATACTTGGCCGTTGGACGATTTATTCGTTGACTAAAATTGGACGATTTTATTGCAAAATGACTTTTCTATTGAATTGGCGGATGTTGTTTCTATAGTATGTTTGCACCATATTTTGTTGTGACACACTTCCCACGCTGCTCTTGTCATACGCAGATAAAGTAACATAGATTCTTACTTATTTGATGATGTTACGATTTTTTTTTATAATTTGTGCTTGAAATGTTTGCACACAGAGCGGGCGAAGGAAAATCAGGAAGGATGGAAAGAGAGGTACCGGTGAACGTTGGTTTTAAATGTTTGAAGGTTATAATGACTAGGAGAAAAGATCTAGGCAGGGCATTCCATAAGTGAACAGTTGTACAGTTTAGGAACGAATCATGATATTTCAGAGTACGTCCGAAAATGATGAGCATTCATAGCGAGACGGGTGTTACGGTTGAAAGTTTGAAGGGGCGGAATACTGCTGGCTGTTTCTGTGGAGCACTGGTGGTGGAAATAGCGATAAAACAGAGTGAGACACGAGACATTACGTCGGTGTTCGAGGGCGTCCATTGTTTGAGTCTTATCGCACGGTTTTGGATCCGGTCTAGCTGATGCTGAGATGTTTTAGGCGCACCTGACCAGATGTGAGCATTGTACTCCTATTTTGGGCGGATGAATGCCTTATATATTGAGGCCAGATCAGAAGGGGAAAAGTATTTCTTATATCGTTTGGTGACATCGAATATGTGGTCATTCCAAGGTAGTTGTCATTGACACACATACCGAGAATGAAAAGTTTATCGGTTTCGACGATGCAAGTGCAATTCATGGATAATGGCTGGGTGTTTAAACTTCGCTTTAACGACAGTAGACAGAGAGTTTTGGAAGCATTAAATTACACTCTGTTGCTAGTTCCCCAATTGGTTATGCTGTTAATATCGGAATTTAATGAGCTTAACATAAGCTGCCGTACCCCTTCTACAGCCGAAGAGCAGGGACGCGAGTCCGGGAACGAATATCAAAAGCAGAGAGTGTCGGAGACAGAACGGAGCTCTGGGGCACACCAGCATTTCTTTTGTGAATATCAGACTTGAAATCATCCAAGAAAACTTGAATTGAACGTTCCGAAATGTAATTTCCAATCCATTGTAGAAGAGAGTCATAGATCCCAAAGCACGCATTTTCGAGAAAAGAGTCTGATGCCAAACTCTGTCAACTGCTCTTTCTTTCGCCAGACTATGTACGCTTTAGTTCCACTTTTCGGTGTGACATGCCATCAGATCACCAGTGGACTTGTTGCTACGAAAACCGTACTGCCGGTCATTAAAAAGTTTTCGTGTTGCGAGATATTTCATGAGCTGACGGTTTATCAGCGTTTCCATGACCTTTCAAAGAAGGGACATAAGCGCAATGGGTCTGTAGGAGAACAGAGAGGAAGATTCGCCTTTTTAGGGAAGGGCTGGACAAATACTGTTTTCCATCTGCTCGGAAAGAGTCCTAAGGAGTAGGATCGATGGAAAAGCCTACGCAGTGGTTTTGCCAGCGAGGAAGAACACCTCTTCAGAAGAAGGGGAGATATACCATATGGACCAGCGGATTTATGCATGTTGAGATCTTTAAGTACTCTTGCTACTACACGAGTGCGAAAGTGGATTTGTCCCATAGAAGATTCGACGTACGCAAGTGTAGAAGGAGATAAAGCACAATCTGGGAGTGTTGAGCTGGCCGCAAAGTGTGCAGCAAGCAGATTGGCCTTGTCCAAAGAGCTGACAGCTGGAATGTCATAGTAAATGAGCGTTGGGATGGAGGATGAGGCAGCATTTCTAATATTTTTGACGAACAATCAAAAATTGTTACTTCCTTTGGGACATTGCAGTATTTTTTGCCTTAGTTTTGGTCGTACTGGAGTTCCAGGCGCTTAAGAAAGGCGTTGCAGTCATTTCTGGATCGTTTGAACTTTTTTCGGTTTTCCTCTGTCGGGTTGGTCTTGTAGGACCGAAAAAACATTTCACTAACCCTGACAGCCTCTTTACAGTTCGAGTCGCACGTCGTTACGTTATCGAGGAAACATAACGGCCAGTTAAAATTCTTAAAGAAGCTGTTAAGGCCGCTCCAGTTGGTTTTCTCGCATTGCCGTACGGTTCTTTTGGGAATCGTTTCTCGAACTGCGTGGTCAGTGTACGAGAAATTAGCTGATACGACACAATGGTCCGACGAGCCTAGAGGGGAGAGCACATCAACGGTGTACTTACAAGTCCAGGGTGTTGGCGGTATGACTATCAACGTCTGGTATTCCTGTAGGGTCATTTACAAGCTGGGTTAAGTTATTTTCCGCAGCGAACATCTCAAAACACAGTCCTTCGGGTGTTTTCTGTCCAAAATGTTGAAGCCACCCAGAATTGTGATTGAAATCGCCCGTAATTACGATTTCAGTATGAGGATATAGGGATCTAATTCTTTGTATGGAGTCAGACGGCGCGTCAAACTCGTTAAAGGTCGGGTTGCTGCACAGCTTGGGGCTTCTGTAAATAAAGCAGTAGTGGATAATTTTTCCGGATTGGAACAGGGACTACATTGTGGTGGAGTTTGGTAAGCTACATCACTACATAGATGGCGAGACCGCGGTGAAAGAAGAATAATGGCACTAGTTCGTAGCCAGGTAGCTTCAGATCAGAGTGATCTGAGAGGTGTGGGCGGGGATCTATCTGCGTTTCACTAAATGCCAAAAAAGCTGGTCTGCACTTACAGACGTGGTCGTACGCAGAAAAGTGATTATTTTTTAGCACGCGTATATTAGCAATATCCATTGGGTGTTGACGTCAGTAGAGTGTGAGCCCACAGCGAGGAGTCTCTCACTCCTTGTAGTCTCTACATATTCCAAGTGTGATAAGGCGCCCAATATTAAGTCCCTCTTCTTGAGCCATACACGTATTTTAATTTAAGTGCGACACATACCATAATGTGAGCTCTTTTTTCATGATTCCGGGATGGATTTGGATAGATTTTGGGCCGGAGGATTAGAGTTCATTCCCTAAAAAGTTCTAACCATCTAGGACGATGAATTCAGACCAGTTTTTGTAACTTTTCCTCCAAATTCCTTCCATGCAAAAGGCACCAAAACGATTTCTCACACACGGCTTTTCTCTTTGAGCAACCAAAGATGTTTTCTTCTACTTTTGGTAATGTCCACGCTTTCATGTCATGGTAGGGCTGGACCAATAAAGGCCAAATAGTGATTTATTATTTCTACTAATTTTTCAGTTGCCTCCTTACGCCAAAGAAACATCGATTGGCTTCTGATTCTTCGCTTGATTTCGACGTTGTTTGCGTTATGTCGTGCCAGTATTTGAGGATTAAATAGCTCGCTTACTCTAGCGGATTGCTTTTATCGTTTAAGTGGATTTTGGTCAAATGGGCAGAACTGCTGTTGATCGTCACCCACATTGAATTGCTCGTTTTGATGGCGGAATGTGGCTGTACTATTATTCCAATTCGTATCCCTACAGCGTATTTCTTAACTCCATGGCCTCGATCTATCGGAGAAGATGATGTCCGCCCAACTTTATAACTCGTGGAGTTCACAAGCATTTCTAGTCAATCTCGCTGTGATAATCGAGTGAAACCCACAACATTGATACAGCCTCTCTGATGTTCTGTTGAAAATAGCCCTTTAAGTCGTTTATGATTAATGCTGGCAGCCATATTATCTCTCCAGAGTTTTTGGAAGATTTGGTCCGAAGAAGATCTACTAGTCTCCTCTTGGAATTTCAGCCGTTCGACAAACTTTCTCACAATACTCTGAGATATCAGTTTTCGTAGTCCTAGTCAACAATGGCAACTTAAAACGTTCAGATATCCATTTTGTTATACAAAATGGCACTTCCTATCTTTCCCCACATAGCAAGAAACGCTACAGAATTTCATTACATATTTCCGTAAGTAAAGTGGGTCTTAGTACAAACCCATGTGGCATTCCTCGAATACTGGGTTGTGTAGCTCATTGCTGAGTTTTATGACTTATTGTCGGTTTCATAATTGGTATATCCACACTATTATGACAGAGTGTACTTTTTTAACGAGACAGGCCTTACGACACGATATCTGACATTGTCCCATGTTTGTTACTCGTTTTTGGGTCAATTACAACACTCCAAAACTGACAGAGTCTGCTGCTAGCTGGCCGAGAAATGCGTTCTCTGAAACTTTAGCTGAAAATATAGAAGAAGATGTGAGATGTCTCGTAATGGAATCGTTGTCGAAACTCGAATAAAAAAAAAAATAAGAGATGCGGTTACATATTACTACGGAGTAGAACAACTGCAGGTTAAACAAGATTTGAACTTTTACGTTGTGTTTTGAGTTACAGCGTCCGTAACAGTTTTGTGGCCAATTGATGCAGTTTAGGGTTTCTACCTGTGCATAATCGTATTTCTCATTTCCCAAACTTTACAGCACTGATAGGGGAACCGGAACCGAGCTGATGGGGCTCTACAAGTCTCTTGCACCTTTCAACTTGGTATTGCTTGCTCTCTTCGCTTGAGATCTTCTAAAGATTTGCCATTGTCGATTGTAACAAATTCAACCCTTCATATTTCCAAGTTTGATTAAATGGCGAATTTGTTGCAAGTTCCACTTATCCAAACCAAAGTAATCATTCATTTTCCTTACATTACACTCATTAGGCAATCTTATCTAACTTGTTACCTGAGTCAGTTGTTACACAAGTCGCTATCTCTGGCTAAGTGCAGTCAGCTATCTTAATTACCAACTCACACCAGTCTACAAATGAGAATGCGAAAAATCTAACTTTCCACGAAAGCCACAAATTTAACCACAAAGTTCACACCAATTGATCATGCTCACTTGCCAAAGTGATAACACAACAAGTGCTTCGAAGGCAAGTGGAAGTATCTGTGAATGTCCAAACATGTTACTCATCGAATCCATGGGTAAGAAACTTTTCGATATTAGTCACGTTAATGAATCGCCGTAATTGGCTTGGTAGCAGATAAGTAATAAATCAGTACAATCTAATCGTAGGTGGCACAAACGCTATCTGGCGAACATTCCGAAATTGCAAATATTTGCAAGACCATAGATTGGGTGGCAGTCACCTCGTGACATTAGTTGGTCTTACTGGCCAACCTTAACCTCTGATATCGATTGATTTGCCATCATGGAATAGCTTTATTCGGTTTAAGGTGCACATTCACTGTATCGGACGTCCGTTCCGAGTTCCGACTAGTGTGATCCACGGGTCAAAGACATTATAAATATTTAAGTACTGAGCTACAGAATAGTTGAATACTAAGCCGTACCGTACCCTCAATAATGTCTTATTCATGAGGTGTTCGTCGGCTGTCATCCTGTAGGCTAATAAAATTCACTTACTAGAATTTGGCATTGAAGTACGAGTATGTGCATACTCGTATATGGATGTATCTACGCAGTTTAAATCGGTTAGGTTTTCCACTGGCATTGGCACATTTTTACGAGATGACTCCTCGTACCTATCCTGCTTTGTTTTCTACTGTACAATCTGCTGTTTCTGAGAATTTGTTGTGCTCACATACGAGTCTGTAAGTATCACCTGATTAGCTGCGTTTGGTCACTTTCATGTGTTCTTGGCTACGAATCCAAAGCTATTTTTAGGGACAAACAAATTCAGAGATATTTTGTAGATATACGAGTAGTTGATCGAGTGCATGAAGCTTTTAAACAGATGAAACACTTGATGCATTTGGGTCGTTGATCTTTCGAGAGCTTCCTTAATTTTTGGCGCACTGAGAATTCACAGGAAACATTCAGATGACGAGTGATAGTAAATTGGTAAATGAGCGACATTAAGTGATGCTATTGCGGTGAATATATGTATTGAAGAGACAATGAGGTGATTCTTGGGAAATGTTTTCGAAAAGAGACGAAAAAAAATAAAAAAATCGGAAATAGATTAACGTCGTAGTGATTTAGTCTTATACGCTAGCTCTTATATGAGCTATTTTCAGCTTCGATTCGGAATTGGATGTTTATTATGTGGCACTGATGCAAAAATTAGAAAATTCACATCATCTCTGTTGATTTTCGAAAATTAAGACGCAAACAGAAGTGTGAAACAAGTTTCAGTGAATTTTTGTGAGCACAAAAGAAGTGTCATTGCAGATTCCTGAAATTTAATCAACGCCAATCGGAAAAGAAGGCGTAGTTTTTGTGGCAGTTGTAGGTGTTGGGCTCAGGCCAAACACTGCACGTCAATCTTTCGTATATTTGAAATGTCACCGGGATAGGAATTTGACATAAAACGTTTCTCGAATGCTTTCAATAGTGTTTCCACTGGCTTTTCTGTTGCGGCAGCTCTCATAGTTTCCAAACAAAACTGTAACCCGATTCATCTAAAATAGTTGTATTGCCGCTGTCCTGCTGAATTTTATTTTATTTTATTATGCCTGCATTGGCTTTTCAAGATCATAATGAAGAGAAACAATTCAGTTTTGCTCGTCATCTAGGAAAAGACTTCAGCTGAATAGCAAATTTGCGGTGCATTTAGGATTATTTTGAGGAGATACCTTTCAGTGGTGGTTTCGAATTGCTGACAATCTTAAGGAAGGGCCGAATTTGAGCCGCCTAAGTTTGCTGGATCTTTTTCATTTCTGAAATCAGTCCGTGCGGCTGAAGTGTATCCATGAGGCTGAAAATATTATGCCATCGCAACAGTTTAGAACTTTCTCTGTCTTAAAATATCAAAAATAAGAGAAAGAGTAGGTAACTGCAAAGTCCCTTGTGGCACTCCACTTTTATGGTAAATTCATGAGGGGTAGACCAAAACTTTTTAGCTTCTTGGGAGAATTGGATGGCTTGACGGAAAGCCCATTTCTAGTGCACCAGTTGTCAATCACGTCTACGGCTATCGCTACACACGATCCAACAGAGAGTACAATACATCATTTGCATATGCTTGAGCATAGACGTCAAAACTATTGAGAGCGTTAAGAAGTGTATTGACCAACATACACCATAGCGGTGATGCACAGTGCCTCCTTAGGGGCAACTCCTATTTACCCCCGCCATAGCATATTAGCCGAAGTCAGCATCCGCGATTAGTATCCTATTCACCAGAATTGTTTTTATCCACAAAACCAGTGATTGGTCTACGCCGTGTTGTCTGGCCGAGTCACATATGCCGTCAAAAGTTGCGTGGTCGAAAGCATCCTCAATGTCGATGAAAATGCCCAGCACGTATTCCTTCTTGTCTTAGATTCTGTCTACCAGATTTTGAGACGGATTTTCCGCGTTGGTAAGCATATTGCATCTTAGACAGAGAATGCATTCGCATGACAGTTTTGCGCACATAGAGCCTGATCATTATCTTCAAACTCTTCAACATGAAGGAAGTCAGACTTATGGAGCCCTCTTTTCCGATTTTCGGCATGAAAGGCTACTCTCAGTGTTCGGCAGGGTTTCGATATGTATGCCAGTGCTATGCTAGCGTCATATGGCTTAAGAATAAACAAAGACGAATTGATCTTTCTAAGCGCTTTTCACAGCACTGGAAGAATGAATACACCCCGGAGGACAGCATAGAAGTTTCGCAGCACACGGTGATAATTGGTGGCTCCGTATACACTACGGATATTTCCAACCTATAAAACATATATTTCCACGTAAAAGACTAGAAAAAGCGGTTTTAATTGTTTGACTTAAACAGGCCTTTCAGCCTTGTGGATGTTGACTGTCAACGGGTATAGTAACTCGATCATTTGGTGACCAATTTGTAATCAAACTACCATGACACGCGCCAATGCAAATTATTTCCACTGCAGAAGTAAGATTCAAACAAGATCTAGCTCATCAGATTTTATAGGTTTTTATATCTGGATTCACTTTTTAGACGGCGTAAAACTGCGGAGATCACCTTTTGAGCAAAGACGGTCGAATAAGGCGTAGTCAACGCAACGAAGATTTGTAGAACTCTATTGGAGTCACTTGTTATATCGCGTGAAACTGCGGAGATCACCCTTTGAGCAAAGACGATCGAATAAGGCGTAGTCAACGCAACGAAGGCTTGTAGAACTCTACTGGAGTCACTTGTTAGATCGCGTGAAACTACGAGAATCACCTTTTGACCAAAGACGATCGTGTCAAGAGTTGTGGAACTCAATTGGTAAGTGGATTTATGTATGAAAGATCCCACATTTCACACGATTACAAGCCTTTAAATTAAAGTTGTCGATGCAAGTTAGTGCGACTGATCTCATAAATCTCGGTGCAAGATCGATTGACACCTGACACGATCTGCATTTCATCTCCACATCTTAGGAAGTGATCTTGTCACTGTTTGGACTAAGATTATGATATTCGTATTTCGAGGAGCGTTATGGTATTTTTAGTCAAGACATGGCCTTAAGTCCTCGTGAATCGAATCAAGATTGCAATCTTGGTACCAAGGCATATCCATATCCAGAGGTTTAGTTCTGTCTTCTTATAGGGAAGGGAATAATGAGGAGGCTCTCTCATCATTCTTGCTTTCAATTTGTTTTCCATGCAACCGTTTATTACCTCATTCGTCGGGTCAATTAATATCTAAATGATGATGGCAATGCATAATCATAAAAAAAAATCCCCGATTACGACGTATCTTTTGCGTATTTAGCTATTACTTCACAAAATCTCTTACACGTGCAGACCGCGTTATTTAACGAATAATTCACGACTTTTCTCCCTTTTCCATTTATTCAATTTTGTAATAAAAAAAATTTCATAAAATCTTTTCCCGCATAGTGTCAGCGGTGATAGAAACACAAAACCAGTTCTGACAATGACAAGCGGCCAAGATTGCATTGATGTCATTAAATCCAATCAATTGTGATCCCAGAGTTCATTGTATTCCACTTTGTCGCTGGTAGAATTCCACTAGAAACATGAATTTCTGAAAATTTTCCTCTTTACAATCTAAAGAGACATGGAAGGAGGTTGCCAATGCGTACTACGTAATTAGATATACTGTCAAGTTGGCGGATTTGTATGCTAATTACAATTGTATGAAGAATGGAAAATGGAAATTAAAAGATGTAATTATAGTTTGTAGTTTTTATTATAACAGTAAAACGCACTCGTATATCCCTCATGGAAACGGATTTAGGTACGAGTACGAGTATCTGGTCGTCGTCTGTAATTTGAAGGTAATCACCGGACCAAAAACAATTGTTATACGCATGAACCATGAATTGGTACTTTGGAATTTGTGGACTGCATATCGGGTGATTAAAATTCGAGACTGGGAAGACAGTATCACATGTCAACTTTCTCTTGGGCCAGTACACAGAAGAAGTTTGATGAGAGAGTCGGACGCCTGTCAATGACTCTCGTCGATCGTAGTCGTTCGTCGATGTTTTTTTTTTTTTTCAAAAATAGCTGCAGAAGTTGTGGATCTTCTTCACTGGTATTTTTCCAAGCACCCATTTCATCCAGCAGATGACATAAAAATCAATCGATAACCCCAAGTTTCATATTGTGAAAACTCTGTATCTCAGTATCTTATGGAAAATTCCCTTCCAAATGCACGCACAATTCACGTGCATGATTTTCTTGTTTCCCTTCAAAAACCATCATGGTAAATATAAACATGAAAACCTTCCGTTTTCATGCGCCTTTCGCGTGCACGTACCCGTATTATGCCGAAAGACCTACATATTCGTCGACATAGACGAAGAATAATCTAAAGAAGCAAACAAACATAAATAAAAAATCGCCCTAGAATCGCTTTAAGTGAAATTTTAACTTAAAAATAGCTACCAGGAGCAGACAGTGTGAGTAAAAACAAATCGTACGCGCCATTCGGAATAAGTGGGCGTACGCGTAGGAAGGTAACAGAGCAGTTTGCCTAATCGGAATAGAACATCATGTTCGGAAAAGTTAAGGGTGGAAGGAGTAGGTAGTACTCGTATCACTTAATACCACACTTGTTAGGATATCAGTCTGAGTGGTCTGGTCACACACAGAAACTATCGAAATCGATTGTTATCGATGTGGTTATGATGAACTGGGTGCGTTCCATTTTTGTTAATTTTGTTCACGACTTTTTCAAGTGTGTATAACCCGGACACTATCAGGTGATACCGAGTATATCAGGTGATAGTCATGATGAATTTTATTGATTTTCCAAAAGTGGGGTGTCATTTAAAACCAAACAGTCCCTTGGAGTAGTTGCTGGAAAGGTGAAATTTAACTAGGTCTTCGACTGTCCCTGACCAGAATGGTATTGAATCGAAAATCGATTGCTTACTTTTCTCATTGTATTTTAATTGTTTAGCTCGAGGTAGAATTATAGAACTGTTTAACCTGCCATCTATAAAAAATTGGTTTGCGAAATCCCCCAAAATAGGCGTCTAATCCCAATGAGTCAGAGCTCAATTTCTTCCTGCGAGTCGCGTTTTCATGTTGGGGACCAAAAACAAACAAGTCACAGGGCGAGGTTAGAGTAGCACAGTGGATGCGGCAGCAATTTGTGCATGCAATTTTGCAACTACGATTCCAGACGAGTGAGCTGATGCGTTGTCGTGGTGGAACATCGCTTTTTTTCTTTGCCCAATGGGACAATGTCTCTGTGAATTTCTTATCAAATCGGTCTAATAATTTACTGTAGGGCAGTACTACGAGTGAACGTGTTTAATTTCTTCACAAAATCCATGAGGATTATTGCTTTTCATCCGATTTGAGGCTCTTTATCTTGTTCGGAACAGAGCAGATTCCCTTGAGCTCGTTGGTCTCTGTTGTGTAGTAGTGTAGTAATGGATCCAAGCTTCATCAATGATGACGTCTCGATGCAAAAACTCCTGCCGATGTGGCTTAAAGACTCCAAACACTGCTCCGAAGTTGACAACCGTATCCGTTTATTGTTCACGAATCGCGGCACACCCATCGTGCTGACAACTTTTTCATGCTCAACTTACTATATTAAATGTTGATCGCCGTTCCGGATGTTCCTTTGTTCAGCGATCAGCATGATTCATGTCACGGATCTTTTCACTTCTGCCCAGCGGCCTGGGTGGTCAAAAACGAATATCTCACGGTTGCCATAAAGCGTGTTTCAACAAAAGACGTCGAAATATAGACACATGGGGATTATTTATCGAACACAGTATCATCCCAATGGCCGCATTGGCTCTGTTAACAGCCCCTCTCATCCTTTTCTCGAAATTTTTAATCACTCTTTCAAATAAGTGCGGCTCCATTTCGGCGATGGCGCCTTCAATGTTCACTCTCAGAGTTGAAATTGCGGATGGTTGGCGTAGACCTTGCTTTTAACATAACTCTAAAGAAATAAGTCTAACGGTGTTAAGTTTAACAATCTTGCTAGCAAATGGGTGTCTCCGAAACGCGAAATTACGCCAGAAAACATCGTGCGCAATCACTCGATTGTTTCGTGACTTGTATGGCACGGAGCACCATCCTGTTGAAAGTAGAGGTCGTCCATCTCCATATCCTCGATTTCAGGCCTCAAACATTTTTTTATCATGCCCCGGTAGCGCGTTCCATTGACCATAATATCTCCTTCGCCTCAATTTCGAAAAAGTACGGCCCTATTACACCTCAGGTCCATAAATCGCACCAAACAGTTACTTGTTATGGGTGCATTGGCATCTACTGAATCATATGTGAAAGTCGCTAATGTAGAAATGGGCCCTATCCGAAAACACAATTTTCTTGCAAAGATCAGTGTCGGCATGTATGTTTTCCGGGAGCCTATCCGAGAACGCACGTCGATCCTGGTAGCCAGCCAACGTCAGTTCTTCCGTTAATTGGACCTTATACGCATGGAGAGCCTAATCTTTCGTCAGAATTCGGTGTAGTGTGGCAGTGGTCAAACCCCCTAGAACGGTGAGAAATGGATCGTTTGCAACATTTTCCTTTACTACGGCGATATTTTCCATTGAACGTCGGGGGCGAACACCTTTCAACGTCTTCAAATCTTGTACTAATCCCGTTTCTTGGGATTTTTTTCATTATGTTGCACGCACATACGTCTCGGAAGACGGGCTGTAAGGGCTGTACATAGAAAGGACACAAATTCGCTTTTGTTTCTTTGGATCGATATTGCTCTTTTTCTATTGTATCAAAAAACACCAAATAGCAGTTTTATTACAAATGGCTGTCGAATCAAAACTAATTTATGAATCAATCTGAAATTTGGTATGGCGTCGTTCCAAAGACGGTAGTACTCGATGGTGATGCAAACTTTCCTTAGCAACGCAACCTGGCTAGAAAAAGGGGCCATATTGATCCACCCTCGTACTCATGTTTTCGAAGTTTGTCTCACCTCATTCCGGCTGGAAAATTCGAATACTGGCATTACAATTGTACGTGGTTCTGCAAGAGACCTTCTCCTACTGCTTTGTAGCTAAACAAACGCCCAGTTTTATTTTTGTATTCCGGGTGCGATACTCTATTTTTAGCTCAATTTCGTTAGGGAAAATTTTGAACTTCCCCACAAGTTTGGAGGTATCGTTGGTGAAAAGTCGTCTACAAAATGGGCTGTTAATTAGCGAGAAACACTTCAAGTCAAGTCTTGTATTGCCAACTGGTTCGCGTTCATTGTAGAAAGGATTAAAATTCTCTCCTAGTTTGGGGATAAGTCGTTTGTAAACAAAAAAAAAAAATAGTCAACCATTCTCTTGGGACCAACAAATCGAAAGCACATAAGTTTAATATTGCAGGACCAAAACCAGAACCATGTGGTACACCGCTTGCTATTTGGTATTTCTTAGGTTCGTCTTAAGAATCGTACGATGAGCGTTTTTGCAAAAAATATTTGGGTTCTCAGTTCACGAATTGATAATTCCGCACTGCCTCTTTTGAGTACTATTTTCCCTAGTTTCGTCTATAGATGTCATTAGAGTCTTCTTCGATATTGTTAATCGATTGTTTCAGAAATAATAGTGATGAAGATGATGCTAACCAATTTCCAGTGAAGATTATGCACATAATATCGATCCGATCATACAACAACCAAATGGTAGCCGAACGGCAATTTCTATTGAACAATCCAACACAGTTCTTAATGGATCAACATCAAACCGGATTTCTTTGACCACATGGTTAAGGCCCTAACAACGTTTCAATCCTGCTGAAGTTCTGCTGGTATTATGCCACCAAGTCATAGAAATTTGTAGGAAGGGAAGCCACTCAATACGCAAAGTAGTTTTTTGGAATGTAATAGACCTCCTGGTACCTCCAATAAGGTTTTACGATTGTATCTGCGGACATAATCTGTATTACTGATCTCCTCTATAATGATCGCGGTTTGCCTGTCTTAAGACTCTTCGTATTGACCCAACAATCGAATTGGTCTGTGCCCTATGCTCTCCTAGTTATTCGGTACTCATTCGGGCCAAAACAGAAAAGATTCAAAAATCCAACAAGGCGAAAAGTCCTTTATAGACCTTGAGAACGCAACCTTTGTGGTGAAGATAGATGACACTCTCTTAATATCTAATAAAATTTTCTCTATGCAGGCAGACAGGTGCCGCGTACGCTCATGTATGATATCATACATTCGAAGACCATTGTAAGTAGCAAATGCCGACAATAACAGTTGCTTAGCCAACATCGACGCTTTCCCAACACCACTACTCCAAAAATTTGCATCTCTGTGGTGTATAATCCCGCACCAATCTTCGCCTCTCTATTCCTCAGAGACTTTCTAAAATCACCGGATAGATGAAGAAAATAGCAAAAGAAACACCAAACGCAATAGATACCAACCTCTGGACCACAACCAAAACCTTGAACGTAAATTTCAAAAGATTTATATGCGCGAAAATCACAAAAAAAAAATAGAAAAAAAAAAACAAGTTCTCAGCTGTCACTGTCATTTTGGACATAAAACATACAAAGTCGGCAAGGTAGGCCTCAAAAGACGGATGTGAAGACAGAAATCAAACAATAAACGCCATGGTCAGCGGGTTTTTTTTTTCTTATTTTTGTTAATTATTTTACTCTCAACATACGAGAAGGAGAGGGGGCAAGCAAACAGTTTCCAGCAAAGTTCAAAAAAATTATAAATTCCACAAAGAAGGAAGAAAAAACAACGATTGAAGCAATTGAGACGATTCAGATCGATTTAATAACGTTCAAATGACATTACTCGATGACTTTTGACAGATACCCGCATGTTGTATTACTTAAGCTGTCAGCACATTTCGATTTGACAGAAAAAATTAGCTTTTACCATGCTCGTGTTTGAACCTAATCATCGTTAATTTGATTTATCGATGTTGATTCTCTGTTGGTTGATTGGTTCACTTTGTAAACGACCTGAAGGTTTCAGTGTCTTAACAATCTTTACCCACTATTGCTGTCATGGATGATGGTAGGGTTTGAAAGTCAATTAACACTATCCATGCTTAGGTGTGTGTTTGTCATTCTTTTATCACATTGTCTATACACTGGCAGATGAGCTGATTACGAGCAAAGAGTGGGTGGTTTTTCAAGAAAATATATATCACAAGCAGACGCATTCGTGTTAGTTCTTTTTGGGCTGTCAAATGGACAGTTGCTGAATGTAAATGTCAACAACGAAATCAACAGGTGGCTTTGCTGACAGCCTCAATTGATCATCCAACAAGCGTTGTCTTTTTTTTTGGAAATAAAACGACTTAAAGGCGGAAATATCATTGAAAATTGAATCTCATTAAGAAACGACCGATCGAGAGCCTGTTTTGCATATGTCCGATGGCAATGTTATTCTGGTTTCTGATTCGTAAATTTTCATGACAGAATGAAAGGTGTTGCAGAGTTTGAATGACATTTGAGAACTGTCAGTTCCTATTGATTGACACAATTGTAACAGATGATTCCTTGGACAGTGACTGACCGACACTCAGCTTTGAATGGGTTTCCTTTCTGTCAAAACAAACATCGGACACACTTCTGAATTAACAGTTCTCAATTTAAAGTAAATAACTTGTTTCCTGGAACAATTGAAGCCTTTCTGCCATACCCATGCATCAGTCACAGAATGACATATCAAAACCTAGAAGTCAAACCTTAAGACAGACAGAAAAGATGACACTCTGTCATGTGACTTCTTTAACATCATACTTAAAAGAATTGTGCGGAACTAAGAAGCGAACACCGGAGGCACAACCTTTCAAAAGTCTGTGAAAATACTGGCGTACGCCAATGATATTGACATAATTGGCAGAACTCAGCTCGTTGTCACAGGTGCGTTCGCTAGTATTCAACGTAAGCTGTCAAAATGTGGTAAATGAGGCAAGACCAGGTATATGCTGTCAACAAGAAGGGTGTGTCCCTTCGACGAATTGGTGCGAACATCGCTGTCGGCAGCTATAACTTTAAGGGGTTTTGTATAACTTGCCTCTGCTAAAACGAAGAATCACCCTTACCTCTGTTTCTTTGAGCTAAGAAGCCAATGGAAAGTGAGGCTCTATCCCGAACAACTAGGGAGACTCATTATAAGACCTTGATCGTTTCAGCACTACTTCATGGATCTGAAGCATGAACTCTATCGAAAGTGGATGAAGATTTCCCCAATCGTTTCAAGAACAAATTTTTTCATAAGATATTCGGTCCCGTTTGCGATGATGTGCTTTTAACGACAAACTACACAAGCTATACAGCGATATCGATCTAGTCAGGCATGGCTAGGCCATTATGAGAGAATAGACACCAATCCTCCGGTCCGCAGAGTCTTCAAATCTAACTCGGAGGGCAAACCAGTAGGGGAAGACGTCGCCTTGGGTGGCGCGCATAAGCAAAGGGTGACCAAATAACAACGATAGGAAAAAAAATGGTGTGAGATATAAAATCGATTCTGGCTTTGTTTTGAAGCTACGTTCATGCCGTTATGTGTGGAATAGCACATCATTCAAATGGCCGCCTCTACTTCGCTGGCAGTGCTTCAAGCGATCGGTTCAATTTTTGATGACTCGGCCCAATATGTGTGGCGTTATTCCGGCAATAGCGTGTCGAATGTTGACCTCGAGCTCGTCCAAAGTGGTTGGCTTGCTAGCGTAAACTAAGAACTTGTAGCCCCAGGGAAAATAATCGAGTGGTGTCAAATCGCACGATCGTGGCCGCCAATTGATGAACGCTTGCCGTGATATGACCCAGTCACCAGATTTGTCCTTCACAACTTAGAGCGTTGCATCGCCTGTATGGCATGTAGCGCTGTCTTGTTGGAACCAGAGCTCGGATATATCGATGTTGTCAAGCTCTCACTACAGAAAGTCTGTGTCTCCTTCCTCATTTCGAAAGAATCGAAAGAAATAAGGTCCGAGGATGACGCCATGCCATAAACCGCACCAAACAGTCAATCTTTGTGGATGCATTGATGATTGGCCTCGCTCAAATAATGGTAATTTTGCTTGTTGACATAGCTGCTGAGGCGAAAATGGGCCTCGTCCGAGAAGACGATTTTTTGGCCAAAATCCGGATCTCCGGTCAACATTTCCAGTCCCCAATTAGCGAACTCACGGGCGCGTCGGGCTTCAATTCATTCTTGCGTTAGCACAATTTTATACAAATGTAGGCCCAAATCCAACCGCAATATAAACCTGGTTGACTCTCTGGCGATGCACAATCCAGCTGATTGGCTCCGAATCGACATTTCTGGGTCTTCTTCGATACTAGCCGCTATGTTTCATTTCAATTTCTGTCTGTACTCACGCTCAAACTTTTCCACGGTGCGACGAATGTCTGCACACTGAAGCCATACTGACGACCGACCTCACGACGAAATTCAGGCGTAAAACGATGCATGATGAAATGTCAAACCTTACTGAATATTTTGGCAGCAGGATGTAATTGGTAACTTTGACAGCTGCTGAAACATAACAATTGGAAAAACTATCATTGCTATCTGGTCACCCTATAGAAGGGGACCTCAATCGACTTGGAGTGTGCAACTGGAGGTATTTAGCTAAAGATCGGGCTAACTGGAAAGGCTCGTTAGTTGAGGTTCACCTCAAACTGTAGCGCTGCCTATGCAAGACAGCAGGGTTTGCTTATTGCTTCAAAGCCGACTTGTCATGGCGCTTTGTTTGTCGTTGCGGAAAGGCTTAAGAGTAAGAGACCCTAACGTTCTCAAAAGGTTCGAGCGAAACTTCCACATTGAATAGATGTGGGAGGCAAACGATCTCTGTAAATAGTTTAACAACACTTAGGGTTTATCCGTGATCTTTCCGACGTTTTCTTGGGGTCACAATCAGCACACATGAAAAAAAAACTTTGCCGATTTAGACACTGAGCTGGTGGTTACTAGATCTTTAGATTCCGGTGACTTATGTGGCTTCGGCAGAGTGACTAGACAGCACCGGTCCGTTGCGCTTAAGCCCCGTCGAAATAGACAGAGCGTTGGTTAGAGTGGTACTTGACTCAAGAAACCAAAAACTTTGAAATCAAAAAAGGACTGAGGTAGACGCATTGAGACCACAGATTTAGTCGACAGCGGCGGCTATTTAAAGCAAAACTTTGCCAGATGTCACCGCTGCACATTGTTTGCTCCTTTTCTATTATGTCTCCATCATAGCCAACAGAAAGGTGTATGGTACTTCTGCTGATGACTTTTCTAGCGGTTCTGCGGATCTTCTTCTGGATGGTATTCGAGTAAAACCGATGCTCATTGGATGTCATTGGCAAATGTAAGTCATCTCTGAACGAAAAAAAACGACAAAGACACTGCTTACTCCTCTTTAACGAAGAATCGGAAAGGCTAACCGTGACAACTGTCTAGACGATGCAAAGTCTAGAGATGATTCGCCAAAACGCGGGCAAGCCAAACGAATGCTTCATCAAGCCCTTTTAAGACCAGCCGCACTCTCGTGTTCCTTGTTTGGGTTACACATAAGGCTGCAGATGGTAGGAGTTTATGCTTGTGTTCAGTACGGACTATGTAAGACAACTTGAGGGCGTCTCTTGTAAAATTGAAGACCAAATAGTGTACAAGAACAAACCAAGAACTAAAGTTTGTTGATGATTATTGGATCTATGACAACTTAACTCAGGCTAAACCGTTATATAAAACAACTTTACTTCTGTCAAACCTTTAAGGGTTCTCTTTCATTTTTCATACGTCCACCTGTCAAATGTCAAACGTACTGCAGGCCTAACCTAGCCCAAAACCAAAAGAACTTTCCATCAAACAATAGAAATGACGACACAACTACGATACAGAAAAAACGTCACCCACAATGACCCAACACCACCAGCATACAACATGACGGTAATTTTCCACAAAATCAAATTCAAATTTCTTTGCCAGCAAACGTCATCCTAATTTGCATTTTGTCTGGTAACTCTCTTTACAAACAAACCCAACGTAGAGCATTTCCACATTTACGCACACCACACGACATTGACAACAATCCAACCGAACAGAACAAAAGAAAATATCAGCTGATGTTTTTGTATCGATTTTCCCTTCAAATGGCGGCACCGAAAAAAGAGAACACAAAAGAAAGGGAGCAAAAAACCCGGTTACCAGTATTCTCCCTACCCATCACCTCATCAGTAACCCCCCACTCTCCGAAAACCCTCTTGAATCTTGATCAAACTAACAGAACGAACGGAAACTACTTACAAAAGCAAAACGCGAAAGCAGCAGCGGCAGCAGCAGCAGCAAAAAGTAAAAATTGTATTTCGTTTAGAGAAATGCAAGAACCACGCCACATTTTCAACCAATCACAAGTTGACTTTTCCTCATTCATTCCCCCCCTGTTCATGACAACTAATGGACAAAAGCTAATGCCAAGCACACTTTGCGCGAACACTGTACCGGCAATTTTGGGGTTAAATTGTGTGAATATCAGAGATGGTACGAGTACAAATATGGCAGAGTGACGTCGGAAAAGGAATTCTACATATTGGGAACTGTACATAGGGTTGCCGTTAGAAAAAATGCCAAAGTTTGCAAAAAAAAATAAGATGCTTGTCAACAAATGAAAACTTACACAATTCAACTATCAATTCATCGAATATGTCAAATCTGTCAGCAATTCTGAACACTGTGATTAATGACCCAATACCGTTGTTAGATTCAAGACCGGCTTCAATATATCTACTCGTATCAAAGCCGAAAAAAATCTGTCACTTTGACAACTAAATGACAAATGTGAAATTTAGCAATACGGCAACCCTAACCTCAGTTAATTCTTGCCCAAAAGAGAATTTCTGACATGCGCGTAACAAAACAGTTATACAAAGGCAAAAATCTGTTAGAAAAGGGGAATCGTGCACGGGGCTTTAGATACTTTTCACTCTGAATTTTGGGATAGGCTGTGGATGAGAACAGGCACATGGCGTGATACCGAAATGACGTCATGATGACTTTAATTGCACTATACTCGCATAGCTATAGTTGTCTGTTGGCCCAGAGGGTTGGTTGGTTGGTTGGTTGCTTAGTTGTGTTGCGATGGCGTAATTACGAAAAAAAAAACATCAAAAAGAGGGTGTTGGCGCGACTTCCTTAGATAGAGACTTTTGGAGACGATAATCCGTCCCGGAATGTTAAGTATTCGAATGCTTAGTCATTAGAAAAATACTCGTAAATGTAAAGAAGCACGAGTATAAGGTTCGGTGTTCTGACGTAAAGAAACGTCAAACCGGTAGACCGTTCATACTATTCTTAGGAAAAAAAATGTTTTACTGTTCTCTGACATTGAACTTGGGTGTGAGTATGTATTGTTTTGAGGGTGGTGGCGGCTCAGCATACTGAGTCATTTCCTACCTCTGATTGCATAATACAAGAATTGTTTTTTCCTGCCTTTTTGACGAGAGTTTCTTCCTTTTAGGTAGACGATAAGTTTTGACACATGCGTTTTGTCACAAGGAAATAAGGTCGATTTAGCATATGACATTTTGGTGTGAAAATTACATGCGCAACATCAATTTTTGGGGGTGGCTTTCCAAGAAGGTGTAGGTATATCCATACAAAATTCATACAATTTAATTTATTACGACGGAATTAACGTTTTTAGACAAACGATCATCAATCAAATGTCAAAATCTTTGTCTTTCCTAAGCGTCAAGTGTCACTGTAGATGAAATTTTCATCCATTTTTCATGCATACTTATAAATTCATCGAGGAGCAGACACGTCATTGGTAAGTGTCAATGGAATTTCACATGAGTATTCGAAGAACAATTTTTCAAATGTCTAAAAGCGACGACAAGTGTCATAATGAACGACATTTTGAATCATTTCATAACTTGGCAGTCGATTCCACTCGCTAGACACGTGAATACGAAACGTCATGACTTTAAATCATAGGAACTAAGCAATTAACTCTCAGTTCAGGGGAGAATCGAACTGCAGCCCACAATTGATTTAAAAGCAAGTTCATATCGTTGCAGCTTAATCCCTCTGTAATCAGTGAGATAAGTGACATCAGTGACGACCATGAGAGCAGGCCAGAATCGATCCGCTATGGTCGCATTGGGTCCATAGTTCTTATGCATGCTCCTTTCCTAACCAAGAGTCCTAAATTTTTAGTAATCAAAACGGTGGAAGACAGTTTAAGATATATTTAACAGATCGGGTGTCCTCATGGTTCTTTGGTGAGAAAATATGCTGGACTGACGCCATTTGGGGCATGTCATGGGGCTTTAGATGACAGGTACGGTGCGCCTTAACCAAGAGATCTGCATTTAGCACGGTCTTTCGCTAATCGTGTCCAGTTTGCCGCACCATATATTCAGAGTTTCCTTTCCAATTGAGACCGTCAGCTAAGGCGCGGTGCTTCATTTTAATTTCATAGATTATTCTGAGCGCACCTTTTACGAAGATGGCTAACTGCCTTTGAGGTTTCTCTAGACGCATCACATTCCTTTCTTTCAGCAGCAGATTAGGATACTGTGTATGGATATGACTTCTACCTGTAGCTGTAAATACTCAGAAGATAGCCCTTGATTGGAGACTTAATCTAGAGTCTCGGTAGCAGATCCTTACCCTAGCACAAAACTCGTATTTCCTAGCATTTCTGCAATATAATAGCCACGGCAGCCCCAGACCTCAACCGCGTAGCAGGTTCGTATGGATTTGACGATACTCTGGGCCAGAGCGTTGATGTTAAATCACTCAGCATGTTCTAGTTATCGAAGCCGCTGAATTCTAGTCCAACTGATAAGGCCAATGACGCTGTATAACATACATACTTTGCTGCTACTATATCTTCTTGACAAAATTGCGTTTTTTTAGACGGGACCAGACCGAAAGTCAGACGAAAATCTTTCCTCTCAACTAATAGCATTCTCATCCATTTTAGATAAAGTTCGTGTTGTCGCCTCATATACCTACAGTTGGGCTGGGACAATAAGGGTTCTATTCAATGCTTTCCTAGTTGTATGTGAGATTGAACACAACCGCTGTTAACTTTCTTTTTCTCTTTATACTTATCCAGGCAACTTCCGTGCATACAAAGCACTCATAGCTGCTCAGTACTCTGCGGTGAAAGAGTGAAAGTGAAAGTGGCCAAAGATTTTGTTTTTGGCGAAAAAAATAAAACTTCGGAGTTCCTCAACAAGTTCCCAAGTCCCCAAGTGCCTGCAATTCGAAACATCTGACGGCAAGAAACTCAGTGAAAACAATGCCATCGCTTACTTTCGGGTCAATCAACAATTACGCGGTTCCAATGAATACCGAGTAACAACAGGCCTTAGTTCAACAGTGGATGTACTTGCTGAGAGTGAGATTGTACCCGTTCTCATGCTCCTGGGTGTTCCCTCTGTTGGGCATCATGCCATTTTCCAAGAATAGAACCGCTAAGGATGATGTCGCCGCTATCTTTACGATACTTAAGACACAATTGCTCGAATCCACTTATTTAGTGGGTGAGCGCATCACTCTGGTCGATTTCGTTTTATTCACCAATTTGTTTCATTTGTACCAGTATGTGCTGGAGCCATCTCTTCGTACGTCCTATGGCAATCTCAACAGATGGCTCCACACAATCCTCAATCAGCCACAGGTTCAAACCGTCCTCAAGCCTTCGTCCTTTGATCCTAATAAATACGCCGATTTTTTTCTTGCAAAACTGGTGCTGGTGCTAATGGCGGTGCCGGCTTTGCCAAGACGAGAAAAAACGGTAGGAAAAGAATCCAGCTCCAAGGAAGGAACCAGAAAAAAAAAAGAAGAATTCCTCATTTACCTTCTTACCA
The DNA here is from genome assembly GCA_963966105.1 of Volucella zonaria. NCBI lineage: Eukaryota > Metazoa > Arthropoda > Insecta > Diptera > Syrphidae > Volucella > Volucella zonaria. The sequence goes on from OZ014531.1 coordinate 190,406,631, forward strand.
CAAAGAAACAGCGATTGACAAGAATGTTTCTTCTCTTGATCTCTAATTTTGTAATTTTTAAATTTACAAGGGAATCCAGGTAAGCAGAGTCTTTTGTAGCTTTCTGTCGTGGCGTACTGCCAGAGCCGTTGATTTTGGGTGTCCTTTCTTATCGCCAGCATATAAAGGGTGTTTTTTTTTTTAGAGGTTTGGTTTTTAAACTGGCAGCACTGTTTCTACAGATTGTCAATTTGACAGTTGAAATTGGATTTGTGGTCAGTACGTTGTTGCCATTCACAACGTGTACAAATTGTGCAAACTTATTTTGAAAACCATGGTTCGGGTCGCCAAACTTATCGTGCGCTACGTCCATTTTAGGGTCGACATAATCGTCCATCTGAGCATTCGGAACACGATGAATCATTTTCGCACCACGTACGCTCTAGTGGATAATACTCGTACGCATCCCCAAAGACGACAAATAGTGCGAACAGAAGAAGTTATTGCCGTTATGGAGCGCAGTGTTAAGGAGAATCCGAATGAGTCGATTCGTCATCGTGCACAGCAGTTGGAGCTAAACCCATCCACTTTTACGGAAAGATCTTGGCTTAAAAGCTTGAAACCGCGTGACCATTATACCTGTACGCGTCGTAGGTTCGGTGAATGGGCCGAAAACATGATTCAGCTTGATCCTCATTTTCAACGCGAAATTCTATTCTCCGATGAGGACCATTTTGGGTTAAATGGATATGTACGAGTAAACAAGTAAAATTGCCGAATTTGGAGTGGAGGAAACCCAGAAGCCTTTGTCGAGACGCCCTTACCACCATTAAAACTCACTGTTTGGTGTGCTTTATGGGCTGGCGGAATCATAGGCCCATATTTCTTTATCGTCAATGGAGAGCGCTATAGAAACATGACTTCTTCGCTCCTCAGTTGAATGGCTTTGACGTGACAGAACTTTGGTTTCAACAAGATGGCGCAACATGCCACACGGCGCGCGACACCATCAATTTATTACGGGAAACATTTGCTGAGCGCATAATTTCGCGTAATGGACTAGTGAACTGGCCTCCATGATCCTGTGATCTCACACCTTTAGATTACTTTCTTTGGGGGTATGTGAAGTCACTAGTCTATGCCGATAAACCAGAGACGTTGGACGATTTGGAAGCTAACATTCGCTGTGTTATTGCTGATATACGGCTCCAGTTGCTCGATAAAGTTGTCGAAAATTGGACTTTACGATTGCGCTCCATTCGAGCTAGCCGTGGCGCGTATATGCCAGGTAACATACTTAAGCACTAATGGCATAAAATTATCTATTAAATAAAGCTAATACCATAGACATTCACATTAGCTTCATGTGTTTTATTTCATATTGAATTTGCATACCTCTAAAAAAAAAACACCCTTTACATATGGGTGCTGTGCTCTACCATTACACCTATTCGCTCGGCTCGCTCCTGTGACAATTCGCTAAATTCTTCCCCTAATGTCAGTGTCGTCAGTTGGCGTATACTAGCTGTTGTACCGACCTTCAAAATACTCGTATTGTGCATCTGATATTGAGTGAATCACATGAGAGCTCGTTATCTTATCGAAAACCGCTTTTGACATCAAATACCTCGATGGTGTTATTAGCTACTGCTATGGAGCAGCCATCTTTCTCTATTACCATCCTACGCGGACGAGTTTAGCAGGAAGTCAAAAGTTCACATGGCTCTATATAGCCCGACTCAATGGATACTGTCATATGCTTCCTTAACCAAGTGATGGGTATCGATTTAAAGTTGTTGGGTCTGTCCAAGATCTTGCCGTAGGGTCAATATCTGGCTGATGGTAAGCTTACCAATCCTGAAACCATACTAATAAGAATCTACCTGATTGCTGATATAGGGTTTCGAACGTTCACAAATTACGAGTATGTTAGATAGAATCTTGGGCACGATACTAAGAAGACTAATTCTTCTATAGTCCGCTTGACGATCAGGGAGGTGATGCCAGAATTCCATTCACTGGCATACTTAATCGATCGCAGCTGCTTTAGGTAATCCATCTGCTCCTGCAGCCTTATTGGTCTTTCTGTCATATTATCTTGAGTGATTTGTGACTTTTGACCTCGCTATTTTTAGACAACTGGACAAACTTATATTCTCTGGTTAGAGAAGTTATGATCGGTGAGCTAAGCCCATAAGAATTGAGTGATATAAACTATTAAGGGTCACAGGCGGTGTAATATTCTAGGAATGGGACGTTAATATTCAATGATGATCGACACTGAAAGATCACAGGGTCATAGATTGTTCCCCGAAGTTTTGGAATCAAATATGAAATGAAACTCGCTTAAGCCACCCTAGGGTTTACAGGGCAAATTTATACCCCTGTGTCCCTTTTTGTAATCTCTTTTTTAGATTCCGGATCGATCTGCCTTGTATTTGAATGATCTAATAGGAATAAGTGATCGCCACTGGAGAGTGGCTTAGAATTTATGATCGATTCTAGATTGATCTGGCTTAAAGTGAAATGATCTGACAATACATAGAAAAATGATCGTGGAATCTCTGATCGTGGCAGTCGATTTGATGGCATGCCGTCTTAATTTCGGATTCCGGTCTCGCCTGGCTTATTCTGAAATGATCCTACAATCGCAGACGATCGATACCTGGAAGACGGCTTGAAATTTATTGTCTTTCACAAGATTTGTTACTTGAGAACTGCATGATCCCACAATTGAATTCCAATTACGAGTACCTCACGCATCAAGAGGTATTCAAACATTGACAAATTATCTCCCGGTCAATTGACGTTCTAGATTCTCCTAAAATGTTGGCATTTGTATCATCAATTTCGCAAGATTTATATGTATCCGTGAAGTTATGCAAAACTCCCACGATCTTCATCGATCAATGCCATGTGAGGAGCGAATTAGCTGGCCTCTGTCCAACTAGCTACCCAGCACCTGAGAATTTCGCAAAAGATCGTACTACGTCACCAAAACCCGGGAAGGGCTGGCTGAATATTCGCGATCATTATTTTCGCAATATTTAGGTATACAGGGTGCTGGGTCACTTAAATTAAAGATGAGGGTTATCGTTCAAAAGTCTCTCTCTCTCTCTCTCTGAATCAGTGTCGGAGATGACAGCAAACACTTGTGCACCTTCCAAAGCACCTATCTGTCTGATCGTTACCCAATTTAAACAAAACAGCAAAGACGCGTCAGTTGAATCTCTATGAATGTGTGAGTTTATACGATAATCTACAGAGAACACATAAGCGACAGAGCCATGAGACAACGCAGCCATCCATGATCGGTCCACGGTATTACGCAATCATGACTCGCCAGGGGTAAGTGGCAACGACAGCAAGTAACAGTGACGACGCAAAGCTGCCGCGAACAGCAGCGCACCAGCAGCGAGCAAGATTAAAATGCTCTGCGATTATTTTTACTCGCGTTTGCTTCGTCTTTTCTGCTATGTTCTTGTTGTTGTTTTGGTTGCGTTTCACATTTTGCACATTTTTTTCATCTCCATCGTACATACTCGTACGTACATATCTAGCTGACCCTGGTGATGGTTTTTATCAACGCGTGAGTTAGCTAGAGCGTCGCAGCTCCTATTGCTGCATGCGCTTACATAAAAAAACAAAAAGCTCTACGAAAGGTGGGATAAAATAATGATCATTCGCTGAATCGATTCCACCTAAGCACAAATACCAGCTAAGGTGGTGGTCAAAACAAAGAAACACCAATAAAGACGACCAAAGCAAGAAATGAGCAAAAGAGGAGCGTACAATTCGCGCCAGTGGCTGTTTCCCGTGATATTTATTTCATGTTGCGCTCGCTGAATGTTGCTGAATTTTGCTGAATAATGCTTAATATTGCCGAATCTTTTGCGAAATACGTTTCGCATAATTTTATTATTTATCTGCGTCTCCGTTTTGGTGTGAAGAAAACAAATTAGTAAGGCAAACACGAAAAAATCATTTCAAAATACAATGTGAAGTAGTCAAAACAATGGTGACTTGGAAGTTAGGAGATCTGGGGGATAGGTGAATTGTGATTTGCTGTTACATGGACAGCTCTTGTTTTTTGGAACAATAAATGTCGGGCAATATAAGGCAATTTAAGACACTGCCAAAGACATAACGACGCATTTCGCTCGCAAATATCCACCGGGATGGGAGTAGCTAGCTATTCTGATATAATTTATGGCGAAAATAAAACGTTTCTAATTTACAACCGAATGACGAAATATAAATGAACAAAAATGTTCTGATGAAGTCATCGACTGTAAGAGGACGCATACCAATCTGTAGGATTGAAAACTTTGCCCGAAAATAATTAAATAATCTTTTTATAGTAGAAACAGAGCTGATTATGAGCTCAGTGGCGTCAAGAGATCTAGATGATGGCCATATACATGAAACAGAACATTTGAAACTAGGTGCCGAAATACAGAAGCAGCTTTGGTGGATGGGGCAAGTGACCTCTGCGTGCCCCCCCATCATCTAATTTTAGGACTTATGATCGCATGATCATTCATTCATTCACTTGTTCGCTCACTTAGCATGGGTTAATGACTGAGGCAACCTTAAAACCTTTAGAAGCTGTAACAACGAGAAGTACTTCTTGGTGGATCCCATTCGAATGTGAGAATCATAAATTGAATCGGCCTCGAAACGTCACAGCCCCTTCTCGACCAATGTCGATTCGACAATAGTTAGTCTGTACATTTCTTTCAAAACCACTGTTCAATGTCGCATTCAAAACAGCGATCGTGTCAACTTCAGATACAAATTAGAGGGTAACATAAATCACCGTTTTCAATTATCAAAATTTTTAGTAAACACCTGCTAGATGATTCAACTTTAACTATCATGTTGACTGACACATTTAGAACCATTTCCTTGGTATGATTAATGTTCGGCTATAACTCGGAATAATTTTATTTCCTTGACGCAAACTAGGTCATGGGTTACCGACTTTATTACAAGACCATACAGTCGTACATGAATATAATTTTTTCAGTGGATAAATTGCCACTTAAACGGAATTGAATCTGACCTTTAGAATAGAGAGTAAATTTATTAATTTATATTTGTTATCTGCCGTCAGTTTGGAGGGTCAGTTCTAGTATTTTAGAATGTTTAGGTCAACTAAAGTGAAGTGGTTCACCCTCCTTTGGACATTTTAATCAGATTCTAAAACTTGTACGTATCCACCTTGATTCCATGTCCTAATTTCCCTTACCCTTAAAATGCTTGCACACAGCGCGGGCGAAGGAAAATCAGGGAGGATGGAAAGAAAGGTACCGGTGAAAGCTGGTTTTAAATGTCTGAAGTTTATAATGACTAGGAAATAAAGAGCTAGGCAGGGCACTCCATCACTCCATTACGATATTTCTTTATTTCATAGGCAATCCTAGATGTGTTAGAAAGATATTAGTGTCAGAGTCGCTCCTCTGAAGAAATCCATTGTAACCTCGGAAAATGAGGTAGTCTCCTGTTTAAGTTTCGTCGCCTTTCATTTAGTAGAATCTATGATATTTGCGGGATCTAATCATCACGGTGTAAACAGGTATGTTGATCGCACGATCTTAAGCAATATTTAAGTCTGAAATACAAAGTACAGTGTGTTTGAAAGCGTATCGTTTATAAGAAAACAGCTTAGGCAAACAAAATTATTAATTTTAAAGACATTTCTTTAATACGCAAAGTGCTTAGTACATTTCCAGTCTTCTTCATTCCCAATTGTTGGCTCACACCTTTGCTAAAAATTTGCAGCCAATTAAAATTATTTTTAAAGGCAGTTTAAGCACGTGTCCTTACATCTATTATTCTGTTCTGATCCTCTGCTTTATAAATCCCCAGGAATTTGCAATCGTCTTGGCATCTGGAGACTGGTATGACCAATCCAGCACATCGACGTCATTTTCGTCTTCAAAGTCCTGATAGATACGATTACGATGTGTCGAATTGTTGGAATCTCCGTTTCCTCGTCCATATAGCATTTTACTGGATGTCAACAATCCTTTTTTCTACAGTTGCGTCATTCTTTGAGCATCAAGATTCACGGTGAAGGCCAACAATTTTCCGGGATGTTACTCTGTTGTCTGGATCACAGTTTCACACGTCTCAAGGGTTTGCTATTTAGAAAAATTAAGCTTCGCCAAGGAAAATAATTTTGATCCAATTCGTAGGTTTTTAACGGTGAGTCCATTCAAGTGTTTCTCGGTAAACAAAGCCTTTTCCACAACGACTTTGTAATTTAAATCATTTCTCGGATAATTTTGCGAATACCAAAGATGGAACCTCGTGACCGATTTCTAATAAGATTCGCCTTGTTTTTCTCAGGTTAACCTAGCTACGAGAGTAGGCTCAGAAGTACCCACAAACACAAACAATTTGGGAAAAAGTATTTTTATTTCTCTACGTAGTCTTCTTTTAGCTTCTCCCAGCGACGTTCAATAGCTTCGAGACCCTGTTTATAGTGAGAATCGTCGAGCTCCTTTAAATAGTCATCAACTGCAGACTCCATGCCTTTACTGTTGGCAAATCTTTTACCACCGAGCCATTTTTTTCAAATTCGGAAATAGAAAATAGTCCGAGGGGGCTAAATCTGGCGGATAGGGTGCATGTGGAACCAACCCGAACTTTATTTTGGCCATCGCGATGACGCATGAGTGAACTGGTGCATTGTCATGATGAAACCAAACTTTTTTCCCCGCCGTTTTTTCTTGATTTTATCTTTCAAACGCTGCAATAAATTCGGATAATACACGCCGTTGATCGTTCTTCCTTTCTGAAGATAATCAATGCAAACGCCATGACCTTGCCTGCATATGGAACTGTCTTCGCCATCTTTGGAGCCAATTGTCTAATTTGAGTCCATTGTTTTCACTGTTAATTTGTCTCGGGTGTGAAGTGATGGACCATGGTTATGAGTCGACGCAAAAACGCGGCTTTATTGATATGAAACTTCGCCAAACCCGCGATTGAAACATCCTCACGACGCTATTTTTGTTCCATTGTGAGTAATCGTGGCATCCATCCTGCGCACAGCTTTCTCATGTCCAATTTTTCACTCAACATGCGATGTACAGCGCTTTTTGAAATGCGCTCATTTTGTGGTTTTTTTTCAACATTTCTGGTGAACTCTCCTCGTTTGGTCGACCACTGTGATGTTCTTCCACCTGCCACCCAATATTTTTATTGTTGTAAACGAAGGAGCAGACTACCCCGGAGTCGAATCCAGTTCCGTTTTGATGTTGGTTGGATTAAGGCCTTTCAAATGAAAGTGTTCTATCACATAACGATGACCAACTTTTAAAAATTCATTGAGAGCGTTCACTATTGATGGCTTCCGAATAAATAGCGTCGTCAGACTTCAAATTTAAGCTTTATAAGGTTGGTGCTTTCTATAGTTGTCATTCTTTTTAAAAAACAACCGCCACCTGTACGTCAGGTCGGGTACTTTTGGGCCTACCCTCGTATTTTATTCAAAAAAATGCACTTCCTTTTTTTAATGGCTTTTGAAATGGTCTTTGCTTTTCCCCGTATAAACAAAAGACTCAAGGTTTCCAAGTTCGTTGAATCGATTCGTCTGTTTCCGCACACAACTCTCTGACCTTCGAAGATACTTTTCTGCAGCTGTAATGGATGTAATGGATGAGCAACAAAGAACATAGTTTCAAAGCGAACCTTTTACCGAGCAAGTGGAGAAAAACTTCTGCGACTTTAGTTTGCCATAAAACACACGATTTTTCCAATTCATGTCTCTGCTAGGCCTTTGAAACAGGAGGACCTGAATGATTCCAGTACCAATTGTGCTCTACAAAATCAATTATACTTTCTAGGTTAACTCTGGAACCATAGTACACTCCTTTGCAAGCTATTCTTTTAGGTGTCTATCTTAGATTCTTTAAAGCCTACTTCTCTAACTGATGTGTTATACCCTAGAGGATTTTCTTTAACTGGTGAACCCTACTGTAATCTACAGCGATTGAACGCTGGTTGACTTTTCGTTTGGCGAAACGTACCAAAGTAATTCTCTATTCGGCCTTTAGTAGCGGATTTGAAGAAAATCGGTTCTGGGGCTGATCCAACAACTCAAGATCGTAACATTGAAGGCGCTTCCAAAGTTCGGTAAATAACAATTCTGCATCGATCTCAGCAGTCCGATATTTTAAGGAGACCTCTGCAACGAATTGTGGAAACAGATGTGAAGCGAGAAGATCTAATTTGGCCAAGAGTCAAAGCCTGCTAATCATTTTCACCGTCGATTTGTTTTAAGATCAGTACAAAGTGGATCATCATTTTGGAAAAGAATGACCTTTTGGGTGAAGAAGTACGTTTTCTTCGGAAATAGGGTCAGCAAACATGCTGGGGGTTTTTTATTTATCCAATTGGACGGACACATGTCATACATCTGCGGAAATAATTAGTTTGCTACTGGAGAAGTATCCATAATCGCAAGTAGCGCCCAGAGATCATTTGACTAACAAGTGCCGAGGTCTTGCTATTTAACCTCCGGCTTATAGAGAAACCTTAAATTCAGGGCCTATACCAATAAGTACATCGTAAATGGTAAGTTCAAGTTCAAAAAATGAGTTCTGACGCATGAAGTAGAGTGGCCTGGCCCATGCGATTGGGTTATCTCTACTTACAGATAAGACTCACTGTTTTTGGAGTTGGAAAATGAAATATAGAGTGGGGCAAAAATCACTGACTACTTTCAAAAAAATCTTAATTCTTTCGTTCTCAGTATGTTTCGCATTTTATAGGACTTTACAGGACCAAATTAATTGAATTTCACTTTGCAAACGCATAATTGGCATATTATCAGCGTCATTTTGATGTGCAAAGTACTCGTACATACCTTGTGACCCTGATTCGGGAACTGATGACTGGTTTTCATCAGCATGGAGTTTCCCAAAACTGGAACACCTCGCACTACTTGATATGAAGCAAATGTTGAACGAGTTCTTAAGAAAGAAACACTAGAGTGTCCAGGAAACCTGATACGAAGTCACTTAGCCAACTCGATGTATTCCGGAAATTATTGTTATTGACATTGACAATGAGTGATGAAACTCATTTCCAGTTAAGTGGATTTGCAAACAGTACTGAGAACTTGGGTACACTGTCTAATGTGATGACCAAACTACTGTAACCGCAAATGGTGAAAAGTACAGGGCAATTGCTGATTTCAGCAGAATGGAGCTAATGCGCACACCATCCGCCACAGAAACGTGCTACTAAAACACATCTTTGGTGATCGAATAACTTCCAAAAATTCGAGATTTTAGTAATTGGCCTCGACGTTCTCCGGATTTCATAGTGCCAGGGTTTTTTAATAGGGACATAACAATTTTGTATTTTAATACGAACGCAGCCTTAAATTTTTTATGATCTGTAAATGTCAAAACGTCAGTCAAGGCTTACATTTTTATCATGGTGAAGTACAGGAACGAGCAACGTTTGGAATATTAAAAATTACTGCCGAAATTCTGAGTCGGTGATCGCAACTTTAAGAGCGCTTCCTCCTCCTTCCAGGCTGTGCGTAAATTCGAGTCCACATATTCACTATTGAATCTTACTGTGCCAGTGAGACAACGCACCGGTCGAAGCACCGAATATATCGCAGCCGTAAGTGCTTCAGTTCAAAATGAGGCAAATCAGTCGATTCCACGCTGTTAACAGGAATTGGGTGAATTTTGCCTAAAGACCTTGGCCTGCACCCTTACCAAATCAAATTAACTCAAGAACTGAAGCTTCTTGATCATTTGAAGCGACAATTGAACTCTGCAAACGTTTGAAGAAAATCGTGACTTTCATCTTATTAGCTTTGTCAATAAGCAAAATGTGCGTTATTGGGCAGCAACAAACCCGCATGCGCTTCAAGTGACTCGATTGCATCCACAAAAAGTGACCGCGTAGTGTGGATTTCATGCCGGAGGTGTGATTGGATCGTATTTTTTCGTCTATGAAAATGATCGCCATGTTACGGCCATTGGAGTTCGCTATCGGGCCATGATGGAAGATTATTTTTGGCCAGAATTAAATGGACCTGACATCAGTGATATGTGGTTCCAACAAAATGGTGCCACATGCCACAGAGTTGGTCAAACAATTGATCGGTTGAAGGAGAAGTTCGGTATTCGTGTAATCTCGAGAAATGGGCCGGTTGAATGGCCACCTCGCTTAAGCGATTTAACGCCGTTTGTTTATCCCAACAAGCCAACAACCAACAACGTTAGAGGAGCTCAGGAGCAATATCGAACGCGAAATTTGCGACATTCCGACGCTTAGTTTTGCTTTGACACCTTTCCGCCCGAAGCAACGATCTTCGCCGTCTTTGGATCATGTTTAACGGCTAAACCCCTCTGGTGTGTACCAATGAATCCATGTCTCATCGACAGTCACGAAACGACTCAGAAACTTCTTCGGATTTCGATTAAACATAGCCAGCACGTCTTTGAAGTGGTCTCACGATTGCGCTTGTTGTTCTCCGGTGTGAGAAACGCGGCACCCACCGCGCGGACAGATTTCTCATGCCCAACGCGTTCAGTTGAGATGCCTGCTATCTCATCCAACTCTCAAATTTTCACTCGGTAGTTCGGCAATACGAGATCATGGATTTTGTCCACGGTTTCCTCTGTGGTAACCGATTTTGGGCCACTTCCGCGAGGTTCATCAAAAACCATCGTGCGGCCACGGCAAAACTCTGCGAACCAATGGTAAAAAGTTGTGCGCGAAGATGAATGGGTCCCATACACACCATCGAGAATGGGCTTGATTTCCTCGCACGTTTTGCCACTCAAAAACAAGAATCGGATCACGGAGCAATACTACTTCTTTTCCTTGGTCGCAAAAAACTCTAACACGATGTTTTGAAATCGGTGTCAAAACAAAACTAAGCGTCGGATTGTTACCAAATTTTAACAGGCGGGTTAAAAGAGGTTATACTAAATGAAGGTACACTCATTTTGGTTTTGTAGCGACAACTATCTTCCAATCCGAGTACTCATCAAACAGCCCTCCTATTTCCCATCTAAAGGGGCATATTCGTGCTGTAACACAGGACCTGCACTCAGATATTTTACGAAATGCTATGATGAACGTTCTTAACAGAGCCTGCTGAAGTAAGGCTTGAAGCTGATCCTCAATTTGGGGACATAATCTTGTTCCCTCGTATAATTTTTCATAGTTTGTATATCTACTTAAATTATTACAGTAAGACAATGAATTCGTTTATCTCTCATGAAAGTAGTTTCACCTACAAGATCAGTAATTGAAGTTCCTAAGACTTAATGTGATCCAAATACCCATATGCGAATGGATTTGGTCCCAAAAATATCAAAATATTTCTAAATTAGTGTTACAATATGTGTTGTGCGATTTATATCACCAAGAAATCATTGGTACCTTGCAAAGTTCACTGCCTTAACTTCAAGAAATTCACACGCATCAAGAAACTAAAATACAAGTGCTCTTCCATCCAAATATAAGCAAATGGATACTGACTTTTCTATCATGCAATTAAGAACTCATATAAGTGTGATCCATTTTTTTTTTTATAGTTTTAACACTCTGCATTTGCTTATATGTAAGGACCCAAGAATATAGTTTGTCTTGAATCAAATACGATTTTTTCCATACTTCGTATTTTACTCACATAAGCTATGCGATTTATATCACGAATCTTTCAGTTGCCGTTTGGTTCCGAATTTCTTCTAATAACTTCACCTTTAACTGGAAGTAGTCATTATACCCGTGAAATTCTATCGCCTGACATATCTCTTACGCCATCAGATCTTTGCAATAATTTGACACTTTTTTTTAATTAAATTCTGCCCACTGTGAATCAAGTTCAGATTTATTGGGAGCAAGGCTTTGTTAATTCGAAATAATGGAGTTTCATATCAAAAGTTCCATATAATTTGTATCAGGACATATAATTAATCTCCATGGTGAAACAGCTCGCTAGTAGCTTCTTTCCGATTTAAACTTTTTGTAATATAAAAAATGTCTACGGAATCTATTAAAGCCCGAAAGCCACAAAAGAATCGCGTTTTATATCATAAGTCTACGACTGTATGCCCCATATTTCTCAGTGTTTGTGCCTAGTCCTGGCGGGTAATCCCATATTTTTTTTTAAGAACAGAAGTTGGTCTTACGTCCGGAGAATTCAAACCGCTCATAATTGAAGCCCACTCACTTGAATAAAAATACTGATATTTCTCCCATGCAAGTATATACATAGATTTACAAAATTGATAAATGTGTCTTGTGCAGATCTTGGTTTTATCATTTTTAAAGGGGCACAAACAGATGAACTTCCCCTTGCGCTATAAAATTGCAATTTGAAGGCTGACAGGAGACATGCAAAGGATTTTATTCCCATTGCTTCAGACACTACTTTGTCATCCCCGTGTTTGCCAGGTTTATTTTAAATCCAAGTTCACAAAAATGGCTTACCTACTACTTAGCAAAAATTATGACAAATTTCTATCATGGGACTTAGAAGTTCCAACTTCTACGATGCTGCTTTCAAACATTATTTTTTTTTATTGGGCATTTCACTTATTCTCTGGCTGGCGGATCAACAGCATAAAGAAATGGGGAATTTTCTTGCACCATGAAGACTGACTAATGCAAGTCATGCAATTTATATCGCAAGTTCATCTGGTTGTGTACTAATCGCCGTAACCTTGACACTCGTCTGAAATTCTCCTGATCGATGATTATCTGAATCAATTGCCTTTCGTTCTACTCTTGACTTTCGAAAAATTCTAAAAAAAAAACTCTCATGACATCCACCCAAAAGTGACATTATATACGATTTATGACCTCTCTGTGCGAGTATTTTTACGGCATAAATTCATCCAACTCATTGTGTGTAAACGACCTTAAAATCGTATAACACATCACAACTAAGTCGATTACCACCGACTGCTACAACTATCAAGCCCAAAAATCGCAAGGTATCCGGGAAAAAACCGAATTGCTCTCCTGCCAAAATAGGGTATCCTTCTGCCTGGCCCAATTGGAATCATTTTAAGATACAAAAAAAAAAAAACTATCTCAAGCAATTTATCTCTACAATTACGAAGCTATCCAAAGAGAGAGATAGGCAAGGAGAGAGAAAAAAAAAACGTATCTAACAGATGCTCTCGTAATCGGCAATGGATAAACGAAAAAAAAAAAATAAGAAGAAAAAATTTAATTGGACACTTAATTTCTCGGACAAATTTCTGTGGAAAGAAATTGCAATGCAGATACTTTTTTTTTTGTCATAAAAATTAAAAGAAAAATCTCCCTGTTGCCTGTCCCTCTTTATCCACACACTTTCACTTACCGACTGTTTTCCATTTTAGTTAAATCCGTGTATCCATTCATTTTGGAATTGATGTTGGTTGTTAGGTGCTTTGGTGTTGAGATGGGTTTTGCTGGATTTTTTTTTGAAATTTTTTGAAATTTTTTTCGCAAAATCAATTGTCGTCACTTGATTTTCAAAAAAATTCTGCAGATTTTCTTCAAACTTTCATTGGAATTGAGTGGGTCGGGGGGGAGGGTAAGAAGATTTTTTCACAATTTTCTTTTGGCAAGAGGATTCTCTTCAATTTTGTTTTGGGCGCGGGTGTTCACTTTTTTTTTTTTTTTTTTTTATTAATTTTACCTTTGACACAGAGTTGCCAAACGCAGTAGATAAACTCGTGGACCACTTTTCGGGTGGTGATGGCAAATGGGGAAATCGGAAAATTTTTCTTCTGCTTGCAGACGCATAGAAACAGGGCAGACACAAACGCACGATCTATGTTGTGGGGATGAGCGGCGGCGAATTAATTTACAAAATAGAATCGAAGATAAATGGGCAGCAGAAAATAGATAAATCACACGAAATGGTTCGCTCCAATTTCTGTCTGTGTTTTGGCTGAGAAAAATTGTTTTACATTTGCACACACACGGTTTGCCTTTGCTTCTTCGATTTGTTGAATTTTCTTGATTTTTTCATATATCAACGGTGTATACAACAACAACACACGTTGGAGACAATAAAAAAAACAAAATTTGAAAATTTGAAACTTCAGAAGGAAAATTCACAGAAGCAGCGAAAAAAATTTGTAGACGCTTGGCGAACAGCGTACACACCACGACCGAGAGTATGTTTTCGAATGACGTCCGTTGACAGGTGGTGGTTTGGTTTTATTCGAATGCGCGTATTGCCAGATGTAAACATTGGTGAGTTTCGTGGTGGATTTGGTGTGATTCTGTGGGTGATTCTGTTTGTGAAAAGTGATTAGATGCGAGTGGTTTGGCTGCCTGGAGTGACTGGAAGAAGAATTTCTACGGAAGGGGTTGTGAAAGTGTGAGTGTGGGTTGGTGGAGGTCGGTGAGCAGTTTTCTAATGCAACTTTGGTTCTAAGACTGTTGTTTTCGTGGAGTAGGGGGCATCTGGCAGTGCTGGTAATGAGTGGTTTTGAATTTTCTCGGTCACACCACTTTTTTCCGATTCTTTGATTGGTGGGCTTTGTATTTGGCTGTACTCTTTTGACGATATAAGAGCGAATGGAGCGCGACTGCTCTCTTCGTCATGCTGATTAAAACTCACCACGGGTCATATGGGTATGGTGGAATTGGTTAGCACCCCGTACAGACTTAGGGGTTGGATGAATTGACGTTTTTATTTTAAAGCCACTTATAAAATGTGGTTGCGGTGTATCAACGGCTATAAATACCTTTTCGCTGAGCTTTCCGGATAAGACAAACCAAGGGCGCAGTAACATGTGTTAGAACCACCAAAGCTTCTCTACGCAGGCCGATGGACGTTGGTTTTAAATGTTTAAAGGTTATAATAAAGAGTTAAGAAGGGCATTCAATACGCAAGTTGTATGGTTTAAGAACGAATCAAAATATTTTAGAGTTCGTCCGAAAATGGACTTGAGGTTATACTGATGAGCATTCATAGCGAGGCGGGTGTTAGGGTTAAAAGTTTGAAGGGGCGGAATGCTACTGGCGATTTCTACGGAGCACTGGCGGTGGAAATAGCGATAAAACAGAGCGAGACACGAGACATTACGTCGGTGTTCGAGGGTGTCCATTGTTTGAGTGATATTAGTATCACCTATGAGTTTTATCGCACGGTTTTGAATCCTATCTAGCAGGTGCAGAGATGTTTTGGGCCCACCCGAACAGATGTGAGCATTGTACTCCTATTTTGGGCGGATGAATGCTTATATATTGTGGCCAGATCAGAGGGGGTAAGGTATTTCATACATCGATTGAGGAAACCTAGACATTTCGCAACATTTTTGGCGACATCGAATATGTGGGTATTCCAACTTAAGTTGTCATTGGCACATATACCGTGAATGGAAAGTTTATCGGTTCCGACAAGTGCCATTCATGGATAACGGCTGGGTGTTTAAATTTCGCTTTAACGGCAGCAGACAGCATTGTGTTTTCGAAGCATTAAATTCCACAATTAGGTATGCTGTTAATATCACAATTTAATGAGCTTAACATACGCTGCTTCCCGTTCTACAGCCGAAGAGCAGGGACGCGTGTCCGGGAACGAATAAATAAATCAGAGAGTACTATCATCAGCAAAAATTTTTTTTTTTTTGAATTTTGGTGGGGGCTGAGGCCCCCATTTATTGGCTTAATACAAGCTTAATCTAACTTAAAAACTAACAGAAAGACTGAAGAGCTAGGGACCAAAGAAGTGATGGAGGAGATCTTGTTTAAGACGATGAGTGCTCAGGTGGGGATCAAAAAGGGAGAGGTTTGAGTTGACCTTTCGGATTATTCGGGAGATTGGTTCGTTGCAGGCATAAGAGATGCGGTGGACCGGTAAATAGAAGAGACGAGGACAACGTAGATTGCGGGGATTGGTATTGAATTAAATGGAGTTCAAAATGGATGCACAGTCGATGGAACCTGAGAGAAGTCGATTAATGAAAAGAATGTCAGCAGTATTCCTACGTTCTTCTAACGAATTCTTATTTAGAAGTTTGAGGCGTTGCTGATAGGGAGGTAAGATAAAGGGTCGTTCCACGGCAGACCACGGAGAGCAAATCTGAGGAATCGACGTTGAAAGGGGGACCAAGCTTGACTGGCATACTCAAGCAGGGAGCGAACAAAGGTAATATAGAGAGATCTGGTTACATACGGGTTGAAAATATCCTTGGACCACCGTTTAGTAAAGCCAAGGATCATCTTATCGATATGCGAACGGGAATTAAGCTCACAGTCAAATAATATGCCAAGTTCTTGAAAAGACTGAACCAGGGGAATTGGTTGACCATGGAGAAAATAAAGTCGGGGAGGAGACAGGTTGCATTTACGTGAGAAGGTTATAGATTGACATTTGGCTATATTAAGTTCTAGGCAGTTTTTGAGGCACCAGATTGAAAACCGATCAAGGTCTTCTTGAAGAAGGGCAGAGTCCTGGGGAGAGGAAATAGATTTAAAAAATTTTATGTCGTCAGCGTAAAGGGAGAGGGAGGAGTGCTTAATGACACTCTCAACATCGTTGATAGTAAGAATGAAGAGAAGAGGGCCAAGATGACTGCCTTGTGGAACTCCAGATGAGGCCAGGAATGGAACAGAAAGGGCGGATCAAAACCGAACACTATAATATCGGTTTACCAGGTAAGAAGAAATCCATTTTAAAAAGAGAGGCTCAAAGCCGAGAGCAGACAATTTGAAAAGGATCAATTTATGAGATATCTTATCAAATGCTTTAGTGAAATCAGTTGCGATAACATCGATTTCTTTGCCATTTTCTAAGGCTGAGAGTGCAAAAGACACGAATTCAACTAGATTTGTGGTAGTTGATCTACCTTTTAGAAAACCATGTTGTCGGGGTGAAATAAAAGGCTTGCATTTGAAGCTTAACGCTTCGTATAAAATGCTTTCAAAGTGTTTGGGTATATGAGAGAGTTTAGCAATGGGACGATAATTGGTAACTTCATGCTTTGATCCCTTTTTGTGTATTGGGATTATAAAAGAGGTCTTCCAAATCTGGGGAAATTCACCCTGTGTAAGCGATAGACGAAAAAGGTAGGAAAGGGGTAGAGACAGGTTGGAAGAGCATTTCTTAAGAAACATGGCGGGGAGTCCGTCTGGGCCAGGTACAAATTCATCCTTAAGATTTTGTAACTTTTCTTCAATAACTGCAGGATCGAAATTTTGAGTGAGAAAGGGACCAATAGAAAAATTTGGTAGATCATTGAAGTAAGAGGGATCTGGTACGAAGGAGTTGTTGGCAAATGATTGCTTGAAAAATGTAGCAAAAAAGTTGGCGATGGTAGGAGGATCACATGAAGTTTTGGTTTCGAAAGCGAGGGAGGAAGGATAACCATCAGTCTTACTTTTGCTATTGAAAAATTGAAGAAAGGACTTGGGGTCATTTATGAGATTGGTTTGCGCACTATACAGGTAGCGCTGATAGAGAGAGTTATAGAGTTCAATGAAATGAAGATATATACCTGGATAATTTGAATAGTTAGAAGAAGAGTGGGTGCAAAGGAATGCCGCCAGGCTTGGCACCATCTGACTACCACTTGTTTCGTTCGATGCAGACCGCTCTTACGGGAATACGCTTCAGCTCAGTAGAGGAAATTAAAAATTGGCTCGATACGTTCTTGGGCTCGAAAGACGAGAAATTTTTTTGGTCCGGAATTCATAAATTGCCAGAAAGATGGGGGAAAGTTGTAGCTTCCGATGGACGATACTTTGAATAAAGCATTGTAACTATGTTTTCATAATAAAACTTCAAATTTAGGAAAAAAACGCTGGAAACTTACTTGTAGACCCAATACATATAAGGATACTAGATTTAGATTTGCTTTCAAATTGAATTTAATTTATGTTTAGGCAATAATGGAAATAATTTAGAATTCTGTAGCGGTAAGGAGGGATCAAGCAGCTCCGATAGGGTTGGGATATTATCAGCAAAGTGGTCTTTAGTAAGTTGGCAGCTTTGAAGCACATGATGTATTGTTAAATTCTCCTGACAAACGTTGCATAATGGTTGAGTATCTCTGTTGTACAAGTGGGCCTTATTAAACAATGCATGTCCCAATCTCATTCTACAGAGTTTAACAGATTGTAGTCGGCTCAAGGATTCATTGTACTCGTAGAATACAGACGCTAAAGATGGCATATGTGTTCTTAAGAATTAATTTGACAAGGTCCAGCGGTTTTCTGCTTCTATTTATATTTCTTGCACTTTTGGTCGCCATATTGCATTTGCGAAAGGTGGTATGGAATACACCAATGGCATATTAATTGCTAGACGATCACCTGCGTCTGCTTTTTCATTCCCTGGAATGCCTACATATCCGGGTGTCCATATAACATGGATCCTGGGGGAGTTTAAAGCGATCACGGAGCGTAGAAAATGAAAGACCGGCGTTTTGCTTTTATTGTTTTGAATGCCGTGTATTGCGCTGAAGGAGTCGGTACATATTGCTGTTTTTCCGAAGTTGAACGCTTTTACTAGTGCCATTACTTCACCAATGAAGGAGTTTTGGTTGGGAGTAGTAATTTGTTGCGTGATTATTCTGTCAAATTGATTGTCTAGCCTGTAGACACAAAATCCTGTGGTTCCTTCGTGACACGAAGCGGCTGTATATAAAATACAATCAAAATTACCCTCTGACAACAATTTCAGAAAGTTTTTTCGATAGACTACCGGCTGCGTGTGTCCTTTACGTGAAGCGCTGAGCGAGTCGTTTATTAGGTGCCGTGGAAAAAGCCAAGGTGGTGTTGACTCATAACTCAGTGGTTTCGCAATAGTGACACTTGCTAGATTATTGCTGCGAATGGAGTTGAAGAGTGCACTTTTGTTTTTCGATTTTTTGGCATTAAGACAGCCATGTGAAGTGGGTGTTTCCTATTATTTAAGCTTGTTGCATTCAATTTAACTTTGGTTGTGGTTCTTATGTCCACGAAGCGCATGGTGTTAGATTCTGCCAACAAAGAGTCGATAGGTGTCGATGGTAATGCTCCTAAAGCAGTACGTAGTATTGCGTTTAATTTTGTTTGTGTTTGTTGGTCGCATCTTTTCGTCCAGTTTGAAAATAAGGAGAGTCCAAGCTGTATAGCGCCTCTTATTAGCGTTTGAGCTATATTGATGGCTGTGTTATGTTGAGGTCCTTTATGTTTATTGCATATTATTTTGAGCAGGTTGTGAACTTTTGCTAGTTTCTCTCTGACGGCTTTTGCGTGGGCCCATTTCCAAGTTTTGGTACAGATCAGACCAAGCATTTTACCCAAAAGAGAAAACCTGACATTCTCTATGTTTATTGCTGGATTTGTACAGCTTCGTTTGCGGCAAATGTGTAAGACTTCCATTTTTTCAAGAGGCAATTTTGCTCCTGAGTTTTGACACCACAGTAATGATTTCGAAACCATCCGCCCCAGCGCTTCTGTCACTTCCTCAGGTTTACCAGATGCTAAAACAAAGATGTTGTCGGCGTATGTTAAAGTAGACTTGATGTGTTGGTTGCCCGCTTCTATCTCCATAAGTAACAAATTGATATAGGCAATTATACAGTGATGTCGAAATTGGAGATCCTTGAGGGACGGTGTTATTGTGGATAGGTAACCATTGACTTGGACAATTATAGCCCTATTAGACATGAATGAGTAAATTGTTCTTAAAAGGTCCCTGTTAATTAACCAATTTTCGAGTTGTCTTATTACTCCCCACATAGTGACCCTTTCGAAGGCTTTCTCCAAGTCCATAGAAACAGGACGGAATGTTTTCATAAAGCCAACTCTGTGTTCACTGCTTCGTCCAGCTTATGGAGCAGAGTATGTGTCCCTCTGCTTGGCCTGAAGCCATATTGTCCACAATTAAGATGTTTTTTCCAAGATCCATTTAAGCCTGTTCCCAATTATTTTTTCAAATAATTTCGACAGGACTGAAATGGAAATCGGTCGGAAGCCTACCCTGTATTAATTTTTTACTTTATTTCTTCAGATTAGTACATTCACCAATTTGAACAATATTTAAAAAAAAAAAAAAACGGAACAAAACAGCTGTTTTCAATGACCGTGTGCGATGTAAAAATGTATCACTATACGATAAATGAATTTCAGAAGGTTATACTTGTAGAAAATAGTTAAAGCACAAAGAAAGATTTCAAAAATTGATGCAACAGATTTGATGCATTCAGGAACAAAGATGGGTGGCAAATATATTTCCACCACCTTAAAAAGGGTCAAGGGTCCAGCAAAACCTGATGAAATAATAGGCTTAGGCCCGAAACTGATCACGGTGCTGACCTCAGTGGAAATTCTCCAATCCCTTTCGGACAGCTTTCGGAAGATGTCTTAGAAGGCCGTCAAAAAGATTAGAAAATTTTTCGAAACGTGTTTTCAAGAAAGATTGTCCCGAATCGCAACAAATACTGATCTGTTCCATACCATGATGATCCAAAGATAAGCGAATTGCGACATCTACCAACTCCGACTTAAGTCCAGCTAAAGACCCTAAATCGAATACTGTGGGCCGCGCCGAATTGCGATGCGATAAGTACGGGAAGTCAGGCAAAAAGCAATGAAAAGTAGGAGAACTGCAGAAAACAAAGTCAATTGTTCTTCATTTGTTGCTGGTACGAAAATTAGGTTCCACTAGAACGTTGAAAGCTAAAAAACATTAAAATCGAAAGAAATTGTAAATGTTTACGGTATCAGAACTCACCAGTTTTACTGAGAAAAGTTGTGAGTATGACGCGAGTATCTTTTGCTGATTTGGGAACACTGAAAGACTTTTATTTATTGAAAAAAAAAACAAAACATTATTTATGCAACTATCCTTCCTTATCAACCATAAACAACACAAGCGACTGTTTGCTTTTTTCAATTTAACATAAATGATAATTTTTTTGCTGTTCGTCAGAATACACAGTGTTGTGCAAAACATACCGGATTTTTATCGAACATTTTTCTTTGGTGAATTTTAGGGAACAGAAAGAACCTAAGTAAAATCTGTTGTCAATTTAAGAAAACTTATTGCATAAGTGCACAAATAAAAGAAAAAAAAATTTTGCGATAATATATTTTATTATACAAAAAAGAAGTTGTTCTTAACTCGGTAACAGTCTGTGCAAAACATACCGGATTTTCGTTATACTTAGATTTTGTCCAGTAACTGTTGTTTTTGAAGACCTCCTTGCATATTTTAGGCATGGACGCCACTAGATTCTCAAAATTTTTTTTTAGAACGTTCTCCCATTCATTCTTTAGTTACGTCATTAGTGTGTTTTTGGATGTGTGCATCTTTGACCCTACCCGTCTTTTTAAAATGGCCCACAAGTTCTCGATAGGGTTTAGATCGAGCGATTGAGAGGGCTATTCCAACACATCAACGTTTTTCTGTGCAAACCACTCCTTAAAAACTTTTGATGTTTGTTTTGGGTCATCATTGGGTTGATAAACCCAACGCAGTGGCATTTCCTCCTCAGCGTGTGGTAGCATTATGAATTCCAGTATATCTCTATACTGAAAACGATCCATAATACCACTAATCACTTGTATTGGTCCACATTCCGTACCAGAAAAACATCAATACACCATAATTGAGCCTGCTAAATGCTTCATGGATGGACGACAATGGCGTGGCTGAAGACGTGTCTCCTTCTTAACGTGAATTCTTCCATAAGAAACAATCAAGTTAACCTTACTCCCTTCGCTAAAGAATACAGTTTTCCGCTTCATTGTTGACCAATCGAAATGGTTTCTTGCGAATTTCAGTCTAGGAAACGATTAACGTTAGCAAAGTAGTCAACAGGAATAAAATGGTAACTTTTTTGTCTATGCTTAGCAGTAAGTCTGGTCGAAAAGAACAAAAACCAGATTCTCTTGCCTGCGTGCGCTGCTTGCTTCAATTGAAAAATTGAACTCCCTAACAATCTTTCTTAAGGCAAGAAAGTATTATTAAGAATCGTTTTCGTAATTTGTCGATCAGTTCGTAGTGTTGTTTTTGTGGGACGTCCTCCACAGTGAATGGTTTCGACAGGTTTTCCGTTCCGAAACTTTTTTATAATGTCATGAATATTTGTTTTAGGCCTGCCCTGAAATCCGCTACCACCTGTTTTTTAACCACACCACTGTATCTATGTATTTATTGTTAGCCATTTTATTATTGAACAAATTGAAGACGCCTGACCTTTTAAGTTTTGTTAAGTCTATAACTCACTTTAAATGACAGCCAAAACCACTATCAGCAAGTTGATGAGCAAGAAAATACGGTACTTTTGAAAATCCGCTATGTTTTGCACAGGCATGGCATTGGATTGAGCTACAGTTTTTGGCAAAACACTAAAAATAATGATATCAATGCTTTGTTTTTATTTTTTATTTGCAAACTTATTCAATAAGTTTTCTTAAATTGCCAAACAAGTGTACTTACGGTATTTCTGTCCCCTAGAATTCTTCAATGAATAATTTTCAGGAAAAATCCGATATGTTTTGCACAACACTGTATGTAGTTTGCGACCAAACCTTGACTTGTTGGTTTGTAATCTGGAAGCTCTTGCGCTCTTGCCAGACTTTATTTTTGTTACGGAGATTTGGATACATGATTGCGGAAGAAATGATTACACTATTCCGGATTATAATTTGTATCCATAAATGAAAGTTATGCTACAGGCGGAGTTGATATTATTTCATTACATGTTCGAAGTGCTGACACTCTTAAGTTTTCTTGCAGAATGTACAATGAAACATTAAGTTCTACGAGTATCTGTTTTTATAGATTGCCCACCTATGTATTAATTTATTTCTGGAAGAATTTTCAAGACACAGGATTAATGAGAAATGGAACTAATTTTGTAATATTAGGTGATATAAACATACATGTTGCTGCACGCCGCAGAAATTCGCACTCACCCCTGCTCTAAAACAAATAAGGACTATCTTCAAACTAAGTGATTTTTCATTCTAAAAATAACAGATCGTACACTCTATCGCGGGCATCGAACTTGTCGATTTGTCCAGACGAGTAGTGAAACTAAAGAATGCTCCACCCCTCCCCTCCACCCCTTTACAACCACTCCTTTTTCCACTGGGCTGAGTTAAGGTTTCATACGACCAGTGCCGAAGATCAACTTGGCTGAGGGCTCAGCATCTCCAAAAATAGCGAATGGAGTATCCATATTATGGACAAAATCTCAAAACAAACCAAAACCTGAGGCAGGTACTCCTTTAATACCGGGTGGTAGAACGGTAACTGCACCGACTACCAGCAAAGCTCGTGCATTATTGAGGGGAGGTAAAACTGTGGCAGGCCATGGTGCACCATTCTCTAAAGGCAAGCGCAAGGAGCCAAAAACCAAATCTTCAAGGAGTGTTAAGACTGTGGCAAGCCATGGTCCTATCACTTCTTCCACCCCTAGCAGCAGCAAGTTTGTGGCAGGCCACGGATTTTTCGCTGCTACTAAAGATCTTCTCCCTAAGGAGGAATCAGGAGCTCATCCGCATCGGCAAGCTCCATCTAAAGCGATTTACCTAAGACGCCGAAAAGCTTTACGCATCATCAAAACCTTCGTGTCCATTCCGGAGGTTGAGAGAAGTGCAGACATAACGAACAAGATTGACTGGGCTAACAATATCCTTAAAGACGGATTGCCCACTGCTTCCACTGCTCCCAAAACACCAAAAGACCCTTCCAAGCACCAGAGATCGATGGAAGAAATCTTGCCGGTACACAAGCGGCCTAAAACTAACAACACCAAAACCCTTGGGCCATCCAGCAGCATATCTCTGAGGTTTTTCAGCGAAGTCCTAAAGGACGTAGTATCGATAGGAATGACACCGACTGATCAATAACACCTGAACGATGGGAGTTAGTCAAGTTAAAGCTTTCGAACAACTTCTTGGCCATCATGCGGGAAAACCCCGGACCACCTCCCATCACAAGTGACGCTGACTGGCACTAAGGCCACGTCAAGATTGTCGCATGTGCCAATCAAAGATCTCTTGATCTTTTCACCAAAGCCATAGGAAAGGTTTGCGCAGGTGCAAAACTCGAGGTCGTGTCTAAGGAGGATATCCCTAGCAGACCTCGAACTCGCAGCTGGATCCCAGGCGAACCATCCTCTCCAGAAAGCATTCTGGGAATCATCAGGCTAAGCAACACGACCCCACCGACTCATGACTAGAAAGTCGCGAAACTGGAAAAACTATGGGGCCCTTATAGATGGACGTTGATTGAGTAGATTTAGCACAGACTAATGGCATGATTCGGTTCGGTTTCGAGTCAATTCACCTAAGGGTCTATAAAAAGGATGTGTTGGATGCTGATAAGCAGCCTCCTCCTCCTTTGAAAGAAACTTCAAAAACAACCTTAGATCTTGGAGCGTCGATATCTTTTCCAGAATCGGAGGACTAGAACAGCACCGTGGTGGAGGCTACTCTGGTAAATTGTAGCAATGATTCGGTTTCTGCAAAAACGCAGAAGACATTATCCTAATCCAGGAACCATTGATCATAGAAGGCGTGGTTAGTGAACTTGGGACACCTGTATGCGCTCCGGAATTTATCCTGGCTCTCAATCAGGCTATGGCCGTTTCCTGCCCTCTTATTCAACTTAGAGGCAAGAAAAAGCCGCACTGGTGGACATCAGCACTGGGAAAGTGACTGACTGGGAATCCCAACAGTGGACCCAACAGTCCAACTAAGGTCTGTTCTTTTATTGCCATCCAGCTTTAATATGGATTTGCACGTAACGATTGGTATACCTATGCTAGGCTTTTCCGGTAGAGTAGGTACGAGTAGAGTAGTTCCAATTTTGGCGAGTTCGTCGGCCCTACAATTCACTGGAATGTCTCTGTGGCCCGGCACCGAGCAAGGGTGAAGGGTGAACTGCTATGCCATCTCCGTTATAGATGATCGGCATTCAATGACGGTTTTAGAAATTTAATCAGACTGAGTCCAGGGACTTGATAGCGGCCTAACTGTCCGAAAAGATGTGGATATCTTTTGCAGATGTCACGCTTCAGCCAAGACAGAGCTTCGCTAATTGCCAAAATTTCTGCGAGGAACACGCTACAGTAATTTGGAAGATGGAGCTTATCTGAGAAAACACTGCCAGCATCCCCGCTATCGGTTTTAAATCCATCGGTGTAAAAGTGGATTGACTTGTCCTTCCTTGCAGGCGGATCTACAGGGGAAGCTTACATGGAAGTCTTTGTCAAACCAAAGTTCAGGTATGGTGTAATCGATGTTCTCCGTGCGGATTCCTAATACATTAGGTAGCTACTTGCCTGCTGATGATATCGAGGGGTGTCAAGTGCCGCGGAGGGAGTAGAAAGTAGGGCTCCGCTAATGCATAGATATGCTGACAACAACCCCAAAGATGGGTATCGGTCTTATGGCCGAGATGTATAACCAGTGGGTTATGCGTGGTTGAACGCCCCATTTGTTCCCAATGGCTTTTTTCCGAGAGAATAAAGCTACCGTAGATTTCTTGACTCTTTCTTGAATGTTAGGTTTCCAGCTTAGATTTCTGTCAAAAATGGGACCCAGATATTTCGCTGTATCGGAAAAGACTAAACTGGTACCGTTGATTGAGGGTGGGTCTATGATTGGAATTTTATATTTCCTGGTAAAGAGAGCAAGATCAGTCAAGATCCCAATCCACAGCGATTTGTCTGCTTCCACCCGCTTCCAGGATATCAGGAGTTCATCAACCATTAAATTCCAGAGAAGGGGAGAGAGGACACCGACTTGCGGCGTACCTCTGCTGACACATATTTTACCAGAAGCCCCACCCAGTTTGGAGTTGTTTATCCTGCTGTTTAGCATAAGACTGATCAACTCCCCAAGTGAGTCGTCTACCTGCAGAGTTGACAGCGCGCTCGTGATTACAGATGAGTTGACGTTGCTAAAAGCACCCTCTATGTCCAGGAAAGC
The DNA here is from genome assembly GCA_963966105.1 of Volucella zonaria. Classification (NCBI taxonomy): domain Eukaryota; kingdom Metazoa; phylum Arthropoda; class Insecta; order Diptera; family Syrphidae; genus Volucella; species Volucella zonaria. The sequence goes on from OZ014531.1 coordinate 190,432,542, forward strand.
AACCATTGTGTACTTTCTATATTGTAGTTCGTTGGTGTCACGCGGGAGACTTGAGAGTTCAGAGGATAGCGTTTCGGACAGTATTCCTCTGTATTTTGGCCAATCTGTTTTCCGATAATTCCAGAATGCTGGTTGGCTGGGAGGAGCATCACTCAGGCTGAATCGGATGTATCAGTGGTCTGAAAACGAGTGTCCGGACGATACCATCCAGTTCGTTAGCATTTGAGTGATCGTTTCGGAGACAAGAGTGATTTCTAGCACTTCCCGTGGGCTCATTGCCAATGTTGCAAACAATGAGGGTAGTACGTACAATATAATCAAAAAGTGACTCACCTCTATCGTTGATGTCGTATTTCCCTATACCGTGTGATGGGCGTTAGCTTCCAGTGCCACCCTTTCTAGGTTGTCACCAGGGAGAGGACCCACATGATCGTGGCCAAGATATCCCAATGCCAGCCAGTAGGAGCCTTTGGCAGTCTTTAGCCTGCCAACGGTTAAGTCGGGGTCGTTGGGATTAGGAAGTGAAAATGCATTAAGGCTACGTTTCACTAATATGCAAGTTCTAATCTTACCTTTGTCTCTTATGTAGAGCGGAGCGTATACAGGTGTCCCAAGTCCACAAACCACGCTTTCTACGATCCATGGTTCCTGGATTAGGATAATGCCTTCTGCGTTTTTGGAGAGATGCAGAATAAGTACAGCCGAAGCCTTTTTTGAGTGATGGAGATTAATCTGGAGAAACCGAATCATTGCTACAATTCACCAAAGTAGCCTCCATCACGGTGCTCTTCAAGTCCTCCGATAATGAAGTTATGCTCAAGAGGTCATCTTCTTCCTCTGATGATATATGATCTCTTTTTGCTTCGTCAGCGGTTTCTATTTCCGACAGGATGTCAGAAGAAGAGACCGACGGCTTAATTGTCGCCTCAGATAGATTGGAGTCGTCGCTATCCATTTCTAAGGTTGTATTTGAAGTTTCCGTTAAAGGAGGAGGAGGTTTTATCAGCATCCAGGGTTAAGGGATTCCTTATTGATCACGATAAACGCGTATCTATAAGAGCCCCTTAGTTCTTCCAGTTTCGCGACTTTCTAGTCATGAGTCGGTGGGATCGTGTTGCTGAGCCTGATGATCTCCAGAATGTTTTCTGGGGAGGAGGGTTCGGCTGGGATTCAGGTGCGGGTTCTAGGTCTGCTAGGGATATCCTCCTTAGACACGACCTCGAGTTTTGCACCTGCGCAAACCTTTCCTATGGCTTTGGTGAAAAGATCAAGAGATCTTTGATTGGCACATGCAATAAGCTTGACGTGGCCTTAGTGCCAGCCAGCGTCACTTGTGATGGGAGGTGGTCCGGTCCCGCATGATGGCCAAGAAGTTGCTCGAAAGATTAAATTTGACCAACTGCTATCGTTCAGGTGTTATTGATCCGTCGGTGTCATTCCTGTCGATACTGCGCCCTTTAGGACTTCACTGAAAGACCTCAGAAATATGCTGCTGGATGGCTCAGGGGTTTTGGCGTTGCAAGTTTTGAACCGCTTGGGAACCGGCATGGTTTCCTCCAACGATCTCTGGCGCTTGAAAGTGTCTTTTAGTGTTTTGGGAGCAGTGGGTAATCCGTCTTTTAGGATATTGTCAGCCCACTCAATCTTGCTCTTTATATCCGGATTTCTCTCAACTTCAACTGTGTAGTAAGGCCCTCTCTCGAACAGCCAAGAAAACTCTATATAAGGCCCTTGTAATCCCAGTCCTGGTCTATGGTTCCGAAGCATGGATTCTTTCTAAAGCGGGTGAAGATATCCCTGGTCGTTTTGAGAGAAAAATTCTTCGTAAGATATTTGGTCCCATATGCGTTGACGGGTTCTGGAGGAGACGATTCAACGATGAACTCGATGGACTGTACAGCGACATCGACCTGGTGAAAAAATTGTGCAATGGGCGTTTGAGATGGCTGGGACATGTAGAGCGAATGAACACCAACACTCTAGCCCGCAGAAGCTTCCACTCTAATCCGGAGGGACAACGCAGTAGAGGAAGGCCTTGCCTAAGGTAGCGCGCGCAAGTGGAAAGAGACCTCAGCCGAATTGGAGTGCGCAAATGAAGGCAGTTAGCTAAAGACCGCGCTAATTATAGAAGCTTAGTGGTTGAGGCCCAGTTCCACCACAGATTGTAGCACCGCCTAAGTAAGTAAGATGCTTTAATATGCGGCATTGAAATAGGTCGATTGGGGACTTTCTTGGCCTGAAACCGCACTCGTGTGGGGGGTTGTTCACGAATGATTTCAGACGCACCCACAATACGGCAGATATGATTTTGTACGCAGTCAGGAGACCTATACCTCTATAGTTTGCGCGGTTGAGGGGTCTCTTTTCTTGTGAATCGGTCATTGCTGAGATTCAAATCGTCGGTCATACTTTTTTCGACCCAGATTTTAGAGATACGAATAAGCTGATGTATGCTTTGTATCCAATCCTGATCTGCTGCTTTACACAGCTCGGTAGCCGTCGGTTCCAACAGCTTTGTTGATATGGTCAGTAGATGGAATTTTTGTCTGTCTTCGTCCAAGTTGAGTGGTTCATTCTGTCTGTCTGGTTCGTTATAATATTTCCAGATTCTCACTACCCACTGCGGTTCTATACGTACTGCACAAACTGTGGAAATATGCGGAAGTATCGCGAAGTCGAATTAAACTCCATTAAAACACTTTTTTAATATTTAGATAAAATTGGGTACAGGAACTACAATGTAAGGGGCTACTCAGTTTCTACAGGGAAATTGGGTCAGGGACTGTGGTTAGCATTTTTTGATGTCCAGTGAGTCAAGAGAAGGCCTTTGATATAGTCTCGCCATACATCTCTCTGGATCACAAAGGTATCGAAGAAAAGGAAGCTCAAGCTTCACCCGAGGCTCATAGAAGGGCCAGCAGAAAAACTAAGTGGATCTTTCAAATGCGAAAACATCACCGAAATAAGTCGGGCTGTAGTACTGTATCTGGGAAAAACAAATTAATCTTTAACAACAAAAAAATTATGAAGATAACGAAGACATCAATGAAATTAATATTAATCAACAAAATTTTGTAAAGATTAAGAAAAAATTCCAGAACCCCTGACAATTATCCACATCACGCTGTGGTTTCGTGATCCGGAGAGATGTAACGCATTTTTCTGTAAACAGAAAAACACAAACATCATCGCATAAGGTGATGGGAATATCACAAGAAAAATCCCCCGTTCGCGTTTAAATTAGAATTCCACCGATGTCTTCACATGTTGCGGCGATAATTTCGGATTCCGCTTTAAGTGCCTGAGGGTCGACAAAGCTTCAGTCAAGGCGTTACGATCTATTACACATACGCAGATGCTGATTTATAAGCCAATGCACACAGACTGGCCCTTGGAAAATGTCCTTAATTTGAATGTCCTTCATTTCAAAACGAAAACTTAGCAGAAAGCTTGGTGAAAGTAAGGTGGTCGAAAGAACTCAATAAAACAAGAAAAGCGAAAGCGCGGTCAAGGCTAGATTTGCTGGAATGGAAAAAAAAGAACGAAAGTGGCTCCGAATGTCGCTTGTCAAAATTCCAAATTAAATCAGAAAACAATAAAAGTAGCTCATAATGGTATTGCTGATGTTTGTTTTCCAATTAGGAATTCGAGTAGGATTTTCTTTGAATTTAATTTACATAGAGGTCGGGATCAGCCCACAGAAGCCGCTTATGTTGATCAATACTAAATGTCATATTAAAAATGCGAAAGTACTCGTAACTCTGTCTGTCTGTTGCCGCTTCAAGGCTGAAACCCTGAACCGATTTTGATGAAATTTGGTATGGACATAGTATGAGCCCCAAGGAAGTACATAGGCTACTTAAAAATAAATTAATTAATTAATATACTTTAATGACAAGACACCGTACGGCATTATTGTAAAAAATATGATACACGAACGCCACTATAAATAAATAATGAGTGTTTTTTCTTAGAGTTATACAAATTCAATATGAAATAAAACACTTGAAGCTAATGTCATTATCTATGATGATAGTTTTATTTAATAGATAATTTTATGCCATTAGTGTTTAAATATAATATCGGGTATATTCGCGCCACGGCTAGCTCGAATGAAACGCTATCGTGAAGTTCAATTTTCAACAACTTTATCGAGCAACTGGAGTCGTATTTGAGCAATAACACGGCGAATGTTGGCTTCCAAATCGTCCAACGTCTCTGGTTTATCGGCATAGACTAGTGCCTTCACATACCCCTCGAAGAAAGTAGTCTAAGGGTGTGAGATCACAGGATCGTGGAGGCCAGTTCACTGGTCCATTACGCGAAATTATGCGCTGAGCAAATGTTTCCGGCAACAAAATTGATGGTGTCGCGTGCAGTGTGGCATGTTGCTCCATCCTGTTGAAACCAAAGCCCTGTCACGTCAATGCTATTCAATTGAGGAACGAAAAAGTCAGAAATCATGTTTCTATAGCGCTCTCCATTGATGGTAACATTCTGGCCGGCATCGTCCTTAAAGAAATATGGACCGACGATTCCACCAGCCCATAAAGCACACTAAACAGTGAGTTTTAATGGTTGTAAGGGCGTCTCGACATAGGCTTCTGGGTTTTCTCCACTCGAAATATGGCAGTTTTGCTTGTTGTTTGCTTGGATATGTAATCCATTTAACCAAAACTGGGACTCATCGGAGAACAAAATTTTGCGTTGGCCCATTCACCGAACATACGACGCGTACAAGTATAATGGTTACGCGATTTCAACTCTTGCACAAGCTGGACCTTATAAGCTTTGAAGCCAAGATCTTTCCGCAAAATTTTCCACAAAGTAGATGGGCATAGCTGCAATTGCTGTGCACGATGACGAATCGACTCATTCGGATTCTCCTTAACACTGCGCTCCATAACTGCAATAACTTCTTCTGTTCGCACTGTTTGTCGTCTTTTGGGATGCGTACGAGTATTATCCACTAGAGCGTACGTGGTGCGAAAATGATTCATCGTGTTCCGAATGCTCAGATGGACGATTATGTCGACCCTAAAATGGACGTAGCGCACGATAAGTTTGGCGACCCGAACCATGGTTTTCAAAATAAGTTTGCACAATTTGTACACGTTGTGAATGGCAACAACGTACTGACCGCAAATCCACTTTTAACTGTCAAATTGACAATCTGTAGAAACAGTGCTGCCAGTTTAAAAACCAAACCTCTAAAAAAAAACACCCTTTATATGCTGGCGATAAGAAAGTACACCCAAGATCAACGGCTCTGGCAGTACGCCACGACAGAAAGCTATAAAAGACTCCAGGTAGACTCCCTTGTAAATTTAAAAATTACAAAATTAGAGATCAAGAGAAGAAACATTCTTGTCAATCGCTGTTTCTTTGTGGTAAGAAGGTAAATGAGGAATTCTTTTTTTTTTTTTCTGTTTCCTTCCTTGGAGCTGGATTCTTTTCCTGCCGTTTTTTCTCGTCTTGGCAAAGCCGGCACCGCCATTAGCACCAGCACCAGTTTTGCAAGAAAAAAATCGGCGTATTTATTAGGATCAAAGGACGAAGGCTTGAGGACGGTTTGAACCTGTGGCTGATTGAGGATTGTGTGGAGCCATCTATTGAGATTGCCATAGGACGTACGAAGAGATGGCTCCAGCACATACTGGTACAAATGAAACAAATTGGTGAATAAAACGAAATCGACCAGAGTGATGCGCTCACCCACTAAATAAGTGGATTCGAGCAATTGTGTCTTAAGTATCGTAAAGATAGCGGCGACATCATCCTTAGCGGTTCTATTCTTGGAAAATGGCATGATGCCCAACAGAGGGAACACCCAGAAGCATGAGAACGGGTACAATCTCACTCTCAGCAAGTACATCCACTGTTGAACTAAGGCCTGTTGTTACTCGGTATTCATTGGAACCGCGTAATTGTTGATTGACCCGAAAGTAAGCGATGGCATTGCTTTCACTGAGTTTCTTGCCGTCAGATGTTTCGAATTGCAGGCACTTGAGGACTTGGGAATTTGTTGAGGAACTCCGAAGTTTTATTTTTTTTTCGCCAAAAACAAAATCTTTGGCCACTTTCACTTTGACCGCAGAGTACTGAGCAGATATGAGTGCTTTGTATGCACGGAAGTTGCCTGGATGTGTATAAAGAGAGGGAGAAAGTTGACAGCGGTTGTGTTCAATCTCACATACAACTAGGAAAGCATTGAATAGAACCCTTATTGTCCCAGCCCAACTGTAGGTATATGAGGCGACAACACGAACTTTATCTAAAATGGATGAGAATGCTATTAGTTGAGAGGAAAGATTTTCGTCTGACTTTCGGTCCGTCCCGTCTAAAAAAAAACCAAATTTTGTCAAGAAGATATAGTAGCAGCAAAGTATGTATGTTATACAGCGTCATTGGCCTTATCAGTTGGACTAGAATTCAGCGGCTTCGATAACTAGAACATGCTGAGCGATTTAACATCAACGCTCCGGCCCAGAGTATCGTCAAATCCATACGAAAGTGCTACGCGGTTGAGGTCTGGGGCTGCCGTGGCTTTTATATTGCAGATATGCTAGGAAATACGAGATTTGTGCTACGCTAAAGATTTACTCCCGAGACTCTAGACTGGGTCTTCAGTCAATGGTTGTGAGTATTTACAGCCACAGGTAAAAGTCATATCCATACGCAGTATCCTAATCTGCTCCTGAAAGAAATGGAATGTGATGTGTCTAGGGAGACCTCAAAGGCAGTCAGGCATCGTCGTAAAAGGTGCACTCAGAATAACCTGCGGAATTGTTATGAGGACCACGCGGGCAACACGGTAATGAAGCACCGCGCCTTAGCTGACGGTCTCAATTGGAAAGGAAACTCTGAATATATGGTGTGGCAAACTGGACACGATTAGCGAAAGACCGTGCTAAATGCAGATCTCTTGGTTAAGGCGGACTGTACCTGTCATCTAAAGCCTAATGACATGCCCCAAATGGCGTCAGTCCAGCATATTTTCTCACCAAAGAACCATGAGGACACCCGATCTGTTAAATCTCTGTGGAAACAGTGTTGCCAGTTTAAATGTCAGCCTACTTCAAATGGCAGCCGGCAGCCGACGCACATATGACGTATTATAAAATTTGCGCTGCGACGAACTGTGTTGAACGGACCGAAATTTGCCGGACCTTCGGTGCATTACGCAATTTTTTTTTTTTTAACAAGGGGTCTAAGTACCCTTAAAACGGTTGCACACAGCGCGGACGAAGGAAGATCAGGAAGGAAAGTAAGAGAGGTACCGATGAACGTTGGTTTTAAATGTTTGAAGGTTATAATGGCTGGGAAATAAAGAGCTAGGCAGGGCATTCCATAAGTGAACAGTTGTACAGCTTAGGAACGAATCACGATATTTCAGAGTACGTCCGAAAGTGGGTATACTGATGAGCATTCATAGCGAGACGGGTCGTGGAAATAGCGATAAAACAGAGTGAGAAACGAGACATTACGTCGGTGTTCAATGGTGTCCATTGCCTATGAGTTTTAAAGCTCGGGCTCGGTTTTGAATCCTATCTGGCAGGTGCAGAGATGTTTTAGGAGCACCTGGCCAGATGTGGACATTGTACTCCAATTTCGGCGGATAAATGCCTTATATATTGAGGCCAGATCAGAGGTGGAGTATTTCTTACATCGCTTGAGGAAACCAAGACATTTCGCAGCATTTTTGGCAGCGCAGACTATGTGGTCATTCCAACGTAAGTTGTCATTAAGAATGGAAAATTTATCGGTTTCGACGATGCAAGCGCCATTCATGGACAATGGCTGGGTGTTTAAATTTCGCTTTAACGACAGCAAATAGAAATTAGCATTAAATTCTACTTTGTTGGTTATGCTGTTAATATCCGAATTTAATGAGCTTGGCATACGCTGGAATTCCCGTTCTACAGACAAAGAGCAGAGACCTGAGATAGGGAATGAATATGTGATTAGAAGTAGCAAACAAGAGATAGTTGATAAAAATTGAAAAGAGTGTCGGAGACAAAACGGAGCCCTGGAGCACACCAGCATTAATTTTGTGAATATCAGATTTGAAACCATCCAACACAACTTGAATTAAACGCTCCGAAAGGTAATTTCTAATCCATTGAAGAAGAGATTCTTCGATGACAAAGCACGCATTTTCGAGAAAAGAGCCTGATGCCAAACTCTGTCAACTGCTTTAGAAATATCAAGTGCGACTATCTTTCTTTCGCCAGATTGAAGTAGACTTTGGTTCCACTTTTCGGTGAGATATGACATCAGATCACCAGTGGAGCTGTTGCTATGAAAACCGTACTGCTGTTCATTGTTAAGATTTCGTGTTTCGAGATATTTCATGAGCTGACGGTTTTTCAGCGTTTCCATGATCTTGGAAAGAAGGGACGTAAGTGCAATGGGTCTGTAGGAAGAGGTTTCGCATTTTTTTGGGACGGGCTGGACAAATGCTGTTTTCCATCTGCTCGGAAAGAGTCCTAAGGGGTAGGATTGATGAAAAAGCTTACGCTGTGTTTTACCCCGCGTAGAAGAACACCTCTCCAGGAGAAGGGGAGATATACCATCTGGACCAGTGCATTTGTGAATGTTAAGATCTTTAAGAACTATTGCTACTACACGAGTGCGAAAGTGGATTCGTCCAATTGAAGATTCGACGCACTCAAGTGTAGGCGGAGACAAAGCATAATCTGGAAGCGTTGAACTGGCCGCAAAAGTGTGCAACAAGCAGATTGGCCTTGTCCAAAGAACTGACAGCTGGAATGTTATGGTAAATGAGTTTTGGGATACAGGATGAGGCAGAATATCTGATGTATTTGGCGAACGACCAGAAGCTTTTACTGCCATGATGTTTTAATAGCTAGAGAGACATTAAAGCAGTCGCAAGTCCACCGTCAAAACGACTCTTAAGTGCTGAACGACAAACAGAGAGATGCCGTGTAAAAGCACGTAAGACGTGGCCCGTGAAAGGGTTTCAATGACGCTGCATTTGACTATGACCCATTAATTGACTACACGTATGTTAATCATCGATTAGTTATCTTAGGGAGAATGGATCAACAATTTTGGCATTGTAATACCGTCTATGTGAGCCAGAGGAACCCCTAAGTACTCTACTTCTGTACGACGTTCTTTAATAATGCATTCAGATGACTTAATTAGCTGTGTTACAAATTAGTGATGCATCCAGGTCGTACTGAGACTATTGAAGAATAAAGTCTCAGCCATAGTTAGAGGTGAACAGTTCGCAACTTGCCACATCGTTTTAGATACCTCTGATGACAGATTAACTGCAGTGCCTGATTCACATAAATACTATGATGCGTTTTTAGCAAGACGCAGGAAGGTTATCATTTTCAAATACCACAATCCAATCTAACAACGGCCTTCTTCTTGCCAAATAAAACAGTCTCATGTATGAACTTTCAGGCATATCATATCGCCATCTTAGTGCAAGAACTGCGAGTCTGTACCTCGGCAAAAACAATTTGCCCTGTAATTTACTAACTTTTTCCACAAGCTATTTCCGTCATAACCGCACGATAGATGACAACAAGCAACCAAAATGCGTTGCCCAGTCATTGAAACCCATTTTTATCGAAAAAGCCAAAAACCAAGTTGACAACTTAAAAAAAGTTTACATGTTTTCACATTTTTTAAGGCGATTTCTCGAAAGTCGCCTTGAGTAGGTGGTACAGCATATCTTTCAGTTGAAGTGAGTATCTGCTTATCCGGTTTTAACCTTAATTCTGATTTATGTTGTGGTTTATATAATCTTTTAATATTTTTAGAAATATTTCATTTTTAAAAGCTATTATACAGGGTGTCCCCTAATTCATCAAGAATAATTTGGAAAGTGATTTTTATTTTTAGAAGAAATACTAGCAGTTATAAAGCTGCGTTTAAATAAAGTTGGCATCTTGTTTAAGTCTTCAGATATCCAATTTCTAAGCCTGTTCCGTTTTTATGCCCATGCTAATTTTTGACTTTGAGGTCACTTTTCTCCAGAAAATGCGTAATAAACTTAACGTTTTACTAGTTTTTTTCTTATGAACGTAGGCAGAAAAATCCATAAATTTTGTGATTCTTGGGAAAACTTGCAGCAGGTAAAATTAAAAAAAAATGTTTTTTTTTTGCTCCAAAGGCTATAGTCTTGTATGCATACTAGAGCCCGTTTTTGGTATTCACTGTGAATGTTTATTGATTCTAATGCCCCTCTTTTGATAACGCTTTGAGAATACTTACTTACTTACTTAGGCGGCGCTACAGTCCGGAGTGGACCTGAGCCTCAACCAATAAGCCTCTCCAATTACTTAGTGCGGTCTTTGACTAACTGCCTCCAGCTGCGCACTCCAAGTTGGTTGAGGTTTTGATTTTGATTTGCGCGCGCAACCTAAGGCGAGGTCTTCCTCTACTGCGTTGTCCCTCAGGATTGTTGCTGTTCATTCGTTCTACATGTCTCAGCCATTTTGAATGCCCAATGCGCCGTTTTTCGACCAGGTCGATGTCGCTGTACAGCTCGTAGAGTTTTTCGCTGAATCGTCTCCACCAGAACCCGTCAACGCATACGGGATTAAATATCTTACGAAGAATTTTTCCTTCAAAACGAACAAGGATACCTTCATCCGCTTTAGAAAGGGTCCATACTTCGGAGCCATAGAGCAGGACTAGGATTACAAGGGTCTTGTATAGAGTTTCCTTGTTACAGTTGCCTTCTCAGCCCAAAGAAACAGCGATTGGCAAGCGTAATTCTTCATTTGATATCTGAAGAGATGTCGTTTGACATCTGATAGCAGAGCGGAGGTAGACAAAGCCCCTCACTACTTCAAAGTTATAGCTGTCGATTGTGACATTCTGGCCGATTCGTCGATGTTGGGTGTCCCTTCTTGGAGACAGCATATACTTTGTTTTGCCCTCGTTTACCGCTACGCCCATTTTTGCCGCTTCTGTTCCTCTCTGTGTTGTACCAATAATATCATTAAGGTATCTATAGCGACGAATTATACAGAGCCATGTCCAGTTTTAACGTCCTTATTAATCTCAATCGACTATGCAGGATGACAACGTACTATAGAATGCACGATATTTCATCAGGCGATGCTTTGTCATTTCCAACATCGTTCTTGGAGAATTGTGCGCAAAACGCATACCAGTCCCACCTGCACCATTTTTCAAAAGCCGCATGCACAACGTGGTGCACAACTGAAGGCAGCTGGTAAACCACCGAAAGAGCTGTATAGTCATGTTAGCTGAAGCCTTCGTCCACCCCGGAATGTAGTGCTATCTAATTTAGTGTAAAATCTACGATCCTTCACTTTTACCAGGTGAAGCCTTCAGCACTAAAGTCAAAGTCATAAGCTCGTGGTCAAGTCACGAGTTGCGCATTTGGCCACGGTTTTAATTTTGTTACAGCCGTCATGAGTCAATTCTTGTTTACTGTGTCATGGCATTTGGATCGAGAGCCAGCCACTTTTTTGTTGGGATGACAACAAATTTCAGAGAGGGACCGAGTTATATACCCCCACCAGCAGGCATTTCTTGATTTGCTGGATTTGTTGATCGGGCAATCGACTCTTTCGGGTTCTTTAAGTGCGTAATAGCGAGTTTACATTGGACTGTAGCATCCTGATGCCCTTGGTTGCGCTCGTGGATTCTTTTTTGCATTTAATGGGCCATCCACTTTCTTAACTGCACTAGAGCGATTTTTGGCTTCTAACGGGTGACCAGATAGCAATGATAGTTTTTCCAATTGTTCTATTTCAGCAGCTGTGAAAATATTGAGTAAGGTTTGCCATTTCATCACGCATCGTTTTACGCTTGCAGAACGTGCGGAGATTACTAAAAAATATTATTCCGGCTCAGTTGTAAATACGCAACGTGAATTTCATCGTGAGGTCGGTCGTCATTATGGCTTCATTATGGAATTGCGCAGGCAATTCATCGCTCCGTTGAAAAGTTTGGGGGTGAATACACTCTTTTGTATCTTAAGCCACCAACCAGACAGAGATTGGGGTTAAATGAAGAAAACATAGCCGTCGTTGCGGGCAGTATCGAAGGAGACCCAGAAATGTCGATTCGGCGCCGATCAGCTGAATTGGGTATCGCCAGAGAGTCAGCCCTGCTCGTGTTGCGGTTGGATTTGAGCCTACGTCCATACAAAATTGCGCTGACGCAAGAATTGAAGTCGGACGACCATAGACAACGCCGCGAATCTGATAATTAGGCGCTGGAAAGGCTGGCCGAAGATCCGGATTTTGGACAAAAAATTATCTTCTCGGACGAGGCCGTTTTTGGATCAGTGCCTATTTCAACCCACAAAATAGCCATTGTTGGAGGAAATACAATCCACAAGGGTTCGGCCAAGCATCAATACATCAACAAAGATTAACTGTTTGGTGCATGGCGGCATCATCGGACAGCATCGAAATGAGGAAGGAGACACCGTTACCGTCAATGGTCTCATGTATGGAGCGAGCTGTAGTCAGAGCTCGACAACATCGATATATCCGAGCTGTAGTTCCAACAAGACGGCGCTACATGCTATACAAGCGCCGCAACGCACGAAGTTGTGAGAGGGAAATTTGGTGACTGGGTCATTTCACCGTGAACTTTCATCAATTGGCAGCGGCGATCATGCGATTTGACACCACTCGATTATTTTTTCTGGGACTACCTTAGTTTACGCTAACAAGCCAACTACTTTGGACGAGCTCGAGACCAACATTCGGCACGCTATTGCCGGAATAATGCCCTACATATTGGACCAAGTCGTCAAAACTTGGACGGAAGCATTGCCAGCGAATCCGAGGCGGATATTTGAATGAAGTGCTATTTCACACATAATGGCAAGAACGTAGCTTCAAAACAAAGTCAGAATCAATTTTATATCTCAGACCGTTTTTGTTTCTATCGTTTTTATCTGGTCACCGTTTAAGTGAGTGCTGGTGGCTGGTTTCTCTGCCCCCGGAAGGATTCTGCACGATGAGCACTTGTGGCTTTGTTTTACGCTGAGTGTGGCTTGCATTTTTTATTGCAAGTTCCTTCGGAAAGTTGTCCATGGACTTGCATCTATTGGAGGAGCCCTCGTTATCAGCTTCTGCTGCCCTTCGGCAAGAACCTGTGCATATCTGATGCGCTCTTTGTCCCTTGCCTCTTCTAAGCTCAAGTGGAATATTCAAATTTCCGCTGGCCTTTAGAGCCTGCTGCTGGCTTTGCAGCTAAATTATGTCCCTGGAAATCTTCGTTTTCACTTTTGGGCAACGACAGACGCCAAAACTATGGGATTTGCACTCTTGTTTCTGTACTGCTTCGTGTGGTAGTACACTTGTATGCCGCCGAGGGTTCTTCAGTCACACTTCTTGTTAGGCATTCGAGCAGCTTCATATTCATTGGTACTTTAGTGGTTTAGTAGCGGTAGAAGAATCAGTATTATCAGAGCGAAAACCTGATCGGTGGAAGCCCTTAGTCATCAGTATCACCATGAGTGAGTTAGAACAAGCAATAAACACTGAAGCACTGATCGGGATTGACACCTACCATTAGAACAAGTGAAAAAAAAGAACCTGTTGCAACTAAAACAAAGCCTAGGTGGATCATTTTAAGTCCAATAAACAAAATTGAGAAAGGATCGCACTTCATATCAACAACGTAAATCTTCAAGGACTACAAAATTGGTGGACCAATAGGGCAAATAATCAAAGGACGTTATTGAATCCACCGAGAACGAGAGAACTCTAAAACACCTCGATGTTTCCAGACGCAGAGTGGCACCACATCAACTTAGGATCGGCATTTTTCGCGCAACAAATACTATTTTACGTAGAAGCAACTCGATGGCTCTTGGTCGCCTTCAAGACATTGAAAATGTCAATTTCCCGAAGGATTACGGGCTAAAAATGCAAAGAAGGAATAAGAACCAGGAGCAGTGCTACGCAGAGTTAAGGAATTTAAAAATCTACACCCTTACTGCTGTCACAATCACTTGTAGTACATCGCTATTAAGACAGGAATTTGAGGTTGTTTTGTCAAGACTTCTCAAAAAGCAAACTGTAACAGATGAGGTTGAGGCGAACAGAAAAGTGTATCCTCCGAAGTTCAGCCCTAAAAGTTTCTGTTTTCAATAATCAATCCAGACCCCAGCTACAACACTCTTCCCAATCAATGACTCATTTCAATTGGAAAACTTTTGAAACAGTGGAAAGATATCCTTTTTATTGCGACGTTTCCTTAAAGAGCATTGTTCGCGGGACCACCGTGTGGATATATGACTGAAGCCACAAACCAAGCACTATGCGGACGAGATTATGCGAAGTGGCAAGGACAAGTTCCAGAGTTTCTCTATAAAAATAGCTTACCTCCTTTAGCAACCGAATCGATGTAATTTTATGTATGCTTGTAAGCAGCAGGTGTCCAATTCAGTCTGAAACGAGTGAAGATCTTTCGGCATCACAAAGCAAATGAAATCAGACAACACCATGCAGAAAGGAAGCCTAAATGCCACAACATAAATTGAACACTGCGTACCCCAGACAGTCGTTGATGAAACGGTGCAAGTTGAACGTTTGGCTAATTTGAGCTCCTCTTGTACTCTTTGTAAAATTCCTTTTAATGAAGAAAGATGAATAAGCGCTCCAGTGATAAGGTGCCTACAGTACCACCCACCACATCAGCGCAGAGTACCTGCAGCCGGATACGAGCGTAAGCAGGACATTCACAAACATAGTACTCCGCAGTGTCATCATTACTTTCACAGCAAGCATCGCAGGACGTTGTGTCACTTACGCCCAGCACATTTCAGTGTGATGCCTTGTCACGACGCACTCCAGTAAACAACCTGCAGCCTTACCTGCTGAAAGGCCGCTGGCCTCCTAGAGATGTCGGGAAGCATTTGTTTGGTCTGCCTGCATCCCGGGCAGTTGTGCCATTTGCAGTTATGCTCATATAAGACCCAACTGTCAATGAGAGCCTTAACCGAGGACGCAGGTTGACAAAACGTAGGTTCGGGTCCTGAAAACTCTCCTCTGAACCTTGTCTGGCAAGTTCATCGGCGATTTTATCTCCCGTGATCACATTGTGATATGGCACCGAAACAAAGGTCACTAAATTTAGCCTTCTGACTGCGTTCAGTGATCTCTTGGATTCTTGAACTAGCTTGGAAGTCGTAAGAGTGTTCAGCAAGGCTCTAAGCAATATAGTTAGTTGCGGTTCTCCGCAATATAGTTCGCTGCCATCAGGATTGCGTAAATCTCCGCTTGGAAGACAGATGCAAGCTTTCCTAAAGTGAGTTGTCGTACTCCAGAAAGGCACCAGTGCCACATCCTATATTGGTTTTGGAGCCGTCCGTGAAGACCCGACTGCTTTTCTTTCCTGGCTCAGATTCTAGCCGAAATCAGTCCTGGGCACAAGGAAAGTCGACTTCGTATTTTTTTCCGTATCAGGAGTTCTGGTGTCATATCCATAAGACCAGAGTCATAAGACAACCGGCACGCAAGGTCATCAGCTCCAGTGCATGTTGTACCAAAGACCACTTCTTTCTAGACGGAAGATGGCTTTGAGAGTGCAACCCATGCTGTGAATATCAAGGGGAGGGAGACTTATCAATGCGTCTAGAGTAGAGCCAGGAGTGCTGGGGAAGGCCTCCATGCATCCGAGACAAACACTCCTTTGGAGTCTAGTAAAAACAGCATTTCGCGAGAGCTTATTCCACCAGACAACCGACGAATAGGACATAATTGGCTTTATCATAGCCGTGTAGATCCAAAGGACGCTTCTCAGGGACAGGCTCCATGCCTTGCCGATAGCTCCTCTACACTCCCAGAAGGCTGACAGCGCCTTAGATGCTTTCGACGTAACATGTTTAGTCCAGAGAAGTATGTTAATGACACCCAAATACTTAGCTTCTTTGGAGAATTTGACGGTGACACCTTTAAGCACCAGACACCAGGCAGCTTCCTGATTCTCGTAACTCAGAACAACCTCAGTTTTAAGGGGATTGACTGAAAGCCCATTACTAGTGCACCAGTCGTCGATCACGTCTAGGGCTGCCTGCGCTTTAGAGCAGACAGTGGTTAGACACGATCCAACAGACAGTACAGCTACATCATCCGCGTGTGCTTGTGCATAGACGTTAGAACTATTGAGCGCGTTGAGCAGTGAGTCGATTAATGTGCACCATGACAGTGGAGACAGAACGCCGCCTTGCGGGCTGGCTCTGTTTACACCAGCTACCACATATTGGCCGCAGCCAGCATCCGAAATCAATGTCTCATTCACCAGCATTGCGTTTATCCACAAAACTAGAGATTCGTCTACGGTGTTTTGTTTGACCGAGTTACACATGCCGTAACTCCCACGGATACTGGGATGGTTGTCTCCTATCCGCACGCATTTGGATTTTAACCCTTCCTAGGTGTAGATAGGGACATGAGTCATACCTAGACTTAATCGTTTAGACAGAAGCTTTGCCTAAGCCGACAACAAGAGAAGAGCCGTCCTTGTTTTCCCGATTCTTTCTCTCCCTGTGGGAGTAGATTTTCCACATTTCAGAGTCAAATCCAGGATTCTGGGTATGAACACGCATCAGAACATCTTCCGTTTCTGTGAGTTGCCCCGGAACCCAGAAGACGATGCACGTCAATTTTAATTCTCTGAAAATCGCGAAAGTCTTAGTTTCCGTGGGTGGAATTTTCGGCACAGATTTGTTTAACCCATCAAGAGTTTACTGCTCCACTCTAAGAGTTCCATTCTCGACTCCATAGCCCTCTGCTTGAATGCAAACATTCTCCGCTTTGGCTAGCTCCCACAGTTGATCGATACAGCGTTTGTACTCAGCATCGTTCAGACTGTTGTCATTGTCAGGCTTCCTAATTCGAAGCGCCAGAAAGGAGATAGCAGCATCTTTGTAGGTGCGCCGGTTTCGTCCTCTTTGGTGTTTCGGGCGTTTTTTTTTTAGGTTACTTTTCCAGCGACGCACCTTAGGCGCTAGTCTTTTCGGTTCCCCGAGACAAGCCGTCAGAAACAGTACCCGGATCAACCACTGGTCTAATCTGATGGAGTTTAACCCTAACAGACAAGGCTTCTCCGGTACTCTCTCCACCGTTCAAGTGTCAATCACCGAACGCGTTGTAGAAAGCGCCGCAGGAGTCGCCGAAATCAAGTGTTCCAGCAGCTCCTCGCTCAGGATTGTGTAGTACAATATATCGGATGAGCCCTCCAGAATTCGTGCCGCGACCGCAGTCGAAAAGACCGCGGGTGGATTGTCGCTATTGCGAGTACCACCTGGAGTATAATCCTTTGGGGACACCTACATATTGTCAACTACTTTACGTCTAATTTAGGCGCCCTTGGCGCTTGATTCGACGGCTCACCTGGGTTCTTTTCAGAACATTAGGATCTTTGAGTCTTAAGCCTTCCTGCCACGTCAAGGCAGCCAAAGAGAGGAAGGACTCGATTACTTTGATCGCCTTTTTTACTTGCCTGCCCGTGCGCGATGTCCACATCTAGCTGGTTGATAGCAGTTAATTCTGAGCGTCAATGGGAGAAATTTTGGAAGAGCTTAACAGATAATCGAAGTAAATCGAGAGGTTTGTTTAGTGATAGTATAGTCGATGCTGTTTGTGTAACTGAGACATGGCTTGACTCGGAGTTAAAATCAAATCTAATAAACTTAAATAATATGCAGTTTTTTCCAGGTCACAGATTCCGCAAAAGAGGAGGTGGTGTTGGTATCTATTTAAAAAAGTGTCATAAGTCTCATATTATTAAAAAATCATCACCAACCGACTTATTGGAGTACGTATTCATTGAGGTTAGGACTATTAACGAAATCTTCCTTCTGGGGTGCATTTATATGGCTCCGGATGTTGCACACCATACGTGATATTGATATTGCGTTAGTCTCTGAAGAAAATTTCGTGCTTCGGTACGATCAACTTCCTGTTCCAGCATTTTCGTATCACGACATGATTCTTTTAACAGTCAACATACTTTCAGAAGTAACGAATAATGATAAGTAAATTTTGGTAGTTGGAGTGACGTTGTGCGACAGTGCGCGAAAAAAAATTGTGCTGTATCGGGTGGTGCGGGTTCGATCCCTGACCGTGGTGGAAGAACATTTTCCTTTTTGTTTTTTAATTGAAAGTTAAAAATAAAATTGGTGATAGTGACACGAAAAAAATTAAACACGTGATGAGTGGCAAAGACCGTCCCGTTATCCCCATTGTGGGATTAGCGGACGGCACAACAAGTGCTATTATATCTGGCCACCCAAAAGCAGTGACCAGTGAAGCAGCAATTAAAAGGAGAAAAAAACTAAGTCTCTCAGCAAACTTAGCAAAACGCCCCTCTCTGTGCACTTCTACTGAAATGCTGCTAAGTAGTGAATTGGGGGGGGGGGGCGTCAACGTCTGCGGCAGCAGTAGCAGCACAACAACAAAAACGTCATTTATCGGATGACGAGTCTTCATATGCCTCTGAAAAAGGGGGACATTATAAACGGGGCAATAACAGCTTTGCCTCGTTAGCAGCTTCGGAGTCGGAAGACGAAGAGGATGAAATAAATGCCATTAGTAGCAGCATCTTGCTACTACAAAAAAAGGTGCTTGCTATTAGGGCTAAGCAAATCGCCCGAAGAGAAAGGGAGCAAGAAGCTAAGGCAAGCTCACAGCAACAAAAGCAACAACAACTGCATGAAAAAAATGTACCGGCACAAAAAGTGCAGAAAAAACATAAAACCCAGCAGCAAAAGCATCAAACGCAGCAGCAAAAACATAATAAAAAACAGCAGCAACAACAAAACCAACAACAGCAACAGCAACAGAAAACAAAAAAAGAAAAGGTGCCTCCAATCAACACGTACAACATGGAAGTCCAGGACACCAAGGACTTGTGTAAGTCGGCCATTGGTAAGAACTTTAGCATTAAACGATTAGGGTTAGACAGGCATGTCATCCACTGTAATTCAGTGGAGGGCTACAAAAAAATTCAAAATCTGTTGAAGGAAACGACGACGGAGTATTTCACGTACACACCGAAAGGTGATAAATTTAAAACAGTTCTATTGAAAGGACTGGAACCGTCCACTGATCCCGAAGAGCTCTTAAAACTGCTTCAAGAGAAAGAGTGTGAAGGTCTCAAGTTTGTGGGGGTTAAGCCTTTTACCACTCCAAGAGCAAAAAGGGAGAAGCGGAAAATACCGTTCTTCCTAGTACAGCTTACTCCCACTAGCAAACTGGATAGTCTAAGGAATATCAAGGTCCTAGACTATCAGGTTGTTCACTGGGAGAAATTAAAAAGGAGCGATAACATTATACAATGTGTTCGCTGCCAAAGGTTCGGCTACGCTGCAGCGAACTGCCAAATGCAGCCTCGATGCGTTAAGTGTGGAAAGAATCACAATTCACAGGAATGTGCTTTGGGTCAAGACAAAGAGTCAGACAAAAGCCAACTCTTATGTGCTTTATGCAAGAATTCGGGACACACCGCTAACTATCGGGGTTGTCCCAAGTTCCAAGATATTAAGAAAGTAAATATGGCCCGTCAGCAGAAAGCGGAGGTAAAACGTCCATCTGCTCAGTTTCAAACTCCAGCCGAATTACCTTCGCCCAAATGGCGGCAGGTGGGGGTAGAATGGTACAAAAATCCGTGGTTGCTTCCTTGGCCCCAGCGCCAAGAGCGCCGGAAGCTGCACCTGACATGCTAGCTATCTTGCTCTCTATTCAAGGGCAGATGGCTCAGCTTCAGCGTCAAGTACAGGAACAAGCTAATCAAATCTGTGCGCTGCTGCCGGGTCTAACGCACCTCATATCGTAATGGGTACGCATATGGTGGAGCAAACCCTGAAGGTCCTTGCAGTGAATGTCAATTCACTGATTAGGATCGAGCGAAGGGCCGCGCTGTTTAAGTTGCTGGAAGACCAAGTTCCTGATGTGCTTTTCGCTAGCGAAACTAAGCTAACCGATAAGCACAATCTGGAACACAGTAAATATAATATTAGAAGAAGAAACCGACTCAACTCCACACAAGGAGGTGGCGTCGCGATATTTATTAAAGATCAATTTAAATTTAGAAGAAAATACAAGGGTGTTTTGCGTGGGTTCCAAGTGTTGGAGGCGTGTGTCGTGCGCATCCCTCTCCGTAGCGGAAAGTGGTTGTACATGGTCTCTGTCTACGCGCCTGATGCTTCTCAATCCACGCTATTTATCTCAGAGCTCGATAAACTCTTTCGACTCCTTAGACTGGAATCGGAGGAGAATTACTATATAATCTATTATACAACCTATTGTTGTACGACGTACGGATAAAACTGACTGGGAGTAATTTACAAACGCTAAACTGTCTGCATACTTTCGTGTACGATAGTGACCATTGCGGTTTTAGTACCGAAATAACAATTCCTAACGAAATTGCGGAACCGGAGGAATTTGTTCCTAGGCATTCTTACAATTACAGTAAGACTCGCTGGACGCACTTTTCTAGAACGCTGACTAGAGCACTTTCCTCGAATTTTCTCTACCCACCGTTCAATAGGAATCTGTCTAACGAGGAGCTGGACAGATACCTGAAACAAATGGACCAAACAATTAAACAAACAATGGACATTACAAAACCTCGGTATGAACACACGCCCAACGAAGACTTATTCCGCAATGCTACCATTGACGCACTACACCGACACAAAAGTAGACTGTTGTCAAGACTAAAAACCTTGTACAGGCAGTTTACTGACAGACAAAACGTAGAGATTAGGACACTGAAGTCATCAATTAAAAACCTCCAAATATTAATAAGAGAGAATTATAGAGCAGCTGTAAGCTTGTACTGGAACAACAGAATTCGCGCTGTAAATTTTCACAGCCCGAGTATGTTCCCCCAAATAAACAAAATATTTCGGAGAAAAAATCAATACGACCATCAGTGTCTTAAAATTCCTCGAACGATGGACAACGAACGAATACTGACTACGGCAGGCATAGATCCAAGTGAAGCCGCAGATGATGATAATTTCTTTGTGATCGAGGATCCTCAGGAGAAGGTTGAGGCCATAGGAGCAACTTTTCAGGAAGTGTTTAAATCCAATAACGTCATTGGTTCAAATCACGACCTGGAGAATCGAGTCCTTCTGCAAAATTTTTACCTGCGAAATGACATACAGAACTGGCGATTCGAGAGCTCGGGTTTCACCCAGTTCAGTGACGAGAATATGGCAAATAATGTCATCGCCAATGAAGGGGACCTACCCCCGTTCATTTCAAAGGAGGAACTCCATGAGATCTTCGACACAATAAGAAGTAAAAAAATCAGCGGGAATTGATGGAATACCGAACATTGTGCTTCGACATCTCCATCTAGAAGCGGTAGACATTTACACCACCTTGTTTAACAATGTAATGAATAATGCGTATTATCCAGCGCATTGGAAAACTGCGGTGATTTATCCCATCCCTAAAAGGGGAAAAGATACATCCAATCCGGCGAATCTCCGATCGAAAAAATTGGCGAAAATTCTCGATCATTGGACAACACGGCCAGCCACTTGCTTGTCGAAATGTAGTTAGATACCTTCGGATCTGGCAAGACCAGTATCAATATTTCAACAAGAATGTAGATGCTGCTCTGGCCAGAGCCAAAGGTGCTTTTGCCCTTACAAAGAGACTGTTTTATAGCAGGCAACTCGATGCGAGGGTGAAAGTTATCTGCTACATGGCCCTCATCCAGCCCATGCTGGTATATGGGTGTCCTGTGTGGTTTAATGTGAGAGCAAGCTTAATGGAAAAGATTATGGTGTTTGAGAGGGCTTGCCTTAGGGTCTGCCTTCGCCTTTACAGAACGATAGAATCGGAGTACATAAAATTCTATCCCAATGAGGTCCTTTACAACAGGGCGAATCTGAATAGAGTGGACAACTTCGCTATTAAGTTGACTCGAAGGCATATTGCAAGAGCAATGACCTAGTCCAATAACCTGATATCTGGGGCCTACTACCCCAACTACTTATATCATGAGAGTGTGCGCTTGAAGGGCTTCGTCCCCCCTGAAGCGTTTCTCTATCTTGACATGAAAGGGCTTATACAGGATAACTTTGCGGTACCGCTAATCGTCCACGTAGCTCGTGCAGTGGGTGAGGGGCGACTCAACTACAACAAAGACGTCACACACGGCAGTATCGAACGTCTCAGGTTTAGTAGGGCGGTTTCAAGCCGCGACAAAAAAGATGTTTTTTTGCAGCACCAAAATATTTGGTGGTTGAGTGAAGAAGATCTGATTCCTGCGTCGTTTCCTTCAAGTCCGAGTTAGCCTAGTCAAAAGGCAAAGTGGGCCATTTTGTTTTTATTTTTATTTTTATTTATTTTTTCTTTATTTTTCCTTTTGGAATGGCCGACTTACATAGGTTAGGGTAGTTTTAAGTGTTTAAAGTTAGCAACCTTGGGTTAGCTAATGATCAGATTAGCAACTTTAAGTTTGCTAACAATTAGGCTAGATTAGATTGTATAGTTAGGCTAAGTAGTTTAAGGTTAAAATATAAGTTTTATATAAATACAAAAAAAAATTGTTCGTTCACTAAGTTTTTTCTAAATACTTATTTTCTTAGTTTAGATAGATATATAAGAATAATAATTATTATTTGTAATGACGTCGAAAGACATAAAACAATAATATAGTTTAGCTTAGAGTGCCCGTTTGGAGGGCCATTAAGTTAGTATAAGTTCGTTAAGTTATTCTAAGCTAATATTTAAGCATTTTTTCTGTTAGCATGTAAGTATAGTAAATGTAAGAAGTATAAAATAAAATGCATTAAAAAAAAAAAAAAAAAAAAAACGAATAATGATTTCTTCGAGTCATTCGATTATACAAAACTTAATCTAGTAGTACTCTTTTATGACTGCCAGACGATAAATTGGCAGCCGATATATGCAACAAGTGATACCAGCTTTCAAATTAGATATTTCAATGAGAATATTTTAGACCTTTTTAAAAAGCAGTGGTAGCCAGTGGTAAAAAGAAGGTCTAAGAAATGCACATTACCTTGGCTTAGAAAAGAAGTCTTTGATCTCATGAAAGCCCGGGATATCCTATACAGGAGATGGAGACGGTACAAATACACACAGAGTTCAAAATTGTTCGTAATGTAGTAACCTCATTAATCAGATCTAATAAAAGGTTATTTTATGCAAACAAGTTCAATGCAGTTAGCTCAAACACCGACTTTTGGAAGACTGTGCGCTCACTTGGTTTGACTTCTGAAAAGCCAACCCTTCTAAACCTCATCAATTTAGACGAACTTAATGCTAAATTTGTTTCTGCATATGATATACAACATATCTGAACCGCAATGCAGTAGCGACGACACTTTCTCCCTACAATGTCCCGACAAAATCAGTGTTGGTAAAACGATCCTTGACATTACATCTAACGCAGTTGGATGGGATAATATCGTTCCCAAGTTCATAAAAATCCAGCTTCCAGTCATTCTCACTCATATAACCCATATTTTTAATTCAATACTCACAACTTCAACCTTCCCTGAAAGTTGGAAAATTGCTAAAGTCGTTCCAATTCCGAAATCTCCATCGCGCCCAGAAACTGAATATCGACCCATTGCCATACTTCCATTTCTGAGCAAAGTTTTTGAGACTATCGTTAGTAAACAAGTCAAACATTATTTAAACGATAAACAGCTTAATACAAACTGTCAGTCGGGCTTCCGTGCTAAGCATAATTGCACCACAGCTTTACTTAAGGTTTGCGAAGATATGCGTGAGGGCTTAAACCACAAAATGTTAGCACTAATTGTGTTTTTAGACTTTTCTAAGGCATTTGATTGTGTTGATCATAAAATACTAGTCATGAAACTTCGGACTCAATTTTTGTTCCACCGGTCTCTATGTAATTTGGTGTCGTCATATCTAAGTAATCGGTCAAAGTATGTGTGTCATGAGAAAAAGCGCTCATCTTGTTTTTTTTATTCCATCAGGTGTTCCCCAAGGATCCGTTTTAGGACCCCTACTCTTTATATGTTATATAAACGACTTAGCCGTGCGTCTTGTGAATTGTAAACGTCATATATAAGCAGATGATGTGCAGATTTATTCTGTTTTCCCCAAATCCAAAATTTAGCAAGCGATATTTAATCTAAACGACCAATTAGCAACAATTTGTAAGTGGTCATTTGAAAATAAACTCAGTCTTAATACAAAAAAGACTAAAGCAATGATCATTAATGCTAGCCGAGTTAAAATAGACATTCCTCTTCTTTATATTAATCGAACTCGAATTGAATATGTTGAAACATTCAAAAATCTTGGGGTTTACATGAGCCAACAATTTACCTGAAGGACTCATATTACAAAAACTGCATCGAAAGTTTACGGAGCCCTTAGAGGACTTAGTCCAACCTCCAACTACGAGGGCGGGTCAATAATTCCGTGCATTTTTGAATTTCTGACCTCTTTACTGAAACAGCAACACTGCTCCTGTCAACAGGCATCTGTCAGTTGACTCCTGTCAAAATTTAAACTTGCTGCGTCAGTTAGTTTGTGTTTGACAGCTATTTTTATCAGACTACTCACTAATTTGAGGAGAAAATGGAAAAAAGTAAATTTCGTGTGCTTATTAAGCATTATTTCTTGCGAAAAAAAACCATTACCGAGACCAAGGCTAAGCTTGATAAATACTATGGGGACTCTGCACCATCGATTTCAATGGTAAAAAAGTGGTTTACTGAATTTCGTTGTGGCCGTACAAGCACTGAAGATGCCGAACGTCTTGGACGCCCAGTTGAGGTCTCTACACCCGAAACAATCGAAAAAAATTCACGATATGGTGTTGGCCGACCGAAGATTGAAAGTGCGAGAGATTGTGGAAGCCGTAGGGATCTCGCATGGCTCAGTGGTTTCAATTTTGAATGATCACTTGGGCATGAGAAAGCTTTCCGCAAGATGGGTGCCGCGTTTGCTCACAGTCGACCACAAACGCAATCGTGTAACAACTTCACAGGAAGGTTTGGCGTTGTTTAATCGCAATATGGAGGAGTTTTTGCGCCGTTTTGTAACCGTGGACGAAACATGGATCCATCACAACACACCAGAGAACAAACAACAGTCAAAACAGTGGGTTTCTAAGGGTGAATCGGCGCCAAAGAAGGCCAAGGTGGGTTTGTCAGCCAATAAAGTTATGGCGACTGTTTTTTGGGATGCACGCGGGATAATCCACATTGACTACCTTCAAAAAGGGAAGAACAATCAATGGGGAATATTATGCCAACTTATTGGACCGATTCAATGACGATTTGAAAAAAAAACGACCTCATTTGGCCAAGAAAAAAGTTCTTTTCCACCAAGACAATGCAAGGGTGCACACATGTGCAGTTGCCATGGCAAAAATCCATGAATTGGGCTATGAATTGCTCCCTCATCCACCCTATTCTCCAGATTTGGCTCCGAGCGACTACTTCTTGTTCCCAAACCTGAAGAAATGGCTTGGTGGAAAAAGATTTGACTCCAATGATGAAGTCATCTCGCAAACAAAGGCCTATTTTGAGGACCTCGACAAATCATTTTTTTTGGAAGGGATAAAAAAATTGGAGAAGCGTTGGACAAAGTGTATAGAGCTCAAGGGAGACTACGTTGAAAAATAAAATTATTTTTTTATCAAAAAATCTGTGTTTTAATCCAAAAGTCATTCCTAATAGATTTGCCTACTTTCCTACCTCTTCTTTGCCTTATATTTCTTTTTCTTGGTACTATCTTTTCCTTATCTCTTTTTTTATTTAAACTTAAGTCTTTAAACTAAACTCAAATTAAAGTAATGTACAAAAGCTTGTTCTATTTTTTAAAAGATGTGTTTTGTACACAAGTCTTATGTGAATAATGAATTCAATATTAATAATAAACTAAACTAAACTAAACTAAACACTATTCAGGCCGAGACGTCAGCATCCGCAATTGGTTGGACATTTAACTGTCCCTTAAATCTTAGTGCTATTGGATACCGAGTGCAGCTTCTTCGCTGAATGAAACGGATCATGTCTTACACGCAAACACCCGACTGCCTTATTTTTCGCTATCTACACATTGCAACAGATTTCAGATCTTGACACATTGAAATCCCTTCAACTTCTGAATCAACAAGGCACTTGTACAGTCATTCACTTAACCCATATCAAACAATAAACCAAACATGCAGCCCTTGTCTCCCGCCTCTCAAAAGATACTTTCCTCGGATTCACGTGAATCCATCGCACGACAACATCATTAGGTTTACCAATTACCGAAGCAAACAATCATGCCACTAGATCACGCCATTTTATTCTAAAAACTCGCAAATTTCCCGCGCATAATCGGCTTGAGTATAGACAGGGCATCCCCACTACACCGGCCGGCACAACGCAACCAACCTGTCGGAAGAGATCAAACAAAGCAAGGCACGAACTCCGATGTACTCGTACTATTACTGATCATGTCAAGGCATTTCTCTGTAGCCTACGAGTGCGAGTATCTTGTGCCACTACTAGTTCATAGATTTCAATGGAAGGTTGTTACTTGGTTTACACTTGACCCCCCCCGCATTGAATGTACCCGTACCCGTACGTGTATCTAGTTACTTAGTATTCGCGCTACTACAATTGTTTCGCAGGCGCACGTCGAATCTAGCGAAAATCTTTACGGCTCAACTTTGGGCTAATTGCCGCCTTAAGTATGATTGCCCAACTAATTGCACTTTGTTGTCGTAGAACGCATGCATTTGTGCATCTGCATCACGTTAATAAGCATGAAATCCCTCCTCAGGTCCCTCGAGCACCATTAAGCCCTTGCTTTGTGCAGTTGTGTTGTCTATAACTTGCATCGCATCTATGCCTAGAAGCTAGATAAACCTGAAATCAGAAATCAGAAATGAGATACCGAATGTAACGCATCGATGGAATGCTGTGCCATTAAAACCAGAACTACTCGTACATTCGTCTCCTCAAGGGATTCCCATCCAAAACAGGATAGCCGTAAACGATGCGACTACAAAGGCGACTGCAACGCGGACTACAACGCCGACTGCAACGGCGATCGCGACGTCTATGGCCTTGAGGGTGAAGGTTCTCAACTGTCGTTGGCCTTGAATCAGCAACGCATCGAGAACGAACATACGCGAGACTCGAATTTGATTTGATGTTCCAACGAGATGGAGTGAGATTTTTCATCTCACTCCCAATGTGGCATCTGTTTATCAAATCCGAACCCATCAAAACGGTGATGGCACATGAGATCACCATGTCAGCGCAACAAGGTCACTCGAACTGTTCCAATTAAGACATTTTATCAATTAACAAGTTCATCATCATTGCTGCGTAGCAGTGACAGAATTCCACTGGAAAACTGGTTACACCCAAGCGGCATGTTCTTGATTTTTCCAGTGCGCGTGAGCTTGTCACTTTGACACTTGACACTGATTTATTTTACGGTAATGTGCACACAAAGTCAATTCAAGCAAAAGTGACTACTGCGAGCAGCCAACATTCATCCAAGTGGACGTGAGTGCGTCTTTGGCTAAGGGGTAATTGATGGTCATTAAGAGTAAATCAAGTGGCAACACAACAATGTCGTCAAATGAGATTGGAATTTGGAATATGGAATTTTGTTTTTGGATGAGGGTTTTTGGATCTCTTCTCTGGGGACGTGTGACATTGCATTGTTACACAATGAGCAACCGAATTTCGAAATATGGCTTTAGGTGCATGCTGACAGTTCGAGTTCCGATCGGGAATTGGTTTGCATCGGGTGGTGGTTATTTGATAGCGCAATTGGATCGGTTGGGGCAGAAAACTTGTTTGAAGCGCGTTCTACAAGCATTTCTTCCGGAAACAATGCAGGTATGCAGGTTCCATGCGTTATGACAGTAACATGAGTTGGAACTGGTTTTGCTTTTGTTTTTGGTACGATTGCGTGACTAACTTCTAGTAGGGACTTGGATGCAGAAATTGGTAGTAAGGAAATTTAACAAGGGATTGCTACTTGCGATCGTAATCTGACAGCGATTGAGAAGATCGCAGGGTCAACGTGGTAGGTATTCTTGCAAATATTTATGCAACATTTATGGAAAGGAGGCAACCAGGTAATATTCTGCACAGTAAGTAGGAAACAAAAAGTAAGAATTGCTGCGTCTAAAATGGAACTCCAGAAGCCTCATGGTTTTACCACTTGCTATGCAAGCTTGACAAGATAAACTGAGGCCACTATAGAGCTTAAAATCCAGCAGTCAGTTGGAACTGTGAGTTTATGGATTCGAAGCCAAATCATGTTACCGGTTCCTGCAAGGACATTGCGGGCAACTTGAAAAAAACAGTTCTATGGGAAAGGTGGAAATGATGTGCCAACTTAAATAGCACGCAGTTGCAGGCAAAGCGTAAGGACTGCTAATTAAAGCACCATCTTAGATCGGATTGGAATTGGGCGTCCCAAACCCCAAGCAATCAATGATGGTTGAGGTACCCTTTTATCCATCTCCGATAAGCATTTTTTGATCACATCTCCCGACTATTGCTCGTGGGAATCAAAGTAGATCAAGCGAAAAAGCTTATAAGAGAGACTGATTAATCCACAAGGCCATTACATTTTCTGGCATCTAGATGGGAAGCTGTCCCTTTTGTGTGATTCAAGGCTTGAATGCACAATGTGAAGACACTCTAAGCTCCTGAGAATAAGTCACTGCAATTAGCCGGCTACGTTAAATTAAGGCCGTCGGAAAAATAAACACTTTAAACAATTTTTGAAGCACGGTAAAGCTAGGGAGTGAGCTCTAGAAATTGCCACCTTGCTACCTGCCAAAAAGAGCGCAGAGATTTGAAGACTCAACCACCCCGAGACCAGAAGCTAGGAGAAATCATCCCGGAAACACAGTAGTTGACAGGAATTCCTATAGCAATATAGTAGCTCGCGTCAGGGTAGGTGTGATTCCGGTCGATATAATTTTCAACCGCTTTAGTTACGAACAAATGGCTTGCTTACAAGAGGGCGTCATCGATGTATTAACTGAGATCAAACCATCCTTTGACAGTTTAAGCCACAAAACAATATTGCCCATGTTTGTATGTTCCAATAAAGCCACCGTCAAGTGGCTTAGGGGCCTTTTTGCTAAAGCTAAAGAGAGATGCGGTCGGGCTGTGAAATTAGTGGAAGAAGGTTCATTCCCGAAGCCACATATCATCAGAGGGTTCTTTCCGCAAGGTATCGGGTTGACAAATGAGAAGATTCTAACGTCCTTGGGACCACACGACACGGGAATCAACACTGGACACTGAAAAGTTATGCAAAAAGTTGAACTGAAAAACTTTGCCAACATTGTCTTTGACGTAAACGACAGTTCTTCAGTGACAAGAATAGGAAAATTATGTCATCGCCGATGAAGGGGACCTACCCCCGTTCATTTCAAAGGAAGAACTCCATGAGATCTTCGACACAATGAGAAGTAAAAGATCAGTGCGAATCGATGGAATGCCAAACATTGTTCTTCGACATTTTCCTCTAAAAGCGGTAGACCTTTGCTCTACCCTGTTTAACAATGCGCAATGAATAATGCACAATATCCAGAGCATTGGAAAACTGCCCTCCCATCCCTAAGAGGGGTAAAGATACATCCAATCCGGCGATAAGCCTCCTTCCGAATATCAGTAAGGTGTTCGAAATGGTAATCAGTAGGGTTTTGACTAAGTGGGTTGAGGACAAAAATATAGTTCCGGACAATCCATTCGATATCAAGGCGGGGCATGATGTCATACATGCCGCGTCTAAGCGGGTGTCAGATATCCAATGGAATAATGATTGACTTGGAAAAGACCTTCGGCACCGTATGGTTAAAGGGACTTTTCTACAGGCTGACCATTCTGGGCATCAACAAACCACTTTTGTATATTCGTCATGATATGCTCATCAACAGATAGTCTCTGGTTTTTAACGTAAACACCTGTCGCGCAGATGCCCGTACATTCATGCCATCGCTCTCCGTCAGTCCTTAGATACCAATTCGGAACTGTGTTGGAGGCACAAGTTCCACCCTTGGTATGAGTCGAGGCTGACCTAAGGCCTCTTACTGTTCTTAGGGTCACAGAACCCAGTACTTATTGCAGCTCTACATCGGGCAAGACCCTTCCCGCAATTTTGAGTTTAAACCACAGCAACAATGACGCTAGCACAAGGGGGCATAGCTCAACAAGTCAGGACCGGATCAAGATCCGGGGGACTCCTGACTCCCATAGTACCGCGATTTAAGTCCTGGTAGGGACTACGGGTGGTCCCGTCGCCAACAAGACCAATGACCGGCAACTTTTAACTGATGATGCAAACTTCGGTGGCATGATCTGAAGCTGTTTACGATAAGACCAGTAATATGATCTGCCCCCGCTTTTTATTAGACAACGTCATTGATGGGATGGGCGAAGCCTTGATAATTGGGCGGGGGCCCAATGCTCATCAACAGACAGTTCATCGCGAAAAATGGCCATGCGACTTCTGTTGGAACTTTACACATTAAAAACGGTCTGCAACAAGGTGCTGTTAATTCGCCGATCTTATTCAACATTTACACAAGCGATTTGGTAGGTTCACTTCGCCATAGCATAGCGTACGCAGACGACTTGATAGCGTACAGAACAGGTCCAAAAGTCAAGTTCATTAACAGGCTTTTGAAACATGAATTCAAACAAATTAGGCGATTTTGCGATGACTGGAAGTTGAAAATCAATTTCCAGAAGTCTGAAACCATTCTGTTTAGAGTGCCGTTGTCTGGGACCTCTAGGGACACCAGAAAGAATTGACGAAAATTCTCGATCATTGGACAACACGGCCAATTGCTTGTCGAAATGTAGTCAGATACCTTCGGATCTGGCAAGACCAGTATCAATATTTCAACAAGATGTAGATGCGGCTCTGACCAGAGCCAAAGGTGCTTTTGCCCTTACAAAGACACTGTTTTATAGCAGCCATCTCAATGAGAGGGTGAAATTTATCTGCTACATGGCCCTCATCCGGCCCATGCTGGTAGTATATTGGCGTCCCGTGTGGTTCAACGTGAGAGCAAGCTTAATGGAAAAGATTCGGGTGTTTGAGAGGACTTGCCTTGGGGTTTGTCTTCAACTTTATAGAACACCAGAATCGGAGTACGGAGTACGAATGTGATTAGAGTTGACAACTTCGCTATTAAGTTGTCTCGATGGCATATTGCAAGAGCAATGACCTCGTCCAACTACCTGATATCTGGAGCCTACTACCCAACTATTTATATCATGAGAGTATGCGCTTGAAAGGCTTTGTCCCCCCTGAAGCGTTCCTCTATTCTGATATGAAAGGGCTGATCCACCGAAAACCTATGGCGCCGCTAATCTTCTACGTAGCTCGTGCAGTTGGTGAGGGGCGACACAACTACAACAGCGACGTCGCACACGGTAGTATTGGACGTCTCAGGTTTAGCGATAAAAAGATGTTATTTTGCGGCAGCAAAATATTTGGTGGTTGAGTGAAGAAGACCCGATTTCTTCATCGTTTCGTTCAAGTCCAGGTTAGCCTAGTTAGAAGGCAAAGTGGGCCATATTTTTCTTGCTATGTATAGCAAATGGCCGACTTACATAGGGTGGTGTAGTTTTAGGGTATTTAAGGTTAGCAACCTTGGGTTAGCTAACAAGTAGGTTAGTGAACTACCTAAGTCATACTGTCCTATAAGTTTGACTTCGTTTTTTGTTTGTCAAATATCACAGGTAAAAGACGCCTATCGACAAAAAGAGGTCTTATTATGCCATTTTCAAGATATTGGAAGTACTCTTGACAATATTGGGTATGATTCCATCTCAAAAGTCGTAGAACTTAGAGGTATTGATCACCCTTTCCGCAGATGTTGCTCGAAAGCTGCAAAATAGACGCTACTTCCCTCGAGACATCAATTATTGTCGCAGTAGTCAAAGGAGAGGTTCTTCACAACCTTCATGGTCACTTGCCATCAACGACTTACTACTCAAACTAGAAAATTTAGGCTACCTCTGTCGATGGTTTGGAATTCATCCAAAGGAAAGTTGCAATAGAATGCAAATTGGCCTAAAATAAGTGTCCAACCACTCAATCCGCCTCAGAAGAGCTGGATTATAGAGTTCTTCAAGTTAAATATGTAGGAGTAGTTCTAGATAAGAGAAAAAATTGGAACTCACATGTAAATAACAAAATTTCCAAAGCTACCAAAGCCATATTGGCTTGAAGAAGCACGTTTAATAAGACCTAGGGGATATCTCAAATAGTTATCCCCACCGGATCTACATAATGATGGCCAGACCGATTGTCTCCTGCTGCTCAGTAATACGGTGGAATAAGACAAAAGAAATCAAATATATATCAAGACTCGCAAGCAAAGGTATTCCCGTTTCTGCCCATGAACCTGCCCAACAGCTGCTATTGAAGCTTATTGGCCTTACTTCGCAGTACAGTCATTTTCTCTCACTGACTCCCGAACTGGGCATGATCTGAGCTTTAGGATTCGATAAGATGTTCAACAGAGTGATCCCAAACTGACAAAAATCCAACATCACATTAAGCCTTAAAGGTAACAAGTGGTATACGGATGGATACAAAATGGAAACCGGAGTAGATGCAGGTATCTGTGGCTCAAGAACAAACGTTGCAAGTGCAAAAGGTAAAAGTTTTTCAAGCTGCGCCTTATTCCATTGAAGAATGTGCCAATACGTTTCTTGGAACAAGAATAAAAGACGTCCTCTTCCATATGCTCACAGACTGCGACTTGAGCTCAAATCTGTTTCACTCCCAATGGGTGCTACTCGTACACTGATTCAATACGCTTCAGGACTTATCCAAAAGAAATAAAGTCAGACTCTAGTGGGTACAAGGGCACAATTGCATAGAAATAAATGAATAGCTTTGAAGAGCTCTGACGGCAATCCGTCCGAGCCCTCGGCCTTATTATTCTTTAGCTTTTTAATGGCTATGCCGACTTCGCCTAGGCTGCGTGGGAGAACTGCTTCATCGACTAGAGTTGAGTTTTCTTCATACCCTATCACTCTCTGCTGGTCAAGTCCATCAAGCGGCTGCTGCTTAAATACATCAACAATTTCCTGCGGGTCGGTAAGAAGATTACCCTCAATGTTTAGAAGGGCCTGAGCTCCTGGTCTGTAGCCTACAGCCAGGCTTTTACTTTTTTTTTTAAAGTTTCACATCTTGTTATTACTGCTGCACTCTTCGATATACTTGAGCTGGGAGACTGCGAAGGCTCTTTTCATTTTTCGCAGTAAATTTTTCTCCTTCCTCCTTCTGGCTCTGTACTCACCCCACGTTGCCCGGGTTGTTCTTTGCAGCGTCTTCTTATATGCTTCATCTGTTGCCTTCTTCTTTTGCGTGCCCTCGTCATCATACCATGGATTTCTTGTCGCGGGTGACTGGTAGCATAGAGTTGCCTCTGCTACTTCCTGAATAGTAGTGCAGCATTCTAACAATATGTTGTTGACGTTTGTGGTAGGCAATGGCATATTGCACGCCGAGTCCGTATCTTAATATGTACAGCCTTTTACGGCAGCTGTAATACTCGTATATATCGCACTTCTTTCATTTCATCATTCCTGATCCTATCCAATGCACTTCGTGGATCGCAGTAATGTCCGCTTTATACTGCGTGAGGATATTTTCCAGTTTTTTGGGTAGCTCCTGGAGTGTTTAATATTCTAACATTCCAGGAGCATATTCTTAAATGAATGTCCTTTTTCGCGCCGTGTCGTAGTTTTAAATCGGGTCCGTTTTCTTCCGAGGCAGTTAGTTCTCTCGTAAGAATAGATCGAGGTGCACCTGGAACGACTGATTCTCAGATCCAACAAGCGACAGTTTTCGAATAATTCAAATATACTCTGTGAAGATGTACATGATCTTCCAATAGGGATTTCCGAACTTTGACAGTTGATAGCGGCCATATTGTGGAAGCTATATCTGTCATATTGGCTGCCATTTATTCAGTTTGTTCTGCCAAATCACCATGGATGGACATAGCGTTCAAGATTAAGTGGAAATGATAAAATTGTTTTATCAAAATGGGTGTTCTGTTCGGGCAACGTTCCGCGCGTTTCGCCCATTTTACGGTTACCATAATTCTCCTACTGAGAGGACTATTCGCAGTGTGGTGTATAAATTTGATTGCAATGGTTCCTCAAACGATAAACCATGTCCGTGTCCGTGAGAATGTGCAGGAGAATCGGAAGCAGTCGATTTCGAGTCGCTCACAAGAACTCGGCCTTTCGCAGACCACAACTTGGCAACCCGTACAAAAAGACCCAGGAGCTGAAGGTAAACGACCATAGACAATGACGTATGTTCGCTGAATGGTGGGGACTCAACAGACGTTCTGTTCGTATCATATACGATGGCCTTTTTGTTGCCTGTGCAACATGTGGAGCATCGGTATGGTACGACAGGGTTATGACTGTTGATGGTCGAAGGCGGATCTTGACTTGCCAAAGAGTCGCATTGCTTGGATGTTTACCGGTTTGCCACACTGTCTCCACAGAGGCAATGCAGGTATTGCTTGGCGTACCACCTCTGGATCTGGAAGTGATACGTCGTGGTATTGCTTTCAAGATCAGAAAAGGTCTCCCTCTAAATGAGCGCGATTGGGTTTCCCCGGAAGAAGTGGATGGCCTCTCCCCGAAGCAGCGTAAAACCTTGCTACACACATGTGTTCTATCTAGATGGCAATCTAGATGGGATGCTAGCGAAAATGGCAGGGTTACTTACGGCTTCCCAAGGGATGTGCTAACCATGAGAATTTTTCCTGAACGGAATTTTAACCTCAGCCTGGGCTTTTTGTTGACCGGGCATGGCTCTCTTAATGCATTCTTGCATAAGAGGGGGCTTAGCGGTGTTGCGAGCTGCTCATGTGGACCCACTTATGAGGACTGGCTTCATGTCCTATGTGAGTACGCTGACATAAGGAACTTGCAGGCTATGGGCATCACCTTTAATGGTGAGACCTACGATGTCAGTGGAATTATCACTGATACTGTACGGTTCGAAAGAACCCGTAGTTTTGCAAAAGAGGTATTTGATAGAAGACGCAGTAGGCAGCTAGCGGGTAGATCATATATTCATTGTCCAAATTGTTGAAAGGCCGTCAGTCCTGGGCAGTAAGGTGCCCAACTGGAAGTAACCTCAAGGTTGCGAAGCTCAACCGGAAGCTATATTCTGGTACCACGGGAGGTCAGGAGCCCCCGGAACTATGGTTTCGGCCTGACCTAGGAGTTGGCCCCCTTGTGGGAGTATCGTGGTGGCTGTAAGTTTGTACCCAAAATCGCGGGGAGAACAGAACTAATGGTGCTTAGACATCCCATGGCTTAGCATATGTGTAGTCTACTACGACCTGTGCTAAACCATGGGATTGCTATGGAACCAATTGGTCTGCTCGATGTGGAGTTGCATTGCAACCGGGTGCCATGACCCACAGAATGGCTGAGGTATTAGATAGGCCTCGACCCTTCACCAAAGGGGAAGCTCGTGCCTTACACACGACTTCGAATCTGGTACTGGTGGTAGTACTTGTACTACCCGAATGGCGCTTATCAACGCATTGTTTTGATATCTTGTGCGAAGACGCACCGTAGGCTTAAGCCCTCACGGCAGGTACCTACGTAAAACACAAAAGACATCTGTTCGCTGAATGGGCTCTGGAGCAATTGTCAACTGACCCTAATTTTCATCGGAAAATCATCTTCAGCGATGAGGTCCATTTCTGGATGAATGGGTGCTTCAACAAACAAAATTGTCGAATTTGGGAAGAAGTCACCGTTTGGTATAGATTTTGGTCTGGCGGGTCATCGGTCCATATTTCTTTGAGAGTGACACTGGCTAGACCAACACCGTCAACAGCGAGCGCTATAGGTCGATTATTACCAACTCTTTTGGCCTGAATTTGATGATATGGACACCAACGACATGTGGTTTCAACAGGACGGCACTACGTGCCACACAGCTCACGTTACATTGGAAATTCTGGACGAGCGATCCCAAGGCATTTTCATCTCACGCGGAGGTGATGTGAACTGGCCATCGAGATGGTACGATTTGACCCCGTTAGACTTTTCCTAGTGGGGTTTTCTGAAGTCCGAAGGTCTATGCGAATAAGCCACAGACTACAGCGGCCCTTAAAGCCAACATAACCCATGGCATCGGTCAAATTCAGCCTAATTTATGCGCCAGAGTCATGGAAAATTGGACATTTCGGATGCGCGTCAACCAGAGAAGCCGCGGTAGGCATTTCAACGATGTCCGATACATAATGGCATCGACAGGCCTTTCAAACTATGATATCTCTCACACACTTTGTTTTATTTAAATTTAAAGATAGGAAGCGCATAATGAAATACTCTTAACGAGGATGGATATAATTTAAATGAATCTATCTGTTTGCCGTCTAAATTTAAATGAAGGAATATCCCAAATTTACATTTGAATTGCCATCGCTCATTAATAGATTCTAACTGAATCTTAACGAATTTAATTAGAGGGTCAATCGTATCGGCTTTAAATGGACGCTGCCGCTAACAAAACAATAACAGACGACATCAGCATTTATTTTTATACAACCACGAGTGAATTCTAATTTATTTCAAAACAAAAAGAATCTCAATATCTTCAGATACTCAGGCATTTATACCCACTACTACATAGAGGTAAATGTAATACATCTATACCATTTCCTACACCTTCTTCGATGCCCAGAATCACTTTCAGTTACCAAATGAAACCGCAGAACCATTAACTTAAGTCGGAATTCAAAAGTTGTTAACACGTGATTGGCCAATTTAACACCATACTATCGGCTGCTGCATAAATCAACTGAAAATTTTATTGAATTTCTGTTATAAGGTCAGACCTTGTGGTTAAGATTTTCTTTTTCTGCTTCTTTCCTCATTATTAACTCTTCTGCTAATCTATTCCAAAGTATCTTTTGTATCTAAACAAATTTTTGTATGCTCTTAGCTATCAACGACTTCCTCATTCATGACTTCGATTTAAGAAAATAAATAAAAAAAAAAAATAGTCCAATGACCCAAGATAAAATTTGCAATTTTTTTTTAACAAAAAAGTATCTGATGGATGGATTTTCATACGAATACGAGTACGAGTATATAGGAAACTTTGTTCGAGGTGAACTTCCGTCAACAGATTAGGTGAGAGGTTGGTCACTTGAAATTTTGAATTGATACTCAAAGTATATATGTTCCATGGCATATGGAGATGAAAGGATCAATGTTCCATTAAAGATACATCACATTCGAGTCTTTAAAGGACCAATAAGAGGTTCTACAATACTCGTACATACTCGTATCTCCTTCGCGTATAATTATAAAAGGAATCACTTAAATGGAATCCACATAAATGCGCGTCAAACTTAATTAAATCCAACTGGGAAGTCAAGTAGTGTATTCGTTAGTCGTATCTATGGGATACGAGCCGCAAACACTGGCCACGACGACATCAAGAACACAATCCCAATGGTCAAGACTTTAATTAATTGGCGGGGTTATGGGGGATATCATGGTCGATAGCAGTAAACACGCACCGAAGAATATTTAAATCCAAGTCTTTGGGGTTCGAAGTGAACCTGGATTGGTTAGGTTGCTTTCAGTCGAATGGAAATCAGATTTGGAATTGAACTGAAGTTTTTTTGTTTTTTTTTTGTTCTGCTATTTTCAGGTGCCACAGGCAGAGACCTGGTGAAAGAGGTTGCTTTTGTATTAAGTAGAACGCTTAAACGATCGATGTGGTATTATAGTCAGTGCTTTCAAAACAATGAACAGATACGTACTGTACTTAGAATGTAAGGAGGGGTAAATGAATTATTTATTTAGGAGTCTTCTCGAAAGTGTAAATGAAGTTTGCATGTTGCATAGTTCGTTGGTCGTCATTTCAACCGGGAATAGTGGACTTTGTAAGACTCTAGAATCAATTAACACAGTCATTTTGGAAGTTCCATTTGTTTTGCAAATTTTCTTTGTATTCAAAAAGCCAATGGACCGATGAACTTTACTAATTAAATAGCACGGAAAATTTTCAATTTTATTTACAAAGTGTCACTGAAATCAAACAGCGGACTTGCACCTTTTTTTCCCCGGTCAGAATAGAGCACTCAGACAACGACCTAAGACGGATACTCACAGAGTGCTTTAGCTATTCCCGGTGCTCTCATCACACTCACAGCAAGCATGACAGGATGTTGTAAGTAGCACATGGTATGCCCTGGAAAAGCGAGAAGATCTGAACATATGCTCACACGAAACCCAACTCTCAATAGAAGCCCTAATCGAGTTTCTAAGGGACTTTCCTTTGAGCCTCCTCTACAGCGAACATCGAATTTGCTGAGTTGTAGAGGCTGAGTAGGGTCAATGAATGTCGAGAAATACTCCAGACGAGTCCTGAAACCAAAGGATGCTTCCACTTCCCAACCAACCATTCCTTTTCCATTGGGCTGGATCAAGGTGTCATACGACCCGTGCCGAAGATCAACCTGGCTGAGAGCCCAGCTTCTCCAAAAATAGCTCAGTCGCAAACGGAGTATCCGGATACCTGGCGACCTCCGGATTAGTTAGCCTTATCTGTATATGGCGGATCTCTGTACAGATGGACAACCCTTTCTCCGCTACTCGTGGAACCACATTATGGATAAACTAAACAAAACAAGTAAAACAAAACCCGAGGCCGGCGGTAGAACGGTGACTGCACCGACTACCGGCAAGGCTCCTGCATTGTCGAGAGGAGGTAAAACTGTGGCAGGCCATGGTGCACCATCCTCTAAAGGCAAGCGCAACGAGCCTAATAAGAAACCTTCAGGGTGTGGTAGGACTGTGGCAAGCCATAGTCCTACAACTTCCTCCACCCCTAGCAGCAGCAAAAATTGTGGCAGGCCACGGACTTGTCGCTGCTACCAAAACTCCTCTTTCCAAGGAGGAATCTGGAGCTCAGCCGCGTCGGCAAGCTCTATCTAAGGCGCTCTACGTAAGACGCCGAATGCTTCACGCATCCTAACAATATCCTTAAAGACGGATTGCCTACTGCTTCCACTGCTCCCAAAACACTTAAAGACTCCTTCAAGCGCCAGAGATCGTTGGAGGAAACCGTGCCGGTTCCCAAGAGGCCTAAAACCCACAACATAAAAACCCCTGGGCCATCCAATAACACATCTCTGAGGTCTTTCAGTGAAGTCCTAAAGGACGCTATAATAATCGCGGTAATCCATAGGCACGATACCGACGGTTCCATAACACCTGAACGGTGGCAGCTGGCCAAGCTGAAGCTTTCGAGCAACTTCTTGGTCATCATGCGGGAAAACCACGGACCACCTCCTATCACAAGCGACGCTGGCTGGCACCAAGGCCAGGTCAAGCTCATCGCATGTGCAAATCAGAGATCTCTCGATCTCTTCACAAAAGCCATAGATGGTTTAGGAGAGATCTGGCCAGATGCAAAACTTGACGTCGTTGTGTCTAAGGAGGATATTCGTAGTAGACCTCGAACTCGCACCCGGTTCCCAGCCGAACTCTCATCTCCAGAAAGCATTCTGGGGGTCATCAAGCTCAGCAACCCGAGCCATCCCACTCATGACTGGAAAGTCGCGAAGCTGGAAGAACTAAGGGGTTCTTATAGATGCACGTTGATCGTGATCAACAAAGAATCCCTTAATCCTCTAGCGCAGACAAAAGGCATGATTCGGTTCGGATTCGAGTCAATTCATCTAAGGGTCTACAAAAAGGATGAGCTGGATGCTGATAAGCAACTCCTCCTCCTTTAACGGAGACACCACTAAACACAACCTCAGGCCCTGGAGCGTTGATATCCTTTCCAGGAAAGCGGCGACTCCAATCTATCCGAGGTGACAAGCAAGCCGTCGATTTCCTTATCTGACACCCCGTCGGAAATGGAAACCGATGACGAAGCAAAACGAGGTTCTATACGATCAGATGAAGAAGATGAGCTCTTGGGCACATCTTCAGAACCGGAGGATCTTAACAACACCGTGGTGGAGACTACTCCGGAAAACTGTAGCAATGATACGGTTTCTCCAGATTAATCTCCATCACTCTAAAAAGGCTTCGGCCGCACTAATTCTGCGTCTTTCAAAAAACACAGAAGACATTATCCTAATCCAGGAACCATGGATTGTAGAAGATATGGTTCGTGGACTTAGGACACCCGTATACGTCCCGCTCTATACAAGAGACAAAGGTAAGATCAGAACTTGTATATAAGTGAAGTGTACCCTTAATGCATTTTTACTTCCTAATCACAGCGACCCCGACTTAACCGTTGCCAGACTAGAGACTGTCAAAGGCTCCTACTGGCTAGCATCGGCATACCTTGGCCACGATCATGTGGGCCCTGTCCCTGGTGATAGCCTAGAAAGGGTGGTACTGGAGGCTGGAAGACAAAAAACTGACCTCATCATCGGATGCGACGCTAACACGCATCACACGGTAGGGGGCGGCACCGACATCAATAATAGAGGTGAGTCACTTTTTGACTATATTATAAGTACTAACCTCTTTATTTGCAATATTGGCCATGAGCCCACTTTTATAACCAGAAACCTACAGGAAGTGTTAGATAGCACTCTTGTCTCCGACAGCATCACTCAAATGCTAATGAACTGGATGGTATCGTCTGAACACTCTTTTTCAGACCACAGATACATCAAATTCAGCCTGAATGATGCTCCTCCTAGTCAACCATCATTCCGGAACTACCGGAAAACTGATTGGCCAAAATACAGAGGAATACTGTCAGAAACGCTATCCTCTGAACTATCAAGTCCCCCTCGTGACACCAATGAGCTTGACATGATGGTCAGGTATTTCACTCTGGCTCTCAATCAGGATATGGCCGCTTCCTACCCTCTTATTCAACCTAGAGGCAAGAAAAAGCCACATTGGTGGACATCAGCACTGGGACTGCTCAGAAACACTTGCAGAAAACTTTTCAACTTAGCAAAAAGCACCAAAAAAGTGACTGACTGGGACTCATACAAAGAATGCCTCAAATTATACAAAAAAGAACTGAGGAAGGCAAAGCGTCAATCCTGGAGGTCCTTCTGTGACAAAATCACAGAAACCTCCGATACATAACGGCTAAGAAAAATCCTCTCTACAAATCCTATGA
Source organism: Volucella zonaria (assembly GCA_963966105.1). NCBI lineage: Eukaryota > Metazoa > Arthropoda > Insecta > Diptera > Syrphidae > Volucella > Volucella zonaria. Next base: position 190,473,719 of record OZ014531.1, read on the forward strand.
TGCTACTGGACACCCACTTTCCAGGTAGCTCTCAATTCGCAGTCAGTAGCAACCCAAACAGGTCTACTGCAACCGGGACCAAAATCCATGGTCTGATCACAAGAAACAAACTGCTCTGGGCGGTACATAGCTTCAAACCATACCAGTCTGCTTGTCCGGACGATATAATACCTGCCGAGCTACAGAGGTCCTCAGATATTACTCTCCCTTCGCTTCCTTCTTTCCTTCCGTGCAGATGGAAGTTTTCATCCCCAAAGCCGGAAAATGTTCTCATGTTGTCGCAAAGGTTCTCAAACCTATAAGTCTATCATCTTTCCTTCTGAAAACTCTAGAACGACTGATTGATATCCATATGCGAGCTAAAATTGATCCTAGACTTCTGTCTAGTCGGTGGAAACAGCTCTGCATTCACTGACTAGCCACATCGAATGATGCCTACAATATAAATAGTACACAATGGTTGCTTTCCTGGACATAGAGGGCGCCTTTAATAACGTCATCACATCCGCAATCACGACTGCGCTGTCAACTCTGCAGGTAGACGACTCACTTGGGGAACTGATCGGTCTTATGCTAAAAAGCAGAATCATCAACTCCAAACTGGGTGAGACTTCTGCTAAAAGATGTGTCAGCAGAGGTACGCCGCAAGGCGGTGTCCTCTCTCCCCTTCTCTGGAACTTAGTAGTTAATGAACTGCTGATATACCGGGAAGCGGGTGGTAGCAGGCTGATTGCCTATGCGGATGATGTTGCTATAGCCGACTCAGGTAAGCCTCTTAATACCTTTAAAGAACTAAATCTCAACAGATTAACCCGTTGGGCAGATCGCTGGGAATAAACCCCCATAAAACTGATCTTGTCCTCTTTACCAGGAAATATAAAATTCAAATTGTAGACCCTCCCTCAACAGCAAAATATCTGGGTCCCATCTTTGACAGGAAGCTAAACTGGAAACCAAACATTCAAGAAAGAGTGAATAAAGCTACGGTAGCTTCATTCCCTTGCAAAAAAGCCATTGGGAACAGATGGGGTCTTCCACCTCGCATAACCCACTGACTATACATCTCGGTCGTAAGACCGAGACTCATCTACGGGGCTGTTGTCTGGTGGATGGCCGTAGACAACGCAGTCAACTCCAGCAAACTAAGTAGAGTCCAAAGAACAGCATGTCTATGCATAAGCAGAGCCCTACGTTCTACTCCCTCCACGGCATTAGACATTCTGTTTCACACCTCTCGACGTCTTCAACTGGTAAGTAGCTGCTACTGCAGCTATTCGCCTCAAAACAACTACACAGTGGACAAATAATTCATTTGGCCACGCTAATATTCTTAATGCATTAGGAATCCTCAAGGCAACAACGATTACACCATACCTGAACTTTGGTTTGACAGAGACTTCCATGTAAGCTTCCCCTCTAGGTCCTTCTGCAAGGAAGATGCTTTCATGGAGGACAAGTCAATCCATTTCTACAAATCTAAACCTCTCCTTCCATCTTCCAAATTACTGTAGCGTGTTCCATGCGGAAATTTTGGCGATTAAAGAAGTCTGTCCTGGCTGAAGAAAAACGTGACATCTGCAAAGGGTGTCCGCATCTTTTCAGATAGTCAGGCAGCTACCAAGTCCCTGATGTCAGCCTTACTAAATTCGAAAACCGCCCTTGAATGTCGATCTTCTCTTATGGAGATGGCAGAACAGTTCAACCTTCACCTTTGCTGGGTGACAGGCCACAGAGACATTCCAGGGAACTGTAGGACCGATGAACTCGCCAAAATTGGATCCACTCTATCTATTCTACCGGACAAGGGTAGCATAGGTATCCCAATCGCTGCGTGCGAACTAATATTAAAGCTGGATGCCAATAAAAGAACAGACTTAGGTGGACTGTTGGACCAACATGTCTAGCGACCAAACAAATCTAGCCAAAACTGGATCTGTATCCTTCTAAATAAAAAAGATCTCAGCGCCATCATAGGTGTCATCACTGGACACTGCCTCAAAGGCAAGCACGCAAGACGGCTTGGCGCCTTCACAAACGATTTCTGCAGAAGCTGCATGGACGAGGAAGAGGAGGAGAGAGTCCTCCACCTACTCTGTACATGTCCAGCTCTCTCCCAGAGAAGAAAACTTCACTTATGAGCTTTCTTCTACAACGACCTAAACGATCTGAAAAATATAAACGTAAACAGTCTCATACGCTTCGTCAGAAGCTCAAATTGGTTCCATCAGTAAGAGGATCATAGATCCACGTGGCATCACAATGGGCCAATAGGCTTAAGTGGGTTGGTATATCCAACAGCCACTCTTACCTACACTTACCTACCCTTCCTTTGAGCCTCCTCGCAAGTTCATTGTGACGATAACATTTACCGCGATTCCCGGAGTTTGAAGCAGAACCAAAACTAAATGTATTCAGCGTTTCAACTTGGAAGTGGTGAAAGAATTCAGAAAGACTCATAGGGCAGCTTGACTGTCGCTACAGACGAAGATTCATCACAATATACATAGTTCCATGCCATTAGAATTGCGAAAATTATAGAGACCACAGACGCAACATTATCGGCCCTCAAAACGACACCAGCTCCAATTCTTAGATCGATTCTGCAGCCGTCCTTGAAGACCCAACTATATTTCTTGCTAAAAGCTCCTTTATACCACCAGAAAGCTGATAGTGCCTTAGAGATTTTCGACACGACGTATTTAGGTGCGTAGGGTGATACCAGTCAGCCTCCTTTATGAGAGGGTTGAGTGGAAGCACATTTCTAGTTCATGTCAGGGCTGACTACGTTTTCGAACACACAGTCGCTAGGCATGATCCAACAGATAGAGGATGAAGGTTGTCTGCTACATGGCTTTCATTTGGCCCAAGTTCTAGTTTAGATGTTAAGTGAGAGCAACCTTTTGGAAAATACTGGAGTGTTTGTGCTTATTTTCGCTTGTACAGAACACCAGAGTCGGGGTACATAAAATTATATCCCAATGAGATTTTGTACAACCGAGTGAACTTCATCATTAATTTGACTCCAGGACACAATGCCAAAACAATAACCTCGATGAACAACGTGCGCCTATTACCCCAATCAATTGTACAAGATGGAGCAAAATTAAACATCCAATTTTGTTTTTGAATTACTTTTTTACTAAATAAAAAGAAATGATTTTGAGTGATAGAAATCTTTACTTGGATCCTTACAATTGTTTCTGTTAAGCGGAACCCGCCAGTGTTGATACACATTTCTGCTCGTTTTATCGCATTTTCCACGACTTTCCGCAAGATTTCCGGTGATAACTGTTCGCATTCCTGTCGAATATTCTCCTTAAGGGCTGCGATTGTCAGAGGCTTGTTATCCTTCAAGTAGCCCCAAAGAAAGAAGTCTCAGATGGTTAAATCGGGCGATCTTGCTGGCCATGCCAAATCGACAAAACGGGAGATTACGCCACCAGGAAACGCTTCCTTCACAATATCCATTGTGGTTCGTGCTTTGTGTGCGGTTGGCCCCTCTTGTTCAAATCACATATTCACCAAGCCTCGCTCATGCAATTCCGGCAGTAAAAAGTCGCTTATCATGACCCTGTAGCGTTCGCTAGTAACAGTGACCGCATTACCGATCACTCCTCCCGCGTGAACACCGCACCACACAGTGGCTTTGAGTGGATGTAATGGCTCTTCGTGCATCACGCGCGGATTTTCAGTGCCCCAGAAACGAAGATTTTGCTTGTTGACGTACCCGCTTAACTGGAAATGCGCCTCATCGCTTATGATGATTTTCGACACAAAATCGTCCTCTTCGTTGTTGAGATTGAGAATGGCTTTACAGTAATTTACACACGACTGATATTCAGGAGGCATTAACTGATGCACTGTTTGTACTTTGTATGGGAACATGTGTAAGTCTTTCACTAAAATTCGCTGTAGGGTCCGTTTGGTGATGCCCAATTGCGTGGCTCGTCGTCTGGTTAATGTTTCTTTGTTCTCAGCGACATCGGCAACCACAGCCGCGATATTCTTTGCCGAGCGACCAGTTCGGTGGCGGCCGAGCTCTGCATGGTCTCCTGTGATTCCACTCTGTTCGAGTCGAGTAGCTAAGCGCCGGAATGTTTGTCTAGTTGGCGCGATACAATTAGGAAATCGACGTCGAAATACACGCTGAGCTAACACCATTGACACAATTATTCCAAGCTCTTGCACGTATGTGAGAGCGTGGAATAGTTGTGCTCCATTGCTTATCTGCTTGTATACCCTATCTTCCGATAGGGTGATTAATTTTGCGCCACCTAGTATAATGGAAGTGTATGCTTTAACTACTTCATGCCCCCAGAAACATTAATCTTCTTGATAATACGAATAAAGGATTGATCCAGGGCAGATAAGAGGTGCCGCTCAACTTTTACGGGGCACGCATTAATACAGAGCGCCTCCGGTTCAGTAGGGCGGGAGGGGTTGCTGGGCATCAACAAGAACTTTAATGGCTTAGAAAAGAAAAGGAAACTCTCTCATTGTGTCTTTATTTGGTTGGTTTGCTGTTTTCTTAAGCTCTGGCGGTTCTTCAGAATACTCGTAGCCAGGTTAACCAATCACCTGAAGCTACGTGGTTGGACTTCAAAGAGATGTTGATTGGCGGTGATTGTCATACACCAGAAACATACATTATAAGACCATAACATTCACAAATCCGCTGGTCCAGATGGTACATCTCGGCCCCCTTCTCAATAGGTGTTTTCCTCGCTGGCAAAACCATTGCGCAAGCTTTTTCATCAATCCTACTCTTTAAGACTCTTTCCGTGCAGATGGAAAACAGCCCAGTCCAGCCCGTCCCTAAAAAAGACGAATCTTCCTATCTCTCCTCATACAGATCCATTTAACTTACGTCCCGTCTTTCCAAGGTCATGGAAACGCTGATAATAAGTCAGCTCATGAAATATCTCTTCTTAGTGACCGGCAGTACGGTTTTCGTAGCAACAGGTCCGCTGGTGATCTGATGGCATGTCTCACCGAAAAGTGGAACCAAAGCGTATATCAATCTGACGAAAGCAAAATAGTTGCACTTGATAATTCTAAGGCATTTGACAGAGTTTGGCATCAGGCTCTTTTGTCGAAAATGTGTGCTCTTGGGATCGATGAATTACCTTTCGGAACGTTCAATTGAAGTTGTCTTGGATGGTTTCAAGTCTGATATTCACAAAATAAATGCTGGTGTGCCCCAGGGCTCCGTTCTGTCTTCAACACTATTTTTAATTTTCATCAACAATCTCTTGTCTGCTACCTCTAATCCAATATATTCCTTTGCTGACAACAATACTCTCTGCTTTTCATATTCGTCCCCGGGCTCACGTCACTGCTCTTCGGCTGTAGAACGGGAACGGCAGCGTATGTTAACCTCATTAAATTTTGATATTAACAGCATAACTAATTAGGAAATTTAATGCTTCCAAAACACAATGTTGTCTGCTGTCGTTAAAGCGAAATTTAAACACCCAGCCGTTATCCGTTAATGGCACTTGCATCGACGAAACCGATAAATATTCCATTCTCGGTATGTGTGTCAATGAAAACTTACGTTGGAATGATCACATATTCGGTGTCGTCAAAAATGCTGCGAAATGTCTAGGTTTCCTCAAGCGATGTACGAAATACTTTATCCCTTTGATCTGGCCTCAATATATAAGACATTCACTCGCCCGAAGTTGGAGTACAATGTCCACATCTGTTCGGGTGCGCCTAAAACATCTCTGCATCACCTGCTAGACGGGATTCAAAACCGTGCGATAAAACTCATAGGTGATACTAAAATCCCCCAAACAATGGACACTCTCGAACACCGACGTAATGTCTCGGGTCTCACGCTGTTTTATTGCTATTTCCACCAACAGTGCTCCGTAGAAATCGCCAGTAGCATTCCGCCCATTCAAACTTTTAACCGTAACACCCGTCTCCCTATGAATGCTTATCAGTATACCCTCTAAAATATCGTTATTCGTTCCTAAGCCGTACAAATCGCTTATGGAATGCCCGGCCTAGCTCTTTATTTCCTAGTCCTTATAACCTTCGAACATTTAAAACCAACGTTCACCAGCACCTCTCTTTCTATCCTCCCTGATTCTCCTTCGAACGCGATTTGACTGCTCTAGTACGCGTAGTTAAGATGGAGGATTTTCGAGCTTCCTGTTTGCCTTTTGCCTTCTTTTACCAAAAAATTATCAATACCGAGTTGCTCCTCCTTTGGCGGTTATAACCGCTTTTATTCTAGAAGGCATCGAGTTTACTAGAAGTTCAGTAATATCCCTTGAAATTTCAGTATTCCATACATGTTCCAGAACTTCATTTAGCTTTTTTTTACTCTCTGGTTTATGTTCAGCCACTTTACGTTTCATTACTTGCCACAAGTGTTCGATTGGTTTTAAATCGGGCGAATTAGCTGGCCAGTCTAGTCTGGTAATTCCGAGGTCATCAAACGTTGTCTTGAGCTGAAAATTATTGAAAGACTCTAGTTACTTGTCTGTTTATTATTTATAAATTAGATATCTAGAAGTTGATTTATAACACTTTACTTACGGATTTGGCGCGGTGGCAAGGTGCAGAATCATCTTGAAAAATGCACTTGTCAGTATACGAATGATGCTGTTCAATTGCTGGTACCAAAAATTCCCTTAATACTTCTCCATACTTTTGAGCGTTCATAGTTCCATTAACAAAGTGCAAATGGCCCAAAACGTAAAAAAAAAAACATCCCCAAACCATCTGGCTTTGAGGAAACTTCACTGTTTTGACTATGCACTCGTCCTTTAACCTTTCACCTGCTGACCGTCGTACGTATGGCAAATTGTCGGCACACAACAAATTAAATTTACTTTCATCGGACCATATCACACATCGCCAATCATCCTGCGTCCAATCTTCGTACTTTTTTGCCCACGTCAAGGGAGCTTTTTTCATTTTTGTGGTTAGGAGAGGTTTTTTCGCTGGTCGTCTTCCATATAAACCTATCTCCCGTAGCCGTCGGCGTATGGTTTCGGCGCTTAGATCAACTTGATGAAATTCACTCAGCTCTGATCTTGTACGGACAGCACCTTTAAAGCGATCTTTCATGCTAATTCGTTGTAATAGATTGTCCATCTTCTGGGTTGTTTTACGTTTTCGTCCCGGACCTTTTTTCCTTTCCAGTGGATCCAAATTTTCTTTTTTTTTTCATCAATCGTACGATAGTTGAATGACAGCATCCTATTTTAACCGCAATCTCAGGATAGCCAAGCCCTCCTTCGACTAAAGTCAATATTTGAACTTTTTTGTCCCGAGACAGTTGATGATATTTACCAGACTGTGCGGGTGCTTTCGAGTAGACCCTGGGATAGGCGCTGGTTAGAAAATTTTCCTCGTGGAGGAGTTAGATTGGAAAAAAAGACAGATTGAGATTTCTTTCCTTTATTATATATAATAAGCTGTCTTACCTCGTGGAGGGTGATAGATGAAAGAGAACAATTTTGATTAGTGGAAATAGGAAATAGGCTTTGAATTGTAACAAGCAGCGACCTCTTACATAAAACATTAGAACTATTTGAAACATATCCATTTAAGTCAAACCAAAGGATTATATGCTTTTCACATGAACATTGCCGGCCGCCTTGCAGCAACCGGTGCAAAAGTGAAAGCTACGTATACTGTTATAAGGATACTGTCGTAAATGCAAAAGATGTGATTTTCAGATATATTATAATTTCACAAAATTAAACTTAAAACTATTGGGATTCACTCCATTGGGAAAGGATTGGTTAGTAGAGGAAACAAATAAATCAATTATTTATAACTATAGTAGATACAAATATACGTAGTATAAAGGCACGTTGTGCACATATGAAATAAATAAAATTTGATTACTAAAGTTTTCTTTAAAATAGTGATAGGTACAAAAAGATAGATTTGAAATTCGTGAAATGCTTTCTTAATAAGTGCCATTAAAAATCCTTTAACTTTGAAATGAAATGATAAATTAAGTTGTTCTTTAATGCAAGTAGGTATATGAAAAAGTTAGAGATACATACGAAGGTTAGACGCGGATAAATTGAAATTTAAAAGTCCAATAGTACACAAAGTTTTACAATTGGCCTAATTAGCATACCAAATTGCGTTTTGATATCTGCGACGCGTATTTTGCCGTCAGAACCCGGATAGATTTTCACTACGCGTCCCATGCGCCATTCATTTGGAGGCAGTTTTTCCTCTCGAATTACTACGAGATCATTGATAGCAACATGTCTTTGCGGATTTTGCCATTTATACCGTTTATGCATTTCACAGAGTTACTCTCGTTTCCACCGAACGCCAAACTGTTGGTGGAGTAACTTTACTTTCTCCCATCGTCGAATGCAGCTAATTGACTTCTCAGATATGTCAGATTCAGGGGTAGCTAGAAGCGGACCACCGCGAAGAAAATGTCCTGGTGTTAGAGGTAGTGGATCATTGATGTTTTCGGAAAGTGCGGAGATCGGCCTAGAATTAAGGCAAGCCTCAATTTTTGACAGGAGAGTTGTAAACTCCTCGAATGTAAACCTGTGGTCTCCTGCAATCTTGCGGAAATGTACCTTAAAGCTCTTAACTGCAGCTTCCCAAAGCCCTCCCATATGTGGTGCTCCGGGTGGAATGAATTTCCACTGGAGGTTACGAACCTTATACTTTTTTGCAACCTCTGAGGAAAACTGTTGTAGGAAGATTTTAAATTCTTTTTCAATGATTTTACTTGCCCCTACCAAATTAGTACCATTATCTCAGTAAATGCACGTTGGCAACCCACGTGTGGCAACAAACCTGCTCAATGCAGCGATGAATGATTCAGTGGTGAGATCGCTAGTCGGCTCAAGGTGTATGGCTCTTGTAGTAAAACACGCGAAAACACAAACATATCCTTTCGATATTCTACAACTTCTACAAACGAAATTCTTTATAGCAAAGGGACCAGCAAAATCCAGTCCTGTATGCGCGAATGGAAGAGAAATTACAGTTCTTTCAACCGGTAGGGCCGCCATTAATTGAGTCTTAAGTTGTTTGTTATGAATAGTACAAGTTTTACATAAGCGAATGTGTTTCTTGACTAGAGTTTTGATTCGCGGGATCCAGAATTCACATCGAATTATCTAGTGAACGGACATGGTGCCAGTAAGATTTTGGGAAATGTGTCTGAATTTTAGACACACGATTCGCAACGAAGGTTTTCCACATGTATGGAGGCTTGCTTAACCATGCTAAGACGATTGTACTGTCAGTCCAAAGAAACTGTTTATAATTTGTAATTTTTAAATGTGGTAGGGTATGGCACATTAAGTTTGTCAAGAGAACCGCTCCACAAAGCTCAAGTCCTGGCAAAGGTAGTTGCTTGACCGGAGCTACCTTACTCTTGGCACATATTAGATACGAGGACCAAGTGTCCGGATCTTGCTGAGTACGTAGGTATAAGGCGGCTGCATACGCGTGCTCAGAAGCATCGCAAAATCCGTACACCAGGATCGAGCTATGGGGAGTATATTCAACCCACCGAGGAACTCGAATAATACATTCGATATTGCAAAGTGCAGCGAAAAACGTTGTCCAGCGTTGACACGTAAGGGGCACGAGTGGCATGTTCCAAGGCGTCCCATTCCGCCAGACTTGCTGCAAAATTAGCTTAGCAGTAACAACTACTGGGGCTAACCACCCTGCCGGATCGAAAATCCGTGCAACGACTGATAAAACTCCACGCTTTGTCACTGGAGTACTATAATCAAAGATTGATGAGAAAAATTGAAACGAATCAATCATTGCGTTCCATGATATGCCTAAGGTCTGTGTCACACTCTTGTCATCGAATTTTAGAAAATCTTCGTGATAGAGAAAATGCTGGGGAAGAGTTTTTATGAAGTTGACATTATTTGATGTCCATTTTCGTAATGAAAAACCTGCAAAGTTCAAGGCCGATACCAATTCTTTTTGCGCTTTTAAACACGATTCGAGATCGTGAGCACCCGACAGAACGTCATCCACGTAGAAGTCATTTTTCAGAATAGAAGAAGCTATCGGAAATTCCGATTCTACATCAATAGCAAGTTGTTTCAAAGTGCGAATAGCTAGGTAGGGTACGCAATTTACACCAAACGTTACTGTCTTTAACTCATAGTCTTGACATTCGTCTACAACCGACTTTCGAAAAAGGATTCTTTGATATGATGTATGATCAGGATGTACCCAGATCTGCCGATACATTTTTTCAACATCGGCGCTAAAGACGTATCGATATAATCGCCATCGTAAGATGAGATTCATGAGGTCAGATTGAAGCACTGGTCCAACATGGAAAATATCATTGAGGCTTACACCGTTACTAGAAGCGTTCGAAGCATTAAACACAACTCTGACCTTAGTGGTAAGGCTTTCTGGTTTAACCACAGCGTGATGAGGCAAATAATAGAACGACTTCTCCGCCTTATCGCAAGTTTCAGGTGCTTGAACTGTCTTCATATGTCCTAAGGTCAGGTATTCTTCGAGTACATCATTGTATCTAGAATAAAGCTCGACATTTTTAGACAACGATCTTTCATTACGTGAAAATTGTTGCAAAACAATCGCTCGAGAATCACCCAAAATGTTAGCAGACTCTTTGAAGGGAAGCCGTACAATATAGCGACCATTGATGCCCGGAGTTGTTGTGTCTGAATAAAGCTGTTCGCAGAACTCGTCTTCTTTGCTAAATGATTTGTGTTCTGGGATCTCTTCAAGTTCCCAGAATTTCGAAACTTGTTGGTCTAGCGACGTTTCAGAAAAACATGATAGGATGGTACTCAAACTTTGAACATTTCTTTGGGGTAAAGGACCAGATAAGATCCACCCAAAGACGGTTTTTTGGGCAATCAATGAACCAAAAACATTTGGTTTTATGCCGTCAAGAATAATCGATGGATATATTTATATATCTGCTCCAATTATGAAATCAATGTTGGAGCTTTGGTAAAAGAAGGGATCGGCGAGCTCAATATCGAAACGTCCTGAAAGATCCTCGCGATTAATATTAAAGGAAGGTAAATTACCTGTAAGGCGTTTTAAAACAATAACATTGACCAAGGCCGTAAAAGACTTCAACTCAAAAGACTCGAACTCAAAACTAAGGAGCATAGCTTTGAAGATGTTGTCGTAACAACTGCGCACATACCGGATATGTTGGCTTGTATGGGCTTTACAGGAAGGCGTAATCTTCGCTGTGCATCTTCGGAAATAAAACTCGCCTCGGATCCGGGATCGAGAAGAGCACGTAAAGTGAACCTTTGCCAAGATGATAGATATCGATCAAAGCAGTAGCAAGAATAACACGTTCACAGTTTTTTGAGAAGAATGAATGAACTTGTAGATTGGTTGGATAAGTTGTGGACTGTATATTTTGTGACGAACTGGTAGGTGGGGCATTTGCACTGAATGAAGAAGAAGTTTGATCAGCTAGTCCTTGCATGGGATTATGAAGAAGTGTGTGATGCCGCTGTCGACACAGCTTGCAGGTAAATTGACTTTGGCAATTGTTCGCTACATGCGTTGATGAAAGACAATTCTGACAATAATTAAGTCTTGTTACCTTTGCGATCCTATTGGGAATGGAGAGCTGCAAAAACTTCGTGCAAAGTCGAAGGGGATGAGGGGCGTTGCATAAGGCACAGCTGTAATTATTGGATTTTGTATGAAAAGCGCGATGATTTTGCTGATTTTGCCTTGGGTGTTGAATGAATTTGTTTTTTGGTGCCTTTGCGTTGGAATTTCTGATATCGGACACCGATTCTAAGATTTGATACTGTTGGGTTAGAAACGAATTCATTTCTGTCCAATCTGGAAGATCACGTGGTTTTTTAATAGATTGTTCCCAAATGGAGAGTGTCTGTTTCGGCAGGCGATTAGAACACAAAAACACTAACATTGGGTCCCAAGATTTCGTATCAACGTTATAGGCTTTGAGGATGGAGAGACAATCATTGATTTCACTTTGCAGCTTCTTAAGACTTCTGCCTGATTCTTCAGTTACGGTAGGAAGATTGAAAAGTGTTTTAAATGAAATAATTTCTGCACAGCACATAACTTCGGGTGATTTATGTAGATAGCCGTGAATAAATCACGAAATGATGGCCAAGACAAATAATCACCGTCAAAAGTTTCGGTGTCGCACGGGGGAGCTTTCACACACATATTATCGAAAGGTTTTTCTGGTACATTTTTCACTACTGTATCCTTTGGCGGAGAATTATTTACTAATTCATCCTCTAAATCGGAGTGTATTCATTTTAATTTTCGAATTGAATCTATGATTTCACTTAAACACGTCACATACAGAGTAGATGAGGAATTGTATTTACCCTTTATACTCGTAGCTTGTATATCTGATTCGGAAGCAGAGTCGGAGGCTTATAAACAAAACGAATATGACGAATATGAATACCGATTTCCAACCATATCTCCTTTAACTGAGTTTTAGAATTCTGTAAAGAGGTTATGGTTTTATCTACGATTGGAATTTCTTTAAAGCACTTGCGAAACTCAGTTAACTGATCGGTGGCACATACAAACTCATCTAATCCAATCATGATGCTAAGTAAATTTTTTATCAGATAGACTTAATAACACAAGGGCGAAGCAAAAATAATCTAGCGAAAGGAAAATCTCACTCCAACTACGGACGCGATCTGGACACACGTGTTAATAAAAACACTTACTTAGTTTTGGAGAGACTTAGAAAATTTATATAAAAGAAAACTATGTCTTCGTATTACCTCTGCTTACTATTAACTTTCAGAGATACAAATTTTACACGCAGATATAAATTTATATGTAGATAAATTTTGATAGCGGAATAGTAAAAGTTTTGCACTTATTAAAAATGAATTTCACGTACCTGTTTTACACTTCAGATTGATGACCTTCGACTGTGATAAACACTTTTTTTTTTTTTTGCTCCGATGAGTGGTGTTTCGCGGCGATGTGGAGACTGCAGGATAAACTGGATGTTGTCCAATGGTATTGAGGATCAACGGTTGTTTTTGCTTCTAGTGAGATCGAATTAATCATGCAGATTAATAAGGATGATTATGATTGTTGAATTGCAGCCGATTTCGTCTATGCTGAAGAGACAATGAAAAATGTGGAATTGTGTCTCGTTTTTAGATGTTGACTAAGGATGATGATTTTCGCGGGGCGAAATGTGAAGATCCTGGTGGCTGATCTCTGATCGCTGATCGGAGATCGTTGATTTGATGGAAAACGATGAAATTAGGCACGAGATAATAAACCAAGATGCGCTATTTTATTAATTCGAATTTGATGAATTGATGATTTGTGCGATGAGTAGGATATACGAGTAGTATATCAGAATTGGAGAATTCAAACTTGCACTTTTGTATGATGGGTTTCGATGGAAATCGGCGAATAATTACAATATAATTTAATTGAATAATCGGTGAATTATTAAGAGTATTCGGCTCGATTGGACCAAAATGTGCGGGTGCTTTCGAGTAGACCCTGGGATAGGCGCTGGTTAGAAAATTTTCCTCGTGGAGGAGTTAGATTGGAAAAAAAGACAGATTGAGATTTCTTTCCTTTATTATATATAATAAGCTCGACGTCTTACCTCGTGGAGGGTGATAGATGAAAGAGAACAATTTTGATTAGTGGAAATAGGAAATATTTGTATATACGGCTTTGAATTGTAACAAGCAGCGACCTCTTACATAAAACATTAGAACTATTTGAAACATATCCATTTAAGTCAAACCAAAGGATTAGATGCTTTTCACATGAACACAGACATTTCACTTTTTTTTACTTGTCACCGTCACAACTCAATTCAAACTGATTTTTTTTTGCACTGAATACGAGGCCCAATTCCGCTATGGGGAATATCCTTCATTAGTATGGGAAAAACCCTTACGATCTGATGTAATTAGGCATTTTTTGAGAACTCATTGGGTGGTGCGGTCTTTATGACCGCAAGTGTAATCTTACATAAGTACCCCTCAACAAGTGGTTTAGAATCAAAAAATAATTTTGTTCAAGTAGAACGCCGGTTTTTGACCACTGTGTGCCGTCTGGCTAGAACCAAATGACACTCCAATTTAGTCCAAAAAAAATTGGCTATCATCGACCCGTACCTCTCACCGGTGATAACTATTGCATTGGCAGCTGCATTTGGGAACCTGGTGGGTTTCATATCGTCCCTATTGAAAACCCTATTTAATATTATAATAAAAAATACTAAACGAATATTTTTTTGTAATTCCGTTTTTTTATTTTTTTTTTTATTTTTAGAAATAGCATTGTTATTCAATTATAGTTTTTCGTTTAAAATGTTAAAGTTTCCGTTTATAAATTGCATCTCAAGTCTCAACCCATCTGAATGAATTTGCCCGCTTTATTATTTCTATTTATCGTTTTATTTAAATTTTTGAATTTCTCTTATTTAGCATTTTCCTTTTGTTGTATTTTTGATGCTGTATAGTAGCTTTAAGTTCAATAATAATATTTTCAATATTCACAAAAATTTCGTTAAATGCTTTGCAATGCTAAAGGTTTTTTTCCTTTTTTGTTTTTTGTTTTTTGAATTTGCAGTACGTCGTAATTAATAATAATGTTTTTTTGTTTAATTTATCATTTTATTTAATATTTCAAGAAAATTGGTTTTAAAAACTTTACAATATTCGTAATAAGTCGGATAGATATTAAAATAATTTTTTTTTTAAATAACTTCAAGTAGATTAAATGTACTCGTAATTGAAACTGAATTTTGAAAAAAAAAAAACAAAACACTTTGCGTATAATTTCTGTTTTTTGTTTTGTTTTCTTCTTTTTTGCGTGTTATTTGAGTTTTTTATTTTTTTTTTATAAATTTTTGCATTTTAATGTAAAGGGCATTGAAACCACTGAATCGAGTTTAAAAAGAATTGATTATCCGCATTTGTTGTTTTGTTTTTTGCTTTCTTTTTTTTGTGTATAATTAATTTGTAGTTAAATTGATTACCTCAAATGTTTTTTATTTGTAATTCCTGTAAAATAGCAATTTTGCTTACCTAACTACATAAAGAGCTATTGAGCTATTTTAAATGAGGAAAAAGGTGCCAACATAAATGAGGAGATGTTTTTCTTTAGCCTTATTAGTGCGTAGTCGACTTTGCTGAAATTAATTTCAAGGAGGTCATCGATTATAGACTGAGAAATTGAACGAATCACAATTGGTTTCAGAATATTATTGCTATTTGATTTTAGGAAACCAATCGCGGATTTATTATCTGGACAAAAAAAATAATCAACTCATTTTATTAGTCGCTTTACTTGATGAAAGCAAACATGCATCTGACATAATCAGATCAAAGATACGATGGGCTGAAAGCATTTGGTTTTGATTACTTCTGTGAACGGAGCCTAGATGACAAAACAGTTGGAAACGCAACCAGTAGCGCAACGTTTCAAGTTTTTAAATCAAATGCTTTCTTTAGACCCTTGTGTTGGCTCTGGAAACTACATGTGGAAACCTCCAACGGACCAGGATTTAACGTTGGGTAAAGAAACGGCGAAGAGCTCCACAGCTGGAATCTTAGAAAATACCCTAGAATTCAAAATCGATCAAACCATCACCTATTTGTTGATTTTAAGACCTCTATGAGAGCGTACATCAGGAAAAAGTATATGAGACCATGTCCGATTATGACATACCTGTTAAACTTGTCCGGCTCTGTATGTATCCTATGGTCAGGATAGCTCGGTGCTCCGTAACGATCGGTTATGATTTTACTGATACAGTTAATGTCAAAAAGAGCTTTTGACAAGGCTTGAGAGTATTGTACGATATTCGCAAGCCATCTCCAGAGCATAATAGACTGCACAATTACTTGCCTTTGTGGATGACATAAATATTGACGGCAAAGCATAGCAAGCTGTTTGTGAGACATTTGCAAGTATTGAGACAGAAGCTGTGAAATTTGGTGTGGCGAGTGTCATCGAGAAACGACTCCCGACATCGACGACTTCGAAAAGTCATAATAGGCTTTACCGAAAAACCATGCCTCGTCATCGTCTGCATCGAAGGAGAGTGAAGGAGCAGAATTAACCAAAAACTATTTGAACTTGATATCTACATCTAAATCTGCAGAGACTTTAGCTGTAGCAAGCCGAACTCAGAAGAATATTTGCTAATTTGCGCGCGCTCAAGGGATTTATGTACCCTTAAAATGTTTGCACACAACGCGGGCGAAGGAAAATCAGGGACGATGGAAATAGAGGTACCGGTGAACGTTGGTTTTAAATGTTTGAAGGTTATAATGACTAGGAAATAAAGAGCTAGACAGGGCATTCCATAAGCGACGTTTACGGCTTAGGAACGAATCACGATATTTTAGAGTACGTCCGAAGGTAGCATTCATAGTGAGACGGGTGTTACGGTTAAAGGTTTAAAGGGGCGCAATGCTACTGGCGATTTCAATGGAGCACTGGTGGTGGAAATTGCGATAAAATAGACTGAGACACGAGACATTACGTCGGTGTTCGAGGGTGTCCATTGTTTGAGAGATATTAGTATCACCTATGAGTTTTATCGCACGGTTTTGAATCCTTCTAACAGGTGCAGAGATGCTTTGGGCGCATCCGACCAAATGTGGGCATTGTACTCCAATTTTGGGCGGATGAATGCCTTATATCAGAGGGGGTTAAATATTTCTAATATCGCTTGAGGAAACCTAGACATTTCGCAACATTTTTGACGGCGCCGAATATGTGGTCATTCCACTGAGAATGGAATGTTTTTCGGTTTCGACGATGAAAGTGCCATTCATGGACAATGGCTGGGTGTTTTAATTTCTCTTCAACGGCAGCGGATAGCATAGTGTTTTTCAAGCATTAAATTCCATTCTGTTGGTGGTTCCCCTTTTAGGGATGCTGCTTAGTGTATGCCGCCGTTCCCGTTCTATAGCCGAAGAGCAGGGACGTATTTCCGGCAACGAATATGAAACCAGAGTTTACTGTTGTCAGCATGGAATATATTGGATTAGAAGTAGCAGATGAGAGATCATTGATGAAAATTAAAAAGAGTGTCGGAAACAGAACGGAGCCCTAGGGCACACCAGCATTAATTGTGTGAATATCAGACTTGAAACCATCCAAGACAACTTGAATTGAGCGTTCCGAAAGGTAATTTCTAATCCATTGAAGAAGATAGTCGTCGATCCCAAAACACACATTTTCTACAAAAGAGCCTGATGCCAAACTCTGTCAAATGCCTTAGAAATATCAAGTGCAACGATCTTGCTTTCATCAGACTGATGTACGCTTTGGTTCCACTTTTCGATGAGACATGCCATCAGATCACCAGTGGACCTTTTGCTACGAAAACCGTACTGCCGGTCATTAAGAAATTTTCTTGTTTCGAGATATTTCATGAGCTGACGGTTTATCAGCGTTTCCGTGACATTGGAAAGAAGGGACTAAGTGCAATGGGTCTGTAGGAGGAGAGAGAGGAAAATTAGCCTTTTTTAGGGACGGACTGGACAAATGCTGTTTTCCATCCGCTCGGAAAGAGTCTTAAGGAGTAGGTTTGATGAAAAAGCTTACGCAGTAGTTTTGCCAGCTAGCAAGAACACCTCTTCAGAAGGAGGGGAGATATGCCATCTGGACCATCGGATTTGTGAATGTTAAGATCTTTAAGAATTCTTGCTAATACACGAGTGTGAAAGTGGATTTGTCCCATTGAAGATTCGACGCACTCAAGTGTAGGCGGAGACAAAGCTCAATCTGAGAGTGTTGAGCTGATTTACCTTGTCCAAGGAGCTGATAGCTGGAATGTCATTATAAATGGTTTGTGGTTTGTGATAAGCACACAGAGGCAACGATAAAGGATATTTGTTAATATTTGTACTTATAATCATTTTTTGCCAGCGTCGACGAGCCTAACTATTTCACTATACGACCACCACTTCATTGTGACGTAGAGTCATTCGCCTAACCTACCAGAAAATTTAGAGAAGCAATGTGTTCAATCTCTGAGGCGCAACTACACCTAATTAGACTACCCCAAATCTGCATGCTTGTCGGGTTAGGTTAGGCGCATACCAGCGCCACACTAACGAAAAGAGAAAAGTACTAACATGTACTACGGTATCACGTAAGTGAATATATGAATACTTTACACCACCGGGCACTTTCTCAGAGGAGAAATGAATACCGAATTCGAAGGTTTCCGGGACACCAGCAATAGGGCGCTTCCAAGTAAAAGAAACTTCTTATCGCAAGCTGGAACGTCTGCATAATAATGGGCAGAACAAAAGCTATTACGACAACGTAAAATCAATATTTTATAATACGCGTTCATAATCAAGTGCCGAAAAGCCAGAAACAGGGCCCAGGACTTGAACTTGCAAACGAAATCGTGCAAAATGTACTATTGCGGAATAATGGAACTAAATGAGAAGGAAGTTGCTAAGCAGCTAGATAAGCTTGTGAGCATATCAAAAATTTTCGGCCGACTAATGGCAATAAAAGACAAATAGAAGAAGCGCAACGTTGAAGCACGCAAATGAACTAATGCATGAAAAGAAAACAAATTCGGAAGTAATTATATAGCCGAAATATATTGAAGACAAGCGTAACATATGAGTCAACACTTACTCATGCAGGCCACAATGCCAAGGACATGTTCAGCCAGCAGCATTAAACTGGCCTACGCAGTCATAAGGCTCACAACCCTATACGGAAGAGATTAGATTAACAAGGTGCGACGAACAAACTAATGGCCTCGGACAAAAATGGACTCACTGGTGACGACCCTAACAAACGTTTAAAGAATAACGGACATCGGATGTGCATGTGGAATGCTCGGACCCTGAACAGGCCACATACAACCGAACAATTAGCATAAGCCCTTGACTGCTATCCATCCAGGAAGTGCGATGAGATGGGCCGAATGTAAAGAGGATGAAAATCTGTGATATATACGAGTACTATGGTGATTACTACAGGGAGAAGAAACAGCGTTTATTCGGCTGCGCATTTACCATATGCTGCATACTTAGGCAAGAAGTCTCGACCTCCCCACATGTGAATCCGCATCAAGTCTAAATTCGCTAACATAAGCCTAATGCCCCTACGGAAGAAACGAACGACGCTCCTCGACGAGACATATGAGCAAGGTCTGAAGTATGATGTTAAAATCGTATTTGGTGATCTTGACGCCAGGATAGGAAAGGACGACATACGACATAGGACAGTTGGTAAGCATAGCCCACACGACACCACGTCTGGCAACGGATTTAGGCGTATCGACTTTGCGGCAAGACGAAATATCACTATAGCAAGCACACGGTTTCTTCATCACAATATACACAAGGGACATGGCTGTCTCCGAACTATGAAACGCTAAATCAAATTTATCACATTGCGATAGACGTAAGGCATGCCGCCAGTATTCCAGACGTCCGAACGTTCCGAGCAGGCAACATTGCCTCGGATCACCACTTTACTGCAGCCAAGGTGCGGATGAAGACTTCCCCAGCGCCACAAGTTCACAATCGCTGGAATCTTCACATTCCGGCAGATCCTGGAAAAAAACTCAAGTCCAAATCGCGACCCACTATCTTTTCATCCATTTTAAGGCCGCCATATAGGGTCATGTCTAGTTTTGACATCCCTGTCAAACTCATCCATTTGTCCAGAATGACGATGGAGAACGTTCGTTGCTAAGTCAACCGAGACCTTTTGTTGTCAAGAGAGGTTTGAGACAAAAAATTGACCACAACTCACAAGTGAACACTCGAGACACAATTTTTCAAAAGTCTGTGCAACTACTATGGTACGTCGATGATATCGACACAATTGAGAGAACTCAGCCGACTGTCACCGGTGCGTTCACTAGTATTGAAACGAAAGCTGCCAAAATGGGGAAACCAAGTAGATGCTGTACAACATAGACGAATTGGACGGAACATCACAATCGATAGCTATAACGTCGAGGTAGTTAAGGGCTTTGTCTACCTTGGCTATGCTATGAATTCTGCCAACAACACCTCAGCAGAAATAAAGCGAATGATCACTCTTACCAATCGTTGTTCCTTTGGGCTAAGAAGACAATTGAGTAGTAAAGCCCTATCACGAAAAACTAACTAACTAGACTCTATATAAGACCTTGATCGCCCCAGTCTTATTTTATGGCGCAGGAGCATGGACGTTATCGAAAGCGGATGTCGTTTCGAAAGAAAAATCTTTCGAAAAATATAATAGTCCCGATGGAGTTAACGGGCTTTGGAGGAGAAGATTCAACGACGTATTATACGAGCTGTACATCAACTTAGTCAGAAAACTGTGCATCAGTCGCCTGAAATGGCTAGGACATGTAAAGCGAATGGACAATAATGCTCTAACCCTGAGAGACAACATAGTAAAGGAAGGCCTCACCTTAAGTAGTGCGTACAAGTAGAAGGGGACCTCAACCGACTGGAAGCAATTAGCTAAATACCGGACTAACTGATGATGTTTGTTAGTTAAGTCCTATGTTCATCCTGAACTGCAGCGCCGCCTAAGCAAATATTATTTTTCAAAGGATCGATACAAATAAATGTGTAAAAACCGGGATTTTACGCTTTTTTTAGTCAACAGCCGTGGTGTACCGAGTTCCCATGTGGTCCGCCATCTAGGTACTTGCCGCGCCCAACACTGCTTGATTTCGATGATCTAGTGGGAACCGATGCTTTCAGTGTGGCAATAGATAGAAAGTGTTCTTGAATGCGTTACTTAACGAAGAGGCATACGTAATGAACGTTAATCTAATCAATGATGTATTGGTCTGCCATCTCTTGGGCAACTTCATAATACCACGTTCATAAAACTTTCTATCTTTCTCTACAAGAATCTTACAAAGGTGGAGTTTGATGAAATCTTCAGAAACAAACGTTCTACCATTCAGGAAGTGTTGTTAAGGAGCGAAATAAGTGGAAGCCTGATGGCACAAGATCTAGGCTATATGGTGTGTGACCTCGCATTGTCGTGATAAAACATCACACCCACCATACCGATTAACTAACTCGGAATATTTCTATGCGATGGCATCACTTAATTTCTGTAGCTGCTCACAGTAGAAATCGGAATTAACCGTCTTGCTCTTTGAAAGTAGCTCATAGAAGACTGGTCCCTTCTAATTCCAGCAGATTGACAGCATCACCTTCTTTTGGTGTATGCCCGCCTTTGCTTGCCTTTTCCATTGCGTCATCGCGACTACTTCAACTTTTTTTTGGCTGAGATTGTTGTAGATAACCAATTTTTCGTCGCCCGTGATCATACGCTTCAAGAGTGAATCATTTTCTTAGCCTTTGGTAAGTTGATTGCAGACATGTATGCGTTTCATCAGATGAATTTCTTTCAACTCATGCGGTACCCAAATATCGAAATTCTTTAAGAAGGCAAGTGATTTCAAACGCTTCCAATGGAAGAGCGGTAGTAAGCTTGCGAACCGTTTAATGCTTATTTGCTTGCACAAATGTAAATCGCAAATCTCGGAAGGTCAACTGGAGCGATGAGTGCCTTCAACCGAAAAATCACAATCACGGAATAGGGTGAACCAGTTTGGACTGGCGTTTAGCGATGACATTTCTGCCGTAAACATTACGAAACTTTTTCCTTGCCTCAGTTGCTTTCATCCCTTTTTTGAAGTAATAAAGCAAAATATTCTGGATATGCTCTCCAAAATTCTTCATGTTTGAACCGCATTGTAAAAACAAAACTCTGCCGAATCGCCTCACTGTTTTTAGGTTAAGTGCCAACAACAAAACGCGCGCAAACATTTGACATATACATATGTATGTCACCCTCAGATCCAAATAAACGCAGGCAATACCATCTACTGCTAAAAAAAAAGGAAAGACTCTTCGAACAACCCAATACTTAGGCTCTTTCGTTAACTACCACGGAAATTATACTATGACAGTGTCTCGCACGGAGTTCGTGTGGGGCGGCTTAAATGTCGCCGAAAGTCGTGCTTAAGTTTAAAGGATTGTTATAAACGACAGTCCTATGTTCGGCTTAAACATGGGCATCGCAATGTTGGACGATGTACGGTGTACATAAAGGAAAAATGCCAGGGTTTCGAATATCAGCGAAAATAAGAAAAAGTGATCTTCCTTATCTGCGAAAGTCTCCATATATAGTATAAACTGACAGTGAACAAACTTTGGATGGTTTTGCCGTATTCAACGAGATCGTCAAAAAAGCAAGGCGCCTCAAGCTGCAGCCAAAGAAAGTAATTGGATCACTAAAGTGCAAGAATAACAGCAAGCTCTTAGCCTCTCTACCTGATCAAAAATAGAGTGCCTGTAGATTGGTAGCAGTAGCAATGCGGATACGTGGAAGAGATATGTAGCTTTACATCACGCGTTACATATTGCAACGTTTGATAAAAGCAAAAGAAGAACACTGTTCAGTACTAATCGTGGCCAAATCATCTGTGCAGAGAGGCTATCAGTTTCCTAGCTCTCTTATAAAGTGTGTTCTTTTTAGAGATTTGGTTTTCAAACTGGCAACACTGTTTCTACAGACAGTCAATTTGACAGTTGAAAGTTGATTTATGGTTAGTACGTTTGGCCGCTTTACGATGAATAGATTAACGCCAAAACAACGCGTGCAAATTGTGTAAACTTATTTTGAGAACCATGGTTCGGTTCGCCAAACTTATCGTGCGCTACGTCCATTTTACGGTCGACATAATCGTCCATCTGACCAAGTTATTCGGAACACGATGAGTCGTTTTCGCACCACGTACGCTGTAGTGGATAACACTCATACGCATCCCCAAAGACGACAAACAGTGCGAACAGAAGTAGTTATTGTCGTTGTTGAACGCAGTGTTGAGGAGAATCTGAATGAGTCGATTCATCATCGTCCCAGAGCAATTGGAGCTATGCCCATCCACCTCGTGGAAGATTTTACGGAAAGATTTTGGCTTGAAAGCTTATAAGGTCCAGTTTGTGGAAGAGTTGAAATCGCGTTCGGTGAATGGGCCGAAAACAGGATTCAGTTTGATCCTCATTTTCAACGCAAAATTTTGTTCTCCGATGAGGCCCATTTTTGGTTAAAAGGATATGTAAACAAGCAAAATTGCCGAATTTTGAGTGGAAAAAACCCAGAAGCCTTTGTCGAGACGCCCTTACAACCATCAAAACTCATTGTTTGGTGTGCTTTATGGGCTGGTGGAATCATCGGCTCATATTTCTTTAGGGACGAAGCCGGTCAGAATGTTACCGTCAATGGAGAGCGCTCTAGAAGCATGATTTCTGACTTCTTCGTTCCTGATGTTTCGGTAAAATTTACCACAACAAGTTCTACTCTTTCCCTTTCCCTTCGGCTTCACTCATCCACATTCTTCTCCGTTGGTTCTTCAAAATCCTAGAAGGGTGGTGGGCAGCCATGGGTCCATCAGCCATTGCTGCACCCTCCTAGTATCTTGAAGGATCAACCGCAACCGGTAGGACGGACGGTCCATTGAAGTAACCATTTGGAGGAAGGCGCGAGACCAGCGTCCAACGTTTTAGTGAACAAGAGCCATTCACAAAGTCGTCGGCTCTTGCCCTTGTGGTGTGTTGTCTCTCCTTCGGGTAGATTCCTTAGCCTTAGAAGGCATCTCCGCTCCATTACGGTCTCTCCTGCCCGATCCGCTTTTTGCCAAGCCCGTTCATTTTATGTCCGTTTTCTCCTTGGAGAAGTATATTAGCGGGAAGAATTGGTGGGTTCTTGATCTCTGTGCTAGATCCACGAGACGAAAAGACGGGAGTCTCTCTGCGTATAATAAATACACAAAGCCACAGGACCAGGCGGACTGCCACAGATGATCTATTTGGTGACGGGCGGTTACCACTTTAAATACAAAAAAAAAACAGAAAATAAAATTGTAACAAAAGTGTTGTAAAGAATGGACCCCTAGTTGCGCGGCCCACATTTAATTAATTCTTGACAAGAGGATTCGCCGGGATGTCTTTATTTTTACTTAGTTTTTCATTGGACAGCACTTCATATATAGAATTCCCTCTCCTGCACACGTCTCATGATTAGTTCCTTGGTTCGCCCTCACGGTACACCACCCGATCATTATCAGGAACGGATAATGATTAGGATGTATAAATGCGAGTAGGCCATATATTGTTGGCAAATTACCTTTTTCCTTACCGCGAATGTGTGTGTGTGTGAGAGAGAGTGAAAGCAACGGAAAGCCAATGCACGGTGGCACACTTCAGCAAATTTGCGGAGCGTTGCACACAAAGGCCAAAATTGGACCGTTGCATCCGTATGAACGGATGTATGAAGGAGGGTATGTGTGAGACCTACGGTTAGAGCTAATATCATCGGAATAGGGTTAACCACTTCTTAGTTGACCATCAAAAGTTGAACAAAAAAGAAAAGGTGAAGAGGAAAATTAATTAAAACAAAAATAGATAACGATAAAGGAAAGGAAAAGGAACAAGGACTGAAAGATATACCAAAACGAGAGGAAATACGGACGAAATCAGGACGGCAGGACAGGAGTATAACAGTACCAAAGAACAAGATAAGTAGTATTATTTACCCCGGGCGAATCATTTTTGGTAGAAAAAAAAAAAACATACGATTTTGCAATCGGTATCGGGTTCCCAACTAGCGGTTCAGTCTATTTGGTGGTACTTTCAGTACCGCCATTTGATTTAACGTTTTGTCGTTGCCGCTTAATGGCTACAGCAATACATTGTTTTGCCTTCACTCCGCAAATAAAGCGTTCCTTTATAAAGTGACAAAAAAAATGTATAGTCAATTTTTTTCCCGGGACATTGTGTGGTATTTCTTCCGACTTATTTGTAGCACATGGTTTTGCACTTCCACTCGGAGCAAAAAGTGCATGGCGCCTAACATCCCTTTGTCTATTGAGGCATTTGTAGCTTAATTAGCATTTAAAAATATCGTTTTCCCTGAACCCAGCCCAGCTGAGCAGCCACTTGATTCAGCAAACGATATTGCTGCCATTACAAATTTTCCCTCAGGGAATTTTCTGTTCGCCAGGAAATCCAGGTGACAGATCGTCCCACGAATCCCAACCGCCGACAGTGTGGCTCGGTTTTTTTTTTTATTAAATTGGTTTGCGTGTGCTTTTTTGGTTTTCTTTTGGTTTTGCCGGCAGCCCGGCAATCGAATAAATTTAGTTTGTTAGATCGGGGAAAATTATGTAATACTGAGTTGAATGGCATTGACGTGACTGAGCTTTGGTTTCAACAAGATGGCGCAACACCATCAATTTTGTTGCCGGAAACATTTGCTGAGCGCATAATTTCGTGTAATGGACCTGAGAACTGGCCTCCACGATCCTGTGATCTCACACCTTTACATTACTTTCTTCGGGGGTGTGTGAAGTCACTAGTCTATCCCGATAAACCAGAGACGTTGGACGATTTGGAAGTCAACATTCCCTGTGTTATTGCTGATATATGGCCCCAGTTGCTCGATAAAGTTGTCGAAAATTGGACTTCACGATTGTGCTTCATTCGAGCTAGCCGTGACACGCATATGCCCGATATCATATGGCATAAAAGTATCTATTAAATAAAGCTAATATCGTAGACATTAACATTAGCTTTAAGTATTTTATTTCATATTGAATTCGTATACCTCTAAAAAACAAACACCCTGTACAAAAGGTTATTTCAAATTAATTTCGGAAAGAATATCGACTAACGCACATAAGGTGAAAAAGGTGAAAATGTTAAATAATAATTCATATCAGCTTAAAGAGCTGCCTTTCCAGAAGGCTAATAAAAGTTTCAGTTACAAGAAAAAAAAAAGAAGAAAAATGGTGAAAAACAAATAAACTTCCAGCGCGTACTTGTTTACTTTGCTACATAATTTTACTTAATTTACAATTTAATTAGTTTTCTTCTTTTTAATAATTTCAAAAGAATTACTTATCAGCAGGTAAAAAATCTAAACTTTGTTTTGTAAATGTTTTCATGTTCATCTTCTCCTTTTGTTTTTGTTTTTTGCTTTTGCTTTCGATTTTGTTTTTCATTTTTAATTTTAAAATTACTTTGTATATAAATGGTTTTGAAATTAAAAAGTCTTAACTATTTTTCTTTTTCAATTACTTTAAAAGTAGATAAAATGTTTATGCTTGTAGCTTTGTTATATATTTTTTTTGTTTTTATTTTTTTTTTATTTTAATGAATTGCTGGTAGTTAGTTTTTGTTTTAGTTTACATGAGCGGTGTTTTGTTTTAGTTGCAGCACACAAAGCAGAGTTTTTTTTCCTTCATAATATTGTAGTTTTTTTAGAAAAAAAAATAAATTTGTTTAAATATATTTCGTTATACAATTTGCACTTTTTAATTTATTAGCGTTTGCTTAGAGATTTTTTAAAGGAAAATCTTTATTTTGTTTTAATTTAAATTTAGTATTTTCATTTAGTTTATTTGCTATTCTTGTCGTTTAGGTTAGTTTATAAAAAACGTGTGAAGAAATTCGTAGAAAACGTGGAAGAGAAAAAGTTGTTTCATATAATGTTGGTTATTTGAAATAGTTTCTTGTTTTTTGTTTTGTTTTGCTTTTTAAGATAAGGTTTTTTGTCTTTTTTTTTTTACATAAATAGTTTTGCAGTTAATGTATATATGTATGTACGTACGTTTTTCGTTTTTTATTTTGTTTATAAATAGTTAAGGAAGGTTTGAAAATTGCTTCTGTGTATTTCATATATTCTTAAGGTTAATTGGTTTCTTTTAATTATTTTTGTTGCTCCATTTTATTTTGATTTATTTTTTTATTTTCAAGTTTATAACTAGACACTATCTTTTAGATTTAGATTTCGTTATCTCTGTGTTCAAAAATGTATTTTACTTTTTTTGTTAGAGGAATTGGTAAAAAGTTTAGAGTGTCCAGGGAACTAAACTGGAATTGTTTGCTTTCCTTCTTTAGATCTTTGACTGAGAACATGTGAAAGTCTGCATGTTAATATTCCGCGGCGATTTGGTAACTCGAAGTTATTCCAGATCATCAAGAAAAAGGCGATCGAAATATTTGAATTCTGCTTTTAATGGAGACATGCATCGGAACTTTTTTCTCTTAGCAGCTGATAGTTTACTAAAAATCAGTCGCAACACCGTTTCCCTGCAAGGGCTTCTAAATAATCTGATAGAGGGAATAACAAGAAAGACTAGGTTGTTATGATGTGCGTATCGTTTGACTCGCAAGTGCTTTTCAGAAAAAAAAAACGGGTAAGTAAAAATGCTGTGATACAAATATTGACTCTGGGAAACAATTCGTTACGTTTCGAAATAACTGAAAAACAGATAATTCCTCTGATAACTGATAACTGACTCCCCTTTGGAAGGCAACAGTTTAAGCTTGAATTTGTGTGTACCAGTATGCACGTGCTTTATTTGGTATTCGGTGGTAGTAAAGTTACTCACATTTGCCATAGTTAACACGTTCGCTTTCGTTTGCAATTCTCTTATAAGACGGGGAAGAACGATGCCCACTCTTGTTAACAAAGCTTATGCTTAGAACAAATGCCCGAAGAATCTGCACACTAGAAATGGTTCGCTCGGCTCAGTTTTGGTAATTATCAAAGATAAGCCACGCTCTGGTCGTCCATTCAACTCAAAGAGCTGATGAAATTCTTGAATAAGTCGAGAAAGACAGGCATATCAGCCCTGTCGACATTGTTATGACCTAGCTCCATTAATCACAAAACTGTCTTGAGCCATTAACAGAACGCTGGTTACAAAAAGAAGCTCGATGTATGGGCTCCAAATGAATTGAATGTAGAACACATCAAGGCCAGAATTAACATTTGTGATGAAACGCAATGAAGTCGAGTCATTTCTGAAACAAACCATAATCGGTGTTGGAAAATGGGTCACGTACGACAATCGAAAGTGTCAAATCAGATGGGCAGAAGATGGTCCGCCGTCACAAGCATTTACGAAGGTAATGCTGTGTTACCATGAGGTGCTTTCAAATGGTTAAACGATTAATTCTCAACTGTACCGTGAACAATAACACCGAGAAACTGAAAGAGAACGCCCCGAATAGAGTAATAGAAAAGGTGTTACCTTAAATCACGACAACGCCCGACAACACATTTCTCTGATAATCCGTTAGAAATTCCGAGAACTCGGTTGTGAAATTTTGATGGATGCACCCACCGTATAGTCAAGATATAGGACCCACTGACTATTACTTATTCCGGTCTCTGCCAATCTCTCTAGATGGGATTAAGTCGGCTTCGAGACAAGGCGTTGAAAACCACTTGATTCAGTTCTTCAACCAAAAACCAGAAAAATTCTTCACCGATAGTATCATGACTTCACCCGAAAAATGGCGAAACATATTATCCGATCTCAATAAAGGAAAAAGGGAAGACCTGAGCCTGCAAAGAATCCTGGGCGCTAGAAAGCATTAATTGTGTCATTTAAAAAGCTATTTTCAAGAATAGACTAACGTCGATTGACTTTTGATGCAGGTGTCAACGCGCAAGACAATATCTTCAACAAATCTGCCCAGCTGGTGAGATACGCAGACGACACTGTCATCATCGGTAGCTACCAGCGTATGTTAATAGAAGTTAGCTATTACGGCATTTGAAGTACAGGCGGAACGAGTACTTGTTATTAACAAAAAAAAAAGACGAAATGTATGCTCTATAAAACATTGATTCCCCCTGCTCTGCTATATGGAGCTGAGTGCAGGAAGGTAAGCAAGAAAGCGGAGCAGATATTGAAGACTTATCGATCCGGCCGCATGGAAAGAAGATGCAACCGCGAATTCTATGAGCTATATCATAATGTGGATGTAACCAAAAAAGGTGAAACACATCGATTATATTGGTCGATTGCGAATGGGCAATATTGCTAGAGCAAAGATGAAGGAATCCAGCAAAACCAAACCTCCGTTTTAACGATCAATCTATCGCAGAATTGTCCCTCGATCTGGACAACTGGAAACAGCATGCCCGGGATCGAAAAGAGTTGAAGGCTGCTGTGTCTAAGGCAGACTTTTCTCGTATTGGGAGTTTGTTAAGCAACTAAGGTTGACTTTTGAGTATCAGAGGCAAGGTATGGCACATCACCTATAGCTTCCGTCACATAATAAGTTAGGATTACTAGAGTCAAGTCACCTCATAAAAAGCCACGACAAAATTAGGCTTATTCAATTCACTGCGACTACTTCGCAGAATACGGAAATACTAAGCGTTAAGCAAATATCGCCGACAAAATTGATCACGTTGCTATAGGAAGGAAAATTTTCTCTTTACATCGGACAAGAAATTCTTCGCAATAGTGGTGCAGTGGTCCTACCCATATGTTACGATCAAAATGATGATGGCAAAGTCTAAAGATTGCCATAGTTACAGCAGTGAAGCCTTGAGGTCGATGAGTAACTCAAAAAGTTTTCTAGATGCAACAGTAAGTAAAGCGGAGCAAAGAAAGTGGTGTCAATTAGTTTTGTCATGTCTGGTAAAGTTGGCGAACAAACGAAAGACTAACAAAACTCACATGTACTATAATTATCCCAAGATGGAAAGAGCTTTGATCATGCTTTTAATCTCTAAATCAAAGCCTATAAGAAGTAATGGGGTCGGTCATTATTTAAGAAAATAAAAGATAACGAGCCAAAATTCTGATTCCAGTTCAACTCCAAGAAACTCCAATCACAAAAACACATGACTGAAGATGAAAATTTGTTTGTTGATCTTGAATGAATGCGATAACCAGTAACCAGATCGATTAGCTTGCTCCGTAATATAAAAGGAGGCTTCAACTACGCTCATTGCATAATTTTTTGAGTACTGGGAACATTTTTGGCTACCCTCAATATCTTGATCTCGATAACATCTTGGCAGAACTCCACTTTTCGGCCGTTACGATCGACCCGGCAAGTGAATAATTGAGCGTTTTATCAAAATGCCGTGGCATTAAATCGCGTCTGTGCATTTTTAAGATCTGAAAAGACTTGACTATGCTTAGCTCATGTCAGATAAGATCGTATTGACCGAAGAGCTAAAGCCAAATGACCATCGTGCACGTCGAATTTTCGCTGGTTGGGCTCTATTAAAGATACAGATTTTCAGCGAAAAATCATCCTCAGGGACCAGACACATTGGTGATTAAATGAATTTGGTAATGAGTAAAATTTGCTACTTGGCCTAGCGAACATTGGGTTGAAGTTTTCCAAAATGTTGCCGGCGAATCAGTTAGAGCCGGCAATTGCTCCATGTTAACCAATTTTTTGTTGGGATAAATTGGAACTGGACGGCTTGTTTTCTAGATTTTCACACAACGTGTGCCATAACCAGTTTATCAAAGCCGAAGTTCGGTGATTGCCTTTCACCAGAATGGTTTTGCCAATTGAGCGCCTCACTTGTGCGATTTAGCACTTTTAGACACTTTCCTTTGGATCTACATAGAATCTCCGGTCGATAGCGAAAAATCGGAAATTTTGAATGGAGGCGAAAATTTGACGTGAAATTGCTGGAACATCACCTTTTTTATAGCCCAATGGATGAAACAGGCCGGGCGAATAGAAATATTCGTGTCAGAGCTCGAAGGCTTACGAGAGGCGAGCCCTATGATGCTCTTATAGGGACGGCTACTTGAACTCACAAACGAAAATATACAAAATGTACTGTTACGGAAAAGCATATAATAGGAACTATGGCAATTAATGACCATAAAACTAGAAATCAAACATGAAATGTTGTTAGCACCGTCTTTTTATATAGAACATCAAGGTAGGAAATACTTTTAATTGGTGAGAATTTTAGCGGGCACGCAATAGAACTTCGAAAACGAAAAGAGCCAAGTAAGAAACAGATTCAGAACGAGAAACGGGAGAAGATTCATGCAAAACGACGAGAAAAGATTCTAAAGTGATCTTTTGATGAAAGAATTTTTCGCGATGAAACCGAGGAAAAACCGGCATCATTCGGGAAACTGTCTGTTTCTGTCATAACTTAAATAAGGAAATAAACCAGTTCTGGGCACTTAATTTTTGAGGAGGGCGAACATGGTCATAAACCAAGAGGTAGACCTAAGCACCCAGGGCATTTGATGAAAAGTGAAGGAGCACTGCAAAAATTCTGCTCGGTGTTTCAAAAGGACACCTAAGCAAAGAGACGTAGTGGTGGAACGATGAAACAAAAACAGCTATAAAAAAAAGCCTTTCAACCCAGGACTAAATTCACGGGAAATATCGCGTCAGATAGACGGTTCGTCTTAAGTAAGACTGAAAACGTTTTAAAAATGTGGCAAAGAGGCAGTGGATAGAGCACCTGTAACAGGAGTAGGGGCATTGTATTAAAAGATGTACCCACACAATCTATAATCAAACGACGAGTAACCTATGGTTTACACACGCGAGTTACATTAGTAGGGTTGTATGGTGGTGTTAGTTTTCTTTTGCCTACTGGTAGCCTACTCGCAGGCAAAATTCGTCTGCTATTAAAGCTACTAGTTCACTTTCTCGGGTACAGATACACTAACACATGTAAACCCTACTAGTTTAACCCGCGTGTGTAAGCCCTAGATAATAGAAGGAGTCCAATGTCAAAAAAAACTCGCAAGAAATTCAATTCCAAAAGGGAATATTGCAGGAACACGTCCTAACGGGGAACAAAGAAATTCGCAATAGATAGAAAGAGTCCTTTAATGCATTGCAAAGGAAAGAAGTGCCATTCAATCGGCTGTCCCGTACGTCGTGGCAATGGCAATTTTACGCGGTGTAGCTTAAAAAAAAAGACAAGAGGCAATTGGAATGCCAATAAGTGGAAGCAAAGTTTTCTCGTTTTGCTATATATAGGGCACTAGAAGATAACAGGTTACGACTCAGTCGTACTAAGACCGAACTCCTGCATTGCCATTTTTCTGAAGCAGTCAATCCAACTTCTGACATCTATGTGGAAGGAGTGCGAAAAACTAAAAGACTAAAGCTCTGCCGTTAAACAAAAGAAATTGCAATGACGATGTCGAACTTAGAGTCGGTATGAGGTGGCTTAAATGGCGGGAATACTCCGCTGTATTTTGTGACAGGAAAATGCAAACTTGCAAACTTAAGGCTTTGTGACAACCGTTCGTCCAGCTTTAAAGACGCATCGCAATGTTGGTCGAAGTATGAGCAATTTTTAATCGATGAAAAAATGTTTGCCGGTTTTGGCCATAGATGGTGTTAAACTCAAGAATGCTGACTATATTGACAATAGTGAACCCTCGTTTTAAAAAGAGCGTTGAAGAGGCTTGTAAAAAAAATTGTGCAGTTTAAAAGAAAGGAGCTTTATCAAAATCGAAATAGTTCGACTGCTTTCGTTCTGGTAATTTAGATGTCAAAGATAAGTCACGCCCTGGTTGTCCAATTACCCAAAAAGCTGATGAAATTCTTAAATAAGTCGAGAAAAACAGGCATATGAGCACTGTCGACATTGGTATGGAGTTAAACATAGGCCACCAAACTGCCTTGAATGATTTTTAGAAAGCTCTATAAAAAAGGGACTCGATGTATGGGTTGAGCGCGAAAAACATGGTGGACAGAGTTAACATCGGCGATATGTTCTTGAAACGCAATAAGCTCGAGCCATTTCTGAAACGATTCACAAGCGGTAATCTAAATTGGGTCACGTAAGACAATTGGAAGATCGTGGGCAAAGTATAATTAGCCGTTACAGGCGTTTGCGAAGCCAGGAGTGGCAGCGGAGAAGGTGATTCAGCTTGTTCACCGTGAGCTACTTTCAGGTGGTCAAATGGTTAATCTCAACTCTACTGTGAACAACTCCACAGATTAAGCCAGACAATTACAATAAAATAGCAAACTGAGCAATAGGAAGGCTTTTTTCGAGGTGCGACCACACACTTTTTTAATGACTCGTCTTAAATATCGCGAGCCCGGTTGGGAAGTTTTGATGCACCCAACATATAGTCCCGACATAGCACTCTATGGCTATCGCTTGTTCCGGTATCCATAGAACTCTCTCAATGGGATTAAGCTACAGAAGTTCTTCACCGATGGCATCATGATTTTACCCGAAAAATCGGGAAATATTGACAATTTTTATATACTCGTACACTGGCGATCACTAGGATGAGGCCATACATTTTGCAATCGATTTTCACTCTTTACACCTGTTTGAAATTTTGTACCCGCAAACTTTTACTACCTGAGAACAGGTGTGCACATATTTTCTCAACAGTGTAAATAAGAAACGACCGTTGGAATTTCCCAAGATCAAACAATGACCTTCTTGAAAAGGTATAAAAATATGCGCCACTAGGATGATGACCATTGTTCCGATTTGAGTTCTGCTTTTTTTGTTAAGTTGGTAAATCGGTTGCTGACCTTCCTTCTAAATCTTAGCGTCATAGCTTGACATTTGCAAAAGTTACGTAGCCAAGAGTACATCTAACTCTCATTGTGTTGGCGGTTTTTTACAATTTTAGAAATGGATTTAAATTTGCAACAACGAACTTGTACGAGTATTAAATTTTGCGTAAAAAAACGGATTTAATGGTGCGCGAACGTTGGAAATGTTAGAAAAGTGTTTCGGCAACGATTCTCTAAAGAAAACGGTCGTTTACCAGTGGCACGAGCGGTTCAAAAGTGGTCGTGAGTCAATCGAAGATGATGAACGCAGTGGCAGACCATCGACATTGAAAACCGACGAAAACATTGATGAAGTACTAGTAAAAGAAATGTTGGTCAATAACCGCAAATTAACCATCAGAGAGATAGCGGAGGACTTGAACATTGCCTATGGATCCGTCCAAGACATGATTTGGGTTTCCGTCGTGTAGCAGCAAAGTTGGTGCCAAAAGACCTTAATTTCATGCAAAAAAGAGACAGTGTTGACGTTGCAAAAGAGATGATTTGCAAGGCTGAATCCGATCCCACATTCATTAAAAGGAGCCGAAACGAAAAAAAACCACGTCGTTTTCAGTCAAAAAAGAAGGCAATGCTCACGGTTTTCATGGATTACAACGGTGTAGTGCATCATGAATTTTTGCCAGAAGGTCAGACAGTAAACAAGGAGTATTATTTGGGCGTTATGAGACGTTTGGGTGAAGCAATTCGCCGAAAGAAACCAGAATTGTGGGCAGAAAACTCGTGGATTTTGCACCATGATAACGCACCGTCGTACAGTGCCATCATTATTCGTAATTTTTTTGACGAAAAACGCAACAAATACCGTCCAACAGGAACCGAATTCACCTGATTTGGCTCCCTGTGACTTCTTTCTGTTCAATCGAGTTAGAAAACGACTACGGGGAACGCGTTTCAGCAGCCGTGAGGAAGTAATGGAAAAATCGCAGGACGCACTGATGGACATACCGAATATAAAAAAATGTTTCGAGGATTGGATCAAGTGCTGGCATAAGTGTGTTGCAGTCAATGGGTATTACTCTGAAAGGGACAAGTTGAATAAACTTGTATTTCTAATTTTCTGCATATATTCTCTAATCTAATGCTGGCGAACAGAACCTGTGGATGCTGACTTAGCTTGTTGTCCTGTCTTTTCTGCTACGGGGCATTTTAATTGACTCTCTTAACAGTTATAATGAAGTACCTTCACAGCTTGCTAGATCATTCTTAGCTACTGTCTGCTCTAAAGCGCAGTCAGTTCTAAACATTGTCGATGATTGATGCATCAAAGATACGCTTTCACTCAATTCTCTCAGAACTATGATTGTTCTCTTTACGAGAAGCAAGAATCTCACTAGCTTGACACATCTAGCATCACCATCCGCTTTTCCAACGAAGCTGAGTATTTGGATATTATCGTGGATAGCAAACTTCTTTAGACTAAGAATTTTGCAAGAACTAGGCAAAATATCAAGACATGGCATTTTATAGGCTACACCCTCAAGGCTACTTTCCTTTTAAAACAAAGTAGTTTGTGGTACCACTCCCACTGGTTATCTGGTAAGATCCTACCATAATTAGTGCGAATAGCCCGTATTGACACCACAACTCACGTGACCTGGATGTTGCTGAATGTTGGTAAGAGCCTAATTTTCAGATCCAACCTGTGGAGGTCCAGAATGTTGAATAATGTTGCAGAATATTATGCCAGAAATCTCCGATGCATAATTCCTTGCCAAGTGTGCGATGCCTGGTTCTAGCTAGTCTCGGGCAGTCACAGAGAAAATGAAATAGGGTTTCGTGTTAATGTTTGTTCTTACAGCTACGGCAGTGGGAGTTCAAAGGAATGCCTAATTGGACTGCATGTAAGCCAAGCGGCCACTGACCTGTGCAAATTGCGGTAATTCTTGCTGTCTCCGTGCGAGTTCTATTGATTAAGTCATTCGTCCTGTTTTTATTATAGACGGAGAAAAATCTGTTTGGATACGGTAAAGGTTTCTAGACTGTTCCATCTAGAGTCGGTAATAGAGAGAAAGTGTTGGAGAATTCTACCAATGATGAGTCTGACTGAAGAGCACATAAAAGGTTGAGCCACATCTGGCTAGCCCGTCGGCTCTTTCATTCGCCTCTATGTTACCGTGGTCGGAAAGGCAGAGGAGAGTGATATTAAACCAAGCACTTACCTGGGACTGTTCTACTAGTTTAGAGGACGAAGTAAATGAGTGGAGAGGGAATTTTTTGTTCAATGACGTATATTTGGTTTAAACAAATTAATTTGTACACACTAAGAAAGCCAATTAAATTGAACTAAAAAAAACGCAACGAACTTTTTCCTAGACCCATTATAGAGGAAAAATTACAGCGATGGAAATGAAAATGTTAAGAATGCATCGAGTGTAACAAAACGAGTTCTAATAAGATGTACGCGCATTTACATTAAGAAACAGAAAGAAGAAAGAAACGCATTTACATTTCTGGATAAACCTCACACTGACCAAATTCAGTTGGTTTTACCATGTTCAATGAAAGGTCTTCGGTCCAAAATGCAATAGAGGCTCAAGTTCTAACCGATGCACAAAAAAGAGGCTGGAAGAAGAAAAGTAATTGGATCACGAAAATACGAAAACTATGAGGTGATCCAAAATAGAATGACCTATACAGGGTGAGTTTTTTAATTTGAGACATCCAAATTACTCGAAAAATACGCGATATCGCGAAAAATATTTCAGACAAAAGTCACAAGGTTCTGAAGTGGACATAAGATGGTGACCATGAGTTTGACCTTGAGCCCCATTTTCAAGGTCAAACGAAGGTCACTTTTGATTTTTCAAATGGTAATACCTGATTTTCATTGCTCAGTCGTATTCCTCAATGGGACACACGACTTTGTCTCAAAGGTCTTATTCATTCAGTGCTGGATACCACTGCACTGGCACGCCTAAATCATTAATCGGTTTCCAACGTTGTTAGGGTGTTAGAAGGTCGAGATTTGTTTTGAGGAAGTCATTATTGCCTCGAGTGAAGTTAAAACTCAAAGAAATTTCAGATGGAGACAAATTGTCCTAAACTTATCTGAGAGTGTATGATGTGCACTCTGCCTTTTTTTTTCTACTTGAACGGAACTGTACTTCATTTAGAAGATCGATATTTGTTTTGAGGAACTGATTATTATTAGTAACGTTTTCCAGATTAATAATGCAGGCTATTTCAATTCAATAGAAAATTGAAATGATATTGATTTATGGAGAAAGTGGAAGGAACATCGATTCCCATTCCCAGACCAGATACGATCGAGCGCTTCCTTTTATCGGGTCATCCAAAAATTCACTGGTGCAACCAAAGAAAAGGAATCGGTCAGATAGGGTGGCTATTGAGAACAATGAAATAGTAGTGTTAGCTGCCGTTGCACACGATCCTCACATTAGCAATCGATAAATAAGTCGTGAATCAGGAATTTCTCAAACGACTGTCTGTAAGATATTACATCGGCATAAATACCATTCTTATAATGTTTCAATGCATCAAGAACTTTCTAGTGAGGATTTTCGCAACCGGGTTTCCTTTTGTCAATGGGCACTTCAGCAAATTGAACGAGACCCCCTTTTCTTCGCCAAGGTGTTATTCTCTGATGAGTCGACTTTCACCAATCACGGTACGGTCAATCGACATAATATGCATTACTGGGCTACCGAAAACCCTTTTTGGTTGCGATAAGTTGAACGCCAGCACCCTTGGAATGTTAATGTTTGGGCGGGAATTATTGGGGATAAATTAATAGGTCCATATTTTATTGAAGCCAACTTGAATGGCGAAAAGTATGCAAACTTCTTGCGGGACCATCTTCCAGTATTACTAGAAGAACTGCCATTCGAGTTGCAACAAACAACAAGTCCGGGGCGTATTAAACAATGTTTACCATCAACGATGGATAGGACGAGGGGGTCCGAGGCAATGGCCTGCTAGATCACCTGATCTCACGTCACTTGATTTCTTCTTGTGGGGCTACTTAAAAACTGAGATTTACAGAAAAAATCCAACAACACGTGAGGAAATAAAAAGACGAATAACTGAAGCTTGCCGAAAGATTACGCCAGAAATACTTCTCAGTTCTGTTGGTTCGTTTAGAGCACGGATAGACAAGTGTATTGAAGTGAATGGTCACATTTTTGAGCATTTGTTGAAATAGTCTCGGGAAATAAACGTCGAAATGGGAAGAATTCAATGATTCAACAGTGGGAGGCAAGGGGACCCACTCTAATTAATCACCCCGAAGGAAACAAAATACTGCTACGTCCACGTCGTTGTTTCTGAGTTATACTAAACGCTGTATGTAAAAACAAATGACAAGCCTACGAGCAATACGACTGAGCAATGAAAATCTGGAATTATCATTTGAAAAATCAAAAGTGACCTTCGTTTGACCTTGAAAATAGGGCTCAAGGTCAAATTCGTGGTCACCATCTTATGTCCCCTTCAGAACCTTGTGATTTTTGTCTGAAACATTTTTCGCGATATCGCGTATTTTTCGAGTAATTTGGATGTCTCAAGTTAAAAAACTCACCCTGTAGAATGGTTCTAAGAGCCGCAGTACCAATGCAGATAAATGGGATACATTTGAAGTAGTTTTTAATCCCACGCGTTACATAAAGAAGAAGTTCGATAGCATCTATTGCAAATAGAACCAATACAGTTCCCTCGACTCTATCCTTGTCATTGAAAAATCAAATAAAACCGATAATTCGATGGCAATTTGATGCAAGCATTTAACTATTTGTTTTGTTTCCTTTGCTTAATTATAGCACATTTTAAATTTTAACAATTAATTTATTTTGTTTTTGTTAGTAAGCACACTTCTTCTTATTAATTATTAATTTTAAAAAAACCCAACAAAAAAAAAAACACTTTTCGTTTTTCTTTTTTGTTCTTCTTAAAATGTACGTTCTTAAAAATATTAGAAAAAAATATTTAGTTAACTTAAAAACTATTGCAAAAGCATTTAAATGACTTGTAAGCGATTTATTTAATTTATTTGTTCAAAACATCTGAGTTAAAAAATTAAAAAAAAAAAATAGAAACAAATCCTAACAGACCATATAAGCAACCTTAATTAGCGGACAAAAAAGTTTTATAAAATTCACAATAAAAAAAAAAGAAGTTATTTAAAATTGTAACTTGAATAACACTGAAATGTATGGTATTTAGGACACTTATTCATAACCGTACACGATTTTTATTTATGCTTATTAGAATTTTAAGTGTAACTTTTCCTAAAAAAAATTAATTTCTCTTTTGTTGCTTTTTTTTAATAATGTTTTTGTTTGTTTTGTTTCTTAAGAAGATCACAAGAGTTGTTTTATTTTTTATTTGAATTTTTTTTTTGTTTTTGTTTTTTGTTTTTAATTTAAATCTCTAAATTAAAATGTTAATTTGATGATAGTTTCATTTCTTAATAATTAGTATTTTATTTATTAATAAAAATGCTCATTTAACTATTTTTTTCCATTGGTTTTTTGTTTTTCTTTTCAATTAATATTTTTAGTATAGGTATATACTTAATTTTTACATTTCCTAAAGCTAGATATATTTGGTTTTATATAATATATAATATATGTTATAAATTCTGTTAAATATATATTGTTGTTTTACGTGTTTTGCTTTTATTAGTTGTTGTTATTCACTTTTGTTTTAGATTTTTTAAACGGCTTCTTTTTAAGTTTATATTTGTTAACAATATTTTTTTTGTTTTTGCTTTTGTTTAAGTTTTAAATGTAAAAATTGTTTAAAAAGTGATTTTGTTTTTTTTAGCTTGGTAGTAGTAAAAAAGGGGATTATGGCAATAATATGTATTGAGAAAAAAATTGTTTTGTTTTGTTTAATTTTATGTGTGAGAGTGCTATAATATTGGTTTGAGCTTGAAGAAAGAGATAAACTTTTAGATTTCCCGAAATGAAGAAATCGGGACGAGAATAAGAAGAATGCTAAGAGCTTATAATAAAAATGGGCGATCCTATGCTCTGTTCAAACTACAATATAAAGGTATATCCCTAGCGCACGTGCTGCTGAAGCGCCTATTTATCATATTGTGATATATGAACGTTTCAAGCTTTTCTGAGACACATTTACTAGCACGTTAGAATTTGGCTTCGATCAATGGTATACAAGACTTGAACACCTAAGCATACCCTAAAGAATATGTTACGTATGAATTTCAAGTCAAGCATCACTCACTATATTTTCATCGCTTTAAGGTCTTTTATGATAGCATTCACAAACGCGATGCAGATACGGAAGTACTACAATATCTTCAACAAATCTGTCCATATGTTATAGAGGGTCTTCCTTTAGGACTTCCGAACTTTGACAGTTGATAGCGGCCATATTGTTGAAGCTACATCTGTCAAATTGGTAAAATTGTTTTATCAAAATGAGTGTTCTGATCGGCAACGTTCCGCGGAATATTTGCAGTGTGGTGGACAAATTTGAATCCACTGGTTCAGTAAACGATAAACCAACACCCGTACGTCGGCGAAACGCAAGATCTGCCGAAAAGATCGCTGCTATCGGTGAGAGTGTGCACGAGAATCAGAGGCAGTCGATTTCTTGTCGCTCATAAGAACTCGGCCCTTCGCAGATCACAACTTGGCGAATTTTGCGTCGTAACTTGAGCCTGCACCCGTACAAGACAATGACGTGTGTTCGCTGAATGGGCTCTAGGGCAGTTGGCAACTGACCCTAATTTTCATGGAAAAATCATCATCAGCTATGAGGCCCATTTCTGGATGAATGGGTACGTCAACGAACAAAATTGTCGAATTTGGGACAATAGCAATCCACGTGAGATTCAAGAGCGTATAATGCATCCCGAAAAAATCACTGTTTGGTGTGGATTTTGGACTGGCGGCGTTATCGGTCCATATTTCTTTAAGAACGACGTTGGCCAGACCATCACCGTCAACGGCGAGCGCTATAGGTCGATGATTACCTACTTCTTTTGGCCTGAATTAGATGATATGAACACCAACGACAGTTTGTTTCAACAGGACGGCGGTACGTGCCACACAGCTCACACCGTATTGGGGATTCTGCACGAGCGATTCGAGGGCATGGTCATCTCACCGAGACCGTGCGATTTGAATCCGTTAGACTTTTTCTTGTGGGGTTTTCAAAAGTCCCAGGTCTATGCGAATAAGCCACAAACCACAGCGACCCTCAAAGCCAACATAACCCATGCCATCGGTCAAATTCAGCCGCATTTATGCGCCAGAGTTATGAAAAATTTGACATTTAGGATGGGCGCCACCCAGAGGTATTATATTCCATACATAATGGCATCGATAGGCCTTTCAAGCGAATAAAAAATTCCGATGATATCTCACACACACTTTGTTTTATTTAAATTTAAAGATTGGAAGCTCTTAATGAAAGACCCTTTATTATGCGATCGATATCGAGATCAATGATCGCTCTCAGTGAACTTGAGTCTTTCACAACAATTGAGGACCAACGAAACAAGACCGTGTTTCTATAACGTCACCTTTCAGAATTTCAACAATGCCAAAAAATCTACCCACCTGGGAGTTAACATAAACTCCACGAATAATATCCTACCCGACAACAGCACGAGTAAATCCTTACGTAAACAGGCTTAAATTGCAGTGGGCGCTCGATAAGTAGCATAATACTGTCCTACGTCGTCGTCATAGGACTCACAACCCTACTCGAAGAAGATAAAATGTTGAAAGCAGCTCGTAGCTGTCCTGGAAAAGGATTAAATCACAATGATCTTCGGATCTAGCGAAAATGCTCGACTGTTACAAAGCAGACATAACCACCATCTAATAAGTACGATGGGATGCACCGGACAAAAAGAG
Source organism: Volucella zonaria (assembly GCA_963966105.1). NCBI lineage: Eukaryota > Metazoa > Arthropoda > Insecta > Diptera > Syrphidae > Volucella > Volucella zonaria. The sequence goes on from OZ014531.1 coordinate 190,514,964, forward strand.
CATGCAAAACAGTGATATCTATTGTATTATCCTTGTTTTCTACCGAATGCGAATTTGCCGCCAGAAGAAAACTTAGGGAATAAGTCTTGAGCGTCAGCCATATAAGTGAACGCCTGACGACGATTCGCATAAAGGCTAAAATCGCCAACATAATCCTCATACACGCGCTCGCGTCGACGGAGGAGAAGAATGACTTTGCCAATATTCCTTCTACGAGCTCCTCAACGAAACCTACGAGCAATGCCATAAATATGACGTGAAAATCGTTTTTGACGATTTTAAAGCCAAACTAAAAGCTACGCTACAACGATGTAAGTAGAAAAGAAGAGAAGAACACAGGCTATTCAGAAAGAAAAAGTCGAAGAATAAAGCAAACATGCCAGTGGTACAAAGCCACAATATAAACCTGCACTGTTCTATTCGTACAACTACATATGTAGTATGAGAGTCCGTGCTGATGATGCCCAAAATTACGCTGTTAGACAAAATGAACTGGAAGACGACGGAGAATTCCGTTCCATGACCAGGCGAAGTTAATGCAGCAATATCGAAGCTAAATTCTAACAAAGTTGCTGTCACAGATGGGCTGCCTGCTAAGCTATTTAAAGCATGACCTAGCCATGACCTGGTTAGGAACATGCACAAGCTCATCTGTAAGATATGGTTGAATGAAAGCATATTAGCATCATGTGTCCCACCTACAAAAAGGAGACCCTTTTGACTGCACCGACTATAGAGGAATAAGCCTCCTAAACATTGCGTAAGAGACATTTTCTGATGTATTATACGAGAATTTGCAAACACTAATGAACAACCTGGTTGGTCCATATCAGTGCGGTTTCAGCCCAGCAAAGTCCGTCATCAATCAAATATTCACACTACGGCAAATCTTGGAAAAGGCCCTTGAGCTTCATATCGATACTTACCACCTATTTGTCGACTCCAAAGCCGCATCTGAAAGCGTGCATATGGATGAGCTATACAACGCCACGTCTACTTTTGACATTCCCACCAAACTTGCCAGGTTGTGCAAAATGCTGCTTCATCAAGGTCAGTAATGAAGTAATCCAGGCCTTCAATGTCAAGAAAGATCTTAGACAAGGCGATTTTTTTTAGCATCGCCCTAGAAAGAATCCCACAAAACGCACTGCTCAACAGAAGTGACACGAAAAGTCTTAATATTTGACATTGTTCTGGTTGGATCAACACAGTGATCCGTCAATGAAGCTTTTGTGAGCATTGAGGCGGAGTTGGGCAAAATAGGTCTGAAAGTAAACAAGGGCAGAACAAAATGCTTACATGCTATCATCAGGAAAAGGACTGACACCACTGATGAATTGGACAGAATGCCATCATTGGCAGTTATAACTTCGAGATAGTTGGGGGCCTCGTTCACCTTTGGTCCGTACATATTATAGTTCCTAGCAGCATTGACATCGGCGTAGAAATCAGATGTAGAATTACGCTTGCTGTTTGTATTGATGGGGAATGAAGGAGAAGATTTCAAAATGAATGGTACGGCCTATAGAGCGTTATTGGTTAAGTCAGGCATCTTTGGGCCAAAAGTCTGAGACGGCTGGGCCATTTTGAGCGAATAGACGCTACAAGAGTCCTAAAGTCGGCTCAAAGAATCGTTGAGTCTTACTCCGAGGGAGAGCGCAGCATGGCAAGACCATCAAAGGTGGCGCACGCAAGTGGAAGGGGACCACAACGAACTTGGAGGCAGATGGCGAGAGATCGTGCTAACTGGAGAGGCTTATTGGTTGAGAGTTGTAAGTATAATGCCAAAATGGGACGAATTGATTGCTCTGTTCGAGCTTCGATTAGGAGTAAAGTGTGCTGCTTTTCTTTGAGAACTCACTGTGTGCATATTTCGATCCTGAATCCCGGGCATTTCCATCGAAAGTGTGAGGGGAAATTGGATAATTGGAATTTAGAAAACTCATTACAACTTCATTATAGCTCGACTTAAATCAATGGACCAGCGGCCATATCCCCGGTACTACTGACTGGATCAGGAATTACAAACCCTATGCGGCTATTGTTATCAAAGAAATGAGGCATACGAAGTAGTATTTGCATAACAGCATCACTTGGGAATGTGCCAGTGCTACAAGATCGTGTGGTAAACAGGACTACGACATAGACGTGGTGTGAGGCTGGAATCTACAACCTAACACGTTGGCTGAAAAGTCCGTGCCGTTTCTAAGAGGGCACCACTTGAATTAAATCCATACCATTTTCAGTTATACCAACCTTCAAAAGATACGCGTATAAATTTGACAGCTGTCGGACGATTAGTTCTTGAGATATACCGTTGTGAGTGAAGCAACTTTTGTTATTGTGAAAAAATGGATTAAATGATTTATCATTGTGTTACCCGGACTCTGCACCAGACGAACGAACCATTTGCAAGTGGATTGAAAAATTTAAAAGTGGTCATACAAGCACCGAAGATGATGCACGCAGTGGACGTCCAAAAGAGGCTGTTTCAGATGAAAACATCAAAAAAGTCCACAAAATGATTACGAATGACCGTAAAGTGAAGTTGATCGAGATAGCTGAGGCTCTGAAGATATCAAAAGAGCGTGTTGGATATATCATACCCAAATATTTGGACATGCGAAAACTCTGTTCAAAGTGGGTGCCGCGTTTGCTCACAGTCGACCAAAAACAACAACGTGTTGATGATTCAGAAGAGTGTTTAAAGCTGTTCAACCGCAATAAAGCCGAATTTTTGCGTCGGTATGTGACAATGGATGAAACTTGGCTCCATCACTTCACACCAGAGTCAACTGGGCAGTCAGCTGAGTGGCGAGCAGGCGACGAACCTCGTCCTCGGCTGGCAAGGTTATGGCATCCGTATTTTAGGAAGCACATGGAATAATTTTCATCGACTATCAACAGCGACTATTACATTGCGTTGTTGGACGAAATCGCAGAAAAACGGCCGCATTTGAAGAAAAAGAAAGTGTTGTTTCATCAAGACAATGCACCGTGTCACAAGTCGATGAAAACGATGGCAAAATTGATAGAATTCGGCTACGAATTGCTTCCCCACCCACCGTATTCTCCAGATTTGGCCCCCAGCGACTATTTCCTGTTCGCAGACCTCAAAAGAATGTTCGCCGGAAAGAGATTAAAGACCGATGAAGAAGTAATCACCTAAACAGAGGCCTATTTTGAGGCTAAACCGAAATCGTACTACAAAACTAGTATCGAAAGATTGAAAAATCGTTTCAATCAGTGTATCGCCTTCGAAGGCAACTATATTGATAAATAAAGTTGAATTTTGCAAAAATTTTGTGTTTTACTATAAAACGGCGCGGACTTTTCACTCAATGTTTTAAAACGCCCCGCCAGTCGTTAAAGATAAAGGTTTACCCTTGCCAAGGATCAGTGTAAGTGCAAAGAAATCGAGTACAAAATCTAAAAGTCCTCTCGCTTCCCATCAAAACCAATACTCAATCTCAATTAATAGTGTGCGTGTAGTTAATGTCTTCGTCGTTTCTATTTTTTCTTTCTTAACAGCTTCATCTTAAGTTACTTTTAAGTATATCCTATTGCACAAGTATGCGTAAAAATTTCATAGTTTATTGCTTTAGTAAATGTTTGCTTGTGAATTAGTAAACGAAAATAAAACTAAAAACGATTTCTAAAACTTGTAAACAAAGTTAATCGAATCGTCATTAAGGCTTTTGTCATTTATCTACTCGTTATCGTATTCGCTATTTTTGATTCTCATTAATTGTAAATATACAAAAAAAAAAAACAATTTATGTAAGTATATGTACTCGTATATAAAATTAAACTACCGACAGTCAATTAACATTTTACAACTTTTCAAAAACAACTCCAATAAAAATTAATTCGCCTAAATAGCCTATGAACTATGGTACGAGTATAATGTAAAACGAAAGCAATTTATCGATTCGCATTAACTGAAAAATCCTTCAATTAATGTTTACGACCAAGTAAACATGGAAAACGAAAAGAAAGAAAGAAAACTCCTTAACAAACCTAAATAAGAAGTGAAAAATCGCTCGTAAAAATCGCCTATCATCAGTCTAGGACAGACTTGTTGTTTTCCAAATAGAATTTTAAGGATCCTCTCATCCTATCGCTATCGTCTGTGTGTCGTCGAACATTAATTTTGTGTTAATTACATTTTTATACTAGAGAACTGAAGGAGACCTCTGGATACTGGACACAGGACACAGGACACAGGACACAGGACACAGGATACAAGAGGACCGAGAACGTGTACTTAAATTTAAATGCAAATAATGGACAGTAAATCTTACTTGTTAAGTATTTCATATAACAAAAAATAGAGAGGGAGGGGGGGGTGAAAAAATTTCAACAACACTTATTCTGATTTAGAGAGTTTAACAGTATAACGGTGTAGTAAAATTGAATTACAAAAAAACCTTCAATCTCTGTCTTTAGGTGAAATTTAGCTTAGCGTGTAGCACGTTAATTTAATTAGTTTTTTGTTTTTTGTTTTTTGTTTTTTCAATTTCTCTTTGGTTTTTTGTTTTAATTTTTTAAATTTTTACTTTCACGCACTAGGTATTGTTTATAAAAATATTTTGTTTTTTTTTTTTTGTTTTTCTTATTCTTATGCATATTGTATATATAAAAAGGGGGAAAAATAACATCTATTTATGTATAATGAAAAATAATTTAATTTTTATATTTTGCTTTAATATAATTCTCTTTTGTTGTTGTAATAAAAACTATCATTATAGCGCCACTTGTTGTTGCTGTTGCTTGTGTTCTTTTTGTTTTTGTTGCAATTGCTGATGATGTATTGTTGGGATTTTCTATTATTTATTATTTTGTTGTGCTACAACGTGAGGCGCTTTGTAGAATTGTTGCACGAATTCGGATAGACTATACACGGTACCGGGTCCTTTGCCGGCTGTCATGCATATAAAGTCACCCAGACTATGTGCACTCGCTGGAAAAAATAAACAAAATTATAGAATTAGTGGGAAAAGTTGTACAAATTAGTTGTTGGATGGATTAAGGGGTGAGGATTAAAATGGATGAGTGAATTCTCACAACTTGACTGTATGGGAGGATACGCTGGTGGTGGCTTTATCCAACTTCCGTCTGGTCTTCGCATGTGTCGTCGGTCTGAGGCGAATTCCGCTAGATATGTTTCCGCTGGTATTACCCTAAAAAATCTGTTGGAAAAAATTCAAATTAATAAAGTTTGAGTTGATGAAAATAGTTGTTGAAGCAAAAATATAGTTTAAATTGGAAAATAGGTAGAATCAAGGATTTGTTCGATACGAATAGTCTGTTTTGATGGACACATTCGAGTGATATTTGCCCGCTGATGGGTGTTAAATTTAGCAGAGTCAATGTAAAAAGAGTGAGTGTAAGGCTGGAAATCTGGAGAACACACCAATGGTTCATTGAGATAGACAAAGATATTCCCCTGTAATCGATGGGAAATGACTTTGTACACCAGTTGCTACAGTCTATGCACTGCGTTACAGAGTCCAAACGACATGACAGCAAATTGGTATACGAGTAGTGGTCGCCTTAAGACTGTGAAAGCCATTTTCCCTCTTGCTTTGGGTTCCAGAAAAATCTGCCAAAGTGTGACTTTGAAATCTATGCAAGAGATGTATGTTACCTATATTTTGTAAGCCAAAGTAAAGCTATTGCCAGTTACCCTGTTATTGTCTGCTTCTCTCCAGGCACTTCGAATAGCCCTAAATTGATTATTCGATCCAGCTCGTCATACAATAGTTTTTGTATCGCTGCCGAAATAGGGTATCGACGTTGTTTTACGGGAGTTTGGTTCTAATCTCTTTCTACCACATGGTTTAGAAGGTTGGTCTTACTTAACCCCAGGATTGTGAACGACGGAAATTTTTCTTCCACCTTCTCCAGCTGTTAAACTTGTGGTTGAGTGAGATCGTGGTACTCTTATAATGTTTATACACAGCGCGGGCGAAGGAAATATAACGACCAGGAAATTGAGAGCTCAGCAGGGCGTTCCATAAGCGAGTTGTTCGGCTTAGGAACGAATCACGATATTTTAGAGTACGTCCGAAAGTGGGGTTGAGGGTATACTGATGAGCATTCATAGCGAGACGGGTGTTATGGTTGAAGGTTTGAAGGGGCGGAATGCTACTGGCCATTTCTATAGAGCACTAGTGGTGGAAATAGCGATAAAACAAAGTGAGACACGAAATATTTCGTCGGTGTTCGAGGGTGTCCATTGCCTGAGTGATATTGGTATCAGCTATGAGTTTTATCGCACGGTTTTGAATCCGGTCTAGCAGATGCAGAGATGTTTTAGGCGCACCTGACCAGATGTGGACATTGTACTTCAATTTTGGGCGGATGAATGCCTTATATATTGAGGCCAGATCAGAAGGGGAAAAGGATTTCTTATATCTCGTTTGAGAAAGCCTTGCCATTCCAACGTAAGTTGTCATTGAAACACATACCGAGAATGGAAAGTTTTTCGGTTTCGACGATGTAAGTGTCAATCATGGATAATGGCTGGGTGTCTAAATTTTGCTTTAATGACCGCAGACAGCATTGTTTTTTTCAAGCATTAAATTCCACTCTGTTGATAGTTCCCCAATTGGCTATGCTGTTGATATCGGAATTTAATAAGCTTAACATACGCTGCCGTTCCCGTTCTACAGCCGAAGAGCAGGGACGTGAGTCCGGAAACGAATATGAAAACCAGAGAGTACTGTCGTTAGCAAAGGAATACTAGGTGGAATGAAAAGTGACCTCCTGGACCGTCAGAATGCACTGCTACTGCAAAAAAGTTTATGGTGCCTTGAAGTCCGTTCATATTTAGGCAGACATGCCAAATTTCAGTGCGATGCTGTCTTTAGTTTTGTTTTGACAGCTGATTGTTGTTGACGTGTTTGGCAAGATGTTGAGTATGGACAAAAACGATTTTCGTTCTCTCATAAAACATTATTTTTTGAGAGGCAAAACGGCGAAGGAAACAAAAGAAAAGTTGGATAAATATTATGGGGCTAATGCTCCGTCAGATTACACCGTTAAATATTGGTTTCGCGAGTTTCGTGGTGGCCGCAACTCCACTACCGATCAAGTCCGCAGCGGCAGGCCCTCCGATGCGGTTACAGAGGACAATGTCAAAAAAGTACATGAAATCGTGTTGGCTGACAGGAAAGTGAAGGTGCGCGAGCTAGCAGATACCATAAGATTAGTACTGAGCACACACGACATATTTCGGGCAATATTCTGCATATGAAAAAGTTATCCTGCCGCTGGGTGCCGCGCATGCTTACTCCTGAACAAAAGCACGAACCCGAGAACACTTCGAAAGAGTGTTTGGACTTGCTGATGTGGAATCTGGCGGACTTTTGGTGTCGATTGGTAACTGGAGCTGGAACAGCTCACGCGAGGAAATCATCTACGCTACGGAGGAGTATTTTGCAGACCTTCCGGAAAATTACTTTTCGGACGGGATCAAGAAGTTGGAAAATGTTTTAATTCCCAAGGAGGTTACTTTTCATGCCACCTAGTATATTGGATTAGAAGTGGCAGACAAGAGATCGTTCATTAAAATTAAAAAGAGTGTCGGAAACAGAACGAAGCCCTGGGGCACACCAGCATTTATTTTGTGAATAGCACTCTTGAAACCATCCAAGACAACTTGAAGTGAACGTTCCGAAAGGTAGTTTCTAATCCATTGAAGAAGAGAGTCGTCGATCCCAAGAGCATACATTTTCTACAAAAGAGCCTGATGAAAAAACCCTGTCAACTGCTTTAGAAATATCAAGTGCAAATATCTTGGGAAGGGCTGGACAAATGCTATTTTCCATCTGCTCGGAAACAGTCCTAGAGAGTAGGATTGATGAAAAAGCTTACGCAGTGGTTTTGCCAGCGTGAAAGAACACCTCTTCAAAAGATGGGGAGATATAACATCTGGACCAGCGGATTTTGGAATGTTAAGATCTTTCAGTACTCTTACTACTATACGAGTGCGAAAGTGGATTCGTTCCATTGAAGATTCGACACACTGAAGTGTAGGTGGAGACAAAGCACAATCCGAAAGTATTGTACTGGCCGCAAAGTGTACAGCAAGCAAATTGGCCTTGTCCAAAGAGCTGGCAGCTGGAATGTGATAGTAAATGGAGCGTTGGGATGGAGGATGAGGCAGAATTTCTAATGTTTTTGACAAATGACCAAAAGCTTTTACTACCTTTGGGACATTGTAGTATTTTTTGCCTCAACTTTTGGTCGTATTGAAATTCCACACGCTTGAGAAAGACGTTGCAGTCATTCCCGACTCGTTTAAGCTTTTTTCGGGTTTCCTCTGTCGGATTGGTCTTGAAGGACCGAAAAAACACTTCTCTAACCCTGACAGCCTCTTCGGTCGAGTCGTACCGCCTTTTCTTTTGGTCTGATACTCTTCATCCGATGACGGATAAAGGATCTCATTCCAAAGAGAATGGTGTCTGTGATCATATCAGAAGCAGCATCCACGTCGTTATCGAGGAAACATAGCGACCAGTTAAAATTCCTAAAGAAGCTGTTAAGACTGCTCCAGTTGGCTTTCTCGTATTGTCATACGGTTCTTTTAGGGATCTTTTCTCGAACTGTGTGGTGGGTGTACGAGAAATTCGCTGAAATGACACAAAGGCCCGACGAGTCTAGAGGGGATAGCACATTGATCTTGTATTTGCAATGGCGAGAAGTTAAAAAGAAGTGCAAGGTTTTGGCGATACGACTGTCAATGTTTGGTATTCGAGTGGGCTCATTTACAAGCTGCGTCAAGTTGTTTTCTACAGCGAAGATCTCAACATACCGTCCTTCGGGTGTTGTCTGTCCAGAAAGTCGAAGCCAACCAGAACTGTACATATTGAAATATCGTCGGTGGTCGACACGGTACTCAAAGCAAGAGCTTGCAAGAAAAGGAGGGCTACTCGACAATAGTGAGGTTGCTAACATCAAACCACCCCTTTGCATAGTAAGGGGCACTACCGAGGAAAAGACCATAAAGACTGCCAACCTAAGGTGGTCAAGTCTTGAAGGACACAGGGTATCCAAGGCTCGCTGGCCACTTTTTGATGGCAAGAGATCTATGTAGTTAATAAGATTAAACAGGGATAAGCTTAGGACAGTAATAGGAATTCTGAAAGGATACTGTCCCCTGTGGAAACACGTAAAGAGACTCAGAGACGGACATTTGCAGATTCTGCGGTGATCTGCGAGCTGTTGACGACATAACACAAGGACTGTGTAAATGTGAGGCAATATGGCGTAGTCGAAGAAAATTTTTAGGGAAATACTTTTGGAGAACCTAGAGGAAATAGACAGCACGAACTTCAAGGGTCTTCTTGGTTTCTGCAGTGAAATTGGATGTTTCACCAGGGAGCTTGTTCCACAGGCATCGCAATGGGCCCATTTTGGTGCCTGGTGCCTGGTGCCTCTGTGATAGCATATCCATCATACACCTGTTTAACCTAACCTAACCTAACCGAAGCTCCCGGAAAAACATTACTTACAAGGGAAACCAGTTAAACACCAGTGATTCAAGTGAACTCAAACCAAGTCACTAAGAATTGAAAAGTTAGAAGTTCCTACTCATGGATTACTCCGAAAATCCTTTCTGTCCTGGGCATGGAATCAATTGGAAGCCTTGCATACGAGTTTATCAGCAGTGATGCACGTCGATGTTGACTTAATTCACCGAAATACCAAACTACCCACAAAGTTTGGCACTCCAACCAGTGATCTGGAAAACATCCAATTAGTAGGTTAATTCCAGCAAATCACAAATCAGACAGCCATTGCTTCAAATCATGAATTCGGTGAAATTCAATTCCAAAAAGTGACTCAAATTTCTGCTGGATCCCGTCACATGCACGCACGCACGCTATGAGCCTAATGAATGATTGTTTTTGAATGGAAACTTCAGAGCCAACAATTTCCGATAAATCTCCGTAAATTCTATAAAACTCCACCGGATACAAACGTTAGCATATGTCCAGTTGGAAAATAATTAATGCCCTCTCCCTACTCCCATCCAACCAACAACTTTGGCAGCTAACCCCATACCGGCCCGGCCGCCTGTAGTATCTGGCGTTCCGGATCTCCAAACTCAAAACTCATTAAAATTAATAGCTTTATCGGCGAATATATATTACACTGGATAATCATTTCATAATCAGCTAATCTAAGGCTCAACCGTTCGTGTGAAATAATTGCCTGACATTGAGGCCCACAAAGCGCACTGAACGCCGCCTCCCCATGTCACTGCTACGGATACGATGCATATGCATATGCATACGACAGCTTGCCGTTGGATACGAATAAAGTGGTAGGCGCGGGCACGAAATTTAATCACGATATTGTGTAAATTTTTAAAATCACTCGCTGATATTAGAATTCCGTAGTCCAGCGCAACAACAATCCGACTTGGAGTACACAAAAAAGGTTAATTCAGCAACTGAACCCGGGCTGCACGAAACACTCAGCACGGAATGCAGCAATCCATCTTTCTTCGTCTCTTTTTCGATTTTTACAATAGTGCAATAGTGCCCCACTTAGTCCCTGTTGCCTCTGATTAGCTGAGAATTCCGTAACGCCCACTCTAGAGTATGCTATGTGTTGCATGTCCTGTGGATTGTAATTTACATAAACAAACTCGGAAACTTTTTCTTAAAAAAAAGAAAACCAAATTGAATGGATACGTGAAAGGGTTATCTACTCGTAGATATCTCAACTACTTGATGGTCGAGTCCTTTAAGTGAAATAATTCACTACCACAGGCACTTCAATTTACTCTCATGGCCCATTGGGAACATTCCCGTCCATCAAATCCATGTCACCTGCCTGCCCTCGGGGATAATCTTGCCAACGAGTGGAAAAGGATTACGAAAAAAGTTGTGCAAATCCTATCAGGTGAAGCTCCAGTTAAGCCAGCTCCAGAGCAAAATAAGAAATAAACATTCCCAAACATTCACAAACATTGCAACATATCGAGCTTATCTTGGCACTTTGAGGGATTTCATCGCTCCACATTTAAACCGAAGGATCTTACTTCCCACCACACCTGGCACATGGCACATGCCACATGCCACATAGCACATGGCACATGGCACAGTGGTAGAGGTGGAAAGGACAAACGCTGAAATGGAACTTGTATACTCATACTATTGCAGTATTCGTATCGTATGTGTGTTAACAAACTTTGTACTCACCTGTGATGCTCTGACCTAAGTGCTAAATCCGACCGAAACGTTTCGGTTACATATTTGTGAAAATATGTTGGAAAAGGTAACGTCGTATCTAAGTCGAATACTAAACATCGATTCGGTGATGGATTGTGCATGAAGAATACGTGATAGTCCTGAAAAGATAAAGTGATACAATAACAACAACAACAACCACTCCAAGAAGTATCCAACAAAATACAAAGAAAACACAGAAAAACCAAAAAGAAAACCAAAAAAAAAAAGAAGAAAAGACGAAGAAATATAAGTAAACGAACGAAATCCAATTGAAGAGGCCCGCCACCCCATGATATGAGTCGAAGAGTGGAAAATGCTTTTTAAACGGTGACACTGTGGTGGCTACAAGGGGTAATAGCCAATAGATACGAGTATATGGTCTTCCAATAGAGACTCCCAAACTATGACAGTTGATAGCGGCCATATTGGTGAAGCTACATCTGTCATATTGGCTGTCATTTATTCAGTGTGTTTTGCCAAATCACCATGGACGGACATAGCATTCAACAACACGTGCAAATGAGAAAATTGTTTTATCAAAATGGGCGTTCTGTTCGGGAAACGTTCCGCGCGTTTCGCCCATTTTACGGTTACCATAATTCTTATACTGAGAGGACTATTCGCAGTGTGGTGTATAGATTTGAGTGCAATGGTTCGGCAAACGATAAACCAACACTCATCGCTGTCCGTGAGAATGTGCAGGAGAATCGGAAGCAGTCGATTTCGCGTCACTCACAAGAACTCGGCCTTTCGCAGACCACAACTTGGCGAATTTTGTCGTGACTTGTGCCTGCACCCGTACAAAATTCAACTGACCCAGGAGCTAAAGGTAAACGACCATAGACAATGACGTGTGTTCGCTGAATGGTGGGGACTCAACAGGCGTTCTGTTCGTATCATATACGATGGCCTTTTTGTTGCCTGTGCAACATGTGGAGCATCGGTAGGGTACGACAGGGTTATGACTGTTGATGGTCGAAGGCGGATCTTGACTTGCCAAAGAGTCGCATTGCATGGATGTTTACCGGTTTGCCACACTGTCTCCATAGAGGCAATGCAGGTATTGCTTGGCGTGCCACCTCTGGATCTGGAAGTGATACGTCGTGGTATTGCTTTCAAGATCAGAAAAGGTCTCCCTCTAAATGAGAGCGATTGGGTTTCCCCGGAAGAAGTGGATGGCCTATCCCTGAAGCAGCGTAAAACCTTGCTACACGCATGTGTTCTATCTAGATGGCAATCTAGATGGGATGCTAGCGAAAATGGCAGGGTTACTTACGGCTTCCTAAGGGATGTGCTAACCATGAGAATTTTTCCTGAACGGAATTTTAACCTCAGCCTGGGCTTTTTGTTGACCGGGCATGGCTCTCTTAATGCATTCTTGCATAGGAGGGGGCTTAGCGGTGTTGCGAGCTGCTCATGTGGACCCACTTATGAGGACTGGCTTCATGTCCTATGTGAGTACGCTGACATAAGGAACTTGCAGGCTATGGGCATCACCTTTAATGGTGAGACCTACGATGTCAGTGGAATTATCACTGATACCGTACGGTTCGAAAGAACCCGTAGTTTTGCAAAGGAGGTATTTTATAGAAGACGCAGTAGGCAGCTAGCGGGTAGATCATAAATTTATTGTCCAAATTGTTGAAAGGGCGTCAGTTCTGGGCAGTGAGGTGCTCAACTGGAAGTAAGGGAGGTCAGGAGCCCTCGGAACTATGGTTCCGGCCTGACCTAGGAGTTGACCCCCTTGTGGGAGTATCGTGGTTGCTGTAGGTTTGTACCCAAAATCTAATGGTGCTTGGACATCCCATGGCTTAGCATTTGTGTAGTCTACTACGACCTGTGCTAAACCATGGGATTGCTATAGTACCAGTTGGTCTGCTCGATGTGGAGTTGCATTGCAACCGGGTGCCATGAACCATAGAATGGCTGAGGTATTAGATAGGCTTCGACCCTTCACCAAAGGGGAAGTTCGTGCCTTACACACGACTTCGAATCTGGTACTGGTGGTAGTACTTGTACTACCCGAAGGGCGCTTATCAACGCATTGTTTTGATATCTTGTGCGAAGACGCACCGTAGGCTTAAGCCCTCACGGCAGGTACCTATGTAAAACACAAGAGACATCTGTTCGCTGAATGGGCTCTGGTGCAGTTGGCAACTGACCCTAGTTTTCATCGAAAAATCATATTCAGCGATGAGGCCCATTTCTGGATGAATGGGTGCCTCAACAAACAAAATTGTCGAATTTGGGAAGAAGTCACCGTTTGGTATAGATTTTGAGCTGGCGGGTCATTGGTCCATATTTCTTTGAGCGCAACGTTGGTCTCGCCATCACCGTCAACGGCGAGTGCTATACCACCTTCATCAAATGTATTCAGAAAATTGAAAGTACAAGTTCATATAAATCTCTATTTTACATTTAAAGTAATTGCTATCGACTGCAACACACTTATCCCAGCGCTTGATCCAATCGTCGAAACATTTTTTTTATTTTCGGTTTTCGGTATGTCCATCAGTGCTTCCTGCAATTTTTCCATTACTTCCTCTCGGCTGCTGAAACGCGTTCCCCGTAGTCGTTTTCTAACTCGATTGAACAGAAAGAAGTCACAGGGAGCCAAATCAGGTGAATTCGGTTCCTGTTGGATGGTATTTGTTGCGTTTTTCGTCAAAAAATTACGAATAATGATGGCACTGTGCGACGGTGCGTTATCATGGTGCAAAATTCACGAGTTTTCTGCCCACAATTCTGGTCTCTTTCGGCGAATTGCCGAATAATACTTTTTGTTCTGGCAAAAATTCTTGATGCACTACACCGTTGTAATCCATGAACACCGTGAGCATTGCCTCCTTATTGACTGAAAACGACGTGGTTTTTTTGGTCTCGGCTCATTTGGTGAACGCCATTCACTTGTCTGATGTCTGGATTGCGTGTCGTACTCATAAAACCACGTTTCGTCTCCAGTAATGATCCTTTTGATGAATGTGGGATTGGATTCAGCCTCGCAAGTCATCTCTTTTGCGACGTCAACACGGTCTCTTTTTTGCATGAAATTGAGGTCTTTTGGCACCAACTTTGCTGCTACACGACGGAAACCTAAATCATTAACCAAAATGTCTTGGACGGATCCATAGGCAATGTTCAAGTCCTCCGCTATCTCTCTGATGGTTAATTTGCGGTTATTGACCAACATTTCTTTTACTAGTACTTCATCAATGTTTTCGTCGGTTTTCGATGTCGATGGTCTGCCACTGCGTTCACCATCTTCGATTGACTCACGACCACTTTTGAATCGCTCGTGCCACTGGTATATGACCGTTTTCTTTAGAGAATCTTTCGCGAAACACTTTTCCAACATCTCCAACGTTCGCGCACCATTAAATCCGTTTTTTTGCGCAAAATTTAATACGACTACAAGTTCGTTGTTGCAAATTTAAATCCATTTCTAAAATTGTAAAAAAAATCGCCAACACACACAGAGATAGATGTACTCTTGGCTACGTAACTTTTGCAAATGTCAAGCTATGACGCTTTAGAGGGAATGCCAACAATATTGTAGATTTACCAACTTAACAAAAAAAAAACAGAACTCAAATCGGAACATACGGTGGTGTGGTGCGGGAACTTTTTGATCAAGGTGGTAGATCGATGATTACCAACTTCTTTTGGCCTGAATTGGATGATATGGACCCCAACGACATGTGGTTTCAACAGGACGGCTCTACGTGCCACACAGCTCACGCCACGTTAGAAATTCTGCACGAGCGATTCAAATGCATTTTCATCTCACGTGGAGGTGATGTGAACTGGCTACCGAGATCATGCGATTTGACCACGTTAAACTTTTTTCTTGTGTCTTTTTTCTGAAGTCACAGTTCTATGCGAATAAGCCACAAAACACAACGGTTCTCAAAGCCAACATAACCCATACCATCGGTCAAATTCAGCCGTATTTATGCGCCAGAGTCATGGGAAATTTGACATTTCGGATGCGCGCCATCCAGAGAAGCAGCCCATACGTAACGGCATCGATAGGCCTTTCAAACTTTTCGTAGTCTGAAAAGTTTCCGACCGTAACGTAAAGATAGCGGCACTCGTCAATAAAAACTAGTGAATGCTAGTTGTGCATCTTTTGACAGTTACTTACCGAAGTTTTAGTCATTTTGGACTCACAGTTTTTAGTTGACAGGCGTTTGAGTGAGTCGATGTGAGTGTTTTTTGTGAAAATGGAAAAATTGAGTATCGAGCTGTTTTTAAATTCTTGTTTTTGAAAGGCAATACGCCTACGCAAATCAAAAATGAGTTGGACTCTGTGTGTGCGGACTCTGCGCCATCATGTACCACTGTGAAATTTTAGGCAGCTGAATTTAAACGTGGCCGTAAGAGCTTGGAAGATGATGAACGTTCGTGACGTCCAAAAACTGCAACCACTGACGATAACATTGCTAAAGTTCACCAAATTGTGTTAGACGACCGCCGAATTAAAGTGGGAGAGATAGAAGAGGTTATGAAAATGTCCAAAGAACGTATTCTGTTTGTTACATATTAAATAAAGATTTAGGCATGTGAAAGCTGTCCGCGCGTTGGGTGCCGCGTTTGCTTACGTTAGACCAAAAACGTGTTCGAATGAACATTTCCAACGCTCTGTTGGCGTAGTTTAGGCGCAATAAATCCGAGTTTTGGCGCCGATTAATTCCTGTAGATGAAACTTGGATGCATCATTATACGCCCGAAATAAAAATTCAGCCAAAACAGCGGACTGCAAAGGGCGAGCCGGCTCCAAAAAAAGCAAAAACTGTTTTTTCGGCTGGAAAAGTGACGGCGACTGTTTTTTGGGCTAGTTATCTTAATCGATTATCTTCAAAAGGGAAAAACCATTACAAGAGCATACTAAGCATCATTACTTGTCAAGCTGAAGGCAGAAATTGTGGAAACATTTACAGAAAAAGAAAACTCTGTTTCACCAAGACAACGCGCCGTGTCATATCTCAGGTTGCCATGGCGAAAATCCATGAATTACGGTTTGAACTGCTTGGCCATCCGCCTTATTCACCCGATCTATCCCCAAGCGAATTCGAGAGGCAATCACCTTCGTGAACAATTATTTTGCAGAGAAAAACGCCAAGTACTATTTGGACGGGTTAGAGAGATGGGAGCATCGCTGGGAGGAGTGTGTAGAGTTACAAGGAGACTATGTAGAAAAATATAAACAAATTTTTAAGTAAAAGTGTCTTTGTATCATTGTTCGTATTACTCTGAGTTATTTTGCGTTTGATTTCTCCTCGTCCTTGTTGCTGGTGACTGCGGAGCCAAGGTAGATGAAGTCCTAAATTACCTCGAAAATATAACTGCCAATGGTGGCGTCTCGACCAAGCCGTTGATATCATGCGTTCTTTTCTGGTGACAGCATGTTATCTGTTTTACCTTCGTTTAGTGTCAGACCGATTTTAGCCACTTCTCCTTCAAAATTAACGAAAGCTTATTTATAGCTCCCTGTGTTCGTCCAACCACATCAGTGTCATCCGCGTACGCAAGGAATTGTGCAGACTTACAAAGTATCGCGTCTCTTTTGTTGGCCAGTGAGATTGACACGATTTTTTGTAGGGCGATGATACAACTGTCACATGACAGCTCGTCGCCTTGTTTAAAATCAATTTTGGCTTTCAAGATCTGGATTAATATACTACGGACCTTGATAGGGCAGTGAGAAGTCTTCATAACCATATGCATAGCCTGACGAGCTTGGCGGGAATGTCAAAATTAGATATTTCGTTATATAGCTCGTCCCTAACTACGCTATTATATGCGGCTTTGAAGTCGACAAATAGATGGTGCCGTAGTGTGAATATTTGATCGATTGTGGACTCTCCTGGCCTTAGATCACACAATATGGGCCAACTACGTTGTTCAGGAATGTATTCACACGCTCACCTAATACGACAGAAAAGATCTGAAAGGCGATATTTAGGAAACTTATTCCTCTATAGTCGGCGAAGTCAAAAGATTCTGCCTTCCTGTGGATCAGGCAAGCGATGCTGAGATTCTATGCATCTTTCTGACCATATCTTATGGATGAGCTATTGCATGTTCCTAACCAGGTCATCTATAGTTTCTGTGCCGGCAGCTTTACTAGACTTTAGCATCAAGATTGCTGCCATAACTTTACCCAGATCAGAGGAATCGAATTCTCTGTCGTCTTCGTTAAGGTTGAATGTTTCATTCTCAGGCTGGTACTTCATCATAACTGATCTGATGCTCATTTTTCGAGGTTGCTTTACCCGAAGGAATCTACTCGTACAATCAATACAAATACATTTTTGTATGTCAAACAGGGAACGAGCAGGTTCGAAGCGATAACCGAAACTAGCGAATCGGTACCTACTTCAGATCCCTCCAAGTTTGCAAGGAACTAAGTGTTTCACAACATCACATCTAGTTCCGTCTTTCTACAAAGCAATTAGCTCGGGGAGGATAAAGTAAAAAATCGCCACTTTTCAGCTTAGAAAGAACCCTGACCTCTACAAAACACTTTTGGAGTATATTGCCAGTCGGTGGTGGGTCAACAGGTCAAGCCAACACTTCCAAAGGGCCCGCAAGTAGCGTCAAAAGCTGTCGAATCAGAAGTTAGTTTGAGCGACCCTTGCTCTTTCATCATCGAAACTTCAACAGAAAAACTAGGTTGCAATTCCTATCATCTTACTCAAGCCCAACGCGCTGGAGAAATCAACGACCAAGCTAACTCTATTGAGCTCATTACCGTCAATTCCGTCACCAAAGAAGGTGGCATATGCTTCAGTATAACCTGCATCCTCATAATAGCATTTGCCTAGTTAGTCGTAGGAATTTTTCTTCACCACCATCAGCGTCATTAGGCCCTGGGTACACGTTCGTTATTTCACCTCGTAATCACTTGTCTCGTGCGACATCACAAACAAGGACTACCTCCACTTTGCAACTACTTTAACTTGTCAACCCGTTCCCACTTATTGGTGAATGCACTGTACACTGAACACTGTATTAATTCCGAGCCAGCTACGTTTCCACGGCCTTGTTGTGGTAGGTCAGGTTGGTCATGAGCTTTTTCTTTGCGTCAACGAAGTTGGTCGGGTTACAGCTTTTTGTACTTAGCGGAACCCCTGTTAACAAAGTTTCGCATACGAAGTATACACGCGTCTGACGAAAGGTCCATATTCCAAGGTGTATGGCCCTGATGATTGGGCCCGCTTGATGGCCCATGGTGAATGCAACTGGTCCAGAGTATGTGAACAGCCTGATGTTTGCACAGCAACACAACGGTTTATCTATATGTTAGATGGCCCATCTTCGGTGGGAACGACTTGCCGTTTCGATTGCGACAAAGTTAACATTGGCTACTCACCCTTTTTACAGTGGTTTGCAGTCCCAAAACCAACAAATATTAGTGGATCTTACTCACATCCAAATTATCATCTTGGTGACCGCAGCGTCAATGAAAATGATTGACGATCAAGTCCGTCACTCGCTAATTACAGAATGTCTCACGATAAAGGGTATCGTCATAGCTGCGTCTACTCAACCCGACATATGAGTGAGGCCATGATCGTCCACATATGACGAAAGTTTACGGCCGCGATTATCTTTCATAACGCCCAACGTTCTCTGTACCACGAAGAAGTCAGATCTGAAGACATCCTGAACTTTGCGGATAGCATCATAAAAATGCTGCCTTCTGAAGCTTGGATGCGCTCAACTTAACTCACTAGTCCCTCCCTCTCTGACAAATATTGATGAAGCGTAACATCCAGACGATTGTCCTCTGAAGCCTTGAATATTTGGAAAACCTCGTTGTGTCGAAAAGATCACCCTTGGCAGCGTCACTATGCAGCACATACTTCGGGTGCGGTTCTTTTTGGCAGTCATCCATGTCAGCAAGGCTACACCGATCAATGACGTACATAGTCTAATAAAAAACGGGGGTAGAGCAATATTAATCTTATCGTAAAGACATTCAGATCGACGTCACAGAAGTTTGGTACGATTTAACCTGGTACAAGCGGCCGGTCGTAAGGTCCCGCCAGGTGATAGGAATAATGGTAGTCCCACCAGGACTT
The DNA here is from genome assembly GCA_963966105.1 of Volucella zonaria. Taxonomy (NCBI): domain Eukaryota; kingdom Metazoa; phylum Arthropoda; class Insecta; order Diptera; family Syrphidae; genus Volucella; species Volucella zonaria. The sequence continues at coordinate 190,534,300 of OZ014531.1, forward strand.
AAAAGTCGGTATCATGGGAGTTAGGGCCCAGGAATTCGGTCGTCCAGGCCTAACTTTACAGAGGTAGGCCCTAAAAACAAATTAAAGGTTACGTTAACTGTGGTTTAAACCTAAAGTCGCAGGAAGGGTCTTCCACACAGTTGGTTGACCCGGTGTAGAGTTGCAATAAGTATTTGGAACTGAGGCGGATATTTGCCCATCGCCATTGGTTGGCGAAACAGATGTCCAATATCTCCGCAGTACAACCACGAATTAATTATGCCGGATGGGATCTGAACGAAGCCTGTGAAGCACGGTTTTGGGGTTCTCCAGAACACCCGGTTGGCAACCGGCAACAAATGATTGACATACAAAGTCTTACATCAAGGACAGTAGCTGATAGCTCAAGACGAGGTATGGGTAGAAGTTTCCTTTTACCATAAACTGTTCCATTACATCGACGCAGGTATGCAAATCTACCCGGCCGCTTCGTGATAGGCATATGTTACGACATCTAGGAATCATTAATTGAGTCAGTTTCGGCAGATCCATTTTTCACATCCCATGCGTTTTAGTAACTCCAGATCGAGTGAAGCAACAACTTCAAATAAAGCGAAGGGTTCAATGCACAAGTCCATTAGCGTTTGCATGTTACGCATTTGGTTGGCCCCGGGTCCTCCCGTTCGGCAATTATGATTTTCAACTACGAACGACTTCTTTGCGATTGTTTTCCGCCCCAGCCATCGCAGGTTGAGATCTTCTTGATGGAAATTGGTGAACCTTTGTCGTATAAGGCATTCGTCCGCAATTGGGTTCTTTTTTTTTGTGATTAGCGCGAGCTCAAGATGAAGCTAAGGAAACTTAGGTGGGAAGAAAAGACAGGTACCGATGTCCATTGGTCTTAAATGTTTGAAAGTTATAACGACTAGGAAATGGAGAGCTTGGCCGGGCATTCTATAAGCGATTTGTACGGCTAAGAAACGAATCACGATATTTTACTTACAGTACGTCCGAAAACGGGCGTGAGGGTGTACTCATGAGCATGATGAACATTCATAGCCGGACGGGTGTTACAGTTAAAAGTTTGCAGGGGCGGAATGCTGCTGGCGATTTCTATGGACCACTGGTAGTGGAAATAGAGATAGACATACGGCATGCCGCCGTTATAGACTCTAACTAGCAACACCTGGAAGAGGATCTTCGTTGAAATTTTTAAAAATTGACCTTTGTGCCTCTACCATTTCATTACTGACATTAGATGGTGTTGACTGGTGATGCATCTTATCACATTTATCAACTCCACACGGCTAGGACCACGCTTTAATAAAACAAAAATGAAATCAGTTCCGCTTTACGAATGCCCACTTCGCTGGAACGTCCAATACAAATATCTTTAAAAAAAATCACCCCTTATTGGCGCCACTGTGATTTTGACGATAAGACCTTTATTGAACACTTGTACGAAATAACAACAATCACTCACTCAGCATCGGCATTTGAAATAGTCCCTCTGCAATATGTTCTGAACACTCAAAAAAACGTTCCAAAGCAATAAGAGTGAAGAATGAATCAAGTGGAGTGACAATGTGGCAGTGGTAGTGGAGCAGAGTCCTCTTGTCAAGTCCTCTATCGAATGGGGTGTCAAATGGTAGCGAAACACGAGTATCTCGTAAGTCGGGGCAAATGTGATTTATATCAAAAAAAATGATACACGGCTGCTGGTTGTTATGTGACATTCGGAGTTCAATAGTTCAATGATGAACGCCAACGATACTCGTACGTAGAAAGACAGATGCTGGCAAGCAAGAGGTAGAGTGAAGCAGCAGGATACATCGATATCCGTCTAAGGAATACATTATTGGAATCAATTTATTGACTCTTTTTAGAGGGAAACACCAGCACTAGTACAGCCAGCAATTCTGAGCAACTCCTTTGCATGGCGTTGAGAGTAAGCTTACATAGTCAGCGCTGTTTCCTGAACCATTTACTAGAACAAAAGTAGCAGCTGCACCGGATCAATAATTCACTCGGTCGAAAAGGTGGACAAACACACAAGCACACCCACTCCCACTCCTGGCCATCTAGAATTTTTTATGTGTGAATTATTTATTTAGGCACCCGGTAAAAGGGTTCTTTCTGTGAGATGATGATTGCGACTCTACTCCTGATAGAAGGATAAGGGTGTGAGCCTTCGACAGCTTAATATGTCATTTTAGGAGTTAATGTTATTGTTTCTTGAAGCTGGCTTTTTGGTTGCTTTCTTGCAGAAGTCCTTGTGAAAATAAACAAAGTTTTCCCTTCTGCTCGGGCACTTACGAATATCAATGGCGTTCTGGGCGGATAAAAGGACAAAGGGGATGCTGTCAAATGTACTCCTGGGAATCGGGACTCAAGAATGTGGATGTTGTCAAATATTTTATGTTCAATACTACTTGGGGCCTTTTTTTCCCGTAAATTTTGTTTACTCCCGTCATAAAGTTGGGTAATTTGTTAGGCAAACAAAGTCATACGTTCTACGGTGTCAATAAGTTGCCGATTGCTAGAAAGGCGAGGGTAGACTTTCTGAAATATCGCGATGTCAAAGATGTCAGTGAAAATGATTTGTTTCAATAGAAATTGTTTGCGTAAGTTATTGGGCAAAATATTTATGTTGTCGATACGAAATTCAAGACAACTGGCAAAAGAGAATACTCGTAGATTGCACTTACATTGGAGGTATCACAGCTGAGATCGTAGAATGGAGTTGAAACTACATACACCAATCTCCAGAGGAAAGTCTGGTGAGACCGCTAAAGACAAAGCCATGGAAGTACTTCAAATCGCATATGATATAGCCGTATGCTGTGACTGATGATTTGTCGAAGGCTTGTGTTTCATATTTCCATGAGGTTTACTCATGACGTATGACCCCAGCTTCGGTCTTTCGATATACCGGCCAAATGTTAACACCGCTGTCTAAAAAAAAGCAGAGGCCTATTAAAACTGAAGATTTTTTGGAAAGAGAACCAGTCCATTGCACTCCTTGAATGTTCTCGTTACACTAATTTCGTAAGATTGTTACCGTCGAAGAGTGAAGCCGACCTTAAACCGAACGTATTCGTGTATCTTGACGATGTTATCGTTGTATCAGAAACTTTCGAGAGACACCTGGAAATCCTAAAAATTTTTCTGTCACGCATTAACACATTGGCTGCCATGTCGTACGTTTTCGTACGACACCTAATACTTCTCTTAGAGCCACGTCGTGCTTTTTTGTCCGACGGTATACGAAATTTTATAGCCGTTTCAGTTTCTGTGGCCTCTGGTGAACATTTTAGTGTAACCTGCGTGGCTCTTAGATTGATTTTGAAGGTAACAATAAGTTAAACACTGTTTTTTGTATGTTATGATTTCTTGAAGTTATAGGCTGTGGAGACATCAGATCCAACAACCCATCAGATACCACTTCCCCAAATTTTCTTATGTTAATATTTGTAGCTCTAGAAAGGCGGAAAGGCATATAAAATTTCCGCCCCAAGTAAAAGTTCGATCGCAACTATTCTGTGCCACTTGATTCCTCGTCTGAGTGTAGTAGCATAGGAAGCCATTTGATCAGAGAGATCGATTCCCGATTTGCCCTTATTGTACTTGACAACAGTAAGAAGTTTATCTCGAACTAATTGCCGTCGGGTTGATTTCCTACCTCTACTGGTGGATGGTTCGTTAGATTCTGCATGTAGTTGGTCATTTACGGCAACCATAACTGGAGCATGCTTCGTCGAAAGAATCCTGACATCCCGGGTGTCCTTCCATGTGAGCACAACCGCCCCATGTTCCTCCTCTCGGGTCACAATTTCGCCTCTTTTCAAAGTAGCATTCATTACCTCTGTTTAGAAATGAAATTGTTTAATGAATCATACGGACATTTCTGATTCTAACTACGAGTATGAACAAGCTTGGGAGAAACTCGAACATCGGTACAACAAGCCCTTGTATATTATTAATGCGTATATCGAAAGTTTTCTTAAATTGCCTCCGATGGCAACCACTGATAGTATTCATTTACGCAGGCTCGTGGATAATGCGGACGAAGTTATACGCGGGTTAAAGGCTCTAAAGTCCGAGGGAAGAGATCCGTGGCTTATCTATCTTTTACTAAACAAAACAGACATTGAAACGCGTAAGGCTTGGGCTTTAACCAATAAACATTCCGCAGAATCTACCATAAATGATTTGATTTCATTCTTAGAAGAACGGTGTTGTGCCCGTGAGCCAAAGAATCGAGTTAATATGAGTAGTAGTGCGGCGCGTCCTCGGTGTAACATTCAAAGCAAAGCGGTTTCGAAATCATCGTGTCCCAAATGTAAAGATAATCACCTTCTTCCGCAATGTTCACAGTTCTTATCCATGAATGTGCACTCTCGTCGTAATTTTGTAAGAGATCAGAAGTTATGCTACAATTGTTTAGGCAGCAATCATCGATCGTCACGATGCCGGACAAGATCTTATTGCTCCCACTGTCGTTTCCGTCATCACACGCTTGTGCATCTGGATAATCGGAATCAAGGAAATAGTGAAATTAACGCGCGAAGAACTCAAAATATCGAAGGTTCATCATCACCCATAGACCATTCTTCGTCCATTGTTAGTAATCACACTAAAAATGAATCTCGCCCTTCGGGAATATTGCCAACTATTTTGGTGAAAGTGGTTGATATAATGGGAAACTTTCAGCTTTGTCGGGTTCTTCTCGATACTGGTTCTCAGGTTTTGTTCGTGACTGATAATATCGTTAAAAGATTGGGCCTTAGTCGCCGCCATGCTCGGTTACCGATCTCAGGAATTTCTTCACTCTCGGCGGGTGTTACTCATGGGGCAGTGACACTCTCGTTGTCTTCGCGGTTTTCATCGTATAAAATGAAGGTGGATGCCTATATCTTGAATGAAATCACTTCCTACATTCCTCGTTTTTCGTTTGAATGTGATAGTTCCCTGCGGTTACATGATCTTCAATTAGCTAACCCTGGATTCAGTACCCCAGGCCCCATTGATATTTTGCTTGGGTCGGACGCCGATTGGAGTATTTTGCGGGAAGGTCATCGCATAGATATAAAGGGGAAAACAATGGCGCACAATACGAGTAGTATTTTTGGTTGGGTTATTACTGGTAGTATGTCTAACAACTCCATTGTTTCATACTTAAATCGTTTTAGGAAATTGAAGAAATTGCTTCTCTTACACCTTTGGCCCTGGATCCAGATGTGGTAGATATTCATTTCTCTGAAACCTTCTCTCGAGCACCCGACAACAAATATATAGTTAGATTACCGTTTCGAGAAACTGGAGTTATATTTGGAAACACGATTTCCGGGGCGCTGGATCGTCTATCGGCGATGGAAAGTCGTTTCTCTAGAAATGAAAGTCTTCGTTCGGAATACTGTAGTTTTATGCAAATATATCAGCAATTAGGTCATATGGAATGTATTCCAGATGAGGACATTGAACCAACGTCGGGAAAGGTTTTCTATTTGCCACATCATGCTGTCGTAACTAACAAGTTGAGGGTCGTGTTTGATGGATCGCATAAAGATACTTATGGTCGTAGTTTGAATGAGATGTTACACATAGGCCCGCCTTTACAGCGCAATTTGATAAACGTGGTCATACGTTTCAGGTTACATAAATATGTTTTTTGCGCCGATATAATTAAAATGATTAGGCAAATATGGGTTAATGCTCTTGATCGCGACTTTCAACGGATAGTTTGGCGAAATACTCCCGACGCACCGATCGCCCATTATAGCTTGCGCACCATCACTTACGGTACGTCTCCCGCCAATTTTTTATCAATGAGGGTCTTGAAGCAATTAGCTATAGATTATAGCTCTCAGTTTCCACTTGCATCACATTCGATTCTGAATGATTTTTATGTAGATGATATTTTGACGGGGTCCGATTCATTGTCAGGAGTTTTAGAACTCAAAGAGCAATTAATTGAGCTATTAGCATGCGGAGGCTTACAACTGAGTAAGTGGAGCTCTAACTGCTGATATAATATATATTGAAAAATTTGGAGGAGGACGCAACTGTATCCCTCGACCTGGACAGTGGCAATCAGTGGAAAAAGGTACTTGGTCTTGTTTGGAGTCCATATCGGGACATCTTCACTTATAAAATATCCTTGGAGGATAATCAAACCACGATCAGCAAACGAAAGCTATTATCAGAGGTCGCGAAGGTTTTTGACCCACTAGGTATTATATCTCCCACCACTATTCTGCTAAAAATAATGTTTCAGGAGCTCTGGATGGAAAGGAAAATGATCGATTGGGATGACTTATTACCCTCAGAAATTGCAGAAAAATGGTTTTCGTATAGAAGGAATCTAACGTGCTTAGAAGAGCAGTAGCACCTCCGAAAATAGTACAGTTGAAGTTCGAATCGTGGCTGCCAAAACTCGTGTTGCACCTGTGAAGCAGCTATCTATACCCCGGTTGGAGTTATGTGGAGCATTTTTCTATGCCGATTAATGGAACTCATTACCTCGTCTTTAGATGTTAGGCCATCTCAGATTTTCGCTTTATGCGATTCCCAGATTGCTTTAGCTTGGCTTTCGTCTCCGCCCCGTAAATGGAACACCTTTGTAGCGAACCGTACCGCTCAGGTCTTAAACATATTGGGTCTACAAGTAAGTTTCCAGCGTTTAACAGAGATGGCGCCACCAGTGGATCCCGGGCAGAAATGTCAGACCCCATGTGTTTTATTTGTAGGTTTTGTATCTGTCAAAAACTTTGCAGCGTTATATTTGAGCAGTTCTGTCGGTGTCGTACATTTTATCGAGCAAAATCATGGCAAGTTTGAAGCCAAATAAACGTCATTTGCGGGAAGCGCTGCTTTTATTCTTTAATATGAAGAAAAGTGCGGCTGAGGCCTATCGTTTGCTTTCGGAAACTTATGGGGCGAAATGTATTGGTGAATGGACCTGCGGCGAGTGGTTCAAACGGTTCAAAAGTGGTGAGTTTGGAGTTGAAGACAAAGATCGCCCCGGAAAGCCGAAAAGTTTTGAAGACGAGGAATTGGATGCTTTACTGGATGAGGATCCGTGTCAGATTCAAGAAGAACTTGCTGCATCATTGGGCGTCACGCAACAAGCCGTTTCCCTGCGCCTAAAAGCACTGGGATTCATTCAAAAGGTTGGAAACTGGGTGCCGTACGAATTGAAGCCAAGAGACGTCGAACGGCGATTTTGCATGTCCGAAATGTTACTGCAGCGGTATAAAAATAAATCATTTTTGCATCGTATTGTTACTGGTGATGAGAAATGGATTTATTAGGATAATCCTAAACGCAAAAAATCGTATACAAAGAACGGCGAGCCCGCCCAATCGACGCCGAAACGAAATATTCACGTGAATAAGGTCATGCTCTGCATATTGTGGGATTAAAAGGGTGTCGAATACTACGAACTGCTTCCGAGTGGTGAAACCATCAAAGGACCATTATATCGAACCCAACTAATTCGTTTGAAGCGGGCATTAAAAGAAAAACGGCCAGAATATGAGACCAGGCATGAGTCCGTCATCACGACAACGCTCGGCCACATGTTGCGGTTTCGGTGAAAAACTATTTGGAAAATAGTGTATGGGAAATTCTGCCTCACCCGCCTTACTTTAATTTAATTTAATTTGATTTTGGTGGGGGCTGAGGCCCCCATTTATTGGCTTAATACAAGCTTAATCTAACTTAAAAAGTAACAGAAAGACTTAAGAGTTAGTGACCAAGGAAGTGATGGAGGATATCTTGTTTAAGACGAGGAGTGCTCAGGTGGAAATGAAAAAGGGAGAGGTTTGAGTTGACCTTTCAGAGCATTCGGGAGATAGGTTCGTTGGAGCCATAAGAGGTGCGGTGGACCGGTAGATGAAGAGGACACGAGTTGGTATTGAAGGAAATGGAATTCAAAATGGATACACAGTCGATGGAACCTGAGAGAAGACGATGAATGAAAAGAACGTCAGCAATATTCCTACGTTCTTCTAACGAATTCATATTTAGAAGTTTGAGGCGGTCTTGATAGGGAGGTAAGATTAAGATGGCAGGCCACGGAGGGCAAATCGGAGGAATCGACGTTGAATACCCTCGATTCGGGAAACATGAACCCGGTGAAAGGGGGACCAAGCTTGACTGGCATACTCAAGCAGGGGGCGAACAAAGGTAATATAGAGAGATCTGGTTACATACGGGTTGGAAAATTCCTTGGACCACCGTTTAATAAAGCCAAGTGATGAGTTGGCTTTGAGGATCATCTTATCGATATGCGAACAGAAATTAAGCTCACTGTCGAATAATATACCAAGGTCTTGGAAAGACTGAACCAGGGGAATTGTTTACCATGGAGAAAATAAAGTCGGGGAGGAGACAGGTTGCATTTACGTGAGAAGGTTATAGATTGACATTTGGCTATATTAAGTTCTAGGCAGTTTTTGAGGCACCAGATTGAAAACCGATCAAGGTCTTCTTGAAGAAGGGCAGAGTCCTGGGGAGAGGAAATAGATTTAAAAAATTTTGTGTCGTCAGCGTAAAGGGAGAGGGAGGAGTGCTTAATGACACTCTCAACATCGTTGATAGTAAGAATGAAGAGAAGAGGGCCAAGATGACTGCCTTGTGGAACTCCAGATGAGGCCAGGAATGGAACAGGGCGGATCTAAACCGAACACTATAATATCGGTTTACCAGGTAAGAAGATATCCATTTTAAAAAGAGCGGCTCAAAGCCGAGAGCAGACAATTTGAAAAGGATCAATTTATGAGATATCTTATCAAATGCTTTAGTGAAATCTGTTGCGATAACATCGATTTCTTTCCATTTTCTAAGGCTGAGAGTGCAAAAGACACGAATTCAACTAGATTTGTGGTAGTTGATCTACCTTTTAGAAAACCATGTTGTCGGGGTGAAATAAAAGGCTTGCATTTGAAGCTTAACGCTTCGTATAAAATGCTTTCAAAGTGTTTGGGTATAGGAGAGAGTTTAGCAATGGGACGATAATTGGTAACTTCATGCTTTGATCCCTTTTTGTGTATTGGGATTATAAAAGAGGTCTTCCAAATCTGGGGAAATTCACTCTGTGTAAGCGATAGACGAAAAAGGTAGGAAAGGGGTAGAGACAGGTTGGAAGAGCATTTCTTAAGAAACATGGCGGGGAGTCCGTCTGGGCCAGGTACAAATTCATCCTTAAGATTTTGTAACTTTTCTTCAATAACTGCAGGATCGAAATTTTGAGTGAGAAAGGGACCAATAGAGAAATTTGGTAGATCATTGAAGTAAGAGGGATCTGGTACGAAGGAGTTGTTGGCAAATGATTGCTTGAAAAATGTAGCAAAAAAGTTGGCGATGGTAAGAGGATCACATGAAGTTTTGGTTTCGAAAGCGAGGGAGGAAGGATAACCATCAGTCTTACTTTTGCAATTGACAAATTGAAAAAAGGACTTGGGGTCATTTATGAGATTGGTTTGCGCACTATTCAGGCAGTGCTGATAGAGAGAGTTATAGAGTTCAATGAAATGAAGATATGTATCTAGATAATTTGAATAGTCGGAAGAAGAGTGGGTGCGAAGGAATACCGCCAGGCTTGGCACCATCTGACTACCACTTGTTTCGTTCGATGCAGAACGCTCTTACGGGAATACGCTTCAACTCAGTAGAGGAAATCAAAAATTGGCTCGATACGTTCTTGGGCTCGAAAGACGAGAAATTTTTTTGGTCCGGAATTCATAAATTGCCAGAAAGATGGGGGAAAGTTGTAGCTTCCGATGGACGATACTTTGAATAAAGCATTGTAACTATGTTTTCATAATAAAACTTCAAATTTTGGAAAAAAAACGCTGGAAACTTACTTGTAGACCCAATATATTCCTAATACGAGAGGATTTGTCACCAACCACAACCCTTTGACAGCGATTACATAAGTAATTATTGGGTATATAACTTAATTCGTGCGTTTTTTTTTTTCAAAATTTGAACGTTTATTTAAGAAAAACATGTACAAAAACACTGTATCAAGATTTACAGTGAGATTCCAACTTTTACAGAAAGCATTAAGCCTGTTCATCATTAACTGCATACCTTGGGTTGTGTCACCCAGAAAGACGATATCATCAGCATACATCAGCGCAGGAATTGATACACCGTTGAATCTTATATATATCATTGATGTATAATATAAAAAGCAGAGCACTTAAAATACAGCCTTGTTTAACACCCATTGAAGTTTCGAACTCTTCAGAAATTAAGTCTCCATCCCATACATGTGCAATATTATTCTCATACAAGGCTCTCAGGATTCGAATAATTTTACTTGATACACCGATTTTGGAAAGCTTGTAAAAGAGTGCTTTACGTAGTATTGAATCGAACGCTGCTCGAAAATCTACAAAGAAGGCGTACTACTTTTTTTCTTGCACTTATATGTTTCAGCAATGTTTGCTAAGCAGAATATCTGGTCGATTGTGGAAGAGCCTTTCCTAAATCCAGCTTGGAATTCTTTAAGGATGTCCTTGTTCCTACAATCTTTTGCAAATTAGTGAAGTAAACAATTTGGCTGAAGTGTTTAAAAATGTGATTCCTCTGTAGTTCATCGGGTCCCTGTAATCGCCTTTTTTGTATAGGGGAAAAATTATTGCTTTCCTAAGTACGTCGGAGATATTAGCAGAGTCGAATATTCGATATATGTGCAATTTTTATAGAACTCAAACGGGATGCGATCAATACCAGGTGCTTTATTTGATTTCGATTTGCATATTACTTCATTGACTTCTTCCAGGGTAAATGCAGAGTCTAATTTTTCGTCTAAAAGCAGAGGGGCTGCATATTGATGTAGCGGCGAGGTTAATGGGGCATTAAGAAGTTAATCGAAATGAGTCCTGAGTTGTGGGGCTTTAAGAGTTACAGAGATGTTAGACATGTGTCCGTTTAGGTATTTGACAGCTTTCCAGAACTGAGCAAAAGATTTTGAATTATTTATAATCGCAATGTTTTGTTGTTCAAATGCTACTTTTTTGATGTAACAGATGTGTTTGCATTCCTTGCTGACATCTTGATAGAGTGCTTTAAAGATATTGGAGTTATTCGACGTTAGAAGTTTGAGAAATTTAAAAGATTTGGTTCTAGCTTTCATGCAATCAGAATCATACCATTTTTGTTTATACATTCTATGAGTTTTTAAATCTTTCTGTTGCGGAATGGATTTCTTTATTATTTCCGTTAGAGCTTCAATATTGGCTGTATAACGCTGTGTGCGTAGTTCCATAAGATTCACATTCAGGTTTCGCTGATACGATTCCATTATTCGGTCATTCCAGACAAATTTCGTCAGAAGGCTTAATGGTTTTGTGCAAGCATAGTTGCCGCTAGCAGTAGAATTAAGGGTTACTTCCAAGGGCATGTGGTCCGAAAAGATCTGGGTTCCTATTTGAAAACTGTCTAGAAGCTTGAGCCAATTTCCGGAAACAAAACAGTAATCTATTACTGAGCATGATGTTCCTCTGATAAAGGTCAATTCGCCATCTGGATCTCCTTCGCAACTACCATTCAACAAGCACATGTCATACTCATCAGCAAGTTCAATTATTTTTGCTCCTTTGTTATCACAAATTAGGTCTTTAGATCTGCGACACGGTTCCAGCAGAGTACTGTTGCATCATGATGCGAAATTATTTTGTGTGAGTCCTACACCACCATTAAAATCCCCAATAAGCATTATCTCCGTACAATCCAAGAAGTGTAGTGAGTCGCAGAGTTTATCGAAATCACGCTGTCAATGATTACAGTTTAAGTAGATTGGTACTAAAACCACATCCAGTGTTATTCAGTTTTAAGTTAATAACATCCATTTCGCCAGCTTTTACAAAGATACTCGTATACAGTCCTTCGAGGTCATTCCACCACTTCCTCTCCCAAAAAGTGAGGTTTTTATAGCAGGAGACCAGATTAATTCATAGTTTGAGAAAATATTAGCGATTACTTAAGTAATTATTGGGTCTACAAGTAAGTTTCCAGCGTTTTTTTTCCAAAATTTTAAGTTTTATTATGAAAACATAGTTACAATGCTTTATTCAAAGTATCGTCCATCGGAAGCTACAACTTTCCCCCATCTTTCTGGCAATTTATGAATTCCCTGAATAGTGCGCAAACCAATCTCATAAATGACCCTAAGTCCTTTTTTCAATTTTTCAATAGCAAAAGTAAGACTGATGGTTATCCTTCCTCCCTCGCTTTCGAAACCAAAACTTCATGAGATCCTCCTACCATCGCCAACTTTTTTGCTACATTTTTCAAGCAATCATTTGCCAACAAGTCCTTCGTACCAGATCCCTCTTACTTCAATGATCTACCAAATTTCTCTATTGGTCCCTTTCTCACTCAAAATTTCGATCCTGCAGTTATTGAAGAAAAGTTACAAAATCTTAAGGATGAATTTGTACCTGGCCCAGACGGACTCCCCGCCATGTTTCTTAAGAAATGCTCTTCCAACCTGTCTCTACCCCTTTCCTACCTTTTTCGTCTATCGCTTACACAGAGTGAATTTCCCCAGATTTGGAAGACCTCTTTTATAATCCCAATACACAAAAAGGGATCAAAGCATGAAGTTACCAATTATCGTCCCATTGCTAAACTCTCTCCTATACCCAAACACTTTGAAAGCATTTTATACGAAGCGTTAAGCTTCAAATGCAAGCCTTTTATTTCACCCCGACAACATGGTTTTCTAAAAGGTAGATCAACTACCACAAATCTAGTTGAATTCGTGTCTTTTGCACTCTCAGCCTTAGAAAATGGAAAGAAATCGATGTTATCGCAACAGATTTCACTAAAGCATTTGATAAGATATCTCATAAATTGATCCTTTTCAAATTGTCTGCTCTCGGCTTTGAGCCTCTCTTTTTAAAATGGATTTCTTCTTACCTGGTAAACCGATATTATAGTGTTCGGTTTAGATCCGCCCTTTCTGTTCCATTCCTGGCCTCATCTGGAGTTCCACAAGGCAGTCATCTTGGCCCTCTTCTCTTCATTCTTACTATCAACGATGTTGAGAGTGTCATTAAACACTCCTCCCTCTCAATTTACGCTGACGACACAAAATTGTTTAGATCTATTTCCTCTCCCCAGGACTCTGCCCTTCTTCAAGAAGACCTTGATCGGTTTTCAATCTGGTGCCTCAAAAACTGCCTAGAACTCAATATAGCCAAATGTCAATCTATAACCTTCTCACGTAAATGCAACCTGTCTCCTCCCGGACTTTATTTTCTCCATGGTCAACCACTTCCCCGGGTTCAGCCTTTCCAAGACCTTTCCATATTATTCGACAGTGAGCTTAATTTCCGTTCACATATCGATAAGATGATCCTCAAAGCCAACTCATCACTTGGCTTTATTAAACGGTGGTCCAAGGAATTTTCCAACCCGTATGTAACCAGATCTCTCTATATTACCTTTGTTCGCCCCTGCTTGGTCAAGCTTGGTCCCCCTTTCACCGGGTTCATGTTTCCCGAATCGAGGGTATTCAACGTCGATTCCTCCGATTTGCCCTCCGTGGCCTGCCATGGAACGACCCTTTAATCTTACCTCCCTATCAAGACCGCCTCAAACTTCTAAATATGAATTCGTTAGAAGAACGTAGGAATATTGCTGACGTTCTTTTCATTCATCGTCTTCTCTCAGGTTCCATCGACTGTGCATCCATTTTGAACTCCATTTCCTTCAATACCAACCCCCGCAATCCACGTTGTCCTCGTCTCTTCTATCTACCGGTCCACCGCACCTCTTATGGCTCCAACGAACCAATCTCCCGAATGCTCCGAAAGGTTAACTCAAACCTCTCCCTTTTTGATCCACACCTGAGCACTCATCGTCTTAAACAAAATATCCTCCATCACTTCCTTTGTCACTAACTCTTAAGTCTTTCTGTTAGTTTTTAAGTTAGATTAAGCTTGTATTAAGCCAATAAATGTGGGCCTCAGCCCCCACCAAAATTAAATTAAATTAAATTAAAGTAAGGCGGGTGAGGCAGAATTTCCCATACACTATTTCCCAAATAGTTTTTCGCCGAAACCGCAACATGTGGCCGAGCGTTGTCGTGATGAAAAATGACGGACTCATGCCTGGTCTCATATTCTGGCCGTTTTTCTTTTAATGCCCGCTTCAAACGAATTAGTTGGGTTCGATATAATGGTCCTTTGATGGTTTCACCACTCGGAAGCAGTTCGTAGTATACGACACCCTTTTGATTCCACCATATGCAGAGCATGACCTTATTCACGTGAATATTTCGTTTCGGCGTCGATTGGGCGGGCTCGCCGTTCTTTGTATACGATTTTTTGCGTTTAGGATTATCCTAATAAATCCATTTCTCATCACCAGTAACAATACGATGCAAAAATGATTTATTTTTATACCGCTGCAGTAACATTTCGGACATGCAAAATCGCCGTTCGACGTCTCTTGGCTTCAATTCGTACGGCACCCAGTTTCCAACCTTTTGAATGAATCCCAGTGCTATTAGGCGCAGGGAAACGGCTTGTTGCGTGACGCCCAATGATGCAGCAAGTTCTTCTTGAATCTGACACGGATCCTCATCCAGTAAAGCGTCCAATTCCTCGTCTTCAAAACTTTTCGGCTTTCCGGGGCGATCTTTGTCTTCAACTCCAAAATCACCACTTTTGAACCGTTTGAACCACTCGCGGCACGTCGATCCACCAATACATTCCGCCCCATAAGTTTCCGAAAGCAAACGATAGGCCTCAGCCGCACTTTTCTTCATATTAAAAAATAAAAGCAGCGCTTCCCGCAAATGACGTTTATTTGGCTGGAAACTTGCCATGATTTTGCTCGATAAAATGTACGACACCGATAGAACTGCTCAAATATAACGCTGCAAAGTTGTTGACAGATACAAAACCTACAAATAAAACACATGGGGTCTGACATTTCTGCCCGGGATCCACTGGCAGCGTCATCTCTGACAAACGCTGGAAACTTACTTGTAGACCCAATAGTTATGAGATGTGTCGGTCTTTCACTAAAACCAAAATACCTTCTTAGTTTATCAGAAAAGATTGAGTGGTTGACTGTGTCAAAAGCTTTTGAAAAGTCAAGGAGGCAAAGTATAGTCAGGAAGTCCGAGTCATAGCTGATAATTATGTCGTCGAGAATTTTAATTTTTTAGCTGTAGAACAGTTATGGTTGGCTCGAAAACCAGACTGCACCGAAGCAAGAAGCTTATGATGATTTAAATGACTTGAGATTTGCTTGGCAGGGACTTCAAAAATAAAAAAAAATATAAATCAATGCCAGCTGAAGCATAAGATACATGGTTAACATCACAATTAAATAAATTTTGCATTAAATGCATCCAAAAACTTTCAATTAAAATTGAAGTCCAGCTATCGACTACATAATCGATCAGTGTGCACCGTAACATATTCGCAGCAGTTAGCAACCGCAATCAAGGTGCTATCAACCACAAAACAACTGATTCGTCGACGACGTACTGTCTGGCTGAGTAACGTACTCGTATGCAGTTAAAAGTTGTATTGTCAAAAGCACCTCTAGTGCCGATGAAAATGCGCAGCGCGCATTCGTTCTTGTCGAGTGCGCGTTCCATTCTGCCTTGCAAATTTTGAAGCGCACTCGCGCAAGATCTTCCGTGTTGCAAGGTATGTTGCATCGCAATTGGAGAATGAATTCTGAGAGATAAGCCAGTTAAGGAGATTGTTTCTGGTGGCCTAGAGCTCCTGAAGAGGATATACATATACATCCACATCCACACACTCAGACAGTACAACCATGAAACCGAACTCGGATTTTTTGTTTGTATCATACTTCAGGACTCCTGTTTTTGGATTACTTTTTCCAATTACTCAGTGGCAAGGTCGCTCCCAACGAATTCTCCAAAATTCATTCAAGTACATATTTTCCAAGGACGAGATACAATTTATCAAAAAAAAATCAATTCCACTCTGATTCCGAATTCATCTCTCGCAAATCAAAGTGGTAAAGTTCATCAGTATGCCTTTTGTTTTGCTCGGAAATGTCAAATCGATTATCCTGATTAATTGTCTTTTCAGATGCAGGACAATAAAAACTGAGAAAAAAGGCTTTATGTCTTCCTTTTGGTGACAGGAATGGGTTTCATTTGATTTATTGATTTGATTGAGAGAAAGACAACACGCACAGCCAACTGTGGGTAGGTACATTGATATTTTCTGGAAAACACAGAGGGACGCTCACTTTCTAAATTTTGCCTTTTCAAGCTACAATACTCGTATTAGATTTCCAAGGCTAGGTTCCACGAATTAGGAAATTGCTTCTACGAAAGCATGTGAACCACTTGCACTACGGCTAGTTACATGGCAAAGGTCACGTCGTCTTAGACGGAAGTAGGTCAGGAAGGAATATAAGAATGACACTGGGAACTCTATGGATGGCTGCCGGGACAAATACATAGAATGGGAAGTGAAAGGAAAAGAAACCTTTTTACGAGAAGTTTGTGCCTATGGAAAGTCATGTATAGTTTCTTCGTGTTCTTTTAACCTTGATGACGTCTGTAACAGATTCATTTTCATGGCTGTTTGCTTTTACTACTTTTTGTACATTATCCTAACCGGGTTGCGTGTATTATCACCGGACAAACGACTGACGTGTTCGAGCTTAACCAGCAAGATATTGCCCGGTTTTTTTTATCCAAAGTATTCCTACGTATCCGCCGACCTCCTATCATAATTTTTTTAGACAAAATTCCGATAAATTCAAGAGGGTTTCCGATCCAGTTTGGCTGTAAGTTGTCGAATCATTCCATTTACTGCCTCGATGGCTTTGGCCTCTCTAGAATTTGCCGTTTCGTATTCATGCGCGACAGACGAGGTAATGTCGTTGCATTTCTTCAATAATGACCTGGACACCGCTGTTGATATAACCACAAAAACTATTCGCATTGGAATGAGATACTTTCTCGGTAGATGCACCCAAGAGTATCAAACCGCAAGAGAAGGCGTAGAATGAGTCAAGCTGCGAAGGGGCTGTCAGGGATAGGGAACTGTTTTTTGGTCTTACAAGTTCCACCCGACAGAGGAATACTAGAAAAGGGTCAAACGAGCCAAAAATGAATGCAAGGCCTTTCTTGGACATGCAGAGTCTCAATACATCCAAAACCTGAGGCAAAGATACTACAGTATAAATTTAGTAGAAATTGTTGGTCCTTCATCGAAAACATTAAGACTCCCACCCCAACGCTCATTTACAATTTTACAAATTCAACCTCTCAGCTCTTTGCACAAGACCGATTTCCTTGCTACGCACTTCGCCTCTGCCCCAATGCTTCCAGATTATGTTAGGCCTCCACCAGCAATAAAAACAGAATCGGTCCCTCAAAAGAGGAATCAGAGGCTCAGCCGCATCGGCAAACCCCATTCGAGGTGCTCTACATAAGACGCCGAAATGTCGTCAAAACTCTCGGATCCGTTTCAGCGGTCAATAGAACTGCGGACATAAAAAACAAAATAGAGTGGGGCAACAACATCCAGACGCATTTCCAAAAGGTTGAAAGACTACTCCAAGCTCTAGACATCGATGGAGGAAACCGTGCTCTTTCAACCGAGGTAAGAAATACTTCACCCCTTCTGATGTGGCCCCAATATGTAAGGTAATTATCCACCCGAAATTGGAGTACAATGCCCACCTTTGGTCGGCTGCGCCCAAAACATCTCTGCACCGGCTAGATAAAACTCATCTCTGAGGTCTTTTAGCGAAATTCTAAAAAACGCAGTAACGATCGCGGTGATCGATAAAGGTGACGCCGATAGATCAATTTCACCTGAAGGGTAGTAGCTGGGTAAGCTAAAGTTTTCAGGCAGCTTTTTGGCCATCATGCGAGAGGACCCCGGACCACCTCTCATCGCCTTCATGCCGGCTGGTACCAATACCACGTCAAGCTTACTGCTTGCACCGGTCAAAGATCCCTCGATCTTTACACAAAAGTCGTAATTGGATTCGGAGAAGTCTGGCCGGGTAAAAAGCTCGAGGTTATGGCTAATGAGGATATCCCTAGCAGACCCAAAACCCGCATTTCTCTCCTAGGTGAAGCCTCCTTCTGAGAAGACATAATGGCGATCATTAGGCTCAGCAACCCGATACTTCCGACTCATGTCGAGAAACAGGGGAAACGAACAATCTTTTATAGATGCAAGTTAATTGTGATCAAAAAAAAATCCCGTAATCCTCTGGCGTAGACTAATGGCATGATTCGGTTCGGATTCGAGTCTATAACCCAAAAAGTTTACAAAAAGTATGAGCTGGGTGCTAGCTGATAAGCAACCTAACCATCCATTAATTGAAACAGGAAATACAGCTTCAGACCTCGGAGTGTCGATATTCTTTCCTGAAATGGAAAGCGACGACTCCAATTTTTTCGATGTGACAACCAAACCGACAATCTCCACTTCTTACATCCCGGTCGGAAATGGCAACCGATGACGAACAAAAAAAAAATCTTTTACGATCATAGGATGGTGATGTGCTTTCGGACACACTTTCAGAATAGGAGGACTCAAATGACACCGTGGTGGAAGCTTCTGTGGTTGATTGCTCCAGTGATGCTACTGTTCCTTTAGATTAACCTCCGTCGCTCCAAAAAAAGCCTTCGGCCGCACCCATTCTGCGTCTATCTAAAGAGGCAGAAAATATCATCCTAATCCAGGAACAATGGGATTGTAGAATTCGTAGTTCGTGAACTAGGGACACCTGAATACGTTGCGCTCTACACAAAAGACAAAGGTACGATCAGAATTTGCATATTAGCAAAATGTAGTCTTAATATATACTCTTGCTTCCTAATCTCAGTGACCTCAACACATGCTAGACTGAAGACTTCCAAAAGTTCCTACTGGCTGGCATCCGCATATCTTGGGCACCATTATATAGGTCCTCTCCATTATGACAAACTTGAAAAGGTGGTTTAGGAAGCTGGAAGACAAAAGCCTGGCCTTATCATCGGATGCGATGATGACGAACATCACACGGTATGGGGAGGTATCGACAGAAACGATAGAGGTGAGTTACTTTTTGATTACATTAGAAGAGCTAACCTCATAACTAAAAAGTGCTAGATATCACTCTTGTCTCCGACAATATCACTAAAATGATAACGAACTGGATGGTGTCGTCTAAACACTCTTTTTCAAATCACAGATACATCCAAATCAGTCTGAAAGATGGAAAATTGATTGGCCAAAATACAAAAGGACATTTCTAAAACTGCTCCCCTCTGAACTATTAAGTGACCCATGTAACACCAACCAGCTTGACAGGAAAGTCAAGTGTTTCACCCTGGCTATGAATCAGGCAATGGTTGCTTCCTGCCCTCTTATTCAACCTAGACGCAAGGAAAAGCCGCACTGATGGATGCCAGTCAGTACTGGAACTGCTTAGAAATAATTATGGAATGCCCTGACGAACTCTTATTTCCCAGTCATTATAACCTGCAAACATTTAAAACCAATGAACATCGATACCTCTCTTTCTTTCCTCCCTAACTTTCCTTCGACTGCGCTATGTGCAAGCATTTTAAGGGTACGCAATCCCTTGAGCGCGCGCTAATTATAGAGAAAAAAAAAAGAAAAACAAAACAAAAAATGTTTGGAGGAAACTTTTCAGCCAAACACAAAGCACAAGAAAAGCAACAGACTGGGATTCATATAAGGAATCCCTCAAATTACATAACAAAGATCGGAGGAAGCAAAGCGACAATCCGGGAGGTCATGACAAAATAATAGCAACCTCTAAGGCATCGCGGTTACGAAAAATCCTCTCTACACATCCCACGATGCCTATTTTTTTTTGTAAAAAACCGATGACTTTTGGACGACCTCAAGAGATGAACCACTCAACTTGCTACTGGACACCCACTTTCCAGGTGGCCCTATTCACGGCCAATAATAACCTTAGCAGGCTTACTGCAGTCGCGACTAAAATTCACGGTCTGATTACAAGAGACAAGCTGCACAGCTTCAAACCATAAAAGTGTGCTGATCCGGGTGTTATACCTGTCGAGCTATAAACGCCCTCAGATATACTCCTGCCAACGCTTGAGAATATCATGAGGAGTTGCGCGGAAATGGTCCACCTTCCCTTGTAGTTAGTTACTGTAGTTTTCTTTCCAAAGCCGAAAAATGTTCTCAGGTAGTCCCACAGGACCTCAGGCCTGTAAGTCTACCATCTTTCCACGACTTTTGTCTACGGGTCAACATGTTTACTATAAAGGAAATTTGGTGGAAACTGCTCTACGTTCAGTGACTCAGTGACTAGCCACACGATCCCTACCTGTACTATAGAGAGTACACAATGGTCGCGTTTCTGGACATAGAAGGTGCCTTTAACAATGTATTGACATTGTTCGCAATCACAACTGCAGTGTTAACTCTGAAGGTAGATGGGATTTGATTAGTATTATCAACTCCAAACTAGGTGGGGCTTCTGCTAAAAAACGTGTCAGAAGAGGTAAGAAGCAAGGCGGTGAGCTTTCATCCCTTCTCCGGAACTTAGTGGTCAACGAATGGAAGCGGATGGTAGCAAGGTTAAATAACTCTTAAAAGATTAGTCCGCTGGGAGAATTGCTGTGGCTTAAGAGTGAGCCCCCATAAAACTGGTCTTGATCAACGGCACCAGCTTAGCCTTTTCCTATACAGCGAAATATCTGCATGTTATTTTCAACAGGACACCTACAATAATATTCCAGAAAGCTACATAGTAGCTCTATTCCCCCAGTGGGAACAAATGGGGCCTTCAACCTCGCATTACACTCTGACTATACGTCTCCGTTATAAGACCGATATTCACTTACGGGGTGGTTGTCTGGTGGATGGCCTTGGACAATGCAGTCAATTGCAGCAAACTAGCAAATTCAGAAGGACAGCATGTCAGTGCATAAGTGGAGCCCTACGCACTACACCTTCCGCGGCACTGGATATTCTGCTTCACTTGACACCCGTCAATATTTTCAGCCGGCAAGTGGCTGCTAACGTAGCTATTCGCCTTAAAGCGACTACACAGTGGACAAATAAACTAATTGGCCACGCTAATATTCTCAATACATTAGGAATCCTGCCAGAGAATATCGACTACACTATACCCCAGCATTGGCCTGACAAAGACTTTCCTGTAAACATCCCTTCTGGATCCTTCTGGGAGGTAGATGCTTTCATGGATGATCCACTTATATACGAATGGATCGAAGACTGATAGCGGTGGTGGCCTCTCCTTTCGTCTTCTAAATCACTGTAGAGTGTTCCAGGCGGAAATTTTGGCGATTAATGAAGTCATGTCCTGGTGTAAGAAAAACGTGATACTTGGAAGGGACATCCGCATCTTTTCGGATAGTCAGGCCGTAATCAAGTCCCTGTACTCAGGCTGACGAAATTCTAAAAACGTGCTTGACTCCCGATCATCTCTTAGGAAGATGGTAGAGCAGTTCAACTTTCACCTAGGTTGGATGCTGGGGCGCAGAGACCTTTCAGGGAATTGTAGGGCCGACGAACTCGCCAAGATTGGAACTACTCTACCGATCCTACCTGAAAAAGGTATCATCGGTATATCAATCGCTACGTGCAAGCTAATACTAAAGCTGGATGCTCATTGAAGAGCAAACCTTAGGTGGACTGTTGGGTTAACATGTCTAGCGACCAAGCAAATCTGGCCAGAGCTGGATCTGAATCGCTCTAAGCGGTGTGATCTTCTTCCAAAATAGGAAACATTTTAGCGCTACCATCATCACTGGGCACTGTCTTATAGACAAGCATGCAAGAAGGCTTGGCGTCTTTACTAGTGATTTCTGCAGAGGTACCCTCCTCCACCTACTACAGACCCAGTTCTCCCCCAGTAATTTAAGCGATCTGAACAATATAGACGCTAACAGATCCACGTGGCCTCACATTGAACCAATAGGCCTAAATGTGTTGATTTTTTCCAACAGCCATTTTTACCTTACGAGAAATGGTGTAGAGAGATTGACAGGGTTTAAGGAAAACATCGACTCGGTAAGAGACTAAATACCAAGAGATCTGCAGTTCCGACAGATAACCCGCAAAGATGTTTCAAGCTAGAGGTGACGAATTGGTGGGAAGCATGTATAATCTGTCGACTGTTGGAGGATGAATGTATACTAGATGCCCAGATGGAGTTAATCCATGTGTTCCATCCATAAGAGGCCAATGTACGAGTACTATAAATGACATCATAGAGATTCGAAAGAAACCACTGCGATCCTAAATCGAAGACCAAGATAATGCTCTAGAAAACCCTGATCCCGACCTACGGTACCGAGCCTTCATCGAGTGGCAAGAAATATTGTGATCCTTTGAAATACTTCATGGCATAGCATACTATGTAGGTAACCTTTGTAAAGAGGGTCATTGGAGTAGAAGGCATAACCACGACCTCAGTGAGCTGTATCAAGATGTGTACGAGTATCGTGTCCAAAAAACTGAAATACCAAGAATGCATTACTTAAAAGATTTTGGAATCGCAAACTCCATTGCAACCCAGATGCCAGGAAAATTGATGCGACAGGTAAGAAAAGGCTGAAAAGGATGCAAATTGATAGCCCCCTGGGAGAAGAAAAGGCGGGACATTTCCCTTCGTAAGCCATTGGGTAGGGTGGATAACGGCGGCAAAAAGTTCCTCCAGATAGGAGGAAAGACACCAACTTAAAGGTCTACTAAATGTTGAGAGCAAGCCGAAATCTGATGCGGCCATGTTTGAAGCTTGAAGTAACATTTTTTATTCAAATTTCCAAGCAGCTTTTTGTCTAGAATTTTTCCAATGCTTTGGGACTTTTCGGTGCCATTCACACGGGGCCGTATCTGCCGTGATGATTTCCTGGTGACTACTAGCTTTCAAATTACCCTTGTTATTATAATTAGTTATTACAGGTTTCTTTGAACTATTTCAGTCCCATCTAGAAGTTTACATCTGCCAACAGCTTCCAATCCAAATATCTAATAATCTGGAAACACTTTGCAATTAGAACGTCACTTGTTGGTCATTGCTTACATTGCCAATGGTCCCACGTCGTCGATGCCACGATATTTACATGTTCCATTAGACAAAGCCCATTCAACTGTGTCTTCTGCACGAAATTAGATACAAAATCATAGGCGTGATCCGCATGTCAAACGAGGACTTAACCCACGCAGAGTACCGACAACAAAGTAACACATGTCCACTTCATCGACAACGGAGAGCATGTAATGTTACCCTTGCGATAATAAGGAGCAACACAGATACGAATATTATCACACAATAACGACTAGCTACTCATTGGCCACCTAGAATTCCATCTATCCGCAGGAGCACCTATCGATAATTACACACATATCCGTACGAGACCTCGTTAGAACTTTGCATGCAAATTAGACAAACCTTCGGTTCCCCATACCATGACCATCCCATGATGGAAACTCTGGGGGATACTCCTTTACTCTATCTGACATGAGACCAACGCATTACTTTGAGTGGTTGGCAGTCAGTAGTCGTCTGCTCCTCTCGTTGTTGGCCATTCAGGGATTTAATACGAATTCGCGTGATAACCACGCTTTCATTATAAATCATAACGAGCACAAAACCTTGTAAGAGACGACGAGCCCACACCCACACCCTCACCGAGAGGAGCTACCATCCCACTCAAATCCACTTGAACCACCTCAAAACTGTGGTAGTTTAGCGCATGGAAATAAGCCCGAGATGGGACTCCGATTAATCAGAGCATTAAATGTGAGGCTCGTTCGTCCGCTAATCAGCGTGCATGTTGCCTACGTATTCATATTTAGTGTACAAACATTTTTATTGTCAGATTGTTGTTGTACTCGTAGCAGGACAAGGAGCCAAAGAACCAAAGCTGTTTACAAAAGTCCTTGGTCGGAGGGCCGAACAAGGATTTATACTTATTGCAATTACAAGGAGCCCTCTTTTTAGTGTAGCACACACTACGACGAGCCTCAGACGATGAATCCGCACACGCAAGTTACGAGCATTCGCAAGAATTCTTTGCCATAAATTTCCGCCAGGACGAAGAAGGGTGATGAAGGAAAATTCCTGTGTTTTCTTTTTATTTTACCAAATGGGAGCAGGATTTCGTGATGTCGCAAGTGAATAGTGCGGGAACAGGGTAGGGCGCAACATGCTGTGAGGTCTGGTGACATTTGTGCCAATTAAGTCGGCTCGGGGTTGTCCTTTTTATTTCATTTTTAGTCTAAAAAAATAGAAATGGCAATAGAGTGGGAGGAATTGAAAATAAGGAGTCCCTCGTCGGGGATGGCGACCATAAACGCAGTCGGCAGGAGGTTAAGTGACGTGTTTTTAAAAGAATTTCCCCGTGAATCGTGCTGATGATGGTCGTAGGGGATGTGGGTGGTCTAAATGGCAAACAGGTGAATAGAACTTGTTGCTATTGTGATGGATGAACTGATTTAACGGTGGGATAAGTCATTACTCACATTGAAAGGAGTAAAAGAATTGATTGCTTTGTTTCAAATGGGAGGGAACTGCGAGTAAAATGGATAAAAATTGTTTTTAAATCGTCTGTAAGTAGCAAAAGGGGTTATGGAGGTCCGAGATCAGTATTATTGTAGATACAAAACACGCTAAATGACCGGTGGTTTGATTGGAAGACTGCATCTTTGCAGCCAATACCACATGCCCTTTGGTTGGTGGATGCCTTTCGTCAGCAATTAAGATCAGGGGCATACTATGATACATTCATAGGGGAACCATAGCGGTGGAATAAACGCAGTTCAGTTCAGTTTATATGCATTTTTATTTATATCCCTTATTTTACTCTTAAATGCTATACAAAAAAACGCTTAAAAATTAGCTTAATTAACTTAAAATAATCTTATTGTAACTTACTGGCCCCATGCGGGCACTCTAAGTTCAACCTAATACTTAAATTATGCCGCACTGCCGTGTGCGACGTCTCTGTCGTAGTTGAGTCACCTGTCCGCAGCTGTTCGAGCAACGTGGAAGATTAGCGGTACCGCCAATCTGTCCTGGATCAAACCTTTGCTATCTAGGTAGAGGAACGCTTCTGGAGGGACAAAACCGTCAAAGCGAACTCTCTCATGATACATATAATTGGGGAAGTAAGCCCCTGAGATCAGGTTGTTTGATGAGGTCATTGCTCGTGCAATGTGCAAGCCCTCTCAAACACCCGAATCTTTTCCAATAAACTTGCTCTCACGTTGAACCACACGGGACATCCAAATACAAGCATAGGCCGGATAAGGGCCATGTAGCAGATCACCTTCACCCTCGCATCGAGTTGGCTGTTGTAAAACAGTCTCCTTGTAAGGGCAAAAGCACCTCTGGCTCTGGCCAGACCAACATCTATATGTTTGTTAAAATACAGATATTGATCTAGCCAGATCCCAAGGTATCTGACTACATTTCGACAAGCAAGTGGCTGTCCATGTTGTCCGACGATAGAGAACTTTCGCCAATTCTTTCTGGTCCTAAACAGAATGGTTTCCGACTTCTGAAAGTTAATTTTCAACTTCCAGTCGTCGCAATATTGTTTAATTTTGTCGAAGTCACTTTGCAAAAGTGTATTAATGACCTCAATCTTTGGACCTGATTTGTACGCGATTAAGTCGTCTGCGTACGCTATGGCATGGTGAAGTGAACCTATCAGATCACTTGTGTAAATGTTGAATAGGATCGGCGAATTTACCGCACCCTGTTGCAGACCGTTTTTAATGTTAAATGATCCAGCAGAAGTCACATCGCCATTCTTCACGATGAACTGCCTACTGGAGAGCATATCAAAAAGAATATACAGCAGTGGTTTACTAATGCCCAACCTGTCCAGCTTGAAAAAGAGTCCTTCTAACCATACGGTGTCGAAGGCCTTCTCCAAGTCAATCAGGCAGGCACCAGTGCACTGTTTTTTGCCTTTGTTCCATTGGATATCAGAAACCAGTTTAGACGCAGCATGAATGATATCATGCCCCGCCTTGAAACCGAATTGATTATCCGGAACGATATGTTTGTCCTCAACCCACTTAGTCAGGACTCTATTGATCACCTTCTCGAAAACCTTACTGATGTTTGGAAGAAGACTGATCGAGCGGAGATTCGCCGGATTGGAAGTATCTTTATTCTTTTTGGGAATGGGATGTACCACCGCTGTTTTCCAATGCGCTGGATAATGTGCATTATTCATTGCATTATTAAACAGGGTGGTATAAATGTTCACCGCTTCTAGTGGGAGATGTCGAAGCACAATGATCGGTATTTCATCGGTTCCCACTGATTTCTTACTTCTAAGTGATTCGAAGATCGTTTGGAGCTCTTCCTTCGAAATGAACGGTGGTAATACCCTTTCGTTGGTGATGACATTATTTGCCATATTCTCGTCACTGAACTGGGTGAAACCCGAGCTCTCGAATCGCCAATTCGCAATTTCATTTCGAAGGCAGGAGTTGTGCACAAGGACTCGACTCTCCAGGTGGTGGTTCGGGCCAATGATATAATTCGCCTTGTACACTTCCTGGAAAGTCGCTCCTATAGCCTCTACCTTCTCCTGCAGATCCTCGATCACAAAGAAGTTGTCATCATCAACTGCCTCATTTGGATCTATACCTGCTGCTACAAGTATTTGTTCGTTGTTCGTCGTTAGGGCGATTCTAAGACATGGAAGGTCGTTCTGATTATTTCTCCGAAATATTTTATTTATTTGCAGGAACATATTCGGGTTGCTGGTGTTTACAGCCCGAATTTTGTTGTTCCAATACAAACTTACAGAATTTCTGTAATTTTCCTTTATTAATGTTTGGAGGTTTTTAATCGACGACTTCAATGTCATGATCTCCGGGTTATGTCTGTCAGTGAACTGTCTGTACAAGGTTTTTAGTCTTGACAGCAGTCTGCTTTTTTGTCGGTGCAGTGCGTCAATGGTTGCGTTGCGGAATAAGTCTTCGTTGTCAGTGTGTTGGTACCGTGGTATCGTTTTGTCCATTGTTCGTTTGATTGTCTCGTCCATTAGTCTAAGATACCTGTCAATCTCCTCGTTTGACAGATTTCTGTTGGACGGTGGGTAGAGCGAATTCAAGGAGAGTGCTCTCGTCAGTATTCTTGAGAAGTGTGTCCAACGCACCCTACTATAATTGTAGGAATGCCTTTGAACAAACTCATCCAATTCCGCAATTTCGTTGGGAACAGTTATTTCGGTGCTGAGACCGCAATGGTCACTGTCATACACGAAAGTGCATAGACAGTTTGTAGTTTGTTGGTTAGTGCACGTCAGTTGTATTCGTGAGTCGAACAGCAGGAGATCCAAATAGGACCCGTGTCTGGGAAACGACGGACTATCCGTCGCTTTGAGGCCGAGTCGATACATCACACTGTGCTGACCCCACCAATTGAATAGTAGGTTCCCTCTAGTATTTGGTATATTGTTTCCCCAATCACTGTGTTTGGCGTTGAAATCTCCGCCGATAATAAAATAGTTGTCTTCCAATTCCAGCCTCAGGAATCGAAAAAGTGTCTCGAGCTCTGAGATGAATAAGGTGGATTGAGTAGCCTTAGGTGCATAGACAGACACCATGTTGGAATAAACGCAGCTCCAGTTTCGGATGTTTAAGGAGGTTTACACTATAAATTGAGACCAAAAGACCAGATTGAAGATTTTTGCCTATTGACCTTCTTAGAGAGCTTAGATTAGTGCAATTCCTACAACCTTCGTATCCTGAACGGCAGAAGCTTAGGTGACCCCGCAGGAGAATTTACAATTCTGCGATCTTCTGCTCTTTCAGTCATAGATTATTGACTGGCAGCTGAAAGTTGGTTGAACTTCGTATCTGACTTCGAGGTTGACGCAAAAACGTTGTCAGAGCACATGCCACTGATCACATTGGTAAGTAATGGAACTTAAACTTGAACTTTCTGAAAGAATACCATCGTAATCTAAACAAATAGCTGATCACGTTGAACAGTTCCTCGTGTTTTGAGGATGCTTGGAGAAGAAAACAACAGATCAATTGAGTAGCTGGTTAGAATTAACTTGCATCTATTACAGAGCATACATATGCATACATGAAAGCAATTGCCATTCAAGGTAAATGCAAGAGATGCTTGAAAGCCGGATGATTACTACTTCATCAGCGCCGACTTCGGTATCAGTATCAGCCGAAAGGGACTGCCCGCAGGGAGGCATATTATCACCCTTCATAGATGATCTGCTTAACAAATTAAGCAACTAAGGCTACCACACAATTGGTTATGCCGCTGACTTTGTCATCATCATTAGGGGCAGAGAGGTTAACAAAGTCCCTGCACGTATGCAAAACGCCCTTAAGACAGTCTTATGCTGGTGCACCAGAGAGAATCTCTCCTAATACCCAAATAAGGATGCCATAGTTCCTTTCACGAAAAGAAGAAACATAAACTTAACTGGAACTCTCACTTAAACAACAAAATAACTACCGTCGCACGTATGGCAGCACATGGGGGATCTCTCCAAATATAAATGACTGTATTTATACAATGATGGTCAGGTCCATCATGATATCACAAAGTTCCCGGAATGCATTCAGAAAATTTGAAATACAAGTTTACTCATCTAAGTCTATATTGTCCCTTTCAGAGCAATCCCCATCGACTGCAACACACTTATACCAGCGCTTGATTCAATCCTCGAAACATTTTTTATATTCGGTTTTCGGTATGTCCATCAGTGCTTCCAGCGAATTTTCCATTTCTTCCTCACGGCTGCTGAAACGCGTTCCCCGTAGTCGTTTTCTAACTCGATTGAACAGAAAGAAGTCACAGGGAGCCAAATCAGGTGAATTCGGTGCCTGTTGGATGGTATTTGTTGCGTTTTTCGTCAAAAAATTACGAATAATGATGGCACTGTGCGACGGTGCGTTATCATGGTGCAAAATTCACGAGTTTTCTGCTCACAATTCTGGTCTCTTTCGGCGAATTGCCGAATAATACTTTTTGTTTACTGTCTGTCCTTCTGGCAAAAATTCATGATGCACTACACCGTTGTAATCCATGAACACCGTGAGCATTGCCTCCTTATTGACTGAAAACGACGTGGTTTTTTTGGTCTCGGCTCATTTGGTGAACGCCATTCACTTGCCTGATGTTTGGATTGCGTGTCGTACTCATAAACCCACGTCGCGTCTCCAGTAATGATCCTTTTGATGAATGTGGGATCGGATTCAGCCTCGCAAATCATCTCTTTTGCGACGTCAACAATGTCTCTTTTTTGAATGAAATTGAGGTCTTTTGGCACGAACTTTGCTGCTACACGACGGAAACCCAAATCATTAACCAAAATGTCTTGGAAGGATCCATAGGCAATGTTCAAGTCCTCCGCTATCTCTCTAATGGCCAACATTTCTTTTACGAGTACTTCATCAATGTTTTCGTCGGTTTTCGATGTCGATGGTCTGCCACTGCGTTCACCATCTTCGATTGACTCACGACCACTTTTGAACCGCTCGTGCCACTGGTAAATGACCGTTTTCTTTAGAGAATCGTTGCCGAAACACTTTTCCAACATTTCCAACGTTCGCCCACCATTAAATCCGTTTTTCTACGCAAAATTTAATACTCGTACAAGTTCGTTGTTGCAAATTTAAATCCATTTCTAAAATTGTAAAAAAATCGCCAACACACACAGATATAGATGTACTCTTGGCTACGTAACTTTTGCAAATGTCAAGCTATGACGCTTTAGAGGGAATGCCAACAATATTGTAGATTTACCAACTTAACAAAAACAAACAGAACTCAAATCGGAACAATGGGAGCGCCACACGGTGGTGTGGTGCGGGAACTTTTTGATCAAGGCGGTATGTGATCATTCCAACGTCAGTTGTCATTGGCATACATACCGAGATTGGAAAGTTTTTCGGTTTCGACGATGCAAGTGCCATCCATGAATAATGGCTCGGAGTTAAAATTTCCCTTTCGACAGTAGACAGCATAGAGTTTTGGAAGCATTAAATTACACTCTATTACTAGTTCCCCATTTGGTTATACTGTTAATATCGGAATTTAATTAGCTTAACATACGCTGCCATTCCCGTTCTATAGCCGAAGAGTAGGGACGTGAGTCCGGGAACAAATATGAAAAGCAGAGAGTACTGTCGTCAGCAAAGGAATATATTGGATTAGAGGTAGCAGACAAGAGATTGTTGATGAAAATTAAAAATAGTGTCGGAGACAGAACGGAGCCCTGGGGCACACCAGCATTTATTTCGTGAACATCGGACTTGAAACCGCCAAAGACATCTTAAATTGAACTTTCCGAAAGCTAATTTCTAATCCATTGAAGAAGAGAGCCATCGATCCCAAATGCACGCATTCTCTGATTCTGATGCCAAACTCTGTTAAGTGCTTTAGAAAAGTCAAGTGCAACTAACTTGCTTTCGCCAGATTGATGTATGCTTTGGTTCCACTTTTCGATAAGACATGCCATCAAATCACCAGTCTGTACTGCCGGTCATTGAGAAGTTTTCGTGTTCCGAGATATTCGTCCCATTGAAGATTCGACGCACTCAAGTGTAGGCGGAGACAAAGCACAATCTGGGAGTGTTGAGCTGGCCGCAAAGTGAGCAGCAAGTAGATTGGCCTTGTCCAAAGAGCTGTCAGTTGGAATGTCATTGTAAATGAGCGTTGGGATGGAGGATGAGGCAGAATTTCTAATGTTTTTGACAAATGACACAAATGAGCAAAAGCTTACTACCTTTGGGACATTGTAGTATTTTTTGCCTCAGCTTTTGGTCGTATTGAAATTTTACACGCTTGAGAAAGACGTTGCAGTCATTCCTGGCCTGTTTAAACTTTTTCCGGTTTTCCTCTGTCGCCTTGGTCTTGAAGGACCGAAAAAACGCTGGTCTAACCCTGACAGCCTCTTTACAGCTTGAGTCGCACCATGCCTTTTCTTTTGGTCTGATACTCTTCATCCGATGACGGATAAAGGATCTCATTCCAAAGAGAATGATGTCTGTGATCATATCAGCAGCGGCACCCACGTCGTTATCGAGGAAACATAACGATCAGTTAAAATTCCTAAAGAAGCTGTTAAGACTGCTCCAGTTGGCTTTCTCGTATTGCCATACGGTTCTTTTAGGGATCTTTTCTCGAACTGTGTGGTGGGTGTACGAGAATTTAGCTGATATGACACAATGGTCCGACGGGCCTAGAGGGGAGAGCACATCAACGGAGTACTTATCAGGGCGAGAAGTTAATAACAAGTCCAGAGCGTTGGCGGTATGACTATCAACGTCTGGTATTCGAGTGGGCTCATTTACAAGCTGGGTTAAGTTATTTTCCGCAGCGAAGATCTCAACACACCGTCCTTCGGGTGTTGTCTGTCCAGAATGTCGAGGGCCCCCGCCCAATTATCAAGGCTTCGCCCATCAATGACGTTGTCTAATAAAAAGCGGGGGCAGAGCATATTGCCGGTCTTATCGTAAACAACTTCAGATGACGCCTCTGAAGGTTGCTACGAGTTGACCAGTTACAAGTTGTCGGTCATAGGTCTTGTTGGCGGCAGGACCACCGGTAGTCCCTACCAGGACTTAAATCACGGTACTATGGGAATCAGGAGCTCAACGGATTTCGATCCGGGCCTGACTTGTTGAGGTAGGCCCCCTTGAGGGAGCGTCATGGTGGCTGTGGTTTAAACTCAAATCGCGGGTAGGGTCTTCCTGTTGGTTTGAACCATTGGAGAGTAGCAAATAAGTACTGGGTGCTGTGACGCTAAGAGCAGTAAGAGGTTTTAGATCGGCCTCGACCCATACCAAGGGTGAAACTTGTGCCTTCAACACAAGTTCTGCTTTGGTATTATACTATTAATGTAGGTAAGTGATGGCAAGGCGTATCCTTGCTCCCATGGATGTATGGGCATCCCGTAAACATAAGTCTACATGACAGGTGGTTTACGTTAAAAACCAGAGACTAATGTCCAGAATGTCGAAGCCGCTCAGAATTGTGTATATTGAAATCGCCCGTAATAACAATTTCAGTATGAAGATACAGGGATACAATTCTTTGGATAGAGTCAGACAGCGCATCAAACTCGTTAAAGTTCGAGTTGCTTTCCAGTTTGGGGCTTCTGTAAATAAAGCAATAGTGGAAAATTTGCTTACGGAGGTGGAATTTTAGCCACAAGAAGTTGAATTCCGGATTGGAACAGGGACTACGTTGTGGTGGAGTTTAGTAAGTTACATCACTTCGCACGCAAATGGCGAAACCGCAGTGAGAGAAGAATAATGGCACTAGTTCGTAGCCAGGTAGCTTCAGATCAGAGTGATCTAACAGGTGTGGGCGGGGATCTACCTGTGTTTCACTAAGTGCCAAAACAGCTGGCCTGAATTTACGGACGTGGACGTACGCAGAGAAGTGATTACTTTTTAGCCCGCGTATGTTCCCAATGTCCACCCTAAATTCCCGAGTCAGTATAAGAAAATAATAACAAACACAAAAAACCCAAACACCGACGATGCTAAGAAAGGCTGCGTTTCACTTCGCAGTTGGTTTACCGAATCCAATAGTTGTAGCTGTTATGCCCTCTTGTTAGAGATGACTATTGAATAAGAACCGAAAGGATGCTTTTTAACAGAAACTGGTGTTCCTCTTGACTCACGTTTACATCTGGTGTTGGGTTTTCGTTGAGTTGCAGCCACGATGATCCTTGCTCTCTGCTAAGTATTGCAGCGACGAGCCTCTAGAGTCTAGAGGCTGAATTCCTCAGGTTGTCTTTCCCAAGCATGTAATTCCAAATGGATGGAGGATGAACTGCTTGGATTTGACTTGCCCAGTTTAAGGCAAAGTCCAACCATGTATCAGCTTGAATCTATCCAGGGATGTATTGAAGACGCTGAAGTCATATCAATAAGTCGAACAAGATATAAGGACACAATCTTAGCGCGGTTACTCGAAATGTTGTGACACCCCAGGCCTTGTTTTAGATGAAAGAATGTTTAGTTGGGATACATCTCAGTGGATGACCCGCATATAACATAAACGAATACGACTGTTCCCAGTGCTGCTTTCAAAACATCCGCAAATCCATCAAAAAATCCTTAATCGTTTCCTACAAAATGGAAACTATCTAAACCAACTTCCAGCGGTGGAGAGATTGGTCGATCTCATTTGAGTTTCGATTGCTACAAATTCGGACTGAACATTTTTGCTTTTATAGCCAACCAGGATCCATGTTTTATAGATCTGGGAGCGATCTGAAAGCATGTTATATTGAAACTCTGACTGCCGGACGACGTATTTTCATTCTTTCTTCTGGGAGTGAGTTGAAGCAAAAAATCTCTTCACAATGCTTCTCCTTCAGCTCCAGAGTAAGTTGTCGTAATCTTTTACAACCAAACGTTTTCACCAACTCATTTATACCCTGAACTACACGTAACTTAAAGGACATAACCTTGGATAGTACTCTTTCTAATTTGGACAGGGATGTTATCCAACTCAAAAATATCTGATGTGCAATCCTCTTTCCTGGCAGTTGACGAAAAGATGTGCGATCGAGAAAGTTCAGGAATCTGGAGAAGATATTTTGAAATGAAATTAGCTTCCAATGGCAGGAGTATACTTAACGAGGAGCAGCTCAAAACGTGGTACAAGACTCCTTGGTTTACTAAGTGGATAGATAGAAATGTACGTGTCCTCCTTTGCAACTTGAATAAATCAGGGCGACATTCGCTACGTGCTATATGGTCTGACAAATGA
Organism: Volucella zonaria; assembly: GCA_963966105.1. Lineage (NCBI taxonomy): Eukaryota > Metazoa > Arthropoda > Insecta > Diptera > Syrphidae > Volucella > Volucella zonaria. Next base: position 190,568,056 of record OZ014531.1, read on the forward strand.
GAAAGACGACACTACAAAGTGAATACTCAGAATTCTAAGACGGATCCTAGAGAGAACTTATGAGCAGTGTTCCCATTATAATGTGCAAATTGTATTCGGCGACTTAAGCACCAGAATACGAAAGAAGGGCACACTTTGAAATGAAATGGATGGAACATTGTGGCGTCAAGCTGAGTTTGCCTCATCTTAGGATTTACAAAATCGTCTTCTAATCAAAGCACGACAATTCAGATCGATTATACTGCGATGGATGGAAGACACACACCCAACGACATGTAGACGCTGCATTTCGAAGTGCCAGCAGCGGACGGATCACTTCATAATGGAAATCAAAGACAAATGTGGATGTCACAGGTGGTGCAGCGACAGACAAACAAACCCTGTGAGAGGGTTTGACGTCGGCTAGCACCAAGTGCGACAATGCTGTAAGGAGGCCATCAGAAATGCCAGCTCTGATATTCTGGGTTTCACAAAAGGTGATCGCAACCTAAATTCGTGGTTCGATTATTGGTTCGATTATTAATGCCATCGGCCACTCAAAACCGAGCAGGAATTTCGTGCAACACTGCAACCGGAACAAGGACTGAGTTGAGTATTGCTTTTGACATGTACCAGGAGAGGAGACAAAACGAACACAAACTTCTTTACAACAAAGAAACTCGAATCGAAGCCTTCAAAGACAAACGCGGGTACATTGTAGTAAAGACGCAAGCGGTAGTGAATATTTAGAATAAGCACTTCCGCAGATGTCAAAACCAACGACGAAGATACCCCTGTCAGGCATTAAATATCATTCCACTCGGACGAAGACTGTGAGAGGATAGAAATGTCCAAACCTAAATGCAACAGACCCTCAGGAGCTGATGGCTTTTCGAAGTTAGAAAAGAAGCATGCACCAGTTCATATGTGAAATTTGGTCAAAGGAAAGCATGCCTAATGAATGGAATCTTACCGTCGCCTGTCCGATCCTAAAGAAGGAAGAAAGGTGCATAAGAATACTAAACATCGTATACAAGATCCTCCCTGCCATATTACTCGTATGCACATGATTGATCCAAAATGCGGTTTCAGGCCCGGTTAGTCCGTCATGTCTTTGTATGATCTTCGATTCCGTCTAGGAGGAGAAGGCACAACGAAGAACAATACTGGCTGTACAGCCACATAGGTGTGGCCAGAATTCTTAGCCTACATTTCATGAAGGCTAGGGCTAGGGCATGTACTTCAGTCCAAAAGATCTTTGAAAATCCACTCCAGTGTGACAACGCAGTACAGATAGGGAAGGCTTTTCCTAAGGAGGCGCTCAATCAGATTGCAGATAGCTTTCCTTCATCTAACTGAAACCTATAATCTTACGGTTATCTGGAACGTTCATACGTTAAATTCTTCGGTTCGCTCTTCATTGGCAACATCGGCACTGTTACTATCAGCCCAAAGCCACTTTCTCAGATCCACCGGCGGAAAATAAGTCCAAGGTAAGTGCTTCAACCTTCTGCTAACCAAAAAAAAAAACATATTCACCGAAATTATCCTCCGATTACAAGGATACCCCTACTATAACGTTACAAGTATCCTCCTCAGCACCAGCCATGCGGAAGAGAAGTCAAGGAAATGAAACACAGTGTCAAAGTGTGGCAGTGGAGGGCATTTTCAATTTACCTCATTGTAATTGAAAAATCCCAACTCCTTTGATACAGGAACCGCCAGGCACTACTGTCGTTGAACCGCGAGTTCATTCAACCAAACGCAAGCCTGTTGATCCGCCAAAAAATAATGATACACCTCTTGACTAATGAAAAAGGAACGCGTCCACGCCCGACCTCTTCTTTCCCCCACTTACCTCGCAGTCAACGAATACATTTACTCGAGGACCGAACTTTTGTGCATGCCGAACATCTTCAAATAGAATCACGTTGTCGTAGGCGTATTGCCTATGTCGACTACGGCGACTACGAAATGTGTCTTGCTCCAGATATTCAGTGGAGCATACGGAATCGCTTCGAACAAATCCGCAGCAACCTCCCTGGTTGGTCTTTGAATTTACTTAACCAAGCCATCACCCCAGACCTCTGTATCCAAAGTACAGTGATTAAAATGTTAAAAATGCAAAACAGCTCAAGAAGGATGAAGGAGAACGCCTGTCGCGCCAAAGTAAAATGCAATCCCTTTTCCTCTTCGTAATAATAATTTTTTCAGCTCCCGGCTACCATGGGTCAGAGGAGGAGGACCCACCTAGGAAGTGCTTAATAAATTCTTCATATTATTGCAGGTCTTGGAGAGTTCTCTGATCGATGGCAATTGGTATCGGTAACCTACTGGCATGCAAGTTGTGGGCGATATGTTGGTACACTCGGTGCACTTTCATGCCAGTTCATGGAAGGACCTCATCCCCACCTACAGTTGGTGGTGCTCATGATTCTTCTTTTCGCTTTTTATTGCGAAAAGAAATGCAACCTTGCATGCCAAAAAGGGGCGCCATCCAAGATATTCGGAGCAAATTGGATTCAATGTTGCTACGAGTGGGTAGTGGTTCCTTGCGTCCGTCCGTTGTCTCATTTATCATCCCGTGAATCATTTAAACACGTCGTGATGGTGTAACTTTTGAAGATTTTTGTTTTCCCAACTTTTCCTCGTTTGGTCTGCAGTTGAAGACTGTAGACTAGAGCCTTTCGGTTCAAGGAGTGTGAGCTGAAATGCACGAGAATGTGATGCAATTGAGGTTTGGAGAGTGATCGGAAATTGAAGGGAAGTACGAGTACATACTCAAGTGGTAGGGCACCTGTGGTAGCTCGGAAGAGTCGAAGGAGTAGTTAAAAAGGAACAGGAGGAAAGGAAAGCATTTCTATTTAATGGAGAGAATGTTCAAGGTATTCCAGGATGACTTGAACGAGCACCTGAAGGTGGTGGTAGAAGTAATTAATAAATTGCGTTCTAAAGGTTTTTGTGTAGGTGAACGTAATTCGTCGGGTAAACACGTTCCTGTGTGCCATGCAGTTTCAGTATTACGTGATTGACTCAAGAAGTGATGGCTGGTGGTTTATGATATTGTTTCCGAAGACCTATCATCTATAAGGGATGTCTGAGGATCTTAAATTCTTTAGATAGAGCTTGGCATTTGCGAAAGTGTTGCTTTAATAAATTGGTCTTGCCTTGGGAGTTATGAACAAGAAGAGCTCATGCTTAACGAAAAGAAAAAGGCAAAATCCGAACGGTATTTCAGTGGCCAGTTGAAAATGGGATCTTGAGGTGACCTTCTTAAATCTATTTAAAGTAGAAGGCGTTGACAGTGACGTTTTGTCCTTCGAATGGAACATAATCTATGCCTTACAAGCCTTGGATACTTAGCATCTACCGCACTTAATTTCTTTGACGGCGCTACAGTCCGGAATGGACCCTCTGGCAACGGCATCCAATACCACACTTCAAGATGGTTCCGGTTCTCATCTTTCCTTGTACGTGGCAACTAAAGTGAGGTCCAACCATCTCAGGGGCATAATTTTCTCAAACAAAATGCTGAAGAAGTCATATGACAGTGGATTGCCATCTAAACTTTTTTTTGGCACCAAAGGTCTCGGTGAGATTGCCTTTGATCTTTACGGGATACCGGGTGTTTTTTATCGTCATTATGCCCCATCTGAACCTGGTAGTAATGCCAAATCTAAGCATGGCTCTGTAGTGCTTTTTTCTACAGATGCTGTCATATGCGGCATTAAAACCGAGAAAGACCTCGACATCTGGACTTCCAGAATCTGCCGTTGTGGAAATATTTGGCCGTTGACAAATGGTTTCAGACAAGATCGTGCTTCCAAGGTTTCCGGTTTCTTAAGGATCGGGCGAACGGTGTTGAAGGTCTACTCGTCGGACATACTTTTCTTCGGTTAGACTGCGGAAACCAGTTGGTGTATGCTCTCTACCAAGGAATTTGGGATTTTATCGCCAAAATCTTGCTAGGTTTTAAGAAATCTTGGGTAGCACCTCTCCATTTCCTGCATCCTTCTCATGATCTTTCTGTTTTTCTTCAGAGAAGCCGATGTTCCTTCTTCTTTTCTGTTCGTGTAGCAGAGGAGTTCGCACTCGTTTTTTTATGAAGCGCCACTTCATAGACACATCACTTGCGCCATAACAGGCTGCTTATTGCTATCGATGGCACAATGCAAGTTGTAAAGGTATTGACGAGAGGTCGAAAGATATGTGATTGGCAAAGGGTTGGTTCGATTTTAGCCATTAAACGTCAAGTCTCCCAATAGTATCTCTTCGTTGTTGTGCTATCCAAGCTATCCATAGGTGTGCATTGGCTTCATTTAATACGAGCCTGAATTATCTGCTTGCAATGTTCGGACATCTATACTACTGGAGGTGACTTGATCCAAACGTGATTAATTTGGTCGGCTATTTTATAATGAGCTGATCGTCGTGGGATATGCGCGGCGACTAATTGGGAAAGTAATGACTGTACCTGGATTCGGACAGCGGCACAACAATCATGTTCCTAGCGTAGAGCTTGTCTAACCTCACAGTGGTTGTGCACGGTAATAGCATGAGCAAATTCTTACGCATGCAGACCAAGATTGCAAGTGCGTGTTCGCATAATACTGACCTTACTGCACTATTCGTACTTACCTGCTTACTTAGGCGGCGCTATAGTCCGGGGTGGACCTGGGCCTCCAGTTAGCCACTCCAAGTTGGTTGAGGTCCCCTTCCATTTGCGCGCGCCACCTACTGCGTTTGTTCCTCCGGATTAGAGTCGAAGATTCTACGGTTTGGAGCGTTTGTGTTCATTCGCTCTACATGGCCCAGCCATCTCAAACCCCCAATGCGCAGTCTTTTGACCAGGTCGATGTCGCTGTACAGCTCGTAGAGTTTTTCATTTAATCGTTTCCTTCAGAACCCGTCAACGCATACGGGACCAAATGTCTTATGAAGAATTTTTCTATCAAAACGACCTAGGATATCTTAATCTGCTTTAGAAAGAATCCATGCATCGGAACCATTGAGCAGAATTGGGATTACAAGAGTCTCCATCTTCATCTTGCATAAACGGACGAGATTTGCAGGGATACCAAAACCAGACATGGCCCTGTATAGTTCAGCTCGTCTCTGTAAATGCTGTCATATGCGGCTTTAAGTCCGATGAAAAGCTGGTGAGTATCGATCTGAAGTTCTTGGGTTTTCTCCAGGATCTGCCGTATTGTGAATATTTGGCCGATTGTGGACTTACCGGGCCTAAAACCGCACTGATAGGGTCCAATCAGATGGTTGACAAATGATTTCGGGCGCTCGCACAATACGGCAGACAAGATCTTATTTGCGATGCTTAAGAGACTGATACCTCTATAGTTGACGCAGTTTAGAGGATCTCCTTTCTTGTTAGCCGGGCAAAAGATGCTGAGGTTCCATTCCTCAGGCATACATTCATCCGATCAAATCTTGGAAATAAGTTGGTGCATGGTCTCTAGCAAGTCATCTCCTGCTACCTTAAACAGTTCGGCGGGTGGACCGTCTGGCCCGGCAGCCTTGTTCGACTTCAATTTAGAAATTGCTATCCTCATTTCATTTTGGCCTGGTGGATGGAATTCTCGACTTGCATCGGCAATATTGAATGGTTCGTCCTGTCTGACAGCAGAATTCGTGTCATCTTCGCCGTTTAGCAGTCTGCAGAAATGGTTTTTCCATATCCTCAGCACCGACTGTGACTCTACTACTAGGTTTCATTGTTCATCTCTACAGGTTTCCGTTCGGGTCTTATTACCCTGACATGTTCTTTCCTCTTATTTTGCTCGCAGAACTTACGAGCCGCTCTTGTCCTTTTCGTTTTCTGCAGCGCTGCTTTGTAGGCATATTGTTCTGCTGCATGTGCTTACCGGCATCAAACCAGGGGTTTCGTGGTGGTGGGCGGGTACAACCCAGCACGTCAGCTGCGGCATTTCTGATTGCTTCTCGACATCTAAGCCACTGGTCTTCAGCACTTTATACTTGCTGCAAAGGACTTCGCTAGAGGTTGAGGTATACGCGATCGGGCGGCTTGTTGCCATTCCATCCGTTCTACGTTAAACCCCCCATAGTATTTCCTCGTTGTTACGACGTCTGAGATATCCGTAGCCGTACCTTGCCTGCAACTGTTTTCTGAGTCTATATTGGCCGCTCGGAATGTTCGGACATCTAAAATACTTGAGGTGTTCCTTAATTCGATCGCAACATGATTAATCTGGTCGACAGTTGGCTGATCTGGTGTCTGTCATGTTTCCTTGTGAATATTGAGGTGAGGAAACCGTAACGCTAGGTCCCGTAGCGAAATCGATTAGCCTAAGTCCGTTTCCAGACGTGGTGTCATGTAGGCTATATCTTCCGATTATGCTACCAAAGATGTCTTCCTTTACAATTTTGGCATTAAGGTCGCCTAGGACGATTTTAACCTCATACATCGGACACTGCTCGTAGGTTTTGTAGTGGAGCACGTAGAAACTTTCTTTGGTAGCATCGCCCTTTTCCTCTGTTGGGGCGTAAACGCGTTTAAGGCTGATGTTATCGAATTTACCTTTGCTGCGGATTGTTAAAAGGCGTTCGCTCACCTGTCGATAGCTCAAGACTTCCTGCCTAAGTCTGCCGCTTACAACAAATCCGCATCCAAATAGACGCTGCTTACGTTCCCTATAGCAATCACCGTAGTAAGCATTACAGTTTTTTATTTTTCTTTTGCGCGGCCCATCCCACCGCACTCTCTGGATAGCGGTGATATCTGCTTTATAGCAGTCTAGCGCCACTCTTACTACACGTAAATGACGGACTCACTGTTGACGACCCCGAAAAACGATTATAGGACAACGATCGTCGGATCTGCATGTGGAATATTCGAATCCTTAATAGACCGCATGCAGCCGAACAACTAGCGGAAATCCTCCACTGTAACCAGGCAGACATAATCGCCATCCAAGGAGTGCGGTGGGATACACTGAATGAAAGGAGTATGAAAAATGATATCTACAGGAGGCTGCTACAAACAACCGGCGGGACAAGCTCTACAGTTGCGACGTTTATTCGGATCTATTGCCGCTAGAGAGAGACTTAAGGAACATGTTTTGAGGTCCCGCCATATAAGCAAATGCCCGACAACGATTTGCATAACGGCCGAATTTGTCAAGATAAGCCTCAGAAATGCGGGCGCCTCAGGGAAGGACGACTTTACCAAAGATTGCTTCTACGAGCTCCTCGACAAAACCTACGAGCAATGCCCTAAGTATGACGTGAGAATCGTCTTTGGCAATTTTGATGCCAAGATAGTCAAGGAGCGCATCTTTAGTTATACGGTCGGAAAGTACAGCATTTATGACACAGGCTTATTGATGTTGCGGAATGGCATAAGATTTCCACACCTTGATATTCATAAAGGAACATCGCTGACACCTGATCAACAAATCGTCAACCAAACGGAACACATTACCATCGACGCAAGGCGTTATTTCAGCTCGAACGTTATGAGCAGCATCGCATTATCTTGTTTTAGCCAAAATACAGATGCGGATAATCGTAACAGCCTAAAGTCAGCAAACTATAGTGAGGAAACTAAGAGACTGCCAGGATGTTTTCCGATCGAGTCTCCAATGTTACTTAGAAGACCATAACTACAAAGATCAGGCAGAGAGGCCTACATTCATAAGCTGGGTATCAATCTTTGGCAGACAGCCAAATCCAGAAAAAAAGCAGATGTACAGAGCGGCACTGCAGAAAAGAACGAGAAGGGCTTCCCAACTCTACGAGCAGAAAAGAACAAGAAAAAGCACGTGAAGCGCTCGATTTAGGCCAAAAAAAACAAAACAAAAAACGAAGATGTCAACGCCGTAAAGTACGGTCAGAAATCTTCAAATATGGAGAAGGAAATCTCATAGTAGAGTCGTTGCTGTGAATCCGGAAAGATCCATGTGAAAAGGGGACATCAATTTTCAAGCCTAAATCCAACAAAGCTGTCGGATCTGATAACTTAATGTCCGAGCATCAACTCGTCTCTTAAATCTGTGCCGACGAAAGTATGGCCAATGAATAAAACCTCACCATTGTTTGTCCGATCCTGAACAAGGGAGATTCCATCAACTGTGCGAACTACAGGGGAATAAATCCTCAATGTCGCATGTAAGATCTTCTTTGCTATATTAAGTGTATGCCTGAGACCCTTCATCAACAGTCTTGACGGCCCCTATTAGTGTGGTCACTTCATTGACTTCAGACTTAATGAGGCACCCTGATCATCCCAGTCCTACTTCATGGCACCGAAACTTGAACACTGAGGAAAGCGGATTAAAAATAATGTCAGGCGCTTCGAGAGAAAAGTTTTTCGGGTAATTCCCGGTCCCGTTTGCACCAACTGAAAATGGAGAGGACGTTTAATAGCGAAAAGCTCGGATAACCTGTCACAGATGGCTAGATCAACGTGCACAAATGGACATTAGGCCCCAACCCAGAACGTCAACGTGGTAAAGGACGACCTCGTCCTATTAAGCACACACAAGTGGAAGGAGACCTCAATCAACTTTGTGCGCAACTGGTGGTAGCTGGCATAAAACTATGATAGCTTGAGAGGCATATTTTGTGAGGGCCTGGGGCGCCTAGTAATTTAATTTAATTTTGGTGGGGGCGAAAGCCCCCATTTATTCGGCTTAATACAAGCTATAACTTAAAATTAAACTTAAACTAAAACTTATAACCGAGTGGAGAGCCTGTAAATTATGTATGATGCCCAATAGCCCTAATACCCGGGGTCATCGTATCTGCAGACTATATCTTATCCAAAAAATTTCTAGAGGTTTCCAGAATGCTTGATCAGATCGGAGCCTATCTAGCCGCCTAGTTGTCGACGTAGATAGCAACTCAATTCGTAGCGATATCATTTTAAACTAAAAACGTTGCGGCCTACACGGTATTAGTTACTTGCGCTTAAAATACGTTGGATCCATTCTAAATTCTGAAGAGCAAAACTCATAAGGTTTCGCAGTGGACTCCAACTCCCATGTTAATGTCAGAAAGCTAGTTCCTCCAGTTTGGGGTCTTGTCTATTCTGCCATTCATTCCTGACGGGAATTATGATAGAAAATCTTCTGACTCTTCCAGTCTTGGAGTCATCAGCTTTTGAAAAGTTTGTAGCAGTCTCTCAACGAGGGAGTGACGCGGTCTTAGATTACGGATGACTACACGTATTTCCTACTACAGGCAGCCGTTTTGATTGCCGGTGGTGATTACTGCACCAAGGATCCATAGTCTTGATGAATGTCCGAATAGATGTCGCTGATGTCTACCTCCACTTCAGTTAAGAAACTAAAATCACATCTCGAAATCGTGCTGATCTACGAGTAGATACTCTAAACACAGTTCCTTTAATCTGTGGGGATGTGAAGATGGGGAATGATACGTCTTCATCCGACCGACTCCTGGCCATGTGCAACGGATTCAATTTCTCATAGGTCGTTATGTTGAAGACAGTTTCATTTAATATTATCGAGATCTCCTCCATAGCAAGAGGTCAGATGAACCTTGAAAGAATCGCGCCATGTGAAGTTCCGCTGCGCACATCCTTGAAATGATTTTACAGCGGGACACAGTTGTATTGAACTAAGAACTGACTTCCTGTTTCCACTCATTTGATCTGTGGCGGCTAACTCTTTGCCTATGCAGATGATATGGCTAATAGTTGCTCGCGTAATCAACGATTTCTAGTGCACAAGAAACGACCTTTCAATCCTCCGTGAGAAGACCGAAGCTTAACTAGTTTGGCTGATCTGATGCCACCATCACTTTTTCCAACACCAAAGCCTCTTACTCTCATCCTGGATTGCAACTTTTTTGAAGTGAATGCCCTGTCAATTTTCTGATATTGTCAGGAAGCTTCGGCAAGTCAGAGGGGAGAATATTTTAGATCTACGGTGCGGTCTATTTAACGCCTTCCGAAAGACGAAAGCTGGCAATATAGAGAATGAACAAGAAAATATGAGAAGACACCCTCGTAAGGAAGAAGAAGCTTGTGAGCCACGCTGTATATCATTTAACAATGGTTAAAGGATCACCCGAATGAAATGAATGCCACGCAGAGACCTGCAAAAACGAGAAAGTGAAGTCTTAAGTAGAGTCTCGTGCTTCGGTGACGAAGATCTGGAAAGAAAATTCCAGTAATCTCTTGAACGACGGTAACAATTCATCATTCAATGTGAACAATGACAGCCGTGTTTAGCACTATCTAGCCAACATGTAGTAAAAATTCCAGCATAATATACTAGGTGGCGCAAAAGTCATCACCCTATCGGAAGATGCTATAATTTTTGCAAATGGCGGCAAATGTCAATGCTATTGTGACATTTGTAAAGTAAACAGATACAAAATACACACTAACAAGCCATGAATCGCTATACTCCTAAAGAACGCGGAATTGTTACGATTTTTTGCGGAATAATTCGTCGGTGGTGTTGGCGCAGCGTGAATTTCCCGGTCGTCCGACACCAACTGGGCAAACACTACAACGTTTAGCAGCTCGCCTAGAAGAGTATGGGGCAACACGAGATGCTGCCAGGTCTGGCTGGCCCCGGAGCAGGCGTTCTGCTGAGAAAATGTCGTAGAAAACTGGGTTATCGACCAGAATATAGATCAGAGTATCGACCAGACGACGTGACACGCAATTGCGCATCAATCGACGGTCTTTAGAGATAATTTTGGTGAAAGACTATAAGACTGCACTTTGTAAGGGCAGACAGAGCAGACACGCCAAGCGCGTGTGACCTAGGCTCACGACATCCCGAGTCCTGACAACTTTTCATCGGAAATCATCATGAACGACGAGGCCAATTTCCATCTCCGTGGATCTGTGAATAAGCAAAATTATCGCTTCTGGGGCACCGAAAATCTGCGTATAATCCACGAAGAGCCATTACACCAGCGCAAAGTTACTGCATGGTGTGCTGTTAACGCTAAAGGCGTCAACGGGCCTTATTTTTTCGAAAACGCCGAGGGCGAGCGCTACAGTACCATGCTCAACGACTCTGTCTTTCCTCAGTTGGATGAGTTGAGTCTGAAGAACATGTGGTTCCAACAGGATGGGCCACATACTGCATGAGCCACAACCGAAATTCTGAGGGCTGCATTTCCCGATCGCCTAATCTCTCGTTTTGGCGATTTGGACTGGCCGGTAAGATCGCCTGATTTAACCGTTCCAGAGTTCTTTTTGTGGGTTTTTTTTTTATCTATGTCAACAAGCCCATATCCGGCGAGGACCTATGGCCGGAAGTTCTGGCAAGAGTGATGGAAAATGCCACAAATCGGGCCCGAATGGTCATCAATTCTGACAACGGCCACTTAGCCGATAAGATTTTCTCGCCTTAATGGAACAAAGACAACAAGTCAACATAATCCAAAAGCAGAACCAAAGTTTTTCCTTTAAAAAAAAAAAAATTACAGCCAAAGAACATCGGGTGACAACTTTTGCGCCCCTTGTATAAGAGGAAAAACAGCTTCTCATCTGACTAATGGTAGAAACTCCAGCATATAACGCAAGAATCACAAGTAAACAGGTGCACAGAACTGCACGAAATACAAGTTCATCTGAACTGCGGAAAATGCTATCGGCCACATTTCTTTCGTTAGCAATTTCCGACAGATGAGACAGTAGAAAGCGCAGGAACTCCAGATCGATAAACACTTTCTATTCATCGACTTCAACCACCATAAGTTGCCTGGATCGAGCTGTTCTAGCCCTGATATCTATGTCAAACTCGACTGGATTTGCATCATACTTTGTTGCTGTCGGAATTGTAATGAAGGCCGGAGCTTCCTCTGCAGTTAAGTGGGTACAGGTACTTAAGGAGAAGATTCGTATTCAGGGATTCAAATGTCTACGGTACCATAGCCCCTCTAAAATTGTCTAACCAAATTTTATGTACAAAATAAGAAGCTGGAGAGGCTTGCCTTTAAACACCTTAGACTTCCAATCTCAAAAATTGGATAGCATAGCTTTCTATACCATTTCTGTAAACGATCACAAGTTCCGTTCTTCGACAGAGTTGAAAGGATGAGTTAATCTTTGTGTCATCTCCATTTTAATAATTCCTCCTTTCCTTCCCATTTTATTCATAAACCTACCCATCCAGAGCTCGAATTTTTAATCACGCAAATGCATTCATCCAAGTGCGGTAGTTATTCAACAAAACTCCATGAAACAGACATTTTATGCAGAAAGTTTCTGATCACCAACGGCGTCCATTACATTTCATAATGACCATCACTATGCCATCCAGGAAACTGCACATCCGCATTTCCCTACCTGCCAAGTTAACCCAAATCCAGAGAATATCCGTTGAATTAAAATATTAAATCTGTCTCAAAATTATGCAACGATTTTGTGCAACTCCTTCGCCGAAACCACCTCAGCTCACCATTGTCCTTGACAAGCGTGGATAGTCACTTTTCTATTCTGTTCTCTTATCCTCCAGGTTTGCTACAGCAAAGAAACCTCAAAGCTACCATCATTAAGGATTCCGGCAAGGTGCCTCATTTCAAAGTCACTACACTCGTCCAACCAACCAACGGCCACAAAACCAAAATGGAAGCGACCAAATTTCCTTCCAATTGCTTAATATTTGACAAATTTTAATGGAATTCATTTGAGGCCGCTTTAGTTGCCTTACCTCGATGCCGGAGCCAGGCTGTGGTTTACTGCAGTCGAAACAATTTAACACACGCATGCAGCGATACATACGAACCCAGGCACAACCAAAAAAGATACAAGTACGAGAGTCTTCCTTGGACCAGTAACTGTTACTTAACTCTGAATGCATTTCATTCCCTGTTGTGTGTAGGCAAAGCCATAGGTGCTTCAGACGGTTGCATGTGAATCTGAAACGGAAAATATGCCAGGACAATCGGTCCAGTGGGGGTTCTTATCCAAAATTGTTGATGTCCTCTGTCTCTGGAAATCTACACAGATGCACCGGAGGATTTCATGTAGACCCAGAAGCACAGACCTTGGGAACATTCGTATTTTGTCATGGATGGCGTGTGTTTTGTAGCAGCTGCAACTATTAGAACGACAATGAAGATGGCGATGATAACAATGATGATTTCATGGGGAAATGACTTTCAACCAGGATGTGCACTGGGCACACCGAACACTGTTCGCCGCGTGGGTGTTTGTGCATTTAAAATTTAACCATTTTCCAAGTGACTGCCTGAATGGACGGGCGGTTACGTAGATTTTGGCGTTTTTCAAGGGACCCGAGGAGAAAGATGGATGGGATGCCTCTAGGTTTCCGCTTCTGATTCTGTTGTCTATGACAAAGGGATGTAGGCCATTTATTACTTGAGATAAGATTTATGCTTCCTGTCGTAATAGTTGGGGTGTTGTGGAATTTTTAAATTTCCCATCCCCCCAACTGATGACAGTCACAGCACAGTCAGTCCACAGTACATAATGAAGCTCATAAAGGATGTGAGCAGTCCAGCGTCACTCCCTTAAAGTGGTCGTTTATATTGTCACAGTTGCTTTTCCGTTCGTCAGAGTCCAAGCCTGTGTCCAAGTCACAGTTAGCCGTAGTCCTCTGCGGCGGATGAAGGAGGAAATTATTGACATTTAACTTGTAACTGCTGTCGTAAAATGTGCTAGATAGTTTTACGAGGGCTTTTTGTTGTCAGTTGTGCCTTTGTCGCGCTGGTTTTGTTACTCTCTTTGCCACGTAACTTCGGTTTAATTAATTTAGTTTTAGTGCGGCTATAATGTGGTCTTTGTTGTGGCGGTTACTATGTTCATTTTCAAGGTTGCGTTGGGAATTTCACTTTAATTTTTGCCTAATTCTGCCCCAAGGGTGGTAGTAGAAGACTTTGTTGGAGGTAGTTTTGTTTTTGCTCTTCTTAATTTGAAAGCATCACGCAGGAGAACTGATGCAAGCATATGGACACAGAGCTTAAGTAATTGCACGAGTAGAAGTCATGTAAAAAACACACCAGACACTCCCTGTTTCTACTGAAAAATTCTTTAAAAAAACTGACGCAATGATGAGAGGACACTAATTTGGTTGAAGAGTTTTGTTGTGAAAATATGGCAACAAGATGAGGATAGGACTGAGGGCAAAAAATGTTAAAAAATTATACAAACTCTCTCTATAGCACCGCGTACCGGTGGTATCAAAACTTCAACCATAGAACTGCGACCGATCCATCGCATTTGTGAACGAAACGGAGGATAGCCTCAGTTCTAGATGGTATAGACCAGCCAGCAGTTATCTATTTTAAGTTACCCCGAATCTCAAGTCATTTGAGGATAATACAGCATCTAGACATGGCGTCAAGATAAAGACGGGAATGAAGGGCAACAATTATCCGTCCAAAGTTAACTACCAGAAGCATAACTCACCTCAGATATGTGGGCTATCACCGAATGCTATAACATCTCCAGAAACGAGACACATTTGGCGACATAGTTGGGCAAAAATTCTTACACAAAACCGCCCCCGAAAACAGAGGCGAAACGTCATAGCTTTCTCTAATGCGTCCTGCCTCATTGCTTTAAAGGTCATAGCCACCTCGGGCGACTGATACACACTTTTCTGGCTAGGACCAGTCAATTTGACGACAGACTTACGGAATCGGCTTGGACGGAGTACAAGTCAATGACACTCCGTACACAATGCCAAATGTGACAATTTTGCTAATTAAAATAGCCATTCACCCAAAAATATTTCTCTTAAGCTCTTGAGTAGTAATATACGGCACAAGGGCATTCGTCAGATGCCGAGCTCTTTAGAACGGCGCGGAATTGATTAATTGAGTTGACTTGACTTACCGAATCGCGTACAGGCTCAATATTTTCTGTTTCATTGGCACGGCAACAACGCTATAAAGTTATCAAGTCGATTCGTAAACATTGTCGAAGCGTGTACCTTTCCATGGTTACGTTGTAGACAGTATGGAACTCAAATTTATATTTGTCAAAAGATGGTGGACGTGAGTTCGCAGAATTGCCATTCTAAAAGTGAGAAAAGGTTTATGAAGCGCTGCTTCGTTGGCGAGTTGTTTTGCTATAGGCGCATCCCCGCAGTCTTCATCAAAACACTGTCAATGTCACACACAATCTCACTGATCTTCAGCACTTAATGCAGATTGTACAGGAGTTGTTGAGTAATGCGCTATCGGCAAAAGTGGCTTGTTGCGATTCCAGGGGTCTGAGCCATGCGCGGCTGCAACTACGTATTGATCCGAATTTACACTGGGCGTATTTGCACGTCTATAACCCTGGATGAGTACTCCGAAATATTCCAATTCACAGTCCGTTTCCAGTTCTGGTGTCGTGTAGACCATCCTTCCCGACTGTACTCCCAAAGATGTCGCGTTTCCCTCTCTTGTTAAATTCATCTGAACACCATAATACTTAAGCCATTCTTCGTAGGCTTTATCGAGGAGTTCGAAGAAACATTCTTTGCATTGTCTATTCCTTCTGTTAAGTAGAACAGACAACCAACGATAAAATAAAATGAACAGTTTATGAATAATGCTCGACGATGTTGTCTTATCAACGGCCAACAGACGAATGCTATGTATGTTGACAGTTCGGCCATCCTAAACTCATCGTGTTCCCCCGATCATATGCTAATCCACCATCACCAGCTTTATCAACGTTCCGGATGGAAGCAACAGTTTCTGGCTTGACCACCTCCAACTGAAAAATTTTCGACCTTGCCAACGAGACCCTCGTCTGGAAGGGCTTTAGCTTGTCCAAACTCATCACCGTGCTGGATCGACGTTGATTTCTCTGCATGCCAGGGATATCCTCCACAACATAGCGATCATTGGCCAGCACTTTAGTTGCCATATACGGTCCCCGATAAAGCGGTTCTAGCTTACGAGATTCACCCGTCGCATCTGCTCCAAGATCGACCGGGAACAGATCGTCCACCTCGTACCGCAACGGCTTGCAGATTCTCAAGTCATAAGTGTTGTTTCTGGCCCACCTGATCCCTTCCAACTCGACCTATTCAGTCCTTCCCAGCTCCAGTAACAAATTATTTCCCATGATGGCTCTCGGCGTATAAAAGAACAATAGATCATGTGGACTAGCTTTCGTAGTAGCATTCCCGGTTGTATTTAGCCCCCATTGGATCGTTCTTAAGTACCTCGTCCAATCCTTTTCCGCCGAACGGGCGCATTTAAACGCCTGGCTGTTTACTCTAGGTGTCCTCACAGCGGTTTTAATATGCAGCACTCCGTGGTTGTCGCAGTACTATTCGAATGGTTTTTGCAGTGAACGCTGAGCCCCGATCGGCTACCATCCGTCTTGGTACGCCAAAATACTCAGCGATGGGTATGTCCATCAACATGGTGAGCACTCCTCTTGTGTTTTAGTGTTCATTGCTCGGAAAACGACGTGTTTCGTAAAATTGTGCACCGGGTCCCCCTTTCCCATGTGATCCAGATGAATGGTGACAAACGGCAGCGGTACTCTGTCTGCAATATGCAACTCGCTTTCCGGCTTTCCACCCTTCTATTCGAGTAAGCGCAGTCCACACATACTTTAATGCATTCTCGCGTGAAGGCGTGGATCTTCGGAAACTCTGGTCAACGTCTTCTGATCCGATAAGTGGCTTACATCATCGTGACGTAGTTTCAGTATCCTCCACCATAATGCATGCGCCAGCACCCACTTTTCAGCATCGTACACTAGCCGGAACAGCCGCATACCTTTGAGTTTGTATTCCCTCGGCAACTGGCTCTTCACCCTCGTGGATTCGGTCGGCTTCAGCTCTTTGGTGATTGTGCGTTGCTTGTTATCCTGGTACTGCATAGTTACCAGCCAGTCATCTTCCGTAATATAGAGGTTAAGAACATGCAAGGATGCTTCTTCCATCACCTTAGGCTCTTCTACTGACCGTCGGCTGAGTGTGTCCACATAACCGACCTTCCTTCCAGGTTGAGAACTCTTATAGCTTGGGCCACCGCCTGCCCATCTGCGGTATGATCTTCAGTTCGTATTTTTTTGCTTTCCATCGCCACACAGTCAGTGACTACTTTGACGTCTTTCGCTAGAAGATAGATCCGAAATTGATCGAGACATAGAACATAACTGGGCGCAGCATTGAGTCTCTTTTTCCTCCTTGGAATAGGATTCCAGCCATAGGGTCAAACAGCACCAGTATTGGCGGATTGCTCCGCACCTCTTTTTGTGTTGGCCACCGTTTTCATCAACTCTGTGAGAGCTACTGTCAACTGCGAATAATTTCAGACAAATTTTCGGAAAAAGCCGGTAAGTCTCAGAAACTGTCCGAACTTATGGATGTTTTTCAGGGTCGGGAAGTCGACAATCACCTTGCGTCGGGTCGGCTTCAAACCATCGTCGTAACCAAGAAATTCGATGTAAGTTTTAAAAAAAATGCATTTACTTGCGCTGAATGTAAGCCCGAATTTCTGAAGCGCCTCCAGGAACCTTCACCGCTTCTCCAAACCTTCCTCCATCGTCCAGCTTGCTATAATGGTGTCGTCTAGATACACCGCCGCATCATCCTTCTTAAATGACGACTTCTGCCAGTTCATGCATGCCTAGAAATGGGCAGGGGCATTTACGAGCCCAAAGGGCATCCTATTGAACTCGTTCGTTGGAAAGCGGTGTACTCGTACTTCTTGCTTTTCTCCTCCTTTCCGATTCGGTGGTACAATGAGGCCAGATTCAGTATGGGGGAAAAAAATGAGGCAGTACCGACATCAATAATAGAGGTGAGTCACTTTTTGATTACACAATAAGTACTAACCTCATTGTTTGCAACATTGGCAATAAGTACTAACCTCATTGTTTGCAACATTGGCAATGTGCCCACTTTTATGGGCTGGATGGTATCGTCTGAACACTCTTTTCCGGATCACAGATACGTCCAATTTAGCCTGAGTGATGTTTCTCCGAGGAAGCCAACATTACGGAATTATCGCAAAACTAATTGCCCAAATTTTGAGGAATACTGTTAGAAACACTATGCTCTGAACTCTCAAGTCCCCCACGTGAAACCAACGAGCTTTCCTTATCACCCTAGTCCTCAATCAGGCTGTGACCGGTTCCTGTCCTCTTATTCAACCTAGAGACAAGGACAAGCCGCATGGGTGGACAGCAACACTGGGACTGTTTAGAAACACTTGCAGAAAACTTTCCAACCTAGCAAAACGGACAAGAGAAGTGACTGACTCGAAATATACAAAAAATAACTGAGGAAGACAAAGCGACAATCCTGGAGGCATTCTGTGACAAGACAAAATCACGGAAACTTCTAAGGCATCGCGGCTAAGAAAAATCCTCTCTACAAATCTTACGATGTTGTTTGAAAAAAACCGATGACTCTTGGACAACCTCAAGTGATGAATCACTCAACCTGCTACTGGACACTTTCCAGGTAGCAACCAATTCGCGGTCGGTACCAACTCAAACAGGCCTACTGCAACCGGGACCAAAATTCATGGTCAATTTTGGGCGCGGCATAGCTTCAAACCATACAAGTCTGCTGGTCCGGAAGATATAATACCTTACCTGTCGAGCTACAGAGGTCCTCAGAGAATACTCGGCCTTCGCTAGAAAATATTAGCTGTGTAGAACTGATCCACATCCCACTGTCATGGAGAGAAGTCAATGTAGTTTGCATTCCCAAAGCCGGAAAATGCTATCATGTTGTCCCAAAAGACATCAGACCTAAAAGTCTATCATCTTTCATTCTGAAAACTCTAGAACGACTGATTGATATCCATATGCGAGCTAAAATTGATCCTAGACTTCTGTCAACGGCTAAACATACCTACTGAAAAGGAAAGTCGGTGGAAACGGCTCTGCATTCACTGACTAGCCACATCGAACGAACCCTACAATATAGAAATATAGAGAGTACACAATGGTCGCTTTTCTGGACATAGAGGGTGCCATTAGCAACGTCAATACATCCGCAACAGCAGGGCAATCAACTCCAAGCTGGGTCGGGCTTCTGCTAAAAGATGTGGCAGCAGAGGTACGCCGCAAGGCGGTGTCCTCTCTCCCCTTCTCTGGAACTTAGTAGTTAATGAACTGCTGATATACCGGGAAGCGGGTGGTAGCAGGGTGATTGCCTATGCGGATGATGTTGCTATAGCCGACTAAGGTAAGCCTCTTAATACCTTTAAAGAACTATAAACCCCCATAAAACTGATCTTGTCCTCTTTACCAGGAAATATAAAATTCAAATTGTAGACCCTCCCTCAACAGCAAAATATCTGGGTCCCATCTTTGACAGGAAGCTAAACTGGAAACCAAACATTCAAGAAAGAGTGAAGAAAGCTACGGTAGCTTCATTCCCTTGCAAAAAAGCCATTGGGAACAGATGGGGTCTTCCACCTCGCATAACCCACTGACTATACATCTCGATCATAAGACCGACACTCACCTACGGGGCTGTTCTCCGGTGGACGGCCGTAGACAACGCAGTCAACTCCAGCAAACTAAGTAGATTCCAAAGAACAGCATGTCTATGCATAAGCGGAGCCCTACGTTCTACTCTCTCCGCGGCATTAGACATTCTGTTTCACACCTCTCGACGTCTTCAACTGGCAAGTAGCTGCTACCGCAGCTATTCGCCTCAAAGCAACTACACAGTGGACAAATAATGTATTTGGCCACGCTAATATTCTTAATGCATTAGGAATCCTCAAGGCAACAACGATTACACCATACCTGAACTTTGATTTGACAGAGACTTCCATGTAAGCTTCCCCTCTAGGTCTTTCATAGAAGACAAGTCAATGCACTTCTACACACACGGATCTAAAACCGATAGCGGGTTTGGTGGCGGTGTTTTCTCAGATAAGCTAAATCGAAGCTTCTCCTTTCGTCTTCCAAATCACTGTAGCGTGTTCCAGGCGGGAGTGTTGGCGATTAAAGAAGCTCTGTCCTGGCTGAAGAAAAACGGTATCCGCATCTTTTCGCATAGACAGGCTGCTATCAAGTCCCTGAAGTCAGTCTCATTAAATTCGAAAACCACCCTTGAATGTCGATCATCGCTTATGGAGATGGCAGAACAGTTCAACCTTCACCTATGTTGGGTGACAAGTCGCAGAGACATTCCAGGGAACTGTGGGACCGATGAACTCCCCAAAATTGGGTCCACTCTACCTATTCTACTGGACAAGGGTAGCATAGGTATACCAATCGCTAGGTGCAAACTAATATTAAAGCTAGAGGCCAATAAAAGAACAGATCTTAGTTGGACTGTCAGATCCTTCTAAATAGGAAACATCTCAGCGCCATCCTAGGTGTCACAGGACACTGCCTCATAGGCAAGCACGCAAGACGGCTTGGCGCCTTTACAAATCATTTCTGTCGAAGCTGCATGGACACACCTTCTCTGTACATGTCCTTCACTTAGGAATTTTCTTGCACAATGACTTAAGCGTCTCCTACGCTTCATCGTAAGCTCAAACTGGTTCCACTAGTAAGAGGATTATAGATCCACATGGCATCATAATGGTGGGTTGGTGTTTCCAACAGCCACTCTTACCTACCTACCTACCTAGTGACGTCAATACACAAATGATTTGAGATCTAGTTAGCTGAATTGTGCACTCGCCCAGCTTAGGTTCTAATGGCGAAACAGCTTCGATGGTTATCTATAAGCTTTTGTAGATTTAGCAAATTTACTTCTCAAACATCTACCGCATCTAGCTCTTCTCCTACTCAAACAATTTTGTGCTCTCTCCTGCATACGGTAGCTAATTGACAACTCCATGAAATGCATCTCCACACGGACACGTGACTGATCCAGGAGCCTCCGAACAACTATCAATGGACATGACTGGCTATTATCGGGACCACTACCACTTCACATCAGGAGGTGAGATTTCTGCATACGCCCGCATCCTGCGCCAGTAAATCCCTTCAAGCCCGTCTTACACGACGTATACTTCAAATCTCCAGTCTCTGCATCCGATTTCCTTAGTGTTACGCAATCGCTTCTAAGGTCAATGAATGCTCTGATTGAGTGGCCATTCACCCTTGCTGTATGCACGTATTCGCTGGTTCGTAGTCCTTCTTCTGAACTTTGAACTAGCAACTGCACCACCGCGATCTACCTACTGGGACTGCTCTCATGATACAGGACAATTTCCCTGATAATGTCCAGTTTATTGGCACTGAAAAGACTTTTTCGCTGTTTGAATTGTGGGATCTATCACCACCTCTATCTAGGGTTCTACCCCACGCTCTGATCTAGATTTCGTCCCTCCAACCCAGCGGACTCTTTCAACAAGCTCGTGAATCGTTCGTAGAGGTGATGCTCGACACGCCTCCAAGTATTCTCTCTCCGCTATGCATAGTACGATATATGTACTTGAGAACGGATGACTCTTCCAAGCGACCCCTTGACGCAATTTTCTTCACCTCGAATATAGATATATTCTTCAGTGTCCTCTCGGTGTTTCTGTCACCACTCACGAAGCAAGTTGTGAATGTACACAGCATCGTCATTCGTAGGAAAGTGTACCGAAAGGTCACTGAGGAACTCTTCCAGAGATTCGTGCAACGACCCCTCGCTCCATAACTTCGCGGCTTCAGCGAGCCTTGTCACAGTTGCCATCAACAATAGCCTGACGTCTAGGTTGTAAATCCGTCAGAGATCTCTTACTCTATTCACGCCGATGACAAAAAACCGCACTTGTTCTTTGGATTGAATTCTGGAATCATCTCCGTAATATCTCGCACCATGAAGCAGCTCGTTGAGGAGTTCTTCGCCTTCTTCTAGGCCGGTAACTGCATTCATATCTGGCAGGAGCAGGAGCAGGAGCAGGAGCAGAAGCAGGAGCAGGAGCAGGAGCAGGAGCAGGAGCAGATGTCTCTGCCGTGAGGACTTAAGCCTACGGTGCGTCTTCGCACAAGATATCAAAACAATGCGTTGATAAGCGCCCTTCGGGTAGTGCAAGTACTACCACCAGTACCAGATTCGAAGTCGTGTGTAAGGCACGAGCTTCCCCTTTGGTCGAGGCCTATCTAATACCGCAGCCATTCTGTGGGTCATGGCACCCGGTTGCAATGCAACTCCACATCGAGTAGACCAATTGGTTCCATAGCAATCCCATGGTTTAGCACAGGTCGTAGTAGACTACACATATGCTAAGCCATGAGATGTCCAAGCACCACTAGTTCTGTTCTGTTCATTTTGGGTACAAACCTACAGCCACCACGATACTCCCACAAGGGGGCCAACTCTTAGGTCAGGCCGAAACCATAGTTCCGGGGGCTCCTGACCTCCCGTGGTACCAGAATATAGCTTCCGGTCGAGCTTCCCCACCTTGAGGTTACTTCCAGTTGGTCACCTTACTGCCCAGGACTGGACAATGAATTATGATCTACCCGCTAGCTGCCTACTGCATCTTCTATAAAATACCTCTTTTGCAAAACTACGGGTTCTTTCGAACCGTACGGTATGAAAGTGATAATTCCACTGACATCGTAGGTCTCACCATTAAAGGTGATGCCCATAGTCTGCAAGTTCCTTATGTCAGCGTAATTGGGACACTTACATAGGAAGCCAGTCCCCATAAGTGGCTCCACATGAGCAGCTCGCAACTCTTATGTAAGAATGCATTAAGAGAGCCATGCCTGGTCAACAAAAAGCCCAGGCTGAGGTTAAAATTCCGTTCAGGAAAAATTCTCATGGTTAGCACATCCCTTAGGAAGCCGTAAGTAACCCTGCCGTTTTCGCTAGCATCCCATCTAGATTGATATCTAGATAGAACACATGCGTGTAGCAAGGTTTTACGCTGCTTCAGGGATAGGCCATCCACTTCTTCCGGGGAAACCCAATCGCGCTCATTTAGAGTTAGACCTTTTCTGATCTTGAAAGCAATACCACGTCGTATCACTTCCAGAGGTGGCACTCCAATCAACATCTGCAATGCCTCTGTGGAGACAGTGTGGCAAACCGGTAAACATCCAAGCAATGCGACTCTTTCTCAAGTCAAGATCCGCCTTCGACCATCAACAGTCATAACCTTGTCGTACCATACCGATGCTCCACATGTTGCACAGGCAACAAAAAGGCCATCGTATATGATACGAACAGAACGCCTGTTGAGTCCCCAGTCAGATCGCAAAATGCGCCTTACCTGGCCTACGGCACTCAGCATGCGTTGTCTGGTTCGAATCTGGTTCGAACCAGGTGAGGCATGAAGTTCATACACTCACCCATCGTTATGCCCAGATACGTGACCTCAGTCACACATCTAATGCCAACGCCGTTAAAACGTATCGCAGGAGCCCGACGTCTTACATTCAATTTGCCCTTGAGCTTCATTCAAACAGTCTTACTCTGCGACACACTTACCCCAACGCTTTCTCCCCATTCAGCAACGACTGCTAGAGCTCTTTCTCCTAATGCCTCGATTTCGGCCCTAGACTGGCCTTCGAGGATGAGGAGCAGGTCATCTGCATAGGCGCAGCACGAACAGAGCTCCTTTAGTCGCTGCAAGAGTGGATCCATCATCAGGTTCCAAATAAAAAGACCACAGATGGACCCCTGGGGGCAACCTCTCTCAACATTAATTGAGACGCTGTCGTGCGTACTTACGAGTACCACACTCGCTTTTCTGTCGGTTGGAAAAGTAGCTTCCCCAAAGCCCAATTTCCCGACAGCCCAATTCCTGCAACCTGGTTACTATTTTCTGCCAGTTCAGGTTATTAAAGGCACCTTTAAAATCAATAAAGATGCCTATAACCACACTGGCCCTGCTTCTGAGGACTCTGTCTTTTAGGAAAGACCATGCATCCTCGACCTTCCATCCTAGACCAAGCAGATATTTTGGGACGGCCTTCCAGATGGCTCTCACCATCTCTCCGGTCATTCCATCAGCTCCAGGAGATCTCCTGGAGCGAAGAAGTGAAACACCAGACTCGACTTCTTCAGTCCTTAACTCCGGAGGGACCGGAGGCTCTTCATATGAAAAGTCCTCTAAGCGCTCCTCTCTCGGGAAGAACTGACCAAGCAATGCTTACGGCAATCTTTTCATGTGGATAAAACTGTATTATCCACACGAATGCCTTCAATGTCAGCAGTCTTTTTAGTACTACGGCAAATCTTATAGAGTTTGCCCCAGGGATCATCTCTATTATTAGAGGCAAAGTTTCTCCAGTGAGACTCCTTTGTGCTGACAATGAGATGCTTGTATTCAGCGAGCCCTTGCCGAAAGGCAATGCCCAGCTGAGCCAGGTTCTCAGCGTTAGACGCCCTAGCCCTTCGCTTCTCTGTCAAACAGCGGTTCGACTAACTTATCCTTTTTTGATTCACCCTACGGCTCCTCTCAAAGAGTTCGTCGTTAACCTGCCATACGCACTCATTGATGTGCGCGATTTGCCGGTCAATGCTTAAGCTACCGTACACTTGCGGTGTCAGGGAGGAAACCTCCGCAAGTATACGCGCACCATAAACATTCCAATCAACGCCTCGCACACACCATCTCCTGTCGGAGACTGTATCGTTTTCTTCTATTGCGTGAGCTATCTCAAACTGAATCCAGTTGTGATCACTCACCCCTACACTAACACGTCACCTAAAGCTAAACGCCCTAAAAGCTGTCTAGGAGCAGGAGCAGGAGCAGGAGCAGGAGCAGGAGCAGGAGCAGGAGCAGGAGCAGGAGCAGGAGCAGGAGCAGGAGCAGGAGCAGGAGCAGGAGCAGGAGCAGGAGCAGGAGCAGGAGCAGGAGCAGGAGCAGGAGCAGGAGCAGGAGCAGGAGCAGGAGCAGGAGCAGGAGCAGGAGCAGGAGCAGGAGCAGAAGCAGGAGCAGGAGCAGGAGCAAGAGCAGAAGCAGGAGCAGGAGCATTAGCAGGAGCAGGAGCAGGAGCAGGAGTATTGCTACTTCCTCGGTATATAAATTTGGCAAATCAAGTTCGGTTTGGCGAACTACTGGGTGGCTACCACGAGGAGGTAAAATAAGCAAAGCTGATGTCTCAGATACTACAGTGAACGTGTTTTTTTTAAGGACTTTCACGACAAATTACGTAGTTGGCCTAGACTGTGCCATTGGCTTAGATTAGATTAGACAAACGCCTGAACCCCTTACTTAAACTGGCACAGAAACTCAGGTAAGTGTCAGTTCTTCATAACTAATATTAGGTAACTGGATCCAAAGACCAAGCCGCACGTTCAGGATTCCTTGGACTCTCATTACAACGCACTTAAGAAGCTCACCGTAGATGGCTTACTATCTGAATGAATACTTCCACACCAGACGACCTTTTAAGTCCAAATAAACATGTAACGTTGGCGTTGGTGTTGTGCTCAGTAAACAGCGACAGGACTCATAGGCAATGAACTGCAGACAAATGTTTTTGGATTGACCAAACCGTCAATTCTGGTGCTGAAACTGCACTGTCCACTAAATAAAACGCCACGAATTCCTTTTAAAGCAAAACAAATTAGAAATAGCTAAAACGTAGTACCCAAATGAAAGTTAACTAATTTCTGTCCAATGACATGCAGTTAACACAATCAACTAATCAATTGCGCAGTTGTTTGTACCTTGAGATACATACTTACGTCTATCTTGAATAATTTATTTTGCTATTACGAGTATGTTTGCTTCCAGCTATCATTCATCCAACACACCATTCACCAGGTCGCTCAGTAATATCTACAACTTTGAAGCGACTAACAGCGAGTACACCTTCGAATGATGGCAGGACGAAAGCGCCCAGCACAACTAAATCTCATTCACAGAGTATTTCTGTTTCAAATTAAATTCACAAACTTCATGCTGTGTCTGATGGGCTATCCTGGCGTTGGATGGAATGAAGAAAAAGGTGTAGCCACATCCATCACTTTGGGTGGCAACTTGAGCATGCACTACGTCATAACGTTCATCAGTTTCCTGATGTTCACTCTAATTAGCTTTTTAAACGACCATTTGTTTCAACATTGTGTACTGTGTTGTCTGTTCATACCACCGCGGATTTATTTCAATCCCAAGGCTATGCGGAATATCGTAAATAAGTTTATAAAGGTCCTACAAGCTGACACCGAAGAACAGAACCTCTTCCGGTCGTGGCATCTTATAAATCTCTCGATTCGCCTATGCTTTGCTATCTCTCCAAGTTTGCCTACGCTTTTGTGGAGAAACGAGGATTTTGAGAAACAGTTAAGGGGAGCCTTCATATATCTAAATATTATTTTGCTTCCTGAATTTATCTTTACCATGTCGTACATTGGAATCCTGACAGTTCAGGCACTGTATGAGCGGACTAGTGAGGAACTAATGAACATAACCGCTCAGTATGACGATTTAAAGTATCTACCGTTGGAAGTGAAAGTTGTGTCGCTGGCGAAAATTGCCAAGCAAGTCAACAAATTGCCAGAGTTCGATTATCGGATTCAAAAAATCATAGACAGACTACGGAACTACAGCGCTGAAATAATCCTTTGGCAGTTCTGCTTCGTTCTCTTCGTTTTCATTAAGCAGCCCGAGATCTCAATGTATCTCGTAGTATTGTGGACTTACATAAATCTGTTTCAGTATGGTATTGCTGCCGATAAGCTAGTGGACTATGCGAAGCGCCCTCTAGATGTGATCAATACGGAGTTTTTAAATATCTGTCCTTCGTACGATAAGAGTGTAAGTATGATTGATTCTAAAATCTTTGACTTTCATTTATGGAAGTTCTTCCGAATAGATTGACCAGATAGCAGTATGGGCTTTACAGCGGGATCAGCGGATGGAAATCGCTCATCTCTTTACCATTAGCAGAGGTTTGGTCCTGAAGTCATTTATACTCCATGGCTGCATTCTCACAATTATTAACCGGAATTAAAATACCCGTAGCACTTTGTTAATAATGAAAATCAAAATAAACAGCTTCCTCTCAATATAAGGCCATCAAAACACACACAACAATGACATTTTCTTTAAAGAGTTGCAATAGGAACAGGATCAGGACTTTGTGAAGTGAGAGCGTGTATATGTATTGTAGAAGTGAACAATTTGGACGTAAGTAGGTCTGACCACCAACTTGTATCTAATGTATCTATGCCCACTACTGGCTAAAATAATTCTGAAGGGATATCAAAGGCGGGCGCCTAAAATTTGCACCCTAAGAGGACATGGCCAACGAGAGAAAGTTTGTGCCAGTGGACCCTTAAAAGTGTCGAGCTTAACACTTTCCGATTCTATTTGCACAGTGAGCGAAATATGTAGACAGCATCCTCTTAATATAACTTGGATAGTCTGGTATACTGGTATACTGCAACCACCTCCACGATAAGGCATGTCTAGCAATAATCAATCTCAACCGCCTATTTTCAAGCACTCCAAGTTGAGGGTTAACTGCCCAACGACTTTCGCATCTGCACGTAGAATGTTCGGACCTTGAACAGGCTGAGAGCAGCAGCCGAACAATTAGCGGATGCCCTAGACTGCTATAAAGCAGACACTCGTATAACCACTCGTATATAACTGCGATGGGATGGACCGGGCAAAAGAAAGATGAACAACTGTGATGTTTACTACGGTGATGCGGGTTTATTGTAAGCGACGGACTTAGGCAAGAAGTTTTGAGCTTTCGACACGTGAGTGAATGCCTTATAACAATCCGTATCAAAGGTAAATTCGCTAACATCAGCCTTATACGCGCTTATGCCCCGCTGATAAGGACGGTGCTACCAAAGACAGTTTCTACGAGCTCCTCGACAAAACCTACGAGCAATGTCCGATGTATGACGCTCAGATCGTCCTAGGCGACTTTAATGCCAAAATTGGAAAGGAAGACGTCTGTGGTAGCACAATCGAAAGACATAGCCTACACGACACCACGTCTGAAAACGTACTTAGGCTTATCGATTTCGCTGTGGGGCTTAACGTTAGTACAGCAAGCACACGGTTTCCTCACCTCAATATTCCCAAGGGAACATGGCAGACGTCACATCAGCAAACCGTCAACCAGATTGATCATGTTGCCATCGACGTAAGGGACTCCTGGAGTATATTCCGAGCGGCCAACATTGACTCAGACTACTATCTAGTTGCAGCCAAGGTACTCCTACGGATATGTCAGACGCCGCAATATGTGGCTTAGATGCTGAAAAGCCATCAGACGTGCTGGGTTTCACTCGCCCACCACCATGAAATCCCTGCTTTGATGAAGAGTACCTGCAAGCGCATGCAGCAAAACAACATGCCTACAAAGCGGTGCTGCACAAAGGACGAGAGCGGCTCGGAGGTTCAACGAGCAAAAGAGGTGGGAAGAACATTGGCTCTCTAGAGAAAAAAGAAAGAACACGAGAAGAGCGCGATCGAGGAAATGACGAAATAGAGAGGTGCTACTCCAGTAAAAGTGTTCGGAGGTTTTACCAAAAGCTAAAAGGAACATGTCAGGGTAATAAGACAGGAACGGAAACCCATAGAGCTGAACAAGGAAACCTTGTAGTACAGTCACTGTCGGTGCTGAGGATATGGAAAAACCATTTCTGCAGACTGCTTAACGGCGAAGACGACACAAATTCCGCAGTCAGGCAGAGCGAACCATTCCATATTGACGATGCAAGTCCAGAATTCCGTCCACCCGACGTAAATGAAGTGAGGATAGCAATATCTAAACTGAAGTCAAATAAGGCTGCCGGGCAGGAGGGTCTACGCGCCGAACTATTTAAGGCAGCAGGAGATGACTTGGTAGAGAGCCTACACCAACTTATTTCCAAGATTTGGTCGGATGCCTGATGAATGGAACCTCAGCATCGTTTGCCTGTATCTAAAACAAATTAATTGAAACAACAACGGTGTAAGATTGATTCTGGCTTTATTTTGAAGCTACATTCATGCGTGGAATAGCACGTCATTCAAATAGCTGCCTTGCCTTCGCTGGCAGTGCTTCAAACCGCCGATCCAATACGTGCAGCGTAATTCCGCCAATAGCGTCTGGAATACTGGCCTCGAGCTCGTCCAACGTGGTTAGCTTGTTAGCGTAGACTAAAGACTTGACGTAGCCACAGAGAAAATAATCAAGGGGTGTCAAAGCGCATGATCGCGGCGGCCAACTGATGAACGCTCGCCGTAAGATCACTCAGCCACCAAATTTCTCCTTCGCAACTTCCAGCGTTGCGTTGCTTGTATGGCTTATAGCGTCATCTTGTTGGAACCACACCTGGGATATATCGATGTTGTGGAGCTCCGACCACAGATAGTCGGTTAACATCGCTCTATACCTAAGAACATTGACGGTAGCGGTGTCTCCTTCCTCATTTCGAAAGAAATAAGATCCGATGATGCCGCCATGCCATAAATCGCACCAAACAGTCAAACTTTGTAGATGCATTGATCTTTGACCGGACACTTGTGGATTGTGTTCGCTCCAATAACGGCAATTTTGCTTGTTGACATAGCCGCTGACACAAAAATGGGCCCCATTTTGAGAAGATGATTTTTTGGCCAAAATCTGGATCTACGGCTGACATTTTCAACGCCCAATTAGCGAACTCACGGCGTTGTCTACGGTCGTCCGGCTTCAATTCTTGCGTCAGCACAATCTTATACGGATGTAAGCCCAAATCCAACTGCAAAATAAGCCGGGTTGACTCTCTGGCGATGCCCAATTCAGCGGATCGGCGCCTCATCGACATTTCTGGGTTGGCGGCTATGTTCTCTTCATTTCGCACCAATCTGTGTCTAGTTGGTGGCTTAAGATCCAAAATAGTGTACTCACGCACAAACTTTACCATAGTGCTACGAATTGTCTGCATACTGAAGCCATGATGACGACCGGTCTCACGACGAAATTCATGTTGCGTATTTACAAGGTGGCGCAAAAGACGTCACCCCATGTTCTTTGGCTGTAATTTTTTTTATGAATGAAGAATTTTGGTTTTGCTTTTGGATTGTGTTTACTAGATGTTTTACATTTGTTTCCATTAAGTCGAGAAAATGATATCGGCTAAGTGGCCGCGGCCAGAATTGATGACCATTCGGGCCCAATTTGTGGCGTTTTATATCACTCTTGCTAGAACCTCCGGCGGTAGGTCTTCACTTTCTTGCCGGATATTCCCTTTGAGGGCTTCAAAGACCTCAAGCTTATTGACATAGACTCGCGACTTCACAAAAAAAAATACAAAAAGAAGTCGGGAACAGTTAAATCGGGCGTTCTTGTTGGTCAGCCCAAATCGTCAAAACGAGAGATTAAGCGAACCGGAAATGCAGAAATCAGAATTCCCATTGTGGCTTGTGCAGTATGCGCCGTTGCTTCATCCTGTTGGAACCACTTGTTCTCCAGTCTCAATCCATCCAATTGAGGAAGAAGAAAGCCGTTGAGTATGGCTCTGTAGCGCTCGCCGTCCAGAATAGTCGTTTGGACGGCGGCGTTTTCGAAACAATAATTGCCGATGACGCATCCAGCGTAAACAGCACATCATGCAGTAAATTTGAGCGGATGTAATGGCTCTTCGTGAATTATACGCGGATATTCAGTGCCCCAGAAGCGATAATTTTGCTTATTCACAGATCCACGGAGATGGAAATGGTTTTCGTCGCTCATGATGATTATTGATGAAAAGTTGCCTCCCTCGTGGTCGAGATTCAATATGGCTTGAGCGTAGGTTACATCTTACAGTCTTTCACCAGAATTGTCTGTAAGGATCGCCTATTGATGCCCAGTTGCGTGGTACGCCGTCTGGTCGATACTCCGGGGTCCTCTACGACGGCAGAACGGTTGCTCTGAAGCCGACCAGACCTGGAGGCATCTCGTGTTGTCCCATACTTAGCGAGCGGCTAAACGTCGTAGTGTTTGCCCAGTTGTTGTTGGACGACCGGGAAACCTGCGCCGAAATTCACACTGCGCCAGCACCGCCACCAAATTATTCCGCAAAAAAATCGGAACAATTATTTCGCGTTCTTTAAAAGTATGACGACTCAAGTCTTGGTGACGTATATTTTGTATCTGTTTCCTGTGAAAATTAAAATCGCAATTTGACATTGCCATTATACTCGCTGGGCTGGAAAGGGGGTGATGTAGCAATCATCTGGTTAGATGAGATCGTTCTCTACTGCTTTGCCGCCTTGGGCCGGAACGCTTGTGTCCATACATTCAAGGCTATCCGAGCTTTGTACAGCCCATACTGGTTTGCTGTTGAAATGTCTCCTATATTCGCCATTGATGCAAACGGGGCCAACAATTATCCGAACAACTTTCCTTTCAGTGTACAAGTTCCTGCACCGTGAAGCAAGACTGGAATGATCAGGGTCCTGTAAAAAGTCTTGGTTGCTCGAGGGGTGGCTTTACTACCCAATTGCTTTCTAAGCCCAAAGAAGCAGCGATTGGTTAAAGTGATTTTTCACGTGATTTCTCTAGATTGTATCTGTCGTGAGGTTTTGTCCTAGTCATCAATGTTGTGTGTACCTTCCTCGTTAGCGGCCAACCACACCATGTCAATGGATCTATGACGCCACTCAAATTGTGACCCCCAACTCTCGACGTACATATGTATCCCCACATACCTATTGTTGACTTTTCAGCGCACATTTATATTTACCCACTCTGCCACACATCCACTCCAACATTAGTAACACACCCACGTAGAATAGACACCCAGGAGACCGTGCGTCGTCGTCGGCCTAATAAGCAAACAATATGACGAAATACGAGAACTTGGTTAACAATCGACTAACAAGCCGATGATTTCTTGCCCAAGGCTACTCCCCTGCCTCACGAAGTTATGCTTTATGGTGGTTCCGCGGGGCGAACACGGAGGTAAGGTTTAGGGAGTAGAAGTCTCACACTGGCTCTGGTATGCGGACATGTAGCTTCGCCTTTCGACCAACAAAAAAAAAAAACAAAAAACCCACTCCAATGGCAATTAGCTTCCCATATGCGAGGAACTGAACAGACTTTTGAAAGACGGTGCTTCTGGAACGATATTGCAAAAGTCACATGACAACGCATCGCCTTGTTTAAGTTCTTTTCTGGCATTGACGGCCTCGGATGACAAAACCATATTGACGGTGCGGCGTGTAATCTCCATCATCCTGCATACTCGAATGAGCTTGGCAGGGATGCCAAACAAGACGTTGCTCAGTATAGTTCGTGCCTATAGGCGCTGACATATATGCAGATATATACGAGCAGCATAGAGATGGAGTATATCTATGTTAGACTTTCCTGGCCTAAAACAGCACTGATAGGGGCCGGTCATATTGTTGACGAATGGTCTAGGGCTTTCGCATATGTAATACGGCAGACAGGGTTTTATATGCCATTTTGAGGAGATGCTCCGTATTCAATCACCATCAGCATTCTAAGATTCAACCTTGGAAATTGCTTTCCTGACCTCATCTTGGTTTGGCGAAATCTTGTCTGTCTTCGTCCAGATTGCATGGTTTATTCAGCCTGATGGCGTGATATTGTTTAACAACCCGCAGAAATATTCTTTCTAGATTCTCAGCACCGAAACTGTGGTTCTACTATGCGGTTCCCTTCCACAAGCTTGAGGATTTCTGCTTGGGCTTTACAGATTTGGTATGGCCGTACTTCTTTCTTCTGATATCTCAACGTTTCTCCTGCTCTTTCTTGTTTCTTCTGAAGAGCCTATGTGCTGATTGAAAGCCAGCACATAAAAGGGAACTTCTCTGATTGCTCTTTGGCAGTAATGCCACTGGTCTTCTGGGTTTGATGCTGGCGAGACGTTAAGGAAGACTTTGAATTTCCTCACAGTTATTCGCTATCACTGGACTGTTACGGATGCCCGCATCAGAATCTTGGCTACACAGTAGAGTGGACGTTACATGCTCCAAACCACAGTAGGGGAGCTTTGCGTCGAGCGCGATATGATCAATTTCGTTGACAGTTTGGTGATCAGGAGTCAGCCATATCCATAAAGATATTACGGTCTGGAAACCGTATGCAAAATCAATAAGTCTGTGTCCGTTTGCAGAGGAGATGTCATGGTGGCTGTACTTCCCGTCCATACTACTCGTATTAAGGATGGTTTCCTTGCCAAGATTAGCATTAAAAGGACGATTTTTACGTTTCGTTGAGGAACTTGTAGAAGCTGTCTTGGTGAACTCGAACTTCTCATATATCGGGGCGTGAACATTTATATAAATTTCAAAAAAAAAAACGGGTTCATCTCCGCGAACGGTTAATTACCTAGATGGACGTTTGGTTCTATTAGAAAGGACGATGCAGTCGGCGACTGATGTGACGAAAATCTCTGTCCTGCGAACGCAATTTTTAGATGAGGGAACAAAAAGAAGTCGCTTGGCGCTAGATCTGGTGAATAAGGCGGATGGTCAAGCAGTTCAGACCGTAATTCTTGGATTTTCGCCATAGCAACGGCTGAGGTGTGAGACGGCGTGTTGTCTTGGTGAAAGAGGATTTTCTTTTTCTGCAAATGTGGCCGTTTTTCCGCAATTTCTACCTTCAGCTTGGCAAGTAATGATGCGTAGTATGCTCCTGTAATGGTTTTTCCTTTTTGAAGATAATCGATTAAGATAACTCCTTTCTCCTTTACTATCCCAAAAAACAGTCGCCATCACTTTCCCAGCCGAAAAAACAGTTTTTGCTTTTTTTTGAGCCGGCTCGCCCTTTGTGGTCCACTGTTTTGACTGAATTTTTGTTCGGGCGTATAATGGTGTATCCAAGTTTCATCTTCAGGAATTAATCGGCGCAAAAACTCGGATTTATTGCGCCTAAACTGCGCCAACAGAACGTTGGAAATGTTCATTCGAACACGTTTTTGGTCTAACGTAAGCAAACGCGGCACCCAACGCGCGAACAGCTTTTTGATTTAATATGTAACAAACACATTCTTTGGACATTTTCTTAACCTCTACTATCTCTCTCACTTTAATTCGGCGGTCGTCTAACACCAATTGGTGAACTTTATCGTCAGCGGTTGCAGTTTTTGGACGTCCCGAACGTTCATCATCTTCCAAGCTCTTACGGCCACGTTTAAATTCAGCTGCCGAAAATTTCACAGTGGTACATGATGGCGCAGAGTCCGCATACACAGAGTCCAACTTATTTTTGATTTGCGTAGGCGTATTGCCTTTCAAAAACAAGAATTTAAAAACTGCTCGATACTCAATTTTTTCCATCACTCACATCGACTGTCAACTAAAAACTGCGCGTCCAAAATGCCTGAAACTTCGGTATAAACTGTCAAAAGATGCACAACCAGCATTCACTAGCTTTTGTCGACGAGTGCCGCCATCTTTACGTTGCGGTCAAAAACTTTTCAGAAAACCCTCGTAGACAAAGATGTAGATTCTGAGAATATTGAAAAGGTTGAGATAATGTTTGAGCAGATTAAAGAAACTTACTTAGATTATCGGGGGGATTTGTTAGATGCGTCGGATAAGGCCAAAGTCGCAGTTGAAAATTCCAGCGGTCACAGTGCGAAGGGGTACAGGGGAAACAACGAAAATTCTTCAAACGCGTCAAATAAGGTTGATATAAGATTGCCCAAAGTCAATTTTCCCATTTTTAGTGGCAGCTACGAGACTTGGCGTCAATTCCACGATCTCTTCGTGTCCGTAATGACAGTCTATCAGAAATTCAAAAACTTTATTACTTAAAAGGAAATGAGCTGGAGTTAGAAATCTGAAGTCATCCGGGTCTTCGGACAAAGAGGGCATAAAGGTCTCAAGTTAAGGCATGCTTTTATTTGTGTCAGAAGCGTGGCGAGCTCTTCATACGTTAGGGTCTCGATCCCAACAGCTCGTTTTAAGTGGTATTTTATACTCTTTACACCAGCTTCCCATAATCCTCCAAAGTGGGGGAAAGCTGGTGGAATAAAGTTCCACTGTGTTCCTTGGTTTCTTAATAACTCTGCGATTTCCTTCCAGTCATGCATGGCGTTTTTCATCAAGTGAAATAACTCTGTATTAGCCCCAACAAAGTTTGTCCCACAGTCGCTGCACAGTTGGCAGCATACTCCTCGTCGTGCTGAGAATAGCTTTTGTGGATAGATATATAAAGACCGCTAGATAGCCCTTTAAGCACTTAGCTCCCCGACCTTTTCATGTCCGAATTTCGACTGGTCCCGTATAATCCACTCCTGTGTGCGTGAAGGGCTTTGACACACGCACTCTTTGCGACGGTAGATCCCCATCAGTTGATGAACAGTTTTGCCGCGAAATCTGAAACAGGTGATACATTCGTGGATTTGTTTCTTAACAGCTCTCTTAAGGCTGAATATCCAGAAATAATTTCGCAGGCACCCCACCATTAATTGGATACCGCCATGAAGGATTGCAGTGTGGGCTTCTCGAATGATCAGCCTCGTAAAATGATGACCTGGTTCCAGTATGATCGGATGTCGTTGGCCAAAGGTAAGATCTGCATCTACCACCTACTCTAAGTATGCCATCCTTGTCTTGCCAGTGTGTTAAAGGTGCCATACCTCTCGTTTTATTCACTCCACATCGAGCGAGAAAGTTAGTCGCGGCATCCAGTTCTTGGGGTTCCAAACTTCCAAAGGTTCTTTCTGACTTCACTTTTCGGATATTGGTCGCAAAATGGATGCACTACGCTGCTATTCTACGCACCTGTTTTATATTTGAAAGAGAATGAATCAGCTTCCTTCTTCTCCTCGTCGGTGATGAGGTTAGTTAGTTGTCCTGGTAGTTCGAAATCCTACGAATTGAGCAAAATTGACGATCCATTCCACCAGTGTGTTGATTTTGCCAGCGTCGATGGTGATGTTCCACGGGAAACTAAATCGGCGGGGCTATGTTGGGTAGGAATGTGCTTCCATATAGTGACGTCTGTCCAAGCGAAAGTGGATGAAATGAAACAATAAAGCCACAAGAAGGTGACTCTTTTTAAAAAAAAGTTCTTTTATTTAACCGGGACAATAAATTATAGCATTCGCAGTTAACTGAGTATATCGGCATTTTCTTTCAACTTCTTTTGGGTTCGTATCCCGAACAAGACTTACGTTGGCGAATTTAGCCTTTGCGAAAATCGTCGTCAGGCGTTCACTTACTTACATGCCTGAAGCTCAAGACTTGTTTCCTAAGTTCTCCTCTAATAGCAAATCCGCATCCGAATCGAATAGATGTTGCGACTTTTGTCCTTGTCCTGCCGGTTGTCTGTAGCAGTCTCTATAGTGGACACCACAGTTTTTCATTCTTTTTTCGTCCGGTCCATCCCATTGGACTTGTTGGATGGCGATTTTGTAATAGTCGAGGTCTCCGCTAGTTGTTCGGCTGCATGGGGTCTGTTAATGATCAGACAATTCCACATGTAGATCCAAAGATCATTGTCCTTTCATCGTTTGCCAGGTTCGTCAACAGTGATTCTGTCATTGTCCGCGGCTCTTAGCTAGTTCGTCACAGTGTTTTGTGAGCCCTATGACGGCGTAGTTTAGTTAGACCTTTAATTTCATAAAAATTATAGACAAATACGAGGTCTGTTTGATGAGTACCCGGATTGGAAGATAGGTGGCGCTACTGAGCCAAATGAGTGTGCCGTCATTTAGTATAACCTCTTTTAGCCCGCCTTTCAAATCCGACACTTAGTTTTACTTTGACACCGGTTTAAGAACATCGTGCTAGTGTTTTTTGCGACCATGGAAAAAGAGCAGTATCGCTCCGTGATCTGATTTTTGAGTGTCAAAACCTATGAGGAAATCAAGCCCATTCACCTTCCCGTACAACCATTTACCATTGGTTCAAGGAGTTTCGCCGTAGCCGCACGCCGTTTTTAATGAACCGCACCCAGGTGGCATAATAACGGTTACCACAGAGGAAACCGTGGACAAAATCCATGATCTCGTATTGGCGGACCGTCGAGTGAAAATTCGCGAGCTGGCTGATATAGCAGGGGTCTCAACTGAATGCCTTAGCCTTAGCACGAGATTTTGGGCATGAGAAAGCTGTCCGCGCGATAGGTGCCGCGTTTGCTCACACCGGAGAACAAGCGTAATCGTGAGACCACTTCTAATACGTGCTTGGCCCTGTTTAATCGAAATCCGGAGGAATTTCTGTGTCGTTTCGTGACTGTCCGTGAGGCATGGATCCATGGGTACACACCAGAGACAAAAAAACAATCGAAACAATGGGTTTTACCCGGCGAACGTGCCTCAAAGAAGACGAAAACCGTGCCTTCGGCCGGAAAGGTGTCAAAACAAAACTAAGCGTCGGATTGTCACCAAACTTTGACAGGCGGGCTAAAAGCTGTTATTCTCATTTTGGCTCAGTAGCGCCCTCGTAATTACAAGTCATTGGTCTTGTTTGGTTTGATTGAGGCCCGTCTTCAAGACTGGCGTAAGCCATTATCATGCTACTGATGGAGCACGCATGCAGCAAAACAGGAGAAACTTTGCCATTTGAGTAGACCATAGCACTTGGTCAAGGATATAGTGAGACGTTACTGGTGAAACGATCTAAGAAAGATTCACCAAAAATCAAAGTGACCTTCAAAGGACTCATCTAAAAGTGCATAGCGATAAGGAACGTAATAAAAGAATCGCAGTCGGCGCTAAATTTTTGAAAGGATTTCTTCTATAGGGGGGCAGAGTAAAAGGATCATCCCAGGGCAAACCTCGAAGAGCAAATCAAAGAAAACGGCGCTGGATGCTTTCGATTCTCGAAATATGAACGCGATGATATGGGGACCATACTTGACTGGCGTACTCTAGGAGGGGACGAACAAAGGTAATATAGAGGGACCTGGTCACGTATGGGTTGGTAAATTCTTTGGACCATCGTTTTACAAAATCTAGAGCAGAGTTGGCTTTAAGGATTATCCCATCCATATGTGAACGGAAGTTGAGCTCCCTATCACACAAAATGCCGAGGTCGCGAAGAGATTCAACGGAGAAGATAGGTTGGTTGGGGAGAAGGTAGAGTCGGGGAGGAGATTTGTGCCACTTATGTGAAAAGGTGATGGATTGGCATTTGGTGATATTAAGTTCCAAACAATTTTTGAGGCATCAGATCGAAAAACTATCAAGGTCTTGTTGAAGAAGGAAGGAGTCATGAGGAGAGGAAATGGTTTTGAAAAATTTGGTATCGTCGGCGTAAAGGGAGACGGACGAGTGTTTGATGATCCTATCGAGATCATTAATATAAAGAGAAGGGGACCGAGATGGCTACCTTGAGGAACTCCAGAGGTGGCCAAAAATGGATCGGAGTGGGCTGACCTAAAACGAACACTGTAAAAACGGTTTTCGCGGTAAGAGGATGTCCATTTCAACAGTAGGGTTCAAAGCCGAGGGCAGACAATTTGAAGAGTATTCATCGATGAGAGATTTTATCGAAGGCTTTGCTAAAATCGGTTGCAACTACATCGACTTCGTTGCCGTTCTCTAGGGCAAAGGCAAAGGATACGAATTCAACGAGATTTGTGGTGGTTGACCTACCCTTTAGGAAGTCATGTTGTCTAGGGGAAATAAGTGATTTGCATTGGAAACTTAGAGCTTCATACAAAATACTTTCGAGGAGTTTGGGTATATTGGAGAGTTTAGCGATTGGACGATAATTTGTTATTTCGTTCTTTGATCCCTTTTTGTGGATCGGGTTTATAAAGGAGGTTTTCCAAACCTGAGGAAATTCTCCTTGTGAAAGGGATAGACGAAAGAGATCAGAAAGGGCAAGGGAAAGAGACGAAGAACATATGGCAGGGAGGCCATCTGGACCGGGTGTAAATTCATCATTGAGTTGGTGTAATTTATATTCGATATAGGAGGGGTCCAAAATGTGAGAGAGAAGTGGGCCGTTGGAGAAGTTCAGTAGGTAACGAAAATAGGATGGATCTGGTACAAAGGTAAAGGATTGTTTAAAGAAGCTGGCAAATAGGTTGGCAATGGTGAGTGGATCGGTTGATGACTTGTTGTTGAAAGAGAGGGAAGGAGGGTAACCATCGGACTTTCTTTTGTAGTTAACAAATTGGTAAAAGGACTTAGGGTCATTTATAAGGTTGACTTGCGCATTATTAAGGTAATGCTGGTAAAGGGAATCGTAAAGTTCGGTGAA
Organism: Volucella zonaria; assembly: GCA_963966105.1. Classification (NCBI taxonomy): domain Eukaryota; kingdom Metazoa; phylum Arthropoda; class Insecta; order Diptera; family Syrphidae; genus Volucella; species Volucella zonaria. The sequence continues at coordinate 190,607,014 of OZ014531.1, forward strand.
ATGAAGATAAGCACCAAGATAGTTGGAATAGTCGGACAATGATCTGGTACGCAGGAAAACAACCCATAACTTGTTTCTCTTATTTCGTAAGGAACAAAGCTTGCGATTATACCAGGGAGGACTAGTAGATGATGTTTTAAGGCGGGAAAACGGAACGTAAACGCTGAAGGTTGTGAAAGTTAAAGGGGGATCTGCTAAGATAGTCACTGATTTTGTGAAAGTTTGCTGTATGAAAGTCGTAGGATGAGAGAGTTGTGGGAGGAGTGAACTGGAAAGAAGAGTTATGAAAAAATGAAAGTAGAGGGGGGGGGGGGGTAGTTGTCGATTGTAGAGAGAGATAGGGGACAAAGTGAGACTGAGGAGTTAATTGAATCTGTTGTAAAAATAAGGTCCAATTGCCTGCCCATATATTTGGATACACCACTGACTTGGCATAGACTTGAGTCTGTTAAGCGATCTAAGAAGAGACATTCCTTAGCTGAGTTGGCATTTCAAGCGATGAAGAACGATTGATCGTCTGATCGAGTCCACTATAGTTGAGGAAGATTAAAGTCGCCGAAAATAAAGATAGAGTCCGACAGGTTAATTAAATGGTCGATCGCATCGACAACAAGTTGGTACGATTCGATAGGTTGAGCTGGCAGGATGTAGCAACATAAAACGTAATGGGACTTGAAGGGGAGTGATATTTTTATTGCGACAAAGTCGACTTTAGAGGATATGAGAAGAGTTAAGGCTGTTGTGGATCGCCAATAGGACGCCTCGACAGGGGGAATCATCATGTCGGCGGGTAAGATCGTCGTCGCGAAAAACATTAAAAGTAGGGGGGAACAATTCCTAGTTCTTTATGTCGGGAATCAAATTGGTTTCACTCAAGGCGTAAATATCAAAAAAGAATGCGATTGACGTAGAACAGTATTGGTTTTAGAGCGAAGACCTCTTACATGCTGGTAGTGAAATGTAAGAGGGATGTTGTGGAGTGGAGATGTAAGGCGAGATGGTTTAAGTGCTGACAAGGAAGGCACGTTATGGACGAAAAAATTTATCGTAGTTAGCTCAGCTTCGCTGTAGGTGTGAGACTCGTTTAGAGTGAACGTAGTGGCCGAATGCAGCAAGGTCGTCTGCTACTTTCTGAGGGGACGATTGATAGCTTATGACTGCATTACAAAAAGTATCAGGACGAAGCATTCAAACGCACTCTGACTGCCTTTTCTTTTTAAACGAGATAGGGCTACTCAATTGGGGAAAAATGCATGTAGGACTTTGTAGGTCAAAGCTTGCGAACTTGCATAACTCTAAGGGCTTTGTTGACCAATCTGAACCTCAAGTTTAAAGAATGAACCAGCCGGCATTATTATTATGGCAAAAAGAAATTCAATGGAGACATTCTTACGCTAAATGTCCACGGGAATCCGCTCACCTAATATCGTAGAAGGGTGGATCTCCCCGGATACAGTAGAAGAACAACTTAGACAATCTAGAGGGAATCCAAGCTAAGTTAACAATAAGAATATAGGATCTAGGACTGGAAAAAAATTAAAATCAATCGCTGTCAGGGTCCTCGTTGCACTTCTTCCAAGGGCATACTATTTTAAAGATCAACGGCGCATTGGCACTTTAGCTGCAACTAAGTGGGAAATAAACTTCTTACTTGTTGCCTCGAACGTCTATTTTTCAACGACCTCGGTCTGCTTGACTATCCACAGTACAAAGGAGTCGCAATTCAAAAGCAATTCACTATTCTACCTATTCCCTATCTCACCCTCAACATGCCAAAAACCTGAAATTAGCAAAACAATTTCAAAGTTAATCGTGTGCCGCATCCATTAAATTCAGCCACTGCAAAAAAAGAAAAAAAAAAACAAAGATTTACAGCACTCCGAGCGCTGTGTCCTTCTCCAATTGCCATGTCCTGCCAACTGCCAAGCACCACCATTATCCACCACCAACTCTAGCACCAGTACCACCACTTTGGACGGGCAATTTCTCTAATACATCCGACTAAGTTATTGACTCAAATCCGCCACTTGTTTGGAAAGTTGTTTTGCATTGCTTTAGTCACGCAATGCATTTGACTAATACTACTCGTAGCAGTAGCTCCACAAATTTCACAACAACAAGGCCGGGTATGAGGACGAGCAGCAACAACTGGTCGTCATCCATGGTGCCAATTATATTGCGTGTTAGCGCTTTTCCACTACCAATCTCATCCCCATATCTCGGATTGTGAGTTCTGGTTCACTCCTTACTGTTGCCACCTACCGGTGGCACGGCACTACTATTGTTCTTCGACTCTATGTCTGTTGTTTCCGACCAAAGAGAATGACTTATATTCGTACCATGGTAAGGGCTACTATGTACTATCGGGCTTTACAACCACCCGATTCTATATAAAAGGCAATAATAGTCGAATGGCCGCCCTGTTTCCGTTTTCCTCTCCTGACACAGTTAACCGAAGGATTTAACCATCACACATCATGAATTTACTCCATTATCCTTTCATGTTTAGTTGGGTGCCGGCCGGATGTAGCAATGTTTTCGAGAAGTATCCACCAATTGATGTATGTCCATTCGTTACGCCCGTCGAGCACGAGCGCGGCGCCATTGAAACTTTGTAGCGCCTTGTCACTGTGGTTATACAGTTCTCTAGAGTAACATAAGCTATCCATAACCACAATCGCCGCACCATCAATCCAAATACCACCATTAGAAGGATACGAATACTAAGTAACGAAAGGAAGTCGAAATGTGGTCATTTCGAGTCGCAACAAAAAGCGACGGACTAATAGGGGATACATGAGGCACACCATTCCCCATTCCCCACTACACATACAAATTTGATGTCATCCAGCGCGAATGGAAATTTAAACATTCGAATAGATATTTGCGCAACATGTACTTGCTGTAGTGGGTGGGACGGATGCATTCTATCCACATCAACCAACCCCCCATCCACTTCATACTCGTATCACCGCCAAGGACTCTTCAGATCCAGACAATGAGTTAGCGTTGGGCTATGAATATTTTCCGAGAACTCCTTTCCCAATTCATCATTGCTGCTCCTAACAGACAATAGACAACAGACAAGAGGCGAGTTTGTCTACACGAAAAGTCCTTTCCTATTGATTTACTGAGGGTAGTTCCACTCGTAGCCAAGGCGGCTTTTTGAAAAGTGGAGACAGAGAACCGGTGGTATTTGTGGTGAGCCACAGGTGTTGTCCTTAGACAAATGGGGATGATTTTTAATGGTGGCGCAAGGCGACTAATTCCACTAGTGTCAACCGGTTGACTGACACTTTGTGATACTTGTCAAGAGTTAATGTCATTCAGAGGGAGAACAGACTCTTAAATCGTTGGCAGGGTGCTGTTTATCTGAATGGCCGGTAGGTTTTTGTTTTGTTTTTTTTTGTTCTTTGGCACTGGTGATGTAGGTCACAGTTCTACTAGATAAGTCAGTAACCCCTCTCTGGTTTTTATTTCTTACTTCAGGGAGATGATAGTTTCATAGTTTTTGAAACCAACAAAAGCCCTGGGTACTTTAGTTTTTCTGTGCACATAAAACTTTGCTCATATCGTTATGAAGAGTGGAGTAGTCGCGGCACTACCCCGGTCCTTTTAATACAAGTCTTGAGTATTCCACAACATTACAGAAATGAAAAGAAGAGTGACTGTAAAGACCGCATGAAGAGGACCAAGAGCAGAGCCAGGAGAAAACAATTAGCGAAGAAAACGTTTTCTTTTTTGTTTACATTCCTTGGATTCATTGAGGAGTCTGTTGACTTAAAAGCCAGAAGGGCGTTACGTTCGGTTGGTGGTTTCGTATCCTCATATCCATAGAGGAGAGAATCTTTGTAAGGACCAGAAGGCATTGAACTGTTTGTTCTGGTCGTTAAAGTACATAGATTTCAGGAAGCCAAGCAGATACATATGTGGCAATGGCACCTGCATGTTCGGTTGGCCATTTACATCGATTGGAAGTTGGGCGAGAGTTTTCAACTTAATGACAGACATGGGGCTGTTGGCGTGTATTTGTGGAGTCAAATCCGTTTTTTTCTTGTTACGATTATCTGAGAGAATGAGTGACTTTGATGAGATTTTAATGCAGAGACAGATAATAATTTTTTTTTTCTCTGAATAAACTTTCGGAAGCCATTGCTGTTTGGAGTGCAGTTGATTGCTACTTGTATTCGTATCGTGCGATTAGTATCTATCACGACAGTGACGTATATGTGCTTTTAGTTTGAGTATCAGGACCGCATTTGGTTAGAGACAGTGACAGTCGAGCTGTGCTTTAGATCTACCACAAGGTACCTCATCCCTGAGTATCAAAGTTATCCTTGCAATGCAATGCAGTGCCACTGGCTCCAAATATACCACAAAGACCGGCTGTTTTGAAATAAAGAAACCGTGATAAAGTACATTCTACTTATGCATTCTTCTTCAGATCAAACATAAGCGTTTCAGCAAAATGAAGCTCCTTTAGGACGTCACTCGCTGATCCATTATATGAGTCAACTGAGATGAATCAATACGGTGGGAACTATCGGGTTAGGACACTACTTTGGCATAGTGTTCATGTTGTTTCGAGTTTGAAAGAGGATCGAACATCGTTTATCTATTTTCCTATTCAAGCAAATCCCAAAAAATATCATATCGTCATCTGCTTATCCTCCAAATCTCAGTCGACCTTACATATCTTTGACTTATCGAAAGTTTGTAGCAACCACTCTGTCAGAAATGCGACCAACGAAATGTAGAGGGCGATTGCCCAAAATCCGTTGGAAGAAAGGAAGTGATATAATGCAATTGAAGTTGTTTCGGTTGGTAGCTAAATTGTCTGGAGGAATAAAGTCACTTTGTTAAGAAACGTGGTGCAGAGTGGATTAATGGTTACTCAGAATATTGAACAATAAACGTGTATTTTAAATAGATATCGTTGTTTGTTATTTATTTCACGATATAACTTCCGTGCACAAACTTTTCTATGAGCTATAGAAACGATATTGGTGACCCCGTACGCACGCGCAAAAATTTGTTCCTTCAAATAGAACAAAATTGCATCAGCCACAAAACCACGTGGTCTCACTTCACCATCCGAAATACAAGTGATCGAAAAAGCACCATCGGACAACATAACACTCACCACACACCAAGCCAGCATTGTCCTAATTGTGGCACGACCACCATCATTGGCAGAGCATTTACGTGCATAAGGAAACACAGGAACGCCAGTGTCCACAGCAGCTATAACGCCAAGAAGAGCACAATCATATCAACGAAGTACCGTTTAGAAGTGCAGCAATAGTCGTCATTACCATCACCATTATCATCACCACCCAGTAACACCACAAGCATCATCACCTACGAGGGGCGTTCAACATATTCTCGGTATCGGGGTGAAGCTGTGGTTGTATATATAAATTGACTTATTTATCAAGTAATACTATTATTTTAGTGCATTCGTGTAAAATTTCATATAAATGTGATTATTAATTCGCGTTTTATCTCTAGTTAAACAGAATCATAATGGCAACTGAGACGATGATGGTGAAAATTGAGCATCGCGCTGTAATTAAATTTCTCACTAAGCAAGGAAAAAGTCAGAAAACTATTCATGAAGAGATGGTGGCTGTTTACCAGGGTTCCGCACCTTCATTATCAACTGTGCAAAAGTGGTCAAGTGAGTTCAAGAGAGGCAGAGAGAGCATTGAAGACGACCCACGCTCCGGCGCCCCGGCTACTGCTTGTACGGGAGAAAGCATCAAAGAAGTCGAAAAACTTGTTCTTGAGGATGCCCGAATAACGGTGAAAATGATGGCAGAGATCACCAAGCTTTCAATTGGTACCATTCACACCATTCCTCATGACCATCTTAACCTTTCAAAGGTCAGTGCAAGGTGGGTGCCACGAATGCTCACAGCGCCTCAGAAAAAAGTGAGAATCGCATGCTGTAGAGAGCTTTTGGAGATGTGTAGTGAGAACGCGGACGGTGTTATGGATCGAATTGTTACTGGGGACGAAACATGGGTCCACCACTATGACCCTGAAAGCAAACAAGAGTCCATGCAGTGGCATAAAAAAGGAACAGACCCCCCGAAGAAGTTCAAAGTCACTCCGTCTGCCGGGAAGCTCATGGCCACAGTTTTTTGGGACTCAAAGGGAATCTTGCTCATTGAGTACAAAAAAAAAGGTGAAACCATCAACGCCACATCCTACGCTTCCACTTTGCATAATTTGCGCGAGGAAATTAAAAAGAAAAGACGGGGTAAACTCGCAGCGGGTGTGTGGTGTGTTGCTTCTTCATGACAACGCTCCTGTTCACACGGCGCGAGTTTCCAAGGCTGCTGCGCGAGATTGTGGTTTCGAAGAAATCCAACACCCACCCTATAGTCCAGACCTTGCCCCTAGTGATTATTTCCTGTTTCCAGATTTGAAAAAATGTCTTCGTGGAAAAAGATTTTCGGATGATGAAGAACTCAAGTCGGTATTTTGCAGAGAAAGAGGAAATTTATTATTTTGAGGGTTCAAAAAAGCTTATCTCAAGATGTAACAAATGCATTGATGTTAGGGGAGATCATATTGAAAAATAAAAACAATTTTAATTGAATTCGCATTTTCCTTCATATCGATACCGAGAATATATTGAACGCCCCTCGTACATTACCTATTTTTTCTTTTAATTTTTTTTTCATCAATCAACATCTAGCAAGTATTTAAAATTTTTTTTTTCTTTTTAATTCGCACCACACATACATATATATACACATTTTCATGTATATATTCATTTATGCATTTACATGAAGCATTATAATAGGTTATGTTAAGTTTATTACACCTAACATACATATATAGATATAATCATTTTTTCTGTAAATCTATTCCTTTTTTCCAATCGCGTTTGCAAATTAAAAACAAATAAAAAAAAAAAATGGTGGACGAAGGCACCACTCCCTCTTCAGGCGCTCAGCTTGGTAATGCAATTAATGCAGTTGCTATTAAGCTACCAGAATTTTGGACGAAGATGCCAGCGATCTGGTTTATCCAAGTCGAGTCACAATTTACAATACGAAATATTACAGTTGAACAGTCTAAATTCCACTATGTTGTCCAATCTTTACCCCAGTACGTAGCTGCAACTGTTTACGACATACTTACCCAAGCATCAACAACCCCATATACCAACCTAAAAAAAGCGTTAATAGAACGTCACACAATGAGCGAAGGTAAGCGGATTGAGGCACTTTTGTCCGAAGAGGAAATGGGCGACAAAAAATCCTCCGAATTTTACCGAAAACTGCAAGCATTAGCTGGGCAATCAATGATTGTCACCGAGAGTCTAATTTTAGAACTGTGGAAGCCTTCCAACATTTGTCCAAGTATCAATCAAGTCAAGTTCAAAGTCCAAAACGGAAGAACTCCTTGAAATAGCAGACGATATATTCGAAGTATATCAACAGCAAAATTGTTTTTCATTTTCTATCTCATCCCATTCAGATAAAACAATAGCCGACCTCACAAGTATCAATGAAAATTTACAAACGGAAATACTTGAAATCAAAGCAATGCCTTCGAACTTGAACCTTAACAGACACCGCTCTCGCAGTCAAAATAGTCCTCAGTCCTCAAAATACCAAAGGTTTAACAGATCTCGCTCAAGAAATAAGCCTCGTGACAGTGTTACTAAACTTTGTTGGTTTCACAACAAGTATGGTGACAACGCACGAAAATGTTCCAAGCCATGCGGTTATAAGAATTCACACCCAAACTAAGTCCCGCTGTTGCCACGTTGGCAAACAACAGCAGGGTCCAATACTTGCATAACCGCCTTTTCATTAAAGATCCTATCTCAAATATTACGTTTTTAATAGATTCCGGATCAGATATATCAGCTATTCCTTCGTCTGTTTTCAAAATCCCAAGCATCAAGCCTGATCAAACAGTGTCCGCAGCCAATGGTTCCCCAATCAGCGTTTTTGGTACAAAATACATCAAAACATCCCTCGGGTTTCGACGAGTGTTCAACCACACGTTTTTAATAGCAGAGGTTACTAAACCAATAATCGGTGCAGATTTTTTAAGACACACAGGTTTAGTAATCGATGTCAAGAACGCAAGGCTTATCGACCCACACACTAACACAACAGTGAAAGGCACCCCCTGCCTACAAAACATTACAACCCCACGTTTTTTCGCTGTTGAAGATAAATACAACACCATCTTAAAAGAGCTTCCTCGATTGATGGAATCACCCGATTTTAATTTTCCAGTTAACCATACAGTGCAACATCACATTGTAACAAAGGGACCTCTTCCATTCTCACGTCCCAGGCGACTAAACGCAACCAAACTTAAGATCGCGAAAGAAGAATTCGAATACATGGTACAAATCGGGATTTGTAGGCCATCCGCATCACCGTGTGCAGCTCCTCTTCACATGGCCCCAAAGCGAGAAGCTAACGATTGGAGACCATGTGGAGACTACAGAATGCTAAACGCTATCACAACTCCAGACCGATACCCACTGCCGCATATTCACGATTTTACCGTTTTTCTTCACGGATGCTCAATTTTTTTCTAAAATTGATTTAGTACGCGCATACCATCACATCCCAATGGCACCAGAAGACATTCTCAAAACTGCCGTAACCACACCCTTCGGCCTTTTCGAATTTGTTCGCATGCCGTTTGGTCTTCGGAACGCGGGTCAAACGTTCCAACGTTTCATGCACCAAGTCACAAAAGGTCTCGACTTCATCTTTGTCTATGTAGACGATGTTTTGGTTGCGAGCAAATCGGAACAGGAACATGAACAACATCTCAAATTACTGTTTCTACGATTGTCCGAGTTTGGTCTTCGAATTAAAACATCGAAATGCGTGTTCGGCACACCAACGTTACATTTTCTCGGATTTATATAACAAAAGATGGCATAAGACCATCAGAGTGACGGGTGATGTACATCGAAGGTATCCCTGTACCCAAATCCATTAAAAACGCACAACGATTTATTGGTATGGTAAACTACTACCATCGGTGCATACCCAATTTAGCAAAAATACTAGCACCTATCTATGACCATTTAGTCAATCTCATAAAAAATAAAACGAAACCAAAAGACTTCGTGTGGCCCGAAGTGTGCCAAGAAGCATTTTCGACTTGCAAATGCAACACTTCTAAACCACCCACAGCAAGGTGCCAAACTAAGCATCACAACTGATGCTTCTAGTACGCATATTGGGGCCGTCATTGAACAGCTCAGTGGAGGCAACTGTAAACCAATCGCATTCTTTAGCAAGAAGTTGTCGCCCACACAGTCAAGATATTCGGCTTTCGATAGAGAACTGCTGGCAATCCACTTGGCCATAGAACATTTTCAGAATTTTGTTGAAGGGCAAGACTTTTGCGTTTTTACGGATCATAAACCATTAACAACAGCATTAACGACCAAAACTAAACGTAATCCCAGGCAGGAACGGCAACTCGATTACATATCGCAATTTACAAGCGACATAAGGTACGTCAAAGGCTCATTCAATGTCGTGGCCGACACGCTTTCGCGACCAAATGCGGATGCCATAGAACTCACCTTGCCTGGAATCGAAATATTTGCCAAAGCTCAACTAAGCGATGAGGAACTCAAACTCCTCCAAAATGATATACCACCCGATTCCAAAATTAAGCTTGAGCTCATTAAAATACCTGCCTGTGATTTATCTTTTTGGTGTGAAACTTCCACGAAAAACCTGCGACCGTACGTGCCAACACAAAAAAGAAAATCGGTTTTTCAATCAATCCACTCACTCGATCACCCAGGTATCCGCGCTACTAGAAAGAAAGTAAGCAAATTATACGAGTATTTTTGGCCCAAAATGAACCAAGATATTAACACCTGGACAAAAAGTTGCGGCTCGTGCCAAAAGGAAAAAATCCAAACACACACAAAATCTCCATGCGATCGAATCCACATTCCAGCTGGAAGATTTCAACACATCCACATGGATATATATATAGTTGGTCCGCTACCCCCATCGAACGAGAGTAAGTATCTACTCACGGTAGTAGACAGATTTTCATGGTGGCCAGAGGCTTATCCAATGCGGGACATTTCTGCCGAAACTATTGCGCGAACATATGTTCACGAGCATGTGCCACGATTTGGTGTAGCACGTGTTATAACCACGGATCAAGGCTCCCAATTCGAATCAAAACTCTTCAACGAGCTGACTAAATTCCTTGGAACAATGCGCATTCGCACAACGGCCTATCACCCGCAAGCCAATGGAATGGTAGAAAGATTTCACCGACAATTGAAAACATCCATACGAACATCTGGAGATAGAGTAAATTGGACTCAGCGTTTGCCTTTAATACTGTTAGGAATCCGAACCTCTGTAAAAGAAGACATTCATTTTACACCGTCTGAACTCCTTTGCGGAGAAAACATTCGCCTACCGGTTGAACAACTAAAAAAATTTTTCAGCAAAATTTCCCCCGCTTCACTACAAACTAGGAAAAGCACGAAATCTGTTCACATGCCCAATAGTCTCCACAGTTGCAGTCAAGTTCTGGTGAGGAATGACAAAGTTAGACGAAGTCTAGATTCTCCTTATGAAGGGCCTTACAACGTTATTAGAAAATTACGTAAGCAGTTTGTGATTGATAGAGAAGGTAAATCGGTATCAGTTGCGATTGACAGAATAAAACCATTCGAAAATTAAAATCAAAAGTCAAAACACAATTTTACATTATACTCGCTGCGCTGGGAAGGGGGTGATGTAGCAACCACTCTGTCAGAAATGCGACCAACGAAATGTAGAGGGCGATTGCCCAAAATCCGTTGGAAGAAAGGAAGTGATATAATGCAATTGAAGTTGTTTCGGTTGGTAGCTAAATTGTCTGGAGGAATAAAGTCACTTTGTTAAGAAACGTGGTGCAGAGTGGATTAATGGTTACTCAGAATATTGAACAATAAACGTGTATTTTAAATAGATATCGTTGTTTGTTATTTATTTCACGATATCACTTCCGTGCACAATCTTTTCTATGAGCTATAGAAACGATAAGTTAACATAAAGTCACCATAATCTCTGCGTCACAAGGGTCAAGGGAAATTATTTTTGCCCCAACCTAATTCCTTGTGCATTTTTCTAAGTTGTGCTACGTAATGCGGCAGGACTCATCTAAGTAGCTGTAAATCTCCTCAGTAGATAACCTAGTAGCTTGGTAATTCTACTGAATCTTCAGTGATAGGAGCTGTATTATCTTTATGCCCCATACGGTTTACTTTGGTAGAAAATTAGAGATTGAGATCCTAAATCATACAGACAATAAAAAGTAGAGTACCCAGGTTGGAACCTTGCGGGACGCCATAGTTTAAGCATTTTTCACCGCGTAGGCTATTTTTTTATTTTTAATTAAAATCTTCGGGTTTTCAAATTATCCCCAAACCATAGTAGCAACCCTCCTCGTGTGCCTGTTTCTTCCAACTACCCTAGAATGTTTTCATGGTATACGAGTAGTGTCACATCTGTGGGATCTGTCTTCAGCTTGATTCACTTCATTCTCAACCTAACGTTATTGACTGGTTAACAAATTAGAAATCGCAGGATGGTAACTCACGGAAATGAAGTCAGTCTTTTTGTGCCGGCCAAACACCCACCGACATTTTCTTTTTGGACACGTGACTGTGAGCTTGGCGCAAGTTCAGCCAAAACTAAGTAAGAAGAAAAATCAAGATCCCTTCCATTGTCCCATCCAATCTATATGGCCCTATAGGTTCAAGACGAATGTTAGATACCCATACTGGACAGCATATTGAGGTGGATAGCCTTGGTTGACTTCTACTCGTACAAGAGGGCTGAAGGCGCAAGGTGGGGTCTGTAGCCTAAACTTATGCACTGCGTACCCACCACGGTCTTGAAACCAATTCTTACTTATGGCACTAAAAAGACGAGTTAATGTCCAACGAGCTACCTGTACAAGCATCAATGGCGCGTTAAAAACATCTTCAACTGCAACTCTCCTAATTTTGTAGCAATGCAATTAACTCTGTCAGGCTGAGGGGATACTCATTAATGCAAAGGACATGCTAAATGAAAGAGAGTCTACTCATATTACATTGCGGCCTCTTTCAATCAACCGATTCTCAATTTACTGACATTAGCTTCCACGATGAGATCTCCGAGATTAAATCATGACTTTGGAAGAGATGATGGCGGATGAGCCATCGGCAGCCATCACATCCCCGAACGGGCCACTGGCTTAGGTCTAACCAACCCTTCGTCCTAGTGATTTCTATAAAGGAACTGATCCTCAAGATTCGGGGTTGTCCCATAGGCGTAATTGCCCGGTCATTGAAAAAAAAAAACCTACGTTACGAAGCAACAAAAAACCTCGGATATGGACGGATCTATGTACTGTTGACAACCCCAGCAAACGAAACAAGGATAAAGTTCCATAATAGAATCATGGAAAAAACCCATGAGCTCCAAATACTATACAAATCAATGTCTAGTTTTGGCATCCCTGCCAAACTCGTCGGTTTGATGTCGAAAAAGCTTTAGACAAGGCGAAGTGCTGTCATACGATTCCTTTAACATCATTCTCGGAAAAATATTGCATAACACACGCGCCAACACAAGAGGCACGATCTTTCAATAGTTCCAATTACTCGCATACGCCGATGATATTGACGTAATCGGAAGAAAGCAGCGTGATGTCAGTGGCGCTTTCGCGGGTATTGAAACAGAAGCGGCGAAGATGGGCAAGGCCAGATAGTATATGTGCTATCAACAAGAAAGGACACCCAATACCGACGTCTCGGACAGAAAGTCACCATCGACAGTATACCCTTGAGGTAGTTAAGGATTTTGTCTACCTAGACTCCGCTATCAATTCAGACAACGACCCCAGCGCTGAGATCAAACGAAGAATAAATCTTGCCAACTGTTGCTTCTTTGGACTAAGAGGGAAATTGACAAGCACGGCCCTCTCCCGAACAATAAAAGTGATCCCAGTCTTATTCTAGGACGCTGAGGTATGAACTTTATCAAAACTGAATGAGTGTACTCTTAGCTGTTTTGAGAGGAAAATTCTTCGGGTGATTTTTGGTCCCGTCTGGATAGACGGTGAGTGAAGGAGGAAATACAACGACGAACTGTACGGGCTATACAGAGACATCGACTTAGCCAAAAGAGTGCAGGTCCAACGTCTGAAATGCCTACATCAGGTGTAGCAGACGGACACCAATGCTCCGGTACGAAAAATTTTCGAATCTGTTATAGTGCAGTAGAGGAAGACTTCGACTCAGGTGGTGCATGCAAGTGGCTGGAGACGCTTGTTGGTTGAGGCCCAGGCCCACCCCTGACTGTGGCGCCACCTTAAGTGAGTAAGTAAGTAAGCTTCCATGTTGACTTCAATGACAGAAAGGAATACAACTTCCATGGTGGACGAATTCATGGGCGCTGCAGTCTTCTCCGAGGACCTTTGAATACACAAATCTCCCAAATGCTTCACCGTGTTCTAAGCTCAAGACTTAGCTATTTACCAGCCCGCGGCTTATCTCAGTCTGAACCCAGTACTGCGTTGAATATTGCAATATACGAGTATACAAGGCCTGTTTGATGAGTACACGGATTGGGAGATAGGTGGCGCTACTGAGCCAAAATGAGTGTACCATTATTTAGTATGAACTCTTTTAGCCCGTCTGTCAAATCCGACGCTTAGTTTTGTTTTGACACCGATTTAAAAACATCGTGCTAGTGTTTTTTGCGACCATGGAAAAAGAGCAGCATCGCTCCGTTATCCGATTCTTGTTTTTGAGTGGCAAAACCTGCGAGGAAGTCAAGCCCATTGTCTATGGGACTGATTCACCTTCCCGTTCAACCGTTTACTATTGGTTCGAGGAGCTTCTCCGTGGTCGCACGTCGGTTTTTGATGAATCGCGCCCAGGTGGCCCACAGAGCAAACCGTGGACAAAGTCCATGATCTCGTATTGGCGGACCGTCGAGTGAATATTAGAAAGATAGCACGCATCTCAACTGCACACGTTAGCCATATCCTGTACGAGATTTTGGGCATGAGAAATGGATGGGTGCCGCGTTTGCTCACACTGGAGAACAAGTGCAATCGTGAGGCCACTTCAAAGACGTGCTTGGCCCTGTTTCATCAAAATCCGGAGGAGTTTCTGCGTCATTTCGTGACCGTCGATGAGACACGGACTCATTGCTGCACACCAGAGGCCAAAGAACAATCGAAAAAATGGGTTTTACGCGGTGAACGTGGTCCAAAGAAGGCGAAGACCGTGCCTTTGGCCGGAAATGTGTCAAAACAAAACTAAGCGTCCAAGTGTCACCAAATTTTGACAGGCGGGCTAAAAGAGGTTATACTAAATGATGGTACACTCATTTTGGCTCAGTAGCGCCACCTTTCTTCCAATCAGGGTACTCATCAAAAGCCCTCGTACAGACCGTTGAGTAGTGATCAGATACCCAACTTTGAAAGCTATAAATTCGAGAGTGGTTAGATAGTGCCGCGTATCTCTCAATGCGATGGTTTAGTCGCGCAAGATCATATCCCGTTGGGTTCCAGGACTGTGGGACTTTCCCGAGGAACCGTGTCGCTGATGAGAGATCTAAATTCGGATCTTTAGGATCAGATAGTAAGCATTGATGTCACAGGGTACACCGTTTATGATAAACTGGCCAAACTTGTATCCAAGAGAACAAAAAGTAACCAGCTTGACAACACCGATATCAAACTAAACGACGTCAAGCTATCAATATTTTACCGAAAACAAGCGATCAGCAAGGACACTAGACCAATATGGTGTATATTCGATCGAAAGTGATCAAGAGAGTTGATGATTCTCAGCAGAAGCGACAAGGGACACAATGTCATTGGAAGATAGTTCAAGCGATTAAGCTTTCCTCACAATGATTTCTGAAGGAGCTGGAGGGACGAAAAAGTGGAGGAACAGAAATTTGTGGCTCATTTCTTCTGCAATAGCCTTGACTCGACACGCATCAGAATGCAAGGCCTGACCAGTTACCGCTTCCGCTCTATGGAGATCATCGAGCTAGACAAATTTATCAAATCGCGTCCTTTTAGGATCAGCAAGGGCTTCGTCCTTCCACGATCTACCAATTGTATCACAATAGACACCTCAACGAAAACCGCTTTAACCTACCCTAACTTATTCGCAACTGATCTCCTGTGGGCGCAGAATAGGAAAGAAGCAATAGTTTCAAAGCATGCAATGTCAAGTTCCTTTGCTCAACAGATGCGTAATGGATAGAGCCGCTAGGACATAGTCCACTGTCTGCAAAAAGACTGCCTTCTGAAAGACACCGTAATGTTTTTGCTCGTTTCATTGAAGGCTTAGAGGCTCTCTTCTTTTGTTTGATAGTCCAGTATTGAACATTGAATACCGAGATCATCAGACTTTCAAGTTACAGAAGAGGTGTGTAAGACCATGCGGATTCCTTAAGTTTTCTTAAGGATTACAACGGCCCGGCTTTGCCATATTTTTATTATTGACTATCATTACATGGTACAACGATTGAAGGACCAAAAATGCGCCGAAGAAATCCTAAAAACAGTCACAGAATTGGTATTCACTCAAAGAAAAGTTGTGATTTCTTAACGGAAATTGTCGTATCTTTTAACCAACCCGCTGTCACATTAAGCCAAAGCAATATTCATAAAGGTCAATGGTCCGGAACCCATTTGGAGCCGAACATAAATATTAACTTTGCGTATTTATGGCGAAATTCTCATTGAACTAAGGACGAAACGAATAACAAAAAAAAAAAGAAACAAAAAAATAAACACAAAATTCAAACTCAATTGGAAAGTATCTACTCTCCGTTCGACTGCAAACCTCGGATTAAATGCCATGATAACGAAACCCACGGGCCACTAGATGGGTTGGGATTTCCAGTCTTCGACACTTCAAGACAATCAGCTTATAAAGCCGGATGAGGAAGAAAGGAGCAACCCTATGTGAGTTATCGGATATCAATCGATGGGAATCATGTAGTACTCGTATCACCTGGAGGTGATGCCAAGAAATCACAGATCCTGTTGTTAGATTTCACATTGTAATCAGAAGCGGCAGGTACTGATGGTATGAGAGTAGGAATACTCGTAGCAATCAAGATTCTTGATAGTTTCAAGTGCTGTTGTTGATTTTGATGAGTGAAATTTAGTCTGACACTTGGAAAACATCAATCCATAAAGGATTCCAACAGGACAGGGCCTAGGGATGGGTTTATGAATGCATGGGAATTGTTTAGGATAGTCACACCTGTACATGTGCTTGAATGGTATAAATAGCATTTCAATCGATGCAAATAAACAATTGTTTTGTGGTTCCTACGGCGCAAACTTAAACCACATACGAGTTAAGGACGGCAGTTGGAAGCAGAAATCGTTATTGAATCTTGTTTAAGAAACTTCCCTCCAAGACAATTGCTATTGAGAGTAATGTTCAAAAGATACGACCTCAGATATTCTTTGTCAGTCATGTGTAACTTGGATGACTTTCACTTCATCCTGAAAGTGTTATTCCTCGTTTGAGTCTCTGTAAGCCTCAGTCAGCGTACTTGGTTCGCAGGATATAAAAAGTGTCTAGAAAGCGGAGAGAATATAATGACAGAGGATGCTCTATCTGGACCAGCAACGACCAGATGGATAAGTTGTATAATGCAAGTTGTTGTTGCTAGCCTGTGTATCTAAAGCTGCATAGACAAGCTAACAAAAGGCTCATCGACCAAGCAAATATCTTATAAAACCCCATCTGTTGAGACACTCTTCAAAAGCCTACGAAACTGTAAAATATAAGTTGAAATGAAAGTCCCGGCAGCTTTCTATTTCAAGATGAAGAAAGCAGAATCAGGAGGACTACTGGCTACTACTGGCTTTGACAATCTCTTGTAGATGTTAGTGACTTTAGAAGCTCAATTCAACTTCGGCTTATACTTTGGATACAGTCCAAAACAATGGAGAGAACTTAAAGCTAAAGCCTCTGATACAAGCTCAACAAACAGCGGCCCCCAGTTTAAGGCATTGGAGAGACTAGTGGGCATCTCTCTCAGAAATGCTTGAGACATCGCTGCTTGGTTATAACTAAGATAGGTCACATAATATCCATACAAAGAAGAATTTTGGCTTGAGATATTTAAGGGATATCACACCGCTTTGTGAGGAGCGATCCCGAATGCAGAGAGCTTGTCTTAATATTGCGAATTCAATCGTTGCACGTAGGTTAAGGCAATTCTGGAGCCATAAGTTCATCATTGCATGAGGTTACTTCTTCAATGATTCCGTGGTACTGTAACCAAAGGCTGCAGTGTAGCTCATTAAATATTGCGACGCTAATGCTCCGAACAATCTCTGATGCAAGTGTGACTAACGAAGGAATCATCTCTTCGACTTCATACGCTCAGGCAAGATTTTTTGCGAAAGGCAGACAGCAATAATCAAATTAACCCTGTCCAACAGGAGAGTTATGTATGAGGTTTCATGCCAGACGGTAGGAATACCGAATTCAAGATCGGATGAATGGTCTTGAAGAGGGGGTAGATCCGTCAAAACCTCACCTAAGCTTAGAGCGAGGCAGAAAGTACAGGAGGCTGTTCAAAATCTGAACTGGTGCCTTGCCAGAAAGAAACTGCCGCACATTGCCTGGTTTACAAGGGCCAGGGATCTACCTATAACGACTATGGAAAGGAGAGAACCTCGAAAACTTAAAGCTTCTTCTAAGCCAAACGCCAAGTTCGGATTTCGAAGTGTGTCTCACTTTTGTTAAAAGGTCGAGACACTTAGTGAAATAAGCAGGTTTCATACGGGGACAAAACCCCCTGGCTGGACATATTCTGGAAATCCATACTCTCAGCCTCACATTTGAAACTAGATCCCAACCGATTCACAACCAGCTCGACGTAACTGGAGCCTGTATTCGATATTGGTGACGAATGAGAACATTAAATATGCTGCTGCGTCATTTTTTGGCTTCTACTCGCCTAGCACCAACGACAAACATCCCGTCAGCTGTTTTCCTCTAAAGAGAATCTTCATTGCTAGTTTGGCACTGGCATACATATCGAATCTCTGGCAAGCAGTAAGGGTACCTTTTACATCGGAAATTGGTAAAGTTGTCAAGATGCCAACACTAAACCTCGGATTCCCTTCGTCCTGAAAAGTATGGATTCCGCATACCCAAGCAGAAAACCTTATGAAACTGGGCTTCAAAATCTACTGAGTAGAATTGAAAGTAGGAGTTTGCAGGAGATACTAGTAGCTCCAACGTCTTCATATGTACACCCTGAATGACTCGAACTGCAACCAACTTCAGACTGCTATAATTTCCAAACCGTTCATGACAGTGAGCTCAAATTTTGACACATGACAGATAATTTTATTGTTTACAAGCCTTTTAAACGATTTGCGTCTCAGTTGTGTTGAATAACTTTTATCCGCGATGGAATTCAAACGTGATAGTGTGATTGCTTTATATTTGGCTGGAAAACCACAAGTAGCTATCGTTGGAGCCCTCCAGCACCTCAACGTGAATAAATCATTTGTGTCTCAAACCATAGGTCGTTACCGTGATACTGGCAGCGTTGCAAAACGCCATGGAGGTGGTCATAAAAAAAAAAGCAACATCGGCAGAAATGGTTCGGAAAGTGAAGGCTCGAATTGAGCGAAATCCGCGTCGAAGTGGAAGAAAAATGGCTCGTGAGCTCAACATATCGTTTGAACGGATGCAACACATACTAAAAAATGAGCTTGGGCTCAAGCCATTGAAGTTCCAAAAAGCACACGATCTTACACCGCAACAGAAAAAAGTTAAGAGTCCAAAGAGCGAAAGAGTTGCTACGCTTGCACGAAAGTGGTGAGTTGCCGAATTTGTTTTTTTCTGATGAGTCGCCACTTGTTATCGAGCAATATGTCAACAAACAAAATGACCGAGTTTACTTGCCAGGGAGGTCCTTCGAAAACTTACACCTTCGGACGGCCACCAGAAAGCAGGCAGCACCGATGGTGATGGTTTGGCCCGCCATAACCGCCGATGGTCGCTTTCCGTTCGTATTTTTGGACCGTGGCGTCAAAATTAATGCGATCGTATACCGTGAAACTGTCTTAGAGGCAGTATTAAAGCCTTTTCAACAAGACTCGGCTCCGTCTCACAAAGCGCGCGTCAACCAAGATTGATTAAAAAACATATTCCACACTTCATTTCTTCGACACAATGGATTGCAAATTCTCCGGATGCAAATCCATTGGATTTCTCTGCCTGGGGTATTTTGAAGACGAAGGTTGACACTAAAAAATACCACTTGCGTGCAGCGTGCAATGCTTTCTTTGTCCGACTCAAGGACATTATTCGTGCCAAAGGTGGACATATTGAAAACAACTGATACAATTTAAAAATTCATGTTTTTTCCAACATTTTTTGTTTTGGCATAATTACAGCCAGAATCCCCAATGGAAATATCGTGATTGTGATGGGAGATTTCAATGCGAGGATATTGAACGACAACATCACGTTCAAATATATGATCGGGCAACACCGCCTCGGGGACACAAAAAATGTCAACGGTGTAAGGTTTATTGGCTTTGCAATATCAACCGTCTGGTTCTTGGAGGTACACTGTTTGACCAGGAGTACTGCAGAATCAACTGGGTCTCCACTGATCAACAATCAATATATCGAATCAGATTGATCACTTTACCAATAGCCAAATGCCATAAAAATACAGAAACAATCTGCAGCTTCGCTCCTAAAAGCATCGACGACTGATGGAACGCTGTGCGAAATATATTGAATTCAATTTCCCAATGGAATCACGAGAAATGAAATCGCCAATGAACTTGCCCGGCAAGGCCGAGAGGAGAGTTTTTCAGGAATTAAGCTTACTTAGGTCTGCTTGCGTCTTCGGTTAAGGTTTCTTCAGTATAACTGCAGATGGCATGACTCCCCAGGTTGCAGGCAGACCAAACAAATGCTTTCCTACCTCTCTAGAAAGTCAGCGGTCTTTTCCTGCAGGAAAGACTGCAGGATGCTTACTGACGTCGTAACAGAGCACTACACTTTTTCTAAGCATTTAAATGTGCTGGGCATCAGTGATACAACACCCCGCGATGTTTGCTGTAAGAGTGAAGATGACACCTCGAAGCACTACATCTGTGAATGTCCGGCTTACGATCTCATCAGGCTGCAGGAACTCGGCGTTGACGTGGTGGGTGCTCGTACTCTAGGCACTTTATCACTGAAGTGCTTAGTCATCTTTCTTCGAAAAACTGAAAGAATCCATTTAAAGGACTAGTTCTTTGTCTGAGTGCCCGACAGAAAAAAAAGTATTGCATGAAGGGAAACAAAGCATAGACCCACGTGCCCACGCCCATGTGCCCACGCCACATAGAAATAATCAGGAATAAAGGAACACTAGCTTCGCCACTTTAGGAACGATTATACTTCAGCATCACCTGAGAATGGGAATATCCAAACTGAAGTCGAATGATACAGTCGAGGCTAATGGCTTAACAATAGAACCACTGGATGCACCTAAAAAAATATGTACGTCCAACTAGTCGATGTTTTTGACAAATAGAAGGTGCTCCGTTTGGAGTACCAGAGAAACGTTGTTGTAGGAAAAGGGCACGTGTGTTGCACTCTAATATACAACCAAGGCCTCGCAGCTGGAAAAAGCTGACGAATAACCGAACTCGGGTATATTTCAAACTTTGAAGTCGGGATGGGCTAATACAAAAACCTAACATACTGAGCACTATTGCTGATATTGAACAAGAATATAAAGTGGCTGCCTTCATCTTTCATGACTTCCCACCTGGGTGCCTTAACTGCTCCAGGGATTTTCCAATCCATTCGTCTACAGGATCTTTTATATTTGGGAGCAGTCTTAACATATATGATATCTCCACTTCATGTAGCTGTACCGATATCTTAGCATCTATTTCGCAGAATCCATCTCTTTTCCAGCTAATTTACATCACAGATCTCTGTTACCACTTCCATGTCATCTAGGTAATTTGCAATCCTTCTCACTTCAGTCGAATTTCCAAAGCCAATCCCAAACAATTTCCAAGAAAATATAAACTTTTCTCCAGAACCTGGCCGCATCTCTATCTGCCTCTCCTTTACCACCACAGATATCACATCGCAATAGGAAGCGAAAATCGACTTTCATATGTTTTTGATCTACCGCATAAATTTAAATATTTCCAAGAGCCTCAATCCTTTTCCTCGAAGTAGTCCTTTCATGTTCTAGAACTTCACCTCGACTTCTCAAGAGAAAATTATTCAAAGGAAAAACTTTGACTGCATAGAATTGCGGTGTTCTCTAGGCAGGAAATCGGGACTCATTTCCGAGATAAAAATTCCAAAACAGCCGCACACGCTTTTGAGATGAATCCTTTCCTCCCTTGAAATGGAATACAGATAAACCTATCCCAACTGACGGTGTGGTAGTGGATGGGATTTATGACTTTCAAATGTTGTTGGTAAAATGGCAGTACATTGCGATACCGAAAATGTCCTCGAAACTTTCGGATGCACGCCTTGATTGATGCAACATCCGTTCGCCACCAACGTCATCATCCCACCAACAAAGAGGGAGGCATCCCTCTCACACCGAGTGTGAAAGTATTCGATATGACAGATGATACACTTTTTCGACGGTGATTTCCTGAATCCTCGTGGGAATATGTGTGGTTCCGGAGTGGCACAACCAACGTTGGCTTGGTAATAAATTGTGAAACTTTCCGGAAGTAATACGTGTGATAAAAACCCAGAGTGAGAAACGCCGCCGGACGGAGTAAGTGTCCGCAAAAAACAAAATACACAACCCGCGCGCTACAGCGGACCTGCTACGGATACACCTCACCATCAATTAACTCTCTGTCAAGAGTAAGTCGTCGATGTCGTCGTTGTCATCCTTGCAATCGTCGGGGTCTGGCTTGGCCACGACTAGCCCGGCAATTTATTCGTGTGTTGTTGACGTCAAAGTTGACGGTTGAATGTTGTCGGTGTCAGCAATGTCATTGTCGACATATTGTGGCAAAACTATGCATCTCGGCATCTCATCGGTCGGCATCACGACATCTCGACATCCCATGGGACGAACAGTGTATGAACTGAATGGGTAAAACTTTTGATTGGCAATTTCATGGTGTGCTTTAAGTGGGCGAGCGCAACTTTTTCAAGTGTAACATCATGTAACAGCAGGCGACTAACTCTGACTAACTGGCTCTAAATTCCACCTTCACTGCCACTTCCACTTCCACTTCTACTTGCACTTGCAGTTTGCGGCTTTTAAGTTATTAAAGTCGAGTTACTCGCAGTTTGGTCAATATTTGCACTTTGGTTTGGATAGTTAGTTTTAGACAGGAACTTCTTCCGTTACTTCCCCATGCATCTGGTATACATCCACCCGTACATGCACTTCCACTGTTTTGTCCTTTCAGACTGCAGGGAAATAGTTTAATAAAGTTCAAAGCTACTGTCATCGGATTCTGTGCATCTTGTGTGAGTTTGGCAGGAAGTTAATTAATTATTTGTCGCCGTAGATGAAGAGTAAATGAGGTGGAACCACTGCATGAATGAGTTTTACGAGCTATTTGAGTCTACAGAGGCACTGGACACTGGATTGGGCATTCGTTTATCTCGGCGCTCCACTTGGATTGCCAATTTAACTTTTAGAGGGCAAATGCCAGACACTATCCATAGATATGTTACAACATACCTAACGTAGACTTCAGCTAAGGACCTTCAAATTCGATTGGAAAGTAATTGCTATTGGAGGGATCAGCACAGAGAATCTCATCATATGAATAAGAGCCGACACCTCAAACTAGGTAGTAGCCACCACATTGGGCGAAGATCCGTAAAAGAGCAGGATTCGATGGGCAAAATGCTGCACGCCAAAGATAAAATTCTGTGCATCATGGAGTTTTTTTTGAAGAACAAGGGGTCATTCAGAAACTCCCACAGTACGTACACCGACTCATCCGCCGGGTTGCCGCTTTGAAGGACATGTGGTAAACGTAAAACATAAAACAGAGGGCCGCTCGTAAGACCACTCCCTGAGGGCCCACATATACTAAATTTTGCCTAAAACTATACTAAGAGCAACCCACCCTTTAATTCAAAGTGTCTGGCATAAAGCCCATTCAAAATCCCACTTTTAAGCCAATGTGTTGGGGCACACGTGCTGACAGCTGCATGGCCAGTAGGTGCATAAACCAAACTGGTCGCAAGCGGCCTCCCCTATGCCCAGGCATGGTCGGTTGTATCTGTGCCTTGCCCTGGTAATTCGGCTCTGCCAGGATGGACCCCCATTCCGGGCAAACTCGTGAGAATAAAATTTAAAAAATTTTAGGGAGGGAGAAAAAATCTAACAAAAGACCAGCTGAGGTTGCCAGAGTTTGGCATCTCATCAGAGGACACATTGCTGGCCTCCAATCAGGAGACAATCGTTTGCCGATCAAGCGGTGTGAATGCTAAGGCTAGCACCAACACCACTAACCAGCCAACAACAGAAAGAGCGTAAGTCCCCAGGGAAAGCTGTAAAGAGCAAGTACCAGACAGCCCTCTTCAAGATCGCCGAAAATAAGGCGGATGGAAAGGTCCACGGAAGGACCAAGCGGACAAGATGAAATACCAGGTAATCGTTGGCGAGTACAACGAGTACCTGAAGAATAAACCAAGATAGGACGCAAAGCGTAATCGGTCCCTGGACGAGAACCACCAACACTCATCCCCGAAGAAAATCAGGGGTTTCCGAACCACAACCAAACCACACACGTCGTCGGCTAGTGCTGCTCAAAAGTGACCCTTCACCGAGGTGGCCAGATTACCTCCAGATCGCATTAGTGGACGAGTTCTCCATAAACCGGAAAGCCATAGCATAGGCGTGGGGAAGCATTGATGATCACCTCATCAACAACGAAGGGGACCTCTGCCGAGTTTTGGTTCCACCAAGACGATTAGGGGATATTGGATAATTAAATGCGAGGACCCATTTTTCAAGGATTTCCGTAGTGAATTCCTTGCTAAGGTTAACCACGCCTGGAACGGCTTGAAGCTCAAGCTTATTCTAGTTAATGACATCCAAAAGAGCCACAGGGCCCGCATTTGACTTCTCAATAGATTGCGGAAGTCTCCTCCAACGTCTAAAACTCTATAACCCAATGAATGAATAAACAGTCATTAAGGCGGGGGAACCCCATAAGAACAATATGTCGTTCCTGCTCCTCATCAATAACGAGTGCCTGTCAGCACTAGAGAAAGTAGGCCATAAACTTAGGTTAAGCATCAACTTAAGGTTTTCCTATTACTGGGCCCTGAGGACGATATGGACAACGTCGAAACCGACAAGTTATTGGAGGAACTGGTGATCGCTGTAAAAACGGATAATGCTCAAAGTCAAATAGACTAAACTGTGGTACTCTAGGTGCACCTCCGATAATCTGTGTGTTTCCTAAGGGAAGAAAATATTGACATCGATATTACCCAGGAGCCCTGGGTGAGAGATTCGGCCATAGAGGGCTTTCAGACAGACAATAGGACCTGCTCTACAAATATTAGGCTATCGGTAAGTCCAGAACATGCATACTCGCTAAGAAACATATTAAATCTTTTTTAGATATATCAAAACCTTAGCTCAAACGATTTAAGAGTTGTTAAACTGGAGTGTGCGATCCAAACAACATACCTCTCATCAGCATATACGGTTCATGAGAGACCAGATGAAGTGAAGCAACTCACAGCAACCATAACGAAGATGGACAACCTGCGATGCCAACGCGAGCCGTACAGTATAGCGAAGTACAGAAGAAGCAGGCCTGGATGGTTCTACGCGTGTTGCCATTCAATAGAAACCATCAAGGGCTCCATCAGGTTTAGTAAAATTTAGTCCAAGGGACATTCCTTTCTAAGAAGGTCAGATGGAAGATGGGCAAAATTCTCTGCGGGAGACCCTGGAACTCTTAAGGAAAATAGGTTTTCTAGGATGCAGTGATATAAGTACGGAATCCAGGGGCTTTCGGCAAGTACAACCTGCATTCCACAGCAATATCAAACAATTGCTATGAAATCTCAAGACCTAACAATACCTTCAGAAGCTGTTTAATACCGAACCACGTACCCTACTCTTGGGGACGTGTTCGAGTGGTGTTTATACCGAAGGTACTCATAGGTAAAGGAGACCCCGAGTTCTCAAAAGATTTCAGGCCAATTAGTTTCACTTCCTCTGTACTTAAAACCCCAAAGCGCGTCTTAGACATTCACATGCGAAGCATTCCAGAAGAATCAGCGCTATCCAAATAACAGCAAGCCTACCTCAAGGGAAGATCCACGGAAACGGCTCTACACGAGGTATGAGCAATCGAAAAATCCACACACTTCAAAGAATATACCCCAGCCTCCTTCCTAGACAAAGAGGAACCCTTTACTGACGTACACCCTGAAGTGATTCACCAATCTCTGATCGAGCTGGGCATAGAGAAATTTATTAGTTCGATGGTATGTCTCTCTGCTCAGAACAGGAATTATTCAAGCATCACTAGGTAACAGTCACTTAACCAAATTCGCCCATAGAGGGACGCGACAGGGCGGCGTTATTTCTCCTCTACTTGTTATGCTTGTAAGACTAGACAGGGAAGGTGACGTGATTTTACTCGTGTAAGGGAAGTTTCCTTCCGTGATAAATGGAATCATGGAGGCTCTGCTCTAGACAAGGTAAACACCTGGGCCATAAGTTGTGGCCTTGGTTTCAACCCGAGCAAAACTGAACTGATGTTGAGAGGTGTCAACTTGGCGATTGCCAGTGTTGTGAAACTGCGGCAAAAAGAGGATGAAAAACTGCGGCATTTACTACGGCGATTGCTATCGACGCAAAAGCAGCGCCTATTCGAATGTGGATTTGTTGTTAGAGACAGACTTAGGCAAGAAGTCTTGAATTTCCGGCATGTTATCGAGCGCCTCGTAACCATCCGTATTAAGGCCAAATTTGCCGATATTAGCATTATATGCGCGCATGCCCTCAACGAGGAGAAAGGCGACACCAAAGATACCTTCTACGAACTCCTGGACAAGAGGCGAATTTAATGCAAAGCAGGAACAAGAGGGCATCTTTGGTAGTACTGTTGGAAAGTCTAGCCTGCACGACACCACCTCCGATAACGGATACAGGCTAATCGACATTGAGGAGCAGCGAAATATTGTCCTACCTAGTACACGCTAGCTTTGTTGTCTCTCTTTATAATGACGCGGGAATTTAGGACGGACATTGGGAACATACGCGGGCTAAAAAGTAATCACTTTTCTGCGGACGTCCACGTCAGTAAATTCAGGCCAGATGTTTTGGCACTTAGTGAAACACAGGTAGATCCCCGCCCACACCTCTCAGATCACTCTGATCTGAAGCTACCTGGCTACGAAGTAGTGCTATTACCACGGCCTCGCCATTTACGTGCGTAGTGATTTAACTTACCAAATTCCATCTCCGTAAGCAAATTGTCCACTACTGCTTTATTTACAGAAGCCCCAAACTGGACAGCAACTCGACCTTTAACGAGTTTGATGCGCTGTTTGACTCTATACAAAAAATTGTATCCCTGTATCCTCATACTGAAATCGCCAGTACGGGCGATTTCAATCACAATTCTGGGTGGCTTCGACATTCTGGACAGACAACACCCGAAGGACGGTGTGTTGAGATCTTCGCTGCGAAAAATAACTCAACCCAGCTTGTAAATCAGCCTACACGAATACCAGACGTTGATAGTCATACCGCCAACACCCTGGACTTGTTTTTAACTTCTCACCCTGATAAGTACTCCGTTGCTGTGCTCTCCCCTCTATGCTCGTCGGACCATTGTGTCATATCAGCTAATGTCTCGTACACCCACTACACAGTTAGAGAAAAAATTCATAAAAGAAATCTAGGGCAATACGAGAAAGCCAATTGGAGCGGCCTTAACAGCTTCTTTAGGAATTTTAACTGGGCGTTATGTTTCCTCGATAACGACGTGGATGCCGCTGCTGATATGATCACAGACGCCATTCCCTTTGGAATGAGAAACTTTATTCCTCATCGGATGAAAGAGTATCAGACCAAAAGAAAAGGCATGGTACATGGTACAACTTGAGCTGTAAACAGGCTGTCAGGGTTAGAGAAATAAAGTCAAACCCGACAGAGGAGAACCGAAAAAAATTTAAACGAGCCAGAAATGACTGCAATGTCTTTCTCAAGCGTGTGAAATTCCAATACGACCAAAAACTGAGGCAAAAAATACTGCAATGTCCCAAAGGCACTAAAAGGTTTTGGTCGTTCGTCAAAAACATTACAAATTATGCCTCATCCTCCATCCCAACGCTCATTTACAATGAGCTGTTAGATCGTTGGACAAGGCCAATCTGCTTGCTGCACATTTTGTGCCCAGCTCAACACTCCCAAATTGTGCTTTGACCCCGTCTACACTGGCAGTGCGTCGAATCTTCAATGGGACAAATCCACTTTCACACTCGTGTAGTAGCAAGAGTACTTACAGATCCGAACGTTCACAAATCCGCTGGTCCATATGGTATATCTCCCCTTCTTCTGAAGAGGTGTTCTTCCTCGCTGGCAAAACCACTGCGTAAGCCTTTTCGATAATCCTTCTCTTTAGGAGTCTTTGCAAGAAGATGGAAAACAGCATTTGTCCAGCCCGTCCCTAGGAAAGGTTAATCTTCCTATCTCTCTTCCTACAGACCCATTGCACTTACGTCCCTTATTTACTAGGCCATGGAAACGCTGATAAACCGTCATCTCATGAAATATCTCGAAACACGAAAGCTTCTTAATGACCAGCAGTACGGATTTCGTAGCAACAGGTCCACTGGTGATCTGATGGCATGTCTCACCGAAAAGTTGAACCAAAGCGTACATCAATCTGGCCAAAGCAAGATAGTTGCGTGCTTTCCGGATCGACGACTCTCTTATTCAATGGATTAGAAATTACCTTTTACAACGTTCAATTCAAGTTGTTTTGGATGGTTTCAAGTCTGATATTCACCAAATAAATGCTGGTGTACCCCAGGGCTCCGTTCTGTCTCCGACACTCTTTTTAATTACCATCAACGATCTCTTGTCTGTTACTTCTGATCCAAGATATTCCTTTGCTGACAACAGTACTCTCTGCTTTTCATATTCGTTCCCGGACTCACGTCCCTACTTTTCGGCTGTAGAACGAGAACGGCAGCGTGTGTTAAGCTCATTAAATTCTGATATTAACAGCATAACCACTAACAGAGTAGGATTTAATGCTTAGAAAACACAATGTTGTCTGCTGCTGTTAAAGCGAAATTTTAACACCCAGCTATTATTAATGGATGGCACTTGCATCGTCGAAACCGATAAACTCTCCAATCTCGGTGTGTGTGACAATGATGACTTACGTTGGAATGACCACATACCCAATGTCGCCAAAGATGCTGCGAAATGTCTAGGTTTCCACATGTCTCACTCTGTTTTATCGCGATTTCCACCACCAGCGCTCCATAGAAATCGTCAGTAGCATTCCGCCCCTTCAAACCTTTAACCGTAACACCTGTCTCGCTAGGAATGCTCATCAGTATACGCTCAAGCCCACTTTCTGACGTACTCTGAAAAATTGTAATACGTTCCTAAGCCGCACAACTCGCTTATGAAATGTCCTTTATTTCCTAGTCATTATAACCTTCAAACATTTAAACCCAACGTTCACCGGCACCTCTCTTTCCATCCTCCCTGATTTTCCTATGTCCGCGCTATGTGCAAACATTTTAAGGGTACTTAGTCCCTTGAGCGCGCCCAAATTATAAAAGAAAAGAGCACGCAAGTGATGTAAATTCCACCACACTTTCATGCGAATGCTCTGAGAGTGATGACGACACCGCGAAGTACGTTCTCTGTAAATATCCGTCTTACGTTCATTCCGAGCTTAAAAGATGTTGTGTCTTTGACTCATAGATCACACCGTACTGGCGTTGTAACGACATTCATTGATTTTTGTGTTGAGCATTGGTTGGCAAATTATCAGGAATCGACTTACATGCGAGCGAAGATTACGTGATTTACTTGGTCCTCATAATCGACCTGTTCGTGATGTCGTAGATAAATTTCCTATCACATGCAATCTACATGACCTAGGGCCAACAACGATTTGTGCAGGACAACTAAAGTGAGCCTGACGTCCACCCTCATTTTAATCGAAGAACCATGTTTAGTGATGAAGCTTTCTTTGAGTTTCTGAGCCGTTCTAACTTGGGATTATTGAGGGACGCTCAGGTGCACCCAGGATCGTACATACTTCCGTCTAATAAGGAAGGTAGGTATGGATCGCGTCTGTTTAGATGTTTGGCTGTGTTTACGGACAGATCCAAAATGATTGAGAAAGTTAAAATCACTGACACTGACAGCACATCTTGCCCTAGAGATTGATACCTTATTATATGGTTTCAGCTCAAAGCGCAAGCTCCACTGTGCACAAAAGACCAAGAGGGACAGGAAAGATGTCAGTGGCAGCATTGATGCTGCCTTAAGCCCTACTTCGTTTCATAAAAGAATTAAGAAATATTTAATAAAAGTGCTGATAGATTATAAGGCACTCTCCACCAGCATCTGTTCGATGAGTTTTCTACTTCACTTTCGCTTCTTAATGCCCCATTAGTGTAACCAACTACAGGTGTATCCTAAGTACATCTACAAGCACTCATTCTCTCATATTGATGGCCATATTTGCCTCATTATTTAGTCAACATACCGACAACATTTTTAAACAAAATTCCAACAAACTTTCGTAAAAGCATCTACGATACTACAGAGTACAGACTACAGACTACAGATACGTCGCAACAAATTATAATTAATTTTCAACTTGTTCAGAGGACTGCCGCTCACTCTATCTCACGTCTAACTGTGCGTTTGCTTGTAGTTCATAAACTGCATGATTTAAAGTTCAAACTTGTCTATAGAAATTCTCCGAAAACCCCATCCTCCTCATCCTCTGCATCCTCAGATACACCGTCAGACCAAAAGTTTCACTCTATTTTTTTTTTCCTAATAGCGACCACGCATAACTTTTGATACAAACTATTTCTCAAGCTCATCTCTTACCTTCGGATACCGCCCTCCTAGAGCATCGTCTGCCTGGGCAATACCTACTCGTACTTCGTCTTCTAATAGAGCTCTGCTAAAAAGTAGTGTTTATGGGGCGCTTATGCTCAAAGTTCGTAACGCATTGGGTAAATTATGAAATTCTCTGTGCTATGTGAATCTTCCCACGTGGAGAAAAACTTCCTATCCCCTCTCGCCGGAAAAAGGATTCACAATATTCCGCCACAGCACTCGCATTTCCCACCCCCCGTAATCGATTTTGAACAAAAAAAAAAGAAAAAAGAAAAAAAAACACACAATTGCCTGAGGCTTGGACAGGAGGTTACGTTTCCCAGTAGCCTCTATCGATAGCGCGTTAATTATGCTACAAATTTCCCCAACAAATGATACTATCAACCTACACCGACATTCCGTGTCCTTATACGGAGATATTTACGAGCGTAGATAACCGCAATAGCGCGTTGGCTTTTTGTGCAACGTTTGACTTTATCCTCGACACAGTAATCCCATTTGATGGCCTAAGACCGAGCCTGATATTGCCACTGACACTAAAATGGAGACTCAGTCCTTCGGAAATTGCTCTCGTCGTAGACAGTAAAAAAAAAGCGAAATCCATTTAAGAAAACGACGCCTCAGGGACAAATGGGTAAAAGTATCGTACTCGTATCTGTGTATCTGGAGCGCTCTCATCAAACGATTCATGATGAAAGCACTCGACACGGAATGTAAGGGGATACATTGTTACAACAACGACAAAGGCACAAACATGTAAAGGAGAGCAGTAAGACTTTGTTATTTGGTCCTAGATAGCTTTTTGTTAAGTGGTTGTCCTTGTACCAGGATAACTACCACAACGCGCACAAAGAGAGTATCGAGAGAAGAAAATATCTCCTTCTGCCACCTCCCACACACAATGGATCCCAAGTCAAATCAAATCGTATTTTTGTGGCTGTTGTTTCAGGACACCTCTGGGAGTCGTCCTCTTACGAATCTCGAAGTCGTTCTATTTCAAAATCACAGCAAAGCAAGCAAAGAGTGATTAAATAAAGGTCAAAGCTACAGATGGAGTTACGAGTATATGTTCTGATCGGATCTTTGTGGCTCCTGCAACCCCCCTCCAATAATCAAACTCTCATAGAAACTTTGCACCATTATTCACGGTCATTTTGGAGGATGCAGAAAGGTGACTATCTTCAAGGGAACGTAGTTTCCCTTTGCCCTAGCCCATGTAATCCTGTACCATTAGAGAGTTTCCTCGCAGCCATCACGTTCTGCTGCGCTCTAAAATTTAATCCATCTCGTTTCGTAATAACTTTGAAAATGCTCAGCGTCGAACCTTTTACGGTCTTATGAACGGAAATACCCATAAAGGACGACGCGGCAAAGAGGCTCCTTAGAATTGGAGTAGAAACGATAATTCATCCCTCCGCAACGAAAAAAAAAAAAACAGAAAACAAAACGTATTAGCTGCAAACTTTTGCAATTTGCATTTAAGAAACCGAAAAAAACAGGACGAAACGGGTGTATCCTGGAAAATTTACCATGTCAATATTTTTTTGGTTGCCCGCTGGGAATTAGGTGGTCCTTGGTTCCACGAATATAACTCAGACCGTCACATTTAAGCGCGTAAACAGTTTGAGTTGAGTGGGACGATATGTGAACGCATGTGGAGCTGAGGAACATCCGCTTGGAGTAGGACCTGTTGAATCAGGGTACACACAAAGGTCCCGGAGAAATTTTTGTTTGGAAATAAAACACTTAGCGGAGGAATCTGCGGGGAGCACTTCAGAAAGGCTATTTGAAGTGAGAATTACTTTCGAATAGTGAGCCGGCGAAAGCTGCACTCGTTGATTGAAATTGGAGGAAGGGACAAAGAGGCAACATTAGTGGAAAAGGACTTTTGAATTGGTGCTTAGTTTGATATAAGATGGTAAATCATAAGTAGAGTTTAATGAGAGCTCAACTTGTTCCTGTCGGGAAGAACTTTACCAATTGCCGAAAGGAATGAGATACGCCGACCGCAAAGTTGGTTATGCCACTTGCGGATTACAGGGCACATTTTAGAAAATTCATTACAACTACACGCTTCATAAGAGATTAAGAACATGGAAACAAGGACCTTAGGGACCAGGTCCCAGACCGTATTAAAACAAGATTGTCACTATTCAAAAGCACTTAAAGCACTAGGGTGCCAGCGAATCAAAGGTAGGTACTCTGAGCTCCTAAATATTACATCATTAGCAAGACCATGAGATATATGCGAACGCAAGTGTTCTCACTCTAGCCACACACCATCAATTCCTACTGCTGGGTGCGTACTACCTCGACAGGAGATGGGGTAACCAACCCCGGTGGAGGTCGTTGGTGGCAACTGAGGAGAGCCATCTCACTAAGGCACTTTCTCCTGTTTCCGGCAGCGGCGGACCGGTTCTAAGGATGGAATCAACGGTGGCGTCCACAGTTCCAGGTATCACTGTATACCATAAGCTGCTTCGACTTACTTGAATACAAGGTCTATAGAGATCTCCACAACTAAGTCAGGGTGTTGGAAAACGGCAACGCTCACATCCCCGAAGCGGGTTATTGGCTCCGGAATTTGCTCCGGCTCCTTTTGTCATAGGCGTCCCAAAAAGGGCCTGACCCTACATATTGGAGGTTGTGCGTGGGGTTAGCTGCCCAACCACATAAAAAAGTAAGTGTTACGAAACGACCAACAGCCTCGGATAAGGACGGATTCACTGTTGACGACCCTGTAACACGAACAAAGGACAATGACTTTCGGATCTGCACGTGAATATTCGAACTTTGAACAGGCCGCGTGTAGCCGGGCAATTAGCGGAGGCCCTAGACTGCTATAAATCAGACATCACCGCCATCTAGGTAGTCCGGTGGGTTTGGCCGTGATTGCTATAAGGAACGGATTTGATGTCAGCGGCAGACTTAGGCAAGAAGTCTTGAGCTTTCGACATGGGAGTGAACGCCTTACAACAATCCGTATTAAAGGTAAATTCCTCGACAAAACCTACGAGCAATGCCCTGGTCGACTTTAATGCCAAAATTGGAAAGGAGCACATCTTTGGTAGCACAATCGGAAGACATAGCCGACACGACACCACGTTTGAAAACGGACTTAGACTAATCGATTTCGCTGCGGGACGTAACGTTACTATAGCAAGTCCACCGTTTTCTCACCTCAATATTCACAAGAGAGTGGTAGACACCAGACCAACAAACTATCAACCAGATTAATTATGTTGGATCGACGTAAAGGCACTCCTAAAGTAATTTAGATGTCCGAACATTCCGAGCGGCCAATATAGACTCGGACCACTATCTAGTTGCAGAGAGGGACTGGTAAGTCTATGGACATCTCAGACCACCACAACAACAGGGAAATACTATGAGGGAATTGAACGTTGAACGGTTGTAATCGCAACAAGCCACCAGAACCTTAGCCTATCGCGTATCCCTCAATCTCTTGAGAAATCCGTTGCAGCCAGCATCAAGTGTTGAGGACCAGTGGCTTAGATGCCGAGAACCCATCAGAAATGACGCAACTGACGTGTTGGGTTTCACCCGCCCACCATCACCACGAAACCCCTGGTTTGATGAAGAGCGCCACATGCCTACAAAGCGGGACTGCACAAAAGGACGAGAGCGCATCGTTAAATCTACGAGCAAAAAAGGAGGGAAGAACACCGGCTTCACTGAAGAAAAAAGAAAGAGCATGAGAAGAAATAGGAAGGTGCAACTGCAGGAATATTGTTCGGAAGTTTTACGAAAAAGTAAAAAGAACGTGTCAGGGTAATAAGACCGGAACGGAAACCCGTAAAGATTAACAAGGAAATCTTGTAGTAGAGTCACAGTCGGTGCTGAGGATATGGAAAAACCATTTCTGCAGATTGCTAAACGACGAAGATGACATAAATTCCGCTATCAGGCAAGGCGAACCATTCAATATTGATGCTAGTCAAGAATTCCGTCCACCAGACCAAAATGAAGTGAGGATAGCAATATCTAAACTGAAGTCGAACAAGGCTGCCGGGCCAGGCGGCCCACCCGCCGAACTGTTTAAGGCAGCAGGAGAGAGTATCATTTCCAAGATTTAGTCGGATGAATGTATGCCTGATGAATGGAACCTTAGTATCGTTTGCCTGGTTCACAATTAATTAGATCTTCTAAACTGCGCCAACTGTTGAGGTATCAGTCTCCTAAACATCGCATATAAGATCTTGTCTGCCGTGTTGTGCGATCGTCTGAAACAATTTGTCAACGATCTGATTGGACCCTATCAGTGCGGTTTTAGACCTGGTAAGTGCACAATTGACCAAATATTCACACTACGGCAGATTCCGGAGAAAACCTAAGAAGTCCAGATCGATATTGACCACCTTTTTATCGCTTTTAAAGCCGCATATGCCAGCATCTACAGAGACGAGCTGTACAGAGCGATGTCTAGTTTTGACATCCCTGCCAAACTCGTCCGCTTGTTCAGGATGACGATGGAGAAAGCTTTGTCTACCTCGACTCTGCTATCACATCTGGAAACGACATCTCTTCAGAAATCAAACGAAGAATAACGCTGAGCAATCGCTGTTTCTTTGGGCTGAGAAGGCAACTGTGTAGTAAGGCGCTCTCCTGAACAACCAAGGAAGTTCTACATATATTAGACCCTTGTAATCCCAGTCCTGCTCTATGGTTCCGAAGCATGGACCCTTTCTAAAGCGGATGAAGATATCCTTGGTCGTTTTGAGAGAAAAATTCTTCGTAAGATATTTGGTTCGGTATGCGTTGACGGGTTCTGGGCTACACGATTCAATGGAACTCTACGAGTTGTATAGCGACATCGACCTGGTCAAGAAACTGCGCAATGGGCGTTCGAGATGGCTTGGACGTGTAGAGCGAATGAACACCAACGCTTCGGCTGCAGAATCTTCGCCTCGCCTTAGGTGGCGCGCGCAAGTGGAAGGGGACCCCAACCGAATTGGAGTGCGCAACTGGAGGCAGTTAACCAAAGACCGCGTCAATTGGAGAGGCTTATTGGTTCAGGCGAAGGTCCACCCCGGAAAATTGGAGCGTACGGATAAAAGGAAAGTGAAAACTGTGACATATACTGCAGTGACTGTTACAGGGAACAAAAGTCTATTTGGTTCTGGACTTATTGTAAACGGCAGACAACAAGTCAAGAAGTATTGAGCTTTCGGCAGATGAGCGAACGCATTGTAACAAACCGTAGCAAGCAATTAACTCGCCAAGATCAGGTGACGCTACCAAAGAATGTTTCCTCAATCCCTTAGTATGACATTAAAATTGTTACTGGTTGCTAACTATAGCCAAGGTACGCCTTCAGATATTTCAAACACGCCAGAAGAACGGCCAAATATAGCCAAGATCCAACATTGTGCGGCTGCAGTCACAATGGACCGCCAGAACTTGTGCCAATCGTGAATCTCTGAATCGTCTTCTAAAGCCTTTACAACCTTTATTAAGTGTGACGATCAGTGGCATCGATATAATAGTAGAGTTTTGCATCATTTTTGGTGTATCCGACAGAATGAAAATATGACAATGTCATCAGCGTATAAGAGCAGCTTTATCTTAGCCTAAGCGAACTTGATTCCACAGGGCAAAAAAGTTGGAAGATCTTCCAGGAAAAACAAAAACAGACCCATGAGGCAAGCTTGCTTGACACCCATTTTTGACACAGACCACCCTGATATGTTGACTTCATCCCATACTGCGGTCGTATTATTTTCGTAAAGGCTTTGCATAACTTTTGGTAACTTTGTTGACACTCCCAGATCACTTAGCTTATAAAAGAGCGTTAAAATCTACGAAGAACGTATACACCTTCTTGCCCAGGTCCACGTAAGTCCTAGCAATGCTTGTCAGTGTAAAAATATTGTCCACCGTGGAGAAGAAGAGTGGAACTCGCTTAGACGCTCTAAAATAATTCCTGTGAAAATTTCCATTACTAAGTTCAGGACAGATATTCTTCTGTAGTTATTGGGTTGTATCACATGATTTCCAATCAAAATCGGATCCGTTGGCATCTATGACATTCTTCCAGCGTGATACAACGTCAAATATTCCTTTTTCGTAGAAGTGCTGACTCTTTGAGGGAATGAAATCTTCAAAGGTTCTGCCGGCAAAATGAATCCAGATTGCGGAAAAGATGATAATCCATTGGGGAAATATCA
Source organism: Volucella zonaria (assembly GCA_963966105.1). Taxonomy (NCBI): domain Eukaryota; kingdom Metazoa; phylum Arthropoda; class Insecta; order Diptera; family Syrphidae; genus Volucella; species Volucella zonaria. The sequence goes on from OZ014531.1 coordinate 190,643,375, forward strand.
TGAGAGTACGGTGGATGCGGAAGAATTTCAAATCCCAACTGCAAGAGTTTTTGCACAGATTCTTGTGAGGTATAGGGTCTAGCATTGTCATGCAAAAGAATCGGATCGTGCCAATTGACAAATGCAGGTTGCTTTTCATCCAATTTGGCATGCATTGTTTCGATTTCTTCACAATATTTGATAGCGGTTATGGTCACTCCTGGTTGAAGAAATGAAAAGTGGATTAGTGCTTTTGATGTCCGCCAAATTGTCACCATAACCTTTTTTGGGTGAAGATCGGGCTTGAGGGTGTCTTTTGGTTTTTCATCTGCATCCAGCCACTGCCCAGATCTTTTACGATTATCATACAGTATCCACTGTTCATCACAGGTGACTATCCGGTGCAAAAACGGTTCAGTTTGGTTTCTTAATGTAAGCGATGCGCAGATTTCCAGGCGCGCCGTAGTTTTTGCGACTCGTTCAGTTCATGGGGTACCCACTTATCGAGTTTCTTTACCTTTCCTATAAGAGAAAGGTGTCGACTTATTGTTATTGAGGATACTCCCATGCTTTGTGCAATCTCCTGCACCGATTTCGTTGGGTTCGCATCCACTCTATAAAACATCGTCGTGAACTAACGTTTCCGACTTTCCACGTGGTTCATTTTTGAGGGTGAAATCTCCCGAACGGAACTTTCAAAACCAACGTCGTATAGTGCGTTGGTTTATCGCTACATCCTCAAACGCGTCATTAATGTTTTTCATTGTCAATGACGCATTATGTCCCATTTTAAATTCGTAAAGGAAGAATTTTCGAATTTGAACTGCATGGTAAATAATTCTTAGAAAAAAAATAACGGTACGAACCCTAAAATTCTCACACGTCAAGCACACGTACCTCTTTTTTTATAAAAAAAAAGAAAATTTAACGTTCTGGCAGAGATGTTCAATCGAGAAATTCTTATTTCCGACTGAGCCAAGATCGGACATTTCATGTGGTACAACCCAATACTTGGGTCTTTGAGAACGCCTTTCCTATATCAGCGAAGTATTACAATTTGTTTTTTTGTTTTTGAAGCGTCAAAAATGAAATTATAGTCCTTTGTTAGCTTGAAGGGATATACGAATTCAAATGCAAATAAAATACAAAGGAAAGTAAATTCAATTTTTATTCATTTAACAAATGTACAAAACGAAAAAGTAAAATAAAAAAATAATACATCACAGTAATTCACTACAACAAAAACGAACAAAAAATGTAATTTACATTTGGTATACCAAGTCTTCAAGTGTTTTTTTTTTTTTGTTAAAAAAATAACCATTAATTTTCTTGTGGATTAAAGACACGTTAAATTTATTAAAAAGAGTCTCCTCGACATTTTGCCAGCAATCCTCATCATCATCTATTGTAGATAAGCCCTTGGAATAAAAAAAAAAATTACGAATTACCCTGTCTCCACTAGGCTTTGACAATGACGACGTACCGGCATCCAATTCATCCTTCAGATCTCAGTCATCTACTCGTACCTCCTTAATATCTGCTCGCATTCCATTTAAAAGTTCTTGTTCATCAATCTCTCCAAAACATTCTTCATTTTCTCCCACATCAAACTTGGAGTTGTCTTCGTATTCTTTCCAGCCGCAGTCATTAAGAATTAATTCAGTATCTTCCTCTTTAACAATTGCTAACATTATGAATTGTTTGTGGTGTAACAAGCCACGAAGACCGTTTTAAAATTTGTAAGGCGCAACGAATATTAATTGTAAGGAGGTAGACAAAGCATTGCCTATACACTGTACTTTAAACGAATGAATAATGGCCTTAGAACGAATTGAAATGAAAAATTAGATACGAGTAGGTACGGATTGACAATAACATAAAAACAGTTTGCTACCTTGGTCCAAGGATTGGATGAGACTTGTGGTATTGCAGGCTTAAAATCTAGTTTATGGCATAAGGCCTTATCAATTGATAGTGCAATTATTTTTTTTTTTCACGATATCATCAAGTCCTTTGGATATATCGCACCGCGAAGTGCTTGTCATCCATCTCGTTTTGTTGTACGAGGGGCGTTCAATATATTCTCGGCATCGATATGAAGGAAAATGCGAATTCAATTTAAATTGTTTTTATTTTTCAATATGATCTCCCCTAACATCAATGCATTTGTTACATCTTGAGATAAGCTTTTTTAAACCCTCAAAATAATAAATTTCCTCTTTCTCTGCAACATACCGACTTGAGTTCTTCATCATCCGAAAATCTTTTTCCACGAAGACATTTTTTCAAATCCGGAAACAGGAAATAATCACTAGGAGCAAGGTCTGGACTATAGGGTGGGTGTTGGATTTCTTCGAAACCACAATCTCGCGCAGCAGCCTTGGAAACTCGCGCCGTGTGAACAGGAGCGTTGCCATGAAGAAGCAACACACCCGCTGCGAGTTTACCCCGTCTTTTCTTTTTAATTTCCTTCCGCAAATTATGCAAAGTGGAAGCGTAGGATGTGGCGTTGATGGTTTCACCTTTTTTTTTGTACTCAATGAGCAAGATTCCCTTTGAGTCCCAAAAAACTGTGGCCATGAGCTTCCCGGCAGACGGAGTGACTTTGAACTTCTTCGGGGGGTCTGTTCCTTTTTTATGCCACTGCATGGACTCTTGTTTGCTTTCAGGGTCATAGTGGTGGACCCATGTTTCGTCCCCAGTAACAGTTCGATCCATAACACCGTCCGCGTTCTCACTACACATCTCCAAAAGCTCTCTACAGCATGCGATTCTCACTTTTTTCTGAGGCGCTGTGAGCATTCGTGGCACCCACCTTGCACTGACCTTTGAAAGGTTAAGATGGTCATGAAGAATGGTGTGAATGGTACCAATTGAAAGCTTGGTGATCTCTGCCATCATTTTCACCTTTATTCGGGCATCCTCAAGAACAAGTTTTTCGACTTCTTTGATGCTTTCTCCCGTACAAGCAGTAGCCGAGGCGCCGGAGCGGGGGTCGTCCTCAATGCTCTCTCTGCCTCTATTGAACTCACTTGACCACTTTTGCACAGTTGATAATGAAGGTGCGGAACCCTGGTAAACAGCCACCATCTCTTCATGAATAGTTTTTTGACTTTCTCCTTGCTTAGTGAGAAATTTAATTACAGCGCGATGCTCAATTTTCACCATCATCGCCTCAGTTGCCATTATGATTCTGTTTAACTAGAGATAAAACGCGAAATAATAATCACATTTATATGAAATTTTACATGAATGCACTAAAATAATAGTATTACTTGATAAATAAGTCAATTTATATATGCAACCACAGCTTCACCCCGATACCGATAATATCTTGAACACCCCTCGTACCTTGCACCGTGGTTGTTTATATTTTACAACGGAAAGGACATACTTGTTATTTACTTGTTACTTTTTTATTTTTATAATCAGCGCGCGCTCAAGGGGTTTTTGTACCCTTAAAATGTTCGTACACAGCGCGGGCGAAGGAAATTTAGGGAGGAAGAAAAGACAGGTACCGATGTACATTGTTTTTAAATGTTTGCAAGTTATAACGACCAGGAAACACAGAGGTCGGTAGGGCATTTTAGAGTACGTCCGAAAATGGACTTGAGGGACTTTAGGGCTTTCTTCATCCGAAGAAATGATTTCTAACTGACAGCGGCCAGCTGCAGATGATTGATGGTCTTGAGTAGTTTGTTCCCGATTTAAAGGAGGTCCAGAAGTTTCTTTCACTGGAAGTGGCTTAGAAAAAAATTCTTTTTTTCTGCATACAGGTCTTTGTAGTATCCAACGTTGGAAGTGATTGAGCGCCTTATTGTTTCAAATCCTTCTTTGTCCGTGTCGTGTTTCTCAAAAATTTCAAGGCTTGATTAATATGATTAAGAGCTTCTGATAGTTTTCCCAGCGAAAATCGGCATTCTTCTATTTCATTAACAGCCTCTGAAGTACTATCCTCAACTTCCTTTATTTTGGGTGGAACAATCTCCCTTAAATTCGAGTAGTACATCCTCATTAGACAGCGGTTCCTCATGTTCGTTGAATATCTGAGTAATGTCTATTGCATCAACATCCGAAAACCCTATGCGATGCGCTAAATCGTGGGTGGCCGTGGCTCAAGTGGTAGTGTATTGGCTTTGCAATCCAATATCAGCCGTGACCGCAAGTCGTTTTTTCAGGCAACTAAAATCTCATGAGATGAATGGTTGCCTAAATACATCATCAAGTCAATTTACACTAAAAATTTAGTCTCCAAATTAAATGTTGGATGCCACCCATGAAGCGAAATAGCCACTGAGCCCAAAAATCTTGCTTTCTCTTTCTGTCCCATTTTCCGAAAAACTCATAAGTGTAGTCATACCCACAAAGGATTTCTCTTTGAAGTTGTTCAGGATTATTCCCATTTTTATCTTCAGAGGTACATTCGGCCCACACTTTTTCCATAAATTGTTCATTGTTACAGCCGAGACCTCATTCCAGGATTAATTGATTTTTTGAACTGCTTTCAGGATGTTGAAATCTTTCCAGAACGTCCGAATCATGTTGCGACCATTTGTTAATTCTGACTTTCCACCAATTGCTGCAATTAGATCATTAAAACTTAGTTACTTACTCTCTGGCATCTGCGATAGCTTGGTCTTTGAAACGTAGGTTTGGTCTTTCTTGTCGTCTCGAACCTGAAGGCTGAGATTCGAAGATTCTCTTAGCTGGAGCATTGTTATCCATTCGCTCGATATGGCCGAGCCAATGTAGTCGACGTATTTTGGCGTTTTGGACTACATCCACATCTTGGTATAGCTCATACAGTTCGCGGTTGTATCTTCTCCTCCACTCGCCCTCCTCGTACACAGGACCAAAGATCCGTCGAAGAATTTTTCTTTCGAAGGAGCCCAGAATTAACTCTCCCTTCCTGCTTATCGTCCAGCAGGGCAGTAAAACTGGCAGGATAAGGGTTTTGTAAAGCCTACATTTCGTCCTTCGAGTAAGGAATTTTGAACCCAATTGCTTTGCCAAACCGATGTAGCAGCGGTTTCCTATGGTAATTCTTCGTCGGATCTCCACTAGGGTGTCATTCGTGGAGTTCATGTTTACTCCGAGATAGATGAACTCCTTAACTACCTCGAAATTGTTGCTATCAATAGTGACGTTTTGTCCTAGGCGGTGGACAGATGATTCTTTGTTTGTTGATAGCATGTACTTGGTCTTGTCCTCGTTTACTTCCAGGCCAACGAATTTCGCCTGTTCTTCAATTGCCGTGAAAGCCTCTATCACGGAACGCTGCGAGCGTCCGATGATATCAATACCGTCCCCATATTCCAGGAGCTGGAGGGACTTGTTGAAGATAGTGCCTTCCGTGTTGACACCTGCCCTGCGCACTATCTGCTACTTCCAAACCGCACGTTGCAGTACGTGTTTTCCAGTGTCACACGACACAACTGGATCAGTTTTGCCTGGATTCGGCCATCGCCATATAAAGCTCCTGACAATTAATGCTATCATATGCCGCCTTGGAGTCGATGAAAAGGTAGTGAGTCTCGACTTGAAATTCGTTGGTCTTTTCCAGGATTTGTCTCAGCGTGAAAATTTGGTCTATAGTCGATCTGCCGGGCTGTGTGTTGCAGAACGGTTTGAGACGTTCACACAGTACGTTGGATAGGATTTTATATGCGACATTAAGCAGGGATATGCCACGATAGTTCTTGCAAGACACAGAATCGCCTTTTTGGTAGATGGGGCATATGGAGCTGATAGTCCAGTCGTCGGGCATGCTTTCTTCCACCCATACTTGGATGATGATTTATTGTATGCGCCCGTATTTGAAGAGCTCGGCTGGTAAACCATCAGAGCCTGCAGCCTTGTTGTTCTTAAGCCAACTTCTTCTAGACTGGGTGGTGGGACTGGTTCTTCATTGACTAGACATGGGTTCTCTTCTTGCCCTATCACTCTCTCTACTTGATGCCCATTTAGCAGCTGCTGCAAATGCTGCTTAAACACATCTACTATTCCCTGTGCTTCGGTGACTAGGTTTCCTTCGGTGTTTCGAAGAGCTTGTGTTCCGGTTTTGAAGCCAACAGCCAGTTGTTTGGCTTTCTTATAAAACCTCCGGATGTTGTTTCGATCACGAGACTCTTCGATCTCCCTGAGCTGGGATGCTACGTAGGCCCTCTTTTCTCTACGCTGGATCTTCTTCTCTTCCCTCCTCCTGGCTCGATACTCTTCCCTTGCTGCCCTTGTTTTGCGCTGCAGCATTTTCTTGTGTGCATCTTCTGTCACCTTTTTCCTGTAAACGCATTCATCATCATACCACGGGCTCTTTCTCTGGGGTGGCTGGTACTCTAGATCATTAAAAACCCGGCGTAAATAATATCTCTTGAACGCAGCAAAAGCACCTTGGTCCATAGGTTGTAGGAGGGAAGTTGCGTTTGATGGTAGAAAAATTACTTTGATGTTATCATTTGTTTCGTCTAACTTAACCGGGTGACCAGGAGCATTGTCGACAAGGAGCAAAGCTTTGTATGCCAAATTATTTTTAATTTTAACTTCTAGACAAAAATTTGTCTTAAACAATTCAGAAAACATACTACGAGTTACATAAGCCTTTTTATTGGCTTTCCATATGACCGAGAACGTTTGTTTCCAAATATTTTTCATCGCTCTTGAATTTTCCGAATTGTACACTAACAATGGCTTTAGCTTAAAATCTCCCGAAGCATTGCCCCCAAGAAGCAGCGTCACCCTATCTTTCGCAACTTTTAGTCCAAGTGCCGTTTTCTCCTCAATAGATATAAAAGTTCTTGATGGCATACGTTTCCAGAACAGCCCGGTTTCGTCAGCGTTAAAGACTTGCTGAGAAGTGTGGAGAATACCTAATTTGTTTTAGTTTCCCAGGATGTTTTTGGCTGCTTCTAAATTTGCACTTGCAGATTCATCGGTAACTTTAACATTGCTAAGCTGTGCTCTCTTTTTGAATTTTTCTAGCCATCCGGAACTAGCGTTAAAACTGACATCCTTATCCTCTTCAACTGACATTGACTTTAGGTCCTTAAATAAACTCATTGCGTTTTCATTTATAGTAAGTCTCTTATCCAAGTACTTAACGCCGTTTCCATTTTTTTTAATATAAGTGGCCTGGACTTCGTTACCACTTTGATGGATCTAGTCGTACCTGTGGAAACACTTGCCCGAATGTCACCAGCGTTTTTAAGGATTATTCTGCCATTAAGCTGGCTATATTAAATGCCTTATCTCCTTTATCAAAGCGACGAATAACATCCATTTTCACTTTTAATGATATGGCATTCCTCTTTTTTATACGAGCACTTTCAGTGTTGTTATTCTTCCGTTTTGCTCTCAGTTTTCACTAAATAAAATGTTGAACAGATATCACAAATAATGTCTATAAAGAGGGCTAATTTTCCTAATAAAATTAAAGATAAATGTCTCAACAAAAAAAAGATAAATAAAATATTTGAAAATCACCTCGCGCGACCGCGAAACCTTTTTGTTAGTAAGACAACGAAGGGAACCACATACAATGTCAAATTGTAATTTGTGTGAATCACCAAATACTTGATAAATATCACTCTTCAACTGTCAAGAAAAAACAGACCATGGGAATCCCTGATTAAGCTTCATTTAAACAGCCAATTTTCAAATTTAAGCGGCTAAGAAAATCCCCGAATATGACAACGTAAATCGAGAGATAGGACGACGTTAAACGAGGCAAAGTTCATAATTTTACACAACGTAAATTGAGACAACGTAAATCGAGGGATTACAGTAGTGTTATTCAGTCATCAAGTATTTTATGTCCTTTTATACTTTCGTTCGTTTTTTCGGATATAAGATCCGCCAGGAAGTGCTGTGTAGAACAGGCCAGTACCACCCGCGTTATAGACATCCTCAACAGCATACTCGTACCTTCAAAACAAAGCTGGTAAGATGATTTCCTCAAAATGTTCAACTGCTTCTGTGTGTCGGCTGTATCCGAGTAGTGTGTTATTCTTGTGTGGAGAACTATTATTGTGAAGTCGCCACACATTTATGGACACGTTACATTTCAAGAAAAATGACGTTTTCATACAAAGGATGAGCCAACAGCTAGTGTGGAAGTTTTTATTGAATTAAACCCACATTTATTATGAATTCGAAGTAGAATTTTATTGATTAATAAAGTTCGGCCTATGGCAAATATGAATGGAACGCAACATCATTCATGTGACCACCACGGCTTCTGTTGCAAGCTACCATCCAAGCGTCAAAATTATCGATGACGTTTTGAAGAATAAATGGGTTAATAGCCGCAATTTCAGTTTGGATGTTATGTTTCAGATCCTAAATTGTGGCTGCGTTAATGGCATAGACCTTACTCTTCAAATAACCCCACAGGAAGAAATCTAAAGGTGTCAAACCGCATGAACTTGGAGGCCAATCAACTTCTCCTCTAACAGAAATAATGCAATCATCAAATTTCGTACGCAATAAATTGATTGATTGATGGCTTGTGTGGGCGGTAGCACCATCCTGTTTAAATCAGAGATCGTCCAGACCCAATTCATTCAATAGCCGGTCAAAATGTTGCGATAAGGTGCTACATTCCCTGTAGCCCAGCCTCATCATCGAAAAAGTACGGGCCAGTGACTTTTTTGAGATGCACTGGTTTTTCGAAAATCTCGTATGGGTTTTCCGGTCCCCGGAAACGACAATTTTGTTTATTTACCTACCCATCCATCCAAAAATGGACTTCATCGGAAAAGATCAAATTCTATGCGGCCAACCCAACCTTCCTGCCGCTGGTCAAACTGTTGCTTGCACTCTGTCACTTCCGTTGCTGTATTACATTGTCATATTGCGCGTGCAGTGACTGACCGTGTGTAATGACCGATGGATAGCAGGCTGTGGGTATGAATTTAGTTGGTGTGCTGTTTCGTATTGTTGTAAGGACACAACACCTACAACAATTTGATTCGGGAAACCAACTCTGAATTTGTACTTCACATCTGCGCTTAGTAACGTCGGTGTTTGTGTTTTTTTGTGTGTGTCTCTCTTTATAATGACTCGGGAATTCAGAGTTGATATTGCCAATATACGCGGGCTAAAAAGCAATCACATTTCTGCGTACGTTCACGTCTGAAAATACAGACCAGCTGTTTGCCCACATCTCTCAGATCACTCTGATCTGCAGGCACCAAACTTACCAAACTCAACCACAATGTAGTCCCTGTTCCAATCCGGAATTCAATTTTATGTGGTTAAAATTCCATCTCTGTAAGCAAATTATCCACTACTGCTTTATTTAGAGAAGCCCCAAGCTGGACAGCAATTCGACTTTTAATGAGTTTGATGCGCTGTCTGACTCCATTCAAAGAATTGTATCCCTGTATTCTCATACTGAAATTGTTATTGCGAGCGATTTCAATCACAATTCTGGGTGGGTTCGACATTCTGGACAGACAACACCCGAAGGACGGTGTGTTGAGATTTTCGCTGCGGAAAATAACTTAACCCAGCTTGTAAATGAGCCTACACGAATACCAAACGTTGACAGCCATACCGCCAACACCCTGGACTTGTTTTTAACTTCTCACCCTGACAAATACAAGGTCAATGTGCTCTAGGCTCGATGGACCACTGTGTCATATCAGGAATTTTAACTGGTCGTTATGTTTCGCCGATAATCACGTGGATGCCGCTGCTGATATGATCACAGACACCATTCTCTTTGGAATGAGAAACTTTATCCCTCATCGGATGAAAGAGTATCAGACCAAAAGAAAAGGCATGGTACGACTCGAGCTGTAAGCAGGCTGTCAGGGTTTGTAGCGTCAGCCTTTTTTGAAAAAAAATAAAAAAAACAAAAAAATTTGTTTAGTTGTAGTGATCTGTTTGTGTTCCCTCACTGTACCAAATCCAATCCATTTACCCCTTTTCAAAAACGAACCTTTTCCCCTCCCAATCTATTAATTGTACCTAACACATGGGCTGAAAAGTCAGTGCCGTTTCTAAGAGAGGGCACCACTTGAACTAAATCCATTAAATTTTAGGTTAGAACCAACCTTCAAAAGATACGTGTATAAATTTGACAGCTGTCGGACGATTAGTTCTCGAGATATACCGTTGTGAGTGAAGCAACTTTTGTTATTGTGAAAAAAATGGATTAAATGTTTTATCATTGCTTTTTGATGGGAAAAAAAGGCAGCCGATGCAAAGAAATGGCTTGATAAGTGTTACCCGGACTCTGCACCAGGCGAACGAACCATTTGCAAGTGAATTGAAAAATTTAAAAGTGGTCATACAAGCACCGAAGATGATGCACGCAGTGGACGTCCAAAAGAGGCTGTTTCAGATGAAAATATCAAAAAAGTCCATCGAGATAGTTGAAGCTCTGAAGATATCAAAAGAGCGTGTTGGATATATTATACACTAATATTTGGACATGCGAAAGCTGTGTTCAAAATGTGTGCCGCGTTTGCTCACAGTCGACCAAAAACAACAACGTGTTGATGATTCAGAAGAGTGTTTAAAGCTGTTCAACCGCAATAAAGCCAAATTTTTGCGTCGGTATGTGACAATGGATGAAACTTGGCTCCATCACTTCACACCAGAGTCAAGTCGGCAGTCAGCTAAGTGGCGAGCAGGCGACGAACCTCGTCCAAAACGACCAAAAACTCAACGGTCAGCTAGAAAGGTTATGACATCCGTATTTTGGGATGCACATGGAATAATTTTCATCGACTATCTCCAAAAGGGGCAGACTATCAACAGCGACTATTATATTGCGTTGTTGGAGCGTCTGAAGGAGGAAATCGCAGAAAAACAGCCGCATTTGAAGAAAAAGAAAGTGCTGTTTCATCAAGACAATACACCGTGTCACGAGTCGGCTACGAATTGCTTCCCCACCCACCGTATTCTCCAGATTTAGCCCCCAGCGACTATTTCCTGTTCGCAGACCTTAAAAGAATGCTCGCCGGAAAGAGATTTAAGACCGATGAAGAAGTAATCGCCGAAACAGAGGCCTATTTTGAGGCTAAACCGAAATCATACTACAAAACTGGTATCGAAAGATTGAAAAATCGTTTCAATCAGTGTATCGCCTTCGAAGGCAACTATATTGATAAATAAAGTTGAATTTTGCAAAAATTTTGTGTTTTACTATAAAACGGCACGGACTTTTCAGCCAATATGTTATATATAAATTAGTAAATTAGTAGTAGATATATATATACAATATATATATGTACAATATTCGACTTAGTTTAAGTTATATTGTATGTAATTAGATTTGCGCTTTTTTTATTTGAATTTGTTGTATAGAGTAAGGTTAGAGTTAAGATTTTTTTTATTTTAAATTTTGTTTTACTTTATTTTTGTTGTGCGCGGAGACAGAAAAAAAAAAATAACAAAATTAACCTTTTCAGTAATTTAATCCAGCGATTCTTCAAGTGCTGGCGCCAGAACTACGAGGGATCCGCTAAAGTCGGTAAGTCCTAGATATGCATTTGCGGTCATAAAAACCGCACCACCTAATGAGTTCTCGAAAATTTTTTTTTTTTTTTTTTTATTTTATTCTTTATTATTCATTATTACATTACTATTATCGTTAACATACAAAGGATCAGTAAAGAAAAATAAAAAACAAGCTATCTATAGTTCAGAGGGAACTAGAGACGATAGCATTAACAATTATTTCAATTTACAATTATAAACTCAAAAGAGGTGGGGTCGCAGTATACTATTAATTTTTTAGTTACAAAGTGTACTCGTAGCAAGAATGAAGAAAAAAAAGAAATGATAATAATAATAACAAAGGAGAAAAATAATTAAATGATTCAGATGGTAACAGATGTGAGGTTTGCTATATCATCATAACTTTTATCTAAAAGACAAAGTTTTACCTTCTTTAGAAAAACATATTTAGATCTTAAGGTTCTAATGCTAATAGGTAGCTTATTGAAGAGTCTAGGAGCAATTGCCGTATAGAATTAAAAAATATTTGTAGATTGTGTTGTGGTACTACCGCATAATTAAGATTGTTGATTCTAAGATTATAGTTTGCTGAGCGGCGATTTAAGTCATATCCCGATCTAGTAAAAAAAATCTTTAATACCTTAAAAAAGTATAAATGTTTGAGAGGGAGAATTTTAAGATATCTAAAAAGTGGTAAACTATTAACGTCACGACGTTTATTGCATATAAGACGAACAACATGCTTTTGAGAAATTAAAAGAGGATTCAATTTATTGTCATGAGTGGCGCCCCAGGAAACTATACCGTATTCAAGTTTAGAATGAACTAATCCATAGTAGATACATTTTAGAAGATCTAAAGAGCAATAGGGTTTTAAAAAGAAAAATTGCCTTGTGGCAGCTATAAGGTACTTCTTAAGTGCACTAGTATGTGCAGACCAATTCATCCTCCAATCAAGTATAACACCAAGGTACTTAAATGAATCAACTCTCTCTATGGTGAAACATTTATCAGAACAAGATTCCGTTTCAAAATAAGTTTGCGAACATTTGCTCGATTTACAAATATGATTATTCTGTTTGAATTTATTACAATTAGCGCAATGAAAGGGGTAAGTACCAAAGTCAAAGTTCCAACCGCACACATTGAAAAACATGATTTTAGTCTTATCACTTATCACCAAATTATGTTGTTGAAACCAGTGGCTTAATATCTCCAGGTCATGATTTATATCGGCAGCTAAGTTTAGAGCTGAGTTACTTTGAAAAGTGTATGCCATATCATCAGCAAACGCATTAACCTTACTTCGATAATTTTGTGAAAGTAGCGAGTTAATGAAAATCAAGAATAGTATCGGACCGAGTACCGAACCTTGCGGGACTCCAATAGTAATGTTTCTGCTGGAACTAATTTGCCCATTAATTTTCACTTTTTGTCTTCTATTGGAAAGATAAGAAGAAAACCATTTATGTGTCATGCCTCTGAACCCACATTTGTACAATTTATCTAAAAGTATATTGTGATCTACCGTGTCAAAAGCTTTTGTTATATCGATGAAAAGAGCTGCAGTTAATTTTCTATCGTTAAAACTATTAAAAACATCAGTGCAGAAGTTCAACAGTGCTCCTTCAGTAGAAAAACCCGGGCGAAAACCGAATTGGGATTTACTAAAAAAATTATTTTTTTCTAAAAAATTTATCATTCTGTTTTTTACAGCTTTCTCAAAAACTTTAGAAAAGACAGGAAGAAGTGAGATAGGTCTATAACTATTAACTGATGTCTTATCACCTTTTTTAAATAAAGGTATCACTTCGGCCTGTTTTAGATCATCTGGAAATACACCCATGGAGACACTTCTGTTGAAGATATAACATAGAATGTCACAAATATTCTTAACAAAACTATTCGAAAGGCCGTCACTTGTCTTAGAGCGTGAGCTATTAAGAGAAGAAATAATTTTGTATATTTCGAAAGATGTTATTGGTTCAAAATAAAAACTGACACAAGAAGATCCATCATCAAAAGTACATTCACATTTAGAAACAGAAGCACAGCTACCTGATATTACTTTGTTACCAATGCAAATAAAAAAGCAATTGAATTTGTCAGCAATTTCGTTAGGATTACTGATGATAGTATCAGAATCTTTTATATTTTTAACGAAACTGGTGACAGTAGATATATTTTGAATTTCTCTAACCAATTTCCATTCTTTTTTCGAGTCACCTTTGACTTCCCGAAGCTTGTTTAGGTAGTAGTTATGTTTACAATTTTTAACATCTTTGGCAATATCTTTACAAATTTTTTTATAAGCTTCAATAGTACTAGAATTGTTTTGAAATTTGGTTTTCATTTTGTACAATTTATTCTTTTCTTTAACCTTTTTAAGCAATTCCGTCGTTATCCAGGGTTTTAGTCTTTTTGTTTTATTCACACTACTTTTTATCTTTTTCGAACTAAGCATAATGTAATTACTGAGTATATCAACAAAGTAACTGTAAGCTTTCGAAGGATCATTTTCATTATAAACATTAAACCAACTTTCATAGCGAAGAAATTCATTTAGCGAACGGTAATCAGTGATAGAGTAAGAAGAGCACGAAGGAAGTATATTTGGACTAACAACACAATTGTATTTAATACTCAGACATGTCATACAGTGATCAGAAATCTGTAAATCGAAAACAGAGCTATAAAACAAGAGATCTTCAGGTCTGCAAAAACGCACCATAATATGGTCTATACAGGTATTTGAGGATTCATTAATACGAGTAGGTTTGTTAATACACGATTCAAAACCGTAAGATGCTAATAGGAATAAGTAACTGTCAACCTCTGCAGAATCCTGCCTAATAAGATAATGTTCGGTCCTGGCGCACTTGTTAATAGACCTTCCAATTCCTCCAGAAACATTTTAACCAAAGACTCATTAAATCTATAAACACAGAATATACTTAGTTTTTTATCACTGATAGATACTTTAATAACATCACAACTCTGCAAATTAAAAGAAACAACATCTACACTAAACTCTTTTTTAATAAAAACGGCAACACCTCCAGAAGCATATTCATTATTGCAACATGCGAAAAATTCATAGCCATCAAATGCCTAATTACCTCAGATCGTAAGGGTTTTTTCCAATGAATTGTACTCCCCATAGCGGAATTCGACCTCGTATTCAGTGCAAAAAAAAAATCAGTTTGAATTGAGTTGTGACGATGACAAGTAAAAAAAGAATACGGACAATTTATTACAACGAGTTAGCATGCAAGACCGCTTTAAAAGTGCTGTCCGTATAAGAGCAGAGCTGAGTGAATTTCATCAAGTTGATCTAAGCGCCGAAACCATACGCCGACGGCTACGAGAGATAGGTTTATATGGAAGACGACCAGCGAAAAGACCTCTCCTAACCACAAAAATGAAAAAAGCTCGCTTGACGTGGGCAAAAAAGTACGAAGATTGGACGAAGGATGATTGGCGATGTGTGACATGGTCCGATGAAAGTAAATTTAATTCGTTGTGTGCCGACAATTTGCCATACGTACGACGGTCAGCAGGTGAAAGGTTCAAGGACGAGTACATAGTCAAAACAGTGAAGTTTCCTCAAAGCCACATGGTTTGGGGATGTTTTTCTTTTTACGTTTTGGGCCCTGTTCACTTTGTTAATCGAACTAAGAACGCTCAAAAGTGTGGAGAAGTAGTA
Organism: Volucella zonaria; assembly: GCA_963966105.1. Taxonomy (NCBI): domain Eukaryota; kingdom Metazoa; phylum Arthropoda; class Insecta; order Diptera; family Syrphidae; genus Volucella; species Volucella zonaria. The sequence continues at coordinate 190,658,526 of OZ014531.1, forward strand.
AGGGAATTTTTGGTACCAGCAATTAAACAGCATCATTCGTATACTGACAAGTACATTTTTCAAGATGATTCTGCACCTTGCCACCGCACCAAATCTGTAAGTAAAGTGTTATAAATCAACTTCTAGGTGTCTACTTTATAAATGATAAACAGACAAGTAACTAGAGTCTTTCAAGAATTTTCAGCTCAAGACAACGTTTGATGACCTCGGAATTACTAGACTAGACTGACCAGCTAATTCGCCCGATTTAAACCCAATCGAACACTTGTGGCATGTAATGAAACGTAAGGTGGCTGAACATAAACCAGAGAGTAAAAAAAAGCTAAATGAAGTTCTGGAGCATGTATGTAATACTGAAATTTCAAGGGATATTACTGCCTTATAGAATAAAAGCGGTTATAACCGCCAAAGGAGTAGCAACTCAGTATTGATAATTTTTTGGTTAAAGTGGCATATCTAAACATCTTATATACACATACATAAAAAATGTATCGTTTGATTTTGTTAACCAATGACACTATTAAAATATTTTAAAAAAATAAGAAAATTAACTGGTTTTTCTTTCTTTGCTAATATCTTTTTTCAAACATTCAATAAACAGATGGAAATTAGATAGAAATACTTATTAACTACTGCGGTGTACTCAACAAAAATTTCATTTCATTATAAAAATTATTATCGTAGTTATTAACAATTTTTCAATCATTTTGATATGGTGCGGTTTTTAAGACCGCAAGTGTAAGTTTTTTCGGCTTGAATTAAAATAGCCGTAACATACTCGTATAGTAAGTTAAATAGAATAAAATTCAAAAAAGAAAAATAAAAACAAAAAGCCAAATCACTGTACAGTAGATATTAAGTTCCTTTTTTTGTGAATTTCATTTTGATAAATAAATAGAATGAATTGTATGATGAGGCGGTCCGACCGTCCTTCGATGGGGCGATTGTGACCTACAAACGATGACGATATAACGGGAATTACGTGACAGACTTTTCCTGAGGTTTTTCTTACAGGTGGAGACTGGGAGGATTTCGTTTTAGGGGCTACCATTCACAGTTTTGGCCAAAATGGTAGCAATTGGTCGCATCCAAGTGCGATAAGGGTGGGTTGGCCATCCTCAGCCAACAACACCCGGCTTATTTCAGGTCGTGACGAGCTGTCATCGCTGTGTGACCCTGGGACATGTTATTCCGTGTAGGGTACATAGGGTTAAGTTAGCTTTAGGTTTAGTTATTAGGCGTTATTTAAGTTCGGTATTTAGGGTTTAGGTTAGTATAACCAACCCAATCCGACGAGCTAGAGCCGAGCAAACGCGAGCGTGCCACTGTCATCTACTCCTGCATCATGGATGCTTCCGTGGCCAACTGACTCCTTACAGGTTAAAGAAATAAACACCAACTCGACAGAGAGAACCGAAAAAAGTTTAAACGAGCCAGAAATGACTGCAATGTCCCAAAGGCACTAAAAGGTTTTCGTCGTTCGTCAAAAACATTACAAATTCTGCCTCATCCTCCATCCCAACGCTCATTTACAATGACATTCCAGCTGTCAGCTCTTTGGACAAAGCCAATCTGCTTGCTGCACACTATGCGGCTAGCTCAACAGTCCCAGATTGTGCTTTGTGTCCGCCTACACTGGAGTGCATCGAATATTCAATGGGACGAACCAACTTTCGCACTCGTCTAGTAGCAAGATATCAAGGTATATCTCGCCTTCTTCTGAAGAGGTGTTCTTTCTCGCGAGCAGATGGAAAACAGCATTTGTCCAGCCCGTCCCTAAAAAAGGCGACGGAGGACTCTGCTCTCCTACAGACCCATTACACTTACATCCCTTCTTGCCAAGGTCAAGGAACTGAAAACTTCCCAGTGACCGGCAGTACAGCTTTCGTAGCAACAGGTCCACTGGTGATCTGATGGCATGTCTCACCGAAAAGTGGAACCAAAGTGTACACCAATCTGGCTAAAGGAAGATAGTTGCACTTGACATTTCTAAGGCATTTGAGAGAGTTTAGCATCAGGCTCTTTTGTCCAAAATGCGTGCATTTAGGATCGACGAATCTCTTCTTCAATAGAAATTACGTTTCGAAACGTTAAATTCAAGTCATTTTGGACGGTTTTAAGTCTGATATCCACAAAATAAATGCGGGTGTGCCCTAGGGTTCCGTTCTGTCTTCTACACTCTTTTTAATTTTCATCAACGATCTCATGTCTGCTACTTCTAATCCAGTATACTCCTTTGCTGACGACAGTACTCTCTGCTTTTCATATTCGTTCCCGGACTCACGTCCCTGCTCTTCGGCTGTAGAACGGGGTCGCCAGCGTATGTTAAGCTCATCAAATTCTGATAGTAAGTAACAGCATAACTAATAGGGGGAACTACTAACAGATTAGAATTTAATGCTTCCAAAACACAATGCTGTCTGCTGTCGTTAAAGCGAAATTTAAACACCCAGCCATTATCCATGGCTGGCGCTTGGATCGTCGAAACTGATAAACTTTCCATTCTCGGTACGTGTGTCAATGAAAACTTACGTTGGAATGACCACATGTTCGGTGTCGTCAAAAATGCTGCGAAATGTCTAGGTTTCCTCAAGCGATGTAAGAAATATTTCACTCCCTCTGATCTGGCCACAATATATAAGGCATTCATCCGCCCAAAATTTGAGTACAATGCGCACACCTGGTCTGGTGCTCCTAAAACATCTTTGCACCTGCTAGAAAGGATCCAAAACATGCGATAAAACTCATAGGTGGTACTAATATCACTCAGTCAGTGGATATCCTTGAACACCGACGAAATGTCTCGCCAGTAGCATTCCGCTACTTCAAACTTTTAACCGTAACACCCTTCTCGTGATGAATGCTCATCAGCATACCCTTAAGGGCACTTTCGGATGTATTCTAAAATATGGTGGTTCGTTCCTAAGCCGTACAATTCGCTTATAGAATGGCCTCCCAAGCCCTTTATTTATTATTCGTTATAACTTGAAAACATTTAAGACCAATGTAGATCGGTACCTCTCTTTTCTTCCTCCCTAAGTTTCCTTCTCCCCCACTGTGTACAAACATTTTAAGGGTGCATAAATCTCAAATGTGGTTGTCACTGGAATTGCTTCTAGCATTACCGTTGGCTCTTTTTCTTGAGAGTGGAGAGCCAAATTGTCCCGGAGTAGGATCTGTTATTTTGAGGGCTTTCCTTACGAGAATCGTCGTTTGGCAACTCCTGTTCCTTGGAAAAATTAAAAGCCAGCATCGGAAACTTGTAGTTAAATTTGGTTGTTTAGTCAAGACCATCATTGTTCAAGTAGCAAATTCCTTGAATCCAAAACCAATCAAAATGGAGATGCCAGGCACATAACTACCTGGTAGTGGCTTCCTACACCCAAATATAGGAAGTTCCCACAGAGTCACCTGCAATGAAACACATTTACGGGAACAGGGATCCATTCAAGTTAACTTTCGAAAATTAACAAACTTCCCCAATGCATGGCAACGGAAAACCTTTATTTCCAACTTCAACATGGATTTCAATTATACCCAGTTGCTGTGCAGTTTTTTCCAAAAAAAATCACAAAACTGCAAAAGAAAACATTCACGTAGAGCAATTAAATTAACAGAAAGCAGAGAGAACACCTCAAGTCCAGCTCCATCTCCCATTCGAAAATCCATTCAATCAAAAGCAAATCCACAGAGGAAGACGACGAGAAAAACATGGCCAAGTACATATATACAAACAAGGAACTCCAATTCCAACTCTAACTCCAACTCAAAAATATAAACAAAAACACAGAAAAGAAAAACATCACAGCAAAAGAAAACTGAAAACAATTTCCTCAATGGCCGGTCCGAATCGATACATCAATTCCCTGCCCAAGACAGCCTCAGCTCTCGAATATAATTCCCAAGAGCCATTCATCAGATTTTTCACCATTTTACGAATATGAAAACATTTTCCACTTGCTACCGTTAGATTTGATGCAAAACCAACACAAAAAGACGTTCGAAAGAAAAAGGATATTCGTTGAGAACGAAACTTACCCATATAACGACTTGGTCATCACCGCGTCCAGCCTTTTGCCGCCATAGAGGCACCGTCCGTCCTTCATTTGAAACGAACACAGCATAGCACTTGGAGAGTTCTTCGGGTCGAGTCTTTTCCACTTGTTCGCATAGTTTCCACACGTTTTCCTCGCTGCAAAGGAGAGAAAGGAAATGATTTTCATTTTTTTTAAAAAAAAAGTCGAATTCTGTTTTAAAGAGGAAAATTAGATAATTATAATGGGGAACACAGAAGGGGGGGGGGGGGGCGTCTTCCTTTATCCTACTGCAAACGTCCTTGTTGACTTTTTGATTAGCGTGTGCATTGAACTGGTCATTCGCTTACCCAAGTGGTTCCGATTTCAAGGAGAACTCTGTACTCTCCAGCTACCATCTGGAGCACTTAAATTATTCCTCCTCCTTCCACTACCAGCCAACCAACTACCCACCGCCCACCGCCCAACTGCTGCACCATGGTACGAGTACAACACAGAGAATACGATTTTGCAATGTTCGAACAGAAATCCTTTAGATTGCATGCGAAGCAGGATGATGGCATCCACCTAAGCCAGAGAAGAGAGAGGCAAAAATGGAAGAAGAAAAAAACCCAAAGAAACCGAGTAGATCCGCTTGCATATAAAATTGAAGGAGACTACTCGTACCTCCACCGGGCGACGTTAAAATTGAGATTGAAATATTGGGCGGTACGAGTAGCTAAGCTGAGCTCCTGCTTGAAGCATGTTATGTGCGCTTTGGTGGTAAATTGTGGATCAAGGATGCACACCACTGCGCACAGTGCACTTTCAGACTTCAGGCTCTAGAATAGTGCTGAAATCTCTTTCCAAGGATTAGTATCAAGGAAATAAGCTCATGGGAATTAGCCCGCCTTCGGAGAAGTACAATAAAGTAGCTACGAGTATATGCAATACATCTACAACTATGTTATGTACCCCGGTCTTTCCTCTTGCCAGACGGTCTGTTGCAATTTGTTATTTTCCTTTTTAACTGGTTACTGCTTCCTGGCACTGCTGCTAGCCCACACACATTCAGGGATAAATTGAAATTAGTTCAGGGAGCAGGTACCTACCCCGATTAAACAATGTTCAACATGATGGACGGAAGATGTACTCGTACTTGTACTCTCTGCACCCTCTGGTTTTCACTCTAAACCCGACTGCTGCTAACGGTGTACTGGAATTGAATTTTGAGATTTTCTTTTAATGAAAGAAAATTCAAGGTACGACAAGGTACACATACAAACTCGTATGTGGCAGCCACAAGCACAGGGTGGAAGGGAAAATGTGCAAGGATAACGAATGAGTAAATATTTAGTCACTTGATAATTTCAGTTGCTTGTTGCTTTGTGGGGTAGTTTCCAAAGATAAAATCTCAGATGCGATTGTAGGACCTTTTGTCAAGGCAGCAGAAGTTTAGTAGAATTCCCACACACACAGTTTTACAGCAGAGTTGATTTAATTAAATCGGGTTGGAGGGCAGCTTGTGTTACACTATCATTTGGCATACTCATGTGGGAAGCCGGAAATACTTGTTTTTTCCTGAAGGGGAACCATGTTAAGGTTATTTTTGCATCAAAGCCTGTGATAGACCCAAGCCACTAAAAGACCGCTAGGATTAGAAATCAGATGTATTATACGGGCTCATACGGTTAGTTTTCCAGAGAAGGACATGATAGCGTTTTTTCCCAGGATGCAACTGTCATATTTCCTTGAGTTCAACGATGTACAGCGATGTACAGCTGTATACGCGCTAAAACGAGCGTACGCTTAAGGGATATCCTTTAAATGTTTGCACACAGCGCGGAGAGAGGAATCGTTGCACGTTGGTTTTGAATGTTCGCAGGTTATAATGACTGGGAAATGAAGAGCTCGGAAGGGAATAATGATATTGCAGAGCAACTCCGAAAGTAAGATTAAGGGTAAACTGATGACCATTCGTATCGAGACGGGTGTTACGGTTGAAATTTTGAAGGGGCGGAGTATTACTGGCCAGTTCCATGGAACACTAGAACAGGGTAAGACAGTAAACGACGACGTCAAATATTAGCATCACCTAATTTTGAGTCTTATATAGCAAGTTCGGAGAGGTCTTAGATCTATGTTTTGTGAACATATCAGACATGGTAATGTATTTCTCACATCGCTTTAGGAAACCTAGACATTTCGCAGGATTTTTGTTGAGATAGAATTTAATGAGTTTAACCTACGCTGCCGTTCTTGTTCTAGGGGCGAAGATTAGAAACCTTCGATGAATACAAAAAGCAGGGAGTGCTGCTGTCAGCAAAAAAAGTTTGAAAAGAGTTCCGGAGATAGAATGGAACCCTGGGGCACACCACCATTCCACACTTTAAACCGTCCAAAAGTACTCGTGCTTGAATTCCGAAAAGTTATTTCTATTGGATTGAAGAAGTTATTCGTCGATCCTATTCATTTTCGACGAAAGAGCCTGATTCCAAACTCTGGCAAATGCCGTAGAAATATCAAGTGCAACTTTCTTACCTTCGACAGATTGGTGTAGACTGTGGTTCCACTTTTCGATGAGACATGACATCAAATCACCAATGGACCTGATGCTATGAAAACCGCAGTGCTGGAAGTTTTCATGTTTTGAGATATTTCATGAGCTGAGGTTAGGTTAGTCAGGGTCTCCGTGACCTTAGAAAGTGGGGCGTAAGTGTAATGGGCCTGTATGAAGAGGGAAAAGAAAATTCGCCTTTTTAAGGACGGCAGAATAAATGCTTTTTTTTTTCATCTATTTGGAAAGAGTCCTTAAGAGTAGGATTAATGAGATGCAGAAGTTCTGCCAGTGTGGAAGAAAACCTCCATTCCAATTGCCTTTCTCGTACTGGCAAACGCTTCGTTTGGGATTTTGTTTCTTTTACTGCGTGGTCGGTGTACCAGAAATTAGCTCTTATGACACAGTAGAGAGGGTGCACATAAACGGTGTACTAGTCAGGGTGAGAGCATCTACAGAGATAAGCTATACAGGGCAATGTCTAGTTTTGGCATTCCTGCCAAACTCGTCTGTTTGTACAGAATAATGGAATAATGATAGAGAATACACGCTGCTCCATCAAGGTCGGTGAAGAATTCCCCGAGGTTTTTGATGTCAAAAAAGGTTTTAAAAAGGCGACGCGATGTCATGTGACTTCCTTAGCATCATTCTTGAAAGAATTGTGTAAAGCTCACGGGCCAACATAAGAGGCACAGTCTTTCAAAAGTCCGTCGAAATACTCGCATATGCCGATGATATTGACATAATCGGAAGAAAGCAGCGTGATGTCAGTGGCGCTTTCGTGAGTACTGATACGGAAGCAGCGAAGATAGGTTTAACGGTCAATGAGGCCAAGACCAAGCGTATGCTGTCAGCTAGAAAGGACACCCAACACCGACGTTGCTTACAGAACTACACCTTCGACCGATATAACTTTGTGATAGTTAAGGACTTTGTCTACCTGGGCTCCCCTATCAATTCAACCACACGAAGAATAACTTTTGCTTAACTGCTTCTTTGGGTTAAGAAGGCAATTGACTAACAAAACCCTTCTCTCGAACAACAAAAATGACCCTAAATATGTCAAGACCCCAATAATCCCAGTCTGGTCTATGGCGCATAGGCATGGACCTTATCAAAAACGGATGAGGGTGCTCTTGGCTGCTTTGAGAGGAAAATGCTTCGGGTGAACTTCGGTCCCGTTTGCATAGGCGGTGAGTAGAGGAGGAGATACAATGAAGGGCTGTACGGGGTATACAGGGACATCGAATTAAAACGAACAGTCCGATACGACTCACTAACCTGGGTTACTTCAAGAGCAGTAGTTTCGGACATCAGTTCAGTTTCAGTTTATATGCATTTTTATTGTATTACTTAATTTACTCTTACTTGCTAGACAAAAAATGCTTAAAAATTAGCTTAATTAACTTAAAATTATCTTATTCTAGCTTACTGACCCCATGCGGGCACTCTAAGTTAAACCTAACACTTAAATTATGTCTTTCGACGTACCTTACTACTATACTATACTATTTCTATTCCTTATAATTAAAACTAAGAAAACATTTTTTCAAAAAAAAACTTAGTAACATGACTTTTTTTTATATTTTATTATAAAACTTAAAACTAAAATCCTAAAAACTACCTAAAAATAAGTCTTAATCTACTTAAACTACTTACATCTAGTACATACATATATATATATATACATAATATATATATACTTAATATATAAATATATGTATATATATATAGATGTATGTTTTTTTTTTGAATTTTTTATTTTTATTAATTTGTTTTTGGTTTTTATATATTTTTTTTTCTTAAATCTAACTTACTCCTACTTAAAACTATGTAAGCCGGCCGAAGTTTCGGACATGACACGGTCCTTGTGGAGCTACTGACAAACAATCCAATTCTAACGGATGAAATTCCTTCCTTGGTCGACTTCGCCATCCCGTATGATATAATACACTCTGAATGACTCAAACCGCAACCAACTTCAGACTGCTATAATTTCCAAACCGTTCATGACAGTGAGTTCAAATTTTGACACATGACAGATAATTTTATTATTTACAAGCCTTTTAATCGATTTGCGTCTCAGTTGTGTTGAAAAATTTTTATCCGCGATGGAATTTAAACGTGATAGTGTGATTGCTTTATATTTGGCTGGAAAACCACAAGTAGCTATCGTTAGAGCCCTCCAGCATCTCAACGTGAATAAATCATTTGTGTCTCAAACCATAGCTCGTTACCGTGATACTGGCAGCGTTGCAAAACGCCATGGAGGTGGTCATAAAAAAACAGCAACATCAGCAGAAATGGTTCGGAAAGTGAAGGCTCGAATTGAGCGAAATCCACGTCGAAGTGGAAGAAAAATGGCTCGTGAGCTCAACATATCGTTGGAACGGATGCAACACATACTGAAAAATGAGCTTGGGCTCAAGCCATTGAAGTTCCAAAAAGCACACGATCTTACACCGCAACAGAAAAAAGTTAGAGTCGAAAGAGCGAAGGAGTTTCTACGCCGCGCTTGCACGAAAGTGGTGAGTTGCCGAATTTGGTTTTTTTCCGATGAGTCGCCATTTGTTATCGAGCAATATGTCAACAAACAAAATGACCGAGTTTGCTTCCCAGAGAGGTCCTTCGAAAATTTACACCTTCGGACGGCCACTAGAAAGCAGGCAGCACCGATGGTGATGGTTTGGGCCGGCATAACCGCCGATGGTCGCTCTCCGCTCGTATTTTTTGACCGTGCGCGTGGCGTCAAAATTAATGCGATCGTATACCGTGAAACTGTCTTAAAGGAAGTAGTGAAGCCTTGGGCAAACAATCATTTCGGTCGGAGACCGTGGACTTTTCAACAAGACCCGGCACCGTCTCACAAAGCGCGCGTTAACCAAAATTGGTTAAAAAACAGTGTTCCACACTTCATTTCTTCGACACAATGGACTGCAAATTCTCCGGATGCAAATCCGTTGGATTTCTCTGTCTGGGGTATTTTGAAGGCGGAGGTTGGCACTAAAAAATACCAAAGTTTGGACCACTTCAAACAAGCAGTTCGCCGGGAATGGGCCAAAATACCGCAGAGCCACTTGCGTGCAGCGTGCAATGCTTTCTTCGGTTCAGAGGTTCTGGCTGTCCTCAGGGCGGCTGAGGTAATGCAGATGTGATCGGTAACCGGAAGTGATATCGCTATTTACATCTTTAGCCAGGCCGCACTCAAGGCAATGGAATCGACAACCATCAACTCTGATACAGTCAGGGGCTGTCGCACAGTAAAAACCAGGTAAGACTGTGCTGGGTACCAGGACACTGCGGTATTAAATGAAATGAACAAACGGATGAGCTTACAAGAAAAGGAGGACTATTCGAAAATAGTGAGGTTGCCAACATCAAACCATCTCTTTGCATAGTGAGTGGCGCTATCACAAAGACTGGCAACGTAAGGTGGTCAAATCTTGAAGGACACAGGGTATCCTAGGATCTCTCGCCACTTTTTGACGGCAATAGATCTATTAAGTTAATAAAACTAAACAGGGATGCGCTTAGGACAGTAGTAGGAATCTTAACAGGACACTGCCTCCTACGGAAACACGCAAAGAGACTCAAATTGTCAGATACGGATGTTTGCTTATTCTGCGGTGATCTGCAAACTGTTGAGGACATAGCACACATACTGTGTGAATATAGGCAAAAGGCCTTCTTGGCTTACAGAAAGAAATTGGGTGTTTCATCAGGGACATTGTTTAGGTGTTTGCCATTTGGCCCGTTTTGGTGACTGGTGTCTGTGTGACGGCATATCCATCATACCCCTGTTTAACCTAACCTAGCAAGAAGAGTGATGGTCCAACGACTGAGGTGACTAAGCCACATAGCAAACTTAGCGAAACTGGATGCAATTAGCTAAAGATTGAGCTGGCTGGAGGCGTTTCATGCTTGAGGGTCAGATCTACACCGAACTGTAGCTCCACATTAAGTAAATCAGGGTGGGAAGTTAAAAATAAGTTCAAAGTGTTGTGTAACTACCAACGTTAGGTGGAACTGATTACATCAATATTCCGGATTGGAGCAGGAATCATATTGTGGTGGAGTTTGGTAAGCTACATCCTTATGCACGTAAATCTCGAGGCCGTTGTGAGAAATGAATAGTGTATGAGAAACCATTACTAGCATTTATGTAGAATAAAAAAAGTGTAGACCCCTTCCCAGAATCTGATGTTTTGTATGAAGGCTAATGCGTCACGGAAAACTGTAACGATGTCAATGTTGCACGAAATACAATATCACGAGCTACTGTCGGGACAGTTGGTAGACACAATGAAATTTCATGGAGGGTAATAGGTCTTTGGCTGAGGAACATCGGCTCAGCAAGCTAGCTCTACAAGTAAGAAAGAGGTTAAAAAGATGATCCTTTTCAACGTAAGAAGAAGGAATACGAGAAAAGGTTCATAAGTTTGATAGATTTTTCTCAAAGAGCAATGTAATGAACATTCATCGAAAGGTAAAACTCGCACGGAAAACTGTAAGGATGAACAAGAAGCATTCAAAGTAGAATCGCAGTCGATACTGAGAATAATGAATAATTCTGCGGACTGCATAAAGATATTGAAGACCAGCATTCCGCCATCCGATAAAAGCAACAATTCCAACCATCTGGTTAGAGCAAAGTGCAGAAACAACTTAGAGGCTCGCAGCCCTTGATAATACCTGAATGATGTCATCTTAGTTTTGCTTAAGATCTAAGACTCTATAAGCTGCGTCAACTGCGTCAACTGCAATGGCATCAACCTCCTTATCATTACATACACGATCTCATCTGTCTTCTTGTGTGAACGTCGGAAATCATATGGCGGCAACCTAATTTTATCCTATCAGAGCTACTTGGTTGCTTTATATGTGGCTGTATATAAATGATCAAGGCCCCTCACTTATAGTGACAAGCTATATGGAGGATGATAATGACAACCGGGGCCGACTCAATTTAAATTCCTGTCCGGTTACTTAAATACTTTCTTACGCGCTACAGTCTAGCGTGAAGGTGAGCCTTAATCAACAAGCTAGCTAGCACGATTTCCCACCAGCTGCATCCAGTGGCGCACTCTAAGGCTGGTGAGGTCCCCTTCCACTTCCGTGCAACACCTAAGATGCCGTCGTTCTCTACCGAGCCGTCCCTCTGGCTTAGAGTCGAAGAAGACACTTTGAACCGGAGTTGTGGACTGCATTCGCTCAACATAGCCCGGATATCACGGACGTTGAATCCGTCAATACCTGACTAGACGGATGCCGCTGTACAGTCAGCACAATTTGTATGATAGTTGAAACTTCTCCTCTATCTTTCTCTCGAAACGGCCATGTGTGTCTTCACTCGCTTTCAACAAGTTTCAAGTTTGTTTGTCATTAAGCAGCACCATAAGTGCTGTGTATGTATTGCATAAAGCCAGTTTGGTCTTACGAGAGAAGGCTCTGTTACTCAATTGCCTCCTGAGCCCAAGAAACAGCGATTCGGCGAGAATCTGATTTCCGCGCCTGTTGCTGCTTGCAGTTGCGGAGCCAGAGCAGAAGAAGTCGTTAACTCCCTTCACAGCACGTATGTAACTGCCAATAGTGATGTTCTGACCAATGTCAGTGGTGCAGATCCATTTCTGATGACGGCATAAACCTGACGAGTTCTATACTAGTGCTATACTACGCTCCTCCCTATGCTCACTGTCATATGCAGCTTCGAAGTCGACAACTAGATGGTGGGTGTCGATTCCTGAGTCTTTTCCAAGATCTTGTATAGCGTGAATAGTGTGATCTTGTATGGATCAACTCATGTAATATGGCAGAAAAGATCAAATAGGCGGTTTATGAGACTTACTAACGAGAGCTGGAGCAGTCTGCTTTATTTACAGAAGTCCCAAACTGGGCAGCAATTCGACTTTTAACAAGTTTGATTTGCTGTCTGCCTCCATTCAAAGACTTGTATCCCTGTATCGTCATACTGAAATCGTTATTACGGGCGATTTCAATCACAATTCTGGATGGCTTCGACATTCTGGACAGACAACACCCGAAGGACAGTGTATTGAGATCTTCACTGCGGAAAATAACTTAAACCAACTTGTAAGTCAGCCTACACGAATACCAGACGTTGATAGTCATACCGTCAACACCCTGGACTAGTTTTTAACTTCCCACCCTGATAAGTACTGCGTTGATGTGCTCTCCCCTCTAGGCTCTTCGGACCATTGTGTCCTATCAGCTAATTTCTCGTACACCGACCACACAGTTAAAGAGAAGTTTCCTAAAAGAACAGTATGGCAATACGAGAAAGCCAACTGGAGCGGTCTTAACAGCTTCTTTAGGAATTTTAACTGGTCATTATGTTTCCTCGATAACGACGTGGATGCCGCTGCTGATATGATCACAGACACCATTCCCTTTGGAATGAGAAACTTTATCCCTCATCGGATGAAGGGTATCAACCCAAAAGAATTGGCATGGTACGACTCGAGCCGTAAATAGTCTGTCAGGATTAGAGAAATGTTTTTTCGGTGCTACAAGACCAACCCGACAGAGAAAACCCGAAAAAAGTTTAAACGAGCCAGAAATGACTACAACGTGTTTTTCAAGCGTGTAAAATTCCACGCTCCATTGGGACTACAATGTCCCAAAGTTAGTAAACATTTTTGGTCGTTCGCCAAAAATATTAGAAATTCTGCCTCATCCTAAATCCCAACGCTCATTTATAATGACATTCCAGCTGTCAGCTCTTTGGATAAGGCCAATCTGCTTGCTGCACACTTTGCGGCCAGCTCAACACACCCAGATTGTGCCTTGTCTCCGCCAACACTTGAGTGGGTTGAATCTTCAATGGGACAAATCCACTTTCGCACTCGTGTAGTAGAAAGAGTTCTTAAAGATCTGAACATTCACAAATCCGCTGGTCTGGATGGTATATCCACTGCGTAAGCTTTTTCATCAATCCTACAGCATTTGTCCAGTCCCTTCTTTCCAAGGTCATGGAAACGCTGATAAACCATCAGCTCATGAAATATCTCGAAACAAGAAAATTACTTAATGACCGGCAGTACGGTTTTCGTAGCAACAGGTCCACTGGTGATTTGATGGCATGTCTCACCAAAAAGTGGAACCAAAGCGTAAACCAATCTGGCGAAAGCAAGATAGTTGCACTTGATATTTCTAAGGCAATTGACAGAGCTTGGCATCAGGCTCTTTTGTCGAAATTGGGTGCATTTGGAATCGACGGCTATCTTCTTGAATGGATAATAAATTACCTTTAGGAACGTTCAATAGAAATTGTCTTGGACGGTTTCAAGTCTGACATTTTCAAAATTAACGCTGGTGTACCGCAGGGCTCCGTTCTGTCTCCGACACTCTTTTTAATTTTCATCAACGATCTCTTGTCTGCTACTTCTGATCCAAGATATTCCTTTGCTGATGACAGTACTTTCTGCTTTTCATATTTGTTCCCGGACTCACGTCCCTGCTCTTCGGCTGTAGAAGGGGAACGGCAGCTAATGTTAAGCTCATTAAATTCTGATATTATCAGCATAACTAATTGGGGAAACACTAACAGAGTAGAATTTAATGCTTCCAAAACACGATGCTGTCTGCTGTCGTTAAAGTGAAATTTGAACACCCAGCCATTATCCATGAATGGATAATGGATCGTCGAAACCGATAAACTTTCCATTCTCGGTATGTGTGTCAATGAAAACTTACGTTGGAATGACCACATATTCGATGTCGTCAAAAATGCTGCGAAATGTCTAGGTTTCCCCAAGCGATGTTCCTCATTATATAAGGCGCTTGACCGCCCAAAATTGGAGTACAATGCCCACATCTGGTCGGGTGCGCCCAAAATAACTCTGCACCTGCTAGATAGGATCCAACTCATAGGTGATACCAATATCACTCAAACAATGGACACCCTCGAACACCGACGTAAGGTTTCGTGTCTCACTCTGTTTTATCGCTATTTCCACCACCAGTGCTCCATAGAAATCGCCAGAAGCATTCTGCCGTCTCGCTATGAATGCTCATCAGTTTTCCCCCAAGCCCACTTTCGGACGTACTCTAAAATATCGTGACTCGCTCCTAACCCGTACAACTCGCTTATGGAATGTCCTACCTAGCTCTTTATTTCCTAGTCATTATAACCTTCAAACATTTAAAACCAACGTTCAACGGTAGCTCTCTTTCCAACCTCCCTGATTTTCCTTCGCCCGGGCTGTGTGCAAAACATTTTAAGGGTACTTAATCCCTTGAGTGCGCACAAATTATAAAAAAAAAAGTCAAAAGGGTTTCCTTTCTTGTGGATCGAACCAACGATGTTGAGATTGCATGCTTCGGGTATGCTTTCCTTTGACCACATCTTACAGATAGGCTGGTACACGTTCCTAACTAGGTCATCTCCAGCTGGTTTAAACAGCTCAGAAGGCGTTCAGTTTGCGCTAGTGGTTTTGTTACAATTTGGCTTCGAGGTTGCAATCTCAACTTTGCCTAGATTAGAGGTACGCAATTCTCTGTTATCTCCGTCCAATATGAATGGTTTATCGTGCCTGACAGCGGTATTTTTGCTATCTTCGACGTTATACAGTCTGTATAAATATGCTGCGACTCTACTAGATCTTTCCAGTACCCCCATTTCTCCGATCACGCGATTCTCGTGCTCTTCCTTTTTATTTCCGTGAATTATGTGCTCTTCCCTTCTTTTTTTGCTCATAGAGCTCACGAGCAGCTCTCGTTCTTCTATGCAGTGCAGCTTTACGTACTTCTTGTTCGGATGGATGTGCTTGCCTATATTCATCGTCAAATAAGAGGATCCTCTGTGACGGCGCTTTGAAACCAATCACATCCAAAGCAGATCCTCTTGTGTCTCGTTGACATCGAGGGCAAGGAATTTTAAGCGAGCTTTGGCAGAAATGCGATTAAAGGAGTTTTACTTGACTCTGGTGTGCTTGTGACATCCGCACTCATATCCTGACTGCAACAAGGTAATGATCCGAGTCAATGTTGGCGGAAAGCTCGGACATCCAGAATGCTAGAGGAGTGTCTGGCCTCGATCGCAAAATGATCAGTATGGATGTGATGTGGACAGTTTGCGCGTTGTTACAAATTGTAAAAACTGAATCCAATGCCGGACGTGGTGTTTTCCGATGACCCCATCAAAGACGGCTTCCTTACGCAGACATGCGTTTAGATTAGATTGATTGGTGCCATAGCTGGTCTAGGAGATCGTAGAATTCGTCTTTGGTGCTGTCATCCTTATCCTCCGGTTTGTAGTTCCGAATTTGACTTTGATGCGAGTTGTTATGAGGCGTTCGCTTACATGCCGAAAGCTTAAGACTAAGTCCCCTCGAACAGCAAGTCCACATCCAAATAAGCGTAGCCTTGCTTGTTTGTGATTGTCGCCGTAGTAGATGTCGTAGTTTTTCATCTGCATTTTTCCCGGCCCATCCCAGTGCACTTGGTTTGATTGCTGGCTGAAAACTTAAGATCCTTTGCAACTACGATATTTCCATTGGCACAGAAATCTTGATGCAATCTGTCATGCAGCGGTCACGACATTAACCAATATGTCAGCACCAATAAACGTACATCTAAGCTGTCATTTATATATTCTAAGCACACGTGGCACTAATTTCGCCTTGGATATGCTTAACAAAGGACAGATGATTAAATTTGGACTAAGTCATCAGCTATTCAGTAACCAGCGAGAATAAGCAATGATATCCAGTAACCAGCACCACAAAGTTCACAAGTGTCTTATTGCTATTGCTCAAACACATAAGGCAATAGCAAGGCGGCGGCGGCCTATCCTCCATAACCTATTTTCCTTCAAGACGATGTCAATGTTAAATTGATTTCTTTGACTCGATACGACGTGCTACTTTTATCTAAATACGAGCGCGCTCTCATTCTTTGTAGGGGAGGGGGGAAAAAAAATTCAAAAATTAACTCTGACGTTTATATCTCTCACCCAGGTTCCCTCAAAAATGAAACACGCCAACGCAAGCCAGAATCCTTTAGAAACAAAAAGGAATGGAAACACGAAATAATCTCAAAAACAAATACTCCCCACTCAGGCCTGAAACCTCTCCATTATCCAAGGAAGACCCCATCACCGTCGTTCTTTAGCTCCTCCTGTAGGCAATATTTCACATGGCAGAATGCCGCAAAACACAAAACAAGTAGAGCAACGTACACCAAAAAGGACATGCTAAAATACGTGTTAATTTAGCGAAACTGCGCTCCACACAATGTCGTCGTACGCTTAAGGAATTCAAAAAAAGCTCCACTCTACAAAATTGACAGCATCAGGAGCTGTAGGAGCAATAGAATCCTGCCAATGCTACCGGCACCAGAATCTCACTCTTCCGCATGCATTCATTCTATTGTTCGCTTCGCCATGTTTTCTTCGTTTTTGTTTTTGTTTTTTTTTTTGTTTTTTTTTTGTCTTTCTGCAAGCTACAGGCTATGGGCATAGTAGCACACATTCTCATACACACCGCTGGCAAAATAAGCGCTCCGAAACAACCATACCAGCATCGCTGTCTTCAATCAAAATGAGATCCTGGGGAATAACACACTCGTACTCGTACTCGTACTCGTACTCGTATCTCCGCTCTTGTCATATGTATGCGCTAAGCGCGACAACATTACATAACCTAATTTCGTTTCTTGTCCTTGGTACTTTTACGTCCTCTTATGCAAGTATATGAAATACAATTCCTTCCATGTTGTCGACTCCTTTGCCCGGAGTCCGTGTGTGTATTTTTCCTTTGGCAAACCTCCCTTTTCGTCTGAAGAAAAAAATATGATTCGGCAGAGGTTTGTTTGGTGGGAGTGACAGATGGCGGTGGTTGATGCTTGAGGTTAAGGCGGTTATGAGCTTCTATAAATGCCGTCGTACTCTGTAAATATAGTGAATGAGTCGAGATCAGGATATTTTGTATCCCTAAGGGTCAAACAACAACAATAACAGCAGTAACAGGAAGAGGAAACTACAAATGTCCGGCTGACTACAAACAGAATGAAAGCTCAATTAACGTTTTTCTCAGGACACAGCATAAATTATCTGTTCCGAATGAATTAGGCATGCCGTGAGCGTCCTTTTTCGTTTTACGAGTATCAAAGTGCGATGAAGGACCTACGAAATGAAGCGCACCAAAGGAAACAAAACGGAAACAACAAAAAGGGATACAAATTGCAAAGTTTTCCAAAGGACAACACAGAGTTGGAGAGGGAAGAGCCAACAAAAAAAAAAAAAAAAAAAAATGGCACCAGCAAAAGTTTATGACTTTTGTGCAAAAGGATTCGACACCAAATGCTGCTGTAGGGATGGCTCTTTGCAAGAGTGAGCCGAAGAAGTTTGTCTCCACATCCAAAATGGATTTTCCTTTTTTTTTTCTATTTTTTTTTTGAAATTTTTATTAATAAAATTATTTACTCCTTTATGACTGGAAACGGAAGTCGGAAGTGAACTGGTTTTGGTCGTAAAAACTTTGGCAAAAGCAATTATGCAGTTTGGATGGGAGGCCAGAGGATGGGGTAGTTTGCACGGGGCGAAGAGACGTCGCCTTTCAAGGAGACTTTTCATTTGACAAATGTTTTCCTGCCTGCATTCAGAGATTTACAGCCGCAGCAATCGGAAGGGTGCCTCAATGTCTGGAGCAGGAGATGCGAACTTTTGCTTGAAATTCACTGGATTCTCCCTCCTCCCTCCATCCCTCCCTCCCTCCCTCCCATCGTCATATATACCAGATGTAAGTTGGACGTATGACCATTTATACCACCATCGAAGTATCCAGTAGTCAAGGCTAAAAACGGATTCACTACTGAAGACCCTGCAAAACGAAAAAAAAAAAAAATTACGTTCGGGCCGGCATGTGAAAACTTCGCATCTTGAACGGGCTAAGCACTAAGACGCCTTACGAAATGCTGCAACTGATGTGCTTGGCATCAACTGATCACGCTGACGCTAATTTCATGACGAGTGAATGCAAGGGTTCATAGAAGAACGAGAGTGGCTCGTGCGCTCTACGGCCAAACAAGGAGAGAAGGACATCGGATTCTCAGGAAAAGAATGAAAGACAGATCCTAAGAACAGAGAAATCGGAGAATTGAAGAAGATCTACTTTAGGTTGGGTAATGTTTGCGAGTTGAAGGGGTATCCGGAGCCGAGTCCATTCTATACCTCTTCACACTTAGGTCTGTGAGATGCCCAGGTGGGACAATTGGATGAGGATGGGGATTTGACTGCGGCTCCTAGTTCTGGTGTCCGCTTTAAGCCTTCTTATTGCATCCGCGAATCTGAAAAGAGATGTATGTGAAGCAGAAGATAGGTTCTTAGAGGTCGTGGAAGTAATGACTTCCAAAAGTTCTTTACCACAAATTACTGAGGCAGGGACAGTTACATAAGAAGTGGAGGGTATCCTCCCGTGAGAAGTCGTATTCTAGAAACATTGTTCGGAATCTTACTGAAATGTAGAAAAGAACGTGTCAAGCCAATAAGCCCAAATAGAAACCTGTAAAGAGGAGCTAATCAATTTTATAGTACAGTCACAGTCGGAGCTGATGATACACGTCTGGAGGCTATCAAATGACGGGGGCTATCACAACTCTGCTGTCAAGCAGAACGAACCATTCAACTTGGGCGATGGACCAAGATTTCGTTCCACCCGACCATAATGATAACTAACTCTAGATTTAAACACAACAAGATTACTGGGTAGGATGGCTTACATGTAGAGCTATTTAAGTCAACTGCAGGAGCCCGCAATCGACCAAATATTCCCACTACGGCAGATTCTGTAAAACACCCAGGAAGTCTCAGAATGGGGCAGTTCATATACACCCTGAATGACTCGAACTGCAACCAACTTCAGACTGCTATAATTTCCAAACCGTTCATGACAGTGAGCTCAAATTTTGACACATGACAGATAATTTTATTATTTACAAGCCTTTTAAACGATTTGCGTCTCAGTTGTGTTGAAAAATTTTTATCGGCGATGGAATTTAAACGTGATAGTGTGATTGCTTTATATTTGGCTGGAAAACCACAAGTAGCTATCGTTAGAGCCCTCCAGCACCTCAACGTGAATAAATCATTTGTGTCTCGAACCATAGCTCGTTACCGTGATACTGGCAGCGTTGCAAAACGCCATGGAGGTGGTCATAAAAAAACAGCAACATCGGCAGAAATGGTTCGGAAAGTGAAGGCTCGAATTGAGCGAAATCCGCGTCGAAGTGGAAGAAAAATGGCTCGTGAGCTCAACATATCGTTGGAACGGATGCAACACATACTGAAAAATGAGCTTCGGCTCAAGCCATTGAAGTTCCAAAAAGCACACGATCTTACACCGCAACAGAAAAAAGTTAGAGTCGAAAGAGCGAAGAAGTTGCTACGCCGCACTTGCACGAAAGTGGTGAGTTGCCGAATTTGGTTTTTTTCCGATGAGTCGCCATTTGTTATCGAGCAATATGTCAACAAACAAAATGACCGAGTTTGCTTCCCAGAGAGGTCCTTCGAAAATTTACACCTTCGGACGGCCACCAGAAAGCAGGCAGCACCGATGGTGATGGTTTGGGCCGCCATAACCACAGATGGTCGCTCTCCGCTCGTATTTTTTGACCGTGCGCGTGGCGTCAAAATTAATGCGATCGTATGCCGTGAAACTGTCTTAGAGGAAGTAGGGAAGCCTTGGGCAAACAATCATTTCGGTCGGAGACCGTGGACATTTCAACAAGACCCGGCACCGTCTCACAGAGCGCGCGTCAACCAAGATTGGTTAAAAAACAATGTTCCACACTTCATTTCTTCGACACAATGGATTGCAAATTCTCCGGATGCAAATCCGTTGGATTTCTCTGTCTAGGGTATTTTGAAGGCGAAGGTTGACACTAAAAAATACCAAAGTTTGGACCACCTCAAACAAGCACTTCGCCGGGAATGGGCCAAAATATACCGCAGAGCCACTTGCGTGCAGCTTGCGATGCTTTCTTCGGCCGTCTCAAGGCCATTATTCGCGCCAAAGGTGGATATATTGACAACTACTGATACAATTTGAAAATTAATGTATTTTCCAACATTTTTTGCTTCGGCACAATAAAATTTAACAAAAAATAAAAAAATTATAGCAATTTAAAAAGTTGGAGTTCGAGTAAGTCACCCTGTATATATCGCAGAGGCTCGACTCTTCTTGAAGCACTTTTCTGTTTGGATAGCATTGGAACTACAAATACGTTTAGCACAGCAAGAGCAGGCTCTGCCATTGGTATCCCTTCGACCGGCTGAGAGATAATAACTGGCGCGTGAGTGATCACTATACACCGGCACCAATTCAGCAATCCGTAAAACTGGACAACACTCAAACAGTCCAAGCTTCATCGTTAGTGGGGCGATTATTGAAGCTAGAACCGCAGAAGATTTTGTAACCCAGGTAGGCTGGGAAAGCGGGAAACACCGGCCACCTGCATACTGGTGAACCCACGAAATCGCGGAACTGAGATCGGTATGCCAACGAACGAGAACAACTTAAAAGCGGGACTCGAGATACCGACAACCAGCAGATGTTGCGTACCCGCGATGCATATCAAGAAGCAAGAACGCAAGAAAAAAAAAAGCGATGAAGTCTAGCAAGCGCTATTGCTTTAGATCTCTTTGTAAACGACTTAATTATGATCTACGGGGTAAAGCATATCAAAGGCCCTCGCATAGAATCGCCAACAAGTCCGATAATGTTGAGGAAACCCTATTTCCGCGCCAAGAAAGTAGGGAACTGGTTGGTCAAATTCATCACGGGAGTACCTCCATACCTATGATTACACGGGAAGAATTGCTCAAAGCATGTAAAAAGGTGGGCGCCAAAAAAATCACCGGAACTGGATGGTGCTTCAAATAAAGCCTTAGAGATCGCTGTTAAAGCGCGGTCGGACTACTTATTGTCCTCTTCAAGACGGTGTTTTCCTGATCCTTGGATCAGGATCAGGATCAGCTACCAACGGCTATTACTTTTGCCTAAGTGGAGAAGGAACACAAGTGCTCCTTCGTTAATCGCTTGAACCGGTCATTTGTTGTATATTAGACCCTTGCCAGCAATTGAAACAGCAGGAGGTGGATCGGAACACCAATGCGAGTCTTGTAAGTCGCGGTCAACAGTGGACGTAATAAATGCGATAATAACTAGACCTCGAAATGCAATACAAGGCACACGCTGAAAAGGAGGCACCAAGAAGTATTGCGCCATCTTAACCCTAGGCGTGAGGAACGCACTTAACTCGGCAAACTGGGAATGAAATTTATCGAATAGAAGTATCGAATTATCTCCGTAAAATGATAACGAGGCATTTATCGAATAGAATCCTCCGCTAAACCCCTGACGATAGAGTTAAGGCGTACGAGGTTACGGCGGTGTGCCACAAGGCTTGGTTTTAAGTCCCCTACTGTGGAACAGTATGTATGATGCTATGCGGAGCGACCATTGTACGAGTATGTAGGATTTGCAGATAACATTGCCATGGTGGTTGTAGATAAAACGCTAGTTGTTGAATTGAATACCAGCGAAATAATTGCAACTGTACGTCGCTGGTTAACTAACAACGGCTTTCAATTCGCTGATCATAAAACTGAATCTACAGTTATTACGAGTGGGAAAATTCGCGAAACGATAACTATTGGAGGGCATGAAGTGCTTTCTAAAATATTTGCAGTCGTCTTAAACATCACCTAGAGCAGATGTGCGTGATATCATTGAAAACTGCAAGTGCACTTAAAAGGCTGATGAGAAATATCGCAGGCTTTAGGCGATATTTCTCTTGAGGAGACAATAAATGTCTCCTTCTTGCAGGAGCTGCGTATTCCATACTCATGTACGCAGCAGATATATGGTCAAGTGCCGCAATGGTTAAGTCTTACATCTTCAATGCTACCTGCCAACATACTCGCTGAAGAAATGACAAGACTCAAAATCGAGAGAGTCTCAAATGCAAGGGTAAGCGACGAAGAGATAAAATGCCAAAGAACCCGTAGTATAGCAACCTGGCAGCAGCAATGGAACATAGCATTGAAAGGAAGATGGACACATCGTCTTATACTAAGGAGCGATGTATGGATTAATCGGAATCACGGCGAAACAAACTTCTATTTGACTCAGTTCTCGATGGGACATAGCTGTTTGAGGGAATATTTATCTATCGTTCGGAAACGGTTTCCAAAAATGCGGAACTCGTATCTTTTCACTGCCCACTGTACGAAACCGAGGGGACGGACTGCCGGGAACAATTTGGAGAGTGGCACACTGCCGACAATATCGTTGCATATATGCTTCAAAACGAGGAAAACTGGACCCTTGATAGTAATACTTATAGCAGGGCATATACTCAGAGACCTTAGAGGGTTGGAGTGCCAATTTAAAGGGAACAGGTAAAATAATCGAATCGTAAAGAGCAAACTTAGTCTTCAAGCTGACCCACGCGAAGTAATGCTATACGGCGGCACCAAGCCGCGGACAGATCAGTCTACTCAGGTGGAGGTGGTTTTAGACGATGAGAATCCAAAACTACCAACGGGCATCGGACCAATGCTGCCTAATGCTAGGCTTCCACCTTCCAAAGCGAAACAAAAAAAACACCCACGAAGTCAAAACCGATACGCACAATTTCATTACCAAATTTAAGGCCATATATGACGCCGTTATGTCGCCAAAAAACACCCTACCGGAAAAGGAGTAAACGCTAGTTACGTCAAAGTTGAAGAAAGCTTCGATCTTTCCTCCGATTATTCTCCAATTATAATTTCATTGTGCGAATCCTTGGTTAAGAAACAAAGACCACCCAGATTATCCAACAAAAAAAACTCACTGGGAAGATTTCCGAATGGAAGTTGTCGAAAAACCTGAGTTAAAAGTACCGCTCAGAACGCCGTATCAACTTGAAAAACAAGTTAAACGGTTTGTTGGAGTCATACAGCAAGCGGCCTGGAATAACACTCCACGCGAATCGAACAAAGTTGCCAGTATCGGCATAAGATACCCGCGCCGGAAATCAGGGAAATGATAAGGAAAAAACGAAGAGCGCGGAAAAGTGGCATGAAACTCGGGCTCAACAAGATAAAACGTCCTTTAATAGGCTCTGCAACTTGTTGAAAAAATCGATCAAGGACTTCAATAACCAAGGTATTAATAACTCACAGCGACAAAAGATACCAATTACTCCATATGGAGAGCCGTTAAAAGTCTTCGAAAGCCACAAATACACGTGGCGCCAATAAGAAGAAACCAGGATGACTGGGCGAAAGAAGATAAAGAAAAAGCTAACCATTCGACGGGGAAGTGCATCCAGAGAATGTCAATAAGCTAGACGTGACGACGAGCCTCCCAATAGAAAAGGCTAGGCTTAGGCAACCTAGACAAGTTATTGACACGCTTAAGCCCAATAAAACCCCCGGATATGAGAGATATGGTACTTAAAGCGCTACCGAAAAAAGGTTTGCTAAAGCTGCTCTATCTTATAAATGCCATCATAAGATTAGAGCATATACCGCATCAGTGGTAAGTTGACGAAGTTATTATGGTTCCGAAACCCGGTAAACCGCTGACTGAAGTCAAGTCATACAGACCAATATCGCTCCTCCCAATTATATCGAAGGTCTTCGAGCGAATCTTACTCAATCGTCTTAAACCGATTATTGACAAAAATCGCCCCTTGCCCGATCATCAATTTGGCTTTCGAAGCCAACACTCTACTGTTGACCAAGTGCATCGAATAACCGATGTAATTGAACGAGCAATTGAGTGTGAGTTAGTCTCTTCAAGCGCATTCCTTGACGCAAGCTTTTGATAAGGTATGGCACGAGGGCCTAAAATATAAACTTCAACAAGTCCTACCCGAGCAAGTGTCTCATATTTTAAGTTCATAGTGTTGACACGGAAATGAATATTCCAATTTTACGACAATAAAGCGAGGTGCCGCAAGGAAGTGTACTTGGCCCTCTGCTACATTTGCTTTTTACCCGCGAAACACCGTAAATGGATGATACAGTGCTAGCCACACTTGCTGATGACACTGTCATTTTGGCAACAGCTAAGTTGCAACGTGACAAAGACTTGGCGAATCACGCTTAATGAAAACAAGTCTGTCCATGTGAACTTCAATCTCTAGAAAACTGACAATCTACCTGTGTTTATCAGCGCAGTACAAATTCCTTTCGCGAACGAGGTCAAATATCTTGGTATGACACTCGACGCTAAACTTAAATGGAGAGCACACGTTAAGAAAAAACGTGAAGAGCTTGAGATTAAGTAAAGAGACATGTACAGGCTTCTGGGAAAGTATTCCAAGCTCAGTTTAGAAAACAAATTGCTGCTGTACGAGCAAGTGCTAAAACCGGTCTGGACATATGGTATACAGCTTTGGGGTTGTACCAAAATTAGTAACGTTAACGTCTTACAGATATTCCAAAACAACGTTTTTCGAGGGTTTGTTAACGCGCGGTGGTACATTAGAAACGATGATATCCACAGAGACCTAGGAGTCGAAAACGCTCAGAACGAAACTGAAATGTTTGCGCGAAAACACAAAAATCGCCTACAAGGACATACGAATATTTCTGTCTAACAAATCCTTGACGAGACAGGTTTATTGCGCCGTCTGAAAAGGACTAAGCCTCTCGATCTAGCACGGTGATCAGCAGCGCTTAATTTTTAAAGTACGCAGGAATTTTCAATGGAAAATCGCCTGCAAAATATCTTATCAAAGCAAAAAATAAAACGCGAAAGAAGAACTGCTTGTTGAGTGTGAACTCAGTTGTAGTCTGTATAAGGGAGGTGCTTTTTAGTGACTAAGAATCTCACACTACTATAAGCACCGGGCTTATAATGTCTTGAAGATTTCTCACCTATCCACGGGAAAAAGCCAAAAAAAAAAACACATCACACCATCTATAGAGACGAGCTTTACAGAGCCATGCCTAGCCTTAGTACCCCCGCCAAACTCGTCAGATTATGCAGAACCACTCTCTGCTCTGTAATGTTCGGAAATAGACTCTCCGAAATCCTTGATATCAAAAAAGGATTAAGGCGAGGTGATGTTGTAACTTTTTCAACATCACACTTGAGGAAATCGTGCGAAACCCGCAAGTTACAACAAGTGGCACAATTTTCCTAAAATCTGTGCAACCATGTTACTTGCATACGCTGATGGCATCATCATCACAAAACTTAGCGAGCTGTCAGAGGTGTATTCGCAAGTAGTGACAAAGAAGCTGAAAAAACTGGAAAAGGGCAAAGCTAAGTACGTGCTATCAACAAGAAGGGACACACAAAATCGAAGAATCTAACAGAACGTCGCACAATAGCCAGCTATAACATAGTAGTCACGGACCTTATCTACCTCGGTTCCGGAATCAAATTCTGTTTGAACAGGCCAGCCAAGGAACAAGTCTATTGTACTCCTTGTAAGTTCCTTTTAATGGAAATTCTCAGCAATTCGACGAAAGACATGTAAGCGCTTCAGTGATAAAGTGCCTACAGTACCAGCTCCTGCCAATGCAAGCGTAAGCTGGACATTCACAGAGGTAGTGCTTCGCGGTGTAGATCATCAGCAAGCGTCACAGGATGTTGTGTCACTTGGGCCCAGTACATTCAAATACTTACCAAAATGCACCATCACAGTAAGCAACCTTAGAGGCAAATGGAAGGCAGATGACTTCAAAGAGATGTGGGCAAGCATTCACTTGCTCTACCGGCAAACTGGAGCGTCATGTCATCAGCAGCTGTGCTCGTATGAAGCCCAACTGTCAATGAAAGCATTCACCGAGGATGCAGGCAAACTTACTGTAGGTTCGGATTCTGAAAAACTCTCCTATGAGCCTTGTCTCGCAAGTTTATCGGCGATTTCATTTCCCGTAATCCTATTGCGCCCTGGGACCCAGACATGACTCAGTGCATTCAGCCTTCCGACTGCTTTTAGTGATGTTTTGCATTCTCGAAGTGGTAACAGGGTTCAGCAAGGCTTTAAGCGCAGCTTGGCTGTCGCTACAGATGCAAATGCTGCGTCTCCTCTACCAGGTCTTCACAATATAGTTCTTTGCCATCAGGATTGCGTATCTCCGCTTCGAAGATTTCACGAGGAGTGAAATCTAACGTTGTCGTCCTCCAGAAAGGCACCAGCGCCGCATCATATATTGGTTTTGGGGCCATCAGAGAAGACCCGATTAGATTTCTTTCTTCGCTGGGATTCTACCCGACACCATTCCGGGGCATAGGGAAAGTTGATTTTGTATTTTTACAAGAATTTTGGTTTCGTTGCATCAGGCGCCTTGTCCGTAAGATCGGTGTCAAAAGACAGTCGGTGCGCAAGGTAATTATAACTCTAGTGCGGTCGCCCCAAAGATGTTCTATTCAAACGGAAGATGACTTTGAAAGTGCAGCCATGATATGAATATCAAAAAGACGAATATACGTCAGTGCACCTAGAGTAGAGCCAGTGATACTAAGGAATGTCCCCATGCAGTCGAGACAAACCGTTCTTTGGAGTCTGGTAAAAGCAGCGACTTATTTTCGTGGGAGCTTATTCCAACAAACAACCGACGCATAGGATATGTGATTGGCCTCATCATAACTATCTAGATCTAGAGGACCATTCTCTATGGCAGGCCCCACGTCTTGCCGATAGCTCTTTTTCACTGCAAGAAGACCGACAGCGCGTTAAAGGCTTTCGACGTAACATGTTTAGTCCATAGAAGTTTGTTATCCAGGATGACAGCCAAATACTTAGCTTCTTTGGAGAATTGGATGGTGATGCCTTTAAGCAATAGATGAGTCAGACCAGACAGCTTCCTCCTTCTCGTAAAGGGAACAACCTCAGTGTTGAGGGAATTACCTGAAAGCCCATTTCTAGTGCACTAATCGTTGCTCACGTCTAGGGCAACCTGCACTTTAGAACAGAGAGTCGCTAGATGTGATCCAGCAGACAGTGCAGCTACATTATCCGCGTATGCTTGTGCATAGATGATAGAGCTATTGAGTGCGTTGAGCAGTGAGTCGACCAGCATTCCCCATAGCAGTAGAAATAGAACGTTGTCTTGCAAGCAATCCCTTTTTACCCCCGCCACCATATACTAGCCATAGCCAAAATCCGCAATCAATGTACTATTCACCAGCATTGGTTTTATCCACAAAACTTGTGATTCGTCATGTCGTCAAGAGTTGCGTTGTCGAAAGCATCCTCACAAAGTCGATGGAAATGCCCAGCGTGTATTCCTTCTGGTCAAGTGCACCGTCAATTCTGGCAACCGGATCTCAACCATCCTCTCCATGCTCTTCAAAATGACAGAAGCCTGCCTTACAGGTCTGAATCTTTTGGCGATTTCTGATTTTCGGCATAAAGGCTGCTCTCACTGTTTTCCAGGGTTTCGGTATGTATGCCAGTGCCAGGCTAGCACTGAAGACTGTCTTTAGAATTACCAGCAGATGGCCTGAGTATATGGGTGACAAGCGAATTGAAGCCATCAAAGGAAGTTTAATGGACTCATCAGTCATCACTGCCGAAGAGATATATCAGCCACGGCGTGTGGTGTTATTCAGCTCAATAGCAGCTTCGATAATAGGAGCCGATTGTGAGCAGGTTCTGCTTAGCGAGCCTTAGGCAAAAGACGTAGAATCTCTACTTTCGACTCAGTGTAAGTGCCATCAGATTTTTTGAGTGGTTCCAGTCTGCTTCATTTGCCCTTTTAAGGACTTTGAGCAGCCTGCTGGTTTCACCGACAATTTCGATCTTTCACAAGTCTTTATAAGAGGCACTCTTCGAAATCCGAATTAGCTTCTTGCATTCTTTTTGTTTCGATCTGTAGACTACAGTCTTCCTCCAAATTAATCTTAAGGGACTTACTCGTATTTCGAAGTATTTTCGTCCCTGGAGACCTTCGTTTCACAAAGAAATGACCGATCTGCATGATTGCTTTCTAACTGGACATGCCATTTCAAAACACTTGGTGAGGTTCTGAACAGCTTCTTCTAGTCTGTCCTGTGTCCTGAGCTTAGCCGGAGCACGGTCGATGAAATCTGATGAAGCTACTTTTGCTAGTAGCAGTTTCTTCGTCCAAAGAAGGAAAATGAGTCATAAGACCTTGTTAAGAAACACTGAGGACATTCCATGTAATACCCTCATCAGCCCAGCCCTGATTTATGGTGCAGAAATGGAGCGAAACTGGAAGAAGATATCCTTGTCCGTTTTTAATTCAAAATTCTTCGAGTGATTTCTTGCCTCGTTTGCGGTGACGGGGTTTGGAGGTGGAGATTTAACGACTAAGTCTACGAGCTTCACAGTGGCATTGGCTTTGTCAGAAAATTGCACATTAGTCGCTTCAGATGGCAGGACATGTAGGGCGAACGAACACAAATGCTCCAGCCCGAAGACTTCTCAATTCCAATACAGATGGACAACGCTGTACAGAATGACATCGCCTTACGTGGTGCGAGCAAGTAGAAGAGGACCTCAATAAACTTAGAGTTCGCAGCTGGAGGCAACTACGATTCGTTCGGATCTAGAGATATGTACCTGCTGTCAGCAGTACCATCTTTGGTCATTGTTAGCCATTCCGGCGATGGAATTGGAAGTTAGGTGTAATTCTTCCTCAGAAATATTTTTTTCATTTGCGGGAACATACTCTGGTTGCTGCGATACTTGGAGGTACTTGACGATTTCAGGGTTCATGAGATCCGAGTTATGTTTGCCAGTAAACGGCCTGTACAAGGCCTTTAGTCGAGACTGCAGTCTACATTTCCGCTGGTGCAGTGCATCAGTAGCGTTGCGGAATAAGCCTTCATTGTTAGTCTGTCGACGACGAGGTATCGTATTATCTTCGTTCATAGGTACTTGTCATTGGGAGTGCTCAATTCAGTACTAAGACAGCAATAGTCAATGTCATCCATGAATGTTCGTAGACAGGTTATAGTATGCTGGTTCGTCTCAGACGTTGGTATTCATGTGCTGAACAGCAGGAGATCTAGGTAGGAGCCGTGTCCGGGAAAAGTATGTAATCGATGAATATTCTCCCACAGAGCACTTCAGCCTGCAGTCGTCTGAATATACTCGTATTCGTAGAGGAATGCCTTAGCTCTTTCTGAAGTGCAACAATCAAATCGTTGGGTAAACAAGCAAAGTTTGCGTTGGGAGTTCTAGCGTAATGTTAATGACATGTGCGAACTCAAACCTAAAACGCCACCCTAGCTCTTAATGGAAACAGTGTCAGCCTTAAATTTATGTAATCAAGTTCAAACGATTCCACGTGCAAGTGCAATCTGTCAGAACTTAATCCTATGACAAGACCTACGTATTTCATCGATTTCCACTTAACTCAATACACCTCCTGACTATGATCCTCTTCCTTAAAGGCTCGAAATTCCTTTCCTAGAATCTTCGTCAACAGAGAACCTATCTCATCTCGATTGCAACCATCAAAGGTATCAATCCAAGCAAACTCCCCAACCCCAATCACATACATCGTTGCTTAGACATTGACTTTGGTTTGCAACCTCCCACTATCCCCTCCCGAAATGGCAACAGCAACAACAATTCAATCCACAATTTATTGCTAAAAAAAATATTTAATATCGAAGAGTCAACAAATCAACTTGAAGGACGAATCCCTGTGGTTATGCCACTTCCTTTTTCTACCCCCTTGTCACCCCGTAATGGAGAAAATCGAGCATAAAAGGAGGAACCAACAAAAGGAGAAAAAAAAGAACAGAAAAGGAACACGGAGATGACTTCAACGTACACCCATCCTCAGTTGGTATATCTTGATTCCTAGCAACTCCTTCGGCAATTCGATAAAATAACATCAATTACTGTTTCGCTTGTATGTGCCAGAATATTGACAACAATTACACCCACTGTTGTATGCTTCCCTCCTCCTGCTATTCCTAATCCTACACCACTTAGGCCAATTTTTATGCTTTTATGTCCTTTATCCTCCGAACCGCACCGGTAGGACGCCTTAGCCATTTTCCATTCAAAAAAAAAAAAAAAAACGAAGAGATTTGTTCAAATTAAAAAAGGGATTGTGAAGGCAAAAATTTACATGAGAATCGATAATCCTTTTTATTTTATGTTGTTCCTTCTTGAATTGAATTCCATCATCAATTCAATTCCTCCTTCTGCCTAGCCTGCTCCATTGGAATTGTCCTTCCATCATCCGATGAGCTTGAGATTTATCATTTTGTAATGGCTCTTAGACGTTTAAACGTTTTTTAGGACTCTGGTACCACGGATTCATCTCCATCCTCACCTCTTCTCAATTGGGGTAACAATAGAAACAGCAAAAAATAAAATAAAAAAAGGACAACCCTTCAATTCGTCCACACAAAACACTGTGAATTGGCGATGCTTTGGCAAATTGTTCGCTCCTAGCGCTGTGCAATTGAATTGAATTGAATTCAACTCTGGCTTGGTTGGTACTCACGAATAAAATAGATAGAGGAGTAAGGGAAAAAGTGGTATAACCCTCGAGTAATTTATTTGCTGCCTTCCTTTTAAATGAGATGCGATGGTTTGAATCCTTTCTCACAAATGTCCAGTCAAAAGGAATATAAAACCTCTCGTCGTCCAGATGCGGACAGTTTATCGAATTTCATTTAGTCATTTAGGGGGTTTGTGGGTTGGACAATTTTGATTGTCTAAAAGGGAAGGATATGCTTTTGTGCATTTGGCATTGACATGACTTTGGAAAGGATAACCATTTTGGCTTAAAGACTTTGGGGGGTAATTCAAAGTTATAACCACACAAGTAATCGTAGAGTAGATGAAAATGGAGATAGTTTAAAGCACTTGGAGGACACCTGATCCTTTCGACCCAATAGGTCGAACGTTTCACTGAAGAGTCTCCTACGTATACATAGTTCATTCATAAGCTGGTCGTTCACATATCTCCGTGGAGAGCAGACGTGTTTCGGCTTGCGAGTGTACAGTGATTAGTAAAATCAGTGAAAACGAGACATTTGAGGAAATTGCTACAGGCTCCAATTAGCAGGGTGTCAGTGTGCTCAGCCGACAGTTGACGGTCGTGGGTTCGAATCCCCGTGTACTCATAACAACTTTTTTTTTTTTTTTCATTTTTATAAAAAACAATAAATTTAAAGTGGTATTAAGTGTTGTCCATCACGTGATGGATTGTGGAGAGCGGTCCGCTATGTCAATAGCGGGATCTGCTGAAATACCAAGTGAGGCGTCAAGTGGTTCGATCCAAACGCCAAAACCAAAGAGAAGGAGGAAGCTTTGTAAAACTTCCAACTTAGTAAAACAGCCCACCCTACCAACGGCCAACAACTTCGCTTCATTGGCAGCAAGCGAATCTGACGATGAAGAGGAAGAAATGGAGGCCATATGTAGCAGCATCAAAATGCTACAAGAAAGAGTGCTGGCCATAAAAGAAAAACAAATGGTAAGAAGGAAGAAGGAAGAGCAAGAGCAATCCCAACAACAGCAGCTTGCTCAAAAGCAAGCACAACAACAAAAGCCAAAGAAACACCGGCAACAACAACAAGAGCAGTCACAACATCGGCAACAGCTAAAACAGCAGCAGCAGCAGCAGCAGCAACAACATCAGCAGCAGCAGCAACAACAACAACAACAACAAC
Organism: Volucella zonaria; assembly: GCA_963966105.1. Classification (NCBI taxonomy): domain Eukaryota; kingdom Metazoa; phylum Arthropoda; class Insecta; order Diptera; family Syrphidae; genus Volucella; species Volucella zonaria. The sequence goes on from OZ014531.1 coordinate 190,690,730, forward strand.
AAAAACAACAACAACAACAACAACTACAACAACAACAACAACAACAACAGCAGCAGCAGCAGCAGCAGAAGAAGAAGGAGAAGGTGCCGCCTATCAACACCTATAAATTGGAGGTAAATGCTACCAAGGACCTGTGTAAGTTGGTCATTGGTAATAATTTTAATATTAAGAGATTGGGGAACGATCGCCATGCCATCCACTGTAATACAGTGGAGGGCTACGCGAAAGTGAAAGAGCTCCTAAAGGAAACGACGACGGAGCACTACTCATTCACACCGAAGTGTGAAAAGCGGCAATCGATGCTGCTGAAGGGGTTGGAACCGTCTTCTGATCCTGAGGAGATCCTGGCACTGCTCAAAGTGAAGGAGTGCGAAGGGGGTAAAGCCATTTACCACAGCTAGAGCCAGGCGGGAGAAACGGAGTCTGCCGTTCTTCCTGGTGCAGCTCAGTCCCGAAAGCCGTCTGGATAGTCTAAGGAGTATTAATGTCCTAGACTACCAGGTGGTTCACTGGGAAAAATTAAAAAGGAGCGAAGGCGTTATACAATGCGTTCGCTGCCAGAGGTTCGGGCACGCCGCGTCGAACTGCCAAATGCAGCCTCGATGCGTGAAGTGCGCAAAGAACCACAGTTCCGAGGAGTGTCCTCTGGGTAGGGACGGAGCATCCGATAGGACGCAGCTCTCTTGCGTGTTATGTGGGAACGTGGGACACACCGCAAACTATCGGGGTTGTCCTAAGTTCTCTGACATTAAAAAAGCAAAACTGGCTCGGCAGCAGAAGGTGGAGGTCAAACGTTCACCTGTGAGGCTTCAAACACCAGCCGTCACGTCCCAAATTTCCTACGCCCAAATGGCGGCAGGTAGGGCTGCTACGGTACAGCAAACGACTGTTGCTTCTCCGGCTCCAATGCCGAGAACAACGGAAGCTGCACCTAACATGTTGGCCATCTTGCTCGCAATCCAAGGGCAGATGGCTCAGCTGCAAAAGCAGGTGCAAGAACAGGCCAAGCGGGTGGACCAGATCTACGCGCTGCTGCCGGGCCTAACGCAACACATGTCGTAATGGGTACGCACATGGTGGAGCAAACTTTGAAGGTCCTTGCGGTGAATGTTAATTCACTGATTAGGATCGAACGAAGAGCCGCGATGTTTAAATTGCTACAAGACCAAACTCCTGATGTGCTTTTCGCTAGTGAAACCAAGCTAACAGATAAGCACAAACTGGAGTACAATAATTATATTGTCAGAAGAAGAAACCGGCCCGGATCCAAACGTGGAGGCGGTGTTGCGATCTTCATTAAACAAGGTATAAAATTTCACAGAGTGTACAAGGGAGTGTTGCGTAGGTTCCGGGTGTTGGAGGCAGTCGTCATTTACATCCCGCTCCGCAGTGGAAAGCGGCTGTACTTGGCCTCTGTTTATGCACCTGAGACTTCACAATCCACTTTATTCATTACAGAGCTCGACACGCTTTTTCGACTCCTGAGACTGGAATCGGGGGAGAATTATTTTATAATCGGCGGGGACTTCAACGCTAGACACAGAGATTGGGGAAATAATTTGCCAAATACTAGAGGGAACCTACTACTCGATTGGTGGGGTCAGCACGATGTCATGTACAGACTCGGTCTTAAAGCGACGGATAATCCGTCGTTTCCCAGAGGCGGGTCTTATTTGGATCTACTGCTGTACGACGAACGTATACGACTGACAGGTACGAATTTACAAACGTTAAACTGTCTGCGCACATTCGTGTATGACAGTGACCATTGCGGTTTTAGTACCGAAATTACAGTTCCCAACGAAATTGCGGAATTGGAGGAGTTTGTCCAAAGATATTCTTACAACTACAGTAAGACTCGATGGACACGCTTCTCCGCAACCATGACAAGTGCGCTCTCCTCGAATACGCTCCACCCACCGTCCAATAGGAATTTGACAAACGAGGAGATCGACAATTACCTAAAACAAATGGACGAGACAATTAAACAAACTATAGACTCTACAATACCACGATATCGACATACGACTAACGAAGACCTGTTCCGCAATCCTACTATTGACGCACTGCACCGACAGAAAAGTAGACTTCTGTCAAGACTCAAAAACTTGTACAGACAGTTAACTGACAGACAAGACCCGGAGATTAGGACACTGAAGGCGTCGATTAAAAATATTCAAACGTTAATAAAAGAGAATTACAGAATTTCGGTAAGTTTGTATTGGAACAACAGGGTTCGGGCTGTAAACACCAGCAACCCGAATATGTTCCCTCAAATAAACAAACTATTTCGGAGAAAAAATCAAAACGACCTTCAGTGTCTTAAAATAGCGCGGATAACAGACAACGAACGGTTACTGATAATAGCAGGTATTGATCCAAATGAGGCCGCTGATGATGACGACTTCTTTGTGATCGAGGACCCACAGGAGAAGGTTGAGGCCATAGGGGCGACTTTCCAGGAAATATACAAGGCCACTGATACCATCGGCCCTAATTATGACCTGGACAATCGCGTCTTGGTGCACGACTTCTACATTCGAAATGAAATAGGGAACTGGCGATCCGAAGGCTCTGGTTTCACCCGGTTCAGCGACGAAAATATGGCAAATAATGTCATTACTAGAGAGGGTGGCCTACCCCCGTTCATTTCGAAGGAAGAGCTCCATGAGATCTTCGACACAATCAGAGCTAAGAAATCAGTGGGGACCGATGGTATTCCAAATATCGTGCTTCGACATCTTCCTCTAGAAGCGGTGGACATTTACACCACCCTGTTTAATAATGCAATGAATAATGCACATTATCCAGCGCATTGGAAAACGGCGGTGGTGCAACCTATTCCCAAAAAGGGAAAGGATATATCCAATCCGGCGAATCTCCGATCGATAAGCCTCCTTCCGAATATCAGTAAGGTGTTGGAAAAAGTAATCAATAGAGCTCTGTCTAGGTGGGTTGAGGACAAACATATAGTTCCGGATAATCAATTCGGTTTTAAGGCGGGACATGATATCTCACATGCCGCGTCTAAACTGGTGTCCGATATCCAATGGAATAAAGGCAAAAACCAATGCACTGGTGCCTGTCTTGTTGACTTGGAGAAGGCCTTCGACACTGTATGGTTAGAGGGTCTTTTCTATAAGCTGACTAGGCTGGGGATCAGTAAACCACTCTTGTACATTCTTTTTAATATGCTAACCAACAGACAGTTCATCGTGAAAAATGGCGATGTGACTTCTGATGGAATATTTCAAATTAAAAATGGTCTTCAGCAAGGCGCGGTTAATTCGCCGATCCTATTCAACATTTATACAAGCGACTTGATAGGTTCACTTCCCAATACTATTGCGTACGCAGACGATTTGATAGCGTACAGAACAGGTCCAAAAATCGAGGTCATTAATACTCTCTTGCAGCGTGACTTCGATAAGATAAGACGGTTTTGCGATGACTGGAAGTTGAAAATCAACTTTCAGAAGTCGGAAACCATTCTCTTTAGGACGCCGTTGTCTGGAGCCTCTAGGGATACCAGAAAAAATTGGCGAAAGTTCTCGATCATTGGACAACACGGACAGCCTCTTGCCTGTCGAAATGTAGTCAGATACCTTGGGATCTGGCTAGATCAGTTTCTGTATTTTGATAAAAATGTAGATGCTGCTCTGGCGAGAGCTAAAGGTGCTTTTGCCCTTACAAAGAGACTGTTTTATAGCAGCCAACTCGATGCGAGGGTAAAGGTAATCTGCTACATGGCCCTTATCAGGCCCATGCTGGTATTTGGTTGTCCTGTGTGGTTCAATGTGCGAGCAAGCTTAATGGAAAAGATTCGGGTGTTTGAGAGGGCTTGCCTTAGGGCTTGCCTTCGCTTGTACAGAACACCAGAGTCGGAGTACAAAAAATTTTATCGTAATGAGGTCCTTTACAACAGGGCGAACCTAATACGAGTGGACAACTTCGTAATTAAGCTGACTCGAAGGCACATTGCAAGAGCAATGACCTCGACGAATAACCTGATATCGGGGGCTTACTACCCCAACTACCTTTACCACGAGGGTGTGCGCTCTGACGGCTTCGTTCCACCGGAAGCATTCCTCTACCTAGATCAGATAGGGTTGATCCAGGATAGATCAGCGGTCCCGTTAATCTTCCATGTCGCTCGGAAAGCTGGGGACAGGCGACTCAACTACGACAGAGGCGTCGCACACGGCAGTGTGGATCGTCTCAGGTTCAGTAGGGCGGTGGGGAATCGCGATAAGAGGGATGTCGTTCGGCAGCACCAGCATTTCTGGTGGTTGAATGATGGAGAAGATGTTTCGTCGTCGTTTCCGTCAATTACGGACCAGCCTCACTAATGGGGCAGAGCTGACCAATCCATTTACACTGTGAATAGCAATGGCCAGCTTGCATAGGTTTAGGTTAGTATTTAAGAAATACATATTTATATTAGTATATACATAGGTATATACTAGTATATGTATGTCATTGTGAATATTGTCTATGTGTATATATGTGTGTATTGTGTAGGTAGGTTAGGTAGACTAAGATTTATTTTAAGCTAGATGTTAAGTTTTTATAAAAAATATGTCCATATGCTAAGTTTTTTGTTAAATTCTTTTCTTAGCCTTAAGCATAGAAAATAAGTATATATAAGTATAAAATGTAAACAAAGTCGAAAGACATATATATAAGAGTTTAGAGTAGCTTAGAGTGCCTGTGTGGGGCCAGTAAGTTAGTATAACTTTGTTAAGTAATTTTAAGCTAGCATTTAAGCATTTTTTGTTAGTATGTAAGAGTTAATGAATTAGAAAATAAAATGCGTTTAAAACTAAAACTAAAGTTCATTCATAAGACCGAGCTACATGACTTGGTTTCAAAATGACTTCCTTACATCCTAGTTGTGGTGCTTGGACCAGCTGGCAGTCATAGCACCTTCGTTAAATGTTAGTTACACGAGGTATGAAGTGCACTTGTGTCCCTGAGACAAAAAATAAGGGACGTTATAGTTCCTTCTGACCGTACCCGGTTAAGAAGTGCCATGAGCAAAGAACAACGAAAAGCCGGCTTCATCCAGCCGGCATCCATAACGTGGGACATTACTAAGTTGGAGCTAAAACGAAAGTTTTGATGGAATGTGTAATTCGGATAGACAACATGCTATAACGTAGGTCACAGGGGTTACTCGAAAAAGAGGTTCCAGCCTCCACTGCTATGGTGCATGTTGGTCGCTCGCTGCTCAAGGTTCCCAATAGATTGAACGTATTATGTAGATGTTGTGGCTATACTATACTGTCGGTTAGATCATGTCTAGCAACTGTTTTCTCTAAAGCGTAGGTAGCCCTAAACATGATGGACGATTGGTCCACTGCAACTAGACTTTAAGTCAACTCTCTCAAGCCTGAGGTTGATCTCTTTACAAGAAGGAGGAAGGTGACTGGTGTGACTCATCTAGTGCTTAAAGGCATCACCATCCGATTATTCATCGAAGTTAAGTATTTAGGCGTTACGCCGAAACCCTTTAATGCGCTCGCGGCAATTATTGAGAATTATTGAGAAATAATGAAATACTAAAAGGAACGACTTGTTGACTCGTGGAATGGTGATTGTAGAATGAATGCTGACGCCGAATATGACACTCCGGCTGTCAGTCTGGTGTTCATTTTTAATGGCTGCGTTCAAACATAACACCCCTCCCTCCTTAGCTAGACCTACGCGTTCTTCTTCTGCATTCTTTCTGAATGTCGGACTATCGGTGATCCTAGAGATTCTGACCTCGGTGGCTCTTGCTGCTCTTCGTTCGCAGTTGCCTCCGGGACGGTGGGGCTCTGAACCTTGTCTAGTATTGACGTCTCTTCCCCGGCCACCATTGTACTCTCTGCATTCTCAGTGCTTCTCATTCGCAGTTGGTTTAAATGTCTTCGCGTAGTATTACCTGTTTCTGTGGTAACGTCATATGAAACTGGACCCGTTTGCTTTGTTATGACAGCAGGAATCCACGAAGGTCCACCTGCATAGTTCCTCGCCCAAACTGGTTCTAGAACTGCTAGTTCCTTACCTTTGGTCGATTGATCCCTTTTTGACGATCGCATTCCTTTGTTATCCGGGTGTAATTTATCCAGGATCGTTGTGAGACGCCTTTTGAATAACAATTCGGCCGGCGATTTTCCAATGATTGTTGACGGTGTATGCTGGTGGAGTAAAAACCTGAAGTGTTTCGCTTGAGATGGTCCTTCATTATACGGACCATGCGCTTTGCTTGACCGTTGCTTGAAAGGTGGAACAGTGCTGTGAGAATATGAGAGATCAAGTTGTTATGACAAAATTGGCTGAATTCTCCTGATGTGAATGCCGTTCCATTGTCCGAAACGATGGAGTCTATGGAGTACCTATGGCACATGCTGAACTTGTCGTGGCCACTAGCTTCACTTCTACCCATTTCGAATAAGAATCGACAATAATCAAAAATATTTTACCCTGGAAAGGCCCCGCAAAATCTATGTGTAACCGTGACCATGGTTTGGACGCCTCTTGCCACGGATGAAGGATTGCTTGAGCCTTTTTTGGTCGTGACTGCTGACAAACGATACATTTTTTAACAGTGTCCATGTTTGGCCACCAAATGTAACTCCGGGCGAGACTCTTCATCCGGACTATCCCTGGATGGCAAGCATGTAGAATTTTCAGCATGTCTCTTCGTGCAGATTCTAGAATAATAATTCGATCTCCCCACAACAAACAACCCTTATTTATTGTTATTTCACTTCGGCGCATGAAGTATGGTTTCATATCTTCATCTGGTTGTATTTTTGGCCATCCCCTCAACACCCACTGGAAAACACGCCTTAAGGTTTTGTCTCCCTTTGTCATCTTCGCGATGTCACTTGACTAAGCGGCTTAGGGCATCTGCATTGGAGTTCTTGTTGCCGGGTCTGTAGACAATGTTAAAGTTGTACCCATTCAGGAATAAGTTCCATCTCAGTATTCGAGGGGACAACGTTATAGGGGTTGGTTTCTCAGGATTGAACAAATTGATCAACGGCCTATGTTCCGTAACTATTGTAAATGCTCTGCCGTACAGGAAGTTAAGAAATTTCTTTATGCCCGCTATGATCGCCAGCTCTTCTTTGTCGATCTGTGCATAATTCCTTTCAGGCGACGTTAAGGTTCAAGAATAAAAAGAAATTGGTCGCTCTTGTCCATTCGATAATGTGTGCGAAAGGACCACATCAATTCCGTAAGGAGAAGCATTGCAAACTACTGAAAGAGGTAACTTTTCGTCATAAGTAATAAGAACATTCTCACCTGTCAAAAGTCCTTTAAGGTTCTTGAACGCTTCTGAATGTTTTGCGTCCCATTTCCATTTTGCGCATTCTTGTCCAGCAACCTATGAAGTGGCTCAGCAACCGTCGCTCTATTCTTCAAAAATGAATGATAGAAATTAATTAGTCCGAGAAAAGCCTGTAGTTGCTTTTTGTTCTCCGGAGCAGGTGTTTCCATAATAGCTCCAATCTTGTCCACCGATGCACGAATCCCTCGACCATCTACATCGTAACCAAGGAAGGTGACTGAGGTCATATCGAACTGGCACTTGTCTCTTCTCAGCTGCAGTCCTGCTCCTTGGAGTCGTTGAAAAACCTTTTCCAGGGTCGATATTAACTGCACCGAGTCTTCACTGATGATAAAGATGTCGTCGAAATACACTACGACCCCTGCTATACCACGCAACAACTCCTCTATGGGTTTCTGGAAAATACCAGGTGCTGCCGAAATGCCGAATGGCAATCTTTTCATGCTGTAGGCACCTCTATGAGTAATAATTGTTAGGGCCCTTGCCGTTTTTTCATTCACTGGCATCTGTTGGTAGGCTTGAGCTAAATCGATCTTCGCAAATCGTTTACTCCTGGGTATAGCAGCAAGGATATCGATGATCGATGGTGTTTGAAAATATTGCGTTGCCAGAGCCTTGTTTACCGTGCATCTGTAATCACCGCAAATTCGCACGGATCCGTCAGCTTCCATTACTTCGGTCGGTTCGAGAATTCCTTGACCCACCTGTTTGTCAATTTCCGCCTCGATAGAATATTGTTGGGCATATGGAACCTTTCTAGCTGGCAGTTTAATTGGCTTAACCGCTGATTCAAACTCAGTGATACCACCTCACCAGTGTATGACCCAAGTTCTTTGGAGAATAAGTCTGTATACTTATCCACCAATTTATCTAAAGCCGAGCGCACGTGATGGATGCCGTGTACCACAATCCCTAATGCATCAAACCAGTTGCAACCCAACACATTCATTCGACGACCTGCGGCAATGTGCAAGGGGAGCTTGCGAATCTCCTTGTTATTGTAGAGTATATCAACGTAAGTCAGACCTAAGATTGGAATGCAATTATTTCCATAACCAAAAAGACTCAAACTTGAATCAACAGTTGTTAGTAAGTTGCGCCCCCACACTCTCCTAGGATCAGAGCAGAATTTTTCAGAACCCGAAACTGCGTCAGAACTGCTGGCATTCTCGGTTAGGGCTTCCAATGGCAGCTGGATTTTATATGAGCATAACTCCAGATGACATTATTCTGCTGGTTGCAGGCAGACCAAACCAATGCTTCTCAACAGCTATAAGGCGTTGACTACTTTCCTGCTGTGCGTCAGTAGGAAAGACAGCAGGCTAATCACTGGCATCGTGAAGGGGCACTACTCACTTGCTGAGCATGTAAGTGCATTGGGCACAAGTGCAATAACATCATTCGAAAGTCAGAGTGATGACGACACCGCAAAGCAAAACGCTCACATCAGGCAAGCCAAAGGCACCAGTTATAGGTCGCTGCATGCTGCCAATGATATCAACGTCCTCAACGTCCTCAACGTGCACAAGTTATTTCACAGACTTTTGGAAAATTGTGCATCTGACGTTGGCTTGCGATTTTCGTATTATTTTGTCAAGTATAATCTTGAAAAAGTAACGCATCACCTTGCCTAAATCTCGGAGAGTTTGTTTCCAACCCTTACGTAGCCCCGAACATTCTACATCGCATGCACGATCTTACGAGGGAACTAAGGCTAGAGATGGCTCTGTAAAGACCGTCTCTATAGATGCCGTCATATATATGAGGACGTAAAATAAATAAAAAGGCGGTGTGTATAGAGTTGGACTTCTTGGGCTTTTTCCAGGATATGACCAATCATAGCGTTGATAAGTGGTGTCGGGCGTTCGCGCACAAGGGATTTGTGCATCCTTAAAATGTTTGTAAAAAGAGCGGGCGAAGGAAACATAGAGAGAAAGAAAAGAGAAGAGCCCATGTACATTGGTCTTAAATGTTTGCAAGTTATAACGACTAGGAAATAGAAAGGTTGGCCGGGTGAATTGTATAGCTTAGGAAAGAGTCACGATATTTTAGAGTATCTCCGAAAGTGGGCTTGAGTGTATACTGATTAGTGATGACCATTTATAATGAGACGGGTGTTACGTTTGAAGGCTTGAAGTGGCGGAATGCTATTGGCGATTTCAATAGAGCACTGGTGGTGAAAATAGCGATATAACAAGGTGTGACAGGAGTCGAATGACTGTGTAATATTGGCATCACCTTTATAGCACGATTTTGGATCCTATATAGCATGTGCAAAGTCGTCTTAGGGGCGCCTCACAAGATGTGGGCGTTGTATTCCAATTTTGGACGGATAAACGTCTATAGAAGTCAGATCAGAGGCGATGAAATATTTCTTACATCGCTTGAGGAAACCCAGACAGTTCGTAGCATTTTTGACGACACAGATACCGAGATTGGAGTATTTTCCAGTTTCGACGATGCAAGTGCCATTCATGGATAAAGGCTGGGTGTTTACATTTCATTTTAACGGCATCAGACACTCTGTTGATGGTTCCGCAATTAGTTATTCTCTTAATATCGGAATTTAGTGAGCTTAATATGCGCTGCCGTTCCCGTTCTACAGCTGAAGAGCAGGGACGAATATGAAACGCAGAGAGTACTGTCGTCAGCAAACGCATCTGTTGGAATAGAAGTAGCAGACAAGAGATCTTTGATGAAAATTAAAAAAGTGTCGGAGACAGAACAGAGCCCTGGGGCACGCCAGCATTTGTTTTGTGAATATCACACTTGAAATCATCATTGAAACCGAAAGGTAATTTCCATTGAACAAGAGATTCGTCGATCCCAAAAGCATGGATTCTCGACAAAAGAGCCTGATGCCAAACTTTGTCAAATGCCTTAGAAATATCAAGTGGAACTATCTTGCTTTCACCAGATAATTGAAATACGGCAACCAAACTTACTGGTTTATTCTGAGAAAACATATCATCTTACGGTGGCAGGATGCTGACGGCGAGGTTCACGGTTAAGGTCAGGAACATACAAACTATCCAGTGGAAAAATTTGAGTTTCTCTTGGATCTTAAGCCACCAACCAGGCAGTAACGAAGAAGACCCAGAAATGTCGATTCGGCGCAGTTCAGCTGAATTGGGCATCGCCAGAGGGACAACCCGGCCTATTTTGCGGTTGTATTTGAGCCTACATCCGTATAAGATTGTGCTGGCGCAAGAATTGAAGCGGAGAACCATAGACAACACCGTGAGTTGGCTAATTTGGAGCTGGAAATGTTGGCCGGAAATCCGGATTTAGGCCAAAAAATCTTCTTCTCGAGAGCGATGTGTGGTCAGAGCTCGACAACATTGATATATCCGAGCTATGGTTTCTATACGACGGCGCTGCATGCCATACAATCGACGCAACGCTCAATGTTGCGAAGGAGAAATTTGGCGACTGAGTCATCTCACGGCGAGTGTTCATCAATTAGCCGCCGCGATCATGCGATTTGACACCACTCGATTATTTCCTCTTGGGCTACGTCAATTCCCTAGTCTACGCTAACGAGCCAACCACTTTGGACGAGCTCGAGGCCAATATTCGACATGCTATTGCCGGAATAACGCCGCACATATTAGATCGAACCATTAAAAATTGGACCGATCGCTTGAAGCACAGCCAGCGAAGCCGAGGCGGCCATTTGAATGATATGTTATTCCACACATAATGGCATGAACGTACGAGTACCTTCAAAATAAAGCCAGAATCGTTCTTATCTGGTCACCCTTTATGATACTGCCAGGCTCCGTTATAGCCAAGTGCGCAAACAAATAGAAGATCACCTCCCCACAAATGCCGAAATAAACAGAAGTTACGCTTCCGATGTCAACGACGACCACTGGAACATTGTGAACGTCAGTCGCAGAAAACTTTATCGGTAGAAAGGGAAAAGGCTGTGAGTACATAACTCACAGGAGACACCCGGACACAGATTGATGAACATAGTAAGCACAAAATGGCTTCAGCAGTAGAGTGCCCTGAAGTAGAAGTCCAGCACCGCATGAAGAGAAAAGAAGTGCAGCATAGTATAGGACAAGATAAGAGTGACTACATCATCACACTAACCATCAAGGCCTAAGTAGTAGCAAATATGTACATACGAGGGCTGTTTGATGAGTACCCGGATTGGAAAATAGGTGGCGCTACTGAGCCATAATGAGTGTGCCATCATTTAGTATAACCTCCTTTAGCCTGCCTGTCAAACCCGACGCTTAGTTTTGTATTTTTGCGACCATGGAAAAAGAGCAGTATCGCTTCGTGATCCGATTCGTGTTTTTGAGTGGGAAAACCTGCGAGGAAATCAAGCCCATTCTCGATGGTGTGTATGGGACCCATTCCCCTTCCCGTACAACCGTTTACCATTGGTTCGAGGAGTTTCGCCGTGGCCGCACGTCGGGTTTTTGATGAACTGCGCCCAAGTGGCCCAAAACAGTTACCACAGAGGAAACCGTGGACAAAATCCATGATATAGTTGGCTGAGATAGCAGGCATCTCAACTGAACGCGTTAGATATATCCTGCCCGAGATTTTGGGCATGAGAATGCGATGGGTGCCGAGTTTGCTCACACCGGACCACTTCAAAGACGTTCTTGGCCCTGTTTAATCAAAATCCGGAGGAGTTTCTGCGTCATTTCGTGACCGTCGATGAGACACGGACTCATTGCTGCACACCAGAGGCCAAAGAACAATCGAAACAATGGGTTTTACCCGGTGAACGTGCTCCAAAGAAGGCGAAGGCCGTGCTTTCGGCTGGAAAGGTGTCAAAACAAAATTAAGCGCGTCGGTTTGTCACCAAATTTTGACAGGCCGGCTAAAGAGGTATACTAAATGATGGTACACCCATTTTGCCTTAGTAGCGCCACGTATCTTCCAATCCGGGTACTCATCAAACAGCCCTCGTAGGTGCGTCATTAGGACAGTATTACTACGGAACTCACTGGTGGTCAAAGCTCCAAACTAAAATGACTAGACTGAATTCTGCTGACACCTCGCTAAATCGCGGTTGAATTTTACAGCAGTGCGTAACCACATACACGGTTTTGAACCAAGTGAACTTCCGCAGCAACAAATATCCGTGCTCGTCGATCCTCCCACAGTAAAAGTGGAAAAACATCAACGGTAAGAGCTTTGATACTTTAGCGGAAATCCTACAGCCACTAATTACAAACCGAAGAATAGAAGAAGAGAATGACCGAGAAGAGCAATCTGACGGAATGTGGCAACTGGAGAGATATATGCGTTCTTCCGACCAAAAGACACTCTTGCTCAACATCGAACAGGCTGGTTTTCGAGCTGAATCCTTTCGCATCTAGCACAGCTTAAGGATCATCACTAAACAATGCGTTAGGTATGGATCTCCGCTGCATTTAGTTTACATCGATTTGAAGAAACCCTTCGACAGCTGCTATATAGCAAGCCTTTCGCGAGGTATACCAGATGAACTAGTCGCTTGTATAAAGGATACCTGCGATGGCGGTAAATCCCATAGTTTACACAACGGCAAGGTGCCATAGGACTTTGAAGTTGGCATCGGGGACGACAAGCATTGCAATTGCTTGTGATGATGAGTAATGTGATTCGGCAAGAAACTTATTGCTGAGATGGACACCATATTTTACAAATCTTGATTTGCCCCAGATGGCTCACAGCTTGGTGAGAATGCGGCTAAAACAAAGAAGAGGCACAGTTTTCATCACAAAAAACAAGCTAAGATTGCTCTAATCGGTAATGGGAACAGTGTTGCTTTATGGGTGAGGTGCCTGGAAACTGACTGACAGCGCCACAAGGAAGGCGCAAAACTTGGATGAATTTCTGGCCAAACCGTATCGCGAACGACTACCTACACGCGATGACGGAATAAGAACAATATACGCCAAAGTATGGAGGATAAAGTGCCAGTGACATATGTACTCGTATCTATGTAACGAAAAAGTCCACAGTTCTTGATTCTCATTCCTTTGTTGAGGTTATACCAATTCCTAACATGCAGGTAGCAGCCATTTCAGTGAACTCTAGGTCTTTTCTTGTAATCAATGCGGCCTATTGTGGCGATGGAGTTCCTACCGAACCAAAAGTTCACCTGGAGCACCATCGGTGCACAATGCACTTAAAATTTAATCACCGTGAAATCTTTTTTCGAGAACAATCTTGGAAAGGTCATAGTCGTTTCGAGTCGCACTACTCATACATCATGACTTGTTCGCATGACACCAACGGTTTATCACGTCAAAGTGTCATCCACAACAAAAGGATCAGCTGCCAAGAGACGAGCACGCCCAATTTTCCAAACAGTCCACCAAAAGCCGCCGTGTCATCTTCACCCAGTTATCTGAATCCCTGTCATGCTACAGAGCCAACATACACGCAATAACCCTGATTCCCTCGAAACGGTTCTACTTACGCATGATTTCTTCAGACACAAATAAAACAATTGCAAACCCAGACTCGGTGGACAATGTTACGTATGAACAACGACCACCATCATCTGCCCCCTGTCAAACAGATCGTAACGTATGTACACCCCCGCTGAGCATATCCTTTATTCATAACTTTTATCATTGAAAGTCATCATCCTCCAGCAACCACAATTTGCCGGTCACCCGCGAAATATCATATAAAAACCACTCAACCGAAAGCCACCTCATCTCCAGCAACAATACCGGCCCGGCAAAACCGTCGAAACCAGCATCAGCACCATGCCAGGACCAAATATGTTTGCTTTCAAAAATTGAAGTTGAGAATAATGTATGTTGGTTGGCTCGAAGGGGATTCCCCTTCTGCCACCGCTCCCACCAGCTCATATGACAGCTCGAAACAATTTGCGGAGCGCCTACCTTTAATTTAACGTCCCTGATGCCAAAAACATACACACCCACAGACCCACACACACATACCGCGTACACCGTTGAACACTGTGCACCAGGACGAAAATGAATGGGCGGCGGATAAAAACTTGCGAAAACAATTGGCAAACACAGTCGACACAGGACGATTCTATCGTAGCAATTCCAGTGATTCGTTGTTTTCGCCGTTTTCATCGTTTTCACCGTTTTCACCGATTCCACATGCCGTGGCATTATTTATATTTGCCCCCCAGTGTCACAGTAGCGAATAAAACAATTCCTCCCGCTTCTCTGATTCGGTATTGTCCCTGTAATCACGAAGGGGGTGATGTTGATGTTGGCTGTGGACTAGCTTCAAGATAAACATCAACAGGAACGGTACAACCCTACAGAATGGAACCATTCGAATGCGAAAAATTGTTCGTTTTCGAATACTCGTATTTCCTCAGTCCCATGGCTGGATCGATTCAAAAATTGAAAATTGGGCCTGCTCCGACGTCCTCGTCCATCATCGTCATATCGTTTGCAGGAGGAGGTGAGGATACGTACGGGTACGAGTACTCGTATATCCTTCTCAATTATTCATCAGTGTGCTTGATCGCAATTTCTAAACGAGAGAGCCAGGAACACAGGTGGTATAGAATCCCACCCAGTCGAATTCTATGACGTAGTGGTTCCCTCCCATCGAGCATCCGAAGGACTCTTATCTTAATTTTTGGGCTGCTCACAAGCATGGGACGACATTGATTGGCAGCTAGGTGGGTGGCCTGCTGGTTAGGCTATTAGACTGTTAGACAGTGAGGGCTACAATTCGTTCTCATCTGGACCGGAACTAAATGATTGATGTTCCACGGAACATGGGGTATGGTGGCTCGGTATGCTGCTTCTGAATGTCTGGTTCAGTTGTGCCTTTCAGTTTGTAGCTGGATCCAGCTGAATCAAAAGATTCCTGGTGAATTTGTCTTTGCATTTCAATTCTCGTTCTCAATATGCAGCGGTGTGTAAACAATAGGCGTGCCATCTTCAATATGGCCTCGCAAGAAAAGCCTCGGGGTAAGAAGCAGAGAAACGGAGTGAAATCATCCACCGCCAACGGCAGAAAGTTTGCGTCAGTTTATGCAGGAATGCACATGAGCTGCGTGAATGATATCCTGCCAACGACACAGGGACAAAGATACAGGCATGAGAGTAGAACTAAGGGCTGACAACTAAGGACCAAGAACTGAGATTCAAAAAGAAGAATACACTTCGTCTGAGAAAACTCATTTTGTTTCCATTTTTGTGCAGCATCGTCGTGGTATTCGTCGTCAACGGGTGGAAGGATAATGCATTCTTTGAAATAGAACTAAATCCCAGGGTTAAGGGTGCAGAGGAATTCGAAATTCGGAATAGTTGTGTGCGGAATTTGCGTGAAAGCAAGATGGAGTTGGTTGAATTAATTGCGAAAATTTTGTGCCATCTCACAATGAAAAGGCGAATTGCACTACTGGAACTTGGATATTACAGAATGAAGGATACGAACAAGTTAGATGATGATGAAGATCGAATGGAAGAGTGGGAAGTGAATTCGGAATGTTTGTGTGTATGTTTGCAACGTGATTTGGGAGAAAGTCGGAAAGTATTGTATTTTAAGTGGGGGTGGCGGGACGCGTGCTGCTACTTCGTACGTGCAGCACAGTGTAATCACATTTACTCGCATTCGTATTCGTATCTGCGAATACAAGTCCCAGTCGTGCTAAAGTTCAGAGCAAAGATAAATTTGAATTACGAGGGAGCGTAAGCGATTTCGTTATTCCCATTCTACGGTTAACGACCGGAGATACTACTACTACTGCTCCTGCTGTTGCTGCAATTTATGCAATGAGAAAGCTCCTCCAAAGTGATTTAGAGAAAGTTTTCAATTAGGAACTAGGTATAAGGGGGATTCGTCAAGTACATACTTCAAATTCCCTTGTGTTTGTTTAGTCGTAATCGTATTTGTCTGGGTTAAGTATGGCGGCATAAGTCTTCCAGATTCACCGAACTACGAGTAATTAGGTGCCTTATCACCTTGGTCGTGCACTCTGTGAGCGGGTGTTTCAAGTGGGTTCTTCGAATTTTTTCTTACTTGAAACAAATACGCTAATGAGCGACAGAAGATCTCGAAGGACAGATACAACGACGACGGAATAGTGGAGGGGACTGTGATTCAATCTGTTTACCTTGAGTCTGGGCTCTATCCACAATGGGTCAACGGCTGATTTCATATCTCAAAAACGGTTTACTGATATCCGGTCACTTTTACCCAAAGGGTTCCTGAAACAGCCTGGCGCTCCAGGTTGGGGGCTATTTATTTCAAAGCAATCAAATGCCTCAGATAAGGGCGGATTCAATCCTTACGACCATCCAAAGTGCAAAACAGGAACAACCCCGTATAGGCCTAGATATGGAATGTTCGGACTTTGATTAGACCGTATGCAGCCGACGAACTCCGTAAGTCCTATACTGCTATAAGGAAGAAACCACTATACACTGACGGCTTGGATGCGGATCCTCAGCCCAGAGGTTTTGACGGTACTTCAGCGAAGACATTCTTACATACAAGGATTAGTTCGCCAAAATCAGTCTGAAAGAAAAGCTATAATTTCTTCAACAAGCTCCATGAAGAGTATAAGCAATGGCCTAAGCGTGTTGTTATGATCGTCCTTGGTGATGTTAGGAAAAGAGAACCGCCTAAGCACCTAGATGACACAAACTCTAAAAGCGGACTGATGCGAGGCGAAATGAAATCTTATCACAGTTCCCACACTTCAGGAGGACCGTGGTTTGTTTAAAAACACATCAACCCGCTTGATTACATTGCAATAGAAGCAGGAAGCAGTTCCCGTTTTCTGAATATCCGCACGTTTTTAAGTTTACGACCTTGACTACTACTACCAGGGCGGAATTACACCCAAGAAATTTGAAGGGCTATAATCGCTAGCGATTGCTTCAACCCTTCTTAATCGAGTCTATCAAAATGCTACGAGATATTCCCAGCAACAAGCGAAGAAGAAGAGGATGTACTAGGTTTCATTCGACCACTACAACAAAACCCCTAGTTTGAGGAAGAGTTTGGCAAAATTCTATGCGCGGAGGAGATGGGAGGAAGTTTTTTAGAAAGAAAAATAGCGAGGACATGAGGGTGCTTCAGCCGAAAAGGTGAAAAGTGACCAGATAAGGACAATAGGGATGATATAAAATTGATTCTGGCTTTATTTTGAAGCTACGTTCATGCCATAATGTGTGGAACAGCACATCATTCAAATGGCCGCCACGAATTCGTTGGCAGTGATTCGGTTAAATTTTTGATGACCCGGTCTAATATGTGCGGTGTTATTCCGTCAATAGCGTGTCGAATGTTGGCCTCGAGCTCGTCCAATGTGGTTGATTTGTTAGCGTAGACTAAGGACTTAGCGTAGCCCCAGAGGAAATAATCGAGTGGTGTCAAATTGCATGATTGCGGTGGTCAATTGATGAACGCTCGCCGTGAGATGACTCAATCGCCATATTTCTCCTTCGCAACATCGAGCATTGCGTCGATTGTATGGCATGTAGCGCCGTCTTGTAGGAACCAGAGCTCGGATATATCGATGTTGTCGAGCTCTGACCACAGAAAGTCGATTAACATCGCTCTATACCTGAGACCATTGACGATAACGATGTCTCCTTCCTCATTTCGAAAGAAATAAAGCCCGATGATGCCGCCATGCCATAAGCCGCACCAAACAGTCAGTCTTTGATGCATTGATGCTTGGCTAGACATATGTGGATTGTGTTCGCTCCAATAATGGCAATTTTGTTTGTTGATATAGCCGTTGAGCCAAAAGTGGGCCTCGTCCAAGAAGATGATTTTTTAGCCAAAATCCGGATCTCTGGCCTACATTTTCAGCGACCTTACAGCGTTGTCTGTGGTCGTCCGGTTTCAATTCTTGCGTCAGCACAATCTTATATGGATGTGGCCCCAACAAATCCAACCGCAAATAAGACGGGTTGACCCTCTGGGGATGCCCAATTCGGCTGATCGGCGCCGAATCGACATTTCGGGATCGTCTTCGATACTGGCCGCTACGGCGTCTAAGTTTTCTTCATTTCACACCAATCTCTGTCTGGTTGGTGGCTTAGCATCTAGAAGAGTATACTCACGCTCAAACTTTTCCACGGTGCGACGAATTGCACACTAATATATGGTGCGGAAGCATGGACTTTATCTTTTTTCTATGTACAATGACTTAAGCGATCTAAAGAATATACAGCATGAATGACTAGAACTCCAACTTTTTAAAATGCGATAATTTTTTGATAAATTTTATTGTGCCAAAGCAGAAAATGTTGGAAAATACATCAATTTTCAAATTGTATTAGTAGTTTTCAATATGTCCACCTTTGGCACGAATAATGGCCTTGAGACGGCCGAAGAAAGCATCGCACGCTGCATGCAGGTGGCTCTGCGGTATTTTGACCCATTCCCGGCGAAGTGCTTGTTTGAGGTGGTCCAGACTTTGGTATTTTTTAGTGCCAACCTTTGCCTTCAAAATACCCCAGACAGAGAAATCCAACGGATTTGCATCCGGAGAATTGGCAATCCATTGTGTCGAAGAAATGAAGTGTGGAACATTGTTTTTTAAACAATCTTGGTTGATGCGCGCTCTGTGAGACGGTGCCGGGTCTTGTTGAAATGTCCACGGTCTCCGACCAAAATGATTGTTTGCCCAAGGCTTCAATACAGCTTCTAAGACAGTTTCACTGTATACAATCGCATTAATTTTGACTCCACGATCCAAAAATACGAGCGGAGAGCGATCATCGGCGGTTATGCCGGCCCAAACCATCACCATCGGTGCTGCCTGCTTTCTAGTGGCTGTCCGAAGGTGTAAATTTTCGAAGGACCTCTCTGGCAAGTAAACTCGGTCATTTTGTGTGTTGACATATTGCTCGATAACAAATGGCGACTCATCGGAAAAAACCAAATTCGGCAACTCACGACTCTCGTGCAAGCTTAGCAACTCCTTCGCTCTTTCGACTCTAACTTTTTTCTGTTGCGGTGTAAGATCGTGTGCTTTTTGGAACTTCAATGGCTTGAGCCGAAGCTCATTTTTCAGTATGTGTTGCATCCGTTCCAACGATATGTTAAGCTCACGAGCCATTTTTCTTCCACTTCGACGCGGATTTCGCTCAATTCGAGCCTTCATTTTCCGAACCATTTCTGCCAATGTTGCTGTTTTTTTATGTCCACCTCCATGGCGCTTTGCACGCTGCCAGTATCACGGTAACGAGCTATGGTTTGAGACACTAATGATTTATTCACGTTGAGGTGCTGGAGGGCTCTAACGATCTTGTGGTTTTCCAGCCAAATATAAAGCAATCACACTATCACGTTTGAATTCCATCGCGGATAAAAATTGTTCAACACAACTGAGACGCAAATCGTTTAAAAGGCTTGTAAATAATAAAATTATCTGTCATGTGTCAAAATTTGAGCTCACTGTCATGAACGGTTTGGAAATTATAGCAGTCTGAAGTTGGTTGCAGTTCGAGTCATTAAGGGTGTAGACGTTAGCAGTCTTCTACACTTCATCATAAGCCAAAATTGATTCCATGAGTAGGAGGATCACAGATCCACCTAGCATCACAATAGACCTAAGTGGGTTGCTCTTTCCAACAGCCACTTTTACCTACCTACCTACCATGGACTTTATCTAAAACAGACGAAAATGCTCTTGGTTGCACAGAGTGCTAACGGAGGGCTAACCAGCATCATCATCGGCTATAGCATGCTGAGCGAATGAACACCACCGCTCCAGAGCGTCGCCGAATCCACTACGGAGGTATCACGTAGATGCAATGAAGGGAGCTGTTGGTTGAGGGCCAGTACCCATCCCATGCGGGAAGAGAGGAGGACCAGTTCAATAGGGCACTTCTCTTTCACCAGGATGGCGACAGAAGAATCCCATATACGGATGAATGGCCGCATTCACGGTTCTAGTTAATTTCAACTACGTAGTGCACACCCATGTGAACGTCATGTAAGTGAACGTCAATCCGCTGCGATGCCAAATTCGGAAGTATGACCTCCTAGACCGTACCTCTGCTTACTTACTTGCTTATCAGGCTGGAAACCATTAGAGAGTCAACCCCTAAACAACTGTAACCTTCCATCTATTACAGTTCTGGGCCTGCTGCTTCCGCTTGGAAAGCTGCCTTATATACGCGATCGCCTGATCATTAAACCAGAGGATCGTTCTTCCTTTTCTTCTCGAAACTGGTAACGTGGATTCGAAGACTCTCTTAGCTGGAGCGTTATCCTCGATTTGCTCGATGTGGCCGATCCAATGAAGTCGACGGATTCTTGCTTTCTGTAGTATGTGCACATCTTTGTACAGCTCATAGAGTTCACGGCTGTGTCTTCTTCTTCAAACGCCCTCGTCACACACATGGCCAAATATTCGACGAAGAATTTTTCTTTCAAGGGAGCTTAAAACTTACTTATCGTCCAACTTTCGGCTCCGTAAAGCAGGATTGGCAAGATTAACGCTTTGTAGAGCATGGCTTTGACTCTTTGCGTTAGGGTTTGACCCAAGTTGTTTCGACAGACCGAAGTAGCAACGGGTGTCTTCGTCTAATCTCACCCGAGGTAGGCGAACTCCTTGACTACCTCAAGGTTGTCGCTGTCGATAGACATTTTGTCCTAGGTGATGTGCCACGGAACGGTTTTTAGTCGACGGGATATATTTCGTTTAATCCTCATTCACTTTAAGACCAACTCGGTTAGCAACTTCTTCAATTGCTGCAAAGGCTTAAATTACGGCACGCTAGGTACGTGCGCTTATATCAATATTATCGACGGATCCCAAAAGCTGGACGATATTGGAGAAAGTAGTACCCTCCGTATTGACTTTTGCCCGTCGTACTATCTGCTCAAGTACTAAATTGAAAAAGTCACATGACAGCGCGTCTTTTAGCCGAAATCCCGGGATCCCGAATTCGGCCATCGCGTTATATAGCTCAGTGTGAAGAATGCTGTCATATGCGGTTTTGAAGTCTATGAAGAGGTGGTGTGTTTCGATTTGGAACTCGTTGGTCTTTTCCAGGATCTGTCTTAATGTAAAAAATTGGTCTGATGTCAATTTGCCGGGCCGGATGCCGCACTAGTATTGGCCGATTTGCGCGGTGCAGTACGGTTTCAAACGTTCACACAGTACACTGGATAGGATCTCATAGGCGACGTTAAGTAGGGATAGTTGTTCTAGGACATGGGATCGCCCTTCTGGTAGATGGGACAGATATAGCTGATATCCTGCCTCCGGCTTTGAAGCACTGAGATGGCAGGCCATCCGAGCCAGCGCCTTTCCTGTTCTTCAGCTTTTGTATAGCTGTGCCGACTTCTTCTAAGCTGGGCGGGTGGACCTCTACTATGATACCAAAATTGTGCTAGGAGATCTCAACGCGAGTCTGGGTAAGGAAGGCGTCTTGGAGCGGTTCAATTTGCAATTGGGCGTAAACTTTTAGTAGCCAGCACGCGGTTTCCACATCAACATATCTTAGGCAAGTTAGTCAACCATCAACCAGATTGATCTCAAACATTTTGAGTCAAAATCGACTCGGATCACTAGCACTATCATCGCCAGGGTACGAATGCGAATATCACATACTGCAGCAGACTGATCTATCTTTTCCGATCGCATTTCTCTAAATTTCTCTCAGAAAATGGCATCAGAGAAGCTGATATTGATTTCAAAACGCCTCCACTAAGAAACCTTTGGTTTGACGGCGAATTAAGGCACTGAACCAAGCAAGAAGCACATAAAGTGGCTCTAAATCAAGGACGAGAGCTGCTCGTGAGCTCTAAATGTAGAATGGAAGAGCACACTCTTCTCGGAAAGAAAAAGAAGAGCACGAGGAGGCACGAGGAGCGCGTGACAGGAATGACGTTCAAACAGAGGATTAAACCAACATACCAGAGTTAAAAAGCTGTAGTGGAAGCCTGCAAAGATGGAGTCGCAGTCGAAGGTAAGAACATGGAAAGAGAAGTCCCGCAAACTGTATACCAGCGAAGATGGTTAAAATACCGCTGTCAGGCAGAATGAACGATTGACTCTTCTCCCTGACCTACATACGGTAACAATATCGAAGTTAAAGTCCAATAAAGCTTCTGGTGCAGACGATCTGAGATATCTAAGGCAGCTACTCATGACCTGGGTCCGATCGGCATGAAAGCAGACCCTTTTGACTGAGCCAACTATGGAGGAATAGGTATTCTAAATGTCGCCTCTAAGATCCTATAAGAAGAGCGTCTGCAACCATTCATGAACAAGGTGGATAGTCCATGCCAGTGCAGTTGAAAATCTTGGAAAAAAGCCAGGAACTACGAGTAATATTCGATAGCGTTCATAATCGCAGTTTTTGGAGAAGAGGATTCCGCAAGGTTCAAAGTACAACGACGTCGGGCTCCTCAGCCGTCTATGGATCACAGATGGACGACCGCATCTAACGTGGCGAAAGCAAATGGCAGAGCCACTTTAGTAAGTAATACCACCAAAGCCTGAGTCAACCTCAGTTAAAAATCTGGTGCAGTGGTGGTATCACGACAAATGTGTTTGCAAGCTAAAAATCAGACCCTAATTCTGGCAAACAAGTCCTTTTAAGCCCAACTTACATCACCATCGCAAAAAAACCAAATCCCATCTGAGCATGGAGTGGGTAGAACAAACACAAAGTGTGCTATAGTTACTCGTACTTTCTTTCGAGGTGCAGTCACCTACTTTTCGAAAGTTTCAAGAGCGGTTTCATAGCTATGGATTGTCCATAATTTACTGAATAGAATAATCATCGTCTCCGCTTGTTAGACGTTGCTGGAAACGAAGTAAGGTAGACATGAAGTCATCGTGGAGGAGGTAAATATCGAATCCATCATCATCATCACTTGAAAAATACTTAAAAATCCATCCTCACTCCGATCACAACACAATCATTTCCGTGTCCACTACAACATCCTCATTTTGACAGCTCCAAACAACGCTTATCAGTTCAATTTGACAAATTTTTGTTCGTTAGTCCTCCTACGCCACCGGTTCGGTTCCTCAAGCCGGTAAGCCTTGTCAAATCAGTCAAAATGCAATTTATCTTTCATCCACCTGGAGTTCGTTACTGTTATTCTGGCCATTAGTAATAAATTTGACACATAAGTAGAGGGTAGGAAATTATTCAGCAGGACTGACTGTGTACTTGCCACCAGCATCACCAGCATCACCAGCATCACCAGCATCAGCATCATCAAGTAGCTTTAGTCTTCAATCTATTTTCAAAAATTCTATTAATAAACTCAGACACCGGGGTCTTCGGTTACATCCTTGTGCGAACGAGTATAGCTGGATGTGCTCGTGTTTGTGGTTGCCACCCTATTTGCTATTCAGAGTCAGACTTTTTACCAACCGGACATTGAATCAAAGCGTTCCGCAATTCAATTACTTTAATTCACCGCAGCAAGGACATCTTGTTTCTCCCTCCCTACGTGAAGGATGTCAATGCAGGAGACTGGGTCTTGCCGATTATTTTGTTTCGTTTTCTTACTCGCACAGCATGACCTTTCTACATCCGTTCGACTCTGAATATACGAGTACGGGGTAAATTTGTTTTTTTTTTTTTTGCTTCTCTCTGGGGCGGAACTAGAGGCTCCAGAACCAGAAGCAAAACCAATCTAAATGAAATTATCATTTCATTCTATGTATAGATACGAGTATATCCCCCTTCTGTTCAATGCAAAGAATAAACACAGAGATAGATACTCTTAGTCGTACTTGGATACGAAAGCCGATACAAAAACACATTCTGGGTCTCGTAAAATATGTATCTCTCCATTATAACGTGGTGTGCGAATAAAAAAAAATTGTTTTAGTGAGGTTAAATCAACAATGATAGCAACAACAACAACAACAGCAACAGCAAATACCACTACTACATACAACACCAGCGGAGAATGAATAAAAACATCGACAGCACAGAGCTAAAAGAAAAATACAATCCAATACAGGATGTTACCCTCTGGTCGCGTTCTCGAACCATCGTTTGCACAGCCCAGCCCCCAAATCTCACCACCCGCAATCCGGAGGAATCGTAGATGAACTGGGTTTTAGTGTTTTGCTTGGACAAGGTGCAGAGCACGTCTTGGTTTGGAGAAAACTTCCGAACTACGTATTTTCAAACTCGGAACCTCCTGATCTTTTCCACAGACCAGCATTGGATACATCGCCCGTGACACAGAAAGAGTTTATGTTGCAGTGTTGCAATGAGGAGTCCATAGATCCCAAATCAGTTAAAATGAACGGGAGAGCCAATGCGCAACGATTGGTTAATCTCATCCGGATCATAGCCGGACGATCGCTTACAAATCTCACAGATCGGAAGGTGTTTGCCCTTCCTTAAAGCCAGAAGGCATACCGACATAGTCCTCTGAGATCTATTAAACCGGCAGGCCTTCTTAGACTTCAAGAGCTACCTACAGCACTTTCTCGATTAGCTTCAAGGCTACAAATTGTTCCCTCTTTTCAGCTCCTTCTTCTCAAAGGGCCGAGACCAACTAAAACTGAAGGGTCCTCCTACATATTAAAGCAAACATCCTGAACCCACTGGGCTAAGAGATTAATATTCCATCAAAGAACCCTTGTGACTGTAAAAAGCACTGAAGGGTGAAGGGTGAAGTGTAATCCCTATCTGAGCTGCTTCGACGTATTCGGATACCAGGTCTATAGGGATCTCCAATACTGAGTCAGGGTGCTGCAAAAGAGTTGGTGGCGGATGAACCCTTTATGGGTTAACGGCAGCGCTCATATCCCGAAGTGGATTACTAGCACCGGAATATCCGGCCTGCTGTCCTAAGGTCAAATCTAGGGCCTGGCCCTCCAAGTTGGGGTTTGTGCCGTCGGGGTAACTTCCCGACTATGGAAAAAAAAAAAAATAGTTATGAGAGAGACACAATCAGCCTCGAATAATGGAACTCCTCAAATGGCAAATACACCCGGAACGTCAATGGACTACGATATGAGAGTATGTACCTGGAATGTGCGAACGCTGTATACCCCAGGTGCTACTCAAAAAGTCGACTCTGTCCTCGAGCGGTATAAAGCAGATATTACCGGCATCCAGAAGATACGATGGATAGGATCAGGTATGATGAAAAGAAAAAATTGCGATATTTATTAGAGCTGCCATAAAAGATTGTACGTATTAGGGTGCGGATTCGTCGTGTCAAATCGGCTCAGGTCAAAAGTCATTGACTTCAAGCCGATAAGTGATCGCCTGTCTGTGATCCGCATAAAAGCTGCCTTCCAAAACATAAGCCTAATATGTGCACACGCCTCTACCGACGAGGCTGAAGAACCCATCAAGGAGGAGTTCTATGATCTCCTGGATGGAGCCTACGGCGCCTGTCCGGAATACGATGTCAAAGTTGTACTCGGGGACTTCAGTGTTAAAGTCGGAAAGGAAAACATCTTTGGCGGGCAAGTAGGTAAGCACAGAATCCACGAAACGACAACAGACAACGGCTACTGACTAGTCAATTTTGCAGCAGCCCGTAACACGGTGATAAGTAGCACTAGGTTTCCAAGGTTAAGGATCCACACAGCAACCAGGCTCTCTCCTGGCGGTCGAACCGCCAACCAAATCGACTATGTGCTAATTGATGCGAGGCACGCATCTAACATCCTCGACATGCGCACATTCCGAGGGGCAAATGTTGACTCTGACCACTTTCTTGTTGCGGCTAAATTCAGAGCTCGACTGTCCAACGAGAAGAAACTGCGAACCGCCCAGAAAAAGCAATTCAACGTTGGACGCCTTAGCACACCTGGAGTAGCCAGAGACTACAGAGAGCGCCTGAGTGAGAAACTCTCCACTGTGCACTCACCTACCACAGACGCCAACCATCAGTGATGCCAGTATCGCGACATCATCAAGGAGGTAGCCGAAACCATCTTAGGGTACCAGCCACCCCAGAGAAAGAGCCCGTGGTATGATGATGAATGCGTTTACAGGAAAAAGGTGGCAGAAGATGCACACAAGAAAATGCTGCAGCGCAAAAGAAGGGCAGCACGGGAAGAGTATCGAGCCAGGAGGAGAGAAGAGAAGAAGATCCAGCGTAGAAAAAAGAGGGCCTACGCAGCATCCCAGCTCAGGGAGATCGAAAAGTCTCGTGAACGAAACAACATCCGGAGGTTTTATAAGAAAGTCAAGCAACTGGCTGCTGGCTTCAAAACCGGAACACAAGCTCTTCGAAACACCGAAGGAAACCTAGTCACCGAAGCACAGGGAATAGTAGATGTATTCAAGCAGCATTTCCAGCAGCTGCTAAATGGGCATCATGTAGAGAGAGCGATAGGGCAAGAAGAGAACCCACGTCCAGTCAATGAAGAACCAGTTCCACCACCCAGTATAGAAGAAGTTGGCTTAGCTATAAAAAAGCTTAAGAACAACAAGGCTGCAGGTTCTGATGGTTTACCAGCCGAGCTCTTCAAATACGGTGGCGATGTTTTGCTAGGGCGCATACACCAAATCATTATCCAAATATGGGTGGAAGAAAGCATGCCCGACGACTGGACTATCAGCTCCATATGCCCCATCTACAAAAAAGGCGATTCTATGTCTTGCAAGAACTATCGTGGCATATCCCTGCTTAATGTCGCATATAAAATCCTATCCAACGTACTGTGTGAACGTCTCAAACCGTTCTGCAACACACAGCCCGACTATAGACCAAATTTTCACGCTGAGACTAATCCTGGAAAAGACCAACGAATTTCAAGTCGAGACTCACTACCTTTTCATCGACTTCGTGGCCGCATATGATAGCATTAATCGTCAGGAGCTTTATATGGCGATGGCCGAATTCAGTATCCCGGCAAAACTGATCCAGTTGTGTCGCGTGACACTGGAAAACACGCACTGCAACGTGCAGTTTGGAAGTAGCTCCTCCGAACATACACCGGATTTCGGCAAGGTGATGCGCTATCATGTGATTTCTTCAATCTCGTCCTTGAGCAGATAGTGCGCAGGGCAGGTGTCAACACGGAAGGCACTATCTTCAACAAGTCCCTCCAGCTCCTGGGATATGCGGACGATATTGATATCATCGGGCGCTCGCAGCGTTCCGTGATAGAGGCTTTCACGGCGATTGAAGAACAGACGAAATTCGTTGGCCTGGAATCAAACGAGGACAAGACCAAGTACATGCTATCAACAAACAAAGAATCATCTGTCCACCGCCTAGAACAAAACGTCACTATTGATAGCAACAATTTCGAGGTAGTTAAGGAGTTCATCTACCTCGAAGTAAACATGAACTCCACGAATGACACCCTAGTGGAGGTCCGACGAAGAATTAACATAGGAAACCGCTGCTGCTTCGGTTTGGCAAAGCAACTGGGTTTAAAACTCCTTACTCGAAGGACGAAATGTAGGCTTTACAAAACCCTTATCCTTCCAGTTCTACTGTCCTGCTGGATGATAAGCAGGAAGGGAGAGTTAATTCTGGGCTCCTTCGAAAGAAAAATTCTTCGACGGATTTTTGGTCCTGTGTACGAGGAGGGCGAATAGAGGAGAAGATGCAACCGCGAACTGTATGAGCTATACCAAGATGTGGATGTAGTCCAAAAAGCCAAAATACGTCGACTACATTGGCTCGGCCATATCGAGCGAATGGATAACAATGCTCCAGCTAAGAGAATCTTCGAATCTCAGCCTTCGGGTTCGAGACGACAAGGAAGACCAAACCTATGCTTCAAAGACCAAGCTATCGCGGATGCCAGAGCGCTTGGTCTGGATAACTGGAAGCAGCGTGCCCGGGATCGCAGAGGATGGAAGGCTGAAGTGTCTCAGGCAGAGACTCTCCAAGGATCGGGAGCCCGTTAAGTAAGTAAGTTTCTTCCTTCCTTACGACACATAAAGAGATTTTGATGTCAGCTTGTTCAAGTTGCATGGAGCTTCTACCTTTGGTGTTGATTTTTTTTTATATCGGAACAGAGCAGTCAGACAGGAAACTAGTCCTGCATGTTCCTTTGATTCAAATTTCTCGACCTTTCGAAAAAACAGTACCAGCAGTAACGACATCAGCACCGAGTACTGCAGTCGGATGCGAGCATAGACCGGACACTCACAGAAGTAGTGCTCCGCGGTGCCGTCAATACTAATACAGCAAACGTTGAAGGATATTGTGTCACGTACCTGCAGTACACTGCAGTGCTTAGCAAAAGCGTACTGTCCCTTCACGGAGGGCCCCCGCCCAATTACCAAGGCTTCGCCCATCAATGACGTTGTCTAATAAAAATCGGGGGCAGAGCATATTGCTGGTCTTATCGTAAACATCTTCAGATGACGCCGCTGAAGGTTGCTAGGATTTGACCAGTTACAAGTTGCCGGTCATAGGTCTTGTTGGTGGCAAGAAAACCGGTAGTCTCTACCAGGACTTAAATCACGGTACCACGGGAGTCAGGAACCCCCCGGATCTTGGTCCGGGCCTGACTTGTTGAGGTAGGCCTTCTTGTGCGAGCGTCATGGTGGCTGTGGTTTAAACCCAAATCGCGGGTTGGGTCTTCCTGTTGGTTTGATCCATTGTAAAGTAGCAAATAAGTACTGGGTGCTGTGACCCTTAGAGCAGCAAGAGGTTTTAGATCGGCTTCGACCCATACCAAGGGTGGAACTTGTGGCTCCAACACAAGTTCTGCTTTGGTATTATACTATTAATATAGGTAAGCCATGGCAAGGCGTATCCTTACTCCCATGGAAGCATGGGCATCCCGTAAACTTAAGTCTACACGACAGGTGTTTACGTTAAAAACCTAGAGACTATGTCCCTTCACGACGCCAGTAAGCAGCATGAAGTATTTCTTACTGAGGGATAGCAGGAAAGTCGCTGACCTCTTCGAAATGTCGTTTGGTCTGGTGGCAACCTAATGTCTCATGCCTTCTGCAGTTATACTCACTCAACCTAACTGTCAATGCAAGCCCTAGCCGAAGATGCAGGCAGTTCCTAACGCAGGCGGGTCCGGAAAAATCTGTTCCGAGCCTTATATAGCTAGTTCATCAATGATTTCATTTCCCGTGATCCCATTGTGATCTAGGACCCAGACAAGACTCATTGAATTCAGCCTTTCGACTGCGCTCAGTCATATCTTGCATCCTTGAACTAACTTGGAAGTTATAAGAGGGTTCAGCAAGACTCTAAGCGCAGCTTGGTTGTCGCTACAGATGCAAATGTTTCGCCTCCTCCACGGGTTCTTCACAATATAGTTCGTTGCCATCGGGATTACGTATATCTCCGCTTGGAACGTTGTCATCCTCCAGAAAGACACCAATCCGCATCGTATATTGGTTTTGAAGCCATCCGTGAAGACTCTTCGTTTCTTCGCTCGGTTATTGGCCGAAACAATTCCTGGGCGCAGAGAAAGTTGGTTTTGTATTTTTTTTTTCGCACAAAGAGCTCTGGTGTCATTGCATCTAGCGGCATGTCCATACGTCCAGAGTCAAAAGGCAGTTGGCGCGCAAGTGCATAAGATGCCGGTGCCGGTTGTAGCAAAGACCACATCATTTGAAACAGAAGGTGGCTTTGAAAGTGCAGCCCATGGTATGAATATCACAAAAACGGAGATTCATCAGTGCTTCTAGAGCAGAGCCAGGTGTACTAAGGAAAGCCCCCATGCAGTCGAGACAGACCGTTCCTTAGAGTCTGGTAAGATCAGCAGAGGAACCATTAGACAACCTGTGCATAGAATATAATTGGCCGTGTAAAGATGACATGCCCATTATCTCAAGGAAATACAACGTGTCTTCGGCGTGATATGTTCGCTCCGAAGAAGGGTGTTATCCAGGAAGACACCCAATTACTTACATAGTCTCGTTAGAGAAACCAAACCAATGTTGGTGCACCCCCTTCTCGTAAAGAGACAACTTCTGTTTGAGAGGATTGACTGAAAGATCACTTGTAATCTGCCAATCGTTGATCAGGGCTAAGACTGCAGCGTTTTAGAGCTGACAGTCGCTAGGCATCATAAGACAGTGCGGCCAGATTTTAGATTTTTAGATTACGGGGGAAGTGAGAATTTGTCCCCCTATCACTGCGTCCAGGTTAGGCCTATTGTGACTTCCTCAAGTTAAAGCTAACCAATGATGCCTAAAAGAAGTAGACGTGCTCTGCTTAAGCGGTTGCAGTGCCAAAGGACATGCTCTGCTATTTCATCCTCCTCGTTGCACACGCGACTTTTGTTGTCTTGTACTATCCCCATAGACATAAGGTGTTTTTGGGCTCGTGCCCCATGTATCTGACCCCTAGAAAGCTTTAGGAGTTGTATTGTTCTTTTGAGTGGTTGGTAACAATTTGTGGGCTTGCCTGTTACCTTCAGTTTCCGTCCAGTAATGGAAGACAGTGCAGCTACATCATCTTCATATCTGTAGTGCTAGAGAGTGTAAAGCTGTGAGTAGACCAACGGACACCGCAGCATTGGAGACGGGATGCCCTGCTAAGCAGTTTAACACTGATATCACATATTGGCCAAATTCAGCACCTGCAATCAAGGTCCTATTAGCCTGCGGTGCTCTGTTATGTATGGCCAAGTTGCACATGGCATCAAAAGTTGCGTCATTGACAGCCTCATAAATGTCGATGAAATGCTCGTTCCGTACTGCCGAGTGCGCTTTCAGTTCTGCTAACCGGATTTTGGATCGCACTCCTCCAGGATCTTATGCGTTGGTAGGCATGCTTCATCTTAGACAGAAAAAATAACTTTTGCCCACATGGACGTCGACCATTACCTCCATGCACTTCAACATGAAGGAAGTCATACTAAGACTGAAGATTTTGGCGAGCGTTCAGTTTCGAAGTTGAGTTTAAAAGCTACTCTCACTGTTCATCAGGAGTTTGGAATGTATAACAATGTAAAGTGAACAGCGACTTAACAGCAAGTGGTCTGTGCCAGGCGACTCGAAGCCATTACTCGTAAAAGAAGCAACAGCGTGTTTGAAGGCTTCGTCTGTCACGACAACCAATGATAGATCCCAGCTAGGGCGTGTTATGTTACGCTTACTTGCGACTTCGTTGATAGGAGCAGGTTATGAGCTGGTTCTGATCAGATTAACTTGAAAGTGAGCCTCAAAGATGAGAGCGAGAGTATCTGCTTTCGAAACAGACTGACTGATATCCCCGTTTTGATAGAAACCACGAGACTTGATAATTATAGCCCCAAACGATATCTTGTCTCCATGGATGAAGCTGCATTGCTTCAGTCTTGTACCTTAAGCTTTTGAGTCGGCGTTGAGTGCTTGGGCGGTGACGTTTTGTAGCGCGGAATGTTGTATAGTATGTCAAGTGAAACATTTTTAATGGTAAGCTGGCAATGTTACCTCAGGCCTTATACACCAGTCAAATTTTATGATTCAATTGGAGCGTTCACTAAGACCCGTCTAGGACTTTGAAAATTGTTTAGAGACGTGATGGGATGATCAGCAATTCACATTTCTGAAGAAAGACCTTGAAGAAAGAATTGATATGTAGGGCACCTCTGAACAAGATCAATGTCAGATGCAAAATGTATCTGTGCTGCTGCATGATCGCAGAAAAATAATGGCATTCCTATGCTATTTGGCTTAGTGGATCTGTATAACCTTACATCGCCCTCGAGCGAGCAGTAGGTGGAGCCATGTTCATGTAAAATGTTTTCATCTTATCCACAGTCGAGGCTTCTCTTTGCGTAGGATGTAGGACTGTATCATCATCATCACCAAAATTGTACTGCTGGTTTCGCTGATATGACGCTCTTTCGTACTGCAGTCAGCAGTATTAACCCTCAACGCTTTTAGTAATTTTTGATATTCTAACAGTCATTTATCCTATTTTCCCGGCTCGGAGGGCCCGCCATTCGTACCCTGCAGCTTGTAGTCGGCGAAGTAATTCTCAAATGGCACCGCGGGTGGGCCAGCAAATATTCTGTCTCGTTATTTAGCGAACCAACACCTGGCAGTTGACAATCGTTCTCGTAGCGTACTTAGTCCGGATTAGCCTCCAACTACTATCATTTTTAGAAGCATGTCCGTTGTCCAATTGCTAGCTAACTGGGAAATGAAGTGCAAGAACGTTGCATTGGCTGATCTCAGAGCATTTTGGTCACAGCTAATTGAGATTTACTATGGTGGATATGGTTGCTTAAGATATTTACAGCGCAATCTTTCATAACCTTTGTCTCTGTAGCCTAAAAACAATCAAGAATTCGATGTGACCCCTTAAAAAAAGCGCGGATCCAACTCTTGATAAAAACAAAAAAGAAGCCACCCTGACGTGGTAAAAGACAATCTCGTATTTGCGGTTCTCCATATGTCCAACTTGTACGAGAAATACAAGCGGTGGCTGGTAGAATGCTCTACACTAAAGTGGCTCTACGAAGGCACCACAACGAGTACTTTATTACTTCCTATCTTCAGAGACGCAGGCTGGTATGAAAAGTCGAGCTTCTGATTCCAAGGTAACTTAAAGACTTTGGGATATCAAAACCGTGAGCTGTTGGTGAACGATCGGAAGCTCAGAGAAAAGTTAGTTATGACTAGTTCCATCGTCCTCTCTTTGACAGCCGAATCTATTTCATTGCTTCAATGAATGCATTTCATAATAAAGTTTGGAGGTAGAAGTGTATGGATAGGGTTGGTCAAGAGTGAGAAGATTCCCGCTGCTAACTTATCGGAACCATTTTCTCAGGCTTTTACCAGCCACAACACGACTCTTCTCCCCAAATCTTAAGCCAACGCGGTGACGAACGAGTTGTCATCTCTAAACGATCTGAATGCCAGTATCGTCGCGGTATCTGTATCACCTTGCAGCCAATATAAGGTCAATATCTGCTTCACAGAGCCCATCACTCTTATCGAAAACCCATGGCTTGTTCGGAACAACGCCTCTGGAGGATTCGTCCAACATAGAAGATTCTACAGTAGTGCTGCAGACATCCAAAGAAGACAAATAAATATGTGTCACATCTGAGTATCCGATGATTATGAACCTGCCGCATACAGGCGGCTTAGGAAGACTGTCGACGTACTAGAAAGCGTCTAATGAACCCTTCTACTCTAACGACCAGAACCTGCAACTCAGCATATCAGCCGGCAATCGTCTCCCCTTATCAGAACCGCAACCGTCGGAAGACTTCACGCTAAATGCGGAATTGCATTCTGAAATCCTAGAAAATCGTTCTACAGCTTGACGACCTTAACACAAAACTCACTTCCTCTCTTAAGCATGCCTTTACTTCATCCTGTCGTACAGTAAGGACGATAAAAACTTAAATAAACGCAGATAAAAAGTGCAAGTGAGTCCTTGAAGCTATTGCCAGTCTTGTTTAAAACATTGCGAATTTTTAGCCTTAAGGACCTGTGAGGCACTTGGATTGACTTGGATCTGCTTAGAAAGCGCTTCAGCAATCCAACTCATTATCTAGGAGAAAAAATTTTCCTGTGTACAATTGCGAACCATACAATGCACCAAAACCCGATAATGACTTCCCTGCATAAGTACATACACTCGTAGCGTGCTTTTCAAGACGTCAAAAATACCCTGCTATGCATTGCAATCTTTAAGCCGATAAACAAGAGTGCCGACAATGAGGCAGGTGAAATATTTCAAGTTCTTCAGAAGGATCTCTGTCATCCTTTGTCTTAAAGGCCCTGGGGGAGTTCCTTCCTTCGCATCAAGTCTAGCTTTAACCACAGAAGGCTGTTTGACTCTAAACACAATTCACAAAAAGAAAAATCGCTTAATCGCTTGTTTTTTTACTGCGTATTGAAAAATCGCAAGGACTATTGGCATACCTTGGCATCGATGGAGCTTTCAAAAAACTAGATCTTGCCGCAATAATCAGTTGACTCCGGGAACTAAGAGGTATTTTGGTAAATGTCGCTTTGTGGAGTGTCCGTCCGCGCGGTCTGGTCTGATCTAGATATACACCAGCGTCGCAAGACCATTTTATTTATGCCATACCCGTTTGGAAGCCCACGCTGAAAAAGATCACTCTTGTTGCCCATTGATATTTTCGGCATACAACTTGCTACAAACTCTCCCCTCTAAATGGGAGATACTCTGCAATGGAAAGAACCAAATGTAGAGCTTGCTAATCTTTTCATGCTGCAACGCTAACTATCCCAATCAACCGACCTAAAACTAACTGAAATTGACTTTAGTATAAACTTTAATCACATGATTCGAGGCAGCAACGAATGCTGGCCGACTATTATGTTTGGCGTCTTCCAGCTGCGACGGAGAGACATGACGTTATCGGCGATCTGAACTCTAAGGCCACCGCTTGGGGCGATACCAGAACCGATCTGAGTGGGCGGGCGGTACTACAGATGGTTGAGAGATTTGATCTCACCGTGTTGAACTCTGGTGTTAAAGCGAAGTGCAAACGATGTGCAGATCGACAACGTGCGTGGCAGAGCGAGTGCCATTGGAGGCTCATGGAGGACTAAACGACGAATGACAACCAGTTTATTACTTTCGTTGTGGCGAACGATCACGTTCGTCAAACCAAGAGAAGCACTCCGTGGAAGGATCACGGAGTACCTCGAGAAGGTTTAGTTAACGCGCCGTTTCCTCAAGCTTACAAGCTAGGCCGGAGTACCAACCGATGTTATTAAGATCGTGGTTGGAAACTTTTACGCCTAGTTGTTTTAAATAAGTGCAAACCACCCCTCTGACTCCGTTGCCAAGCCAACCAATAAAATATTGGAGAAGATGCTCTGAGAGCGGAAAAGAAAGTCCTCCAATCTCTCCAATAACTAGTATGGGTTCAGCGAACGCCGTACGTCGTGTATGGAGTTTTCCGGAGTTCAAGGGAGCATGAAGCAGACCTGACAAGCCCACACAGAGCGAGAAGTGCCGCCATTCTCGTCATAATCGACGTCAAGAACGCCTTAACTCGGCAAGATAGTCGGACATCCGAGATACCGTGAGGCGGCAAAGTGTACCGCATTACCTTACTAAGATACTGAAAAGCTGTCTCCAGGATCGACTGCTCCGTTAAGTCACGAGTGAGGCGTGGATAGATCTCTGGTACCTCGTGTACGATGGATTCGCTTCGCCTAGAAATGCCTTCGAAAGTCAGGCTGATCGGCTTTGCGGACGATGTCGCACTGGTAGTGACTGCAAAAATTGAGGAGGCTGAGCACAGGACTGGGTCACGGTCTTCAGCTGAGGCGATCCTGGCTGTCCAAAAAACGGAGATGGTTGCCCTCATCACGAAACGATTGTTTGGGAGGACTTCTGTGTGAACGTTATGGTGTGTGAGTCGACTCACGACTCACCGGACAGTCGCAAGAGTGACTGAGTCACGGCTATAAGCTGGCGGCCCAAAAAGCGGAGATGGTTGCCCTCACCAGAAAACGATGGTTCCGGGGGACTTACGTGCGAAAGGTATGGTGTGTGAGTCGTCTCACGACCGCAGAGTCGCAAGAGTGGCTGAGTCACGGCTATAAGCTCGCAACCCAAACAGTGGAGATGGTTGTCCTCAGCAGGAAACGATGATTCCGGGGAGACTTCCGTGACAACGTTGCGGTATGTGGGTTGACTGATGGCTCATCTTTGGAGAGCATATTGGAGGGGTGGCAACTCTGCTGTCTACGCTGATGCCCGATGTTGGCGGTCCGCCAGAGATCAGAAGAAGGTTACCCGCCTCAGTTGCCAACACTTTTTTGCTATACGCCTCTGGAGTGTGGGAGGATTCGCTGTCAAGACGAGTCCCCGAAAGCGTTTAGCCTAGGTACAATACGTCGGGTCCCTCCGAATTTTATGTGCTAACCGAACAGTCTTCACGGCAACCATTATGGTGATTACAAGGTGGCATCAACTCGAATAGCTGGCCCTGCTACTCACGCCCAAAAATATCATCCCCGCGATGTTAAATTACGAGGACGCATAAAGGACGGTGGTTGCCTACGTGGATTAGGAATGGATTGGTATGGAACCGAGTTCCTTGAGCTTTCAGTATAGCAAAACTGTGCTCTGAAGTGGCTGAAAGACAAGCTTGCTCGTTTCTACCGCGGGATTCTAAGCACCGGAACCGTGAGTCTATCACAAAGTAATGCTGTAATGCACGACTGCCTAATCACATATCACAGTGAACCTATGACTAGTCTAAGTGCACCTCACATGAGGACTTCTTTACCCAACCTGGGAACTCTAACTTATGCTCTCGACAAGTAGAGGTCATGTTATAGGTGAAGACCGGCATGGCAGAATCATGCACTCAGAACTCAAAGGAAGCTAACATTAGTTCAGAACTATCTAAAGCTATTTATTCGCCCTTTTGTAGATGCAATCTTAAGTGATAGAGGTCCTCGGTTTCCACCGACCGGTTTTACTCCCTGGCGACATCCGAAAAGTGAACAAAAATTGAACATATTGGATCTGCTGCTAAGTAAGAAACTGCAGAAGCTCAGATCTACACTATATCGATGCATTGATTCTGTGGACGAGCGCTACTATCCGGCCCTTTTGGTATATTGTAACCAATCCATGCGACTACGTTGTACCTTTTACTTTCAACATCCTCCCAATTCTCCTACTATACACACGTACACTTCTCGTTATCAGTTCATTCCCTTTGTTTTAGATTTTCCTTCGTTTCGCTACGCTAAGTCAGTTATTCATTTCACACCCTTCGTCCTGTGGGGATTCTCATATTCATGTTCGGGTTCGGATTCGCATTCGGATTTCTATTCCAACTTTTATTCCTGTTCGTAGTCGAACTCAATAAGTAGAAAAAGATGGTTGAACGAGATAACCAGCACGATCATGATGATAATAATGAAGACACTCGTCCAGGCAGAGGCGATTTTTTGTCTTTTTGGAAGCACCAAACTTTGATTACCCTGTCCGTTCTGTTTCACTTGATTTAATACCCGTACACTACAAGGAAAGTGTAATTAATTTAAGGATAATAAATTCGCCCTCCAACAAGCAAAGCGACTTACGAATAGAACTGGTGCGACACAAATGGGACATTTCTTCGAGCAGATAAATCTGGGAAATTGGAACAGGAAGTCGTACCGAAACTGGGATGTGCCTGGTAAGCGTTGGTGGGTTGTTGGTTTGAGTTTTGGGTGTTAAACAAGTGCTTTAGTCCTGTGGAAGAAGGAAGCGCCAGTGTATCAAGTTGTCATATTTAAAATCCCTCTGTTGGAAATTGTAGCGCTCTGGCTTGGCTAAGAGGATGTTCTGTATTAAGTTGCAAGCGTTCTCGTAATTTGAAGCTACGACGACATGGGGATGTAATTTTTTTCCATCCCGTCTGTCTGTTGGAAATGAGAGTGTGTAAAGTTGAGTTTGGAATTTATTAGAGGGCACAGGGTTTTCTTGAATGTTGCATTTTTTTTTTTCTCTCGAAACCTTTTGATGAAGGGATGTAGAGAAAATTGCCATGAAATCGCTGTTTCGGGGAGATTTATCATTTATATCTGACGAGATTGGACCATTTCTTTCTTTTCCTTTGTCTGTGATAATAGAGCAAGGACAATAGCTAAGAACCCAATTCATATCAGAATGAATATTTCACAGGGATCTTGTCACTTCTTGACTGTCTATTTGTATTGAACGATTTGTCTTAGAAAAGATGGTAAGCGGCAAGCCCTTGGCTGTCTTAGAGGTGTCCGCGAATATGGGAATTAACTTAGAGTGGCATCTTATATATTTAGCTCTTTCCAATGTGTATATTTCAAATAGCCACACGAAAAATGTCTCACAACCATGATGTAGACCCAGTGCATGAGTTTGGGTTAGAGACCCCACCTTGAGCCATAGTTTTTTCGCACGACTAGAGAGCAATTAGAGGTCTTTTACTTCGCTCTTTAACATTTAGTTTGCTGGCCAAGATGATGGTAAAATACCGGGGTCTTAGTACCATCCCACAGGGGAAGCGATCTCCAAACTGCGCTTAAGCCTTAAGAAATCGTCTCACGACTTTCTAGCTAGTACAAGAATCCAAGAACGCAGGAGAAAGCTTATCTCACCGAGTATTGTTTGGGATCCAGGTCACAATGGCATCACGCGAAATGAAATCGCCGATAAATCTGCTAGGCGAGGCCCAGAGGAAAGTTTTTCAGGACAGGAACCTACGTTTTCTTGTGTCCTTGGTCAGGGCTTCCGTTGAAAGTTTGTTTCTTATGAATATATCTGCACGTGGCATGACTCTCCAGGTTGCCCGGGGTTCAACAACTACAAAAAAGGCTACAGGCTGCGTATTGGAGCATTTCACTTTCTCCAAGCATCTAACTGTGCTCGATAGAGGTGACACAACTGCCTTGCTGCGAGTCTGCGAGTAAAGCATACGCTTGCATCAAGCTGTATATAATCGGCGCTGATGTGGCGAGTGCTGGTACTGTAGGCACTTTATCGCTGAAGCGCTTACTCATCTTCCTTTGAAGGGCTGAGAAATTCCAATAAACATACACAAGGACTACAATGAATTAGTTCTTTGACTCTGTTTCGAGACAAATAATCAGGAACTCAAAGTTGGTAGCTTTATAGTCGAGCTATACAGAGTGAAATCTTGTTTTGGAATTCCCTCCAAACTCTTCCGACTCTGCACAATGGAGAACGGTCGCTGAAAACACGATATAACCTGGATACCGCCGCTTTTGTCAACGGTCAGAGGGATTCAAAAATTTCAATATCTTGGATAGCTGGGGCGGTGAACAAAAGAGTGGTGAATGCGAATATATGAGAACACAAGCGTCTGCTCTCTAGCCTCATACCATCAACTCCTACTACTCACCTCCACGTGATGACTACTAGGTGCCTAGTACCTCGACTGGAGATGGAGTAACCAACCGCTGTAAAAGGTCGTTGGTGGCAGCTGATGAGAGAGGGATGGAGGAGTGCCATATCACTAAGGCACTTTCTCCTCTTTCCGGGCGGCAGCGGACCGATCTAAAGATGGAATCAACTTCGGCGTCCAAAGTTCCAGTTAGGTCGAACTAATGCTATTTCTATATGAGCTGCTTCAACGTGTTGGAATACCAGGTCTATAGGGATCTCCAACACTAAGTTAGGGTGTTGGAAAAGAGTTGGTGGCGGATAAGCCCTTAATAAGGGCCGACGGCAGCGCTCACATTCCCGAGGCTGGTTACAGGC
Source organism: Volucella zonaria (assembly GCA_963966105.1). NCBI lineage: Eukaryota > Metazoa > Arthropoda > Insecta > Diptera > Syrphidae > Volucella > Volucella zonaria. The sequence goes on from OZ014531.1 coordinate 190,730,124, forward strand.
TCCAGAATTTATTCCGGCCCCTTTTGTTCTAGGGGTCACGAAAAGGACTTTGCTCTCCAGATTGGGGGTTGTGCGTGCGTAACTGCTAATCTTTACGAAGCGACCAATAGCCTCGGATAAGGAAGGGTTCACTGTTGACGACCCTGCAAAACGAACAAAGAACAACGACTTTCGGATCTGCAGTAGAATGTTCGGACCTTGAACAGGCCGCGTGCAGCAGAACAATTAGCGGAGGCCCTACACTACTCTAAACCAGATATCACCGCCATCCAGGAAGTGCGGTGGGATGGGTCGGGCAAAAGAAAGATGAAAAACGGTGATTGCTATAGGGAACATAAGCAGAGTCTATTTGGATGCGCATTTGCTGTAAGCGGCGGATTTAGGCAAGAAGTCTTAAGCTTTCGCCACGTGAGTGAACGCCTTATAACATTCCGCATCAAAGGTAAATTCGCTAACATCACGCCCCAACGGAATAAAAGGACGTTGCTGCCAGATTGATCATGTCGCGATCGACGTAAGGCACTCCTCAAGTATTTCAGATGTCCGAACATTCCGTGCGGCCAACATAGACTCGGACCACTACCTAGTTGCAGCCAAGGTACGCGTACGTCTACGGATATCCCAGACGCCATAACAACGGGGAAATACTACGAGGAGATGTAACGTTGAACGGTTGCAATTGCAACAAGCCGCCGGAACCTTTGCCGATCGCGTATCCCTCAACCTCTCGAGAAGTCCTTTGCATCCAGCATCAAGTGCTGAAGACCTGTGCCTTAAATGCCGAGAAGTCATCAGAAATGCTGCAACTGACGTGCTGGGTTTCACCCGTTTACCACCACGAAACCCCTGCTTTGATGAAGAGTGCCGGCAAACACATGCAGGAAACTAACCTGCCTGCAAAGCGAAGGGAAGAACATCATCTTCCAGAAGATAAGGACAAACGCGCATCCGAAATGTCCAATTTTCCATTAGTGTGGCGCATAAATCAGGCTGAATTTGACCGATGGTATGGGTTATGTTAGCTTTGAGGGCCGCTGTGGTTTGTGGCTTATTCGCATAGACCTGCGACTTCAGAAAACCCCACAAGAAAAAGTCTAACGGGGTCAAATAGCACGATCTCGGTGGGCAGTTCACATCACCTTCACGTGAGATGACCATGCCCTCGAATCGCTCGTTCAGAGAGGTGAGCTGTGTTGCACGTACCGCCGTCCTGTTGAAACAAACTGTCGTTGGTGTTCATATCATCTAATTCAGGCCAAAAAAAAGTTGGTAATCATCGACCTATAGCGCTCGCCGTTGACGATGATGACCTGGCCAACGTCGTTCTCAAAGAAATATGGACCGATGACGCCGCCAGCCCAAAAACCACACCAAACAGTGACTTTTTCAGGATGCATTGGACGCTCTTGGATCTCATGTCATCGTCCCAAATTCGACAATTTTGTTTGCTGACGTATCCTTTCATCTAGAAATGGCCTCATCGCTGAAGATGATTTTTCGATGAAAATTGGGGTCCGTTTCCAACTGCTCCAGAGCCCATTCAGCGAGCACACGTCGTTGTCTATGGTCGTTTACTTTCAGCTCCTGGGTCAGTTGAATTTTGTACGGGTGCGGGCCCAAGTCACGACGCAAAATTCGCCAAGTTGTGGTCTGCGAAAGACCGAGTTCTTGTGAGCGACACGAAATCGACTGCCTCGGATTTTCGGCAGATCTTGCGCTTCGTCGACGTACGGGCGTTGGTTTATCGTTTACAGAACCAGTGGACACAAATTTATCCACCACACTGCGAATAGTCCGCGGAACGTTACCCGAACAGAATACCCATTTTGATAAAACAATTTTATCATTTGCGCATGGTGTTGAACTATGTCCATCCATGGTGATTTGGCAGAACAGACTGAATAAATGGCAGCCAATTTGACAGACGTAGCTTCAACAATATGGCCGCTATCAACCGTCAAAGTTGGGAAGTCCGTATTGGAAGACCCTGTAGTAGTCACAGTCGGTGCAGGGGAAATGGAAAAACCATTTCTGCAGATCGCTAAACGGCGAAGACGACACAAATTTTGCTGTCAGCCAGCGAACCATTCAAGATTGACGATGCACGTCAAGAATTCCGCCCACCCAAGCAAAATGAAGTGAGGATAGCAATATTTAAGCTGAAGTCGAACAAGTCTGCCGGGCCGGATGAACCCGCTGAACAACTTAAGGCAGCAGGAGATGAACCTGGTAGAGAGCACGCACCAACTTATTTCCAAAATTTGGTCGGATGAAAGTATGCCTGATGAATGGAACCTCAGCATCGTTTGTCCGGTTCACAAGTAAGGAGACGTTCTAATCTGCGTCAACTATAAAAGTATCAGTCTCCTAGACATCGCATATAGGATCTTGTCTGCCGTATCGTGCGAGCCGGTTGTAGCCATTTGTCAACGATATGATTGGACCCTATCAGTGGGGTTTTAGGCCCGGTTAGTCCACAATTGACCAAATATTCACACTACGGCAGATCCTGGAGAAAACCCAAGAAGTTTAGATCGGTACTCACCACCTTTTTATCGATTTTAAAGCCGCATATGACAGCATCGACAGAGACGAGCTATACAGAGCCATGTCTAGTTTTGGCATCCCTGCCAAACTCGTCCGCTTGTGCAGGATGACGAGGGAGAAAGCTCGCTGCTGCATCAAGGTCGGTAACGACCTAACCGAGACTTTTGATGTCAAAAACAGATTTAGGCAAAGCGACGGGCTGTCATGCTACTTCTTGAACATCATACCGTGAAAAACTCACAAGCCAACACACGAGGTACGATCTTTCAAAAGTCTATTCAATTGCTTGCCTACGCCGACTATATTGAGCTGTCACTGGTGCGTTTGCGAGTGTAGGAACGAGAGCGGCAAAAATGGGTCTACCGGTAAACGAGGGACATCCAACATCGACGAATCGGCCAGAATGTCACAATCGACAGCTTTAACTTTGAGGTAGTAAGGGACTTTGTCTACCTCGGCTCTGCTATCATCTGAAAACGACATCTCTTCAGAAAGTAAACGAAGAACAACGCTGGCCAATTGCTGTTTCTTTGGGCTCTAAAGGCCCTCTTCCAAACAACCAACGCAGCGCTATATTAGCCCCTTGTAATCCCAGTCCGGCTCTATGGTTCCGAAGCATGGACCCTTTCTAAAGCGGATGCAGATATCTTTGGTCCTTTTGAGAGAAAAATTCTTCGTAAGATATTTGGTCCCGTATGCGTTGACGGGTTCTGGAGGAGACGATTCAACGATGAACTCTACGAGCTGTACAGCGAAATCGACCTGTTCAAAAAACTGGGCATTGGGGCATGTAGAGCGAATGAACACCAACGCTCCAGCCTATAGAATCTTCGACTCTAATCTGGAGGCACAGCGCAGTAGAAAAGGCTTCGCCTTGAGTGGCGCTCGCAATTAGAAGGGCTCCTCAACCAACTGGAGGCAGTTACCCAAAAACCGAGCTAATTGGAGAGGCTTATTGGTGGAGGCCCAGGTCCATCCCGAACTGCAGCGTCGCCTAAAAAGAAGGATAGCTGGGGCATGTCGAGTGAATATCAATGCTCCGACCTGGAGATGTAATTCTTGAGAGGCAATACGGAAAGAAGAACCCCCGCATTAGATGATGCGGTCAAGTCGAAAGGAACCTCAGCCAACTTAGTGTCCGAAACTAAAGCCATCTATTGCAACATTCCACTGAAAGGTTAGAGATGTAGTAGTAGTAGTAATGTCTGAAGGTGAAGTAAAATTCCAAGAGCGTATCAAAAAAGGAAAACGCTTTAAGAATTTCTACTTTAGGCTTCCACTACTACTGCACTTGAACACAGATCATTCAGCATAAAGACTTCGAGGGTGATAATGAGCGCTTTGATTTCTGGCAATTTTCCAATCACCCAGCACTCAAAATTGGACGGACAATCATACAGCGACGTAATCATTATTTAGACAGACCAGCTACAACTCCTTCAGTAGACAACAGATGGAGCTATTCCAGAAGAGATGGATTGGAATATGTTGTATCGGTGATGACTACAATGGGGGATATGTCATGTTCGTCTTACTCCCTCTCTACCCCGTATCCAATTAGAGCCATCCACCACATCCATCATCATACTAAAGAACCTCTTGTCCTAGCTTAACCAATTACAATGATCTGCCTAATTTGCTCGGACATCATGCATAGATAGGTACACTCCAGTGCGCATCAAATCGAATTCCATGCATGGATTTCTAATTGAACATGAAGCATCAGATCCAATCAATTGCTCAGCATGTTTCAGGATGTGAGACAGAGGATAAGACACGTCTTTATGGATACGTTACAAATTTCCTGTGTAAATTTTCGATTACTCTAAAGTGGATTAACTCATGCGAAACCGATGAATATGTATCGAATTACTGGATCGATTCAACCTGAACGATTCGATTTACTACAAAATTTGCCAACCAACAACGCGACCTTTCGTTGTTCCTTAATCTGCAGACGACAATCGAATTATGTGCTTTACGGATACTGCTTAGTCCCCCAGAACCCAAACACAATTATGGCATTCGCCACCCCTAAGAGGCGGCAAGCACATCTAATTACAGCAAGCCGGCAGGTTGTATAAGAAAATCACAAGTCTCCCGCCACCATCAACCCTCAACCCTCCACACTGTCGTCTATTGCCAACTGGAAGTTCATAAAGAAATACCTTCAGCTCTGCCTCTTCGTGTCGGTCGGGGTCTTTTCCTCCCATGGAACGCACATTGTTGTATGTACGTATTCAACTGACATCGCCTCAACCCTCTCTAGAGCTTTAGAACTATTCATACGAGTATTTACCTTCTGCCAGGCTGATGTTGGTGAACATTTCTCATCAGGCGCATGCCAATCCTTGACATACTTGCGAAACACGACTCTCGACTCAACTCAACTCAGCTCGACTCGAGTCGGCTTCATATGCTTTGAATTATTTTTGTGATACATTCCATGCCACCCCGTTTCTGTGTATTCATCTCTCTTGGCCAACAAATTGCATGCCAGGAGGGCACAAAGTGGAAAAAGAAAGAACCGCCCACAAAAGAAACTTTTCGAAAGAGTTATGGAAATGGAAGCACAGACCAATTCCGGCTTCAGCTACAGCTCCAGAGGTACGCGTACTCGTATTCGTAGAATCTGCCTCCTCCGAGACTCGAGTTGAGTTAGTTGTTAGCCATAGCATGAATACTCCTCGTATCCTTGTAGTCGTACAAAGGAAAAACTGCTAAAGCTGAAGCAAGAAGAATCCGTTTAAGCCCACCATACTCTTGTGCCTCGGTTGGGATATTTCTTTTCGGTGTGTTGTATTTGGTGCATCCAGTGGGTAGCCCAATTCAATGGGAAGTCATCCTGCAAAGGATTTTCATGTTTTCTTCCTCCAGCGCCTGCCATGTTCAGTGGCAAGCTGTTTTTTTTTTTTTTTTTTTTTTTTTTTGTGTTGTTTCGAAGTGGGTTGTGCGTTTAGTGTGGTTCGGCTTAGGGGTTCCACTAATGAAAGTAAATGCACTCGACATTAGGAGGGTGCACGGAGCTGTGGATACCGGCGGATAGGGGAGTTTGTACATATTGCAGCCTTTGAAGTCTAGAAAAATCTGACGCTGTTGCTACTGTTATGGGGCTATGCATGCTTGCACTTTCATCAACGCCACAGAGAGAGAGAGAGGGTGAGCACAAAAAGTGGAATATCCTGGCAAGACTTTGCCAGAGATATCTGTTTGTGTTGGTGTGTGCCAACGCTAATTAAATACCTCGAATTGCTTTAGTTAAACGGTGACGACCCGGTTAAGGGGTCAGGGTTAGTCGCATTGGCGAGAGTTTATTTCTTTTTTTTTTTCGAATTTCTTTCTGTTTGCGTTCTCTCCTAATTGTGGTTCGCCTTTGATAACTGTCAGGCTGTGGTGAGAAAGCAGTGGCAAGCAAATTTGCTCGCAGTAGGGAAGTGAGAAGTTTATTTAGTTTTCTTCTTTTTTCTTCGGAAAAACGTCTGGCACTGAGCTACGGAATAGGAATTGAAAGTGACTTAAGGCGGTTTGTCTTCTCAACCAAACAGGATGTGAATTTCAGACGTGAGTCCTTTGACATGAAGGCAATTAGAGGGTGGAGAGACATACAATTAACGCTGCTACTATAATACTTTTTCAGTGACTGTGAAATTGAAAAAGGATGTCCTTTTCGAATAGAGACAATTTTGTTTTGTCCATAAGCTAGGTGGTGCTTCTAACGAGCGTTGCTAAAAGAAACGCCCAAAGAGAATTTCGTGGTCATTCAAGCTGACAATAGACGTGCAAAACCGTCCGTGCTATCCCTAAACTCGATCAGACTTTCAACAGCCGCTAATTACTTAAATGTTAGTAGAACCACAATGCACAGATGAGTGCGTCTATTAAGGCACTTCTTGCCAAAGATCGATGTCGCAAGTAATTGCAGAGCCATCTACAATTTCAGTCAGGCCAAACCAAATAAAGGGTCCATTCTGCAATCACTTTCGATAGAGTCAGAGACAGTCAGTGGCACAGAGCAGGACTGGGATCATTACGCAAAGACCCTCTGTATTTTTCGCGATACGGACAACACCGACAGCATTTAAGTTCAGAGACTTTTCCTCAGTTAAGAACGACTTATTCGGATAGGAGAAGATGGTGTATCTATTCAACTTTTCCCGATGGTTGGAAATTGCCCAAGGTCAAGCCTCAACGCCTTTTCCCTACTGATTTCCTGACTGACTGAGAAGCATCTTACCATGCCTGTCAAGAGTCTTTGAGAAGATCTTGCCATGGTCAAAACTTGACGATATGAGCATTCAATATGATATGGACTTACTGACGATTCTGTGGTTGCTTGACTTTTCTAAAGATTTTGATAGCATCGATCATAGGCTACTCTGTCAGCCTCTTAAACTATTTTTCGGTTTCTGTGCAAGTTCAGCCCGCCTAGTTTATAATCATCCTGATAATCGGCATCAAACACTTTAACAGCAAGAGTACCTCAGGGGTGAGTTCTTGGCCCAATCTTGTTCTGTCTACCTATTAATGACGTGCCTAAAGTGTGTTCGAATAACCCAATTCATCTCGATGCTGGTGACGCCTAGATTTATCCCTCCAGACCCATCGGGCTTGATGAGAATCTAATCGTCAGGCTTACTGGTGATCTGTCAGAAATATATAAACCTGCACGTAAACCGAAACTATTTCTCAGCTTATAAATTGAAAACATGTTGACAAAGACGGAATACCACCAGGGTATCTGAACTGTAGACAGCTTGATTTCGTAGATACGCTTATTAGTCTTCGGTACACGGTAAATAGTTCACTCTCTGCTGTTGACCATACGAACTAAGTCATTTGCCGTATCTATGCTGGACTATGTAAACGTTGGCCCTCATTCAGTTTCACTTCAATAGGTACAAGGCTTAGACTTGCTAAGGCCTTATTGCTGCCCGTAATCGACTATGCTGCCATAGTTTATTGCAAACCTGACTCCAACTAGCAACATAAGTTGCTTGTTGCTGTCAATGATATGATTTGGTACATGATATTCCGACTGTGACCAACTACTAGCTTCTTCCCATGATACGATCGCGAACCGGAATTTTCACGGTCTATGAGTATGCTACTCAAAAACTTGAAACCCTCCTTGAACGGTATAGGGTCTGTACATGGAAAGATGAGGATTCGTTGTAAAAAATCGGCTAAGGCCAAAGGTTGTTGTCTTAAAGCCAGTAAGCGATGGCCTGGCTATAGTCCAAATCTGAGATACACTCCCTAACACCAGCTTAATATGTGCACACGTTCCTATCAATAAGGCAGAAAGCCGTATCAATGAGGAAAACCATAGCCTCCTGGATAGAAGCTCTAGCGAGATTTTTTAGAATTGTTTGACAAAATCGCACTGGAGGTCATCAACGTCAAAGTCGGTACGGAACACATCTCCGGCGGATTATGTCTGTCAATCGACAGCAGTGCATGGCTTCCAAATAATAACATTGCAGCTACTAGTGATACAGTAGCTCCCGAAAATATACATCCACAAGGGAACTAGTCTATCTCCAATGCGTCGAACCACCAAGTAAATTAATTAAGGAATAGAAGGCGCACATACAGGCTTTTGAATGTGAACACTTTCAGAGAAGCTTGAGTCGACTATGAGCAATATTTCGTCCCAGCCAAATTCAGAGCCCGACTGTCCAATGAAAATGAGTTGCAAATAGCCTAAGGAAAGGGACTAAACGTGGGATTTTTGGTACACCTGGAATAGCCAGAGACTACATCAACACAACTGAGAGGGAGACTCTACTTTGTACCTTAAGTTAACATTAATTCTCGAATGATAACCATGGAATGATACTGATTCCGAATATCAGAAAGAAAATATAAAATAAGGAGTCTTAGAGAGAACAACAAGAAGTAAGAAGAAGAAAAATCAGAGAAAATGGGAGGGAGATACGCAGTCCACTACTTCAAGAAAGTCGAAGCAATCAAAGGAACACCATTCAGAACTGTGGGAAGGAAAAGTCCGACAGCTTGCAGCTGGCTTCAAAACCACTTCTCGAAACCACGAAGCTAATCTACTCACCGATGCGCATGGAATTTTAGATGTACTCGTATTTTAACAGCCTGCCAACGAAGATGTGGTCCACCTTCTCAGTTTAGAAGATGTTGATGCAACTGCGGGTATTAAAACGTCAAAAACAATTAATCCTAGAGGTCTGAGGTTCTAGTACAGTACATGCTTCAAACCATCAACAGAATTTGGAAGAAAATATGCCAGATGACTGGACAATCAGCTTCACATGTCCAGCCAATGAAAGCAAGCGACCCCACGTTTCAGATCGCTGATGAGACTTATTCAATCTTGTACTAGAAAAGATAATGCGCAGGACATGAATAACCTACGAGTACACTACCAATACTGAGAAGCTTTCATTGCTTAATGTTGCCATTTGTTATATGCATGCTGCTTTACCAGGTTGGCAAGTGCTTACTTACTAAGAGAGCTCAACAGTTCGGCCCGAGCATTGGCTTGAACCTATAAACCTCTCCAGTTAGCGTGGTCTTTCACCAAAAACATCTAGTTACTCGTATGTCCTCCAAAGTGGTTAAGGTCCCTTATCACTAGTGCGCACCACCCAGAGGTAGGTTCTAATACACAGCTTCATCCGAGGAGGAATCAAAGACTCTTCGGGCCGGAGCGTTATTATCAATTTTCTCTACATGTCCTGGCGATCTCAAGTGACTGAAGTATGTATACCTGACCAGAAGATTTCGCTGTACAGCCGGAAAGGTCTCTTCTGTCAATGCATATGGGATCAAAGATCTTGCGATCGGAAAGACTAGGGATAACTTGATCCACCTTAGCTAACGTCCACGCTTTGCCCCTTAAAGCAGGATTGGGATGATGGGCTCCATGGAGTCGTCTTAGTGTTTCTTGGCAAAGTCCTATTACTCTTTTGTCTTCGTAGGCTTAAAGAAACTTGCAATTTTCGATTGATTTCTGATTAGATGTCATTGTCAGGACTAATTATGGAGCCGAGATAGACGAAATCTTCAACTACCTCAAAGCTACATCTGTAGTGCCAATGTCTGGTCAATTGTGGGCTTACAACACCGATAGGGAGTTGCTTAGACGTATGCAGATGATGTAGCGTATACAATCCCAAACGTTGTGGACGACTGGTCCACTTGAAATGGGCTTTCGGTCAATCCTCTCAAAACAAAGATTTTTTCCTTTCCGGTCGCTGGTTTGACTCATCTGGTGCTTAAAGGCATCACCATCCAATTCTCCACCGAAGCTAAGTGTGTGGGTGTCCAAACTTCTGTGGACTTGGCCTACAGGCAGTGTGAACTACATGAGCAGGATAAAGCCAATTACATACGAGTATATCCTATGCGTTGGTTGGCTAGTGAAATAAACCATCACGTCACTGCCACTTTTACCAAACTCTAAAGATCGGTATTTCTCGACTATATAGCGGTTTTCCCTAGTATGCCTGGCTCTGTGCTAGACGCAGTGATTGATCTTCCCTCCCCTTGATATTCATATCATGGTTGGTAGAATACGAACTGGAGTTTTGATGCCGTACGCAGCGACGGTCAAATTGTCTTCGGCGCTTTTAATGCAAAGCTAGGAAGATACGGCATCTTTGGCAGTGCTGACGAAAAGTATAACCTGCCTGCACGACAACACCTCCGATAACGAATTCAGGCTAATCGACTATGCGGCGGGCCGAAACATTGTCCTAGCTAATACGCGGTTCCAGTATCTTGATAATCATAAGGTGACTTGGAAACCCTGATCAATAACTGTCACCAAGATTGACCACATTGTGATCAACACAGATCACTCCTACAGTAGTAGGAACGAACGTTCCGAGGAACCAATATCGACTCAAACCATTACCTTGTTGTAGCCAAGGCACGGTTGCGAATATCCCAAACATCGCAAAGGCAAGCTAATACTGTGAGAAAGCAGCTACAGTCGCAAAAGATCGCCAAATCCCTTTCCGATCGAGTATTCCTTAATTTCTTAAGAGGTTCTATGCCGCTAGCATCAACTGTTGAAGACCAGCGACAATATGGCCAAAAAGCCAGCAGAGATGCCGCCTCTGATGGCCACCACAAAGAAAACCCCGATTTGACGACGATTGCCGGCAAGCACACACAGCTAACCAAGATACATACACAGCCGCGCTGCATAGCAGGACTAGAATTGCTCACGAACTCTACGAGCAGAAGAGGAGAGACGAACACCGGCTTCTCGGGGAAAAAAAGAAGGAGCGTGAGGAATGAGATTCGGAAGAATTTCCAAAAGGTACAAACCAAACCCGGACCGAAGCCTGTCGAGCCGAACAAGGAAACATAGTAAAGTCGCAGTCGATGCTGAGGATTTGGAAAAAGCATTTCTACAGACTGTATAACGGCGATGGCGAACCAAATACAGCTGTCAGGCTGAATGAACCTTACAACCTGGACGATTTAGATTCAGGTAGCCATATCTAAGTTTAAGTCCAACAAAACTGCTGAAATGGACGGCCTGACTGCAGAGCTGTTCAAAGCGGCAGGCGATGACTGGCTAAGGAGCATATATCAACTCATCTGTAAAATATGGTCAGACGAAAGTATGCACGATGAATGGAATCCTCGCATTATTTGTCCGATCCACAAGAAAGGAAACCCTCTGAACTGTGCTAATTACAGAGGCATCGCTAACATCGCCTACAAGATCATCTCTGCCGTGTTGTGTGAACGCTTGAAGTCGTTCGTCAACAACCTAATTGGTCCATATCAATGTGGCTTTAGGCCAGGAAAGTCCACCATCGACCAAGTATTAACCCTGCCGCATATCTTGAAACACAAAACCCATGAGCTCCATGTCGATACACACCACCTACCTGTTCATCGATTTTTATGCCGCGTATGACAGCATCTATAAAGATGAGCTATACAGAGCAATGTTTAGTTCTGGCACCCCTGGCAAAGTAGTCCGTTTATGCAGGATGGCGATGGAGAATGCACGCAGCTCAATCAGAGCAGGTACCGAGAGTTTTGATGTCAAAAGATGATTTAGACAAGACGATGCGCTATCATGCGATGTCTTCAACATCATTCTTGGAATAATAGTGCAACATTCACGCCCCAAAACAAAAGACACAATCTTTCAATAGTCCGTCCAATTACTCGCATACGGCGATGATATTGACATAATCGGAAGAGAGCAGCGTGATGTCAGTGGTGATTTCGCGAGTATTGAAAAGGAATCGGCGAAGATGGGTTTAACGGTCAGTGAGGGCAGGGCCAAGTATACCATATGCTGTCAACAAGAAAGGACACACAACACCGACCGCGACGTCTCGGACAGAACACCACCTTCGACAGATAAAACTTTGAGGTAGTTAAGGACTTTGTCTTCTGGGCTAAGAAGGCAATTGACAAGGAAAACCCTCTCTCGAACAACAAAAGTGACCCTATATACTTGCAAGACCTTAATAATCGCAGACCTGATCTATGAGGCAGAGGCCTGCCTTGGCTGTTTTGAGAGGAAAATTCTTCGGGTGACTCTCGGTCCCGTCTGCGTAGCCGGTGAGTAGAGGGAGGAGATACAACGACGAATTGTACGGGTTGTACAACGACATCGACTTGGCCAGAAGAGTGAAGGTCCATTGGCTGTGGTGGGTCATATACAACAGATTAACACCAATGCTCCGGTCTGAAAAGTCTTCGAATACGCCACATAGGGACAGCGCAGTAGAGGAAGACTGCAACTCAGGTGCGAACATAAATGGAAGGGGACCTCAACCATCTTAGTGCGCAAAACTGAAGGCAGCTGGCTAAAGATCGAGCTGATAAGAGAGGTCTGTTGGTTGAGGCCCAGGTCCACCACGGACTGTAGTGCCACCATCGATTGCTCGCTTCACTTATTGTCGGCCACTTTGATGTATTTCACTCTTTGTTCAATCGCAGAATGAACGACGGGGCCGCTTTATAAGCGCGGTGGTCGGCTGAAACACATCTGATCAGTTGACGTAGTTTTGAAGGCTTTTGGCATCGATGGGACAGCACTAAATGCTAAAAGCATTGAGAATAGCTTGACGCAGTATCCTACCAAAGATGCCCTCTTTTCCTAATTTTGCGTTGAAATGACCTAAAACGACCTTAGGCGCCATAGTCGTCTTTTTGCTCAAGAGTTCCTGTCTCAGTCGGCCTATTGTGAAATATCGAAACCCATACAGATGGACCTTTTGTTCGCTCTTGAAGTCAGCATGCCATGTGCAGCTCCGGACGTCGTTGTCTTTTATTCGGTATGCAGAGTTGTCCACAATGAGTCCATCCTTATTCGACTCGCAACAGTAGAGGTACAACAGTGTTAGCTGGAGGACCAGGGTGAATTGGGCAGAAGGAGCCAAGTTTTAGGTGACCAGGAGCCCGCTTCAGGGATACGACAGCTGCAGTTGACCCGTTAAGAATTCATCCGCCATCGTTTCTATGTCAACACCGTGACTGGTACTATAAAATCGTTATTGGCCTTATAATATGTTGAAGTAGCTCATATCTATAAGGAATCTATCATGTCGACAGTTGACAACACCGTTGTGCTGCTCAATATCCACTCTGACCCAAGGCCGGTTGGATAAAGTCGGCACCCGGTGTATACCATGGGAACCACAACTGATGTGTGGTCATACCTCTGTTGTAAGATCAAATAAGTCTTCCGATGGTACGAGTAGATAGCAGTATTCATGTAGATCACGACCTTTGTTTTCTGATTTATGGACAAATGCTACTTTTAGCTTCCTACTGGTTTCTGGTGGGATGATTACCAAATCGAAGCGCCGCAACCTTGCTGTCTTTATACGAGTATCGATGTCATAAAAGGAAAATTAAGTACGAAGGTGATAATTGACAGTCTAATCAGTCCAATTCAGAGGCATTCTAGTCGCCGTGAAGTCAACAGTTGCTCTGTGTATTTGTCAATATGTCCAGCACTCATCTCCATTCAATGGTCAGTTTTCTACGACAAACTTTATCATGAAGTACATACTGAATCGTCACAAACCTATGCTACGAGTAGAGTACCAAAACTAAAATAATCATATCCTTCCCCTATTCAAGTGGTACTTCAGACAAAAGTATTGTCCCATGAATCTAGCTCATTTCGAAGTTTCTAACAATAGCTACGAATTCTAGTCAACAAACTTTGGATTCCGCTCCCCCAGGAACAACAATAGACAACGCTCAGTCCTAGATTAGCATACCTAATTATCCGTGTAGACAAAGACTGACAAACTTTTCGCAATTCACATTAACACAGCAGTAAACACTATCCGTTCTTATTATTGTCACTCTGTCTTCCTCTCATTCAACAGGACTCCTCAGGGAGCCTGCCGTCCGTCGACTTCGACTCCAAATGGTTAGCTGAGAACTAAAACTGCTGTTTTGCAATAATTCTCGCAACACTATTCACAAATTCGGTGGACTTACTCCACATGACAGGACTCTGTGTATTACGACCAGATAACCGAAATGAGCATTTGAATATGCGGAAACTTTTCCAGGATACACAACCAGAAGCAACCCTGTATGCATATCTCGCAATTTTTTAGCACACTCATGCGATTGGGCTTGTAAACTTTTCAGGTCAATGGCCCCCCTTAGTGTGGCCATAAAAGAGGGAAACTTTTCGACGTCCGACATGGCCTGAAGATTAAATGAAATGCCGGATTCCAATAATGTGCCAACTCATCCTGCCGGCCAAAATGTCCTTTCTTTCCTCGAAATCCTTTCGCTTTTATATTGAAATTTAGAACACTCCATGGCACTCTGACGTACCCGTATAATGACTGACTGTGACGAGCTCCGTCATGGGGATGGTGGGAGATTAATTATTCAAATTTAAAACAAGGACACGTTAAGGTAGAGCAAAGGCTTTGCCAAAAACCTGATCAGAGACACAAGGATACGGATAAAAAGGATACAAACAATAGGAAGCCTACAAAGCAAGGATAGGAAGGAATTAATCAATTAAAGGGCTGATGTGTGTGATTTTCGTTGGGGGTTTACTAATTAGCAACAAGCGCACTCACACACTGTATCTACGTAAGCCTACTGTGCGAAGTCTCCTCCTCCCAAGCACACGGAATTTGCAAAGCCTGACAGTTCAAGGCTCTCCTCAATTAGAGCCTGACTAAGTGTTTTGTAATCGTAATAGGATTACAAGAGGCTTTCCATAATTGTTTATTAACAAATTTCATTTGGGGCCGCATTGTCTTTGACTGCCATAAGCCAGTCTTTCCATTTGACATTTTCCACACATATCCGTGTGAGGGTTTAATTGAGCGCATTGACTCAATTCTAAAAAAAAAAAAAAAGGAAACAATTGAACGGGGAAAGTTTAACAATTTACATGGGCAAATATACCGGGAACGGTGGTGTAAATTAGAAGAACTTGCCGAACCCTGGACAATGGCAAAGTTGTTTCTTTCAGGGGTTGAGAGTTAGCAACTTCAAGAGTTCGCGACGAACTTTCAAAGACCGGCGGACAAAGAAAAAAAAAATCACAGGGCAACGCGAAAGAAGTTAATTGAACTGAAAAAGTGATAGAAAACTGGATGGTAAGGAGTTAGGAAAGTTCAAGTTGAGAGCAAGGACAAAGGAACTGCTTGGTACTTCTTAAAGAAATCCAGCAGGCCATGAGTTCTAAACAAAAACAACCCGAGAAAGGGCAGCGCAACGGTTGTCTACACGTGTCTACAAGTGAGTTGTAGGGACTTTTTGTAACAACTTGGCAATAATTGGGGCCTACTCAAGCGCGTTCTTATTGACTTTTTGAGAGGTCCAGTGTACACAAAACAATCGTAGTAAACAAATATACCGTGAAGCAAGTGTGGTATTGTTGTGAGTATCTGCAATGGAAATCATCACAGAAATATCCTCGGCCAAAGTACGTGTATCAAATACTTTTCTTGAACTTTTTTGTAGGCGAAAGGACATCTGTCATAGATACTCACGACCGTGCTTTATTGCAAGTGTCTAAAACCAATCTCTGCCCAATAAATCTTGCATAGCTCTACAGTCGAAGGATGCAACCTGATACCAACAAATCAGGTTGATTGTTTGGATGCTTATTAAGACCCCTCAAATACAGACACTCTATTACTAGATGGCCTTTGGCTATTGTTTACGGACAGTCATCAATTTCTGGAAGGCGACGGCGACTTGACAGCGGGACAGAAAGAAGGTGCACGTACTCGTAGTAAAAGATGGGCATTTTGCGGCTGAGCAAAATGGTCGAATGCTGGTGTGATCTTGCCAATGAGCATCGCTGTTCAATTCTACTCCGGCACACCAACTAAAAGCATATTTTTGCCTTGTTTAGGGCTAATGCTTCAATTGGCAGTATGACAGAGCTTCGTGTTCAGGGGAAGTATATACGATTTCACGGTTACTAAACTCGGCATCAACTCAACCTTTGCCCCGACGACTGAAAAACAAGAGTCGACGTTGACGTTGGATTGACATCAGTTCAAAGCTGATAGCTATATGGGTCTAGGAAACCCACAATCTGTAAAAATACTAGTTCGTAACCGCTAACATTTCTACATTAACTAGGCACCTCATAATCTAACACACCTAATCTACCTTAAGGCGCTGCATGACATTACCTGGAAGCAGATGGGGTACAGAATGGAGCAAAAGTACTACGAATACAAGGGGGCAAGCTACCTTTGAAGGCTTTGCAACGCCAGATATCCAAAAGTTGACCTGACAGACCAAATGTGTCAGCGAAGAAAATGCGCACAGCGACCATCATCAAGCGTCACGTCTTTTAGCATTGACAAAGCCTCTAAACAGCGCAAAGGGAAAAACACATTTTCGCAAACACACAAACGCGTCCGAGGATATGGCTTTACAACCAGCGGGATCGACGATTACCTCATCGTACCAATTCGTCTACTCTGAGGATCGAACTTGTCGAGTTATAGAGCCTGAGTAAAGTCAATTTCGAGGAATTCTCCAGATGAGTACTGAAACTAAAGGATGATCACCTCATTCCTCCTCTCCAATCAACACTTCCTACTTGCCTTGCCACTATTTTTTCCCCTGGGCTGGATCAAGGCGTCATACGACCCGTGCCAAGGATCAGCCTGACTGAGGGCGCGGTATTTTAAAAATAGTTCAATCGCAAACGAACTTTCCGCATACCTGACGACTTCCGGATCTCTGTACATATAGACCGCCTCTTTCCCACTACTCGTGGAATCTCAAATCAAAACCCTCGGATCCATTCCGGAGGTCGAGAGAACTGCAAACATAAGGAACAATATAAAATGGGCCAACAACATCATAGAAGACGGATTACCCACTAAAAGACTCCTACAAGCACTAGATGTCGTTGGAGGAAACCGCGCCGGTTCTCAAAAGACCCAAAATTGAAAAACCTAAGATTTAAAGCCCCAAAATCCCAGCAGGCCCTTCCAACGTTACATCATTGAGGTCTTTTAGCGAAGTCCTAAAAGACGCAATAATGATCGCTGTGATAGTCAAAGCCTTAAGGCAGCTTCTTGGCCCATCATTTCTCTTCACAAGCGATGCTGGCTAATACCAAGGCCTCGTCAAGCTTATTATTTGTCCCGAACAAAGATCCGTTGATCTTTACACAAAAGCTGTAATTGGATTAGGAGGGGTCTGGCCTCGACCTTTGCACGATGTTGTGGCTAAGGAGGATTTCCCTAGCAGACCTAGAAGCCGCATCTATATCACAGCTGCACCCTACCCCCAGAGGCATTTTGGAGATCATTGGGCCTAGCAGTTCGACTCATGACTGGAAAGTCGCGAAACTGTAGGGACTAAGGGGCCCTTATGTCCGTAGATGCGCATTAATTCTGATCAATAAGGAATCCCTTAATCCTCTGGCGCAGACTTGATTCGGTTTAGATACGAGTCCATAGCCCAAGGGTTTACAAAAAGTATAAGGTGGATGCTGATAAGCAACCTCCTCCTCCTTTAACTAAACGAGAATTACAGCTTCAGATCCTGAAGAGGTGACATCAAAACCGATGTGACACCCAGTCGGAAATGGGAACCGACCGCCGTATCTGGTATATTTCTTCGGTTGTGATGACCGATGAGGCCATTAAAACTGCTGTTCTGTTCCTGCCCTTGATGGCTTCAATTCGCCTGCCACCGATGGCATATACGCAGTTATGTTACAAAAAGGTACAGACCATCTGCTGGCAATTCTGAAGATAATCTTCACTGTGAGAATAGCCTTTATACCGAAAATCGGAAAAGAGAACTACACTCTCGCCATGAGCTCCAGACCTATAGTCGAGATCCAAATTCGCAAAACTGCCTTGCGGGTGCATGGTCTGTCTGCAATGCAACGCGGAAGATCTTCCAAGAGTGTGCTTCAAAATCTGGTAGGCACGGTGGAGACACACTTGATAAAAAGGAATACGCGCTGGACGTTTTCATCGATATTGATGGCGCTTCCGACAACGCCACAGTTGACGACATGAATAACTCGGTTAGGTAACACGGGGTAATACTATGTAGTTTTGTGGGTAAAAGCAATGCTGTTGAATAGGACACTGATTGCGGATTCTGACTGTAGCCAATATGTGCTGGCGAGGGTAAACAGGGGTTGCCTGCAAAGCGGGGTTCTGTCTCCACTGCTATGTTGCGTGGCGGTAAACTCACCGCTCAACGCGCTCAATACTTCTATGCACAAGCATACGCGGATGATGTTGGATCGCGCCTAACGACTGTCTGCTCTAAAGCGCTCTAAAGCACGTGATCGACGATTGGTGCACTAGAAATGGGCTTTCAGTCAATCCTCTCAAAACTGAGGTTGTTCCATTACAAGAAGGAGGAAGCAGTCCGGCCTGACTCATCACCATCGAATTCTCCCAAGAAGGTAAGTATTTGGGTGTCATCCTATTAACAAAGATCAATGGACTAAACATGATACTTCGAAAGACCCTAACACGCAGTCGGCATTCTGATAGCAAAAAAGAGTCTTGTCGGCAAAACATGGGGCCTGTCACCAAGAAGTGTCCTCTGGATCTACACGGCTATGATGAGGCAAATTATATCCTTGGCGTCGGTTGTCTGGTGGAATAAGCTCTAACGAAAATACGTCTTTGCTGCTTTTTCCAGACTCCAAAGAACAGTCTGTCTCAGCTGCTTGAGGGAAAGCTAGCCCGCATGCCTGCGCTCTAAACGCACTGATAAATCTCCCACACATTGACATTCATATCGTGACCTCTCAAAGGCAATATTCCGTTGAAAAAGATGTGGTCTTTGATACACCACGTAGATCAGATCACTCTGATCTGAAGCTACCTGGCTACGAACTAGTGCCATTACTCTTCTCTCACAGCGGTCTCGCCATTTACGTGCATAATGATGTAGCTTTGCAAACTCCGCCACAATGTAGTCCCTGTTCCAATCCGGATTTCAATTTCATGTGGTTAAAATTCCATCTCCGTAAGCAAATTATCCACTACTGCTTTATTTACAGAAGCCCCAAACTGGACAGCAACTCGACCTTTCACGAGTTTGATGCGCTGCCTGACTCCATTCAACGAATTGTATCCCTGTATCCTCATACTGGAATCGGCCGTAATAACGATACAGGGACTTCGACATTCTGGACAGACAACACCTGAAGGACGGTGTGTTGAGATCTTCGCTGCGGAAAATAATTTAACACAGCTTGTAAATGAGCAGACACGAATGAAAGACGTTGATAGTCCTACCGCCAACTCCCTGGACTTGTTTTTAACTTCTCACCCTGACAAATACAGGGGTGCTATCCTCTCTAGGCTCGTCGGATCAATGCGTCATGTCAGTTAATTTCTCGTACACCCACCACACAGTTAGACAAAAGGTTCCTAAAAGAACCATATGGCAATACGAGAAAGCGGACTTGAGCGGACTTAAAAACTTCTTTAGGAATTTTAGCTGGTCATTATGTTTCCTCAAGACTATCAAACCAAACGAAAAGGCATCGTATGACTCGAGCTGTAAAGAAGCTGTCAGGGTTAGAGAAATGTTTTTTCGGTCCTACAAGACCAACCCAACGGAGGAAGACCGAAAAAAGTTTAAACGAGATAGAAATGACTGCAACGTGTTTTTCAAGCGTGTGAAATTCCATTACGACCAAAAACTGAGGCAAAAAATACTACAATGTCCCAAAGGTTGTAAACATTTTTGGTCGTTCGTGAAAAATTTAGAAATTCTGCCTCATCCTCCATCCCAACGTTCATTTATAATGACATTCCAGCTGTCAGCTCTTTGGATAAGGTCAATCTGCTTGCTGCACACTTTGCGGCCAGCTCAACACTCCCAGATTGTACTTTGTCTCCGCCTACACTTGAGTACGTCGAATCTTCAATGGGACAAATCCACTTTCTCCTTCATATAGTAGCAAGAGTTCCTAAAGATCTCAAGGGTATATCTCGCCTTCTTCTGAAGAGGTGTCCTTCCTCGCTGGCAAAACCATTGCGTAAGCTTTTCCATCAATCCTACTCTTTCCGAGAGGAGGGAAAACAGCATTTGTCCAGCCCGTCCCTAAAAAAGACGAATTTTCCTACATTGCACTTACGTCCCTTCTTTCCTAGGTCATGGAAACGCTGATAAATCGTCAGATCAAGAAATATCTCGAAACACGAAAACTTCTCAATGACCGGCAGTACGGTTTTCGTAGCAACAGGTCAACTGGTGATCTGATGGCATGTCTCACCGAAAAGTAGAACCAAAGCGTACACCAAACTAGCGAAAGCAAGATAATTGCACTTGATATATCTAAGGCATTTGACAGAGTTTGGCATCAGGCTCTTTTGTCGAAATTGGGTGCATTTGGAATCTGGCTATCTTCTTGATTGGATAAGAAATTACCTTTAGGAACGTTCAATAAAATTTGTCTTGGACGGTTTCAAGGTTGACGTTTACGAAATTAATGCTGGTTTACCGCAAGGCTCCGTTCTGTCTCCGACACTCTTTTTAATTTTTATCAACGATCTCTTGTTTGCTACTTGTGATCCAAGATATTCCTTTGCTGACGACAGTACTCTCTGCTTTTCATATTTCTTCCCGGACTCACGTCACAGCTTTTCGGCCGTAGAAGGGGAACGGCAGCGTATGTTCAGCTCATTTAATTCTGATATTAACAGCACAACCAGAGTAGAATTTAATGCTTCCAAAACACAATGCTGTCATTAAAGCGAAATTTTAACACCCAGCCATTATCCATTGATGGCACTTGTACCGTCGAAACCGACGGTATGTGTGTCAATGACAACTTACGTTGGAATGACCACATATTCGGTGTCGTCAAAAATGCTGCGAAATGTCTAGGTTTCCTCAAGCGATGTAAGAAATACTTTACCCCCCTCTGATCTGGCCACAATATATAAGACATTCACTCGCCCGAAATTGGAGTACAATGCCCACATCTGGTCGGATGCGTCCAAAACATCTCTGCACCTGTTAGATAGGATTCAAAACCGTGCGATAAAACTCATAGCTGATACCAATATCACTCAAACAATGGATACCCTCGAACACCGACGTAAAGTCTCGTGTCTCACTCTGTTTTATCGCTTTTTCCACCACCAGAGCTCCATAGAAATCACCAGTAGCATTCCGGCCCTTCAAATCTTTAACCGTAACACCCGTCTCGCTATGAATGCTCATCAGTATACCCTCAAGCCCACTTTCGGACGTACTCTATAATATCGCGATTCGTTCCTAAGCCGTACAACTCGCTTATGGAATGCCCTGCCTAGCTCCCTATTTCCTAGTCATTATAACCTTCAAACATTTAAAACCAACGTTCACCGGTACCACAATTTCTATCCTCCCTGACTTTCCTTCGCCCGCGTTGTGTGCAAACATTTTAAGGGTACTTATCCTTTGAGCGCGCGCAAATTATAAAAAAAAAGAAAAAAAAACAGGAGCTTTGACAACCTTGCGCGCCAGCTGTCTTTGATTCTGGTCTCATGGACATGCCATCTGCCGCAATGACACCAAAACTCCTGCTGCAAAAAAAAATACGAAATCGACTTTCCCTGTGTTGGAGACTTGTTTCGGCCAGAATCTGAGCCAGGAAAGGAATGCAGTCGGGTCATCACGGACGGCTCCAAAAGCAATGTAGGATGCGGCGCTGATGCCTTTCTAGAGGACGGCAAGGTTAGATTTCACTTCACGTTAGGAAAGCTTGCATCTGGTGAGATTTACGCAATTCTGATTGCAGCGAACTATATTGCTGAGAACTGGTGGTACTTGCATTTGAAGCCACAGACAAGCTGCGCTTAGAGCCTTCCTGAATCCTCTTACGACTTCCAAGCTAGCTCAAGAATACAAGACATCACTGAACGCAGACTGAATTCATTGAGTCTTGTCTGGGTCTCAGTTCACAATTGGATCACGGGAAAAGAAATCGCCGATGAACATGATAGGCTAGGTTCAAGCACGAGTTTTTCAGGACCTGAACACATGTTAGGTCTATCTGCGTGCTCGGTGAAAGCTTCCATTGACAGATGGGTTTCATATGAGCACAACTGCAGATGGCAGACCAAACGAAGGCTTCCCGGCGTTCCTAAGAAGTCAGCTGTCCGTCAGCAGGAAAAACTGCATATTACTTACTGGCGTTGTGACGGGGCATTACACTTTTGCAAGCACTTAAATGTGCTGGGCATAAGGGATACAACATCCTGCGACGCTTGCTGTGAAAGTGATGACGAGACCCCTGAGCACTACCACTACTCGGCGTTGACAGCGTGGATTCCGGTATTGTATGCACTTTACTACTAAGGCGCTTACTCATCTTCCTTCGAAAGACTGAAAGATTCCATTAAAAGGAACTTACAAGGAGTACAATGGATTCGTTCCCCGTAAAAAAAAATCTGTCGAGCTGTGTTGTCGAATTCCCTAGTACGACTTTCCAAGTCCTGACACCTATAGTAAAAATAGTTGTAATGCCTTATACAGCAGATTGAACTAAAAACTACGAGCTTAGTGTACCACCTGAGGCTATTTTGTTCCCGTAAACTCATTGAAACAGTGTATTTTGGCCTAGTACAATCCAAGCCACAATATGGTCTGGTTTGCTGAGGAGGTACTCATGATAATAACTCTTAACAAACACACAAATAATCTAAGTGTAAATGTCAAAATACGTGATCTCTAAATCTACTGTATGATTGTCATAATCCTTCAGGGGTTCCATCATTTCTGGCTGAGGATTATAGCCCCTTCCTCAAACCTAGCCTTGCCCTGTCAAGTTTAAGCGGAGGAGACTAGTTCCCAGCTATTACCACGAGGAGGTGTGATAAGCACAACTGGTTTGAGTTCATAGTACTGGGCAATGTCTGGATGCTCAGTAATTACCCTATCCCATCGTACTCGTTGATATCAGTCTGGATGTCTGCAGGTACAACGCCGCATGGCTGGTTTACGAGTATACTCGGTCTTCGCAGCTGACTCTTGACTCCTAAGTCGCCACGTCAGCAGTGTATATGATACGAATACATTCCATTTTATCACCCAAATAGAGCTGATCCAAAATTGAATTGAGCTTTTTTTGGAATCTCTTTAATATGCCATCTTCACACAGCCAAACATAATAACACACGTGGTTCAGTCAAATCGAAGTGGCTCGTATAATTCACTTTTCATTCTCAACACTTCCAGTTTTGAAGGTGGAATATGAGATACCTACTTCGAGAAGCGAAGGATCTTCGTCTTTTTTTTTTGGAGAATGAACTTCAAAACGTTCTTCCCATGCCGGTGTGTGTAAGGCGAAATTGAATCATTTGTATTCAAGAGAGTCGTTCACAACTCAATCGAGTGAATCTTTAGCAATTCAAATTCGAAAGAATCGTCAGTCGGCTTCGTCTCTGTTAATAGTTTTTACTCTTTGGTATTCGTATCTTTTGTGTGCGGAACCCCTTGAGGGGATTCCCTATTACATTACGACGATGGTTTCTTTGTCTCATGCGACTAGGCGTCCTATTACAGAAAGTGTCGACAATTGGATGGTGCTTATGGTAATTCTTTTTCTTGTACGAATGAGTAGAAGTGGGCTGGGGAGACAAGTGCTGAATGATATTAAGCTCACTGACTATGGGGGAAGCCGGGTCAATAATTTTCTGAGGAAAAAAACTGGTAAGCTGATGGAATTTCCAACACTAAGTGACGCTCTTTGGAGTGTTCCAACATGGACAAATGAAAAAATCAATAATCCCATGAAATATAGAATAGCTTCACAGCTCCATGGATTTACATTGGAATGACAGATTCATGTTGGTCCATTCGGTCCATGACTTAGTCCTATGTACGAGTATGTTAGTAAATCCCTTTTAAATTTCTTCTATACACCGCACGAGTTTCTTAAGTACGACCGAATATTCGGTACAGAACTTTTGTCTCGAAAAATTCAGGATAAGCTCCCCTTCCCTGCTTATCATAGGCACTCTAGATGTCATACGGCAGCGCATATTCTTGCCGAAATCAGATACAAGCTAGAGGTTGGATGAGCTACTTCAAAATTGGGACGAAGAAAATTGGCAAGAGACCCCTTCAATTTTGAATGAATTCTAAGTGTACCCATCGCCTGGTAGAACTCGTTACGATGAACGTTGTATTGTAATTTCCGAATTTTAAGTTGCATGTTTCATCATGTTGTATCTTTCACGATTTGTAATATCGTGAACAATTGATTGACTGTCGATTTTTCATTTGCATTTTCACTTGTTTCCGGGCGGCAGCTGACGATTTCTAAAGATGGTATTAAAAGTAGCGTCCACAGTTCCAGATGGGTCAAACCTGTGTTTCTCTATACAAACTGCTTCAACGTATTTGAATACCAGGTCTATAGGGATCTTCACCACCCCAAAACAGGGTGTTGAAAAGATTTGGTGGTGGATGAGGGCCAACGGCAGCCCTCATATCCCTGAAGCGAGTTACTGACTGCGGAATTTGGCCCGGCTCCTTTTATCCTAGGGGTCCCAAAAAGGGCCTGGCCCTCCAGGTTGGGGGTTGTGCGTGGGGTTAACTGCCCAACAACGTAAAAAAGTAATTGTTGCGAAGAGACCAATTGCCTCGGATTAGGACGGATTCACTGTTGACGACCCTGCAAAACGAACAAAGAACAACGACTTTCGGATCTGCAGTAGAATGTTCGGACCTTGAACAGAACGCTTGCAGCAGAAAAATTAGCGATGGCCCTAGACTGCTATCAATCAGATATCACCGCCATCCAGGAAGTGCGGTGGGTTGGGCCGCGCAAAAGAAAGAGGAAAAACTGTGATGTTTACTACGGTGATTGCTATAGGGAACGTAAGCAGCGGTTCTTTGGATGAGGATTTGACCTTTCGGCACGTGAGTGAACGCCTTATAACAATCCATATCAAAGGTAAATTCGCTAACATCAACTTCATATGCGCTCACGCCCCAACTGAGGACAAGGACGGTGCTGCCAAAGAAAGTTTCTACGAGCTCCTCGACAAAACCTACGAGCAATGTCCGAGGTATAACATTAAAATCGTCCTAAGCGACTTTAATGCCAAAATTGGAAAGGACTACATCTTGGGTAGCACAATCGGGACCTAGGCTAATCGATTTCGCTGCGGGACGTAACGTTACTATAGCAAGCATACAGTTTCCTCAGCACAATATTCACAAGGGAACATGGCGGACACCCATTCAATCTGTCAACCAGATTGATCATGTTGCAATCTATGTAAGGCAGTCCTCAAGTTTTTTAGATGTCCGAACATTCCGAGCAGCCAACATACATAGACTCGGACTCGGACGGCTACTTTTATCTCAGACACCACAATAACGGGGAAATACTATGAGGAGATTTAACGTTGAACGGTTGCAATCGCAACAAGTCGCCAGAATCTCTCGCGAAGTCCTTTGCAGCCAGCATCAAATGCTGAAGACCAGTGGCTTAGATGCCACGATGCCCGACCACCGCCACGAAACCCGTGGTTTGATGAAGAGTGGCGACAAGCATATGCAGCAAAACAACATGCCTACAAAGCGGGCGCTGCACAAAAGAACGAGAGCGGCTCATGAGCTCTACGATCAAAAGAGGAGGGAAGAACATCGGCTTTACGAGCTTGAGGAGCGCGCGATCGAGGAAATAGAGAGGTGCTCCTCCATGACGGTCTACCCGCCGAACTATTTGAAGCAGCAGGAGATGACCTGGTAGATAGCATACACCAACTTATTTGCAATATTTAGTCGGATGAATGTATGCCTGACGAATGAAACCTCAGCATCGTTTGCCCGGTTCATAAGAAAGGAGATCCTCTAATCAGTCTCCTAAACATCGCATATAGGATCTTGTCTGCCGTATTGTGCGAAGCGCTTGTAACCATTTGTCGACGAAGTAAGATCTTTCAAAAGTCTCTTCCATTGCTTGCATACGTCAATGATGTCGACCTAAGCTAGAGAACAGAGCTAGCTGTCACCGGTACGCTGGTTTGAAACGGAATCGTGCCAAAATGGGTTTAGCGGTAAATGGGAGCAATAACAAGTATATGCTGTCAACAAGACGGGATACAGGATATCGAATGGTGCAGTTAAAGTAACGTTTGCAGAAATCGTTGAACTCTTCTGATGTGAAGGCCGCTCCATTATCGGATGCAATGTAATCTGGTAAAGCATATCGATCGACGACTATTAACTGCACACTTGTCTACTTGTAGTAGACACCAGCATTACTTCCAGTTAGAAAATGAATCCACTAACACAAAGAACGTCTTGGCGTGAAATGGACCAGCGAAGTTTATTTGAAGACGTTTCCAAGGCCTTGGCGACTCTTCCCACAGATGAATTAGTGCTTGCGAATTTTCAGGACGTGACTCCTGACAAGTGCAACATCGTCTCACGATGGCCTCAATGTCGGGAGCCATCCTCAGCAAAAATATAACGCTTCTGACTAGATTCTCACTATTCCAGGATGACCGGCATGAAGTATTTTCAGGAGGTCTTTAGGCGCTGTCTCTGGAATGATGTTTCGATTACCAAGTGGTTTCGTTCCTACGATCATAAAATGGTTTGAATTCTTCATCTGCTTAAACCACTTGCCAGCCCCTCAAAACCCAGTGAAGAAGCCGCTGTAGTGATTCATCCTTCAAAGTCATTTTGTTAATGTTACTTGAATGCGATGTACTATAGCATTCTTCAATTATGTTGATGTGTCTTTCATGTCCAAGGTCCACGCAAGTACTAGGTAAACGACTGAGCGCATTAGTGTTGCAATTTTTATCCCCAGGCCTATGCATTATTCTGAAGTTTTATCCGTTTATATTCACGCTCCATCAAAGCATCCTAGGCGACAGGATGACTGGTGTGGGCTTGTCTGGACTAAACAAACCAATTAATGGCTTATGGTCCGCAACAATTACGAATGTTCTACCATATAGGAAGTTGTGAAATTTCTTGACGCCGGCAATAATCGCCAGTGTCTCCTTGTCTATTTGCGCGTAGTTTTGTTTTGCCTGTGTCAGCGTACGAGAATAGAACGAAATTGGGCGCTCTTATCCATTTGGTACGGTATACATCAAAAGCACACCTATTCCGTATGGAGAAGCATCACAAATCGGCTACGTTTTGCCATAGTTGATCAGGATATTCTGTACATGAGTATTTTAAAAGCCATCGCATGTTTGTTTTGTCACTTCCACGTCGGCGGTTGTAGCTTGGTTTTTAAGGAAACCGTGGTAGAAATTAATGAGGGCCAGGGAAGCAGGCATTTCCCTGATGGTGCGGACCTTATTCCCTGACAGTCCCTTGTGAGTCCGAGGAACGTCACTGATCGTAGATCAAGCTGGCACTAGTCCTTTCGTAGTCGTAGTCCAGCGTTGCTTCGTCGAAATACTTCTTTTAAAATTCTCCACCAGTTATGAGCCAGTCTATTCCAGCTATTCTTCACAGAAAATCTTCTATGCGTTTTTGAGAAATGCTTGGTGCTGTCGAAATACTATGTAAATGAAAGTCGCTTTACACGGTATGTGCCCTTGTGATTTGTTAACGCCTCGCAATCTACCGCCATCTGCTGATGGCCAAATCTATTTTCGTGAATATTTCTCCCCGTGGAATAGAAGCAAGTATATCGGTAATCGAAGGCATCTGAAAACACTGTGATGTGAGTGCTTTATTTACAGTGCATCTGTAGCCCCACATATCCATCGGGCTTTGTCACAGGTACTATTGGCGTCAGCCAGTTCTAGAATTCCCTGTTTAACCTGTCCAACTTCGGTAGACTGCCGCCACACGCTGGAAGCTCTTAATTGTAGGTATTGCTGAATCAAGAGTTAAGGTAGTGTTTTACCCCTTGTAGGCCCCCGGTTCACCAGAAAATAACATCGCGTATTTGTCCAGCAAGTTGTCGATTAGGAAGCGAATGTGGTGGACACCGTGTACCACAATGCCCAAATGATTGAACCAGTTACACTCAAGAAGGCTTGTTCGCTGCCCTTCAGTGTCGATTTTTGTCAAACCTATAATAGGAATACGATTATTTTCATTATCACACAGATGCAAACCCTGGATCTATGACTGTTGGCAGATTATTATTCCAAGTTGTCCCTCCGTTCGTCTCCGATATCAGCGTGTAGTTGGAGCCAGTGTCAATCTCAAACTCGCATTGGACTCCGTTGATTTTCTTCGCGTTTTGTTGCGGATGGATGACAAGCCTCTCCAGTTATCACGATCTTCTGTCAGGGGCCTCCATTGCCGAAATCCAAGTGGGTTTAGCCCCACCTTAAATGCGGTTGTCTTCTATAATCGAAAATGCTTTAGGCCGAAGCTCTGGGCTTCATTCGGTCAACATGGCTCAGTCATCTCAGGCGTTGGATCCAGGAGATCGAGACCGATGTCACTAAATAGCTCATACAGTTTGTGGTTTAATAAACGACACCAAAAATCACACGCAGTACGATTCAAACTTCTGCGCCATAGAGCAGGACTGGAATGATAAGGATCTTGTATGAAGCCAGTTTGGTCTTACCTGAGAGGGCTCTGTTACTCAAATGCTTCCAAAGAAGCAGCGATTGACAAGAGTACCATAATTCTGTATCTGAACTCTGTGTTGATATCGATGCTGTTTGTATCTGGGAAGTCAGAGCAGCAGAAGTCGTTAGCCATCACGTCGGCATAATTACAAATGCTGACGTTCTGCGGTGCACATCCTTTTCTGATGAAAGCACGTAACTCTATTTTACGATTGTTTACCACCACCAGACCAATTTTGACCGGTTCGCCCTTAATATTTCACTAAAACTTCATTGAGGCTCACTGTTTTCATCCAATGACATAAATGCGTCATTCGTATGCTCAAGTAAGGGCTCTTTCAATAAGGACACGCTCGATTTTTAAATGTCAATAAAACAAGTTGTGTGTGAGAACATTTTATGGCATTAAGTATGGAATATAACGTCGTTCAAATGTCCATGGCGGCTTTGCTTGGTGGCACGCATTCGGGAGGTCAAATTTTCGATAATCTTGTCGCATAAGTCTGCCTGTTATCGTTATGTTGACTTTGAGTACATCAATTGTTGAACTGCAATTCTAAACGCGCTAAATGGCATGATCTCGATGGCTAATTCACTTTCCCACCGCGACGAGATAACCATGCTCAAGGCAATCGCTTGGGCAGAATGTCCATTGTGGCAAACACTGTCTGCGACGTAGCGTCGTCCTGTTGGAACCACATGTCGTCGGTATCCATGTCATGTAATTTAGGCCACAAGAAATTGCTTATCATCGATCTATAGCGCTCGCCGTTAATGGTTATGGCAATGCCAGTTTCATTTTGGAAGAAGAACGGACCGATGATTCCGCCAGATCGAAATCCGCACCAAACAGTGACTTTCGTTATCGTCCCAAATCCGACATTTTTACCTGATCACACATCAAAAAATGGGCCTCGTCCATAAAAATGTTTTTTTGGCGAAATTTGGGTCAAATTGAAACTGTTCTACAGCCCAATCAGCGAACACACGGCGTTGTCTATGGTCGTTTACCTCTAGTCCCTGAATGAGTTGGATTTTGTACGGGTGCAGACCCAAGCCGCGACGCAAAATTAGCCAAGTTCTTGTGAACACCGAAAAATTGACTGCCTCGGGTTTTCCCGTACACTCTCATGCGTTTCGGTGAGGTATAGGCGTTGGCTGATTATTATTTATCGAACAGGTTGACTCGAATTTGGCCACCAGCCATCGAACAGTCTATTCGGAAGGATGGTTCCCCGTTCCGTTCCCCGAACGGACCACTGATTTTGAAGAAAAAAAATTGTGGTTTGCAGACGTTGTTCAACGCTATAACCTTTCATGGTGATTTGCCATACACTGCTCAACAACAGCTATGGCCTAACAAATTTCAAGCGTCTCTATGAAAAGGCCCTGTAGTTGGACGGACTCTCAGGATTGAAGTGCCTCTTTTCTTGGCCAGTAAGTCTTACATAATTCTTTCTGGATCTTCTCTTGAAGATCTCGGTTAATATATTACCGACCTTAATGGAGCAGCGCGAATAATCCATAGCCATCCTGCAAAACCTGGCGAGTTTGGCAGGAATGTCAAAACTAAAGCTGCCGTCGTATAGCTCATCCGTATGCACTCTGTTATATGCGGTTTTGAAGTCGACAAATGGGTGGTGAGCGTCGATCAGAAATTCCCGGGTCTTTCCCAGCTCTGCCGTAGTGTGAATACTCGATCGGCGGTGGACTTTCTTGGGATGAAACGACACAGCCAGATTGTGCATGAATATTTCACAGACTCCGAGAAGACTGTAAACTTCCCTTCTTCTCTGCTCAAGCAGCTCACGAACAGCTGTTATCTTTCGAAGAAGCGCAGCTTTATATGATTCTTGTTCGGCTGCATGTACCTTCCTGTATTCATCGTCAAACCAGAGGTTTCTTCACCGGAAGTTTCCCTGATATCTGGTTGGCAACATTGCCATTAGTGTTCTACGATGTGTGGATGTGGGCTAGGATCTTGAGAGAGCTTGAGGGAAATGCGATTGGGAAAGATACCAGCACTTTCCTGCGATTGTAACAACACGGTAATGATCCGAGTCGATGTTGGCTCCTCGGAAAATTGGGAGTGTTTGGGGTCGATCAGGGGATAGTCAGGTCCATTTATGGATGTTGAGATATAGGAACGGCGTGCTGTCTAATAAGAGGTTACACCCGGTTTCAAATTGTAAAAACCTGTTTCAGGATGACCCGTTGAATGATGGCTTCGTTACCCAGCCTTGCGTTAAGATCTTGTAACACAAGTTGAGCACTGAGCATATGACCGGCCGATGAGATAGAGTTCGTCTTTGATGCTGTCATCCTTATCCACTGCAGGGGCATGCAATGCATTTGAATTTGCCCATAATAGTGATTTTCTTTCTCTGTGCGCGGTAGATGTTGTAGTTTTCATCCGCTTTCTGCCCGGGCCATCCCATCGCATTTCTTGGATTCCAATTATTTCTGCATAGCACAGGGCCTCCGTCTTTTAATGGTCCACACAATCCACGTGCATAGCCGAAAATCGTAGTCCTTAAAACATTTGCTGGGATCGTCAATATTATATCCGTCCGTATCCGAAGTTGTCACTGAACAATGGAGAAGTCGGCTCTTCACGTAACCTTCACCGTGGAGAGGCACCTAATTAATAGAACTCATGGACAAAGCGTTCAGCTTAACAGTACGGTGGCAAAACCCAGCATTCAGGTGACGGTACATGATTTAAATAGTTTTCTGCAAATCGCAGGGATATAGGTTCTTCTCCAAAAAGTGGAAGCATATCTCCTCTGGCTGAAGTAGAAGCAAGAAGTTTTCTCATAATGTCGATACGTTAGAGGCAGGCATCTACCAACGTCACTCTAATCAATACACCTTACCTTACCAGTTATAATGTGCATCTAATGGGTGCAGTGTTTTGTCTTAAAATAAAGACCTTCCCTGCAATTTGAATCTAATGAGTGCTTTTGGTCCTGCCCTGAGTAACTGATTCCTCTTCAAATATTTTCCATCAATCTCCACATTTCTGTTTTATAGGAAGGATCTCCCATTTCAAGGCTTTAATCTCTGGGGGCAAAAAAAAAACAACCAAACCATTCTGCATTTTTACGACCTCTTTTCCCGAGGATTAATTAAAAGAAAATTCTCCCTCCTCTACTACGGTACCAGTAGTAATTAAATGAAAAAAATATTCTCACCATATCGGTCGTGGTCTTGTCGCCCTTATACCAAAGTAATCCCAATTACTGGCAACCCCAAACCCTAGTCGATTCGAACTGAACCCTTGCAGAGTAGTTCCGCCTAATTGAACTGTGTAATGGATTAACTCGCCGAAGATTTGCCGCTGCATTAGCTCTGCAGGCTTATTAATGGTGAAATGCTCGGCATTGAAGAGATTAACCCTAGTACACCTCTATAGCGGTGCAAATTTCCAGCATCGCCAAAATAGATTCCGCATCATCTCTCAACCGGAAGCAAGGATAAGATCATTGTTGCCGCAGCAGCTCATTCTAGCCTTAATGGCGCATTCGCATTCATATTCGTAATTTTTCGCGCACCAGTTATTTTTGCAAAAAAAAAAAAAGAAAGTAGTTGGATAGCTGACATGAGTTATGATGCAGTAAATTTGTACCCTCCAACCGTCGAATCCGTATCTCCTCATCAGCAGTCCTCTCCGAGACACATTTTCGAAGCAGAGGAGAGGGCTTCTTTGTTTAGGTTTAGTCAGCGAAAGCGCTGCCGTCCAAGGACGAGTACGACGAGACCGACCGGGAAATGATGATGAAGCACACTATGAACAGAGAAGAGCTCACCAAAATAAGGGACGACTACAGGCGTACATATATACATACATGTGGTGGTCCCTTTTTTTTTTTGAATATGAGCTCCTAATGTTACACTTTTGGAAAGCCATACGTCATGAAGCGCACTGCTGACTCTGGCCAAAATGTCCAGAGGAATTATTATTAAATTTTTGGATGTTGCGAATGGCGAGTTCCAGTGGCAAGCAAACTCCTTCATTCACTATCCACCAGTCATACGTAACATAATTCTGGGACAGAGTATTATTTTGCCCAGGCGAATATTGGGTCGAAATGCTCTGCGACGGACTGGAAAGGGCTGTAAATTATTTGACGTTCCAGATGTTATGGCATCGTTATTAAAGGCGCTTTCATAAAATCCATTATATGGATACAAATGGGACTATGCTGGATGGTGTTATTCGTGTATTTCGTAGTGTCGAATGGGTGTCGTTAAAATTTAAGGGTTTCTCGTCATTTTCGGTGTGGCATGTAAGATGACTAAGCTAATGGGGCCACAAGGCGATTAAAATTTCATACAAACTGCCATCATAAACTTAGATAAGCACCATCTTTTTATGGTGTTAAGTTCGCCCAAAATGCTGTTAATCTATATTAATCGGATTTGGAACGAATTAAGTTTATGACAAGATTGTCGAAGGATTGGTGACGAGGAAGACTTATGCGGTGTTCGTTGGTTTCGAAGTGATTCAAAGGAATTGCCTTGCTTTGATACAAAGAAAACCTTTGGTTTATATTCAGAGATTTCTCAAATGTCGTACTCATTCGTCTTTCTACTTTGAGTCAAGACTATGTTATCCTTCCCAGTATATCCCAGATAAAGCTGGAAAGAACAAATGTACACTACTTTGCTTCTCAAGTTTCAATCAATCATTCAATCCTTTCTATAAGGGCGAAATAATTTTACAGAGGTCTTTATGTGACAGGCAGGAGTCCCTCAAAATATATAAAAAAAAGATCTGAGGAAAGCAAAGCGATAATCCTGGAAGCTACGGTTCTGTGGCAAAATAACAGAAACCTGAGGCATCGCAGCTAAGAAATATGCTCTCTATCAAACCTACGATGCCTAGCTCTTGGACGACCTCAAGTGATGAATCACTCAACCTGCTACTGGATACTCACTTTCCAAGTAGCTCCCACTTCACAACCAGTAAAAGTCTTAGCAGGACTACTGCGGCCGCGACTAAAATTCACGGTCTGATTATAAGAGACAAGCTGATCTGTAAGCCTCAAACCACACATGTCTGCTGGTCCGGACGGTATTATACGTGACGAGCTACAAAAGTCCTCAGATATCTTGCCAACGCTAATGAATATCATGAGGAGCTCCGTAGAAATGGTCTACATTCCCTTGCCATGGAGAGATAGTAATCTAGTTTTCATCAACATTCTCATGTTGTCAAAAAGGACCTCAAACCTGCAGGTCTAGCATCTTTCCTTCTAAAAACGATTTAGAGTTGATTCATAACTTTTGTCTACGGCTCAACATGCCTAATGCAAAGGAGAGTCAGTGGGAACGGCTCAACATTCACTGATTAGCCTCATCGAACGATCCCTACATTATAAAGAATACACAATGGTCGTGTTCCTGAACTTAGAAGGTGCCTTTAATAACGTCAAAACATTCGTAATCGCGACTGCGCTGTCAAGTCTACAGCTAGATGACTCACTTGCCGAGTCTTATGCTAAACAGGGTGGTTGTCTGGTGGACGGCAGACCTGCATCAGACTAAGTTAAGTCTGTTTCACTTGACACCCACCGATATTTGGAGTAGACAAAAGTGTCTGCTAACGCAGATGTTCATCCTAAAGTGACTACACAGTGGACAAATGAACAATTTAGCCATGCTAATTTTCAATACGTTAGGAATACTTCCCGAGAACATCGACCACATTGGAACCACTCTACCTATCCTACCTGAAAAGATATTTTCGGTATACCAATCGCTATGTGCAAACTAATACTAACGCTTGGTGCTAATAAAAGAATAAATCTGGGAAGGTACGTTAACATGTCTGGCAAAAGCTGGACCTGAATCGCTCTAAGAATTTGACCTTTCTAAATAGGAAACATCTCAGCGCTATCATAGAAGATGTCATCACTGGACACTGTTTTATATGCTAGCATGCAAAATGGCTAAGCGTTTTTACAAACGACTTCTGCAGAAGCTACCTACTTTGTATAGTACAAGCCCAGCTCTCTACAATGGCTTCAGCGAATTGAAAATTATATTTTAGACGTTAAAAATCTCCTACGCTTCATTAGAAGCTCAAATTGGTTCGTAGAGTAGGAGGATCACAGATCAACCTGTCATCACAATGGGCCAATAAGCCTAAGTGAGTTGGTTGTTCCAACAGCCACTCTTACCCGTACCTAACCTAACCTAGGTGACGCCTGAACCCGAACCTCAACCAATAAGCCCCTCCAGCTAGCACGATCTCTCGCCAGCTACCTCCATTCTGCAATCGAAGGTGGTTGAGGTCGCCTGCCGACCGAACTCTTTGGGCCGCAACTCTATCAGCAGCCAACTCTGATGGGCTTGTGATATCCACATTCGTACCCTGGCTACACCATGGTAATGATCCAAGTCGATGTCTTCTCGGAAAACTGGATATCCAGAATGCTGGAGTCAATCTGGTTGACGGTTAATTGATTGACGGTCTAATAACAGGTAGCACTCCGTTACAAATTCTAAAAACCTAAATCCATTGCCGGAGACGCTCCAACGCAGACTGTGTCTTTTGATGATCCGCTCAAATACGGCTTCCTTACCCAGCATTGAGTTAACATTAGGATTGGTATCATAGTTGAAGCACTGAGCATATATCGAGTCTAAAAATTCATCTGGCGTTGATGCGGATTCCTATGAGGCAACTTCTCGCCTGCGACTGCCTCGAATAGCAAATCCGCACCCAAATAAGCGCCGTCTTCTTTCTTTGTAACTGTCGCCGTAGTAAATGTCGTAGGTTTTCATCCGCTTGTTCCCCGGCCCGTCCTATCACTCTTCTTGGACTGCGGTAATATCTGCTTTAAATCAGTCTAGGGCCTCTGTGAGTTGTGGTTTATAAAGGATCCTAACATACCTATGCTTAGGGGAAATTCGATGTCTTTAAAATGTTTGCTGGCTTCGTCAACATTATATCTGTCCGTATCCGAAGCTGGTTGGTTGGGTCTGAACTGTTTTTTTTTTTTTCACGGCGCGGAAACTACCCACATGAGCACCAAAGATGCCTTCTTTTCTATTGCGGCGAATCGCCGAGTACGATTAGAACGTCATGCTCATATGTCTTGTCGAGGAACTCACAGAGACATTCTTTGGTCGAGTCATCCTTGTCTTCCGCGGGGGCATTGACGCATGGTTTTGACACAGGAAATAGTCACAGAGAATAAGGCGGATGAGGGAGCAATTCGTACGCCATCGTTCTGATGGAAGAGAACTTTCCTTTTGGGCAAATGCTGTCGTTTTTTCTTTAAATCTACTTTGAGGCAGTCCACTAAGTTGGCATAATTGTTGTTTTCCCCTGTTGATAGCAATCGGTATGAGTTGTCTGCGTCCTAAAAAAACTGTCGCCAAAAGCTTGTTGGCTGATAGACCACCACCTCGAGCCTTTTTCTGAGAAAATCACCTTTTCGTCTACTTCTAGGTGTCTGAGTGGTTGATCAATGTTTCGTCCTCGGTTATGAAATGGCGCAAAAACTCGTCCGGATTTCGGTTAAAAAACTCCAAACACTCCTTCGAAATTGTCACAGGAACTTCCCTTTTTCCTATTTTCACTAAAATTCATGCGTTTGTCTGGTTTATATGACTCTCACGGACATCGATCCATCCAAGCCGACGATGGCCTAGCTATTCAATGATATCTGCACCGTGAGTTTCAGCATACTGCAAAGTTGTCATGAAGTTCCCTTCCTCCTTTTTTAACCGATTGATGAAGATCTGGGTTAAGATCTGAAAACTTTTGGCTGACAAAGCCCAGTGGTTAAGTTTGTCAGCTACTAGGCACGTTAGTCTGCCGTTAGTTCCTAAGATATACACCGAAACACAGAAACAAGAATGTCTTCTCCTCCAAAAGCAAGAACTTCGCCTATTTCTCCCTTTATCTAGCCGTACGGTGTCAGAATCAAATGACAGATGCGTCTCTCCCAAAATAGTGAATGGAATGATTAAGGACTGTTGTCTCATCAGTTTTTCTATCTGAAAATAGGAACTTGTCGTTAGTCTCGCCTTTAGACCTTAGTTTCCTTAAACCATTGTCAGAGTGCCTATATCAGAGAGCCCAGCAAAATTGGTGACTCATACATTGTACGCCTTCACATAGGGCCGCCCTTAGAGGGGGTCTCAAAACTAAAGTTGATACACAGTCAAAATAAAAGCGCTGTGCTGTTGCACGTCTCGACTCTTACGTCATACGATTTCTAAAATTTCCATTGCCAAGAACTTGTGCTCTTTGCTAATTTTGTCATCGACAGGCACTCGATGATAAGCCTGCGGTCGCAGTCCCAGTGATTATATTCGTTTCAAGCTATCTTCCGCAGTTTGTGAGATCCTTCTAAGAACTTAAACTGATAACAGATTACGTGATGAAAGAGAGTGAAAATGTTTCAGCTCACGACTGATAAGGCACTATTTGCAAATTCGCAACATTTCACCCCCCTCAGCCTAGTTGTCATAATGACAATAGCTCTAGTCATTAATCAAATTTTACGATCACGGCGTGTTTGTTTGAGCATTCTGTAGAATTCTAGACAATTTTTTCGAAATTCCTCTCAGTGCTTCCCCTGATCTTGTATTGGGCTTATCACCACATTGGGCATCCCCAGGTCGTGCTTCGTTCCACTTGGCTAGGTGATTTTGATTGGGGAAAACCACATTGCTGAAATAGGTCCATTTTCGGAAGAGATACCGGAAGATGTTCACTACGAGGGTGGGTATATAAACTGGAGGCGATTGCGAGAGTAAATCATTCGAAACTGATCAAGTGATCAAGTATCTTCTAGATTCGTTTGCTGAAATTAAACTGTACAAAATGCGTGCCGCTATCGTGTTTGTTGTTGTTCTCGGGTTTATTTGCACTCTTTCGTCGGCTGTGCCATTAGCTGAACAGGATGAGGAGGCAATCCTGTCAGTCATCGATCAGGGTGATTTAGACCGCATCAATGAGGAGGCGCCC
Source organism: Volucella zonaria (assembly GCA_963966105.1). Lineage (NCBI taxonomy): Eukaryota > Metazoa > Arthropoda > Insecta > Diptera > Syrphidae > Volucella > Volucella zonaria. The sequence continues at coordinate 190,767,681 of OZ014531.1, forward strand.
ATTCGGCAGAAACGTGCAACCTGTGACCTTTTGAGTATATTCAACGTCAATGACACAGCTTGTGCGGCACATTGTCTTACGAAGAGGTACAGAGGAGGCTACTGCAACTCGAGGAAGGTGTGCGTTTGTCGGCGTTAAGTGGCCAAAGGTGTTCCAGTTTTAGATGCACTTGCGAAGATATTTATTCATAGAACCAATAGTTTAATTAAAAATTGTTTCAAATCCAGAATTTGTGTTTTTGTAATTTTTTTTTTGAAGGATCTACATCCTGATGAGTTACTGGCAGTTCATTTCTCTGCTAGGGGTGACTCTTAGGTTCTATTTCCTGTTGTTCTTCTTAAGGGCCTCACTCAGCTTTCTATATTTTGGTTAGGATCAGACCACTTGGGTCTGCTAAGAAAGGTAGCGTACATCTAAGCAGTTTGCTCTCTAAAAAGTTTATCCAGCAGCAATTCCAACGGGCGAAAAAGAGCAGCCAGAACGACTCTCGCTCTAGCAGTTAAGCAAAAGAGCTTCCAACACATACTAACTATACTTTTGATGTCATCTCACAAACCGGAGCGATCCTGGCATCCAACTAACAAGCCCCGTCAGCGAGCTTGATCCCTACTTAACTGCGTGGAGTTACGTCCATCAACATGGGTAAGGTCTTTGTCTATTGCATTATCCCACTGAGGCGCATTCGAAGATCTTTCAGGCTGGAGTGCCAATATGCATGCGCATGTCATAACTTAGCCATCTAAATCGTTATAGGCCTACGAATGTATTCGTTGAACCTTCTCCCCCACACTCGTTCAAGGCAGTAACCGAAACATACAGCAGCCAGCAGAAGGAACATAGATAATATGACATGACTTAGGGGAAACACTGGTAGATGAATCGCATCAGCAATCTGCAAACTTCTTGAGGCGACGCTACAGTCTGCGGTGGACCTGGGCCTCAACCGACACACCTTTACAGCCAACCCTACTGCTTCCTAGCTGCCTGCAATTGTGAACGCCAAGTTGGCGCCACCTGATGTGAGGTATTTTCAAGGCGATATCCATCCATTCTACCCCAGCCATCTAAATTGATGCATTCTGACTTCTTTAGCCAAGTTCATGTCGCTCTATAACCCGCACTAAGTTCTTGATGAAATTTATTCCTTCACTTTCCGTCGGTGTAGATAGGGCCGTAGATCATTCACACCAAGCGCCCTCATATTCTTCTGTCTCTGGGTCATAGAGGAGGGCTGGGACCGTCAATGTTTTATAGTGCGTTATTTTGGTTGTCCGAGAAAGGATCCTGTCACTCAATTGAGCCTTCGGAACCCAACAAAAATCACCGATTGACAAGGGCTACTCTTCGAATGACCTCCAAGGTGATGGCGTTGATTATACAAGGTGGCGCAAAATTAATCACCCTATCGGAAGATGGTATAATTTTTACAAATGGCGTCGTACGTCAATCATATTTGACATTTGTGAACTAGACAGCTGCAGTATACAAGCAGACAAGCAATAGAGCACAATTATAATTGTGTCGATGGTGTTAGCGCAGTGTGAATTTCGACGTCGATTTCCTAATCGTTTCACGCTAACTGGGCAAACATTCCGGCGCTTCGCTACTCGACTCGAACAGAATGAAGACCGAGAATATAGTGGCTGTGGCTGCAGATGTCGCTGAGAATGAAGAAACATCAACCAGACGACGGGCCATGCAATTGGGCACCACCAGACTGACCCTGCAGCGAATTTTAGTGAAAGACTTACACATGATCCTGTACAAAGTGCAAACACTGCATCAGTTAATGCCTCCTAACCGTCAGTCGCGTGTGAATTACTGTAAAGCCAGCCTCAATCTCGCCAACGAAGAGGACGTCAGAAATCATCATGAGCGACGAGGCACATTTCCACTTACGCGGTTACGTCGAAATCTTAGTTTCTGGGGCACTGATGCATGAAGAGCCATTACATCCACTCAAAGCCACTGTGTGGTGCGGCGTTAACGCGGGAGGAGTGATTGGGCCGTATTTTTTTGAGGACGCCATCGGCAATACGGTCACTGTTACTGGCGAATGCTACAGGGCCATGATAAAGGATTTCTTACTGCCGGAATTAGATGAGCAGGACTTGGTGAACATGTGGTTTCAACAAGACGGTGCAACCGCACACATAGCATGGACCACAATGGATATTGTGAAGGAAGCGATTCCTGGTCGCGCAATCTCCCGTTTTCGCGATTTGGCATGGCCAGCAAGATCGCCCGATTTAACCATCCCAAACTTCTTTCTTTGGGGCTACTTGAAGTTGCGGGTTTATACCAACAAGCCTCAGACAATCACAGCCCGTAAGGAGAATATTTTGACTTCTTACCAACCCCCACGAAGCAGCGAGTTTTTTTCGTGCTTCTGCTCCAGAGCCGGAAAAATCTAGCAGAGAAGACCGGACATGGTTTCATTTAATTTTTCCGGTACGCTGTCATAGTTGGTTCTAGGTGGTCTATAATGATGTTGAACCTTATAAGGTTGAAACCACACTGACGAGGGCCAATCAGATAGGTGTCGATAAGCTTTAGGCTTAGAAGGTCTAATAAGCAATGTTGAAAAGACTGATGCCTCTGTAGTTAACGCATACTATGCTGAGGTTCGTCTGGCATGCTTTCGTTCGATAATATTTGAGGCTCTACACAACAGCTCGGTAGTTAGGTCTTCAGGTTAGATGTGGTGTTCCTCACTTCATTGAGGTTGGATGAAACGAATTGTTGCCCATTGTTTACCAGGTTGAGAGGTTCGTTCTGCCTGATAGGAGAAGGTTGACTACCTGTAAAACCCGATATTAAAGTTGACTGTCAAGTTGGTCAGTCAAGTCCAGGAACTTTAATGTAGGGTTTTACAGGCAGTCGACCTTCTACTGCCAGGCAGAACATGTCCTGTCCAGGAATTTACTTTTTGTTTACTTTTGATCAGCTTACAGACTAAAACGGCTGCGAGTTTTAATGAATATGCCCCCTCAAGCCGTCTGATCTTAGCTAGCTGCCTTCAGTTCCGCGGGCTTCCTTATTTTAGGTCTTTCATTACTCTGCTGTTTCATTGGGATGAATTCAAAGGTCTTTCGGGTGGAAATACGGGTAACGATGCGCCGAAGTCGTCGCTGTCTAGCCGGGTTAGTTCCTTGTTATACATTCTCCTTCATAGTTGGACAAAGCAGACGGGACCTATGGCCGCTCTAAAAATCGTTCGCTCAAGACAGCCAATACAAATTTCATCCATTCCGGAGAACGTCAATAATCTGGTGACAGTCTTGTTCAGATCCTCTCGTTTAATCTTCACCCAGATGTCATTGCCTGTTTGGCCACTGCTCTAACTGTGTTGTGCCTTCGATCTGGCTTGTGAGTTGTGCGAAATATTTGAGGCACGATGGTGAGGAGGTCACATAATAGCGCCCCTAAAACTTTCTGAATCAGAAGATTAGGTGGTGACTCTTCCGATTTTAATATTGTAGTTTCGATAGATAAATTTAGGAGTTCTTCATCCTGGATAACCAAAGGAGTTTGGCAGACGCTTAAACTAGACTTTCCATAGCCCATAGCTATTTTGTTGATTTTCAATTCCCCAGGTCTAAATTCACATGACAAACTGCTGATGGATGGCATAGTTCAAGTGATCTACCCTCCTTATGGACGGGACAGATGAAGCTGAGATATTTATTCATCGAAGGTGCGCTGGTGGATGTTCCCTACAAGATTATTTAGTTTAGCTTTTGAAAACCCGGTGGGTAAGGTACATATTGACTTATTATGGTTTTGAGTTACTTCGTTACTTTGTTTTGGTCGGGTAGATGACAGTTTTCTTGGTCTTTGTTTGAGTTGAATAGTGTATCCTACCTGATAGCGCCTTCGCCACTTAACAATCTTCAGATGTGGTTCATCCCCGTTTATGTTTCTTAAATTCTAGCATGTTCTTTCGATCATTGTAGTAGGCTGTAGTTGGTGCTGGTTTCGCCCTGCTACGTTTTTTTAATAACCTCGGAATACCTTCCTCGAACTTCTCTTCCTTTGGAGAAGTTTCTATCATATTTGGCCTTTCTCCTCTACTGCTATATGTCATGTCATCTTATATCATAATTTCAGCTCCAGTCTTCGCTGGCAATGTTGCAAGAAACACCTTCTACTCAGTTACAAATGCTCACCGGCAATCCGGCTAGTGCCCAATCGTTCTTGCATGTGGTCACCTTGTGAAACCTTGCACATCAAAGATGTCACTTCAAATGGCCTCCTGGTAGCATCATCATTGTTTATCCACATTTATTGCCGGGGCAGCGTTTGATGAAAATGCGTGCGGCAAAAACTCTGGCAGTCTCTTGGGTTTGTAGCCGTCTGACTTCAAATCTTTTCATAGTATTTTCTCAGAACTACAATGTCCTTGATACTCACGTTCCTACCGTAGCTTGTACAAGTGGCTCGAAGAAAATTTGGTGCCTCGGAATGTATAGGATGTGCGTATAGGATGTGCCACAATGTAATCAACTCACTTGTGAATCCTAAGATGCAAAAAACGTGTGATCATCAACACAATCCAATGAAATCAATTATCCTGATTTTTCGGATCTGGTGTTGTGGATGTAAACGGAATTTCCCAATAGCCCCTTCTTACATTGTGCTTGGGATGTGGATCAGAGGTTATATCCAGGAGTGAGAAATAACTTTAATTAGTAGGGCCAAAACTCTATTCCATTATGTCATGCAGTCATACATACTCCTACGAGTATAAAGCAAATTTTTTTTTACTCCTAGGGCCTAAACTAAGCCAACGCATTGTAGTGTATGGTTCCTGACAATGATCTTCAACTCTCTCCAACCTGGCGTGACTCCTGCTCACTGCCACTTCCGCCGTTGGATAGTTGTGTCTATTGGTTCCTGACCCGATTTCTGGTAAGCGTTTATAGTGTTGCCACCATACAACAGTACGGATTCAACATTTGAACGGAACAGTTGTAGTTTGGTATTTAAACTGATTGCATTGTATCGCCGTATTATGGATATCAGTCCAAAGCAGTCTTGCTTTGCCGATTCGGTTGGTAATATCATGGTCAGCTCCCCCTTCGGTAGAGACAATGCTCCCAAGATATTGGAAACTCTCTACTCTCTCTACCCGTTGTCCAGCAATGCTAACTTGAATTAACGAGTTAGTACCGAGGTCGATGATTTTGGTTTTGGCAGTGTTAATCTAAAATCCCACGACATTTGCCACATCTCTACTCGTGCTGTCATTTGGTGCAGATCAATAAAAAAAAAAAACTATAGGCGATAGAACGCAACCTTGACGGACCCCACTTTTAATCTCGGATTCTTTCCTCTATTTTGATCATGCCATTTCGAGGCACCATAGGTTGGTTTGTTCCCAAAGGCTTTTCTTTTATAATTTGCGCGCACTCTAGGGATTAAACATCCTTAAAATGTTTGCCCACAGCGCGGGCGAAGGAAAGTCAGGGAGGATAGAAATTGAGGTACCGGTGAACGTGGGTTTTAAATGTTTGAAGGTTATAATGACTAGGAAATAGGGAGCTAGGCAGGGCATTCCATAAGCGAGTTGTACGGCTTACGAACGAATCACGATATTTTAGAGTACGTCCGAAAGTGGGCTTGAGAGTATACTGATGAGCATTCATAGCGAAACGGGTGTTACGGTTAAAAATTTGAAGGTCCGGAATGCTACTGGCGATTTCTATGGAGCACTGGTGGTGAAAATAGCGATAAAACAGAGTGAGACACGGGTGTCAATTGATTGACTGATATTAATATCGCCTATGAGTTTTATAGCACAATTTTGAATCCTACCTAACAGGTGCAGAGATGTTTGGGCGCACCCGACCAGATGTGAGCATTGTACTCCAATTTTGGGCGGATAAATGCCTTATACTCGTATATTAGGGCCAGTTCAGAGGGGGTAAAGTATTTCTTACATAGCTTGAGGAAACCTAGACATTTCGCAGCATTTTTGACGACACCGAATATGTGGTCATTCCAACGTAAATTGTCATTGATACACATATTGAGAATGGAAAGTTTCGACGATCCAAGTGCCGTCCATAGATAATGGCTGGGTGTTTAAATTTCGCTTTAACGACAGCACACAGCATTGTGTTTCGGAAGCCACAAATTCTACTCTGTTAGTGGTTCCCCAATTAGTTATGCTGTTAATATCAAAATTTAATGAGCTTAAAATACGCTGCCGTTCCCCTTCTACAGCCGAAGAGCAGAGACATGAGTCGGGGAACGAATATGAAAAGCAGAGAGTACTGTCGTCAGCAAAGGAGTATATTGTATTAGAAATAGCAGGCAAGAGACCATTAACGAAAATTAAAAAGAATGTCGGAGACAGAACGGAGCCCTCGGGCACACCAGCATTTATTTTGTGAATATCAGACTAGAAACCGTCCAAGACAACTTGAATTGAACGTTCCGAAAGGTAATTTCTGTTGAAGAAAAGAGTCATCGATCCCTAAAGCACGCATTTTCGAAAAAAGAGCCTGATGCTAAACTCTGTCAACTGCTTTAGAAATATCAAGTGCAACTATCTTGCTTTCTCCAGATTGATGTACGCTTTGGTTCCAGTTTTCGGCGAGACATGCCATCAGATCGCCAGTACACCTTTTTGCGAGAGACTACAGGTACTACAGCTTTCTTGAATATTAGGTTTCCAGTTTAGTTTCCTCCTAAAAATGAGGCCCAGATATCTCGCTGTATCGCAAAAGACTAAGCTGAAACCATTGATTGAGGGAGGGTCTATGATTGGAATTTTATATTTCCTGGAAAGGAGGGTTTACTCCCAATCCACAGCGACTCACCAAATGGGTTAATCTATTAAAATTTTGCTGTAAGAGTTCTTTAACGGCATTGAGAAGCTTTCCTGAGACGGGTACAGCAACGACATCCGCATATGCAACCACCTTGCTTCTAAGTACGCCTTGTGGTGTGCCTCTGCCGACACATCTTGTAGCAGAAGCCCCACCCGGTTTGAAGTTAATTGCCCTCCTATTTATCATAAGACTGATCAACTCCCCAAGTGAGATGACAGCGCAGCCGTGATTCCGGTTGTGTTGACGTTGTTAAAGGCACCCTCTATGTCCAAGAAAACGACTATTGTGTACTCTTTATAGTATAGGGATCGTTCGATGAGGCTAATCAGGGAATGTAGAACTGCTTCCACTGACTTTCTTTTACACTAGCTATGCTGAGCCGTAACCAAAAGTCGTGGATCATTTCTGAGTTTTCAGAAGGAAAGATGATAGACTTGCAGGTTTGAGGTCCTTTGGGACAATATGAGAACATTTTCAGGCCTTGGGAACGAAAACTAACTTCTCTCCATGGCAAGAGAATGTGGATCATTTCCACGGAGCTCCTCATGATATTCAGTTGGCAAGATGATATCTGAGGACCTTTGTAGCTCGGCAGGTATTATACCGTCCGTCAGGCGTCCAAAGCAGCTAGCCTCTTGTAATCAGACCATGAATTTTAGTCGCGGCTGCAATAGTCCTTCTAAAGTTGTTATTGGCCGTGGGGGAGCTACTTAGAAAGTGGGTGTCCAGTAGCAGATTGAGTGATTCACCACTTAAGGTCGTCCAAGAGCCATCGGTTTTTCAAACAGCTAAGCATTGTAGGATTTGAAGAGAGGATAGCCGCGATACCCCGATGCCTTGGAGGTTTCAGTTGTTTTGCCATAGAATGAACTCCAGGATTGTCGCTTTGCTTCATCAGATATTTTTTATATGTTTTGAGGAATTTCTTATATGAGTTCTTTTCACTGTCACTTTTCTTGTACTTCTTGCTTATTTGAAAACTGCAAACGTTTCTAAGCGGTCCCAGTGCTGGACATCAGCTCGGTTTTTTCTTACCTCTGGAGTGAATAAGAGGGCTGGATAGACTATTGTCTGAATGAGAGCCGGGTTAACTCTTTGACTTTCATGTCGAATAGTTTTAAAAGCGTTGATCTGTATTTTAGCCAATCAGTTTTGCAATAACTTCGGAATTCTAGTTGGCGGAGAGAGCATCATTCAGGTTGAATTCGATGCATTAGGTGGGGCAAAAGTCATCACTCTATCGGAAGATGCTATAATTTTTGCAAATTGTGAAGTAAACGGATACAAAATTTACGTCAATCAAACATGAATCGCTATACTCTCAAAGAACCCGGAATAATTGTTACGATTTTTTCGCAGCACAATTCGTTGGTGGCGCAGTGTGAATTGCGGCGCAGATTTCACGGTCGCCCGACACCAACTGGTCAAACACTGCGACGTTTAGATGCTCGTCTAGAAGAATATGGGACAATATGAGATGCTGCCAGGTCTGGCCGGCCTCAGAGGAGCCCTTCTGCTGTGAATATCGCAACTGTGGTTGAAAATGTTGCAGAGGACCTCGGAGTATCGACCAGGGGACGTGAAACGCAATTGGGCATCAATCGGCGGTTTTTACAAAGAATTTTGGTGAAAGACTATAAGATGTTCCCTTGCAAAGTGCAGACGTGTATCACCTATTGTTGGCCGCTAAGCGCGGGGGTCAAACCCTCCTGAATGTCGACCACGAGGGAGGCAACTATTCATCGAAAATCATCATGAGCGACGAGGCCAATTTCCATCTATATGGATATGTGAATAAGCAAAATTATCACTTCTGGGGCACCGGAAATCTGCGTATAACACACGAAGAGCCATCGCACCCACTCAAAGTAATTGTATGGTGTACTATTTACGCTGGAGGCGCCATTGGGTCTTATTTGTTAGAAAACGCCGTAGCCCAAACGAGTACTGTGGACGGCGAACGATACAGGGTCATACTCAATGACTTTCTTCTTCCTCAATTAGTTGAATTGGGACTGGAGAACATGTGGTTCTCCGGGTCGCCTAATCTCTCATTTTAGGAATTTGCACTGGCCGGCAACGTTGCCCGGTTTAATAGTTCCACATTTCTTTTTGTGGGCCTTTTTGATGTCCCGATTTTATGTCAATAAGCCCAAGACTCCTGAAGTCCTCACAGAGAATATCCGCCAAGAATGCAAGGACCTGGCTGGCAGTTCTGGCAACAGTGATGGAAAATCCCAGAAATCGGGCACGAATGGCCATCAGTTTTGGCGGCTGCCACTTAGCCGATGTCATTTTCTCGACTTAAGGGAAAAAAATAAACATAATTCAAAAGTAGAACCAAAGTTTTCCATTCCAAAAGCCAAAGGACATCGGGTGACAACTTTTGCGCACCTCGTATCTGTGATTTGAAAAAGAGTGTTCAGACGATACCATCCAGGTCGTTATCATTTGAATCTTGTTGTCGGAAACAAGAGTGAAGTCTAGCAGTTCTTGTCGGTTTCTAATTAAAAAGGCGGCACATTGTCAATATTGCAAGCAATGGGCTTAGCACTTATGATAGTGGTGATGATGAGGCCAGTTTTTTGCCTTCCAGCTTCCAACATCATTTTTTCTAGGTGGAGAGGACCCACATACTAAGTAAATAAATCATCCCTATATTGACATAGGACATGGATACACTTCGTAACAGATGGAAGCTATCTTGGGTGTTTTGGGCGTAAGATTCTCCGCGTTAGCTTCGGTCGTGTCTCCGTTTGCGATGTGTAGAGGAGGAAGTACAACGAAAAACTATACCAGCTATTCAACAACTATCGCCCAAGGTAGCTAAAATATGTAGAGGATCGTCAAATTCATCAAAATGGGACAACGTAGTAAAAGAAAATCCTACGCAGTTGAAAGGAACCACAGTGAACTCGGCAAATGAATCCCTCTAGAGTTGTACATTGGAGTTACCCGAAGCGCCTGTACACCCTAATGGAGCCCCTTACCACTATCCTGATCTATAACCAACAGACAAAATGTAATAATCCGAAGAGAAGATGGTGTTGTTCGAGATATCTAGAAGCTTTCCGTTGTACAGTTCACATCGTACAAGTGCCGAAATGTGTACCTCGACCTTTACACGGTTGATTAATAATTAAATACTAACGTCTCTTCACGTTAACGCTGCACAAAGTAAGCCTGCCTTCATGCTACTTAACTGGCAACTTAATAATCTATAATCACACTAAGGTTGTCAAGCATTTCCAAGAATACATGTAAGTCCTGCTAGCATTCAATTCGTAACTCTTCATCAAAAAAACAAAAAAAAAAAGGAAAGACATGACCTTTTACATAATTAACCTTTTCCAGAGAGTACTTCGTGAAGATGTTAACCATTATCATCGCCCACTTTCAAAATTATTACCAACTTTGCTCATTTAATTTCACCCGTCAGGCTAAAGACCGAACAAGAAAACATTTTCGAAAAACACGACAACTGGAAAACACTCGAAAACACAACAGCAACAATAACAGCAAAGAAAAAAACGAGAAAACAGACGAGAAAGGACGACAAAATAAGAAAAAATTCGTTGAAAATAAATTCCATTACAATAAACAAAAGAGAGCGTAAATGTGTTTTGTAGCGTAAGGACGACTGCCATTGATGTTACACCTGACAGCGACCAAAGAAACAAAGAAAGTACCAGGAGCCGATTCAGAACAGAACTACATATAAACTACCCAACATAGGAAGCCGAAAAACATAAAATGAAAATCCTTGCAAAGGGTGTCCTCATTCTGAGGTAGGCACGAGTACATCTACACTTTTCTATTCCGTCTTAAGAGCAGAATTCATTGTAGATACGTACTGCTGCTGATTCTGGATCTGGCCAGTTCCGGAAAGAGTCTACTACAATGGCGTACACATTCACATTTCGTATCATACTCGTAGTAATCTTCATTGTTCAATTTGCACAAGTTCTCTTTCGCATCAATTCGGAGCATGTCAGCTGGCAGCTAGCTGACAAAAAGGAACCAACGACAGATAAACGTTTTTTTCTCGATGACACACTCAAACCAAATAGGGGTGGAGTGGGTGGTTGGAATCACTTTTATCCAGTTTTTCGCACGCTCCCTTTTCCAATTTTGCTAAGTTCTCTTTGACGCCTGAATGAAGGTAGGGTAGAAGGTTTAAATGAAAACAACATCACTCCGGGACAGTTGCGAAAGTAAAGCCAACACAGGGTGACAAGTAGTAAAGTAACAGAAAACAATGACGGAAATGCCAAAGGAACAACGGCAACAAGAGTTAAGGACTCGAAATCAACCACAAGCGCGTCAAGTTTTTCTTAGCTGGTCTTGTCGTTGACGTTGCCATTGTCGTTGTCAGTGCTATGCTGTCGTTTCCCTTCTCAGCTTCATCATAAATCGTTTCGTTTTGGTTTGCACTTTTCTTTGATCGGTGCCGCGCGGAATGTACGAGTATGCACCATTGGAAGCACGTACAAATGCAAGAAGATACGAGGATTGCTTCACAGTAGGGAGCAATCAAATTCGCTCATCGCTCGACCGAAACCACAAGAGAGACGCAGTATGGATGATGCTGAAGGACAGAGACGAACAAAGGAACAATTTCCCGAACGCTGTCGAAGTGAAGAGAATTCGATCGAATGGAAGGAAGAATACGAAAAAAAAAAAAAAAAATAGAGCAACTCTGACGGTGCCTACGTGCATATTTCTAACGTATCCTTTGGAACTATGGAGTCCCTGTCTTTTACAGACTTCGCACACCCTTTGCTCATCACAATGCAGTCAGTGGTAGTAAATTTACTTTGCTCAGTAACCCTTTTTTTTTTTTTTTTTATGTATGCCAACCAACTTACACATCCATAGATACAGCACTTTGTGTGGATTCCGATTCAAATGGGATTTACCACCACTTTAGTGCGCTTTAGTCGAGTACTCGTATTTCATAAGTCAATGTGGCGTGGCGTGGCGTGGCGTTGGCATTGTGAGATGAAAGCTTTAGATACGAAATACTCATATGAGATACTTACATTTATATGTACAAGCACGCGTCTCCAATCTCCATCGTTCATTTTGTGAATGTACATCGAAGGGCGTTGTACGTATAGAAACTTGGGTGGCCTGCCCATTGACAGCAATTTAATGCCTGTCACACTTATGTACGCGATATCCTTGCTATGATCTTGAGAGCCATTATCGACCGAATGACTTTGGTAATGTTTGATTGTTTGTTTGCCTGCTGCTACCACTCAAAGATACACTCAACAACGATAGCTCTTGAGAAATCCATAGATTGGGGTAGGGCCAGGGAAGTACTTATACTCGGGTAGTGATGCTGTTGGTCCTTCATTCCTTCCTGGTTCTTGATTCCAGACTAAATATACTCGTACTTACACATGAGAGAGGGGGGGGTGGGCGATTTCTTATTAATCATTTCGGCAACTGCTGGCTGTTAATCGTTGCAATTAGTTTTCCGTTGAAAGTGATCCAGTCCTTTAAGGGAATCCATTAGCTTGTCCGTCTGGTAGTAATGGCTTACTAATTTTCTACTGGAAACAACTGATTCCAACTATGGTCGATTTTGAAAAGTAAATGTAGATGTAAGGAGGTGTACTGCTGCCGATAGTCGTGTTCATTATGCTTGAGAAGAAATTCTGTATCCGCAAAATCGACGGAGTACACACACATCTGGCTTCGAAATTGCTCTCCATTACAATTAAGTGTAGCATTCCATGCATGAAACAAAGCCAGATGCACTCAGCTTTTTGAAAGGGGATTGTACTCCAGACAAATGATGAACAATCTAGCGGTTGTGTGGGACTCCTAATCAGTATCCACATTTGGCAGCCCATCTGGCTTTTTCTTTTCCCACAGCATTTTCGTTAAGCGTATTACGCTTTAGTCCTTTAACAATTCCCAAAAATGCGATCTCTGATGTCATTCGAGGACAATGACTTTAAAGGTATCTTTGATTCACTCGGACCAAATTTTATAATTGGTGGTGACTTTAATTCGAAACATATCTTCTGGGGCTCAAGATGTAATACAACGAAAGGCAGACAACTCTATGAAGCCGGTATGCAATGTAAAGTTGACTTTTTCTCGACAGGAAAACCAACATAGACTTCTGTAGACTTCTTTGTCACAAAGGGAGCAGTCAAAATTTTCTACAAACATATGGGAAAGTTATGATCTCTCCTCAGATCACTCACCAGTCGTTTTAACACTAAGCATACTCTTAATTAAGAAATAAGTGGCGCCTAGATTAACAAGACTAACTGCGACGGTTTTAGAATCTACTGCAATGAACATATTGTTCGAAACGTGTCGCTTAAAACACAAAACGAAATAGAAGACGAAGTCGACAGATTCATCAAAGTCCTGCAGAACGCTGCCTGGAACAACACTCCAACTCCAACACGCCGGAAATAATAGAACTGTTAAGAGGAAAGAGGAGAGCGCGAAAAAGATGGCAACAATCCCGTGCTCCCCAGCATAAAACATACTTAAACCACTTATGCAACAAATTGAAAGAAGCAATACGAGATTACAAAAACCGGAATTTCTCTACATATCTCGAAGGTCTGACTGCCGAAAGAAGTTCAAATTATTCCCTCTGGAAAGCCATGAAGGGAATCAAAAAGCCTCAAATGCAATTTCCTCCCATAAGAAAAAATAATGGCGAATGGGCAAAAGGAGATAAAGAGAAGGCGGATCTATTTACCGAGCACCTAGAAGAAAAGTTTAGGCCTTTTGAGTGACAGGCGTTAACAGGAGGTTCTAATTATATAATTACGGCACCGGACAATTTTAGAATAAAAAAAAAACAGTGTCGCTACGAGAACTTAACCAAGCAATTAAAAAATTGAAAAATAACAAAGCCCCTGGTTATGATTTAGTAACTGCTCAAATTCTCAAGGAGCTGCCAAAGAACGCTCTGATCAAACTGCTCCAACTTATAAATGCCGCGCTAAGACTATTAAACGTTCCAAGCCAATGGAAAGATGCCAAAGTTATAATGGTCCCGAAACCAGGCAAATCTCTAAATGAAAAAAAGTCCTACAGACCCATATCGCTTCTGCCGATAATATCTAAAATATTTGAAAAGCTCCTATTGAAGCGCTTGCAACCGATCATTGAAGAGAGATGTCTAATTCGTGAACTCCACAATTGACCAGGTTTTTAGAATTACAAATGAAATTGAGAAAGCCTTAGAGGGGAAAAAGATATGTTCTAGCGTGTTTCTTGACTAGTCTCAAGACTTCGATAAGGTATGGCACGAAGGCTTAAATTTTAAACTAAGCCAGGTTCTTCCGAGAGAGCTGCATACGATTCTGAAATCGTACCTGGAAAACAGAATTTTTCGTGTTAAACATGGCACCGAATACTCGGAATTTAAAGAGATAGCTGCTGGAGTTCCGCAAGGAAGTGCACTTAGACCGGTATTGTTTTTACTATATACTCGAGACATTCCGGAAGAATCAGTTACCATAGTAGCCACATAGGTACTTCAGTCGAGTTAGCTACTGGAAACCTACAAACGGCTTTGGATAAAATCTACGAATGGACAAAGATCTGGCGAATTGTTCTCAATGAGACCAAATCTACTCATTCCAAGTTAAGCATACATAACAAACTGCTCATCTATAAGCAAGTAGTTAAACCTGTTTGGACGTACGGTATACAACTTTGGGGCTGTACTAAACCAAACAACCGAAATATTCTCCAAAGCTATCAAAACAATGCTCTAAGACAAATCGTGAACGCCCCATGGTATATCAGAAACAGTGATATCCACAGAGACTTAGGAATAGTTACCGTCGAGGACTAAATAATGAACTTTGCTCGCAAACTCCGTATTCGTCTTCATGGTCATTGTAATAATAAAATACTCCAAATTCTGGACGAGACAAACTTAGTGCGTCGATTACAAAGAATGAGACCATTCGATCTGGCGCGATAAGGACTATCCGCATATAATAGCGGAAAGCTACCTGCCCCACGCGAACGTTATTTGAAACGGAAACTACTTGATAAGGTAATTTAGTTGTAGTCGATAAGAAGGGAGGCGTGTTTTTAGTGAGTAAGAAAGAAGAGCAACGGGTTCATAGTGTCTATGAAGATTTTCACTCTTACCCATCAAAAAAATAAAAAAATAAAAATTCGAGGACAATGAAATTTGGGACTTAAGAAGGGAACAACAGTTACTGCAGAATCCAAGCTGTATGACTTCGAAACACCATCTGACTCCGGATTGAAACTCTACCTGGGACGAATAAACGAAGGCTGGATCAGGACAAATGTAGACCTGCGTGGCGATTTATCGGGAAACTGCTGACCGTCCTATAGTTTGGATTTGGACAGCAGCGCAACAATCAAGTTTGCAGTGTTGTGGTTGCCTTACCTCACAGTCGTGGTCCCCGGTAACTGGCTACTGGCCTACGCTCACAACTCTATACGGAAGAGATTTAAAAGATGTGACGAACCAACTAATAGCCTCGACGACCCTTGTAAACGTTTAAAGGACAACGACCTTCGGATCTGTACAACAGGCCACCAGCTGCAAAACAAGATATCATCGCCATCCAGGAAGTGCGATGGGATGGGCCGGACATAAAGGGGATGAGAAACTATGATATACACTATGGTGATTGCTACAGGAGAAAGAAACAGCGCATATTCGGTTGGGGATTTGCTATATGCGGCAAACTTAGGCAGGAAGTCTTGAGCTCCCGACACGTAAACGAGCTCCTCATGACAATAAACCTAATATGTGCCTATACCCCTACGGAAGACGCCACCAAGGCATGTTTCTACGAGATTCTCGACAAGACATGACGTTCGTAAAGTCGTAAGGTCGTACTAGGCGATTTTAGCGCCAGAATAGGAAAGGAGAAAATCTTCGGTAGCCTACCCGGAACCGCGTCTGGCAACGAACAGCAAGCACACGGTTTCTTTTAAATCAATATACTCATGGGGACGGGACATCTCCGCATCATGAAAGGCTAAATAAAATTAAACGCATTGCGACCACCTCCAATACTATGGACGCAACCAACGCGCCATCAGAGATGTCACAAATGATGTGTCGACAAGGACATGCAGCAGAACAAAAAGAGTAGAAAGCGGCGCTGCAACGAAGGACAAGAGCCGATCAACTTCTACGAGCAGAAGAACCGAAAAGAACATCGGCTTCTCCAGAAGAAAAGAAAAGAGCACCAGAACCACGCTATCGAACGAATTGAGAGGTTGTTCTCCAGGAATAAGAACGTCCCATTGTTTTTAACGTAAACCACCTGTCATGTAGACCTATGTTTACGGGATGCCCATACATCCATGGGAGCAAGGATACGCCTTGCCATCGTTCTCCGTCAATCCTTTGATACCAATTTGGAACTGTGTTGGAGGCACAAGTTCCATCCTTGGTATGAGTCGAGGTCGACCTAAAACCTCTTACTGTTCTTAGGGTCACAGCACCCAGCACTTATTTGCAACTTTACAATGGGTTAGACCCTTTCCCGCGATTTGGGTTTAAACCACAGCCACCATGACGCTCCCACAAGGGGGCCTACCTCAAGAAGTCAGGCCCAAACCGAAATCCGTGGGGCTCCTGACTCCCATGGTACCGTGATTTAAGTCCTGGTATGGGCTACCGGTGGTCCAGCCGCCAACAAGACCTATGACCGGCAACTTGTTACTGGTCAAATCGTAGCAACCTTCAGAGGCGTTATCTGAAGATGTTTACGATAAAACCAGTAATATGCTCTGCCCCCGCTTTTTATTAGACAACGTCATTGACGGGCGAAGCCTTGATAATTGGGCAGGGGCCCACTCCAGGAATAAGGTACGAAATTTGCATGTGGCGTCAAAAGTCGCATCGTCTAAATGTGGATGAAGATGTCCAGCGCGTCCGCCCTCAATTCTGCCCATAAGGTCTTGAAGCACAGTCTTGCAGAATCTTCCTCGTTGGAATGGATGGCCAGCGTATAGTCTTCTTTTTGGACTTTCGGTATAAAGGCCACTCGCACTGTTCTTCAAGATTTCGATAAGTACATGAGTGTGAAGCTAGAAGTGGAGATTTCCTTAAGAGTGAATACCGGCCCGAAGCCATCAAAGAAAGCAACAGCGTGTTTCAACTGAAGGAGCAGATCGCCGAGGAGAAGGATCGGAAAACCGGCGTTGAAACTCCAGTGACCAGGGACAAACAAAATAAATGCGGACATCAATAAGAAGCGGGCAACAGGAGAAGAAGAATGGCGAAATACCGCCAAA
This sequence comes from Volucella zonaria, assembly GCA_963966105.1. Taxonomy (NCBI): domain Eukaryota; kingdom Metazoa; phylum Arthropoda; class Insecta; order Diptera; family Syrphidae; genus Volucella; species Volucella zonaria. The sequence goes on from OZ014531.1 coordinate 190,784,804, forward strand.
AAGAAGCTGCTAGAGGCCAAAAAACCTAGAGCTGATACTAACGTCATCAAAGCGACGGGGATCCTGTCATATGCGAAGATACCACGCAAAGTAAAGACAGACCCCAAACTGGACACAGTGAGAAAGGCGGCATCAAAAATTAGGACAAAAGGGAGAGCTCAACTCAAGGAGGCGCTTATCAAGACGACCAAGTTCAAAGGCGTCATTAGTGCAGCGGCCTTAGCGGGTCAAGCGAACGTAAGATCATTAATGAGGTCACTACTGTAGACGACATAATCGATGCCTTCAAAGCCCAGCTTGCAGGGACAATTTCACCAGCAGACATTTTGTTCCTGACAAAGGCTGATGGAGGAACTCAAACAACAACAATTAGCCTCCCGCAGAAGACGCAGGAAAACTTTTAGAAGCTGGAAAGGTTAAAATCGGCTGGATAAACTGTCGTATGCGCGAACGAACCTAGCTTGGCAATGCAAAAGCGAAGAAGACCGCTCCAAACTATATAGGGACAAAAAGCCACATAACAAAGAACTGTGACAAGGAACCATCCTGTATCTTCTGCAAGAAAGACCATCCAGATGACGTGAAGCATGTAGCTGGCAGTAACAAGTGCCCAGTTTTTCGGAGAGCTATCACTAGCAAATAAGTCTTAGTGACCATAGAATAGCCCAACATTCTAGCACAAAGGACCAAAGGCGAAGTGCAGATGTTATCCAGATAAGTGAACCCCATAAGTGCAATACGGCAAAACAAGCGGCAATATGTGTATGTGAGACAAGCAACCAAACAGAAGGCTTCATGCGGGTGAAAATAAATGGGATCCATTTCTATAGCTGCTATGCCCGACCCAGCTTGACGTCCAATAAATACCAACAAACTGCGGACGATCTTCAAAGAACTCCAGTGGCGTGGACCACAGAATAGGGCAGCAGACTCACTAACATCAGACTAACACTAGAGAACAGATTCTACTGGAAACATTCACTCGCCAACAAGAGTCGCGCAAATATGACCGGCAGGCTGGAATACGCTCTATCATAGACATCATCCTTGTGATCAGTTCTACCCTAAGAACCATAAAGTGGAGGGTCTGTGAGGAATACTCTCACAATGACCACCAAATGAGAGTATTGTGGATGTAAGTGGAATAGCGGATACCCTCGTATATCGCCTCACAAATACCGTCACCACTGCGTGCGGTGCATCCATGTCTAGAAGAACAAACAGAAGTCAAGCACAGCCCTGTTACTGGTGGAAGGAGAAAATAAAGACACTTCCGGTAAGATGCTTACAAGACCGACCCAAGACCCACGGTTCAAGAAGGAGACCAGATTTCCAACAATGCCTGGACGACAGTAACCCATGGGGTTCGGCATACAGAATCGTAATGACCAAACAGAAAGGCTACAGAACTTCACCAATAAGATGTCCAATAATGCTGAAGTCCATAGTAGACAATCTTTCTTTTCGGACAAATAAACAAAACAATTCTCTTTAGGCACGGTTTGTAGCGAAAAAGTGCATCTGCACTTTATTATGCCCATATTCCTAGATGTAAACTTTCTATCTACTGATGGCTTCTGGTATATTTTCAATAAGCAAGGATTCCGTCCCTGATGTGCCACAAACTCCAAATGAAAACCAGGTACCAGCATTTAAAAATCAACTTGACTCAGAGTCTAGTAACAGGTCGAGAACAGATATTCACGATGACAAGTCTTGTGGCATTCCATCGCTTAACAGTTCTGACTTCCTACTCAACGAAGAGTCACACGAGGACCAGCAGTGGTATATGGTTGAGGCGGATGGTCTTAAACCTATCACATCGCCGTTTATGGTACCTGGGATCTACAAGAAGATTCCCCACTCATCGAAAGCAGAGTCTGAAGAGGCTACAGCCAAAAAGGCTTCAAGAAATATATTTACATCTGCAACGGAGAAAACTGGGAAGATTGTCTGCGCTGATGTGTTTCGGGAAGCATACGTCAATTTAGCGGAAGAAAATGAAGAAGTCGAAGGATCGCTGGAAGAAACTCCAGCCCAAGGCACAGATAGCTTAACTATGCGAGCATATGACATTCTAAAGCTTTCCAATCGTGACAATATTGTAATCGATAGGGAGACCGTAAGACAATCTATCGATTTCTCACACCCGAAACCCTTGGTCTCAAACAGGAAATAGTAGCAAGCAACTCTAATAAAAAGTGAAACCATAGCGAATCTTCCCGTAAAATCGAAACGTGGAAGACCACGCAAAAACAAGGAACCCGATAAATCTGTGAATACTCCACCAACTCCTGCGACAATTCTAGAAACAACTCCACCTAATGTTCAAAGAACGCGATCTGGTCGTATCGTAAAATCTGTGTTCACTTCACCAGTGCCACCATCTCAAACAGAACCCAAGCCTGAGCCTGAAAATGCCGCCGCATTCATGCGAAATTTTCTTCAAGAGCTGAAAGACTCGGATTACATCTGTAATACCAGCCCTCCATCAAAAGCCACATCGACATCTCCGCTACCACCAACAAAACATCGGAACTTGCCACTCGACGCCTTCTGTCCTACGTGCAATAAGATTTTCCTAGGCAAACGACGTATGCAACAGCATCTACAGGCACCGGTCCACCACCGGTCTGGTGGTCTGGGTATGCCTGTAGATGCTGTTGCATACGTCGTTGGAACCAGCCTCCTTGCCGGAGGATCAACCTGCTGATATTTTTCTCAGTGAAATTTCGGATCTAGTCGAACAGCTTCAGGTACGAAGTACCCGTCTCATTCGAAATACTTCCGGCCTTCAATTTGTAAACTCCCGCACGTCGAAAGTTCTTGGAATTCCTGAAAGTCACTACTCAGTGGATGTTAACGACATCGAAGAACCACCAGATCCGATTCATTTTGAAAGTTTAGCGCCTCCAACAGCGCCGCGTATGGACTACAATCTCAGTATTTCCCTCCTTGATACTATGGCAGAGGCGAAATTAAACCTTTCGGGGCCTATTCCATCGGAAGAAACTCTACTCTGTACTGTGGATGATCTTATGAAAGAAGGCATGAAGAAATTGGATCAAGATTTGTTACAACCTGCTCAGCCGCCAGCGATTCACATCGATCATGCGAGTGATAATGCAGTCGAAGCAGTGACCATGAAGGAGACCAATCCAAGAGCACCAATGTTAGATCTCTCACAGTTATTCCAGTTTAATAGCAACTAGCCGGGCAAATAGAACCTAACCTAGGCTTCTTTAAAACGTTTGTGTTGTTTATATTTTTTTGTACAGTTATTGCAGTTTAGTAACACAAATTTACTCCAAAATACTAGCTACTACGAGTATGTGCAATATCGTAGGTAAAGTCAGGAGGAGCTGCTCCAGGCATGCAACTAATTAAATAAGCAACAACAAGACGTTCGGACCCGACGGCATCTCGAACAAGGCAAGAAAAGCGGCTGTGTATGATGACGATGCAGAAGACCCTCCAAGAAAAGTGGGAAATGCAACATTTGGTCTTGCTATGCCTATTGGATATCATGGGTAAGATCCTCGAGAAGACAATCTACAATAGATTACTCGTAGTAGGAGACGAAAAAGGAGCCCTCGCAGAAAATGCGGTCTACTGTTGATGTCATAAGAGCAGTAGTAGATATCGCAAAAGGCGCAGTCGTAGAGGAAAAATGGCTCTACGGTACAAATAAGTATTGTGATCACCCGCCATAGATACACCATATCACTTGCTGCGTATAGTGACGAGCTACTTCAACAACAGGAAGTTGCGATATAATACAGATGAAGGTAAAAAATACTACAATGTCACTGCCGGAATTCCACAGGGATGGGTTTTAGGGCCCTTATTGTGGAATATGAGATAAGACGGAGTTATATGATTGGCGTTGGAGGTAATGGTAATTGGATTCGCCGATGACATTGCCGTCATGACAGCAGGCAAACAGATTCATACACTTGAATCCGCTACAAACGAAGCAATTGTCCGGATAAAGGATGGACTATCAACTGACAGCCTAAAACTAGCCGACCCTAAAACAGAAGCTGTCCTCATAACCGGTCGAAAAACTGTAAAGTTCGCCAACTTCCAGGTCGGTAACATAATCTGGCCCAAAGAAACGGTCAAATATCTTGGAGTAATGCACATACGTGGACTATTTAAGCAAGAAAGCATCGCAAATGCAGGGAGCTCTCTCGCTAACACTGCCTAACAGTGGGCGACCTGGATACGCAAAACGGGTCCTACTCTCCAGAGTTGTCACATCAGTTCTGTTGTATGCCGTCCCAGTCTGGGCGCAGGACTGAGGACTACGGAGGCCAAAAGGAGACTACCGCCAACATACAGATTCGGCGCGCTACGGACAATCAGCGGCTTTCGGATCATATCAGACGAGGCCGCGTTTGTTATAGCTGGAATGGTTCCCGTCGATATTTTTGCAAATGAAATGTTGGGGATTAATAACAGAAGAATTCCAATGGAATGAAGAGGATCAAAATTGAAGAAAAGGCAGCGTCAATAGCTCGCTGGGATGATACAACGAAAAGGAGATGGACATACAAACTTATACCGACAATCCATCACTGGGTAGGACATAAACATGGAGACTGCAGGAACCTTACGAAGTTCCTGTCCGGCCACGGTGGTTATCGCAGGTATCAACGCTGTTTTGGGCATGACAGCTCACCATCTTGACCCAAATGCACAAATGAAGACCAGGATACGGAGCACGCAGTATTTTATTGCCGACGTTTCATGGCATAGTAGATACGACTCTACCCAGCCTGTCGCTAATTCTCGATCGCATATTGCAGTCGGAGCAGAATTGGGGCAGAAATACGAGGGTTGACCGCAACGTAAAGATAGCGGCACTCGTCAATAAATGCTAGTTGTGCATCTTTTGACAGTTACTTACCGAAGTTTCAGTCATTTTGGACGCGCGGTTTTTGTTGACAGTCGTATGAGTGAGTCGATGTGAGTGTTTTTTTGTGAAAATGGAAAAAATTGAGTATCGTGCTGTTATTCAATTCTTGTTTTTGAAAAGCAATACCCCTACGCAAATCAAAAATAAGTTGGACTCTGTGTATGAGGACTCTGCACCATCATTTACCACAGTGAAATTTTAGGCAGCTGAAATTTAAACGTGGCCGTAAGAGCTTGGCAGATGATGAACGTTCGGGACGTCCAAAAACTGCAACCACTGACGATAACGTTGCTAAAGTTCACCAATTGGTGTTAGACGACCGCCGAATTAAAGTGAGAGAGACAGTAGAGATTATGAAAATGTCCAAAGAACGTGTTTGTTACATATTAAATCAAGATTAAGGCTGTCCGCGCGTTGAGTGCCGCGTTTGCTTACGTTAGACCAAAAACGTGTTCTAATGAACATTTCCAACGCTCTGTTGGCGCAGTTTACGCGCAATAAATCCGAGTTTTGGTGCCAATTAATTACTGCAGATGAAACTTGGATACACCATTATACGCCCGAAACAAAAATTTCAGTCAAAACAGTGGACTGCAAAGGGCGAGCCGGCTCCAAAAAAAGCAAAAACCGTTTTTTCGGCTGGGATAGTGATGGCGAATTTTTTTTGGGCTAGTAAAGAATTATCTTCGAAAAGGAAAAACCATTACAGGAGCATACTACGCATCATTACTTGCCAAGCCGAAGGCAGAAATTGCGTAAAAACGGCCACATTTACAGAAAGAGAAAATCCTGTTTCACGAAGACAACGCGCCGTCTCACACCTCAGCGGTTGCCCTGGCGAAAATCCATGAATTACGGTTTGAACTGCTTGACCATCCGCCTTATTCACCAGATCTAGCCCCAAGCGACTTCTTTTTGTTCCCTCATCTAAAAACTGCGCTCGGAGGACAGAGATTTTCGTCAAATGAGGAGACAATCACCTTCGCGAACAATTATTTTGCAGAGAAAACCGCCAAGTACTATTTGGACGGGTTAGAGAGATGGGAGCATCGTTGGGAGAAGTGTGTAGAGTTACAAGGAGAAAAAATGTCTTGTATCAATATTCGGTCGGAAACATTTCAGACAACCCTCGTATGTACAGGGTGAAAGACTCGAACTCCAACTTTTTAAAATGCTATAATTTTTTTATTTTTTGATAAATTTTATTGTGCCAAGGCAAAAAATGTTGGAAAATACATCAATTTTCAAATTGTATCAGTAGTTTTCAATATGTCCACCTTTGGCGCGAATAATGGTCTTGAGACGGCCGAAGAAAGCATCACACGCTACACGCAAGTGGCTCTGCGGTATTTTGGCCCATTCCCGGCGAAGTGCTTGTTTGAGGTGGTCCAAACTTTGGTATTTTTTTAGTGCCAACCTTCGCCTTCAAAATACCCCAGACAGAGAAATCCAACGGATTTGCATCCAGAGAATTTGTAATCCATTGTGTCGAAAAAATGAAGTGTGGAACATTGTTTTTTAACCAATCTTGGTTGACGCGCGCTCTGTGAAACGGTGCCGGGTCTTGTTGAAATGTCCACGTCTAAGACAGTTTCACGGTATACAATCGCATTAATTTTGACGCCACGGTCCAAAAATACAAGCGAAGAGCGACCATCTGTGGTTATGGCGGCCCAAACCACCACCATCGGTGCTGCCTGCTTTCTGGTGGCCGTCCGAAGGTGTAAAGGACCTCTTTGGGAAGCAAACTCGGTTATTTTGATTGTTGACATATTGCTCGATAACAAATGGCGACTCATTGGAAAAAACCAAATTCGGCAACTCACCACTTTCGTGCATGCGTAGCAACTCCTTCGCTCTTTCGACTCTAACTTTTTTCTGTTGCGGTGTAAGATCGTGTGATATTTGGAACTTGAATGGCTTGAGTTTAAGTTCATTTTTCAGTATTTGTTGCATCCGTTCCAACTACAATATATGTTTCGCTTTCGCTCAATTCGAGCCTTCACTTCCCGAACCATTTCTGCCGATGTTGCTGTTTTTTTGTGACCACCTCCATGGCGTTTTGCAACGCAACTGTATCACGGAAACGAGCTATGATTCGAGACACTAATGATTTATTGACGTTGAGGTGCTGGAGGGCTCTAACGATAGCTACTTGTGGTTTTCCAGCCAAATATAAAGCAATCACACTATCACGTTTGAATTCCATCACGGATAAAAATTTTTCAACACAACTGAGACGCAAATCGTTTAAAACTCTTGTAAACAATAAAATTATCTGTCATGTGTCAAAATTTGAGCTCACTGTCATGAACGGTTTGGAAATTATAGCAGTCTGAAGTTGGTTGCAGTTCGAGTTATTCAGGGTGTACATACTTTTCTACTTACAATTCTACACAAAGCGCTACGAAGACGAGAAAGGATAAGAAAAGCAACAGCGGAAGCCCCAGAAGCTGGGAAAGCAAGTCACACAACACGAATAGCTTGATTTGCTAAACAGTCCCGCGAAGTAATACCTAACGACAGTCCCGTGGGTTGAGTGCGTAGGCGTATTCCATAAATCGAATAATCAGGCTAGTGAAACATGCATGCTGGTAGCCCGGGCCACTGGTATCTATGAAAATTGCACATCCTTTGAACGAGTCCAAACTTATAGGATTCTTAGCTAGCTTAGAGCGAATGTCAGAACGGATCTTCTATCGGCAACCAGAAGAGAAAATATCGAACGATGTATTGTCCTTCAACACGAAAATGGGACAATATTGGTCAATGTCGGTCTTTTATGGCTTTGATTAATCGGGACAAAATCAAAAGACAAAAAAAAGACCATAACCGCCGTAATAAGGATAAAGCAACCTTCTGCCCGACTTAGGAAAACACGACACTGGATTCGCTCTTTTGTAAGAACCATCCGCGAACCTGGTGCCGATTCCTTGACATTTTTTTCAACTTAAAAAAAAAATGGAAAGTGGCGTTTACTGGCAGCCAGCGTCCTCTAAGCTAAAAACAATCCCTGGAACCATCTGATCGGTTGCAAAGACAACGTTCGTCACTCGAGATGGGGTAGGCATTTCTGTCATCAATGCAATATTTATATCCCCAAATAGACAACAGGAAATATGGTACCGACCGCCTGGACACACATATCTGTATAACCCTCATTTCTAGAAGATCAGTTTTTTCACATCATCGCTAGAAGAATCGCATGTACAACAATCTACATGGCAACTTGTAGTATCATCGCTTTTCACTATCAATCCCAAATGCACAAAACGCCAGATACAATACACGGCACGTGCTATTTTTATTCTTCTGGACCTCGTGCGGACGTTCACATTCACAAAAAATAAAATAAATAAAAATTCAAATCAAAGAAGAAAAAAAGTACTTCGCCCAACGTGGGGCTCGAACCCACGACCCTGAGATTAAGAGTCTCATGCTCTACCGACTGAGCTAGCCGGGCAGATGTCTACCCAAATGTCCAAATAAAAACCTCATCTCCAACCCGACCGATTTTTGATTGAAACTTTCAATCAACTTATTTGCAGAAAAAATGAGAGCCACTCACTGCCCATCCCCCGACACCAACCAGTTGGAGGTTTTTTTTTTTTTTTTTTCGAAAATCAATCACGTACGAGTATCTACTATCCGCCATAACAGTTGCGGCTCAGTACGCATCACAGGTTCGACTGTGTTGACGTATTCCAAACCATTTCATTTGCAAGACAACGGCCCAATAACATTTGAAATCTGCTCTCGCATCGTTTGTGTCTACGTACTTTACGGAGCACAGCAACTGTATCAGTATCAGTATCAGTTTCTCTCTGCCAAAAATAAACAAATCCTTGACTCCTTGGGAAGCAGTTCCATTCAATTGGCACTTTGACACAACGAGCTGACAAGCTATCCAAAAAATCCACCTACTTCCACCCACACAGTCACTGTGCCTGGCCCTAAATTAATCAGACATTCTAGTAGTGTGTCAGAAATCAATCCGCACAAAGTTCCTCGAATCTCTGGTGGAAGGATAAGAGATTGCTATACGAGGATGTACATCAAATCAAATGAGTATGAAATTCTAACCCAACGAATCGGAACTGCTACGATGAATAGATACGTGTACAAGGACACAGTCGACACAATTCACACAATCCAATCGACAATCTGAAATCACAGCTGTGCTGGGTGTTTTGGAATTTTCCGTTTTAATTTCATTTGAGTCGCTCGAATTTAAGATGCGTCCCTATCAAACCGGGTGGAGATTTAATTAAAACAACACCGCTAACCCCTAAGATTACCCACCCCACCGGGTGGCATCGCAACTTTCAGTTTTTTTTTTTTTTTTGGTTCGTCCTTGGTCTTTTAAAGCGCCGCACACAACAAACAAGAGACGAATTATTGCCCAACACATCACAATAGGACTTCTACTTCTACTTCTACTTCTACCCTCTTCCTGTTCATTTTCCAATGTGGACGGCGACGATTTCCACTTGCTTCACTCACTCTCCCACTCAAAGTGTGTCGATAAAATGCGAAATCGTTTTCGTTTCGTTTGCGGCCTCCTCGTTACTGCTCTGCACTTGTACTCGTCTCCGTATCCGTTTATATGCTATGTGCTCCGCACTGGGGCTTTGTGGATCTCCGCTAAAACTCGTAAAAACTGCAATTTAACCGAAAATTTATGCGAGGCTTTGTTTTATTATAGCGCGCACTTTAGCGCTGAGAAGATGCGGCTTACGGATACATCGAAGCCATCAGTAAAGTGCCAGCCAAGCCATCCTCCTTCGGTCGTCTCTCTGGTCAAATGGGAGTCTTAAAAATTAAAATATAGGTACCTTCTGGATCTCATGGTTTTATGATGAACTAAGAGCCTGCCCGAGTGGAAAATAAGCATCATAACGGCTCCATAGTCCGACAATATTCCGAACACAAAGTCGACGACCTTCATGATGGTTGGTGGTTTCGTAATTAAAATTTTATTCGTTGGTTATTGCAGCGGAAAATATGAAACCGATAAAATGTTGTTTGATTCCGGAACAAAATTAATGAAATCAAAAAAAAAATAAATCTAAGAAATTGAGGGCTGAGGATAATAGTCACATCCAGGGTCGGTCTCGAACCCGAGATTGGGGGTCTGCTGGTACGAGTATATCCATGTAAGCGAAAATCTTTCAAACCGCCCTACTGGCCGTCATCGGCTGTTTATGAAAGTCAGTCACCAGTCTACGAGTATTTACGATTGGATTAGGACCGGTCTTGTCGAGTTGGGGCGCGGTGATAGGGAAATGTGACAGACGTGTGCCTCGGGGAACAGCTATAAATATGTCGCCTATAAATTTGAAATAACGCATTAAATATTCATCGTTTCGAAATGTTCTCTGGTCGTAGAGCTCTCGATGTAAGTCGTATCTTCTACATTGTAGCTCGTATCTACGGCGCGTTTTCTTGCTTTTATACGACCTGCAGGATTGTAATCGAAATTCATCACACAATACGGACAGCCAGACAGACATAGAGCTACGATAGGAATACCCCAACTGGCAGGCAAAGTAGTCCCAAAAGGCATGTGCGGCTGGAGTATGATGTATCGATATATTCTCGATGTGGCTGAGGTCCTTATTTTCATTTGAAAGATGAATAACCGTTTTATGTAGCATCTCTAAACAGATGGCAAGTAATAGGCTCCATAAAACCTCATAGAGACCCGCCCGATGGAACGGTCCTTATTTCATTTTTTTTTTTTCATTCTCCTCCCTTTCTCATTCCAAAATGAAACGGGTGGTGGTAATGGATGACTTAGTAGTTGTCGGGGGTATATGGTATATGAGTACATATGTGACAATGAGTACTGGGACCGAGGGACGTTTGAAATATTCGAAACTCGGGGGTAATGGACAGTGGATACAAAGAGCATCGGATAGAGCAATTGGGGGGATACCGACAGTTAATGTGAAAGAACCTAAGGACTGTCACCGACAGATGTACGGTCCGGAGATTTATTTTAAGGACGAAGATGTTATGGGTGCTTATCCATATGGCCATCTATGATTTTCGGACGAAATTACTCGCATTACGATTATGTAAGAGTAATTCCGACTCCAGGATGTCATATGGTGATAAGAGATGGAGTTATGATGTTTGATGAATTAAAAGTTGAGCATGGGACTACATTAAGAGAAGGTTAATGTGGGTTTGATTCGTTTTTTTTTTAACCACCTGTTCAGAGATTTCGCAGATCCGTACATATTTTCTCGGTCAAATTTGGCCCTGTAAATCCAGAAGCTTTAACAGATATTCGAACTAGTTTCGGTCTGGATATGGTAAAAGACTTTGCTAAGGTATATTGTTTTAGCAAGAGACGAACTCTTGGCACCCTGGTTACCCGAATGCCCATCTGATAAGCGTTTGCTATCCACGAGTCTAGGTGGAGTTCCGCGACAGGCTTGTTTCGAAGTCTTCTAATATGGATGCCATTGGGCTCATTGGACGCTCTCATTCAGAATCGATAACACCCGATGCGAAAGAACCGTCTATCAGTGTTCATGACTGTGACAAACACAAGACGACAAAAATGGTACAACTCGGGCCGAAAATCGATGCTCTTACTGACTTCTACAGGGATAAGCACAACGTTCATGAAAGAAATTAAGAAAACGTGTACGCTTCGTAAGTCCCTTTTCGTATGTTGTCATGGTTCGGAAAATAAAGGCGAATCCTACACATCGGCAACAGTGAAAAACGGCAATTTTGATCCACAAAGCAAGAGGATGCAAAATTGTCGACGTCTAACGAAGAGATCTACGTTAACTTAAAGGACCAAGTGAACTTTGGGGAAAAATTCAGTTGAAACGCTCTTTTACATGCTTCGAGATCAGACACTGCAAAATCTCTAACACCGAACGTCTTTATTCACTAGATGCGAGGAAAACGGTACAAATGAAAAGACTGCAAAGCCAGACCAAATTGTTTGATTTGAAAGGTCAAAAACATCGAATCTGAACAGGAGATATGCAAAATATGAAAACGCGCTCGAAACTTTATCCAATAATACTCGGAGCAACCTAAGGATTGTTGTCGGCGCTACACGCAAGAGTCCTATCATAATTGTGGGCGATTTCAATCCATGGCTCTCAGAATTGGTCAGCTCATACTCAAATCGCAGAGGATCGGCTCTGCTTGGAGCAGAGATCGGGTATCTCACTGATATCATTTTTGCAAGCAGCGGCATATGAGTGACCGTTATACGCACAGCGTTCATAGTCCCATATTGATTATAGTAGGCACCGCTTAGGCAATCCGCATTAACCGGACACCACTCAAACGGTTTCAATGGAATATCAGAACCCGGATGCAGATCTTCTAAATTTCGTCGTTATTGAGGCGGTTATTGAAGCTGGTGCCGCAGGGGATTTTGTAATCCAACGGTTAATAGTCAGAGCTTGTAATGTGTCAATGTCTAGGCTAGAAAAGGGAAAACACCGTTCTCAGGTATACAGGTGGACCTTCGAAGTTGCGACACTAATATCGATATGCCACCAAACAAACAAAAACAACTTACCAACGTATTCATACTCGTGATACCAGCGGTCATGCCTCCAGTTGCGCACTCCAAATTCCCCTTGCGCGCGCCACCTAAGGCAAGACCTTCCTCTACTGCGTTGTCCCTCCGGATTAGAGTCGAAGATTCTGCGGGCTGGAGCGTTGGCGTTCATTCGCTCTACATGTCCCAGCTATCTCCAATGCCCAATGAGCAGTTTTTCACAAGATCGATGTCGCTGTACAGCTCGTAGAGTTCATCGCTGAATCGTCTCCTCCAGAGACCCATACGGGACCAAATATCATACGAAGTATTTTTCTCTCAAAACGACTAAGGATATCTTCATCTGCTTTCGAAAGGGTCCATGTTTCGGAACCATAGAGCAGAGCTGGGGTTACAAGGGTCCTATACAGAGTTTCCTTGGTTGTTCGGGAGAGGGCCCTACACAGTTGCCTTCTCAGCTCAAAGAAACAGCGATTGGCAAGCATTGTTCTTCGTTTGATTTATGAAGAGATGTCGTTTTCAGAGTCGAGGTAGACAAAGTCCCTTACTACCTCAAAGTTATAGCTGTCGATTGTGACATTTTGGCCGATTTTTCGATTTTGGGTGTCCCTTCTTGTTGACAGCTTATACTTTGTTTACCGCTAGTCCCATGTTTTCCGCTTCTGTGCTTATACTGGCATACGCACCAGTGATAGCTCGCTGTGTGCTGCCAAATCAATATCGTCAGCATATGCAAGCAATTGAACAGACTTTTGAAAGATCCTACCTCGTGTTTTGGCTTGTGAGTTTTGCACAGTTCTTTACGTATGATGTTAAAGAAGTCACATGACAGTGCGTCGCCTTACCTAAACCCGTTTTTGATATCAAAGGTCTCAGTTAGGTCGTTACCGACCTGGATGCACAGCGAGCTTCTCCATCGTCATCCAGCACAAGCGGACGAGTTTGGCAGGGATGCCAAAACTAGACATGGCTCTGTATAGCTCGTCTCTGTCGTAGTATGAATATTTGGTCAATTGTGGACTTACCGGGCCTAAAACCGCACTGATAGGGTCCAATCAGGTCATTGACAAATGGTTTCGGGGGGTCACTGAATACCGCAGACAAGATCTTATACACGATGTTTAGCAGACTGATACCTCCATAGTAGGCTCAGTTTAGCGGGTCTCCTTTCTTGTTTCCCGGGCAAACAATGATGAGGTTCTATTTATCAGGCATACACTCATCCGACCAAATCTTGGAAATAAGTTAGTTTTTGCTCTCTACCAAGTCATCTCCTGCTTTCTTTTTTTTCCGTGAAAAGGTGGAAACCTTGTATAGACACCAATGGTCCGACATCCATTGATAGTGTCAGATTCTTACTGTCTAAAACCACCTCCCGGGGAATCTTTCCGTTTATTCCCCCGCGGAACTACCACTAACTAATTACTTCGCGAGGGACGGATTTGAGCTTCTTGCTTCGTGCTTAGCGAATTCGCGTTCCGTTGCTGTTCTAAATTCCTTAGATCGCACATTATTCGTACTGCTGCATGGTTCACCGCAGCCCAAAGATCTTCAGATTTCAACATGTGTTGAATTATGTTTTCAGGTGTTGGCCGTTCTCCAAATTCTTCACACAATATAGCTCTTTCGTTCGCATACCGCTCACATTCGAAGAAAACGTGCTCCACGTTCTCTACCGCGTTTACGCAGCGCGGACAGGACAGACTCGAATCACGGTTTCGCTTGAATAGATATTCCCGAAAAAACCGTGACCCGTCAAGAACTGTGTAAGATAGTAATTCAGTTCGCCGTGTTTTCGTTTTACTCAAATTTCAATCCTTGGGATTAGTCGGTACGTCCAGCTCCCTCTTTGGGACTCGTTCCATTGTTGTTGCCACGCTTCTATACTGCAGCCTCTTTCGAATTTCTTCGCTTGATTTATGGATGGCCCGATTTGCAAGCGATTTTCATCGTCCAGCTAACAGCTAACTACCAGTGCACATAATCTGTACACAGATTTGAATCCCTTAATGTGTATCTTTTTATTCGTGACGTCAGACCATATTTGTGCCCCGTACAGCTGTATGGAGGCTACAACTGTCGCAAGCATTAATCGTTTGCTTTGTTTCGGGCCGCCGATATTCGACATGAGTCTCGAAAGAAGGCCTATCGCTTTCGGCGATTTCGACGATTTACTCGTAATGAGAACGGATTCCGTTTTATGTTCCGCGAGGTCTAAACTCATATCGCGTAGCCAGTTTTTTATCAGTGATATTGCTTCGTTGCAATACAACTCGATTTCTTCAAGTCGTTTCGCCATAACTACGTAGCAATATCGTCCGCGAAACCTATAATGGCGGCTTCCCTGGGGACTGGGAGTCGTAGAATGTCGTCATACATCACGTTCCACAGTAAGGGACCTAACAGTAATCCTTGGGCACGCACGTCGGGGTCGTAGAGGAACAACCTATCGGTAAAGTAGCTCCTGATCAATCTTAATATGTACTTCGGTACATTTAGTCTTTCGAGGCATTGTAAAATACGCGACCAATTCGCCGAGTTAAAAGCATTTTTCACGTCGAGTGTAACCACGGCGCAGCACTTTTTACTGCCTCATTTCCATCTTCTACTTTCTATGGCCGATTGGGCTTTGTCTAATACGACTTTAATCGCGTCGATTGTCGATCGGCCCTTTCTAAAGCCGTATTGATATTCCGCGGTTCCATCATTGGCTTCAATGATAGGCTGTAGTCTGTTGCATATAATTAGCTCCAATATTTTGCCCATAGTGTCGAGCATATATTTCCTTTTGGTAATAATACCAACTGTTGGTATTTCCATTGTTCCAGAAATATTCCCTCGCTTAAGCATGCATTATACAAGCAGTCATCTCCTGCTGCTTTAAATAGTTCGGCGGGTATGCCGTTCGACTCGGCAGCCTTGTTCGACATCAGTTTAGATATTGCTGTCCTCACTTCATTTTAGTCGGGTGGACGGAATTCTTGACTTGCACCGTCAATATTAAATGATTCGCTCTGCCTGACAGCGGAATTTGTGTCGTCCTCGCCGTTTAGCAGCCTGCAGAAATAGTTTTTCTATATCCTCAGAACCAACTGCGACTCTACTACAAGGTTTCCTTGTTCATTTCTACAAGTTTCCGTTCGAGTCTTATTACCCTGACACGTTGTTTTTACCCTTTGGTAAAGCTTCCGAACATTATTCCTGGAGTAGCACCGCTTCTCATGCTCCTTCTTTTCTCTCCAGAGAAGCTGATGTTCTTCCCTCCTCTTTTGCTCGTAGAGCTCACGAGCCGCTCTCGTCCTTTTGCGCAGCGCCGTTTTGTCGGCATGTTGTTTTGCTGCATGCGCTTGCCGGCACTCTTCGTCAAACCAGAGGTTTCGTGGTGGTGGGCGTGTGAAACCCAGCACGTCAGTTGCGGCATTTCTGATGGCTTCTCGGGATCTAAGCCACTGGTCTTCAACACTTGATGCAGAGATTGAGGTATACGCGATCGGCAAAGGTTCTGAGTATTTCCCCCTTGTGTGGCGTCAGAGATATCCGTAGACGTACCCGTACCTTGGCTGCAACTAGGTAGTGGTCCAAGTCTATGTTGGCCGCTCGGAATGTTCGGACATCTAAAAAACTTGAGGACTCATTTACGTCGATCGCAACATGATCAATCTGGTTGGCAGCCTGCTGATCTGGTGCCCGACATGTTCCCTTGTGAATATTGAGGTGATAAAACCGTGTGCTTGCTATAGTAACGTTACGTCCTGCAGCGAAATCGATTAGCCTAAATCCGTTTCCAAACGTGGTGTCTGGTAGGCTATGTCTACCTAACATATTCTGCTACCAAAGATGTCTTCTTTTCCAATTTTGACATTAACGTCGCCTAGGTTTTGTCGAGGAGCTCTTTGGTAGCATCGTCCTTTTCCGGGGCTTTTGATAGGGATTGTTATAAGACGTTCACTCACGTGTCGAAAACTCAAGACTTTTTGCCTAAGTCTGCCGCTTACAACAAATCACTATCCAAATAGACGCTGCTTACGTTCCCTATAGCAATCACAGTAGTAAGTACCGCAGTTATTCATCTTTCTTTAGCCCGGCCCATCTAGCAGTCGCGGGGCCTGTTCCAGCTCCGAACATTCCACGTGCAGATCCGAAAGTCGTTGTCCTTTGTTCGATTTGCAGGATCGACACCAATGAATCCGTCCTTATTGTTCGCTTCGTAACAATTACTTTTTTAAGTGGTTGTGCAGTTAACCCCACGCACAAGCCCTAACCTGGAGGGCCAGGCTCTTTTTGGGATCCCTAGGACAAAAGTCGCCGGACCAAATTCCGGAGTTAGTCACCCGCTTCGGGGATGTGATTGCTGCCGTTGGCCCTTATTAAGGGTTAACCCGCCACCAACTCTTAGACCTGGTATTCAAGTAAGTTGAAGCACTAGTTCGATCTAACCGATGGAATCCGACCGCTGCCGACCGGAAACAGGAGAGCGTGCGTTAGTGAGATGCCCTCCCCCCCTTGCTTCCTGTCTTGATGGCTTGATTTGTGCAGGAGTGGCATCACGGATAAACTGCTTGCTATTATCAAGGCTACATATGATGGATCCAAATGTCACATTCTGCATAAACGAAGGTTGTCAGAGGAGTTTGAAACCCTAAATGGGGCTAGGCAGGGCTGCATACTGTCACCAATACTGTTCCTGTTGGCGATAAGTGATGTACTGGAAATGAGAGAAATTCAGTGGACTCTGCAATCACACCTCAGACATCTGGACTACGCGGACGACGTCTGCTTACGCTCTCATAGGATCGTATGTAGATCTTCATCAATTGCCAACAAGCGTGGAGAGAGAAGCTGAAGTCGTTGGGCTAAAGATCAATACGGCAGAAATAAAAAGGATCGACCTTGGAACTTCCTCATGTAACCAAGTAGAGATTTCTGGACAACCAGTAGAGATGGTAGAGAGTTTTCAACATCTTGGGGGTATTGTGCCGAATCGGGAAAGCAAACGCTGCGTTCGGAATGCTGTCCAAAATATGGAGAAACAACTCTATCAGCCCAAACCAAGCGACGACTGTCCCGCTCCAATGTTGAATCTGTGCTTCTTTATGGGTGCAGCACGTGGAAACTGCAAACGTTCGTGAATAGATGTCTGCGAAACACCTTGAGGATCTTCTGGCCCAACCGTATCGCCAATGATGAACTTCATGGGAGATTAGGTCAAGAAGCCACGGACTCTATCATACGAAGACGTAAGTGGCAGTGGCTTGGGTATACACTTCGTAAAGGTCACGAGTGCATTTCGAGTCAAGCGATGAAATGGAACCGTCTCACACAAAGAGGCAGACGAGTGGGTCGCTCTAGAAGTACTTGGCGAAGAAAGGTCGAAGAGGAATCAGCACAAGTGTGGAAGAGTTGGAGAGAGCTGAGATACGTCTCTAGAAACCGTACACGATGGTGCGTAGGAGTAGTGGATGTCCTAAACCTCACTGACATAATAGGTCCGAGAACCTAAGTAAGTAAGTCACTCTAGGTGACGCAGAAAAGTGTAGAATATCCTCAACCACCGTGGATTGTGCAACTGAAGGCAGTTGGCCAAAGGCCGGTCAAACTGTAGAGGTTTGCTAGTTGAAACCCGAACTGAAGAGCCATCTGAGTTAAGTTTAATCGAAGGCACTCATACCTAGTACTTGGACTGGGCATAGACTTGGTCTGAATGTGTGCTACCTACTCCAAGACCTTTGTTTAACCTCCATTTCGGACAAGATAGAATGTCTCAGAGTCTTTTTATATTCCCTACTCGATTTCCAGCCATATATTAGGAAAGAGCCCCTGGAAAAGGTCTAGTCATGTTGCCTCCAACTTTATGACTTTGAACTAGTGAAACGACCGACGATTTTCTCTATACAGTGCTTCGTCACAACATGACAGTCTAGACAGCCATTAGGCCACAACAAGGGTTAGTAGAATTCCTGCTTTAAAACACGCAAACACCCAGCCTAAGCCTTTTCAATTCTACCGAACATACTCGTAGTACGTGTAATAACTTGCTAGATAAATCTTTGCAAGAAACACCATTTCAACCCCCACGTGAACACCACCGCTCTAATCGAAACCATTTCGAAGGTCAACAGCTCACTTCCACACAGCAAATACCGCAGTCATAATGAGATTATCCGATCACCCCCAACTACTGGCGCTCTTTCAAGCAAGACTTGTTCATGTATACACCCTGGATACTCTCCCATCCTCGACAACAACTAAAAGCTATTACTATCGCAGTAGGAATGGGGTACCACCAACCCCCTTCGTTCACCTCTTTGAATAAATACGTGTAAAGCAAAACCGAAAACCAGCAACAAGAGCAAAGATAATCTCCTTACTTATTTACACCCTTACAGCCTTTGAGTGATTGTGAAGGACGACGATGAGGAGGAAGGGGAATGGAAATGCTAAAGAGACTGTCATTGGCGGCATGTTAAGTAGATGCCACCCTTAATTAACGAAACTTGCTAAATAAAAACCCAATTAAGCTATGATTGATGGTTTGCTAATACAGTCGGCCTGGTCCTCCTACCCCCATGTCAGTATGTTATTCGTGGGCAATGTGGTCTCCGGACCGGATCGTCTGTGATTGCTGCTTCCTGAAATGGAAAAACAGAAAAACAAACACAACCACCGTGATAACTCAACGGAAATTAGGTGATTCGAGTCGATTTCAAGGAAGCCACCACCACCAACATTCATCCGATGGCCCATGTGTGGCAATATTGAAACCATGTGGCCATATGAAACTCTTGGCCATTTGGCCTTGTCGTTTACTCAATTATGTAGAGGTATGTTTGTGAGCTAGTACATGGTTTGGCACTCTTACTTTACCTTTCCACCCGGACTGAGGAGTCAGGACGAGGACATATTATGCCAATGTGTTCGCTCTAAATTGTGGATATGACATGCCACACTGACATGAGTATTGCGGCCAGAAGCGCAGGCTGTATATTGACCGACCCAACCAAACTAACCAACCGGCCGACAGTACAGAATGTTTGAGCAGTTTGTGGTAAGAGGCACACATACTCGTAAAGCAGTGGCCGGCCTAATCGATTGAGGCTTCGGTTGGTTGTGAATGTTTTCGTTGGCCAGTTTTTTTGTTCTCCCGCTCTGCATCCTTTTGCGACGACTTGGGATTAGACACTTAAAGGGAGGCAATTGCAGTAAAACTGCAACACAGCTGTCAGTTTTCTGCAACTCAGACAAGGGGCAGCAGCCTGTGGATTCTAGAATTTCTACAGACACACGATGGTTAGAGCCCCTGCCTGATGCATCCTTTTTTGTTTTTTTTTTCTCTTCACTCGTGTGTTTTAACTTACTGCGGCAGGAATAGCAAAACTGACACCCGTACTCGTAACTTTTGGAAACCGAGAGGGATTATGAACACGTTCGGTATGCCACTATCCTCTATTCATAACTGGGTATAGGGCCCGAGGGGATTCCACTGAAAGACAGACATAGTAATAAATAATGGAGTGGGCTAAGCCATACCACTGCAAAATCTGAGGGTAGTTCATAGAGCCACCCCTCTTGGGCTATTGGTGTCTACTGCTTTATTAAAGATTGTTTAGATCCTTTCAAGAGATAAGTTTATCGTCCTCGTTGATGGCGTGTAAGCATGCTCTTATGATAGCAACGGCAGCGGCAGCGGAAGTGGCAGTGGCGGGCTCTTCACGAAACGAGTCTTCCTTCCAGATTGTAACTAAATATTTAAGCATTGGGCCATGTGAATACGAATTATGTGGGTCGACCAAGTTGGGGTAGGGATAGGGATTCTCATTTCATTTGCTGCTACTTGGGGTTAGGTTAATTATTTCACATGATGCTGGATGATAGGTTTTCTTAGTGTGCCTCGCCTTGTGCAGCCTGTCCGTGTGGCTCCTACTGTTTTCTTGAGACATACAATATTCACGCCTTCAAGGTATTTGAAGAGGATGGGGAAGGTTCTAAATTATTTATGCAGTCAAACTGTGGAGAGGTCGGTGAAAGTTGTTAATTATCCTTAGATGTACGAGTAACATAGAAGAGCAGGGCGTGTGGATTACTAAAATGAAACGCACTAACGATGTGAGAGCGGAAATGAAAACTTAGGATGCACATGGGGTTGTTATGATGAAGGCATAAGCAGGAGGAACCATGCTGAGTTGGTGTGACGATTTAGTCAAATGAATCATTTTATGAATGTGGTTTTGTTAGGAATTTTCTCTAGTTTTTTTGTTTTTTTTTTTCAAGGACCTTAGGCAAAGGGAGTGTAATTTATTCTAAAGTAGACCCGAGCATATGTTCTTTTGATGTCAAAATGGAAAATTTAACGCTTCGTTCATATATAGGGATGGGCATACCAAATGTTACTAAGCATCCTCTCTGGCATTTACTGAAGCGTTCCTTTTGGGTTTGGAATCATAGGAACACATCATATTTTGTAGAACTGAAGGGAGAAAATTAGCATACCCATTATGGTGGGGTGGTGTCAAGAGACAGAATCAAGTTATGTCAGCAATTTATGTCAACAATTTGACAAAGCCAGCAATATTTTAGCTTTTACATTGTGAAATGCCTAAATTGGGTAAAATCTCTTCCTCTGACTTACTATCTAAAAGCGCATTAACCATATGCGTAGACTGAGCCTGACTGGGTAAACCTGGAAGCAAATCCGACTTCGGTATACTCACACTCTATGAATGTTCCATAAGGGTGGTCTACTGATAGGACCACGTCACGAATCTAGCGTAGAAGGACTTCGATGCTTGGATATGTAATGGCCCAGGTCAGTCAGTTAGCACAAGGTTGCCTTAGATAAGGAACCATTCTGGCTAATTTCAGACTGTTGAATCGCCAACAAATTACTCGTCGATGGGAAACATGCCTCCAATATATTGAGTGGATGTAAGCACGGTTTCGTTTCTGCACAAAGTAATTTGTGTCTCGAGTGCTGATTGTAGTAGCATGTGCAACGCGAACAACTGTATGTCAATGCTGTGACGCTCGATTGTCGGGAAGGTACCCAACCGCTAGATACCGTCGAGTAGAAACCCCAGAATGTTAGTCATTTCAAGCAATTGAAACGGCCGACAGAAAAGATTTTAGAAAGGGTATGCAATGGCAAACTGGAACCAGGAGGGATGAGTATCAACACAGCAGGAAGAATGACAAAATAGAACTAGATAGTGTCTTTGGAAACTGGAGATTCCAACGATTTTAACAACGAAGTCCACAACCAAATAATGCAGCTTCCAAAAGGTCATGAGGAAGAAAGAGTACTTGCAAAAATACAGATCCCGCCAACAGTGAAGCCATCTTTCCCCCAGCCATAAAAATATTTTTATTTCAAGGCCTGATGTCAACAAAGTCTGCGGGTTCAATGGATTACCCATGGTGACATAACCATCTAAGCCAGTTATTCAGGCTTTTCCCACGAGATTGACATCGCTATGCAGTCCATACAGTTCGCTGTTGAAGAACGTCCTCTGATCTCCATTGCTGCGAACAGGATCGAAAATTACCCAAATAAGCATCGAGTGCATCTTCATCCGCTTTCGCCAGTGTCCAAGTTTCTGCGCCGTCAAGAACTGGAATGAGCAGTATCTCGTATAACGACGAGAGAAAGGTTTATTGCTCACCTGTCTTGTACGCCCAAAGAACCAGCGATTAGTAAGATTGATTCCGCGACCTGGTGTCGTTGATGAGCTGATATCGGAGCCGATGTAGAGAGTCTCTTTCTACATTAAAGTTCCAACTACCTATGGTGAAATTTTGTCCTTGGCCTCGATGTTGTGTGTCCCTCTTTGTGGACAGCATAAACTTAGGTTTTCCTTCGTTGACCTCCTTGCCGCTTTTGCTTCAATAGTCGCGAATCCACCATTGATAGCTCGTTGTGTTCTTGCCAATTTGGCACAATTTTTTCAAGAACGATGTTGAAAAAATCACATAAACTTTTCTGGCAATGCCCATCTCGGTTTAGCCCCTCCTCATCCTGCATAGTCGAACAAGCTTGGCAGGGATGCCAACACTAGACATGGCTCTGTATATTTTCATCTCTATAGATGCTGTCACACGCTGTTTTGAAATCCATTTCCGATATCTGCCGTAATGTGAAAATCTGATCCAGGGTGAACTTTCCTCTCCTAAAAGCATACTGAGACACTGTTGAAAGGATTTTATATGCGAAGTTAAGTAGACTTATTCCCCTGTAATTGGAGCAGTTTAAGAGATCTACCTTCTTTGGCATACTCTCGTTGAGTCAGATTTTGGAGATATTGTAATTTGATGTACATATGCTGCTTTCGACAGCCCGGGAGTGAACCCAGCAATCTTGTCTATGTTCGTCCAGGTTGAATGGTACATTCTGCCTGACGGTGGGATGTTGTTCGCCATCAC
Source organism: Volucella zonaria (assembly GCA_963966105.1). Lineage (NCBI taxonomy): Eukaryota > Metazoa > Arthropoda > Insecta > Diptera > Syrphidae > Volucella > Volucella zonaria. The sequence continues at coordinate 190,807,678 of OZ014531.1, forward strand.
CTGGGAAAAATCTATCCAAATTCTCAGCATCTTTCTTTCTCCATTCTTGTTAATTAGTGTTCGGGTTTTACACCTTTGGAAAGTTCCGGAATTCACTCTTCTAACAGCATCTATCGCCGATTGAGATTGTCGTGCTTTTTATTTGGTTTGAAGAACCTATTTTTCCCATTCATTTCTGCTCTCTCTGATTCTTTTCTGTAGTGCCGCTCTGTACGTCCCCTGTTTTTCTAGATTTGACTGTCTGTAGTCTCAGAATCGGCCTTTCTGATTCCTCTTTGGCAGTGATGCCACTGATCCTCTATACTGGCAGTGGATCCGTGTTTTGGCTACAGGATAACTGTTCTAGTCAACGAAAGCTCCTCGGAACATTAGGACTTCCAAAACAATAGAAAAGTGCCCTGCGTCGTTCACAATATGATGAATTTGGTTGGCGGTTGGTTAAACCAGTCAGCCACGTCCCTTTATGTATAGAAAGGTGTGGGAACTGTTTACCGGTTATAGTTACAAAATAATGGGCATGGGCAATTATCAGGACTATGCTTGCGGATTTAACGGTTATGCGAATCGTCGTCAGGTGTTCGCTTACATACCTGAAGGTGCGGTGCGGGTATCCCAACTCTCCCGTCCCCGGTATTAATACTCTTGGTCACTGCTATTGCTGTAGGTGTTTGCCATATGGCACGGGCAATGGTTGGTTTCCTGATTCCTAAAAAAACTGTATGGTAATACAAGAAAGCGGACTTTAGGAATTTTAACTGGTCGTTATGTTTCCTCGATAATGACTTGGATGCTGCTACTGATATTATCACTGACACTACCAGAAATGTTACCAGTTGCAATCTCAGCTTCCGGACATTGAAAGTTTGTCATGTATGTGGCGGGGGGTTAAGACATGCCAAACGGAGCATTCTGGCAACGTCGAGCACAAACTGACAGCCAGATGACAGCAGCACACCACGTCCAAGTGACAGCCATCGGATAGAAGCTCCATGAGAGAAGCCACCGAAAATACACCGTTTCACCCACATGATGTTTGGGCTTCGCAACGCAGCCCAAACCCTTCAGGGGGTGATTCACGAGGACTACGGGGAGGCGATTTCGCTTTCACATATATGGACGATATCTGCACCGCAGCATCAAGCATCGCTGAACATCGCCAACATTTAAGTGAAGTGCTAAAGAGACTCGCAAGTTATAACTTGGCAATCGGAGTCTGAATTCTTCGGTCATCTCATCATCACCGAAGGCTTAGCTCCTCTCCCATCACGAGTCGACGCAATCAAATGTATTAAGCGACCAGATACCGTAAAACAGCTGAAAGGACTCATCGCAATGGTCAACTTCTATCGTAAGTTCATTCCTCATGCAGCCGCCGCTCAAATTCCGCTGTTAGCAATGGTCAGAACGATAAAACATCTCTCAACTGTACACAGTCTACAGTAGAAGCCTTCACTTACTGCCGCCAACTTCTCGCTTAAGCAGTGCGTCTATCGCACCCCGTACCGGAAGCACAGCTAAACCTTGTTACGGATGCATAAAACAGCATAAAATAGCAACAAGTGCCGCTCTGAACCAAATAATCAACAGCGTACCAGAGCCACTGGGCTACTTTAAAAAAAAAAAAATTCCTCAACGCAACAACGCTATCCAACGTACGATAGAAAACTTATTGCAATGTAATTGGCCGTACGCCATTTTCGGGACTTGTTAGAAGAACGTAAATTCCACATCTAAACGGACCACAAGCCGCTCATATTCGCCTTCACGCAACGACCAAAGAAATCCTCGCCGCGACAAACGAATTACCTGTCGTTCATCATCGTTCATCAGCGAATTTACCACCGACATCCAATATATCAAGGAGGAGGATAACCACGGCAGCAGATTTTTTGTCGCGCTTCGATCCAGTAAGCGCAAGGGGGACCTCTATGAGAAACTTGCAATATCGCAGAGAGACGACATGGAACTTCAGCAGCTACTCGAAGGTAACCCTATGCACTCGATGCAACTAACATTGTTTGCCTTCCCTCATCTAGACAATTCCATTTATTGCGTGTATCGCACAACCGAGTCCGACTGTTCATCACGAGGAATCTGCGCAAAGCATTCTTTGACGCAACACACAACCTTTTGCACCCAGTTCGCCGGGCCTCAACGCGGCTTATGACCGAACGTTTCATCTGGCCTAACATTCGCCAACATTGCTCTAAATTCGGTAAAACATGCATTCGATGGCAGCAGACGAAACTACATCGCGACGAGCGCTTCGCTAACATCAATATCGACATCTTAGGACCATTCCCACCCTCCGAGGGGCACCACTACCTCTTGACGGTCATCAATCGCTACCCTAGATGGCCAGAAGTATACCCAATGCAGCGGCTGGATCGCTCGCTTCGGATCCACCTTGCAAATGACATCGGACCAAGGAAATCAATTCACCTCTTCCGTCTTTACGGAACTATGTAAGTTGCTCGGTGTAAACCACACAATGACGACCTCATATCACCCGCAGTCAAACGGAATCATCTGACGCTGAAGGCGGTAATCAACTACAACGATTCCACGGAATAGGTCAAGCGCTTGCCACCCATACTGCTCGGTCTCTGAGTAACTCTGAAGGAAGACATTAACGCTACCACAGCGGAGTTCGTATACGGCACAACCCTCAGACTTCCGGCCGATTTACTGGCACCAACGCTCGACAATCGCTCGAAAACCCAATTCACCAAAGACCTTCGAAATATGATGCGCCAGTCGAGACCTCAACATCCTAGCACACGAAGCAGTGACCTAAGATCATCCCACACATCCGTTCGCAATGACTCCGTCAAAGCCTCTACGGTTCCGCCATATGAGGGGTCCTTTAAGATAAGAGAACGCCACGACAAATTTTTTGAACACCGCCTGAAGCCAGTATACTTAGAGACCGACCATAACGACAAGGAACAGCTGTCCGTATCCGGACCAATTAAGCCGCAACCGCCACAACTTACTTCGACTCAGCCTCCCAGCACCCGCAGCCGCAAGGGTCGCGTGTCCAGATCCCTAAGCGCTACCTTTAAGATGCGTGAGCATTCTGGTAACGTCGAGCACAAACTGACAGCCAGATGACAGCAGCACACTATGCCCAAGTGACAGCTATCGGATAGACGCTTCCTGAGGGAAGCCGCCAAAAATATCAAATTTTTTCCTTTGTTCCGCCATTCCGCTATAACCGTCGACGAGATAGCAGCTCTTGATTCGAGTTAAATAGTTTTTTTGATTAACGAACTTTTTAGTATCTTTCGGATTTTGTTATTGCGACTAAATATTGTATATTATACTCGTCGTATTTTTTTATATAATTTCAAATTAGAGAGGTACCGGTGAACGTTGGTTTTAAATGTTTGAAGGTTATAATGACTAGGAAATAAAGAGCTAGTCAGGGCATTCCGTAAGCGAGTTGTACGGCTGAGAAACGAATCACGATATTTTAGAGTACGTCCGAAAGTAGGCTTGAGGGTGCATTCATAGCGAGACTGGTGTTACAGTTAAGAGTTTTTAGAGGCGAAATGCTACTGGTGATTTCTGGAGAAATTATGGACGATCTCGAATTTAAGTTCCCTACTTCATCCGATGAACCACATCTCATCAGCCAAATTGTTCCTAATGACCTCGCCAGGGACTTGCGGTTGTCAAAAGAAAAGGAGGAAATATTGAGCTCAAGCTTAAAACAGTGATATGTGCTCAAGCATGGGGTGAAAATTACCGTGCGCGACAAAGTGAATTGGTTCCTTATTTTTCGAAAGCAGATACTTGTAACTTAGCTTATTGTCATGATATAAATGGTTAAATTTTGCCACCGGTTATGAGCACGGGGCTATTGTTGTATTGCTTCATAATGGAAATAAGTTTCCTTCAATACTTCTAGCACATGGTGTAAATTGAAAAGCTATCTACGATGCTATGAAATATTGGAGAAAATTTTATATAAAAAAGATAAAGATTATTAGCGCATTCCATAAAGGACACTCAATTCCATTCCGTTTTGTGTATATGCCGCTACGGTGACTCGAGATATTACTTCATAATACGTACCTGCCGAACTCACCAAAATTTCATTGATACTCGTAGTTCCAATATTTTTAATATTTTTAAAATATCAAGAAGAATGAAACCGCTTACCTGAAACGAAAAATAATTACAATAGAAGATTAGTCCTTGAAAAATAACAAGTAAGTTATAAATGTGGATGTACATACATGTACAAATGTGTTTGTACAATTGTTATAAAAAAAAGGTCAAATCAGACAGCTTGTTTGGTTGTTCAAGCATCGTGCAAGATTGCAGTTTCCGCTGCTAAAAACAATCGTAATATGATTTTGCTTAAATTTGAATGTACTCGTACCTAGTCCCGCCAGTTATGCAATTTCAAGAGCGTATTGCTTAAAACTTCTGTCAGGAATAAAACCGTTTACTGTCTTCTCAAATCACATGCACTGGTGAATGATGAATAGAAGCCACTAGGTAATCGTATATCGAGAACGTTAATTTTTCAACCTATCAAAAGTAGAGGACAGGTCAACAAGTGGTCGCCCCTACAAGGCCGACAGTAAAACCATTCGTGAAGAATTTGCGGAAATCGCCTTGGGAAGCAGAAAATCATGTCCAGAGAACTGAAGATATCCACCAGATGCATGTCAAGATTAATTCGGGATGATTTTCACATGAAAGCCTATCGTCGGCAACTCTTTACTCCTCAACTGCTAAATATTGGGCTGGAAAGATGCAAAATGCTTTTGCAGTGACATGAGGGTAATTGGCATGAAATACGGATGAGAAAATTCTTAACGTGGAAGATGTAATCAACAAACAAAACGACAAGATTTATGATATGTCATCAAAGGAAACGAAAACAGTTGTACCAAGGGTTCAACGTAGCCATCATCCTGCTTTCGTAATGGTTTGGTGGGAAGTATAGGGACCAATGTGTTACATCCCTCAATTTCGGCGTTTGCAAACCGAAAATTTAACAAAAAGACGTTTTGAAGGGTGTAACCAAAACGCTTTTCAATGGAGAAAGATGCTCCGGTACACAAAGCAAAAACCACACAAGAGTGGGTCAGGATTAATATTCCTGGTTTTATAAGAGCGGAAGAAGTCCAGAGAACGTGGTCTGGAAAGCCTCAAAACAGTAGTGGAAGCAACAGCGTCAACGATATACTCGTACATAGCCATAGAGCGCACCACTATTGCCCAATAGCCACAACGTTTGAGCTTGTATTAAAGCACAAAGCAGTTAATTCGACTGACAGCATTTTTTCTAATAACTAATATTGTGGACTAATACAATAGAATGCTGAATTCAATGACCCATATCTGGGTTCCAGAACAAAATAGGATCACGGGAAATGAAATTGCCAGGCAAGGTTCAGAGAAGGGTTTTTCACAACCTTAAGTTGAATCTGCCTGTGTCCTCGGTTAAGGCTTACATTGACATTTGGGTCTCAAATGAGCACAATTGCAGATGGCATAACTCCCCAGGATGCAGACAGACGAAGCGAATGCTTCCCGACGTCTTTAGGAACTCAGCGGCTTTTCTGCTGTCCCTCAGCAGGAAAAACTGAGGTTGCTTACTGGTGTCGTGGCAGGGCATTACACTTTTGCTAAGCACTCTAATGTCCAGGGCATAAGTGACACAACATCCTGCGATGCTTTCTGTGGAAGTGATGACGACGGCTTACGCTTGCATCAGGATGTAGGTACTCGGCGCTGATGTGGTGGGTGCTGGTACTGTAAGCACCTTACCACTGAAGTGCTTACTCATCTTTCTTCGTAAGACTGAAAGATTTCATTCAAGGAACATTACAAAGTGTGCAATAGACTACTTGTTTGTCTCAGTGCTCCGTTCCGACAGAAGAAAAAAATAAATAAAAAGTTTCTAAGCTAGGACTTCTCTAAAAGGTCTTTCATTTAAATGCGGCCGACTTTGTCGGTAGGGATTTTTTGAATTCAGGCATACCATCTTTTTGACAGATATACAAATTGTTTACAATCGTTAAAATTTTTATTGAAATTCAGAATGAGACAGGCTGTACGCGAGTCGGTAAGTCAAGACCGGAATTGATTCCCACCGTTAGCCAGAGCTGATTATCTTTCGAACGCCCCTATGGCGTATTTTTCGAAAAGACTTGGCTATCTGTGCGTAAAAGATCGTATTAGCCAACGAGATAAAACCAAGTGACCATCGTGCATGTCGAATTTTCGCTATTTGGCTTCTATGGAAGTAGATGCGGATTTTCAACCGAAAATTAACCTCAGTAGCGAGGCACATTTTTGGTTAAATAGCTTTAAATAACCAAAATTGCTGCATTTTCATTTTTCGTTTTTCATTTATATATTTATTCACTTTACAATTGACAAAATTAGATACAAATATATCAGTCACTCCGGAGCTTTCGCCAACGTTTGACGTATTTCCTCATTGTGTATTTCGGTCGGCATTATATTAAAGCGCAACAGATCCCCGGAGCCTAAGGGCTCACTAATATCTCTAGATAAAAAAAGTATCAACAAATCCGATTTATTTTCCATAGATGAACTCAATTGTTTAACTTTAAAAATGATAACTAAACTTTCGCAATGTAATACTAAAATAGACCAATTTAATGTAATTTCTCAACTAGCTATAAAATTTTTGTATTCCAATGGCAAGTAATACATATTTAAACATTGTTACCTGGAACGCAAGAGGCATTCGTAAAAAGTATTTAGAGTTCATCAACTTTTTGCATTGCAGCAATGTTGATGTAGCTCTTGTTACTGAGACTTGGTTGCGATCAAACTTTAAATTATCTACATCTGTATACAAATGCTACCGTCTTGACAGAACTAGACGCAGAGGTGGTGGAGTTGCAATTTTAATTAAGCGGTCTATACAACATTCGCTCTTACCTCTTATAAACACAACTTGTGTTGAAAATGTAGGGATAGAAGTTAATCTTGTTAACAACCAATCGGTTAAAATTTATTGTGTTTACTATCCTGGTGGTGTGTCGTCTGATGGTAAACGAAGAGCTTTTCAAAGTTATAAAAATTAGGAACATACAGAAAAGGAACTGGCAAAGATTCCGACACCCTAACTTCCTGCCTAATTTGCAATAATTCGCAAAAGCTATTTCTCGGTCATCGCCTTTGTTGTTTATTGTGTAAAAGTGCTTAATAACCCAATTTTCATTCACCGCCTTTTGCGTAAATTTTCAACTGACCTACCCTAACTTCATCGTCATCATGTCCGAATTATGTGGAAGTGCAAATTGCTCTTTAACAAGTGATCCAAATGCTGTTATGGTGATCTGCAGTGGTCTTTGCTGCAAGTCGTTCCACGTCCTATGCATTGGGTTGAGTAAGAGATCCGTCGCGTATTTAAGGGACTTTAAAAACAACTTTTTGTTCTATTGTGATGAGTGCAAGGACATCACTCCGTCCCACATCTTGCTTGCTATTAAGTGTCTCAGTGATTCGGTCAACAATTTTGCGGCGGAAAACAACCATGCATTGAAATCGATTCAAAATCAATTCACCAAATATGATGACATTTTAAAAACAGTTGAAGACTTATCAATTTCCCTCGAACAATCTGCAAGCTATAATAAGAGTCAATTTAGAAACTTATCTATGCAGTTGGCTCAAAATAGTGATTTAATTAAACGAAACGATAAACACGAAATTAGTGAAGATTTAAAAAATTGTATATCCCACAGTGTTAAATCCATAATTAAATCGTACATCCCCACAATAACAGACTCTTTAAGTTCTCTACGGTCTTCCCTCGATTTTCATCTCCAAAGTACGTCCCGAAGTAGCGTTCCCTCTCCGCCAAATAATGATCAGTTGCTCATAAATATCATGTGCCAAATGAGTGATTTGAGCAACGAGATAACCGAATCACGCGCGCTTTTAAACGAAATTACTGATCACATCCGGATAGCTTCCAGTAAAATCGACGATATACCGGTGCAATCCCAAGCTCTACCGACTGCACCATACAACACCTCGATTCTGACTGAGATGCTTGAATCTGCAATAATGGAACCACCAATAACTCCTGGGTCATCATCTCCTCCACCACAACCCGTTCCGGAAATTCATCCAAATACACCAACTCCTGCACCCACAATCTCACGACTTGGCACCTTATGGACACTTTTGGACTGGAACAATAGAATCAAAAAGTTGAACAATTCCAACAAAGCCGAATCGGTTGCGTTTTTAATAAGAGGTACACATCTCGATCGAGCAAGGCTAACTAGTCTCTTCAAATCTAAATTTAAAATTGATGTCATCAACTGCCGTAAGATCTCCACCAACACCCTCAAGGTAAGCATCCCATTAAAATATGAATGGATGTTCATCAACCCTGCTTCCGACGTCATCAATCTGGGTGGAATAACCATGGAAAGAGTAAAACTAAAGAGAGGAAACAACAAACATCGCAAGGATACTACCTTTAATTCAAATCCCACTAAAAGCCCAACTCTCACAAAAAAAATCCAAAGCCTAACAAACAAGCTCCTGATCCAAACTGGAGTTTTAAAGTTGGGACATTCCCTTTCTTCACTCCTTCTTCACTTCATACTGCTAATCGCGTATACACAAAACGTTCTTCCACACCGTCTAACCCAATTCCCAAACGTGTATCTTTTAATCTTGATCCTCCTCTCAATCATTTAAAAAACCCAATCTGTACCTTTTTTACCCAAAAAGAATCCCTCATCATCACCACCCTGGTATAATAAAGAGCTGCGATCTCTTCGTAATAAGAGAAATAAGCTCTGGCGTACTTACTTAATATCGCGTTCCGACATCGATTTCTTTTACTACCAGTCTGCCCTAATAAATTTCTCTGTACTTTGTCAAACTCTATATGACAACTATTTAAACCAAATGGACCGCACACCAAAAGCGATTCTTTCAGTTCATCATAACTAAAAGTAAATCGGATAACTATCCATCATCTCTGAATTTTCTAGATAAGTCCTCGGAGGATCCCCAAATTATAGCAAATCTCTTCGCAACTTTTTTTAGCCAAGCGTTCGCCATCCATTCCCAAGAGCCAGACCACTCTTACTTTTCCTACCTAAATAGCTGGCCACAAACAACTTTGGAATCTGTGTCTATAACTTTAGAGCAAGTCAAAGATAAAATAATAAACCTCAAAGATGATTATTCCGCCGGCCCTGATGATCTTCCCCCTATATTTTTAAAGAAATGTGAAATGCACCTAGCCCAACCTCTTACAACTCTCTTTCAGCTTTCTATCACCCAGGGATTATTTCCCTCGACCTGGAAAACGTCATTTATTATTCCCTTACATACTCGTAAAAAAGGCCGAAAAGATGATATTTCCAACTATCGACCAATTGCTAAGCTGTCCTGCATACCTAAGCTTTTCGAGAGCATTATTTATGATATAATGCTTGTCCATTGTAAACCTATTGTTTCCCAAAACCAGCACGGTTTTCTCAAAGGTAGATCTACGACCACCAACTTAACGGAATTCGTATCAAGCACTTTATGTGCACTGGAATCTGGAAATGAAGTTGATGTGATTGCCACCGATTTCAGCAAAGCCTTTGATAGGATTTCACATGATATAATTCTTCTGAAATTAAAAGCTCTTGGTTTCCAAATAAACTTTATAACATGGGTTCAATCATATTTAAATGAAAGACAATACTATGTATTATTTAGGTCCATGATTTCTGACCCAATTACAGCCTCCTCTGGTGTCCCTCAAGGCAGCCACCTTGGCCCCTTACTATTTATTCTGGCCATTAATGATGTTGATTGCATCATTAAAAATTCATACATATCTATTTACGCAGACGATATGAAAATCTTTAGATATATAACCTCTTCCTCAGACAGCCTACCACTACAGGAAGATCTTGACAGATTTTGTACTTGGTGTCAGAAGAATTTTCTTGAGCTTAACGTCAATAAGTGTCAGGCTATAACGTATTCCCGTAAGCGGCCCCCTACTTCACCTCGCTGCTATCTAATCTTTAATCTGCCTGTTCCCTTAGTGAATGAGTTGCGTGATTTATGTGTTATCTGTGATAAGGAACTCAATTTCCGTTCTCACATTGATAATATAATAAAGAAAGCCAACTCTGCCCTTGGCTTCATCAAGCGGTGATCTAAGGAGTTTTCCAATCCTTATTTTACCAAATCTCTTTACATAACCTTTGTTAGGCCTCTTCTTGAATATGCAAACCAAGTTTGGTCACCCTACTACAGAACACACATCCTCCGGATAGAAGCTGTTCAACGCAGGTTTTTACGATTCGCTTTACGTGGTCTTCCCTGGAATGATAGCCAAAACTTACCACCTTATACCGACCGGCTGAAACTTATAAATTTACAACCCCTTTCTATACGTCGAAAAGTTGCCGCCATTCTTTTTATTCATCAAATTTTAGTTGGGAATATCGATTGTCCTTCTTTACTTCGACTTATTTCTTTTAATACCAACCCACGCAATCTTAGGTCTGTGCCACTTTTCCGGCTCAATCTTCACCGAACGAATTACGGACACTTGGAGCCAATGTCTAGAATGCTTCGTGAAGTTAATGATATTCTGCCTCTCTTCGACTACCATCTCACCAAACTCTCTCTTAAAAACACTCTTATTTCCACCTATGCCTCACATCCTAACTTTTTTTAACCGCTCCCACCCTTTAGTTTTTATCTTTAGTTTTAAGTGAAAATTGTTAGTTCTAAGAATAAGCTTGCAATAAGCAATAATAAATCTGTCCGGGGTTGACCCGGGCCGCAAATCAAATCAGAAGTATGTCCGATCTCTCAATAAATTGATTATAAAACTTATTGCTAGTCAACGAAATATTGAATGGAACTGCAAGCTTAGCGCTTTGGACAAATCTGGGAAGCCATTCTGGAACATTATGCGGGTGTTGAAAAACAAGCATCGAAATATTCCAGGATTAATAAGCCCATCATTTATCTTCTACACTGATGAGGAAAAAGCCAAGGCTCTGGCAGATGTTTTTATAAAAAATCATGAAATTGCCTCAAACCTAAGTGATCCTTTTTTTACTTCTCGAGTAGACTCACAAATTGCAAACTTTGACGCTTCAAGCTGTATGACTCCACCAAATATTTATGTTTCTGAAAACAAGGTTGCACTCTTGATAAAAAATCTTAAAACGAGAAAAGCTCTAGGCCTTGATCTAATTAAAAATATTTTCCTCAAGCATCTTCCTAAGGTAGGTATAAAATATATTGGGTCTACAAGTAAGTTTCCAGCGTTTTTTTCCAAAATTTGAAGTTTTATTATGAAAACATACTCGTAGTTACAATGCTTTATTCAAAGTATCGTCCATCGGAAGCTACAACTTTCCCCCATCTTTCTGGCAATTTATGAATTCCGGACCAAAAAAATTTCTCGTCTTTCGAGCCCAAGAACGTATCGAGCCAATTTTTGATTTCCTCTACTGAGCTGAAGCGTATTGCCGTAAGAGCGTTCTGCATCGAACGAAACAAGTGGTAGTCAGATGGTGCCAAGTCTGGGCTGTAAGGCGGGTGAGGCAGAATTTCCCATCCACTATTTTGCAAGTAGTTTTTCACCTAAACCGCAACATGTGGCCGAGCGTTGTCGTGATGAAAAATGACGGACTCATGGCTGATCTCATATTCTGGCCGTTTTTCTTTTAATGCCCGCTTCAAACGAATTAGTTGGGTTCGATATAATGGTCCTTTGATGGTTTCACCACTCGGAAGCAGTTCGTAGTATACGACACCCTTTTGATTCCACCATATGCAGTGCATGACCTTATTCACGTGAATATTTCGTTTCGGCGTCGATTGGGCGGGCTCGTCGGGCTTTGTATACGATTTTCTGCGTTTAGGATTATCATAATAAATCCATTTCTCATCACCAGTGACAATACGATGCAAAAATGATTTATTTTTATACCGCTGCAGTAACATTTCAGACATGCAAAATCGCCGTTCGACGTCTCTTGGTTTCAATTCGTACGGCACCCAGATTCCAACCTTTTGCATGAATCCCAGTGCTTTTAAGCGCAGGAAAACGGCTTGTTGCGTGACGCCCAATGATGCAGCAAGTTCTTCTTGAATCTGACACGGATGAGGATCCAGTAAAGCGTCCAATTCCTCGTCTTCAAAACTTTTCGGCTTTCCGGGGCGATCTTTGTCTTCAACTCCAAAATCACCACTTTTGAACCGTTTGAATCACTCGCGGCACGTCGATTCACCAAGACATTCCGCTCCATAAGCTTCCGAAAGCAAACGATAGGCCTCAGCCACACTTTTCTTCATATTAAAGAATAAAAGCAGCGCTTCCCGCAAATGACGTTTATTTGGCTCTAAACTTGCCATGATTTTGCTCGATAAAATGTACGACACCGATAGAACTGCTCAAATATAACGCTGCAAAGTTGTTGACAGATACAAAACCTACAAATAAAACACATGGGGTCTGACATTTCTGCCCGGGATCCACTGGTGTCGCCATCTCTGAAAGCTTGCTACCTTCCAGGGAACAGCCTCAGTGTCTGCAATACGAATATTAATTGGGAAAGCTCGGTTAAGTATCTAGGCATAAATCTGGATTCGAAATTAATTTTTAAGAACCACATCATAAACCACACAATCAAAAAAGTGAACATTGACATAAAAATGCTTTATCCGTTTATAAATAGAAAATCTCATCTTTCAGAGGACAACAAACTGATTATCTACTCGTATAAGGTAATTTTCCTGGCAATTATATGCTATGGCTGTCAAGTATGGGATCAATCTGCCAAATGTCATTTGAAAAAACTGCAAATCGCTCAAAACAAAGTACTCAAAATGATGCTTAACCTTCCATGGCATTACTCAACCGTTCAACTGCATCAAAGAGGGAATGTCGAATTGATTAGCGAAAGAGTTGCCAAGCTTACTTTTAATTTTATGGATAAATGTTCCACTGCAGAAAATCCTCTTGTTAAATGTTTATATAAGCAGCATCCAAACTAAGCTCTTATTTTCTATGTTTCCTATGTTTGTATAGATTATATTATTTATTATACACACTTTTGCTGCCTATTTATGTTTATTTATTTCTTTACTTATTTATTTATTACTTTGTTGTTTATATATATTTATTAATTATTAGTAATTTATTTATTTATCTTTTTATGTATTTACTTATTTATCTACTTATTTATTTATTAATTTATTAACTTATTTACCTATTTATTTATATTTATTTATTTATTTAATTATTTATTTATTTATTCATTTATTTGCTCTCTTTCACCATTGAGAAGAACATCTCATTCCAATTCCATTTGTATGTATTACTTGCCATTGAATTATTATCAACAATTGTTTTAACTTTTCTGACTTACCAACTCATATATATATATATATATATATATTCTTATTATTATAATTTTTTTTTTTTGTCTTTAAATAAAAGGTTTTTCTCGCTTTTCCTTTTGTAAAAATTTTTCAGTTAACTATACTTTATTTCAAATTTTGTTAATAATGTTTAAGATAAAAGATAATTCACTATCGTATATCTTCACAAATATAACTTAAGCCAAACTTGTAAAGAAAATTCTTGCGAAATAAAAAATAAACTTAAACTTAAACTTAAAGATACAAATATAGAGTGCAAGATCTTAATTAAAAAAAAAAAATTCAGAATTAATAAAAGAAACAAGCAGTTACTTATATTGTATTCTATATACAAATAAAGAGAGATTAAAAAGTAAATAATTTATCAATTGAAAAATGAAAAGATACATTCTGTAGTTAACTAAAACTAGTGTCGAATGCATCAATTATAAGACTATAATTAAAAAATACAAAACATAATAAATTAGTGTGAAGAGAGGAACAAAACAAATGTTAAGATTCATCGATTATTAAAAAAATTCATTTAATCATTCAACAAAATCAGACCATGCGATTAATTAAATGGTTTATTTCATATAGGTCGAAGTGAAATTCCTTAATGTTCCTATTTCGAACGACAAGATTTCTGCTTTGCCTAATTTCAAGCGGCAATATATTATATAATCTTGGAGCAACAGAGGAGTAAAAGTTCAAAAAGTGATGTGTGTTGAAAGATGAAATGATAGCAAGATGATTATTGCTACTACGCAGTGACTGAAGGGTTGGATTTCTGTCAATGGAGTAACCACTCCTAACGAAAAAAATCCTTAACACTTTGTAAAAGTAAAGCCGCTTGAGTGGTAGCATTTTAGAGTTTACAAAAAGCAAATAACTACTTTCTCGTCGATTCTTCATCCAGATTATTCTAACTATATATTTTTGCACAATGAGTAACGTATGGACTTTATTTTTATGAGTTCCTCAGATTAAGCCGTACTGTAACTTTGATTGTACTCTAGTCCATAGTTTATTGTTTCCATCAGTTTTTTAGAACAAAATTGCCTCAAATGGTGCATTAACTGGCAGTATGATTACTTTTTTTTTTTTTTTTTTTTTTTATAATCGGCGCGCGCTCAAGGGGTTTTGTACCCTTAAAATGTTCGTACACAGCGCGGGCGAAGGAAATTTAGGGAGGAAGAAAAGACAGGTACCGATGTACATTGTTTTTAAATGTTTGCAAGTTATAACGACCAGGAAACACAGAGGTCGGCAGGCCATTCCATAAGCGAGTTGTACGGCTTAGGAAAGAATCACGATATTTAAGAGTACGTCCGAAAATGGGCTTGAGGGTATACTGATGAGCATTCATAGCGAGACGGGTGTTACGGTTGAAAGTTTTAATGGGCGGAATGCTACTGGCAATTTCAATGGAGCACTGGTGGTGGAAATAGCGATAAAACAAAGTGAGACTGGAGACTTTACGTCGGTGTTCGAGGGTGTCAATTGATTGACTGATATTAGTATCACCAATTAGTTTTATCGCACGGTTTTGAATCCTATCTAACAGGTGCAGACATGTTTTAGGAGCACCTGACCAGATGTGGGCATTGTACTCCAGTTTTTGGCGGATAAATGCCTTATATATTGTGGCCAGATCAGAGGGGGTAAAATATTTCTTACATCGCTTGAGAAAACCTAGACATTTCGCAGCATTTTTGGCGACATCGAATATGTGGTCATTCCAACGTGAGTTGTTACTGATACACATACCGAGAATGGAAAGTTTATCGGTTTCGACGATGCAAGTGCCATTCATGGATAATGGCTGGGTATTTGAATTTCGCTTTAATGACAGCAGACAGCATTGAGTTTTGGAAGCATTAAATTCCACTCGGTTGATAGTTCCCCAGTTGGTTATGCTGTTAATATCGGAATTTAATGAGCTTAGCATACGCTGCCGTTCCCGTTCTACAGCCGAAGAGCAGGGGCGTGAGTCCGGGAACGAATATGAGAAGCAGAGAGTGCTGTCATCAGCAAAGGAATAAATTGGATTAGAAGTAGCAGACAAGAGATCGTTAATGAAGATTAAAAAGAGTGTCGGAGACAGAACGGAGCCCTGGGGCACACCAGCATTTATTTTGTGAATATCAGACTTGAAACCATCCAAGACAACTTGAATTGAACGTTCCGAAAGGTAATTTCTAATCCATTGAAGAAGAGAGTCATCGATCCCAAGAGCACGCATTTTCGACAAAAGAGCCTGATGCCAAACTCTGTCAAATGCCTTAGAAATATCAAGTGCAACTAACTTGCTTTCGCCAGATTGATGTACGCTTTGGTTCCACTTTTCGGTGAGACATGCCATCAAATCACCAGTGGACCTGTTGCTACGAAAACCATATTGCCGGTCATTGAGAAGTTTTCGTATTTCGAGATATTTCATGAGCTGACGATTTATCAGCGTTTCCATGACCTTGGAAGAAGGGACGCAAGTGCAATGGGTCTGTAGGAGGATAGAGAAGAAGATTCGCCTTTTTTAGGGACTGGCTGGACAAATGCTGTTTTCCATCTGCTCGGAAAGAGTCCTAAAGAGTAGGACTGATGAAAAAGCTTACGCAGTGGTTTTGCCAGGGTAGAAGAACACCTCTTCAGAAGAAGGGGAGATATACCATCTGGACCAGCGGATTTATGCATGTTGAGATCTTTGAGTACTCTTGCTACTACACGAGTGCGAAAGTGGATTCGTCCCATTGTAGATTCGACGCACTCGAGTGTAGGCGGGGACAAAGCACAGTCTGGGAGTGTTGAGCTAGACGCAAAGTGTGCAGCAAGCAGATTGGCCTTGTCCAAAGAGCTGACAGCTGGAATGTCATTGTAAATGAGCGTTGGGATGGAGGATGAGGCAGAATTTCTAAGGTTTTTGACGAATGACCAAAAATTTTTACTGCCTTTGGGACATTGTAGTATTTTTTGCGTCAGGTTTTGGTCATATTGGAATTTCACACGCTTAAGAAAGGCGTTGCAGTCATTTCTGGCTCGTTTAAACTTTTTTCGGTTTTCCTCTGTCGGGTTGGTCTTATAGGACCGAAAAAACAGTTCTCTAACCCTGACAGCCTCTTTACAGCTCGAATCATACCATTCCTTTTCTTTTGGTTTGATACTCTTCATCCGATGTGGGATAAAGCATCTCATTCTAAAGAGAATAGTTTCTGTTATCGAGGAAACATAACGACCAGTTAAAATTCCTAAAGAAGTTGTTAAGTCCGCTCCAATTGGCTTTCTCGTATTGCCATACGGTTCTTTTAGGAGTCTTTTCTCTAACTCTGTGGTCGGTGTACGAGGAATTAGCTGATATGACACAATGGTCCGACGAGCCTAGAGGAGAGAGCACATCAACGGAGTACTTATCAGAGTGAGAAGTTGAAAACAAGTCCAGGGCGTTGGCGGTATGACTATCAACGTCTGGTATGCGTGTGGGCTCATTTACAAGCTGGGTTAAGTTATTTTCCGCAGCGAAGATCTCAATACACCGTCCTTCGAGTGTTGTCTGTTCAGAATGTCGAAGCCACCCAGAATTGTGTATATTGAAATCGCCCGTAATAACGATTTCAGTATGAGGATACAGGGATACAGTTCGTTGAATGGAGTCAGACAGCGCATCAAACTCATTAAAAGTCGAATTGCTGTCCAGTTTGGGGCTTCTGTAAATAAAGCAGTAGTGGATTATTTGCTTACGGAGATGGAATTTTAACCACATGAAATTGAATTCCGGATTGGAACAGGGACTACATTGTGGTGGAACTTGGTAAGCTACATCACTACGCACATAAATGGCGAGACCGCGATGGGGAAAGAATAGTGGCACTAGTTCGTAGCCAGGTAGCTTCAGATCATTGTGGTCTGAGAGGTGTGGGCGGGGATCTACCTGTGTTTCGCTAAGTGCCAAAACAGCTGGTCGGTACTTACAGACGTGGACGTACGCAGAAAAGTGATTACTTTTTAGCCCGCGTATATTGGCTGCGTCCACCCTGAATTCCCTAGACATAATCACAAACAAACACAGTAAACACAAACACCGACGATACTAAGCAGAGCTGCGAAGTGAAAATTCTGACGATGGTTTACTGAATCAAATTGCTGTAGGTGTTATGCCCTTACAACAATATGAAACAGTGCACCAACAAAATTTTCACACACAACCCGCTATCCATCAGTTGTTACATACACTCAGTCACTGCCCGTACCGTATGATAAATACCGTAACGGCAGCGACCGAGTGCAAGCAACAGTACTACGACCAGGAGCGGGAGAGGTGTAGGATTCCCACACTGTGTGATAATGTTTTTTTTTTTTTCTTTCTATGGCAATGCACTATTAATTTTTTTTTATTTTTTTTTTCACGCGCGCGCGGTGGTTTTGGGTTTTTTTTTTTTTTTTTTTTTTTTTACAGCACGGAGAAATACGAGTGCAAGATGACGTGTGCACTCGTCGGTGGTCGGCACGGTACTCCAATTCAGTTTGCTATCAATTTCCAGAACCAGATATTTCTTTCTATATAAAAACACTAAGGTGAACAAGTTAAATCCCGATGAAATAAGGTAGAAGATGATGTCGCTTTGCATGTAGCAGGGTTAAATAATAAATGCTTACAACTTGTACTATGAAAAATCATAAGTGGGTAATCGACAATGTTAGAAGACAACTTGAAGTCTCAGCTGCTCTAAGTCATAGCTAATGTTAGCAATTAAATCTAATACAGAGCTATTAGAATAAGAACAAGCTATATCATCAGCAAAATCCTATTTGTTTACCTTTGATATCGAGGTTAAAAATTAAATTGATATAGATCAAGAAAAAGATTGGACCAAGTACTGAGCCTTGTGGAATACCAATTTTAATATCTAACGATAGGCTAAAACTGTCATTAATCTTTACAATTTGTTTGCGGTTGTTTTAATAGGAAAGAAACCATTTAAGCATAAACCCGCTTTTTCTAACTTTTGTGTTAATATTATATGGTCGACAGTATCAAACACCTTAGTAATGTCAATAAAAATAGCAGCCGTATATTTTTCATTGTTCAGGCTTTCGTAGTTAAAGCAGCAGAACTCTAAGTGGGCATCCTCTGTTTACTTCCCAGCTCTAAACCCAAACTGATTATTACTAAAAAAAAGAAGATGAATCTAGGAAAGTCATTATTCTATTTTTCACTGCTTTCTCAAATATTTTAGAAAACACTGGAAGAAAAGAGATTGGCCTATAGTTATTTAGATTTTTACTATCACCTTTCTTTAAAACTGATATTACTTCTGCAGTTTTTAAGGCATCAGGAAAAATACCACTGCAGATACTTTTATTAAAAATATCTGTTAAGACATCAACAATATTTAGTGAGACCTTCTTAATAAAATTGTTAGACCAACTATCTCTCGTGGACGAATTAGAATTTCTTAGAGAGCTGATAATCCTAAATAATTCTAAAGAAGAAATCGGGTCATAAAAAAAAACTATTGGCTTGACTCCATTCATTGCTAAAGCAATCTTCTACACAATGATTCGACGATTCAGAGAAACCAGCACTAGAAAGAATCTTGTAAGCCACACTTGTAAAATATTTGTTAAAAACATTAGATATTTCACTAGGATTAATTATATTATGTCCCTGATAAGATACACAATTGAGTTCATTTAAAGCGGGTAGTTTTTTATTTATAAGTTCGTTAATTATTGTCCATTCTTTCCTTAGATTGCCTCCAGCTAGATGTAGTTTATTGGTGTAATAATTGTCTTTGTTCACAATAATATTTAATATATAATTTAATATATAATTTATTCTTCTTTGCAATCTTCTTTAATAAAGTTGTAGACATCCATGGCTTAATTTTTTTAACTATACATTGTCTTTGGGTTTCAGTAAGACATTCACTAACATGAGCTTTTAAGATATTAGCAAAGATGTTAAAAGCATTAGAGGGATTACTTTCTAGGTACACATCGGTCCAACTTTCGTATAGTAGAAGCTGGTTAAGACGCTCGTAGTTCAAGTCATTTTACCATTGCTGTCAGCCGCAGCCACTATATGCGAACAAATTGACCGTTTAGTGTAGTTTTCATGCCGAAGGTGTTATTGGGTCATAATTCTTCAATGACAATTTCTACAGTCAATGGTGACTGCAAATTGGAACATTCTAGAAAGCTTGGGAGGATACCTACGTGATATGTACAGAACGGTGCCACTTGCGGACATAGCTACTGCCGCAATCCACTTATTGAAGACTAAGTTCAGTGATTCTCTTATCACCAGAAATAGTCACGACAATTGACGGAGCCATCGTGAACCTTTTATTCTTTTCTTTTTGGGGTGGGGGTTTCATTTAGTCTTTTGTCTATTTCAACAATCCAGAAATTTTAGACGACATAAAGGCAAACACTCGACGTGAGATTGCAGGAATATCGGCAGAATTATGCCAAAAAAATCATGCAAAACTGGATCGCATAAGCGCATCAACTCATGCAAGCGGTTTTGTACAACAAAACTTAACAAAAAGGTGTCTAATGCTCTATATGTAAGCGCACTTAATTAAAGCCCATGGACTGTCACTGTTGTGCGAGGCACTCGTCAATAAAAGCTAGTGAATGCTAGTTGTGCATCTTTTAACGCTTACTTACCGAAGTTTCAGTCATTTTGGACTCGCAGTTTTTAGTTGACAATCATTTGAGTGAGTTAATGTGAGTGTTTTTTTTTGTGAAAATGGAAAAAATTGAGTATCGTGCTGTTATTCAATTCTTGTTTTTGAAAGGCAATACCCCTACGCAAATCAAAAATAAGTTGGACTCTGTGTATGGGGACTCTGCACCATCATTTACCACAGTGAAATTTTGGGCAGCTGAATTTAAACTTGGCCGTAAGAGCTTGGGAGATGATGAACGTTCGGGATGTCCAAAAACTGCAACCACTGACGATAACGTTGCTAAAGTTCACCAATTGGTGTTAGACGACCGCCGAATTAAAGTGAAAGAGATAGTAGAGGTTATGAAAATGTCCAAAGAATGTGTTTGTCACATTTAGGCATGAGTAAGCTGTCCGCGCGTTGGGTGCCGCGTTTGCTTACGTTAGACCAAAAGTTAGTTTTTTTTAGTTTATATGCATTTTTATTTTATCACTTAAAGTACTCTTACTTGCTAGACAAAAAAATGCTTAAAAATTAGCTTAATTAACTTAAAATTATCTTATTCTAACTTACTGGCCCCATGCGGGCACTCTAAGTTAAACCTAACACTTAAATTATGTCTTTCGACGTACGTTACTACTATACTATACTATTACTATTCCTTATAATTAAAACTAAGAAAACATTTTTTTACAAAAGAAAAAACTTAGTAACATGACTTTTTATTTCTATTTTATTATAAAACTTAAAACTAAAATCCTACAAACTACCTACAAATAAATCTTAATCTACTTAAACTACTTACATCTAATACATACATATATACATATATATATATATACATATATATATATATACATATATATATACATATATATATATATATATATATACATAATATATATATACTTAATATATAAATATATGTATATATATATATATGTTCTTTTTTTTTCCTTTTTTATTTTTATTAATTTTTTTTTGTTCTTTTGTTTTTATCTATTTTTTTTCTTAAATCTAGCTTACTCCTACTTAAAACTATGTAAGCCGGCCATGGCTAAAAAAAAAATAAAAATTAGGCGACCCACTTTGCTTCGCAAGAAGCTATCAATTGCTGAAGGAATTCGACGACGAAGCATCCTCTCCCTCACAAAGCCACCAAAATTGTTGGTGCTGCTGAGCAACATCCCTCATGTCGCGACTCCCTACCGCCCTACTGAACCGGAGACGCTCCGCACTGCCGTGTGCGACGTCTCTGTCGTAGTTGAGTCGCCTGTCCGCAGCTGTTCGAGCAACGTGGAAGATTAGCGGCACAGCCAATCTGTCCTGGATCAGACCTTTGCTATCAAGGTAGAGGAACGCTTCTGGAGGAACATAGCCGTCAAAGCGAACTCTCTCATGATACATATAATTAGGGTAGTAAGCCCCAGAGATCAGGTTGTTCGACGATGTCATTGCTCTTGCAATGTGCCTTCGAGTCATGAATAATGCACATTATTAGGTCGAGTCGACTCTTATTAGGTTCGCCCTATTGTACAAGACCTCATTGCGATAGAATTTTATGTACTCAGATTCTGGTGTTCTGTATAACCGAAGACAAGCCCTAAGGCAAGCCCTCTCAAACACCCGAATCTTTTCCAATAAACTTGCTCTCACGTTGAACCACACGGGACATCCAAACACAAGCATAGGCCGGATAAGGGCCATGTAGCAGATCACCTTCACCCTTGCATCGAGTTGGCTGTTGTAAAACAGTCTCCTTGTAAGGGCAAAAGCACCTCTGGCTCTGGCCAGAGCAACATCTATATGTTTGTTAAAATACAGATATTGATCTAGCCAGATCCCAAGGTATCTGACTACATTTCGACAAGCAAGTGGCTGTCCATGTTGTCCGACGATAGAGAACTTTCGCCAATTCTTTCTGGTATCCCTAGAGGCCCCAGACAACGGCGTCCTAAACAGAATGGTTTCCGACTTCTGAAAGTTAATTTTCAACTTCCAGTCGTCACAATATCGCTTAATTTTGTCGAAGTCACGTTGCAAAAGTGTATTAATGACCTCAATCTTTGGACCTGATCTGTACACGATTAAGTCGTCTGCGTACGCTATGGCATGGTGAAGTGAACCTATCAGATCACTTGTGTAAATGTTGAATAGGATCGGCGAATTTACCGCACCTTGTTGCAGACCGTTTTCAATGTTAAATGTTCCAACGGAAGTCACATCGCCATTCTTCACGATGAACTGTCTACTGGAGAGCATATCAAAGAGAATATACAGCAGTGGTGTACTAATGCCCAACCTGTCCAGCTTGAAGAAGAGTCCCTCTAACCATACGGTGTCGAAGGCCTTTTCCAAGTCAATCAGGCAGGCACCAGTGCACTGTTTCTTGCCTTTGTTCCATTGGATATCAGAAACCAGTTTGGACGCAGCATGAATGATATCATGCCCCGCCTTGAAACCGAATTGATTATCCGGAACTATATGTTTGTCCTCAACCCACTTAGTCAGGACTCTATTGATCACCTTCTCGAAAACCTTACTGATGTTTGGAAGAAGACTGATCGAGCGGAGATTCGCCGGATTGGAAGTATCTTTATTCCTTTTGGGAATGGGATGTACCACCGCAGTTTTCCAATGTGCTGGATAATGTGCATTATTCATTGCATTATTAAACAGCGTGGTATAAATGTTCACCGCTTCTAGTGGGAGATGTCGAAGCACAATGTTCGGTATTTCATCGGTTCCCACTGATTTCTTACTTCTAAGTGATTCGAAGATGGTTTGGAGCTCTTCCTTCGAAATGAACGGTGGTAATACCCTTTCGTTGGTGATGACATTATTTGCCACATTCTCGTCACTGAACTGGGTGAAACCCGAGCTCTCGAATCGCCAATTCACAATTTCATTTCGAAGGCAGGAATTGTGCACAAGGACTCGACTCTCCAGGTCGTGGTTCGGGCCAATGATGTCATTCGCCTTGTACACTTCCTGGAAAGTCGCTCCTATAGCCTCTACCTTCTCCTGCGGATCCTCGACCACAAAGAAGTTGTCATCATCAACTGCCTCATTTGGATCAATGCCTGCTGCTACAAGTATTTGTTCGTTGTTCGTCGTTCGGGCGATTCTAAGACATGGAAGGTCGTTCTGATTATATCTCCGAAATATTTTATTTATTTGCGGGAACATATTCGGGTTGCTGGTGTTTACAGCCCGAATTTTGTTGTTCCAATACAAACTTACAGAATTTCTGTAATTTTCCTTTATTAATGTTTGGAGGTTTTTAATCGACGACTTCAATGTCATGATCTCCGGGTTATGTCTGTCAGTAAACCGTCTGTACAAGGTTTTTAGTCTTGACAGCAGTCTACTTTTGTGTCGGTGCAGTGCGTCAATAGTTGCATTGCGGAATAAGTCTTCGTTGTCAGTATGTTGATACCGTGGTATCGTTTTGTCCATAGTTCGTTTAATTGTCTCGTCCATTTGTTTTAGATACCCGTCAATCTCCTCGTTTGACAGATTTCTATTGGACGGTGGGTAGAGCGAATTCGAGGAGAGTGCTCTCGTCAGTATTCTTGAGAAGTATGTCCAACGCACTCTACTATAATTGTAAGAATGCCTTTGAACAAACTCGTCCAATTCCGCAATTTCGTTGGGAACAGTTATTTCGGTGCTGAGACCGCAATGGTCACTGTCATACACGAAAGTTTGTAGACAGTTTGTAGTTTGTTGGTTAGTGCATGCCAGTTGTATTCGTGAGTCGAACAGCAGAAGATCCAAATAGGACCCGTGTCTGGGAAACGACGGACTATCCGTCGCCTTAAGCCCAAGTCGATACATTATACTGTGCTGACCCCACCAATTGAATAGTAGATTCCCTCTAGTATTTGGTGTATTATTTCCCCAATCACTATGTTTGGCGTTAAAATCTCCGCCGATAATAAAAAAGTTCTCCTCCAATTCCAGCTTCAGGAATCGAAACAGTGTCTCGAGCTCTGAGATGAATAAAGTGGATTGAGTAGCCTTAGATGCATAAACAGACACCATGTATAACCGCTTTCCACTACGGAGAGGGATGTACATGATGCATGCTTCCAGCACCTGAAACCTACATACTACACGACTATATACTCTTTTGAAACGCAGTCCCTTTCTTACAAAGATCGCAACACCACCTCCTTGAATAGAATTGGGTCGGTTTCTTCGTAATATTTCATATCTTCAGTGTCTCATTTTGTGCCTTTTGGTAAGCTTAGTTTCGCTAACCAAGAGCACATCAGGGGCTTGGTCTTTAAGCAACTTAAACAGTGCGGCTCTTCGTTCGCACCTAATCAGTGAATTAACATTCACTGCAAGGACCTTCAGGGTTTGCTCCGCCATGTACGTACCCATTACGACTGGAGGTGCGTTAGGCCCGGCAGCAGCGCGTATATTTGATCTACCCGCTTAGCCTGTTCCTGTATTTAACGCTGAAGCTGAGCCACCTGCCCCTGAATAGAGAGCAAGATAGCCAGCATGTCAGGTACAGGTTCAGGTGCTCTAGGCGCTGGGGCCTGAGAAGCTACCTTTGCTTGTTGTACCGTAGTTCCCCTACCTGCCGCCATTTGGGCGTAGGTAACTTGGGGAGTAACGGCTGGTGTTTGAGCCTGCACGAGTGGACGTTTAACTTCCACTTTCTGCTGCCGAGCCAGATTTACTCTTTTGATGTATTGGAATTTGGGACAACCCCGATAATTTTCGGTGTGTCCCGTGTTCCTACATAAAGCACAAGAGAGTTGGCTTTTTTCCGACGCTCCGTCCTTACCTAGAGCGCATTCCTCTGACTTGTGGTCCTTTCCACACTTCACACATCGAGGCTGCATTTCGCAGTTCGACGCGGCGTGCCCGAACCTTTGGCAGCGAACACATTGTAAAATGTTTTCGCTCCTCTTTAATTTTTCCCAGTGTACAACCTGGTAGTCTAGGACTTTTATACTCCTTAGACCATCCAGTTTGCTGTTGGGACTTAGCTGGACCAGGAAGAACGGTAGTTTCCGCTTCTCCCTTTTGGCTCTAGCCGTGACAAGTGGCTTGACCTCCACGAATTTGAGCCCTTCGCACTCCTTCTCTTTCAGCAGTGCCAGGAGCTCCTCCGGGTCAGTCGACGGTTCTAACCCCCTCAGCAGCATTGTCTGCAGCTTCTCCCCCTTCGGGGTGTAGGAGAAGAACTCCGTCGTCGAATCCCTCAATAAACTTTTGATTTTATGGTAGCGCTCCACTGTATTACAGTGGATCGCGTGCCTATCTACGCTAAGCCTTTTAATATAAAAATTATTGCCTATGGCCGACTTACATAGCTCTTTTGTTTCCTTTAGTTCCATCTTAAATGTATTAATAGGTGGAACCCTTTGTTTTGAAATTTGCTGTTTCTGCTGTTGTTCTTGTTGCTGCTGCTGTTGTTTTTGCTGCTGCTGTTGTTTTTTCTGCTGCTGCTGTTTTTGCTGTTGCTTTTGTTGTGGCTGCTGCTGTTTTTGCTGTTGCCGTTCTTGTGGCTTCTCTTGTTGTTGTTGCTGGTGTTTCTTGAGTTTTTCTTGGTGTTGTTGTAGCACTTGTGCTATTGTATTTGTTTGGTGTTGTTGGGTCTGCTTTAGAGCTAGCTGTGTCTGTTGTTGCTGTTGGGATAGCTCTTCCTCTTCCCTCTTCCTTCTTAGCATTTGCTTTCCTTTAATGGCTAGTACTCTTTGTTGTAGCATTTTGATGCTACTACTAATCGACTCCATTTCTTCCTCTTCATCTTCCGATTCGGTTGACGCCAAGGAAGCGAAGCTGTTCCCTTTCAGATGTTGGTGAACATCTGAAGCAAATGGATTGATGTCGGTAAATTGTCCATTCATTGCTGCCGTTGATTGCGTCCCTTCCCTCACTCCACCAAGCAGCTTTACAGTGGAAGTTGGTAGGGAGGGACGTTGTGTTAAGATGGAAGTAGGCCTTAGAGCCCTCCTTTTCTTCGTCTTCGGTTCTATTTGACTTGAACCGCTTGACGCCTCGCCTGATTTATCTGCGGACCCCGTTACTGGAATAACGGACCGCTCTCCACACTCCATCGCGTGATGATTTTGAACACTCAATTTATTTATTTTGTTTTTTTATTTGAACAAACAAACAACAACAAAAAAAAAAAAGTCTATTTCGACCCGGAGTCGAACCCGCAACCTTTAGTTTGGTAACCGGGCACACTGCCACTGGGCTAATTGGAGCCTTATATGAGGTCTGTCAAAAATTTTTTTTATTGGTATCACTGCACAACCGAAAGCCGAAACACGTCAATACTCAACGGAGAACAATGAACGACTAGACCAAAAACGTGTTCGAATGAACATTTCCAACGCTCTGTTGGCGCAGTTTAGGCGCAATAAATCCGAGTTTTGGTGCCGATTAATTACTGCAGATGAAACTTGGATACACCATTATACGCCCGAAACAAAAATTTCAGTCAAAACAGTGGACTGCAAACCGCGAGCCGGCTCCAAAAAAAACAACTGTTTTTTCGGCTGGGAAAGGGATGGTGACTGTTTTTTGGGCTATTAAAGAATTATCTTCGAAAAGGAAAAACCATTACAGGAGCATACTACGCATCTTTATTTGTCAAGCTGAAGGCAGAAATTGCGGAAAACCGGCCACATTTGCAGAAAAAGAAAATCCTGTTTCACCAAGACAACGCGCCGTCTCACACCTCAGCGGTTGCCATGGCGAAAATTCGTGGATTACGGTTTGAACTGCTTGACCATCCATTTTCTTCATCTGGCTAGCCCCAAGCGACTTCTTTTTGTTCCCTCATCTAAAAACTGCGTTCGGGGGACAGAGATTTTCGTCAAATGAGGAGGCAATCACCTTCGTGAACAATTATTTTGCACAGAAAAACGCCAAGTACTATTTGGACGGGTTAAAGAGATGGGAGCATCGCTGGGAGAAGTGAGTAGAGTTACAAGAAGACTATGTACAAAAATAAAAAAAAGAGAAAAAGTGTCGTGTATCATTGTTCGGTCGGAAACTTTTCGGACAACCCTTGTATGTACACCCTGAATGACTCGAACTGCGAATAACTTCAGACTGCTATAATTTCCAAACCGTTCATGACAGTGAGCTCAAATTTTGACACATGACAGATAATTTTATTGTTTACAAGCCTTTTAAACGATTTGCGTCTCAGTTGTGTTGAACAATTTTTATCCGCGATGGAATTCAAACGTGATAGTGTGATTGCTTTATATTTGGCTGGAAAACCACAAGTAGCTATGGTTAGAGCCCTCCAGCACCTCAACGTGAATAAATCATTTGTGTCTCGAACCATAGCTCGTTACCGTGATACTGGCAGCGTTGCAAAACGCCATGGAGGTGGTCATAAAAAAAACAGCAACATCTGCAGAAATGGTTCGAAAAGTGAGGGCTCGAACTGCGACAAGGAACCATCCTGTATCTTCTGCAAGAAAGACCATCCAGATGACGTGAAGCATGTAGCTGGCAGTAACAAGTGCCCAGTTTTTCGGAGAGCAAAAAACCATGAATAACCAGGACATTCTAACACAAAGGACCAAAGGCGAAAGACCGGATGTTATCATGATAAGTGAACCCCATAAATGCAATACGGCAAAACAAGCGGCAATATGGGTATGTGAGACAAGCAATCATGCGGGTGAAAATAAATGGGATTCATTTCTACAGCTGCTATACCCGACCCAGCTTGACGTCCAATAAATACCAACAAACTGCGGACGCTCTTCAAAGAACTCCAGTGGCGTGGACCACAGAATAGGGCAGCAGACTCACTAACATCAGACTAACACTAGAGAACAGATTCTACTGGAAACATTCACTCGCCAACAAGAGTCGCGCAAATTCGTACCGGAAGGCTGGAATACGCTCTATCATAGACATCACCCTTGTGATCAGTTCTACCCTAAGAACCATAAAGTGGAGGGTCTGTGAGGAATACTCTCACAATGACCACCAAATGATAGTATTGTGGATATAAGTGGAATAGCGGATACCCTTTTACATCGCCTCATAAATACTGTCACCACTCCGTGCGGTGCATCCATGAATAGAAGAACAACCAGAAGTCAAGCACAGCCCTGTTACTGGTGGAATGAAAAAATAAAGACACTTCCGGTAAGATGGCTACAAGCCCGACACAAAGCTCACGGTTCAAGAAGGAGACCAGATTTCCAACAATGCCTGGACGACTGTAACCCATGGGGTTCGGCATACAGAATCGTAATGACCAAACAGAAAGGCTACAGAACTTCACCAATAAGATGTCCAATAATGCTGAAGTCCATAGTAGACCATCTTTCTTTTCGGACAAATAAACAAAACAATTCTCTTTAGGCACGGTTTGTAGCGAAAAAGTGCATTTGCACTTTATTATGCCCATATTCCTGGATGTAAACTTTCTATCTACTGATGGCTGCTCCTCGAAACCTCCTGCGACAATCCTCGATTCCGTCCCCGATATGCCACAAACTCCAAGTGGAAACCAGGCACCAGCATTTAAAAATCAACTTGACTCAGAGTCTAGTAACAGGTCGAAAACAGATCTTCACGATGACAAGTCTTGTGGCATTCCATCGCTTAACAGTTCTGACTTCCTACTCAACGAAGAGTCACACGAGGACCAGCAGTGGTATATGGTTGAGGCGGATGGTCTTAAACCTATCACATCCCCGTTTATGGTACAAGAAGATTTCCCACTCATCGAAAGCAGAGTCTGAAGAGGCTACAGCCAAAAAGGCCTCAAAAAATGTATTTATAAGGACTGAAACGAATAAAATCTGTAAATTTTAATACGGGCTATACTTCCAATGCGTAAAAACTGCAATCCCATTTTGTACTCAAATTAGCCTGTATATTCTCTAATTTCAGTTTGTTATTGATTTTAGTTCGGTGCGGTTTAAAATATGAGTCAAGAGGAACGCCGTAAAAAGATCATCGACAAATGGCTCGAAAATACTTCGCGTCCAAACCATTTCATCGCAGAAAATTTAAACATAGCACGCAGTACAGTGGATTCTGTTATTAAACGATATTTCGAGACGTTGACAGTAAAGCGAAAACAGAAAAGTGGAGCACATGATACAAATTTGGACAGGAAAATAGTGGGTACCACCGTAAAAAGCCGGACTATGTCATCCAGAGATGTTGCTCGAAAATGTATTATAATACCAACCAAACAATGGTACAAAGATCTAAAAAAACGTAACGGTCTAAAAACACGAAAAAAACAAAAAATAACAAAAGTTATTGAAAAGCAAAAAAAAAGTCATAAAAACACGAGCCCAAAAGCTATACGGCTTGGCTTTGGATGACGAAACTTATGTCAAAGCCGACTTTACTACTCTTCCAGGTGCGCAGTTTTACAACTCGTTTGAAGCTGAGATTCTTCCGCAATCAACAACATCGATTGGGATGGAAAAATTCGGGTCAAAATATCACGTTTGGCAGGCCATTTGCCAATGTGGACACAGAAGCTCATTGTTTATTACAACGCGAACAATTAACGGAGCAGTGTACATTAACGAGTGCCTAGGGTTGATTCCTTGTGATCGAGGATCCGCAGGAGCAGGTAGAGGCTATAGGACCGACTTTCCAGAAAGTGTACAAGGCGAATGTTATCATTGGCCCGAACCACGATCTGGGGAATCGAGTCCTTGTGCACAATTTCGGCCTTCGAAATGAAATAGAGAATTGGCGATTCGAGAGCTCGGGCTTCACCCAGTTTAGTGATGAAAATATGTCAAATAATGTCATCACCAACGACAGGCTACTACCCCCCTTTATTTCTAAGGAAGAGCTCCAAACCATCTTCGAATCACTTAGAAGTAAGAAATCAGTGGGAACCGATGAAATACCGAACATTGTGCTTCGACATCTCCCACTAGAAGCGGTGGACATTTATACCATCCTGTTTAATAATGCAATAAATAATGCACATTATCCAGCGCATTGGAAAACTGCGGTGGTACATCCCATTCCCGAAAGACCGCTCGATTAGTCTTCTTCCAAACATCAGTAAAGTTTTTGAGAAGGTGATCAATAGAGTCCTGACTAAGTGGGTTGAGGACAAACATATAGTTCCGGATAATCAATTCGGGTTCAAGGCGGGGCATGATATCATTCATGCTGCGTCCAAACTGGTTTCTGATATCCAATGGAACAAAGGCAAGAAACAGTGCACTGGTGCCTGCCTGATTGACTTGGAAAAGGCCTTCGACACCGTATGGTTAGAGGGACTCTTCTTCAAGCTGGACAGGTTGGGCATTAGTAAACCACTGCTGTATATTCTCTTTGATATGCTCTCCAGTAGACAGTTCATCGTGAAGAATGGCGATGTGACTTCCGTTGGAACATTTAACATTAAAAACGGTCTGCAACAAGGTGCGGTAAATTCGCCGATCCTATTCAACATTTACACAAGTGATCTGATAGGTTCACTTCACCATGCCATAGCGTACGCAGACGACTTAATCGCGTACAGATCAGGTCCAAAGATTGAGGTCATTAATACACTTTTGCAACGTGACTTCGACAAAATTAAGCGATATTGTGACGACTGGAAGTTGAAAATTAACTTTCAGAAGTCGGAAACCATTCTGTTTAGGACGCCGTTGTCTGGGGCCTCTAGGGATACCAGAAAGAATTGGCGAAAGTTCTCTATCGTCGGACAACATGGACAGCCACTTGTCGAAATGTAGTCAGATATCTTGGGATCTGGCTAGATCAATATCTGTATTTTAACAAACATATAGATGTTGCTCTGGCCAGAGCCAGAGGTGCTTTTGCCCTTACAAGGAGACTGTTTTATAACAGCCAACTCGATGCGAGGGTGAAGGTGATCTGCTACATGGCCCTTATCAGGCCCATGCTTGTATTTGGGTGTCCCATGTGGTTCAACGTGAAAGCAAGCTTATTGGAAAAGATTAGGGTGTTTGAGAGGGCTTGTCGTAGGACAAGCCTTAGGATAGCTTGTCGCTTATACAGAACACCAGAATCCGAGTACATAAAATTCTATCCCAATGAGGTCTTGTACAATAGAGCGAACCTAATAAGAGTGGACAATTTCGTCATTAAGTTGACTCGAAGGCACATTGCAAGAGCAATGTCCTCATCGAACAACCTGATCTCAGGGGCTTACTACCCCAATTATATGTATCATGAGAGAGTTCGCTTTGACGGTTTTGTCCCTCCAGAAGCGTTCCTCTACCTAGATAGCAAAGGTTTGATCCAGGACAGATTGGCGGTACCGCTAATCTTCCACGTTGCTCGAACATCTGCGGACAGGCGACTCAACTACGACAGAGACGTCGCACACGGCAGTGCGGAGCGTCTCCGGTTCAGTAGAGCGATAGGGAGTCGCGACATGAGGGATGTTGCTCAGCAGCACCAGCAATTTTGGTGGCTTGTTGAAGGAGGGGATGCGTCGTCGTCGTATTCCTCCAGCAATAGGTAGCTTCATGTGAAGCAAAGTCGGTCAGCCTAATTTTTTTTTTATTAGCCATGGCCGGCTTACATAGTTTTAGGTAGGATTAAGTTAGATTTAAATAAAAAAGAAAAAATATTAAAACAAAAAAAAAAACAAATAAAATGAAAAATTAAAAAAAAAGTATATATATGTGCATATATTTATATATGAAGTATATATATATTATGTATATATATATATATATATATTGGGTCTACAAATAAGTTTCCAGCGTTTGTCAGAGCTGGCGCCACCAGTGGATCCCGGGCAGAAATGTCAGACCCCATGTGTTTTATTTGTAGGTTTTGTATCTGTCAACAACTTTGCAGCGTTATATTTGAGCAGTTCTATCGGTGTCATACATTTTATCGAGTAAAATCATGGCAAGTTTCCAGCCAAATAAACGTCATTTGCGGGAAGCGCTGCTTTTATTTTTTAATATGAAGAAAAGTGCGGCTGAGGCCTATCGTTTGCTTTCGAAAACTTATGGGGCGGAATGTATTGGTGAATCGACGTGCCGCGAGTGGTTCAAACGGTTCAAAAGTGGTGATTTTGGAGTTGAAGACAAAGATAGCCCCGGAAAGCCGAAAAGTTTTGAAGACGAGGAATTGGACGCTTTACTGGATGAGGATCCGTGTCAGATTCAAGAAGAACTTGCTGCATCATTGGGCGTCACGCAACAAGCCGTTTTCCTGCGCTTAAAAGCACTGGGATTCATGCAAAAGGTTGGAATCTGGGTGCCGTACGAATTGAAGCCAAGAGACGTCGAACGGCGATTTTGCATGTCTGAAATGTTACTGCAGCGGTATAAAAATAAATCATTTTTGCATCGTATTGTCACTGGTGATGAGAAATGGATTTATTACGATAATCCTAAACGCAAAAAATCGTATACAAAGTCCGGCGAGCCCGCCCAATCGACGCCGAAACGAAATATTCACGTGAATTAGATCATGCTCTGCATATGGTGGAATCAAAAGGGTGTCGTATACTACGAACTGCTTCCGAGTGGTGAAACCATCAAAGGACCATTATATCGAACCCAACTAATTCGTTTGAAGCGGGCATTAAAAGAAAAACGGCCAGATTATGAGACCAGGCATGAGTCCGTCATTTTTCATCACGACAACGCTCGGCCACATGTTGCGGTTTCGGTGAAAAACTATTTGAAAAAAAGGTGGATGGGAAATTCTGCCTCACCCGCCTTACAGTTCAGACTTGGCACCATCTGACTACCACTTGTTTCGTTCGATGCAGAACGCTCTTACGGGAATACACTTCAGCTCAGTAGAGGAAATCAAAAATTGGCTCGATACGTTCTTGGGCTCGAAAGACGAGAAATTTTTTTGGTCCGGAATTCATAAATTGCCAGAAAGATGGGGGAAAGTTGTAGCTTCCGATGGACGATACTTTGAATAAAGCATTGTAACTATGTTTTCATAATAAAACTTCAAATTTTAGAAAAAAACGCTGGAAACTTAGTTGTAGACCCAATATATATATATATTTGTATGTGTATTTTATGTATTAGATGCAAGTAAGTTAAGTAGATTAAGATTTATTCTTAGGTACTCGTAGTTTGTAAGTGTTAGTTTTAAGTTTTATAATAAAGTAAAAAAAAAAGTCAGGTTACTAAGTTTTTGTTAAAAACTGTTTTCTTAGTTTTAATAATGAATAGAGATATTATAAACATGTAACGTAAGATTCGTCGAAAGACATAGTTTAAGTGTTAGGTTTAACATAGAGTGCCCGCATGGGGCCAGTAAGTTAGAATAAGATAATTTTAAGTTAATTAAGCGTTTTTTTGTCTAGCATATAAGAATTAATTAATTAATTAGAATAAAAATGCATATATAAACTGCAAAAAGGGTTGATTCCTTTCCTAAACAAACACGAGGGTTCAACATTATTTTGGCCAGATTTAGCTTCAGCTGACTATGCCTATGCGACGTTGAGCTTTCTCGTTGCTAAAATTGTCGACTTTGTCCCAAATGACATGAATCCATCCAATGTTCCACAGTGCCGTCCCATTGAAAGGTATTGGGCTTTGGTCAAGAGCTAAATTGAGGAAAAGTGAGCAGTGCGCAAAGGACGCAAAAGATTTTAGTGCTAAATGGAAAAGAGCGTCCAAAAAGATCACGGATGTAACTGTCACCAACCTTATGAAGGACATTCGAAAGAAGTTGACGAAAGAATGGGAACCCAAATAATTTTTTTTATTTTTTGTAGTTGTGAATGAATTTAATAAAAACAGAGTTTTAAAGCAAATAAAAAAAAATTACATGAATTATGAAAATAGTTTTTTTTTTTACTTTGAAGTTTCCAAATTTTATTCGTTTCAGCCCTTACTACGATGATCTCGTTGTCTTTTGTACAAAGCATCAGTTCGAATGCTGTGGCCCTGACACAGTTTTGCCATCTGCAAAATTTTTCAAATGTATGTTGACAGCTACAACTTTCAATCACCCCGACTTCAAACTCTTTTTAAATGAATTGTGTTTGGCTGAACTTGTCAATAGTAGCAACGTGCTTAGGCGCAAGTGCCCGCTTGTATCCACTGTCCATCTATGAGTGACCGAATCCAAGTACATCAGGGGTAACATTACTGATGGCCCTCTGCACTTCATGTTGGGTATTTTGAGAAATTTGGTCGCTTGCCATTAAAGCCATTCAGCGTGAAACCTTCTCACAGTCTTGCTATTTGAATTCTACTAGACAGAAGTGGAATCAAAATGTGCGGACATGTGTACTTTGTCTATTGCAGTCTGATCAGTCGGATTCGACTTTCTTTGGTAAGAATACCCCCATGTAGTCTTGTAGATCCGGTACCCTCATGGGTTATGATACGAGAAATACGTACTCCCTAACAATGTTCAGTAACGCAAACCTCTGAAACATATCCGGAAGTAGTGTCGTGCAGGTTGCTCATATGTGCCCTCTTTGCCTTTTCACGCATTAAGGTCACCAAGAATGATTTTCGTATATTGTTTCCTCAAGCCTTCATAGAAAACTTGTTGCGGGCTGAGCTGATGTTGGCAAAATATAATATACCATGGGGCATACAGTCACCAGTCGCTTTAGTCAGTTTCTAGTAAAAATTCATTCCGGGTGAGTCGCCATAGTTGGTGTCGGAAGTTTTGATCTCCCTCTTGTCCGGTCCTGGATGACGATTATATCAACCTTACAGACCAATAGCGACTCCACTAGCTTTTCGCTAAAGCTCGTGTTTCCGAAGATCGTTGTCTACTTTAATCATTGGTTGCATCAATTAAATGTATCAAGTGCGTTTCTGATTTCAATCTGGCACGAAATGGTGAAAGAACGCAACCTTGAAAACGTCTTCAGACCTCGAATCCACAATCTTCGTAATAAGAGTCCATTATGAACATTTCTGGCAAAGGCTCGCTTTTATCGAGTTATCGAAATAGTTTCAAAAATCGAACAAATTTTCGAGATGTATGCCAGTTTATGCTGGAGGTGTTCCACAATACCACGATTCGTATAGAGTTGATATGGTCTAAGTAGAAGGATTCGGGTGGAACCTTGCCATTTCAACGTCGAGCTGAGCTTAAATGTTATTTAATCTTCTGTCGCGATCCTTGGGTAAGCTCGTCAGAAATGCCCTAGGTTTCTATTTTCCTTAAAGGATCTGATGTGGTGGTTATATCTGTAATAATCTGGGGTTTTGTAGGTTTTCATAAATTATTTCTGGAGACATTAGTCCAAGTGGTTTACCAACTGATCCCCTTCATCTTAGGAATCCGAAGCCAGCAGGTCGCCATTTATGACTTCAACAGCAAGCTTGTGGATGGCTCTGCTGTCGACCCAGTCCGCTGCTTTTTCAGTCTCTGTCACGTCTTACACCACGCGATACTCACCATAGATCCAATGCTGCTGTGTTTCTTTTTCTTAATTTAAATGTCTGCAAAAGAGTTAGATGCTACTACATGTATTGAGATACTGATTGTTTATGTTCACTTGCAAGACGACCTCTAAACTGTAAATTCACTAGGGAATCCCAAAGACTATCATTTTTGCAACGAATGTTGTTGACGGATGCAGCATGAAAATACAATATTTGGCTAACACAAGACGGTGGTCGCAGAACGTTGAGTGCGTTTAAGAAGTATTTCGGAAGAAACGCCTTATCGACCCAATCTAACTAAGCTATGGGCTTAAACAAAGTAGCAACAGTTAGAAGTCGAGAAAGCTCTTGTCATATTCCCCGCCTGCACCTCTCAGATCACTCTGATCTGAAGCTACCTGGCTACGAACTAGTGCCATTTGAATTTTGAAAAAATCTACGTGCGTAGTGAAGTAGCTTACCAAACTCCACCACAATGTAGTCCCTGTTCCAATCCGGAATTCAATTTCATGTGGTTAAAATTCCATCTCCGTAAGCAAATTACCCACTACTGGACAGCAACTCGACCTTTAACGAGTTTGATGCGCTGTCTGACTCCATTCAACGAATTGTATCCTCATACTGAAATCGTTATTACGGGCGATTTCAATATACACAATTCTGGGTGGCTTCGACATTCTGCACAGACAACACTCGAAGGACGGTGTATTGAGATCTTCGCCGCGGAATATAACTTAACCCAGCTTGTAAATGTGCCTACACGAATACCAGCTGTTGATAGTCATACCGCCAATGCCCTGGACTTGTTTTCAACTTCTCGCTCTGATAAGTACTCCGTTGATGTACTCTCTCCTCTAGGCTCGTCGGACCATTGTGTCATATCAGCTAAATTCTCGTACACCCACCACACAGTTAGAGGAAAGATCCCTAAAAGAACCGTATGGCAATACGAGATAGCCAACTGGAGCGGCCTTAACAGCTTCTTTAGAAATTTTAACTGGTCGTTACGTTTCCTCGATAGACGACATGGATGCCGCTGCTGATATGATCACCGAGACTATTTTCTTTGGAATGAGAGGCTTTATCCCTCATCGAATGAAGAGTATCAAACCAAACAAAAATGCATTGTACGACTCAAGCTGTAAGGAGGCTGTCAAGTTAGAGAAATGTTTTTTTCGGTCTTACAAGACCAACCCGACAGAGGAAAACCGAAAAAAGTTTCAGCGAGCCAGGAATGACTGCAACGTCTTTCTCAAGCGTGTGAAATTTCAATACGACCAAAAACTGAGGCAAAAAATACTGCAATGTCCCTAAGGCAGTAAAAATTCGTCATTCGTCAAAAACATTAGAAATTCCGCCTCATCCTCCATCCCAACGCTCATTTACAATGACATTCCAGCATTGAGCTTTTTGGACAAGGCCAATCTGCTTGCTGCATACTCTGCGGCTAGCTCAACACTCCCAGATTGTGCTTTGTTCCGGCCTACACTTGAGTGCGTCGAATCTACAATGGGACGAATCCACTTTCGCACTCGTGTAGTAGCAAGAGTACTCAAAGATCTCAACATGCATAAATCCGCTGGTCCGGATGGTATATCTCCCCTCTTTCTGAAGAGGTGTTCTTCCTCGCTGACAAAACCAATGCGTAAGCTTTTTCATCAATCCTACTCTCTAGGACTCTTTCCAAGCAGATGGAACACAACATTTGTCAGCCCGTCCCTAAAAAAGGCGACGGAGAACCTCTTCTCCTACAGACCCATTGCACTTACTTCTTCCCAGGGTCATGGAAACGCTGATAAACCGCCAGCTAATGAAATATCTCGAAACAAGATAGTTGTAGTTGACAATTTTAAGGCATTCGACAGAGTTTGGCATCAGGCTGTTTTGTCGAAAATGCGCGCTTTTGGAACCGATGACTCTCTTCTTCAATGGATTAGAAATTACCTTTCGGAACGTTCAATTCAAGTTGTCTTGGACGGTTTCAAGTCTGATATTCACAAAATAAATGCTAGTGTGTCCCAAGGCTCCGTTCTGTCTCCGACACTCTATTTAATTTTCATTAATGATCTCTTGTCTGCCACTTCTAATCCAATATATTCCTTTGCTGACGACAGTACTCTCTGCTTTTCATATTCGTTCCCGGACTCACGCCCCTGTTCTTCGGCTGTAGAACGGGAACAGCAGCGTATGTTAAGCTCAGTAAATTCTGACATTAACAGCATAATGCTTCCAAAACACAATGCTGACTGCTGTCGTTAAAGCGAAATTTAAGAACCCAGCCGTTATCCATGGATGGCACTTGCATCGTCGAAACAGATAAACTTTCCATTCGCGGTATGTGCGTCAATGAAAA
The DNA here is from genome assembly GCA_963966105.1 of Volucella zonaria. Classification (NCBI taxonomy): domain Eukaryota; kingdom Metazoa; phylum Arthropoda; class Insecta; order Diptera; family Syrphidae; genus Volucella; species Volucella zonaria. The sequence goes on from OZ014531.1 coordinate 190,845,477, forward strand.
CTTACGTTGGAATGACCGCATATTCGATGTCGTCAAAAATGCTGCGAACTGTCTAGGTTTCCTCAAACGATGTAAGAAATATTTCACCCCCTCTGATCTGGCCTCAATGTATAAATTGTTGAACCGCCTGAAATTGGACTACAATGTCCACATCTGGTCGGGTGCGCCCACCTGCTAGATAGGATCCAACTCATAGGTGATACTAATATCCCTCAAACAATGGACACCCTCGAACACCGACGTAAGGTCTCATGTCTCACTCTGTTTTATCGCTATTTCCACCACCAATGCTCCATACAAATCACCAGTAGCATTCTGGCCCTTCAAATCTTTAACCCTGACACCCGTCTCGCTATGAATGCTCATCAGTATATCCTCGAGCCCACTTTCGGACGTACTCTAAAATATCGTGATTCATTCCTAAGCCGTACAACTCACTTATGGAATGCCCTGCCTAGCTCCTTATTTCCTAGTCATTATAACCTTTAAACATTCAAAACCAACGTTCACCGGTACCTCTCTTTATATCCTCCTTGACTTTCCTTCGAACGCGTTGTGTGCACACATTTTTAGGGTACTTAAATACCTTGAGCGCGCGCACTTCTACGACCATCGCCCTAATATATGCTTAAGCACTGTTGAACTGTATTCATTGTGGTATCCATTTCGGAATCAGTTAGAAAGATGCACTGGAACATGGCATTCTTCTCAGAAAGTAACCGAATATTGGGTCACTAAGAGGCCTTTAAGACTTGCTATCAGTTTTATACCGAATTCAGCTGTGCTTTTGGTTAATCTTCCTAAGACCGAGTACAGCAAAATAGTGTTCTTATTGGACTACAGACAATTTGGGATCATTCGCATCTAGAAGGTTCTTCAGGTTTCGGAGTCCTATGATAACGTTATCGCAGTCTTTAACAGCTGCAACACCTTCCTCATCATTTAACGGACAGCTTCAAGAATATGAAGAAAATTGTTTAAATCTCTGAACCGACAACGGTGTACATCAGTACTGCGTTGTATAAATCACCTCTTTTCTCCTGTTCCATGATCGGTCCATGATGATGTTGTTAACATCCAAATTTCAACCACAAATTAACGAGTAACTGAGGTACGAGCAACCGTCTTACATGACTGTGGCGTATGCCTACGTACTCTTAGCCATCACTGCTCCCATTCCACCCTCATTTCCAAAGGATCACAAGTCAAGGCCACTAGGAACTAAGATAGATTCCTTTGTTAACAGAAACAAAAAGCCGAACAACCCTTACCTTTGACCTTTCCCAATAAGCCTGTACAATTGTTCAAAGTTGACATTGGGAAACATCTCAAAACCCCTAAACCATATCCATTTCAGGCCGTCAGTTGACAATTAATTAAGAATCCTCACTTAAATTTTGAATAACAATTTTCAACTCCCACAAAACGAACAAAAAAAAGGAAGGGACTGTCTACAATTTGTGTTGACAAAAAGGAAAGACGCTCAACACCATAAATAACTTTAGCTTGTCACCTCACACCACCATCCACAGCCATCCATAAACAGGTGGGTGGGTGGAACACGATATTTATTCAGGACATTTGATTAATATCCCTTCGGAGCGCTAATTGAATCCTGGAGTCTCGGTACACATTGCTATCTCACTACAACTTGCAAGACTGAGTTTCTATTTTATCTCCTTCGAATTGGTATTTACTATCATAACACGCCGAGGGCATATTGCAATCCTCCAATAAATCATAAATCATAAACCAAAAGGATACAAGACAAAGTTATAACCTGGCGAAGATGATGACGGTGGTAGTGATGGGTGAATCTGAAGGCTGTTGGCTTGCCTCTCCATAAAACGGGGAAAATCATGTGAATGACCTGAATAAACTTGCGAGAGAAACTTCATCTTCATCTTCGATTTCGTCTTCCTCTTCCTCTTCGTCTTCGTCTTATTCAATGGGATACCGAACAAAAGTGGTTAGACGAAGGGGCGGGGCAAGAGAACCAGGGGATGATCCCTTGTATTGGGGTCAGCAAAAGGATATGGAATTCCTTTTTTAATCCTCGGTAATACTTTGCTACGAAATATTCTGTCAAAAGAAATTCATAATATTTCTTTCCCTACAGACTTTTCCTCGTTCGTGCTTCGTTTTTACGTTGTTCGTCCTTTTGCTGGTAGAGATTATAACGGGACAAAGACAAATCTCGTTTCTTCAGGGCAATTGTACAATGTAGATTGTACGTACGAGTACAACAGCATCCGCGATTCACTATACCGCATACCCTTACCATCAGGAATTTACCATTCCGTATCAGCATCATCGCTATCAGTTGGAGCAGTAGGGTGTATCGGTATGTATCTGTATGTATCTGTATGTATCTACGGGTACATGCGTTGGAAACAACAACAAGAAAAGTATGTCAAATTTTTTGTAGACTTTTGTAGAACGACTTGAACAGTGGAGCTAAGGAAGGACACGTTTCTCTGTTGGAGACAGGCAATTTTTGAAAATGTGTGTTGACGACCTTAGGCGACTGCCTTACTAAGGATTCCTTTTTTTTTCTATTTTTTCTTTCTCAACTACCTCTCAGATACGCTTATCTACTCGTACCTGTTGATGCTGGAATTGGATGGATGCAAATACAATTTTTTGGCGCAGATTCTAGGCCATGTGACTTTTGTCTGTTCCAGGACGATTCCTATTTAAGTCCTGAGCGAATATGGAATTCATCATTTGGGGATGTAATACCTCGTCTACTACGACGTAGATTGCTGATGTCGACTGAATTTTAAGAGCAGCGAAATATTCCCGGAGTGAATGTGGAAGCGACATATAATTATGTAAACAGCAGAAGATTATGATCGAATTAAATGTTTGTCAGTGGCAGAGTCGTCCCGTCCAATTGATTAACTTGCGGTTGACAGATGGAGATGTGTTTGTACGTAATCGTCGTTGTTTCGTCAGTTCGTAGCTGAGTGTTTCTAAGAATACGTTGGGTTTCTAACAGAGCTGATGACGGTAATGTCAGAGCATGGTTGAATGGCTGCGGGATTGTACAATGTTATGTAATTGAGAGAGGATTAAGTAACATTTGGGGGAATTAAGAAAGTCTGACGCCTACAGAGAGTTTGTTGCGTAATTCTAGTAATTGACTATTGAAAGAACTGTTTCGGTGGAGGTCTACAATGATTGGGTTGAGGAAAACCAAAAGCCCTGGGAATTTTGTGGGATTATGTGGAATTTGGAATAAAAAATTGGAATAGGTTTGACGTGACAAGGAAGTTTCTAATTTTTTTAAGAATTCCTATTGCTAAACAGTGGCATCACTGATTCATGAAATGGCGTTGCCAACACTTCTCACATTAGAGAAATGTTACCATCTGATACTCTCTACTGAAGCTTCACAAGAAACACACTTTTTAATCAAAGTTTTGGATCATGGATTCAGAGGCGGCCACACAGATTTTGGCCCAGCAACAGAGTTGGATGGAAAAAATCATTGCCTCCAAAATTTGGCACGTCTCGATGCAAATTTCCCCGAGCAAAGATGTCAGCGGAGTACTCGTAGATCGCTAATCTGAAGAGTTTGTCCAGAGATTGCTCATTTGTTTGCGTTAGGGAAAATTGTGGTCAGTCACATGCTGATATGATGAACAGGGATATGTTGCTTTTTCACACTCCCCCTTGATGCTGTTCGTGGTGCTGCCACTCAGCCAAGTTAGAGAAAATAGAAGGCATTGCTACTCCCTCTGAGTCCACGCAATTGGCAACTGACATTCTAAAAAATTCTTCAGCTGACGTCGCAACCCCAAAAATGTAAAGGAAGATCAGATACGAAGAAAGTCCTGCCCGGGATGCAACGTCCACCATGACCGAAATAAATGTCGACACCTTGAATCTGTGTACGACGTATGCAACAAGGTAGATCACATCTTAAGTGCTTTTATGTCTGTGCGGCGAGTGGAAGGTAATTGGTGATCGAAATCACGAAGTAGAATCGACAATCAGCCGGGAGACAGAGGTAGAGAGACACCATACTCTATCAATCAGTTGGAAGACAGGGCATTGTTTTCATAGTTAAGAGAGACCATCGTCAGCAACTCTGGAGGTAGTTCCATTGGCTTGGGATGCAACTTGCTGATGACGTTGAAGATAAACAGACATCCAATAATTTTTCAAAGTGGACACAGGCGAGACAACCTCGCTCCCAGGGTAGGATGGCTATCTGCAACTGAGTAAACCAACGTTACTTTCCACTTCACGCGCTCTCAAATCATCTGGTGATGTATCCATCAATCAATGCTCGAGTGCGTTGGCGAGATGAGAAGCGGCAACTTGGCTTACTGGTGGTGGACGATGTTAGACATGGGTTGGGCATGATGTTTACTATAGATTTACAGTCAATTACCCGAAGGAGGAGAAGGTTTTGCTGATTATGGGTGACAGTCGAGAGCAACTTGCAGAAAAGGTGCAGGACCTTTACTGCGATGCAGCAAACACTTTGGTGCTCATCTCACTGCGAAGTCTAACAGTTGTCCTTAAATTTTAAGTACCGCCCAGTTCCTTTCGTTCATGAGGACGCAGTAAAGACGAAACTTGAACGATTAACAAATCTGGGGATTATACGAACAGTGGAAACTAGCCAATGGGCGGCTCCGATTGTAGAGAAGAAGCAGAATGGCACGGTCCGACTATGTGGAGATTCCACAATTAGAAATCGATCGGCACCCAGCTCATAGAATACAAGATTTGTTTTCTCAACTCCAAGGTGGTCGGTTGTTCACGAAGCTGCACCTCTCGGACGCATACTTTCAAATTCCACTGGACATAGAATCAAAGCGACTGTGCATCATTAACACGGAGATAGGCTTGTCTCAGTATCAGCGACTTCCTTTCGGGACAGCAAATTCAACAGGGATATTCCAGTGTCACATAAAGGGTGAACAGATAAAACAAGAACGGTGATTCTGGCTTTATTTTGAAGCTACGTTCATACCATTATGTCTGGACACACATAAGTGCTTCAAGCGGTCGGTCCAATTTTTGACGACTCGGTCCAATTTGTGCGGCGTTATTCCGGCAATAGCGTATCGAACGTTGGCCTCGAGCTTGTCCAAAATGGTTGGCTTTTTAGCGTAGACTAAGGACTAGACATAGCCCCAGAGAAAATAATCGAGTGGTGTCAAATCGCATGATAGCGGCGGCCAATTGATGAGCCCTCGCCGTGAGATCATCAAGTCGCCAAATCTCTCCTTCACAACTTCGGGCGTTGTAGGGCATGTAGCGCCGTCTTGTTGGAGCCACAGATCGGATATGTCGATGTTGTCGAGCTCTTACCACAGAACGGTGTCTCCTTCCTCATTTTGAAAGAAATAAGGTGCGACGATGTTTCCATGCCATAAACCACACCAAACAGTCAATCTTTGTGGATGCATTGATGCTGGGCCGGACACTTAGGGATTATGATCTCTCCAATAAGGACAATTTTGCTTCTTGATATAGCCGCGGAGCCAAAAATGGACCACGTCCGAGATAACTTTTTGGCCAAACCCCGGATCTCCGGCCAACATTTCCAGCGCCTAATTAGCGAACTCACGGCGTTGTCTATGGTCGTCCGACTTCAATTCTTCCGTCAGCACAGTCTTATACGGATGTAAATTTTTTTTAATAATTTTCGTATTCAGGACTAAGCACTTGCGAACGCAAGTCGTGTCATGAGCGTATTCAAGTAGTTATACGCATCTGACTGCGAGTTTTGCACAATTTTCTCAAGTATGATGTTGAAGAAGCTACATGGCAGCGCACCATTTTGTCTTAATCCCAGCGAACATCCTTCATCGTCATTCTGCACAATCTGAAGAGATTGGCAGGGATACCAAGGCTAGGCATGGCTTTGTATAGCTCTGCAGGTGCTATTCACGTAGCGTGAATATTTGGTTAAGTGTGAAATTACCGGGCCTAAAATTGCACTGACAGGGGCCAATCAGATCGTTGATAAATGGCTTCACACAAGACGGCAGATAAGATCTTATATGCGATATTAAGGAGACCGATGCTTCTATAATTGGAGCACTTTCTTGTTTGAACAAAAAATCCTAAGGCGCCTTTCTTCCGGCATACTTTCTGATGCCCAAATTTTGAACATGTGTTGGTCTCCACAAAGTCATTTTCCGCTGCCTTAAATAGCTCGGCATATACGGTTTTAGGGCCATCAACTTTGTTGTACTCATGTTAAGGGTGGACAGAACTCCTGACTTTCACCATCCAGGTTGAATAGTTCAATTTACTATACATGAAAGCGGAATTTTGGTTGTCCAAATGGTTTGCCATATCTTCAGTACAGAGTGTGGCTCTACTACTGAATTTCTTTGTCCCTGCCCTGTTGCCTTGACGGGTTCTTTTTACTTTCTGGTAAAACTTCCGAACATTGTTCCTGAAATAGCACCTCTATTTCCTCAATCCTGCGCTTCTCATGCTCTTTCTTTTTCGTCCGGAGGAGCAGCGCCGCTCTTACTCGCAGAACCTACGGGCGACTTTCGATCTTTTATGCAGTGCTTCTTCGTAGGGGAGCTGTTTTCTTTCGTATGCTTGCCTACACTCCTAATTAAACCATGGATCTCGTGGATGTGGTCTGGTAGAACCCAGCACATGGCGGCTTCTTGACATCGATGCCACTGGTCTTCAACACGTAATGTTGGTTGCCTAGGACATGTCGAGAGGTTGAGAAACACGCGGCCGGCAAAAACTCTGGCTGTCTGAGATATTCGTAGACGTATTTGCCGACTTGCAACGAGGTAATGGTCCGGTTCTATGTTCACAGTTCGGACATCTACAATACTGGAGCAATGTCTTCCATTGATCGCAAGCTGAAGGTTTGATGATCAAATGACGGTCATGGCCTTTTGTGGATATTTGGGTGGGTAAACCGACTGCTAGCTATAATGATGTTCCGCCCCACAGCAGTCATTTAGCGATAGTCCGTTTCAGAACGTGCCGTCATCCAAGTTAGGCTTCCCGACTGCGTCCTCCCTTCCCGTTTCGGCGTTAAAATTACATAAGACGAATTTAAAGTTAGTTTGGACATTGCTTGTAGGTTTTGTCGGGAAGTTCGTAGAAACATACTTTGGTGTCGTCTTATTCCTTTCTGTGTGGGGGAGAGCCTTGATGCGTATGGTTATAAGGCGTTCTCTTACGTGTCGAAAGTTCAAGACTTCTTACCTAAGTCTGCCACTTACAATAAATCCGCACAAACGCTCTTTGTTTTCTCTGTAGCAATCTGTATTTTGTATGCTTCTTTTCCCCGACCCATCCTACCACACTTCCCGAATGGTGGTGATATCTAAGTAGATGACCTCCGCTAGTTCTTCGGCTGTTCGTAGGCAAGGTTCGAACATTCCGTATGCAGATTCGTACGTCGTCGTCCTTTTTCCGTTTTACAGGGTCGTGAACGCTATCAGCAAGTCCGTCCTTATCCGAGGCTTTTGGTTAAGCCCACGCACAATCCTCAGCCTGGAGAGTCGGGACATTTTATGAGCCCTTGGGCGAAAGGGGCCGAATATTGCGAAGCCAGTAACCCAAATCGGGGATATAAGAGCTCCCGTTGACCACTCATTAGGGATCAACCCGCCGCTACTTCTATTTCAGCACAGAAAAGCCTTTTTAGCCTCTGATCCAAATACGTTGAAGCAGCCCATACAAAGTAATTGTCATACTGTTGAAACCGCCGTTGACTCAATGCTATGAATTCATCTACAGTGCGTCCTCCTTCTGAGGATCAGTCGTTTCTGACAGTGAATTACATATGGACATAGCGAATATATGCGGACTAAAAAATCATCGCTCATCCGCGTACCTCTTTGAATACAGGCCAATCTTTTTGACAATTAGTCAAACACAGGAAGATCCCCTCGCACATCCCTCAGATAACTCAGATCTGAAGATACTGGCTACGAACTAGTGCCATTCTGGGTGGCCTCGACACTCTGGGGAGACAGCACCTTCGCTGTGAAAAACAACTTAACCCAGCTTGTAAATGAGCCCACACGTATACTAGACGTTGATAGTCATACAGCTAACACCCTGGACTTGTTTTAAACTTCTCACCCTGATATGTAGACCTTTGATGCGCCCGCCCTTTAGGCTCTTCGGACCACTGTCATACTAGCTAATTTCCGTACACTGACGACTCAGTTAGAGCAAAGATTCATAAAAGAACCGTATAGTAGTACGAGAAGCTCATTTGAAGCATCCTGGCAATTGTGTTTCCTCAACGACATGAATGCCACTGCCTCTCTACAGGCTAGAGGTAGAGAATTGATTTTGCTGTCTTACAAGACCAACCCAACAGTGCACACTTTCCAGCCAGCTCAAGACTTTCTCCTACACTTGAGTGCGTCAAATCTTCAATGGGACGAATCTCGTGCAGGAGCAAAAGTACTTAGAGGTCTAAATGTATATACATCCGCTGGTCCATATGACCTTCTGGCCTTCTTTTGAAGAGGTATTCTTCCACACTGTCAAAACCTCTGCGTTAGCTTTTTCATCAATCCCATTCTTTAGGAATCCTTCGGAGTAAATGGAAGACAGCTCATGTTAGTGATGGGAATGTTCTTTTCTCTCCTCGAACAGACCTATTGCCATTCTCGGTATGTTTGTTATTGACAGCCTACATTGCTGCGAAATATCTTGGCTTCCTCAAGCTATCTTAGAAATACTTGTCCCCTCTAATCTAGCCTCAATAAATAAGGCATTCATCCGCCCAAGATAGCAATACAATGCTCACATCTGGTCAGGTGCTCCCAAGACCTCTCTGCACTGGTCAGATAAGGTTCAAAACCGTGCTGTATCAGACAGTAAATTGACGCCCTTGAAAAGTGGCGTAATGTCTCCTGAGTTACCCTCCGCCTTCAAATCTTTAAGCGTAACATCCGTCGCGCTCAAGAATACCCTCGGATGTGCACTGAAATATCGTGATTCTTTTGTAAGCCGTACAATCCGCTTATTGAACGCCCTGTTGACCTCTTTTCTTGTATCCATTACAACCTGCAAACATTCAAAACCAACGTAACTCAGAATTTCTTTCTTTCTTTCCTTCGCCGCACTGTGTGGAAACATTCTAAGTCTATACAAAATCGATGGCAGATCTTCCCAAAAAGACGAATGGCGACCGTTTCGAATAGCGCGTTTTACAATTTTTAGCTACCAAGGCGAAGAGTGTTAACTCATTCAATTGGCATCAATTCATCTGTGCATCATTATTCACATATCACTAGACTAGGTAGTTAGAAGAAGGAGCTAATCCAATTTTCCAAGTAGAACCTTAGAATCGTTGGCCGAAGAGTCTTCCAAATATAAAAGGAAACAGCACTAGCTGAGCCTTGACCGGTCTGGTGCACATGGCCTATGTTCAAACGAGTCCTCAACGACATTACTGACAACTGTGGTCAATAAAAATATATTAATGAGCCTCAGCGTTTAGTCAGTCCACAAAGTGAATTTATTTCCTTTCTCGGTCACATAATATAGTTTAAAGTTATTGTAGAATCTTTCCAACACCAACACACATTCACTTCATTGGAAAATACTAATTCAACAAAGAGAAAGAATAAGAAAAAGAAAAAAAACTAACAGACTTCTGGCGCCTTTTATCCTATCGGAGGCGAAATCAAGATATCGATGGCCTGCTTTTCAACTTTGGATACAAACTAAAAAGAATTCTAAATGAGTTCGACAATTGAAATATCCTCTCAAAGGATTCTTACTATCTATCCAGACGTGTCTGGAATTTCTACTGCAGGAAGGCAAAGAAAAAGAACCAAAAAAAAAAAAAACCACTTGTGCATATCTAATGTGATATCTTTGTCACTGTCCACTTGGCCTTTACATCCTCCTTATGTGCCTGTCATATGAACAAACAAACAGGATTGACACCACCCCCAAGTGCTTGATAGAGTTTAATTCTCAAACCAAAAAAAAAAAACAACAAAATCTCTTTGTCACTCAAAACACTTTCGCGTGACCGGAATCTCCAAAGACATGTGCCGTTCATCCTTCCTCAGATCTAATCAAAGAAACAGCCCTACAACTCCTTCCAGTAGAGATTCAAATATGCTGAGATGACCATATCCGTCCATCTGAAACACCCTTTCTTGGGGAGGATGACCCGCAAGAAATCACTTCCTCAATATATCACCCAGTCTATTAGCAAATCCGGGCCGCTATGTATCACTCGACGTGCCTCATGTGAAATAAATTTCGCATGTCCGCCCTGAGATACTCGTAGCCTTGAGTTGGTCCTCATTCTACAACAAAAACGACGCTCGGAGAAAGTCCAGTGAAATATGAAGAATTCGTCCTTATCATATTATTTCGACTTCTCATTTGGGAGTAATAAACGGTATTGTGATGTCCACATCCACCCCAGATTCCAGAACAAGGACCTGCGAGTACCTGCGAGTACCAGCTTATCTGTACATCTTCACCCATATGAGCAAACGCCAATGGGATGTGGGAAAATCCGCGAGCAAACGAGCTGTCTGAGTATACATTTGCATCCGCGCTTGGCACAGGACTGTCTGGAGTAGCAGGAATACCAAAAGTATAACGACTTCACCTGGCCGTGTTGAGTTAAGAATCTATTTTATAATAGCTCACATAAAGGTCATTCAATCCGATAAAAATCTCCTCCTGATATACGGGCAGTGTGACCAGAGTGGGGTATTTGAAACGTTTGCATTTAAAATGACCACTACCACTACGGATTAGGGCAGCATCGGCAGGAAAGGAAAATTCACGAGAAGACAGGTGCTACACAAGAAGTTGGGAAGTTTTACTAAAAGGTAATAAGAACGTGCCAAGCCAACAAGACCTGTAGAGATGAGCAATGGAATTAAGTGGTACAGTCACAGTCGATGGAAATCTGCCACAGTCTGTCTCAAGCTGAGGTTGCGAAAGGTGGTGAGTCTGACAATGCAAATGTCTCAGAATTGCTGCAAGCACAAATGGATGAGCACAATGCAAACGTTTTGAAGAATAAACTCACAAGATTGAGTCAACGGCGGCATCAGAGGCGATGACCTCATTTGATATGCTTCCACATGTTCGCAGTATAGGTCATATAATGATTTTTCGGCATCTAGCTAGGGATGATTAGGGAGCAGTTTTCCCATCCAACCACGTTCACACTTTGCAACAGATACCCTCGCATCTAGATGGACTTACTGCGGTTGACCACAGGAGTCAAAAAAGGAACAACGAGTTTTGGCTATACACGTGGAATGGTCAGACTGCGCAGAGTCATAAGCCTTGGATGTCGCTGCTTCCCAAGAAGTACAACAGTTTGGGCCGACTAAAGCAAGGATGTTAGACTGTGACATTTTCTTGACGATTGCTACTAAAGGCAGCACCAGGAGATATCATCGAAGATACATCGCATTTTCCGCACCCGAACATACAAAGGGACTAGACAGTCTCCAAATTAAAAACATTGCAATCGGTGGAAGGTGCATTTCTAGTTTTGAGGACGTATCGAGGAGCCAACATTTCCTCTAAGCCATTGTCAGCAAGTCTTCAGATACGTCATATTTTATGGTGTGATAAAGAAAGACAATAGGCACATGAACCGAAACAAAGACGCACAAGGCGGCACTCAATAGAAGCACAAGAGCTGTTTAGAAGCCCAGCAAGCAAAGGAGGAGACAGGGGCATCAGCACACCGAAACGAAAAAGAAAGAAGTAGATAAGATAAGTCATTCCGTTGTCACGTACAATGAACCATTCGCTTGGGCGATAACATCCAAAAGGTGACCGAACCGACAGGCAGGTAGGGGCTATGGAATGAGTGGCCGTGGTGTAGTGGTACTAGCCATCGCTTCTCACTCGGAAGGTCAAGGTTCGAATCCTAGCCACAGCAAGTTTTCATTTGTGTAATTGGAACTCAGTCAGAAAAATCTGCGTGTGAAGGCATAACACTGGGCTGTAGATTTGGCTGTTGTAGGGTTTTTCAAGCACAAAACAGCCGTCAAAATTCACAACCTCACATTCCGAGAGAAGAAAAATATCTCCGTCCTATTCGGACTCCCACCCCTGGAGAGTCAATATCGAAACCAAACACACCTGAGTTTCAAACCACTACATCACAAGCTTTCCTTTCTCCTCTTTCTAACTTTCCGCCAGCGCCTTGGCAACAGTATAAGGGTATTCTAACCGCTTAGGCGCGCGTAAATGGTTGAGAGCATACTATATTGATCAAAAAGTTCCCGGAATGTATTCAGAAATTTGGAAATACAAGTTTACTTATCTGAATCTAAGTATATTGTCCCCTTCAGAGTGATCCCCATCGACTGCAACACACTTATGCCAGCGCTTGATCCAATCCTCGAAAAAAATTTTATGTTCGGTTTTCGGTATGTCCATCAATACTTTCTGCGATTTTTCCATTACTTCCTCTCGGCTGCTGAAACGCGTTCCCCGTTGTGGTTTTTTAGCTCGATTGAACAGAAAGAAGTCACAGGGAGCCAAATCAGGTGAATTCGGTGCCTATTGGATGGTATTTGTTGCATTTTTCGTCAAAAAATTACGAATAATGATGGCACTGTGCAACGGTGCGTTATCATGGTGCAAAATCCACGAGTTTTCTGCCCACAATTCTGGTCTCTTTCGGCGAATTGCTTCACGCAAATGTCTCATAACGCCCAAATAATACTCTTTGTTTACTGTCTGGCCTTCTGGCAAAAATTCATGATGCACTACACCGTTGTAATCCATGAAAACCGTGAGCATTGCCTTCGTTTTTGACTGAGAATGACGTGGTTTTTTTTATCTCGGCTCATTTGGTGAACGCCATTCACTTGCCTGATGTCTGGATTGCGTCTCGTACTCATAAACCCACGTCTCGTCTCCAGTAATGATCCTTTTGATGAATGTGGGATCGGATTCAGCCTTGCAAATCATCTCTCTTGCGACGTCAACACGGAACACGGTCTCTTTTTTGCATGAAATTGGGGTCTTTTGGCACCAACTTTGCTGCTACACGACGGAAACCCAAATCATTAACCAAAATGTCTTGGACGGATCCATAGTCCTCCGCTATCTCTCTTGCTGAGGATCAACATTTCTTCAATGCTTTCGTTGGTTTTCGATGTCGATGGTTTGCCTTCGATTGACTCACGACCACTTTTGAACCGCTCGTGCCACTGGTAAACGACCGTTTTCTTTAGAGAATCGTTGCCGCAACACTTTTCCAACATTTCCAACTTTCGCGAACCATTAAATCCGTTTTTTACGCAAAATTTAATACTCGTACAACTTCGCTGTTGGAAATTTAAATTCATTTCTAAAATTGTAAAAAATCGCCAACACATAGAGAGATAGATGTACGCTTGGCTACGTAACTTTTGCAAATGTCAAGCTATGACACTAAGATTTAGAGGGGATGTCAACAATAGAATTACCAACTTAACAAAAAAACAGAACTCAAATCGGAACAATGGGAGCGCCACACTGTGGGTGTGGTCGGAAACTTTTTGATCAAGGTGGTATGCTTACTCATTTCCAAATTTTCATCGAAAGAAAGTACCTAGTAGGGACATAAATACTGTTATACAGAAAAATCAGCGCCAAATGAAAACGAATTAACATTTAAACAATTTTTTTTTTGTTTTTATTGCGTTATTCAATGGCTACAAATCTTAGAACAACTTATTCGAAATGACTTCTGCCATCCAGCACGACTTAAGACGATGTGGCCACTCATCGATTGCAAGACGCATTTTATGCATGGGAAAATTGCCCACTGCACGGACAAGGGCTCGCTTCAACGACTCAATATTTGAGTGTCGAGTAGAGCAAGCCATGCCCTCTAATACGGACCAAAACTTGTAATCCAACGGGTCTAATCATCCGTTGATATGAAGTCCGGAACGTTGTTTTTGAGCCACAGTTGAGTCGTTTTTGCTTTGTGAGCTGGAGCAGCGACTTGCTGGAAAGTCCATGGCTTGTTGTTGAATATTGATTGGTTGAGAGACTTCACAATGGGTTCCAAGACGGTCGATTAATATACTTTTCACTCTTTTCTCGCAAAAATGGAGCTTGGTAACGCCATCGTAGCACACTCCCCACCATACCATTACAGACGCGGGATGATGGCCTCTTTGAATCCTCGGGATGAGTTGGGATGCTTCTCTGGATGACCGAGCATATTGCTTATTGAACGATTCTGAAGATTTTCTCGTCAGTAAACAGAATTTGTGTGTGAGCGTTCTTCGTGTACTGGCTGAGTAAGGCTTTCTATCTTCGCTTGCGTTTTTCCTTCAATGCGGCCGTGAGCAGGTGTCCAGTGTGTCGCTTGTACACGCTGAGTCCTAAATCTTCTTTAATAATGCGAGACATGGATTTTTGCAAAATTTGCATTTCCCGCGACAAGATTTTCTGTTTTCGCAGCGGTTTTCGGTCGATTCGTTTCTTCACGGCTTTGATCGCTTTCGCAGTTCTCACAGTGCGCGGGCGGCCGAATCTTTGACGGTCTCTTACTCCACCAGTATCCTCAAACAACTTCACAGCACGAGACACAAAATTGCGAGTGAATCTAAGCGGTCGCAACGTCCTAAAGATATCGCCTTTTTCCATGTTGCATTCAAGTAGGCCAACTACAACAATACGATTTTCGATGTCGCCCCATTCCATGATTGTAAGCAATTAATGTCAAAAACTTTTTACGTCACAATGAAGCATAAATATCAACTGTCAAATGGATGCGCCCAGTGTTGCATGCGTAATGAGTGAGTTCAGTTGTGTACCAGTATTTATGACTTGACTAGGGACACTAGGTGATTGGAACTCTAGCATTATTTGCCGGATCCACAAGAAAGAAAAGCCTCAAACTGCGCCCACTCTAGAGAAGTCAATCGCGTACAAGGTCTTGTCTGCTATAATGTGTAAATGACTAAAAGTTTTATTTACTAATTGATCTCAAACTCTATGGTTTCCGATTGGGTAACTCCACTGCTACCCAAGTAAATACGCAGGTCCTATAGAAAACCCAATAAGTCCTGGTGGACATAAATCACTTCTTTTCCGATTTAAGTCCGCTTGTGATGGCATCAACGGAGACGGTCTTTTGGGGCTCTTGTCTAATTTTGACATGTCTGCCAGCGTCTTCAGATTGCCAGTCTGTACTCCGAAAAAGCCAAGCCGAAAAGCAAGGTGAACAACTGAAAACAACAAGAAAAACTGTGTGACACTCGTAAGCGTAAGATGAACGCGTCCTTAATGATTTTGGTGAACTGTCATTACTATGTTGTTTGTCAATGTCTACCATTTAGTCATGGTGCAGTCCTCGAATTTGCAACGTTTACAAATTATTAAAATTTATGACCACAATTCGGAGTCGGTGGTCTCTACTCCGACACTAATTTCGGTCGTTTTAATCGCCCCACCCGACTTGAAATTCGTAATTTGGTGCGAGAATTTGAGTCTACATTGTCGTTGCTTAATGTTCCGGTGGCAGTGAGAGAAAGAAATGCAAGGAGTGCTGAAAATATTGAGGCCTTATGGCCATCTGTTGACAGAGGTCCAAATTAATCCAATCCCCGCCGTTTGCAGGAATTAGATCTGGCCCTACACCCGTATAAAATCAAATTGACTTAAGAACTAAAGTCGGATGACCAGACCATCTAAAGCGTCGAAATTTCTCATCTTCGACGATGATGGTTTTGTCAACAAGCAAAATATGCACTATTCGACGGCTAAAAATCCACGTCACTACATCCACAAAAATTGACTCTCGACGTCATTGGGCTGTATTTTTTCATGGCCGCCACGTTGCTGTTAATAGAAATCGCTATCCGGACACCAACATTGGTGAGATGTGGTTTCAACAGGATGGCGCCAATTGCCACACAGCGGACCAAAGGATCGAGGTATTGAAATCAAAGTTTGGTGAGCATGTTATCTCAAAGAATGGACCAGTCAATTGGCCGCCAGCGATTTTACACCTCTTTACTTTTTTGTTTGGGGCTACGTCGAGTCATTGGTCTATGTCAACGAGGAAAAGACGTTTGACGTGCTCAGTGGCCAATATTAAATACAAGTTTGTCGGAATATCGGTCGAAATGTGTGGAAGAATGATCGGAAATTGCCTCCACTGAATCGACCGCTGCAAGCGCGCGAACATAAAAATAAAGTCGAGTTCCATTCAGTATGATAGGAGATGTACTTTAATGGGAAATGAAAGTTTTTCGTTTTTTTTTATACAATTGGAGCGCACGGAATTGCATACCCTAAAAACGCTTGCACACAACGCGGTAGATGGAAAATCAGGGAGGAAAGAAAGGGAGATACCGATGCGCGTTGGTTTTAAATGTTTGCAAGTTATAATGACTAGGGAATAGAGCGCTCCGTAAGCGAGCTGTACGGCTTAGGAAAGAATCACGTTATTTTAGAGTATCTCCGAAAATGGGCTTGAGGGTTTACTGATGAGCGTTCGTAGCGAGACGGGTGTTACGGTTGAAAGATTGAAGGGGAGGAATGCTACTTGCAATTTCGATTGAGCACTGGTGGTGAAAATAGCGATACAACAAGATGTGGCAGGCGACATTACGCCGAGGCTGACTGAGTGATATTAGCATCACCTATGAGTTTTATCATTTTTGAAACCTATATAGCAGGTGCATAGAAGCTATAGGAGCTATAGGACCAGATGTAGGCAATTTTGGGCGGATGAACGCCTTACATAGTGAAGTCAGATCAATCGGGGCAAAGTATTTTCTACATCACTTCAGGAAACCTAGACACTTCGCAGCATTTTTGGCGACATCGAATATGTGGTCATTCCAAGGAAGTTGTCATTGACACACAAACCGAGAATGGAAAGTTTTTCAGTTTCGACGATGCAAGTGTTATTCATGGATAATGCCTGGGTGTTTAGATTTTGCTTTAACTCACACAACATTGTATTTTGGAAGCATTAAATTCCACTCTGCTGGCTCCCCATTCAAAGATGCTGCTTGCGTCGGATTTGACGTACAGATGGCGGTTGTTGTTTAAAAAGAATGACTATTGTAGAAAGTACCAACCAGATTAAATTTGAAGAATATGGAAAAAAATGGTCATCGTTATGGGATACAATACTTTCATTTGAAAGGCCTCAATCCAAGCAACATCAAAACGGAACTGGATTTTACTCTGAGGGAGTCAGCTCCTTCGTTTACATCAATAACATATTGGGTGGCAGGTGGAGGAACATCACAGTGGCCAACCAAATGAGGTGAGTTCACTAGAAATAGTGAAAAAAATCCACAAAATGGTATTGGATGACCCGAGTCGATTGAAAGTGCGTGAACTAGCAGATATGGTAGGCATTTCGAAAAGCGCTGTTCATCGCATGTTGACTGGAAAGTTGGACATGAGAAAGCCGTGCGCAAGATAGGTGCCGCGATTACTCACAATAGAACAAAAACAGCATCGTGAGGATGTTTCAATCGAGTGTTTCTCGAAGTCTCATAGCAATCAAGCCGTTTTTGCGTCGATTCATAACCATGAATGAAACATGGGTCCATCACTTCACACCCCAGATGAAGGAACAGCCAAAACAATGGACTCAAAGGGAAGAATTGGCTCCAGAGAAGGCGAAGGCAGTTCCATCTGCAGGCAAGGTCATGGCGTCAGTTTCTTGGGATGCGCGTGGGACAATTTTCGTTGATTATCTTTAGAAAGGAAAAACAATCAACGGCGTAATTATGCTAATTTATTGCAGCGTTTGAAAGATGAAATCAAGAAAAAACAGCCGCATTTGGCGGAGAAAAACGTTTTGTTTCATCAAGACAATGCACCAGTTCACTCATCCGTCATCACGATGGCCAAAATCAATGAGTTAAAGCTCGAATTGCTTCCTCATGCGCCTTATTCGTCAGATTTAGCCCCACCGGATTATTTCCCATTTCCGAATTTGAAAAAAACGGCTCGGTGCTAAAGATTTGCCAACAGTAAAGAGGTGGAGTTTCGGGTTGATGGCTATCTTAAGGAGCTCGACGATTCTCACTATAAACAGGGTACCGAGGCTGTTGAACATTGCTGTGAAAAGTGTATTGAACTAAAGGCAGATTACGTAGAGGAATAAGCATATTTTTCCCCAATTTTTTGTGTTTCCTTTGTTAGATACTTCTGGGACTATTCTCGTAGAGCCCAAGAGTAGGAACTTGAGTCCTTGACCGAATATGAAAAGCAGAAAGTACTGTCGTCATCAAAGGAATATATTGGATCTGAAGTAGCAGACAAGAGATCATTGATGAAAATTAAAAATAGTGTCGGACACAGAATGGAGCCCTGGGGCACACCAGCACTTATTTTTTGAATACCAGACTTGAAACCGTCCAAGATATCTTGAATTGAACGTTCCGAAAGGTAATTTCTAATCCATTGAAGAGGAGATTTCTCGATCCCAAAAGCACGCATTTTCGTCAAAAGAGCCTGATGCCTAACTCTGTCAAAAGCCTTAGAAATATCAAGTGCAACTATCTTGATTTTACCAGATTGATGTACGCTTTGGTTCCATTTTTCGGTGAGACATGCCATCAAATCACCAGTGGACCTGTTGCAACGAAAACTGTATTGCCGGTCAGTACGAAGTTTTCGTGTTTCGAGGTATTTCATGAGCTAACGGTTTATCAGCGTTTCCATGACCTTGGAAAGAAGGGACGTATGTGCAATGGGTCTGAGGGAGGAAGGAGAAGAAGATTCGCCTTTTTTAGGGACGGGCTGGACAAATGCTGTTTCCATCTGCACGGAAAGAGTCCTACAGAGTAGGTTTGATGAAAAGTCGTTTTACCAGCGTGGAAGAACACCTCTGCGGAAGAAGGACAGATATACCATCTGGATCGGCCGATTTATGGATTGCGAAAGTGGATTCGCCCCATTGAAGATTCGACGCGCTCAAGTGTAGGTGGGGACAAAGCACAATCTGGGTGTGTTGAGCTAGCCGAAAAGTGTGCAGTGAGCAGACTGGATTTGTCCAAAGAGCTGACAACTGGAATGTCATTGTAAATAAGCGTTGGGATGGAAGACGAGCCGGAATTTCTAATGCTTTTAACGAACGATCAGAAATTGTACTACCTTTTGGACATTGTAGTATCTCTTGCTTCAGTTTTTGGTCGTACTGAAATTTCACACGCTCGTTTGAACTTTTTTCGGTTTTCCTTTGTCGGGTTGGTCTTGTAGGACCGAAAAAACATTTCTCTAACCATGACAGCCTCTTCTCTCGAGTCGTACCGCTTTTTCTTTTTCGTTTGATACTCTTCATCCGATGAGAGATAAAGGATCTCATTCCGAAGAGAATAGTGTCAGTGGTCATATCAGCAGTGGCATCCACGTCGTTATCGAGGAAACATAACGAACAGTTAAAATTCCTGAAGAAGGTGTTAAGACCGCTCCAGTTGGATTTGTCGTATTGCCATGCGGTTCTTTGAGGAATCTTTTCTCTAACTGTGTGGTGGGTGTACGAGAAATTAGCTGATATGATACAATGGTCCGACGAGCCTAGAGGGGAGAGCACATCAACGGAGTACTTATCAGAAGTTAAAAACAAGTCCAAGGGTGTTGGCGGTATGACACTCAACATCAGGAAATCGCGTGGGCTCATCTATAAGCTGAGTCAAGTTGTTTTCGGTAGTGAAGTTCACCCGTCCTTCGGGTCTGGATAATTTGCTTACGGAGATGGAATTTTAACCACATGAAATTGAATTCCGGATTGGAACAGGGACTACATTGTGTTGGAGTTTGGTAAACTACATCACTCCGCGGTGAGAGAAGAATAATGACACTAGTTTGTACCGAGATGGCTTCATATCAGTGTGATCTGAGAGGTGTCGTGTCAAGTCTGATTTCCGACTACGCTACTAAAAACAACTGACGAATTGTCGCCAATCATTTACTTACGTGGCAGAGCATTAAGATTTCTTTGACTTAATTTGCCTACAATATGCGCTGATTTTATTCTCTATTGCTACCCTAATAAATGCCGAAGACCTTCACATTACTTTCTGATTCGGGTTTTTACTTAGCTTCTTGCCTGATGACATCTGAGAAGCAATTTCAAGAGAATGCAACTTAATTACTACCTGAAGGTCACCCAAAGATACACATACTCGTAGTTCCATTCCAGGACATGAAATTTTACCTTGAAGTGGGGAGACACATGCTTTGGGGTACCTAGACGACAAGGTTTTTCCCAGTAAGGAAAAAAGGTCTTCAGAAACTTCATATACCATATTTATCCAGGCCGTAAGGGAATTCAGCCTAACATTGATCGCGGAAGAGTATGTATTTCGGCTTCCAAAGTTACTCGTACCAAGTGAGCAGATAAGGGCTACCATCCAGTTTGGAGAGGACGGCAGCCATTATACGAATATCGTATCACTTTCCTTTGTGGAAGTCGATAGTTTTGCAGTCCAAGCGAACTAGGAAACGTCTTTAGCCGACCCCACAACATCATATTGAGATCCATGTTAGTGCATTATCATGGGGAAAATCCGTCTAAAGCAAGGGAGAAAATTCCCTTAACCTGTTGTCTTCTATAGCTGAGAACAGTTCACAGACGAGTAAAGAATCACACATTTATGTTGGAGATCCTGATGAAAGTGACATCATAAATCATTTCAGGATAATAGTTTTGAAGTCATCACGGATTGTGATGGCGCTGTCAACAACAAGGAAAAGTTACTTCCTCTGTTGGCAGAACTTGGATTACGAGGTGTTGATGCGTTAAGTCGACAGAAAATCGGACAGTAAATCCACTACGTCTTGTTACCGTCGTTTCGTCCTCCGCGGTATCAGGCACAAAGGTTGCCGACTGCTCGATGGAGTAGTAGTCGTGGGTAATTATTATAAGGGCGCCACGCGATTATCCTTTGCCCCAAAAGCTCTACGGCGTCGAATCGCGACTCGGCCAGTAAAACCCGCGATCCCCTTTCCAGGTCTAAAACAAAACAAAAAAAAACAAAAGCGAGACCACCAAAACACCCCAAAACACCTAATCGCCACACCGAGGAAACGGAAGAAACCCCCCCGGCCTCTTCCAACTTAGAGGCGCAAGAAAGAAAGAAAAACAAAAAAAACTATTTACCTTAACTTAAGCACAATCTTTTTTTTTTTTATTAACAAAGCAAAAAAAAATATAAAAAAAACAAAAAAAAGGAAGAAGAGAAAAATAAGAAAATTACATCTAATGTAATAAAAATATGTAT
The DNA here is from genome assembly GCA_963966105.1 of Volucella zonaria. Lineage (NCBI taxonomy): Eukaryota > Metazoa > Arthropoda > Insecta > Diptera > Syrphidae > Volucella > Volucella zonaria. The sequence goes on from OZ014531.1 coordinate 190,866,707, forward strand.
ATATGTATATATGTATATATACGTAAACGTATGTAAATATACGTAAATTAAAGTAAATGTTAAAAAGGTATTCAGAAAAGAGAGAAAAAAAAGTAGAAATAAAAACAAATTAAAAAAAAAGTAAACCTACGACCGCCACCCAGATTTGAACCTAGACGAGAAAGCTCGGATCCGATCCCTTTCGTTTACAATGCGGCGCTATAACCAACTAGACTACTTAGTAAAAATTAATTATTTTTTTTTTTTTTTTTATTTTATGCTTTTTTTTTTTTTTTTTTTAATGTCTCACTTAGGACTCACAAATCCTCAATTCCAAATATGTATATTTGTATAATATATGTACATATATATATTATCATTTATTTACTAAACCAAATAAAAAAACAAAAAAAAAATTCAAGAGGAAGTATGTTAGTATAATAAATACTTAAGTTAGGGTTACGACTCCGTCCTGCAACTCCTCGCTGAAAGCTCCTCCGGCGGCCTCGTGACGTGTTGGTGGATGGGAAATCCAGGTGGTATGGCTAGGTGGTCTGATACACCCCCGTGTCTCGGCCTATTTCTTTGGTCACTCGCGGTTTAACCGAACCGATCACGTGTTTTTTTTTTTCTTTTTGGTTTTTTTTTTTTTTGCACGCACTGTTCTCCTTGCGCGAACACTTGTCTTTTCTTTATCGATTTTTTTTTTTTCTCTTCCGTTTTTTTTTTATTCGTTTCAAAAAAAATACGTCCCGACGAATCTCTGGGAAAGTTCCAAAAAAAAGCACAAACAAAGAGGAAAACACGTCGACCTCACTCTAAACTCCTCGTTTTCAGTTTTCTTTTGGTTTTGTTCCTTTTCTTTTTTTTCGTTTCAGGGAAAAGTCCGCCCCGACGAACCTACGGGAAAGTTTCCCAAAAAGGCAAAAACGAGAAAACACGCGGCACTCCAGACTCGTCGTTCTCGGTTTTTTTTTTGTCTTTGTTCGCTTTTTTTCTTTTTTTTCCTATTTTTCGTGTGACCGACCGCTTACTTAGCTCTCGAATGACTGCCTCGATTTCTCTCACTTGCTAGCACTCCTCCGATTTTTCCCGTTCGGTGGTCAGTTATTTCATCACCCCATCCATGATTGAAACAACTGACCCCAGCTAGCTAAACTTTCTACCGCTAACTTAACGCTCAATCTAATTGCCTAAGCTTGACGGGGAAATCTACAAAAAAAGAACAAGTGGGATTTCTCGTTTGTCCTTGGGCTCGAACTCAGAACTTCTCGCCGGTTTTTAGCTAGTGCTCCTACCAACTACGCTACTCTGGGTTTTTGGGGCTGCTGCACTCAATTGGGAGGACATCTCGTCGGTCATGCGAAAACCTTACAAAGGCCATGGTATTAAAACCATAACAGTCTGCCCTGGTCCAACGTGCCAATATTTTGGGCGACTATTGGGTCCCGATCATGAGTTGGCAGGACCGCGCTGTGTAAACATTTTAAGGGTACCTTAACCCCTTGAGCGCGCGCTACTTTATAAAAGATGTCGAAAGGTGGGTAGCCCAAAACCATAAGACGGAAGGTCCTATGTGTAGGCACGATGATATTGGTCATCGTATTGAAGAGAAGACGCTGCAAACGATTAAGCGCACAATTTGGTAAGCGAAGAAGTTACATTGACTTACATCTGCAGTAAAGAAAAACTGGGACCTAGCTCCATTCGTAAAAAATCCTGTCTTTCATTCGCACTCGGACTTACTGGGCCTATTTAGACTACGAAGAGGCAGAACCTTGCGAAAATTTCAAATTTCTTTCAAGCAGCAGCAGGTGATATACTCGTATCCTTAATGATCCCTACAATGTTGCACGAGAAAAGTCTACAGCCGTGCGGGTTCCAGGCTTCTGGTTGTAGAGTAGTCTAATTGACTTTGACAGGCTTTTTAGTTCTTAGAAAGGGATTAGGGAGTTCGGATAACCTACGACTTACAACGCAAGTGAGGAACATCTGAAGAAGTCTCAGAAAGAGCAGTACATCTTACAATTCCACAGGCCATCGTCATTTAAGTTGAACTGCTTGTATCTATGTAGTTTTGGTCTCGCAAACCCCTGAAGCTGGCCACACGCTTGTCAATCCACTATAAAAGCAGGATATACGCATTTTCGCAAGCATGGCAAAATTTACCCTAAAGGGATGAAAGCAAAACAAAAGATGAAAAAATAAAAAAAAAAAAACAGAAAAAACGAGGTAAGCCAGGACATCAAATAAGAATAACAGAGCGAAAGGCTGTGGCCGCCACCGGGACCGGGACTATGTCGAAAACATAAATTCGAATTGGTACTCATACTCCTTGCTCCGATGAAATATGTAACATAACGATATTGCTCGTAAAATAATTCCATCCGAAAATTCTGCCCCAGGGATGATAGGCTGGAGAAGGAGTTGCAAATGGAGCGGTTGACCAGGCATTCCGATGCAAACCGGCTATCTAAATCTACCCCCAATGTCCTGAATTTTGTTTTTATTTAATATTTTTATTTTTTTTTTCTGCTTCCACCCCGACTGGTCTCATTCCATTGTTATCCTAGCGCGTCTGAACTTTTACCTTTTCTAATGAATGAATGGCGAGGACATAGAGCGTCAGATATACCCTCGCACCATCGCACTTGTCTAGGGTGGGTGGCAGCAGTGGAACGGACAGCGTAATTCCGCACAAAAGTGGTAGGATAACACCCATAACGTCATAATCAGCAAAAGGACAGGAGAACTCTGATACTGATGCTGCTACTCCTGTGCTCCTGCTCCTGCTCCTGCTCCTGCTCCTGCTCCTGCTCCTGCTCCTGCTCCTGCTCCTGCTCCTGCTCCTGCTCCTGCTCCTGCTCCTGCTCCTGCTCCTGATGATGATATTGAAGTTGAAGCTAAAGTTGAAACTGGACGAAATTATTTCTAGCGATGATGATGCGGTATGGCTGAAATGGCACCGTTCGGTCGTCGTCATTGTCGGTCGTTCTCGGTTGATGTGGTTTTGGTTGCCTTGGTGATGCTTATAGTCGTAGTGCTGATGAGGCATAGAAGTATGGGGTATTGGTGGTCCTGTCAGTTATGTAGTTCATTGGGTCGTCTCTAACCGAGTGTTATTTGTCCAGGATCCATATTTTTTGTAGTCGGGGTGTTTTTGGTAAAGGACAACGGACGGGTAGACAGCTATTCGCAGCTTGTTTTCGTTTTTATTAATGTCTGTGGGATTTCTGGTCTAGTGCGGTACGGTAACGGTATACGGTATACGGTTCATATAAACTTATGTTGATGATGAGAGTTCTGTACCCAAAATGCGTATGGCATACTGCGTATGACTAAACTACGAATACACTCATGAAGGTCAGTGTGGCGCGTTGAAATGGGAATTGAATATTTGGCTTCAGGTTGGGCTCGTGGTAATGTCTGGCAAACGGTGGCCATTTCTTAGAGCACAGGGGGTACAGAAGGCTGACATTAAATGGTATTACGGTTGTTTCGGTTGTTTTGTGGTTGAAAAGTGGATTTCGGAAAGGTTAGACATAGTGTAGCTAAGTTGTTTGTCGTTTGGGAAGCCACTCAAATACGCCTGACAGAGTTTCTTGGAATTTTTTCTGGGTCTTGGGTTGACATTTATGTGGAGCTGGGAAATAGAAGGATGTACGCTTGATTAAATGATGAAGTTTAGGCGTACACATGTGAATCCAGTGGAATCCCAACTGCCTTGGAAATAATCCTTTTGTCTTGAAATTGTTTAACATCGGCTTCAGTAATGATTTTGGACACGCTACGGTCGTGGATTGTTTTGTGCCATCGGTTCTGGCATTAAATAGTTCAGAATGTGTTAATTCTGATATCCGTGTACTTAACACCACGTGCACCAGAGTTTACTCTACCAACAAGCCAGAAGGGGATGGAGTGACCAACACGGAGTATTACTAGGGATAATAGGTTAGAATCCATCGTCAGTTAAACACTTGACAAGAGGCAAATAGTCAGAAAGATTGAATTGGAGGCCTTATGCCTGTAATTAAATAGTGAACACCGTGCCATTATATTCGAGACAGAATAGGCAGATCAGTTTCGGGAGCGATCCAAGTGTACTGGATCGCTGAAATATTCGAATACTGGCAGCACAGCATAGAACGAGGGGGCATCCGCATTCTGGTGTAATGAAGATAAGACTACTGGGGTTCTTTCAGTGTCTGATGGAGCATGCCTTCCGAATGAAACTGAGGCAGCTGCAGACCTACACGGCGATTGGTGTCCCAGATATTGGCTTTTGCTCAATGCTCTCAAACTGAGGCGACCTTCTTCACCAGATAAAGGAAGCAGACTGAGTTGACTCATCTAGTGCTTCAAGGCATCACCATATGTTTCTCAGACGAAGCTAAGTATTTGGGTGTCATCCTGGATAACAAACTTCTTTGGACTAAAAATGTCATGTCGAAATTCTCGCAGGCATTGTCGGTCTTCTTGCAGTGTAAAGGAGATTTTAGAAAGACATGGGGCTTACCACCGAGGTGGGTGTTTTGGATCTACACGGTTACGATAAGGTCAATTATATCTTTTATATCGGTTATCTGGTGAAACTAGCTATTAGGCAAATACGTCAATGCTGCTTTAGCCAGAATCCAAGGAACGGTCTAACTCGGCTGTATGGGAGACCTACACTCTGACGCCTGGTTTTGCTTTAGACGCACTGATGAAACTGCGTCACCTTGATATTCATATCATGAGCTGCACTCTTCAAGTTCGCTGATGGAATAATTGGAGAGATGGTGAAAGCCATCTGGAAGGCCGTCCCAGAATGCCTGCTCTGTCTTTATAGCAAATGTATTGCTTACAGCTACTTGCCCAAGGATTGGGAGGAGGCAAGGGTGGTTGTGCTCCTGAAGTCCACTAATAAGAATAGGTCTAACCCTAAATCTTATCCTGCTTGCGGTACTAGGAAAAGTACTGGAAAGGGTTATGGCAGAAAGGGTTTCGGAGAGCATGGCGGAACCAATGTCCCCCTTCCAATTCGGTTTTACAAGAGGCAAGTGTGTCGAGGATGCATGGTCTTTCCTAAAAGACTGGGTCCTCAGAAGCAGGGCCAGTGTGGTTATAGGAATCTTTATTGACTTCAAAGGTGCCTTTGATAACCTGAACTGGCAGAGAATAGTAACCAGGTTGCAGGAATTGAGCTGTCGAGAAATTGGGCTTTAGGGAAGCTATTATTCTATCTATCCGACAGAAAAGCGAGTGTGGTAAATACGCACGACAGCGTCTCAATCAGTGTTGAGAGAGGTTGCTCCCAGGGGTCCATCTGTGGTCCTTTTATTTGGAACCTGATGATGGATCCACTCTTGTAGCGACTAAATGAACTCTGTGGGTGCTGCTCCTATGCAGATGACCTGCTCCTCATCCTCGAGGGCCATTCCAGGGCCCAAATCGAGGTTTTAGGAGAAAGAGCTCTAGCAGCCGTTGCTGAATGTGGAGAAAGCGTTGGGGTAAGTGTGTCGCAGGATAAGACTGTTTTAATGAAGCTCAAGGGCAAATTGAATGTAAGACGCCGGGATCCTGCGATAGGTTTTAACGGCGTTGGCATTAGATGTGTGACTGAGGTCACATATCTGGGCATAACGTTGGGTGAACGTATGAACTTCATGCCTCACCTGTTTCGAATCAGACAACGCATGCTGAGTGCTGCAGGTCAAGTAAGGCGCATTTTGCGAATTAACTGGGGACTCAACAGGCGTTCTGTCCGTATCATATATGATGGCCTTTTTGTTGCTTGTGCAACATATGGAGCATCGGTATGGTACGACAGGGTTATGACTCTGGATGGTCGTAAGCGGATCTTGTCTTGCCAAAGAGTCGCCTTGATTGGGTGTTTACCTGTGTGCCACACTGTCTCAACAGAGGCAATGCAGGTGTTGTTGGGAGTACCACCTCTGGATCTGGAAGCGATACGTCGTGGTACTGCTTTCAAGATCAGTAAAGGTCTCCCTCTAAATGTGCGAGACTGCGTTTCCCCGGAAGAAGTGGATGGCTATCCCTGAAGCAGCGTAAAACCTTGCTACACGCATGTGTTCTATCTAGATGTCAATTGCTAACCATAAGAGTATTTCCTGAACGAAACTTTATCCTCAGCCTGGGCTTCTTGTTGACCGAGCATGGATTTCTTAATGCATACTTGCATAAGAGTTTCGAGCTGCTCATGTGGAGCCACTTATGAGGACTGGCTTCATGTCCTATGTGAGTGTCCCAATTACGCTGACATAAGGAACTTGCAGGCTATGGGCATCACCTTCAATGGTGAGACCTACGTCAGTGGAATTATCACTGATACCGTACGGTTCGAAAGAACCCGTAATTTCGCAAAAGAGGTATTTTATAGAAGACGCAGTAGGCAGCTAGCGGGTAGATTATAAATTCATTGTCCAAATAGTTGAAAGGTCGCCAGTCCTGGGCAGTGAGGTGCCCAACTGGAAGTAACCTCAAGGTTGCGAAGCTCGACCGGAAGCTATATTCTGGTACTACGGGAGGTCAGGAGGCCCCGGAACTATGGTTCCGGCATGACCTAAGAGTTGCCCCCCTTGTGGGAGTATCGTGGTGGTTGCACATAGGTTTGTACCCAAAGTCGCGGGGAGAGTAGACCGAATGGAGCTTGGACATCTCATGGCTTAGCATATGTTGTAGTTCTACGACCTGTCCTCAACTATGGGATTGCTATGGAACCATCTGGTTTGCTCGATGTGGAGTTGCATTGCAACCGAGTGCCATGACCCACAGAATGGCGGAGGTATTAGATAGGCCTCGACCCTTCATCAAAGGGGAAGTCATACCTTACACACGACTTCGAATCTGGTACTGGTGGTAGTACTTGTACTACCCGACAAGCGCTTATCAACGCATTGTTTTGATATCTTGTGCGAAGACGCACCGTAGGCTTAAGCCTTCACGGCAGGTACCTCCGTAAAACACAAGAGACATCTGTAGAGCGACCCTTTCTCCATCTATACTGCTGGTTTGAGAGTCCTCCGGCTTCATCAATTGACACCTCCAGTCGGTTGCATATTATTCGGTAAAATACTCATCGTGTCTAGTAAGCACATGGGACGGTACGCCGAGGGCTCATCTGGTGGTTTATTCCCTTTCCATTGGTCTGGAAAAACCGCTTCTGTCAAACACTTGTTATATATTTCCACGAATGCTTTTGTGTTTATTTTGACGGCCAGCTTAAGGACCTTATTTGGTATTCCGTCCAATCCAGGTGATTTATTATTGCTAAATCGTTTGCATACATCCAGAGGTGGGATCTCACCTACTTCCTGTTGTGGTTCTATATTCACTGTTGATGCTTGCGGTGGAAATAATCCCGTCACTATTTTTTGCATCGGCAAAGGGCATGCAGGTGGGGGTGCCCTATAACCCTTTAGTTTTGCCATGACCGTCCTGTAGGCGGTACCCCAGGGATTAATATCTGCTTCCTCCCAGAGCTCTTTAAAGCTGTTGTTTTTGCTTCTCCGAATGTCTAATTTAAGGTACCTATGCATCTGTAATCCTGGTGGGAGGGCTGACCTCTGGATCGCTGGCATAGTCTTCTAGCTCTATGGCACTTGCTGCGTGGCTCTGATATCTCTTGGTTCCACCAGTATACTGGTAGCCGGCGGTTTGTTGACGGTTTTCGTACCATAGATGCGTCGCAAGCCCTAGAAACTGTTTTAGTAACCTCCGCAGCCATCGTGTTTGCTGCTCCCTGGGTTTATTGTGGATTCTTCAAAAATCAGTTAAAAGGTGTTTCCGTTCAATTTGCTTGTTTTTCACCCCATTCGTTGTGCCTTCTTTAGAAGGCGCTTCTGGGTTGCTCTCGTTGCTTGGACTTCAAATAGGATGGCCTGGTGGTGGTCACTGTGGGTGTAGTCCTTATTGATTTTCTATCTTGATCTTCTCATTAGGGAACTTGTTACAAAAGTTACAGCAACTCTGGAGCCTACGCCATTTTTGGTGAATTTGTGCTCGTTGCACGTATTAAGCAGAACTTCGTCAAGAGATGAAGTCGCCAGCTATAATTGATGGAGTACGACCTCTAACATCATCAGTAGGGCGGTAGGGATTCGCGACAAGAGAGATGTTACTCGACAGCTTCAACAATTTTGGTGGCTAGTTGAAGTTGGGGAAGCTCCTTCGACGTTTTCTTCGAATACTGGGTAGCTCTAACAGGAAGCAAAGTTGGTAAGCCTTTTTTTTTTAAAAAAATGACGCCAGTAAGTTAGAATAAGTTAATTAAGCTTTTTTTTTTAATTGCCCAGCATGTAGGAATCAATTAATGACTGAAAATTAAATGAATCCACTTGTATGATACAAAATTACATTTATTGTTCTAAAGTTCAAATTTAATATAAAAGGATTCCCTTTGCACTAGCTTAGAAATCGTCCTCAGACCCTTCGTCTAACCACGATCCTTCACTATCTTTCCCTTCCCCTACAATAAAATATTCAATAACTGACTCGAGCTCAGTGTCACGAAACTCGCATTCCTAGAATTTGCCCTTATGAATTCTTGTTGTGATTTCACTTTAATACCTCCACGGATATCCTTTAATCTTAAGCGCTGAACACACAACAGCTGTAAAATGAAGACATTGCAGAACACACCTTAAACCCTCTGATAGCTGGAAATGTCATTGGTAATGGTAGAAAAAAAAAAGAGCAAAAATCATGGAAATCTTCGTGTCGTCGTGTGTTTGGGGAATTTCAAATGTTCTTTTCGTTATCTTACCGTTTGTGAACCATTTACAGTGGAGCCTTCCCTCCATCAAAAAGCAACTCTCTCAGATTCAATCCATGAGTTCAGGTTTTTTAGGTTTTTTTTTTTTGTCGTCCTTTTATTGTTTGTTTATCTAAACAGGCACTGCGCGGAATTACTCGTATTTACGTTGAAGCTCCTCCGGGATTTGCAGTGGCAAAAGATACACAAAGTGAGCTTCAGAGATATTCTGATAATTGTTGGACACATCTGTTGGTGATAGCCCCAAGTAAGGCTGATGGTCGGAGGTATTTTCAGTTGGAAACTTTTAAAAATTAATAAAACTTCTCTGTGGATTTACTGTTTGGATACGAATTTATTGAAAAGGAAAAACGAGTGAAATTATTGTTACATAACATACATACATACATACGTGGTTTTCGACACTAAAATATACTCATGAGTGGTGAAAGATACATATATTCAAGGCACTGGGCAAATCTGCTACCGATAGGCATCATTCGGCACACCTAAACCTTTGCATGAGTGGACGGCATCTCAACAAACTAGGTCGTATGGGTCCGTTCCTATTCTACGTTGATTAAACGCAAAACATTACATAACCATACCAAGTTACTTAAGAAGCAATTTATCTTAAAAGTGCAAAATCACGTTTCCGTTACTTACTTAGGTCGCGCTACAGTTCGAGTTGAACCTGGGCCTCATCTAATAAGCCTATCCAGTCAGCCCTATCATTAGTCAACCTGTGATACCTAAGGTGAGGTCTTCCTCTACTGCGTTGTCACCCCGGGTTAGATTCGAAGACTCTGTGGGCCGGAGCATTGGTATCCATTCGCTCTACATGTCCTAACCATCTCAGGCAACTTATGCACACTTTTCTATCTCTCACAGATTGATGTCGCCCTACAGTTTGTCATTATATCTTCTCCACCAAATGGGATATATGTACATTTCAAAGATTCTGCTTTCGGTTTTCGCTTGTGAGTTCAGCACTATTCTTTCAAGTGAGGTGTTAAAGAAGTCACATAACAGTGCGTTACCTTGTTTAAAACCTTTTTTGGCGGAACAACGAGTGTTCACCAGTGTCATTCTTTTTAGGCAGACGAGTTTGGCAGAGATCCCAGAACTAGACATGCCTCTATATAGCTCGTCTCTATAAGTGCTGTCATATGTCGATGAAAAGATGGTGGGTATCAATTTGGACTTGAATTTTGTTCCAGGATCTGCCGGAATGTGAGAATTGGACGTTTCTGTGCTGAAACCACACTGATAGCGGCTAGTCAGATTATTGATAAACGCTTCAGATATCCGCACAAGACGGCAGATACGATTTTATATGCGATGTTAAGAAGATTGATGCCTCCTGCCGCAGCTAAGCGAGTCTCCTTTCTTGTGGATCGCGCAAACGGCTTTAAGGTTCCCTTCCTCAATCATGCCTTCTGCTGACCTAATCTTAGAAATGAGTTGGCGTATGCTCTGCCTAATCACTTCCTGCAGTTCTGATTAGCTTTTCCGGATATTGCTATCCTCACTTCGTTTTCTTCAGGTGGACGATGTTGGCTTTCGTTGTCTAAGTTAAATGATCTATTATGCCTGATGCGAGATGCTGGACTTCGTCGCCATTATACAGTCTGCAGAAGAAGCTTTACCAAATTCTCTGCTATAGGGTCCCTGCCGTTAGCGAAGATAACCTCTGGGAGGTAAGACAAGCACTATGATACGGACTTGATTATTGATTGCTCCTGGCCCAATCCAAGTTATAGAATAGTCAGCAGTTTCACGACCAATCGCGGCACAGGCTTTTGCCAGCATTTGACAGAGGCAACGGAAATCAGCAAAGTCAAAAAGATTTTAAGCGCTCACTGTCCCTCCGGAAAGTATGACATCTCGGCTTACCTTTGTGGAAGATCCATTTGCTGCAGTAACTAAAACCAGGAGGCCATGGCATGGAAAGGTTCGAAGATTTGGTTCCTCAGAAGCTTTAAGTCGACGCTTATTTCTGTCAAAAATTCGTGCTTAGTGACGAGGTTCGCTTTTGGCTCGAAAAATTTTGGACAAGTAAAATTGCCGTCTCCGGAGTGGGGCAAATCCAGAAGAGGTCGTGAATCCCAATGATACCCATAAAAATGCACTAGCTGGTGTGGTTTTCACGATGAAGTTACCGGACAGTGATCAATGATTATTTCTCCGACAAAATCTACAACATTAATCCGGACTACGAGTGTTTCTAGCAGAATCACTACAGCCAACCAGTGAATTGGCCACCGATATCACACAATTTGACTCAACCCAATCACTTTTTGTGATCTTGTAAAGCCTTTGAGCCACCAACTATTCAGGCCTTAAAACCTGATATTTAGAGCGTTACTGGTGGGAAAGATCCCCAAATGCTGGAAACAGTGACCCAAAATTTAAAGGGCAAATTTCATGTTCACTTTTATTGCCATTCAATGGTCGTTAAGGTTTGATACGCTTCTTACGACCATATAGGAGTGCAGTAGTCAAGTTAATGGAAACACTGTTCTTATTTGTTCCATTCCGTAGTAATGCATTTTGTATGCTTTCATTGCATGTTCATGTAGCGGGATCTGTTTCTCACATATCGCACAATATATCGACTTTTGGAGTCGGCAACACATATTCTAGTTCGAAACTTTTGCTCGTCTTTGTGCTGATGTTCCAGGTTGCGATGTGTGGTTTATTTTTACTCCTCCGATGTAGAGAAACCGACCACGATGGGATAGTGTAATTATGTACATCCACTTTCATGGCGCCTTTCATCCATTCAGTTTCGAAGGATTCACCTTTCATCCATGTGGCGCTGGTTGGCCTCATCTTTAGATGTAGGCACCCGATGACACATAAAAGCTGCTGATGTTCTCAATAGATGACATTTCGAGGATACCTGCTTCTCCCGCGCAATATGATGGATCATCCTCCAACTCGAATGCTCCAACGAAAGCCGCAATTGTCTCCCATTACATTCCAGACAGAGTATCTTGGCGGTTTAAGGCAATCGCAGGATCTACGAGTATACCCAAACGGCAAACGTAATCGTATTTTATTTTATCAAAGTTTTCATTCTATGCTCGATAGTAGCGATCAAGGACAATACTGGGAGGACTTGAGACCTCAAAGAGGCATCAGCCATTCTATGAATAATTTTTTGTAGGTCAAATCGCATTGCAGTTAGGGGAAACATAGAAACAGACAGATGATTGCAGAGAGATTAAAGAAAAAAGTTCTTCGACAAATGTGATAAATACGAGGGCGGGTCAATAAGTCCGTGACTTTGATTAAAACACAGATTTTTTGATAAAAAAATAATTTTATTTTTCAACGTAGTCTCCCTTGAGCTCTATACACTTTGTCCAACGCTTCTCCAATTTTTTTATCCCTTCCAAAAAAAATGATTTGTCGAGGTCCTCAAAATGACGAGATGACTTCATCATTGGAGTCAAATCTTTTTCCACCAAGCCATTTCTTCAGGTTTGGGAACAAGAAGTAGTCGCTCGGAGCCAAATCTGGAGAATAGGGTGGATGAGGGAGCAATTCATAGCCCAATTCATGGATTTTTGCCATGGCAACTGCACATGTGTGCACCCTTGCATTGTCTTGGTGGAAAAGAACTTTTTTCTTGGCCAAATGAGGTCGTTTTTTTTTCAAATCGTCATTGAATCGGTCCAATAAGTTGGCATAATATTCCCCATTGATTGTTCTTCCCTTTTGAAGGTAGTCAATGTGGATTATCCCGCGTGCATCCCAAAAAACAGTCGCCATAACTTTATTGGCTGACAAACCCACCTTGGCCTTCTTTGGCGCCGATTCACCCTTAGAAACTGTTGTTTGTTCTCTGGTGTGTTGTGATGGATCCATGTTTCGTCCACGGTTACAAAACGGCGCAAAAACTCCTCCATATTGCGATTAAACAACGCCAAACCTTCCTGTGAAGTTGTTACACGATTGCGTTTGTGGTCGACTGTGAGCAAACGCGGCACCCATCTTGCGGAAAGCTTTCTCATGCCCAAGTGATCATTCAAAATTGAAACCACTGAGCCATGCGAGATCCCTACGGCTTCCACAATCTCTCGCACTTTCAATCTTCGGTCGGCCAACACCATATCGTGAATTTTTTCGATTGTTTCGGGTGTAGAGACCTCAACTGGGCGTCCAGGACGTTCGGCATCTTCAGTGCTTGTACGGCCACAACGAAATTCAGTAAACCACTTTTTTACCATTGAAATCGATGGTGCAGTATTTATCAAGCTTAGCCTTGGTCTCGGTAATGGTTTTTTTTCGCAAGAAACAATGCTTAATAAGCACACGAAATTCACTTTTTTCCATTTTCTCCTCAAATTAGTGAGTAGTCTGATAAAAATAGCTGTCAAACACAAACTAACTGACGCAGCAAGTTTAAATTTTGACAGGAGTCAACTGACAGATGCCTGTTGACAGGAGCAGTGTTGCTGTTTCAGTAAAGAGGTCAGAAATTCAAAAATGCACGGAATTATTGATCCGCGCTCGTATAAAGGAAGCAAGCTCAAACTTGAAAGCTGAAGAAGCAGAAATAGAGAATTGTTTCAAAATCGCCACCAGACCTGCGAACAATCCAGAAATTCAAATGATCTCCGGCCACTCCAAGAAAGACAGAAAGATAAGCATGGCAGTGGGGTATGTGAGCAGAATTTTTCCCAGGTCCATTGCGACTTTCTGTGTCTGTAATGTATCCTACCCGATGCCAAAGAAACTAGCCACACGTCTCTTGAAATGACAGTGTCTGATAAAATTCTCAGATCTCTTCGCCAAATCCTTATAGCCAAAATTATTATTTACGACAGATCTAAAATGGATTAAGCTAAAGGAGGTACAATCGCAGGCTCACGTAAATATTTGTGAGACAGTCGCGTTGTCCAATTGCATCCACTTCATTGAAAGCATTGAATTGAGAAGAGAACCCTAAAGCTGCTATTCCCGTTCAAAATCCATGTGAGCTGGGTAACATAACACTCTGTACCTGTTGTCTGTAATTAGTGTGGAAATGGATCAGACCTTCAACATCCCCTGGTTCCTTTTAATTGCTTCAAGTCGTCTGGTACTGATGGCATACATATATCTACAGGATGAGCCATAATGTATGACCCTATCGGAAAGTGCCATAGATTTTACAAATGGCTTCGAATATGAATTCGGGTTTGCCGTGGCTAAAGATGTTGTAGAGGCTCCATCGGCAGAGACCAGATGATGTGCCACGGAATTGGCCATTCGACGCGCGTCTCTTCGGCGCATTTTGCTCAAAGACTTGATGATGTTTTCTTACAAAGTACAGGCAGTTTATCAGCTGATGGGTTTTGACAGTGAATCGCGTTTAACCCTGGCTCACGCCCTCCTGAATCTCAACAACGAAGTGGACGATTTTGCGTCAAAAATAATCATGAGTGACGAGGCACTTATGTGGATACATGAACAAACGAAATGTACGGTTCTGGGGCACCGAAATTCCGTGAGTAATGCACGAAGAGTCGTCATGAGTGATGAGGCCCATTTCCACCTAGTTATGTGGACACGTGAAAAAACAGAATTTGCGGAGTAATCCACTCAAAGCCACTGCATGCTGTTTACGCTGGACGAGTCATTGGACCATTTTTTTTTTAAAACAGCGGTCACTGTGGATTTGATGTGTTGGCGATTTTTTTACAATTTTAGAAATGGATTTAAATTTGCAACAACGAACTTGTACGAGTATTAAATTTTGCGTAAAAAACGAATTTAATGGTGCGCGAACGTTGGACATGTTGGAAAAGTGTTTCGGCAAGGATTCTCTAAAGAAAACGGTCGTTTACCAGTGGCACGAGCGGTTCAAAAGTGGTCCAGAGTCAATCGAATACGATGAACGCAGTGGCAAACCATCGACATCGAAAACCAACAAAAGCATTGAAGAAATGTTGATCCTCAGCAAGAGAGATAGCGGAGGACTTGAACATTGCCTATGGATCCGTCCAAGACATTTTGGTTAATGATTTGGGTTTCCGTAGTGTAGCAGCAAAAAAGAGACCGTGTTGACGTCGCAAAAGAGATGATTTGCGAGGCTGAATCCGATCCCACATTCATCAAAAGGATCATTATTGGAGACGAGACGTGTGTTTATGAGTACGACACGCAATCCAGACATCAGGCAAGTGAATGGCGTTCACCAAATGAGCCGAGACCAAAAAAACCACGTCGTTTTCCGTCAAAAAAGAAGGCAATGGTCACGGTTTTCATGGATTACAACGGTGTAGTGCATCATGAATTTTTGCCAGAAGGCCAGACAGTAAACAAAGAGTATTATTTGGGCGTTATGAGACGTTTGTGGGTAGAAAACTCGTGGATTTTGCACCATGATAACGCACCGTCGCACAGTGCCATCAGTATTCGTAATTTTTTGACGAGAAATGCAACAAATACCATCCGAACCAACAGCCACCGAATTCACCTGATTTGGCTCCCTGTGACTTCTTTCTGTTCAATCGAGTTAAGAAACCACTACCGGGAACGCGTTTCAGCAGCCGAGAGAAAGTAATGGAAAAATCGCAGGAAGCACTGATGGACATACCGAAAACCGAATATAAAAAATGTTTCGAGGATTGGATCAAGCGCTGGCATCAAGTGTGTTGCAGCCGATGGGTATTACTTTGAAGGGGACAAAATTGATTTAGATGAATAAACTTATATTTATAATTTTCTGAATACATTCCGGGGACTTTTTGATCGACGTAGTATGCAAATGATGTAGCTATACTGTCTGTTGGATCGTACCTGGAAGCAATCGACGATTGATGCATTAGAAATGGGCAAAAAACTGGAAGATGACTCATCTGACTCATCTAATGCTTAAAGGCATCATCATCTCTTTCTCCAATGCAGGTAAATATTTAGGTGTCCTAATGAATAGGAAACATCTTTGTCGCGCCTAAAATCATCAAGACGCTGTCGTCCTTCTGCCAGCGTAAATGACTTTTGGATAAATCATTGAGCATGTCACCGAGGAGATACATCCGCATCTCAATCAGTTGTCTAGTGGAGACTTCAAAGAATAGTCTGTCACGGCTACATAGAAGATTTCCCAACCATGCTTGGCTCTGCTCTAGACGCATTGATGAATCTCCCACCTCATTATAATCATGACATGAGCTCCACTCTCAAGAACCTTTTACTGAAAAAAATACGAATTCGACATTCCTTGCGCTTCGGAATGTTTTCGCGAAGAATTTGAGCCAGAAAAGTGGGGTCTTCGCGGATGGTTCCAAACCGATTTAGGATAAGGCGCTGGTGTCTTTCAGAAGAACAAAAACGTTAGATTTCAGTCCGCGTTAGAGGAACTCACGTTTGTCTTCTAAGCAGAAACATACGCAATACTGATGGCAACGAACTACAATGCAAGGTGGCGCAAAAGTCGTCACCTGATGTTCTTTGGCTGTACTAGGTGGTAACCTCCTTGACCGCCAGAATGCGCTGCTACTGCAAAAAAGGTTATGGTGCCTTGAAGTCCGTTTATATTTAGGCAGACATGCCAAATTTCAGTGCGATACTGTCTTTAGCTTTGTTTTGACAGCTGATTGTTGTTGACGTGTTTGCCATCATGTTGAGTATGGACAAAATCGATCTTCGTTCTCTCATAAAACATTATTTCTTGAGAGGCAAAACGGCGAAGGAAACAAAAGAAAAGTTGGATAAATATTATGGGGCTAATGGTCCGTCAGATTACACCGTCAAATATTGGTTTCGAGAGTTTCGTGGTGGCCGCAACTCCACTACCGATCAAGACCGCAGAGGCAGGCCCTCCGATGCGGTTACAGAGGACAATGTCAAAAAAAACACATGAAATGGTGTTGGCTGACCGGAAAGTGAGGGTGCGCGAGCTAGCAGATACCACAAAGATTAGTACTGAGCGCAAACGCCATATTTTGGGCAATATTCTTCATATGAAAAAGTTATTCTGTCGCTGGGTGCCGCGAATGACCAAAAACACGAAGGCGAGAGCACTTCGAAAGAGTATTTGGACCTGCTGATGCGGAATCGGGCGGACTTTTGGCGTCGATTGGTAACTGTTGATGAAACTTGGATCCACTATTACACACCAGAAAACAGAATGAGTACCCGGCAATGGACTGAAGCCGGCATGAGTGCTCCGAAGCGGCCGTGGGAGGCTCGATGGGTCGGAAAGGTTATGGCGTCGGTTTTCTGGGATTGTCATGGCATACTCTTCGTGGACTACCTCGAAAAAGGAAAACCATCAACAGCGAGTATTACTATGCATTATTGGAGCGATTTAAGGCCGAAATCGCTGTAAAACGCCCTCACATGAAGCGAAAAAAAAAATTTGTTTTTGCAAGACAATGCGCCGGCGCACAAGAGCATCGCAACCACGACTAAAATCAATGACTTACGGCTCCAATTGCTGTCACATCCACTGTATTCGCCCGATTTGGCTCCCTCGGACTATTATCTCTTCCCAAACCTCAAAAGATCAATAAAATCAATAAAAAAAATTCAGCTCAAGCGAGGAAGTCATCGACGCCACGGAGGAGTATTTTGCAGACCTTCCGGAAAATTACTTTTCAGACGGGATCAAGAAGTTGGAAAATCGCTGGAATAAGTGTATTGAACTAAAACGGGACTATATTGAATAAAATAAAAAAAACATTTTGAAAAAAAATTATTTCCTTCCCAAGGAGGTTACTTTTCACCCCACCTAGTAATTCTTTATTTTATCAATGAAAACATTTAGTTCTGCTCTTGGATTATATTTATTTGATGTCTTCAATTTGTTTCCATTAAGTCGAGAAAATGATATCGGTTAAGTGGCCACCATCAGAATTGACGACGATTCGGGTCCGATTTGTAGCTTTTTCTATCACTCTTGCCAGAACTTCCGGCGATAGATCCTCACATTCTTGACGGAAATTCTCTTTGAGGCCATCAGGAGTCTGAAGCTTGTTGACATAGACTCGTGACTTCAAAAAACCCCACAAAAAGAAGTCTGGAATGGTTAAATCAGGCGATCTTGCCGGTCAGTGCAAATCGTCAAAACGAGAGATTAGGCAACCCTCAAAATTCCGGTTGTGGCTCGTGCAGTATGCGCCGATGCTCCATCCGGTTGGAACCACATCTTCTCCAGTCCCAGTTCATCAAATTGAGAAAGGAGAAAGTCGTTGAGCATGGCTCTGTAGTGCTCACAGCATTTTCGAAAAAATAAGGCCCGATGACGCCCCAGCGTAAATAACACACCATTCAGTAACTCTTCGTGGGCTATACGCGGATTTCCGGTGCCCCATAAGCGATAATTTTGATTATTGACATATCCACAGGGATTGAAATGGGTCTCCTCGATCAAGATGATTTTCGATGAAAAGTTGTCTCCCCCTTGGTCGAGATTCAGGATGGTTTGAGCGTAGGTTACATGCGCTCGGATGCACTGTCTGCGCTTTGTAAGCGAACATCTTACTGTCTTTCACCAAAATTCTGTGCAAAAACCGCCGCTTGATGCCCAATTGCGTGGCACGTCATCTGGTCGACACTCCAGGGTACTCTGCGGCATCTTCTACCACAGCTGAGATATTTTCAGCAGAACGGATGCTCCGGGGTCGGCCAGACCTGGCAGCATCTCATATTGTCCCATATCCTTCTAGGCAAGCATCGTAGTGCTTGTCCAGTTGATGTCGGACGACCGGGAAATCTGCGCCGAAATTCACGCTGCGCCAACACCACCGACGAATTCCAACGCAAAAAAATCGTAACAATTAGTCGGCGTACTTGAGGAGTATTGCGATTCACGTCTTGTTTACGTGAATTTAGTGTCTGTTTACTCCACAAATGTCAAAGCAGAATTGACGATAGGGTGATGACTTTTGCTGATATTGTGAGCGCCAAGCTGCGCTTAAAGCCTTGCTCAATTCTCCACGACTTGTTAGTTAGTTTGAAAATGCAAGACTGCAGTGGAAAAGCTGAGTCTTGTTTTGGCCCCAGCTTACAATTGAATCACGGGAAGTGAGATAGCCGACGAACTTACTATGCACGGCTCAGACCCGAATTTGTTTTAGGACTGCTTGCGTACCCGGTTAGGGCTGACATTGACAATCAGGTTTCATATGGAGGACATAACTGCGGATGGCATGACTCTTCAGGTCGTCAGCAGTCCAAACGAAGGCCTTCCGTCGTCTCTGAAAGGTCAACGACTGCAGGGGATACTACGCTGTTCCCAAGCGCCTTAATATGTCACACCATCCTGCGACGCTTGCCATAAAAGTAATAACAACGCAGTTGTACAACCATATGTACGCATAAAGCTGAAGGTACTCACCGCTGAAATGGTGATTGACGCTACCGCAGGCCTTTAATAACTGCAGGTCTTATTCATCTTTCTGGAAAAGACTGTAAACTTTCAGGGACATACAAGGACATTTGAGTACGTACATTGTATGGACTACTTCTCTACCCGGGGGCTCTGTTCCGACAAAAAAAAAAACCCCCAACAAAACAAAAAACAAGAGAAAACGTTTTCTTTTAATTAGTATCTTTCGATTTTAAATCCTGAAAAGTCCTTGAAAAACCTCAACAAGCTGAGTGCTCCCCATAAATCCAAAAAAAAAAAATTAGCAAACCTTTTAAATTCGAATAAATAAAGTTTTTCAGCGAAATAAATGTTCCTGAGTGCGCTCTTGATAGAATCATGCTCATTTGCCCACCATTCATCTCGAGTGGAGGCAACTTCAATGCTCTATTTCGTAGACCATCCACCCATGGTCCTGTTAAGAACCTCTTAAGGTAATTTTCATGATTCAATTTTACTGTATCTACTTGTACATACAAATTCCCGTCCTTGACAGTGGTCCACTGTTGAAATCGTTCACTTAATGACAACCCAAAGCAATGAGTCAGAGCTAGAGTCCAGTCCCAATTCAAAGTCAGAATTATAATTAGAATCGGAGTCCTGGTCGGTGTCCTTTCGTCAATGTCTGTTGCATGTCTAGAAGTCATACAGTTTATTTTATTTTTCTCTGGTTGAAGACTTCCCAAAGACTCTTTAATTTTGGCACACGGCACACGGCACACGGCACACGGCACACGGCATACGGTACCATACGACAAACGTATCACTTGTCCAGTACGTTACTACGACTATTCGTACTCATAGTTCAAGGGTAAATACCTTCCGCATGAGAGATCATTTTTAATGCCGCCAACCCATGCAAATAAAACATTTTCATTTGTAATTCATGAATAAACCGAATACTCAGGACACCATGAGAGAGTACAAAGGGACGCATACATAAAAAATACATTCAAACACAGAAGGGATAGCACTACCAGCGCGCTCCACAATCCCGAAGGAGTTGCTTCCCATTTATTTGCGAGGATGGGCCTCTCCTAAAGACCGCAGGGAATACCAAATGAAACGGTCCAAAAATTATTTTTTTCTCCTTTTTATTTATCCGCTCCTCTTTCCGTTTCGTCCTTTTGAAAAGCGTTTCCCTTTATCATTTTAGTTTTTAGGACATCAACGGCTAGGAGTGGGAGTCAAGTCTAAGTAAGGGTAGTTGTTTAAACTGAACCACAACAACAAATATTTACATAATTGACGTGTGGATTTAAGGACGAACCGGAAGTGGATGTGGCTAGATGGAGCATATATCCTTAGGCGCACAATATTTATGTCCCTAACCGATGGGTTTTTGCTGTTAATAAAATTTGTCATCTCAAGTTATGTGGTGGAGGACTTTTGGTTTATCTTCTGGGGCTGAGGAGACTATGGTAGTTTTGCTTTGTTGAAAAGGTGGAATCGTAAATTAATGACAGCACCAGCTGAGGGTATGTAGAACCGTACAGGTGTGCGAGTATGTGGGAAAGGAGGTACCGAGTAGCTGTGGGTCGAGGTGTGTAATAATTTAACTGACTATAACGAATGGGTTTGTTGGCCTCTTTAAGTGACCCATTTCCGGGTGATAAAATTTATTAAAGCATAAAACTGGACCCATTTGGCGTGTGGTATTAGGTGCGATGATGTAAAGGCTTGTTTGGATATAAGCTGATTGTGTTTGCTCTAGTTATGTTCAAAGTTGAAGGTGTTTGGTTTTCAGAGTGATGGATTTGGAATCTGTTGGGTTGTTTGCTCTTAGCCAGAAATGTAAAATGACTTAAGCTCAAACAATGATATCAAATGGGCCCCATAGTTAGACATAGAAAACAGAACAAAAAGTATGATGGTGAGAACTTGAATGAAACCCTCAACAAATGTTGTCACCCAACGCGTCAACAATTTGGAGGAAGGCAAGAATTTTTAAGGACCCAGTGCAAATACAAATGGCGTGTACCCAGCAATGCTGCAAAGATATATAGACCAGGTACTGCCAAAATTGGAAATGGATCTTTATAGCGTTGAGTATACATCAGAAATCGGAAAGGATATGTGCTAACACGCCTAGTTCTTGATAGCCATTACAAATATTCGAACCTTTTTCCTACTTAAAGGCAGAGTGGATATACTCCTACGTAGATAAGCTTTATGCACGCACGGTGAAAGACCTTACTCGTATCTAAGCACTGCGAAAGGATGCAATAGTCGGATTTTCTTAAGCGGTTCGAACACTCATTAAGGATGCTGTATATGAGAGCTATAGCTTCACTTTTTAGAAGTTACATATGCGCTTGTCTTTCAAGCAGAGCAAGCAAATTGCCTCGGTGAAAGTGGTGGAAACTCCGCATCTGCACAGAAACCAAACCATTAACCCTTACTCATGCAGGCTAAAATGACAACGTCATGCCCGGGCAGTAGCATTATACCGACCTACGCAGAGTGACCTACTCCGTCACAGGTCTCATGACCCTACACGGAAGAGATTAAAATATTTGACGAACCGACTAATAGCCTCGGATAAAAATGGATTCACTGTTGACGTCTAAAGAACAACGATCTTCGGATCTGCCCATGGAATGATCGGACCTTTAACAGGCCACGTGCAGCCGAACAATTAGCCGAGGCGAGCTTGACTGCTATCACGCAGATATCACCGCCATCCAGGAAGAGCGACGGGATGGATCGGATATAAGGAGAAACTGTGATACACACTATGGTGACTGCTACAGGTGAAAGAAACAGCGCTTATTCGGATGCGGATTTGCCAAGTGACAAGTGAGCGGGCGTCGCTTACATAAGCCTAATACTAGTACGCGCCCATCCCACTACGGAAGGCAAAGACACAAAAGAAGGTTCCTACGAGCTCTACGGCAAGACATATGCGCAATGTCCGAAGTATATAACTCCAGCATGGGAAAGGATGACATCTTTGGTAAGACAATTCGTAAGCATAGCCAGCAGGAAACCACGTCTGGCAACGGACTTACGGTCATTGACTTTCCGACCAGATGAAATGTTACTGTAGCAAGCACACGGTTCCCTCATCTCAATATACACAAGGTGACATGGCGGATTATCAAACACTAAATCAAATTGACCATTTTGCGAAAGACGTCAGGGATGACTCCAGTAT
Source organism: Volucella zonaria (assembly GCA_963966105.1). Classification (NCBI taxonomy): domain Eukaryota; kingdom Metazoa; phylum Arthropoda; class Insecta; order Diptera; family Syrphidae; genus Volucella; species Volucella zonaria. The sequence goes on from OZ014531.1 coordinate 190,888,967, forward strand.
TTTGGAGGTCCGATCGTTCCGGACACCCAGTATTGACACCTTGTTGCAGTTAAGGTGCGAATGTGGACTTCCCAAGCGCCATAAAGAAGAAGAACTACTCTGCTAAGACATAACGTAGAAAAGCTGTAAACGCAAGAGACCGCCAGAATTTTCGTAGAACGTGTAACGAGAAATCTCTCAAGAACTCCTACGCAGCCAGTATCAAGTGTCGAAAATCCGTGGCAACACTGTACAACCTGTCATCAGAGACGCCGCAAGTACTGCGTTGATGTGCTCTCCCCTCTAGGCTTGTCGGACCATTGTGTCATATCAGCCAAATTCTCGTATACCCACCACACAGTTAGAGAAAAGATCCCTAAAACATCCGCAATCCGCATGGCAATGCGATAAATCCAACTGGAGCGGTCTTAACACCTTCTTCAGGAATTTTAACTGGTCGTTATGTTTCCTCGAGAATGACGCGGATACCGGTGCTGATATGATCACAGACACCATTCTCTTTGGACTGAGATCCTTTATCCCTCATCGGATGAAGAGTATCAAACCAAAAGAAAAGTCCGTACGGGTTACAGAAATGTTTTTTCGGTCCTACAAGACCAACCCGACAGAAGAAAACTGAAACAAGTTCAAACGAGAGAGGAATGACTGCAACGTCTTTCTTAAGCGTGTGAAATTTCTGTACGACCAAAAACTGAGGCAAAAAATACTGCAATGCTCCTAAGATAGTAAAAATTGTTGGTGATTCGTCAAAAACAACGCTCATTTACAATGACATTCCAGCTGTCAGCTCTTTGGACAAGGCCAATCTACATGCTACACACTTTGCGGCTAGCTCAACACTCCCAGATTGTGCTTTGTCCCCGCCTACACTCGAGTGTGTCGAATCTACAATGGGACGACTCCACTTTCGCACTTGTGTAATAGCAAGAGTACTTAAAGATCTCAACAGGCATAAGTCCGCTGGTCCGGATGGTATATCTCCCCTCATTCTGAAGGGGTGTTCTTCCACGCTGGCAAAACCACTGCGTAAGCTTTTTCATTAAGCCTACTCTTTAGGACTCTTTCCGAACAGATGGAAAACAGCCCGTCCCTAAAAAAGGTGAATCTTCTTCTCTCTCCTCCTACAGACCCATAGCACTTACGTTCCATGGAAACGCTGATAAACCGTCAGCTCATAAAATATCTCGAAACACGAAAACTTCTCAATGACCAGCAGTACGGTTTTCGTAGCAACAGGTCCACTGGTGATTTAATGGCATGTCTCACCGAAAAGTGGAACCAAAGTCTACACCAATTTGGTGAAAGCAAGATGGTTGCACTTGACATTTCTAAGGCATTTGACAGAGTTTGGCATCAGGCTCTTTGGTCGAAAATGCGCGCTTTTGGGATCGATGACTCTCTTCTTCAATGGATTAGAAATTACATTTCGGAACGTTAGATTCAAGTTAATTTGGATGGTTTCAAGTTGGATATTCACAAAATAAATGCTGGTGTGCCCCAGGGCTCCGTTCTGTCTCCGACACTCTTTTTAATTTTCATTAATGATCTCTTGTCTGCCACTTCTACTCCAATATATTCCTTTGCTGATGACAGCGCTCTCTGCTTTTCATATTCGTTCCCGGACTCACGCCCCTGCTCTTCGGCTGTAGAACGGGAACGGTAGCATATGTTAAGCTCATTAAATTCTGTTATTAACAGCATAATGCTTCCAAAACACAATGCTGTCTGCTGTCGTTAAAGCGAAATTCAAATACCCAGCCATTATCCATGAATGGCACTTGGATCGTCGAAACCGATAAACTTTCCATTCTCGGTATGTGCGTCAGTGACAACTTACGTTGGAATGACCACATATTTGATGTCGCCAAAAATGCTGCGAAATATCTAGGTTTCCTCAAGCGATGTAGGAAATACTTTACCCCCTCTGATCTAGCCTCAATATATAAGGCATTTACCCGCCCGAAATTAGAGTACAATGCCCACATCTGGTCGGATGCGTCCAAAACATCTCTGCACCTGTTAGATAGGATTCAAAACCGTGCGATAAAACTAATTGGTGATACTAATATCAGTCAATCAATTGACACCCTCGAACACCGACGTAAAGTCTCCTGTCTCACTTTGTTTTATTGCTATTTCCACCACCAGTGCTCCATTGAAATCACCAGTAGCATTCCGCCCTTTCAAATTTTCAACCGTCTCGCTATGAATGCCCATTAGTATGTTATACCCTCAAGCCCATTTTCGGACGTACTCTGAAATATCGTCATTCTTTCCTAAGCCGTACAACTCGCTTATGAAATGCCCTGCCGATCTCAGTGCTTCCTGGTCGTTATAATTTACAAACATTTAAAAACAATGTTCATCGGTACCTGTCTTTTCTTCCTCCCTAAATTTCCTTTGCCCGCGCTGTGTACGAACGTTTTAAGGGTATAAAACCCCTTTACCGCGCGCCTAGTGCGCTGGGTTTCACCCGACCACCACAAAGAAATCCCTCGTTTGATGAAGAATGCCGGCAAGCCCTTGCAGCTAAACGGGAAGCACGAGAAGCGCGCGATCGAAGATATGAGCGACTGTACTCCAGAAATAACGTACGGAAATATTACCAACAGGTGAAAAGATCGTGTCAAGGCTAGAAGATCCGTACAGAAGCCTGTAGATATGAAGAAGGAAACCATGTAGTAGAGTCACATTCGGTGTTGAGAGTATGGGAAAACTTTTCCTTCAGACTGTATAACGGCGAGAAGTCCAACATTCCCGCTTTTGGGAGTTGAGATAGACAGAAATTGCTTTTGTGTGCAGCCCCTTTACATTTTGGTAGCAAAGTGATAAGCGTTTGGCTGCGTTATTGATGCATGGGGTTTTTGCATGTGTAAGATACGTTTCGAAGAAACATGGGAGGTATACCATATGAGTAGTCGTTAGCAACATCTGTGTGGGAGAAGACCGAAAATTTGTCGAGGCTCTTTAGGATCGGAGGGTAGTCCAAGTCCAAGTCCAAGTTGTGCCATCGATGCAGATAGAGTTGGGCTTATTATGTAAATAGGCGAGATACAGGCGAAAATTTTGTTAAATTCTGAGGTCTCTCAAGCAGGAAAGGACATAGCGGCCGTCGTCACCGATATCGTCTAGTTGCTTAATAAGGTTTACAGAGGTAGAAGCATACGGTCTAAGATTGGAGATGCAAAACTTTTAGAAGCGATGAGTTGAGGTCGTAAACCGACGGGAACAGGGAAGGATTGAGGATACACGAACTGACAAAATTCGGATAAAAGACGGAATTTGAAGACAATTTCGCAGCGATTTAGCTTGTAGCAGGGAGGGATTTGGGCGCACGATTAAAAGATACGCATTTGGGAAGACTACATTTCATGGATAGATGAGTTATGCGAAAGTTTGCTGGGTGAGTAGGTGATGGAGAGATGAGGAATCGATTCTGTGAGGAAAACGAGGGAAATATTCCCACCTTAAAACTCTAGTTCAGACCTCGATAAGAAGTCAGTTTATCGGGCTATAGATTATGGTTGTAGCCTGGTTTAACCCGGACTTAGAAATAGGATTAATACTTGACTTGTGGTGCTCTTTAGTTCCCTTCTAGTTTTCAATTACTTTTCTTAGCTTCAATTTGTCAAGTTCTATGACTTCTGAAGAGGGGTTGCAAAAAAGCCACTCGTGTTTCGTTGGAATTTTTTAAATTTGAAACGATAAGACTTTGACAATTTGGCCGAGGTGATTTTTTGGCAGTTGAAATAAGCGACTTTAAAAACATTTTCAATCCACTTTCGATGGTCAGGTATGTTGCAGGTATTTAGTTTTTCAAGTCGCTTGTTTCATTCCGAAGAAGTCCATGAAGTACCAAATCCAGAGATTGTCGGCTCAGGAGGTGGTGTAACAATTCCGGCTAATCCTCTTGCTGATAGAGAGCGAGGTGGTTGTTAAGGAGTTTCTTGAGGTATGATTACAGCATTCTCAAGCATTCCCGCTTGCATAGATGTATTGTAAATGGTGACCAGATAAGAACGATAGGAATAAACATTTTAAATAAAACAAGATCGGTGTGAGATATAAAATAGATTCTAGATTTATTTCGAAGCTACATTCATGCCATTATGTGATGAATAGCACATAATTCAAATGGCCGGGTCGGCTTCGCTAGCAGTGATTCAAGTGGTCGGTCCAAGTTTTGACGACTCGGTCAAATATGTGCAGCGTTATTTCGGCAACAGTGTGTCGAAGGTTGACCTCGGGCTCGTTCAAAGTGGTTGGCTTGTTAGCGTAGACTAAGGGCTTGACGTAGTCTCAGAGAAAATAATCGTGTGACGTCAAATCGCATTATCGCGATGAACGCCCAGCGCGAGATGACCCGATAGCCAAACTTCTCCTTCACAACTTCGAGCGTCGCGTCGATTGTATGGCATGTAGGGGCGTCTTATTGGAACCACACCCCGGATATATCGATGTTGTCGAGCTCTGATGGCAGAAAGTCGGTTAACATTGCTCTATACCAGAGACCATTGACGTTAACGGTGTCGCTTTCATTTCGAAAGAAATAAGGTCCGACGATGCCGCCATGCCATAAATCGCACCAACAGTCAACCTTAGTTGATGCATTGATGCTTAGCCGAACACTTGTGGATTATGTGCGCTCCAATAACGACCGGTGAACCAAAACTGGGCCTCATAAGAGGAAATAATTTGTCGGCCAAAATCCGGATCTCGGGCCAACATTTCCAACGCACAATTAGGATGTAGGCCCAAATTCAACCACAAAATAAGCCAGGTTGACACTCTGGCGATGCCCAATTCCACTGATCGGCGCCAAATCGACATTTCTGGGTCTTCTTCGATACTGGCCGCTACGGCGGCTATGTTTTCTTCAGAGATCATCAATTTTGTTGAACGTCGATCTGTTATCGTCAACAATGTCGACGAGAAGTAAATGAGATGAGATTATACGGAGAGATCTCTTTGCATTTGTCGCAGAAAAAGCGGAAGTTGTTTCCATAGCCTTTGAGATGGATTATCAATGTCTTGCTCAGACCGACACAAAGAGCATGATACGATGATCCCAGCGTCGACTGAAGAAATAGGAAAAAAGTCGCAGAAAGTAGCAACACAGGGCTTATCACGTTGTTAAGATAAAACATGTCGTGCTCACTTTGCCGATGGAATACTCTACCCTCAGCAAATTGGATTCCGCAAGGTTGCAACCGAAAATGATTGCTAGAGCGTTTTCAAGCCGAATCTCCCAAAACCTTTTAGAACGTCATATGTTGGCAGCATAAGGCCCATAAAGCCTATTGCGAGGAATCGCACTTACTGGATTTCACCCGAACATATTGAGTGATTTCTTTCGACTATCGGAAAGTTGTTGGGTCGAATTGATTTCCAGATAACCCCAGTACTTACTTTATAACTCTCTTGCTATACCTGGACATCATTTTCTATAATGAATGAAGATTCAGTATCCAAGGATATTGAAGTAGTTCAGAAGTAGCTACTTACCTTTCAGTTTTCTAATCGAATATGCACTCCAACAAATTAGCAGAGATTTCCAAGTGTTGTCGACGATAACACAATAGTCGATCTCATTCCATATGCATTGCTAAAAGACGACAACGCGTCCACTTATAGTCCGCATCTATTCCCATTGAAATGAGTCTCATTCAAAACTGGATGCCTTTTGTAAGGGAAAATTTGTTCCCATTAAGTGGCTACCTTCAGCCATGCCAAACAGTTCCGTATTCCCACAATAACAAATGCATTAGTCGCAGAATGCACTGCTGCACAATAAACACAACACAACAACAACAAAAAAAAGGGGGGGAAGATAAAAATAAGCTCAAATACAAAAGCTATGCATTCCTTAAAGATACTCCAGAATAATAAGATGCAGAAGCACAAGACGTAGAAGCAGCTGAAGTAGTAGAACCAGTCTCACAAGAAGCCTTGAAAGTCCCTATTCAATTATGCACGCAAGGAGGATTGGATAATTCTACTTTTATCCAGCTGCACTCCTTACCCTTCTCTCCGTCAAGCCTTGGCCAACAATCTTTGCATCTATCCTTATTCTGGAAGCCAATTCTAATCTTCACAGGCAGCCTTAATGGAATTTCCAAGCAACCATTCGTTCCTTCGTTTATAGTATATATATCTCCAACCATGGACGTATTCCATTTCTACAAATGTGTAGAGCAAGTTCGGGGGTGTAAATGGAGCTCTGGAATATCCCAAACGAATAAATGTCTATGAAACCGCAGCAAACTTAGGATCCGACTTTTCATATCAAAAAAAAATAAAAAAGGAAAAGAAGCCACCCACCAGGATACACAAAAGAAGGAATCCTAAAGAGCTGTCTCTGGCTTATTGTGGGTCATCCGAATACTTTGCATAAACATCTTCTGAATGCACATTTCGTTATGTGAGCTACTGGCTCCATAACGTTTCACATTATCGGTCATAAACTTCGTGAGTAAGACGAAGATATACGAATAGTACGAGTCGTAGTCGGTATCACCACGTCATCATCACTTCCCTCCCACTAGCGACCATGTTCAGGTGACAAGGACTACGTGCTATGCGCAGGTAAAACTGGTAGTGCAAGGTGGTTAGATGGTTAGAGAAAGTAAGACCATAAGCATTAAACACTAGACATGATGGCTAGAATTTTATAGCACCTCTCCTGTGATGTTCCCGTGTGTGGTGTAGTGCTTCATGGTTATGTCTTAACACAGTTTCTTTGGCGTGTCCTTTTTTCCTGCTGCTCTTGTAAATGGAGTTGCGAATGTTATTGCGAATGGGGTTGCAAATGCGAGGGATGTTGTTCTCCTTGTTGCTTTTAAGCAAATTTCCATCTCATTTGCATTCTTTTCCATTTTTTGTCGCCTTTATCCTCATGGAGCCACGAAGAATAGACAGGAATAGGTTCCTTTACTTTTTTGTTCCACCATCATCCGGGTGACAGCCGACTGATGATTGCTACAATGAAAACCGTAAATGGAATGCACTCAGGTAGGGTGCCAGTAGACTCATCCTTGAGACGTAATCTTTTTCTCAACCTTTTTTCCGAAACATCATTTACAGGGGCTGGCTGTACTCCTTTCGTTTAGTCGTTTGTCCTTTTGCACAAGGTACGAGGACGAGTATCCTGTCTTCTGCACCGGGTTATCTAAGTGTCGCTCATTTTACTCGTTACTTTTACTCGTTGCTGGAAATGGAACTTATAGTCGGTCTTATACCTGCGTGGTTAAAATTTAATGAGGTTTATTAAGGATTCCTACAAATTTCCTCCTCTTCCCTCTCTCGAAATGGTAAATGTCAGGAATGTGTCCTATCCAGTACCAGTCCACCTACATGAATCCGAGTATGTTATATTCTCAGCCTGGTTATACCTTGCCTATGCCCAGAACAATTACGGAAGTCAACGAAGAATTTGTTACGTGAGAATTATATTCTGTTGATGGGGAGGATCCTTTGCAATCATCGGAAGGATACAAGAGGGCGAATTTCTTTTTTATGAATTAGAGATGTATAGGTATGAATGCAGGGTTGGGGTTTCTTCAGTTCTTTTTTGTTGTATCGGGTTTAGCCTACCTTGAGTAGGCAAGAGTAAAATATTCTTCAAAGCAAATTACGCATGATGAAAACGGGGGAGCAACTGGTAAAGGTACAGTGAATCGGGGGAATATTATCTGGCAGAGAGGATGATGATACAAAATTCACCTTAAATATGAATGAAATTCTTAATTTTCACTTTTTCTTCTCGCTTTCCTATTGAATTGAAAAGCGAACTCCAGAGGAATTTAATTAAAAAGTTCACAATCATGGTTGCTGGTAGAAAACAAAACTCACGCTGGAGGGTAATTAATTTGTTTATTAATTTTGTGAGTAAGTCGTAGTTAAAAAGTCGGTGCAACCTTGAGAAAGAAAGCCAATTTGTGGTCAGCGATTTTGTGGATTTACCTTTGGAAGGCAGTAGGAGTTTTGGAGGCATGATTCCCTTTGGTGCTTCGTATTTTTTTAATGCTTTCATTATGTAACCATGCATAAATTATTGAGAAAAAGGAATCACCAGCCCATGAGGCTCGGATACGTTCTTAAACAGTTGATGTTGTAAAAGCGGGCGTGTGACAATTTTACAGTTGAAGTTGTGTTCTTCTGCTCTTTGGCTTACTAAGCGCCAGGTGGAACCCTTAAAATCAATTCGTCGAATGCCCTTAAATGGTGGGCTATTTAGTAACATCATGATGAAAGTATCCTCTGACACATATTCCGGTTGAGAGCAGATAACGTCGATGATTGCAGTATTACTCACCACAGAAACAAACAACCATTCGAAGCAATCAAATTTATCTCAGCACAGTGTTTCGTCTGTGAAACTTTCGGTTAGTTTCATGATAGGGCACTATTCGCACCCAAATTAATCTGATGTTAGTCAAACTCTTTTACCCACAATCATTGCTAGAATAAGGGACATTCAAGGAATCTCGTTCCCACGTGTGTGTTCACAAAATTCGTGTATCTCTGAGCCTTTCGTGCAAAGGCTCTGTCTCTCCAGGAGTCACGCTCGAATTCCTATCGTTGCGGTGTCTGCCACAGAAGCTGGATTCACTTGTGGACGCGTATCTATTCAACAGCTCAATTCTCGTTTTGATTCGTCCGTTCTTCTCGTTGATGCATACATTCTTCCTAAAATCACTTCGAATTTACTTAGCCTTGTCGAGTTGTAGAGGCTGACTAGGGTCAATGAATCTCGACGAGTTCTGAAACTAAAGGCTGCGCAGACAAAAGGCATGATTCGGTTTGGCTTCGAGTCAATACACCTAAAGGTCTATAAAAAGGATGAACTGGATGCTGATAAGCTACCTCCTCCTCCTTTAACGGAGATACCACCAAATACATTCTTAGATCTTGGAGCGTCGATATCCTTTCCAGAAATGAATAGCGACGACTCCAATCTATCCGAGGTGACAATTAAGCCCACGGTCTCCTCTTCTGAGTTCCTGTCGGGAATGGAAACCGATGACGAAGCAAAAAGAGGTTCTATACGATCAGAGGAAGAAGATGAGCACATATTCAAAATCGGAGAACTTCAGCAACACCGTGGTCGAGGCCACTATGGGAAACTGTAGCAATGACACGGCTTCTCCAGATTAATCTCCATCACTCAAAAAAGGCTTCGGCCGCACATATTCTGCGTCTTTCCAAAAACGTAGAAGACATTATCCTAATCCAGGAATCATGGATTGTAGAAGGCGTGGTTCGTGGACAAAGACAAAGAGACAAAGGTAAGATTAGAACTTGTATATTAGTGAAACGTAGCCTTAATTTATTTTTACTTCCTAATCTCAGCGACCCCGGCTTAACCGTTGCCAGACTAGAGACTGCCAAAGGCTCCTACTGGCTGGCATCGGCATATCTTGGCCACCATCATGTGGACCCTCTCCCAGGTGATAACCTAGAAAGGATTGTACTGGAAACTGGAAGGCTAAAAACTGGCGACACTAATGCTCATCACACGGTGTGGGGCAGTACCGACATCAACGACAAAGGTGAGTCACTTTTTGATTATACAATAACTACTAACTTCATTGTTTGCAACATTGGCAATGAGCTCACTTTTATAACTAGAAAGCGACACTCTTGTCTCCGACAACACCACTTAAATGCTAACGAGCTGGATTCTATCGTCTGAACACCCATTTTCAAACCCCAGATACATCTAATTCAGCCTGAGTGATGCTCTTTCGAGCCAATCAGCATTCCGGAATTATCAGAAAACTGATTGGCCTAAATACAGAGGAATACTGTCGGAAACGCTATCCTCTAAACTCTCAAGTCCCCTGCGTGACGAGCTTGACATGAAAGTCAAGGAATTCACCCTGGCTCTCAATCAGGCTATGGCCTCTTCCTGCCCTCTTATTCAACCTAGAGGTAAGAAAAAGTCGCACTGGTGGACATCAGCACTGGCACTGCTTAGGAACATTTGCAGAAAATTTTTCATCCTAGCAAAAAACATAAGAAAAGTAACTGAATGGGACTTATGTATACAAAGAATCCCTCGAAATATACAAAAACGAACTGAGGAAAGCAAAGCGACAAGGAGATGATTCTGTGACAAAATCACAGAAACCTCTGAGGCATCACGGCTAAGAAAAATCCTCTCTACAAATCCTAAGATGCCTAGCTGTTTCAAAAAAACCGATAGCTCTTGGATAACTTCAAATGATGAATCACTCAACCTGCTACTTTTTCCGAAACCTCTTTCCGTGGTTTGACGCGTGTTGGTTACGCTCCAAAAGAAATTTTTCGATAAATCATGTCTGAGACATTGCAATTGCGTGGCACCCTTTTGGGTCACAATGGCTGGGTTACCCAAATCGCCACCAATCCAAAGGATCGCGACACTATCATCTCTGCTTCTCGCGATAAAACCCTCATTGTCTGGAAATTGAACCACGATGAGGACAACAACTACGGTTTCCCACAGAAGCGCTTGTATGGACACTCGCACTTTATCAGTGACGTTGTCCTCTCATCCGATGGCAACTATGCACTGTCTGGCTCCTGGGATAAGACTCTCCGTCTCTGGGATTTGGCCGCTGGCAAGACAACTCGTCGTTTTGAAGACCACACCAAGGACGTTCTTTCAGTCGCCTTCTCTGCTGATAACCGTCATCAAGTAGTGGAACACTTTGGCCGAGTGCAAGTACACCATCCAAGAAGATGGACACAGTGACTGGGTGTCATGCGTTCGTTTCTCACCAAACCACTCGAATCCAATTATCGTCTCGTGCGGTTGGGATCGTACCGTCAAGGTCTGGAACTTGGCCAATTGCAAGTTGAAGAACAATCACCATGGACACAGTGGCTATTTGAATACTGTTACCGTTTCGTCCGATGGTTCCCTATGTACCTCCGGAGGCAAAGACGCCAAGGCTCTCTTGTGGGATCTTAATGACGGCAAGAACTTGTACACTTTGGAACACAATGACATCATCAATGCTTTGTGCTTCTCACCAAACCGCTACTGGCTGTGCGTCGCTTATGGTCCATCCATCAAGATCTAGGATTTGGCATGCAAAAAGACCGTCGAGGAACAAGGCCGCAGTACTTGTCGCTCGCCTGGTCCACCGATGGACAGACTTTGTTCGCTGGCTACTCTGACAACACCATCCGTGTATGGCAGGTGTCAGTCTCTGCTCACTAAGCAATCGATAGCAAGGGTCAGCAGTTCAAGATTTCTTCTTTCATTTGTATTACGTCATTTGTTTATCATATAAGCAAATAAAAAAGATTGGGACTAAAACCCCATAAAATTGATCTTGTCCAATTTTCAAGGAAATGTGGAACTCCAATTAGAGGCTCTCCCTCAATAAACTGTACAAGTTTAGTCTTTTGCGATACAGCAAAATATCTGGGTCTCATTTTTGACAAGAAACTAAACTGGAAACCTAACATTCCAGAAAGAGTCAAGGAAGCCACAATAGCTTTATTCTCTTGCAAAAAGCCAACAAATGGGGTCTTCAACCTCGCATAGCCCACTGGCTATATATCTCGGTCACAAGACCGATACTCACCTACGGAGTTGTTGTCTGGTGGACGGCCTTGGACAATGCAGTCAACTGCAGTAATCAAAGCAGAGTCCAAAGAACAGCATGTCTATGTATAAGCGGAGCCCTACGTTCTACTTGCTCTGCGGCATTAGACATTCTGTTTCACTTGACACCCCTCGATATCTTCAGCAGGCAAGTAGCTGCGACTGCAGCTGTTCGCCTTAAACTCCACTCCAGAGAACATCGATTACACCATACCTGAACCTTGGTTTGACAAAGACTTTCCCTCTAGATTCTTCTGGAAGGAAGATGCTTTCATGGAGGACAAGTCGATCCACTTCTACACAGACGAATCTAAAACCGATAGCGGAGTTGGTGGCGGTGTTTTCTCAAATAAGCTAAATCTAAGCCTCTCTTTCCGTCTTCTAAATCACTGTAGCGCGTTCCAGGCGGAAACTTTGGTGATTGAAGAAGCTCTGTCCTTGCTGAAGAAAAACGTGATAACTGCAAAGGATATCCGCATCTTTTCGGATAGTCAGGCAGCTATCAAGTCCCTGGAGTCAGTCTCACTAAATTCGAAAACCGCCCTTAAATGCCGATCATCGCTTATGGAGATTGCAGGGCAGATCAACCTTCACCTTTGCTGGATGACGGGCCACAGAGACATTGCAGGGAAATTTTTAACCCCTTGCTCGACAAATCCCATTTCATTAGGCACATGCGACGTCGACCCTCTTCTCAAGAGGTTTTGGGAGTTGGGAGAAGTTTCACCAGTTTTAGACAACTCTGTTGGAGAAGATCCTGCCGAGATACATTTTCTCGTTCATCCGATATATAGTACGTTATTATGTTCATCTTCCCTTTAAAAATGGATTGCCGAAATTTGGCGATACTCTGAAGGCAGCCGTATCACGGTTGCACTGTATGGAACGCCGCTTCAGTTATAATAAATTCATTCGCGAGTACCTGGATCTTAGGCGTATGGAACTAATTCTATCAGACGAAATTTAAAATACATCACGGCATCTCTTTTATCTACCTCACTTCTACAACTAAATTGCGCGTAGTGTTTGATGTTTCCGCAAAAGATAGTCTACGACAGTCGCTTAATAGCACATTTCTGATCGGACCTTCCATATAGAGAGATAGTGTTGGTATCTGTCTTAGATTTCGCCAGCTTCAGTATGTTTTCACAGCTGATGTCGTCAAAATGCTCCGTCAAATGTGGGTGAAAGACAAACACAGGTATTTTTAGCGTATCGTATGACGAAATTCAACACTTTCTCCTTTGTACAGCCAGTGCTCCATCCTTAGCCGTGAGAGTCTTAAACCATCTTGCACATGATTATCGTGCCGAATTTCCGAATGCTTCCCAGGTTTTGCTCAACGGCGTCTGTGTTGATGACGTAATGACTGGAGCTAAGTCAGTTCATTCCGAGTTGGTTTCCTTACTATCAATGGCAAAGCTTACTCCACGCAAATGGAGCTCTAACTGTTGGCCACTCCTCTCACTTTTACCAAAAGAAGATTGTGAGTTATACGTACTCCATCAAAGACACTGCAAGTTCAACAAAATCTGTCTAAATTCGCCGAATGTTCTGGGATCCAGCTCGCGATGAACTTTTTTATAAAATAAACACACTCATTCCACATCTACGTGCGTCGACTAGAAGAACGCTATTTTTGGAAATATCTAGGATTTTCGACCCCCTAGAGCTCCATCTGTTGTATCTTTCAAGATAATGTTTCAAGAACTTCGCATGCCTGAACGTAAACTGGGTTGGGACGATCCTGTGCCACCAAATGTTGCTATAACGTTGGATTTCTATAGAAAGGAGCTTCCGTGTTTTGAACAAATCCGTATCCCCCGACATTATCGTCTGAAAATATTGAGTTGCACCGATTCTCAGATGCATCTTCGGTAGCATATTCTGATGTTGTTTGCGGACGAGGAAAATTACAAACAGGTGACTTTCAACTAGCTGCTAAAACTAAGGTAGCTCCATTAAAAACAGTGTCGATACCTCGTTTAGAATTGTGCGGGGCTCTCTTGTTATCTCGGTTCATTACGCGACATTTTCCTGGTGCGACTCCGAAATAGTCTTGCATTGGTCAAATTCTTGACACAATACCGCGGAGCTCGTAACGTTACGTCTCTTCCCCAAATAATCCTGCCGACTGCGCGTTACGCGGTCGTCAATCTTCACATCTTGTTGAACTTAAACTTTGGTGGACTGGCCCGAAATGGCTGGACACGACCCTCGGATTGTGCAATTATTAAAAGTGAAGAACGAGAAATAACCAGACGCTCGTTATTTCTCGTGTCGAACTATAAGCCATTGACTCTTCTTATCGAATAGTATTCGCCCTGGTATCGTCTTCAGCGTGTGGTGGTTCATTTGGCGAAAATCCAAATACTCGTCAGTTTACCCAGCTGCTCCAGTAGCACTCATCAAAAATTCCCAAGAATCATCATTCGGAGAAGATATTCGGAATCTCAACACTCACAAACAACTGCCAAGGAAGTCCAAATTATTGTGGTATTCGGCGTTCCTGGACAAAGATGGACTTACACGCGTGGAAGAATTATCCATCTACAGACAGGGGTTTCGGAGACCTTCGCCATCGTCCGCCAGCAGTTCTGGATACTTGGAAGTCGCAATATTATCCGCAAGATTATTCATCACTGCAAAATATGTTTTATTCAACGAAGAGTTCTTGTTAGTCAATTAATGGGAGTCCTACCCGCTGAACGCATTCAATCGACCGTTTATTAACACAGGTGCTGATTACGCTGGTCCCTTTATTGCGTCATTTGTATGCTTCTCTACAAAGGCCCTTCATCTGGATTTGGCTAGCGACTTAACCTCAGAGGCATTTCTGGCAGTCCTTCGGAGGTTCGTTTCCAGAAGAGGAAGATGTGACAATGTCACAACATTCTACGGTCCCCGGAGATGCTTGACTGACATGCACAAATTGGTCATGTCTCGAGCACGCAACGAGCTTGTATCGGCTGCCCTTGACAACATTGATTGACATTTTATACCCCCATCTGCCTCACATTTCGACGGTCTATGGGAAGCGGGCGTTAAATCTAAAAAAAAAAAACCTTGACTTTTGAGCGACTTTGACGTGGTATTTTCGGTTTCGGTTCATTTGAGTGGCACGACTTCCACGCCTGTTGCATGTCATACTCGTAAACCCAAGTCTCGTCGCCTATAATAATGGGTTCCATGAATGTGGGGTCCGAATTAACTTGTTCTAACATGCCTGCAACAATTCTTTTGCGATGATCAATTTGAAGAAAATTTAGCTCTTTTGGAACAAGTCGTGCTACGACGCGTCTCATGCACAAAACATCAACTAAAACATGACGAACTGATTCCTGAGAGATGGATAGTTCTTGTGAAAGCTCTCTCAAACTATAGTGACGATTTTCGAGCACCGTTTTCTTCAGAAGTCGATGTTTTCTTCAACAATTGCTTCTTGCTGGTCGTCTCGGATGAGGCAAGTTTTCAGCAATTTTCTATTGAAATACAAGAAAATTTTCATATTTAGTTCCGGCTTTCCTCCTCCTCATTCGAAGTTCTTAATGATTTGTAGAAATCATGGTACTGCGAGGGTATAATGCCATTCATACTGAGGTCTAATAAATTTTTGTATTTTTCTGTTTTAATTTTGAAAACTCACAAGGTTTTGACAGTCTTCTCATTACTTGAAAAACCTTGAATTCTTCTTCTTTTTTATTTAAAATAAATGTTTTTAAGATCAGTTTTTCTATTGGAGCCAATTAACCTTGATTCCTTCAGTATGAATTTTGATCAAAGCAGTTCAGCTTTGAAACTAAAAATATTCTCGTGTCCATTTTCTATCACTTTATATTTAGATTGTTTAGATGACATCCCTACGACGGTATACCAAAAGAAGGGGTTATGAACAGAATCGTCTTTCATCATAGAGTGACATAGGTTCAAAGAAGCAGTCATCTATTTCAGGAATGTCAAGTGTTTGTACCGAATAGAGGGGCCGGTATGTTGACGTTGCGATTTTATCCCCCACATGTATCACTCATCAAATTAAAAGGTTCATCATGCACCGTTTTATGCTTGCCGAGCGTGCCGAAATTATTAAAAAATTTATCAAAATTCCGGCTCAGTTGTAAATACGCAACGTCAATTTCGTCGTGAGGTCGGTCGTCATCATGGCCGTCGTACCGTGGAAAAGTTTGAGTGTGATCTTAAGCCACCACCTAGACAGAGATTGGTGCGAAATGAAGAAAACATAGCCGCCATAGCGGCCAGTATTGAAACGTCGATTCGGCGCCGATCAATTGAAGTGGGCATCGCCAGAGAGTCAACCCGGTTTATTTTGGGGTTGGATTTGATTGTGTTGACGGAAGAATTGAAGCCAGAGGGCCACGGCAACGCCGTGAGTTCACTAATTGGTTGATGAAAATGTTGGCCGGAGAATCGGATTTTGGCCAAAAAATCGTCTTCTCGGGCAGGGCCATTTTTGACTCAGCGGCTATGTCAACAAGCAAAATTGCCGATATTGGAGCGAACGCAATCCACAAGTGTTCGGCCAACCACCAATGTATCCACAGAGATTGGCTGTTCGGTGCGGTTTAAGGCATGGCGGCATCATCGGACCTTATTTCTTTCGAAATGAGGAAGGAGATACCGTTACCGCCAATGGTCTCAGCTATAGAGCGATGTTAACCGACGACAACAAGACGAGGCTACATGCCATACAAGAGACGCAACGCTCCAAGTTGTGAAGGAGAAGTTTGGCGATCGGGTCATCTCACGCCGAGCGTTCATCAATTGGTCGCCACGATAATGCGATCTGACGCCACTCGATTATTTTCTCTAGGGCTACGGCAAGTCCTTAGTCTACGCTAACAAGACAACCACTTTGGACGAGTTCGAGGCCAACATTCGACACGCTATTGCCGGAATAACGCTGCTCATATTGGACCGAGTCATCAAAAATTTAACCAACGACTAAAATCACTGCCAGCGAAGCCGAGACGGCCATGAGAATGATGTGCTCTACCACACACAGAATCAATTATACATCTCACACAGTTGCTGTTTCATTTACATTTTTTTTCCTATCGTTGTTATCTGGTCGGTGTTTAGGTTTTATAGTTCGAACAAGTTGGGCCGGGTCTTGAAGACTACGAGTACTGACTTGAGAAGAAATGACCTGTCGTTTTTTTTCGTAAATACTAGATATACGTTCTTTATCTGAGCATCGAACTCGTCGAGTTGCAGGAGCTGGAAAAGATCGATGAGCCTCGAGAGGAGTTCTGAAACTAAAGGATACTCACTCTCCCCGCCATTTCCCTTCACCACCATCCTTTCGAGTCCATTTTGCTCTCGGCTGGATCAAGAAGTTATACGACCCGTGCCGAGGTTCAGACTAACTGAGGGCCCAATATTTTTAAAAATATCTTAGTCGTGAGCGGAGTTATCTGTTATTGCGTGCAAATCACGCCCCAGAAATAATCAACTCCCATGTCCATCTGTTGTCTTTGACCTCCTATTTTCTCCTCCCCCTTCTGATGTTGTCCAGGATCCCAGGATACAAGTGGGATTCACTGGATCCTTTGGACCGAGTTCCCTCTCTCGGCCTAACGCTTCAGAGATAACCACATAGGTACCCCGGATAGAGCCTGGAGACTCTAGCGGATGGACGGTCTTCCCCCTTGGGGACCTCCCCGAGTGGTCAACATACCCAGCAATGGCCGCGAGCCCAAGCCGTCTACCTCCACCAAAAATTCATAAGTACATTCGTAAAGGATAGCGTACAGTTCCCCGCGGTTGGGGAAACATATAGAAAACGCAACAAAGGAAAAAGAACCCAACAACAAAACAAAGAATAAAAGTAAAGAGGCCGAGAACGAGAAAAAGAAGGGAAAGAAGAACGAGACCACGAACAAGAAAACTAAGAAAGTTAACCGAAAACGAGAAAGACACCAACATGCAGACTAGACAAAAAACTACAACATCCAACGAAAGGACGACAAAGAAGTGATTGTGGCGGAGACGGCCTATCCTTCTCCACCACCGCATAAGCAGGATAACCCCAAACAAGCTAAGTGTATTTGAACATATTTAGAGTAAGAACCGCGACTGTAAGTCTTCTTCCCGTGAGACGGTTATTTTCTAGAACTGCGCGACCTGTTAACCCTTCCACTTTGACATCGCCGAACTGTGGGCCTTTCGTTGACCGACCCAGATCAAGCAGTGCTGGGCGCGGTAAGTACCTAAATGGGGAACCACATGAGAACTCATTACAAATACCGCGTGCTGTTGACAACGCCACATGGGCATAGTACCTCAGCGTAAAATCCGCTGTACACAGCGTAAGTCTGTACAGATGGACCTTGCTTTCTCTGCCACTCATAGGATTCCTCATTAAATCACCCTTAAAAACAAAATTCGAAACCGACACTCTTTTAAGACCGGGCGGTGAGTACAATGGCTACCAGCAAAGCTCCTGCAACGCCAAGCAAACGCAAATCTGTGGCAAGCCATGGTGCAGCTTCTAAAGGCAAACGCAGAACGCCAAACTCTCAAAGAGTGGCAATACTGTGAGAAGTCATGGTTCTCTAGCAGCAGCAAGTGTGTGGCAGGCCATGGTCTTCCTGGTGCTACTAAAATTCATTCAGAGGAATCAGAGGTTCAGCCGCGTCGACAAGCCTCATTCAAGGTAATCTACATCAGACGCCGAAATGCTTCACGCGTTATCAAAATTCTTAGATCCATTCCAGAGGTCGAAAGAAATGCGGACATGAGGGATAAGATTAGTGGACCAGTAACATCCTAGAAGACGGATTACCCACCGTTCCCAAAACGCTAAGACTCCTCCAAGCACCAGAGATCTTGGAGGAAACCGTGCCGGTTCCCAAAAAGTCCAAAATCAAAACGCCACACCAATTTAAGATTTCTTTTTGGGGCACTTCATTAAATGCGGCTTCAATGTCTTCCTTTTTCGAGGTACTGTCCCCGCTGCAGCCTTTAGGCGTCAAGAACACCGGCGTGTCATCTTGTTCGAAGTTTCTGATTGAGTTTCAGTCCTTTCCAACTCACTTCGATTCCTCTTCAACTGTTTGCGCCGCTCTTCTGCTTATTTAGATGAGTGGACTGCATTACATGGTATGTTTCGCAATGGAGTTGTCTTCAGGGCGTAGGGTATGACCGATTGCTCAAGGACTTCAAGTGCAAGTAAGTACGTATGAGTTGCCGCCAACAGGTATTCGCGATATTTGCACTTTGCCTACTCTGGTATTTGAGTCACAGAAAGTTTGATGGATCCCTTTACTCCACAAGTAAAGAATAGTACCATAGCGGATGGATTCTTTTCTCCAGTTGCTGTCGTCTTTTCCCACTTTTAGCTGAAAGAAGGAAGGATGCCCAGAAGCCGGAAAAATTAGCTTTCCAGGTCAAGATCTGTATCTTTGTAAGCCGTATCTGTAGACCCCCTTAACAATTTCTATAAAATGTCGTCATGGAAACATCACTTGCAATCTGTGAATCGTTAAAAACAAAAATCATTAAGCCCTTGACCACGATTCCGGTTGGAAAGATAATCAAATCATTCCAAACTGTTTTCAAATTCCACTTGGCGAACAATTCAAACGAATCATCCTGATTCCGAAAACATGGCCACATGTCAGATAAATCCGCACATATTCACTCATCTTCCCGTTTTCTCTGTTGTCTGTTTAATGATACTCGTTCATCGTTATCATTGCCCAGTCAAGAAGTCATCCACTTGAAAAATCCCTCCACTCTCGAGAACCAATTTGAAAAGATTCGTTCACCCAAGCCCAACCCGAAACACATCTCCAGGACATCATCAATCATCGACAATAACAATCAATCGATTTCGTTGGCCAATGATGTGTACGAGTATGTAGGTAAGTTCACATCACCGCACATTACACACAAACAAACACAGAACAACAACAACAACAACACAGAGAATCGAGTGTAGTTAAGGGTCCTGATGGAACTAACGAAATTAGTCCCTCAACGTGGTTTGTACGCCAAAGGACAAAAGTTTCAAAACAGCCACCACTACACAGTTCCGAATGTCCTCGTTCATGTCCACGTATCGCCAAGAGCTAAACAACCTTCGCGTCAGCAGTTTTCTATAACATCGCACACACGGTTCCATGGTCGGTCAGCTCCTGCCCTCAATCGGTCCGTTCTCTTCTCTGACAAGATACAATTGCGAATCTCAACAGGGATGTGACTTTGATAGTTGGAAGTGCTTCTAATATGAGATGACTGCCGGGTCATCTCCTACCTCAGCAGGTAGATGAAGGAAATAGTTTTGCACAGCTGGATTCCAATTTTGAAAAAATAATTCCTTTCGACACAGCGATGACATTACCATCACAAGTCAATTGTGCTCCAAGCTGACGACGACACAAAATCTGTGCTTTCTTATCCCCGGATGACATAGACGTTGTTGACTTGTGATCCAATGGGGGGAGCTCCTGGTAGAGAGATCCTGTGCTATTCACATTGTGTATTGTTAGTAGGCTTCCCTTGCTTCGTCTACGTCTTCAGCGAACACCACTAGCTGTAATTGGACAGGCATGCTGGTGGAAATTGTCATCTTGGTGCATTGAATGAGAACATGTAAACACGTTCGACGGTACGAGTACTTTGCAAAACTAATTAAACCCAGCCAAGTTGTAGAACTACAGATACACAAGCTTGTATAAGCTTTAGACCAGATCAGCTTCCGAATCCGAAGTTGAATTTACAATCGGACTATTGGCAAATGAGCATAGGAATGCCCCATAAGACAACTATGATTCCTGCGTTAGTCTGTCTGTTGTTGGAGGCTGCATGGATTGTTGGTAAACATTCGCGGAGTGCAAATAAACGCAGTAATCCGTGCATGTATCACGGCTCACCTGGTTTATTTGTATTTACCAGGCCGACACTCCCTCTTTAAATACGTCGAACGTGTCACTTAACCGGAACCGAAGTGAAACGACTGCAAATTCGAATACAAATACGAGAACCAGAGCGACTACAACCATCCAACTAAATGGGTCCAGGTATGGGATGGAGACCTGGATAAAAGGGATGTACTCGTACGGATATACGAGTATGAGTATATGGCATCCAGAAGTTTGCTGATGCATCCATCCACTGTGCCATAAGTAGTCACGTAGCAAGCGGATATGGCGGATAAAGTCATCCTTCCGGTGTGGGAATCACTGATTTGAGACGACCTTTCCGAATTGGTACCGGCAAGGACAACCCCCCCATTGGTTTTGAGTTTGCACTTTCCTGTTCTTGTTCTTGTTCTATTTTTGTTTTTCTGTTGTTTTTGTTCTGTTATTCCTCTTTGCCGTGAAGATTTGCCAAAGACAGTAGAAAGAGAATAACGACATTGTCTCAGGCAATGTGAATCCTGGTCATACACACTGTGAAAAGAGATGTTTTCGTTACAAAACTTTGGTTGGGTAATTGATTCGAGATACGTGCCAAAACAAAATGTTTCAAAGCACTAACATGCTACCAAATGATGAGCTAAATGGCATTGTGTACAGGCTCGGCATTTCTCAGATAACATTTTTCAGCCCAAAACAAGGACATTACATTGAAAGTCTTTCTTTGCTTGTCCTTTTTTTTATTTTTTATTTTTTTGCTTGTGTTTGTTTCTTTCGCAACAACCTGAGTATCTACGAGTAATAAATTGGCAAGCAAAGAGATAAAAATTGATGTCTCAGGAGTTTTAAGTGCGACAGACATTATGACGAACAGCAGAACAACTTTGACCGGGACTGGCATCATAAAACAATGCTAAACCGTCGAGGTGTGTATGATAGATTTGGTTCACTGTGTTTTTCTTAATGTTTCTTAATGATAAAAGCATTGGCAATGTAGGTGCTTTCAGGAACTCTGAAAGCTGCTTATCGTTGAAGTTATAAAAGCAGAATAATGCGACGCAAGATAGGTTTATGTCTGCGAAACCCCAATCTCACAGACAATTCCTCGAGGAACTGAATTCACGCGCACACAATGAGAGCGCAAGTCGCAAATTCTGCTTAAAATTTCTCACAACACACGAAGGACGATGTGTTGAGATCTTCGCTGCGGAAAATAACTTAACCCAGCTTGTAAATGAGCCCAGACGAATACCAGACGTTGACAGTCATACCGCCAACACTCTGGACTTGTTTCTAACTTCTCACCCGGATAAGTACACCGTTGATGTACTCTCCCCTCTAGGCTCGTCGGACCATATCAGCTAATTCCTCGTACACCCACCACACAGTTAGAGAAAAGATTCCTAAAAGAAGCACATGGCAATACGAGAAATCCAAATCGGAGCTGGCTTAACACCTTCTTTAGGAATTCTAACTGGTCGTCAAGTCCTGGTCCTGAATATGGACGTGGATGCCGCTGCTGATACGATCCCAGACACTCTTCTCTTTGGAATGAGATCCTTTTGGATGGATAGTATCACACCAAAAGAAAAGGTGTGGTACGGCTCGAGCTGTAAAGAGGCTGTTAGGGTTAGAGAAATACTTTGCCAGTCCTACAAGATCGAATCTACAGAGGAAAACGGAAAAAAGTTCAAACGAGCCAGGAATGACTGCAACGCCCGTCTTAAGCGTGAGAAATTTCAATACGACTAAAAACTGAGGCAAGAGATACTACAATGTCCAAAAGGTAGTAACAGTTTTTGATCGTTCGTCAAAAACATTAGGAATTCTGCGTCATCTTCCATCCCAACGCTCATTTATAATGACATCCCTGCTATCAGCTCTTTGGACAAGATCAATCTGCTTGCTGCACACTTTGCGGCCAGCTCAACACTTCCAGATTTTGCTTTGTCCCGGCCTACACTTGAGTGTGTCGAATATTCAATGAGACAAATCCACTATCGCAATCCACAAATTCGCTGGTCCAGATGGTATATCTCCTTTTCTTCTGAAGAAGTTTTCTTCCAGATGCTGTTAACTCTGAAAACAATGTTTACTGCTAGCCTAGCACTGGCATACATACCGGAATCCTGGCGAACTGTGAGACTGGCCTTTATACGGAAAATCGCAGAGGATTGACTTCCTTCATGTTGAAAAGCATCGAGAGAATGGTCGAGATGCATGTACGGAAAACTGTCTGCCTGCCAACGCAGAAGCTCCTGCGAGAGGCGCATTCGATAAGAAGGAATACGCGTTGCGCAATTTCATCGAAGTTGAAGGGCTTTCGACAACGCAGCTTTGTAACTCGAACAGATTGATTGCGGATACCAGCTGGGGCCACTATGGGGTTACGCGGTTAAAAAGAGTTTCCCGCAAGGCGCCGTTCTGTCTCAACTGCTTTGGTGTATATTGGTCGACTCACTGCTCGACGCGCTCAATAGTTCTGACATCTATGCAGAAGCATACGCGGATAATGTAGCTGCACTGTCTTTTGGATCGTGTCTAGCGAGTGTCTGTTCTAAAGCGCAGTCCTAATCGACGATTATTGCACTAGTAATGGGCTTTCAGTCAATCCTCGCAAAACTGAGGTTGTTCTGTTTACAAGAAGGCACCACCATCCAATTCTCCAAATAAGCTAAGCATTTGGGTGTTATCCTGGATAGCAAACTTCTCTGGACTAAACATGTTACGTCGAAAACGCTGTCGACCTTGTGGCAGTGCAAAGGAGCTACCAGCAAGACATGGGACCTGTCACCGAGAAGGTTCTTCTACGCTAGCAAAATCACTGCGTAAGGTTTTCCATCAATCCTACTCATCCGGACACGATCCGACTAGATGAAAAACAACACCTAAAAAAGGCGAATTTTATTCTCTCTCCTCCTATAG
Source organism: Volucella zonaria (assembly GCA_963966105.1). NCBI lineage: Eukaryota > Metazoa > Arthropoda > Insecta > Diptera > Syrphidae > Volucella > Volucella zonaria. The sequence goes on from OZ014531.1 coordinate 190,912,370, forward strand.
ACCCATTGCACTTACGTCCCTTCTCACCAAGGTCATGGAAACACTGATAAACCACTATCAGCTGACGAAATATGTATCTCGAAACACGAAAACTTCTCAGTGACCGGTAGTACGGTCCATTGCTGATTTGATGGCATTTCTCACCGAAAAGTGGAACCAAAGCGTACATCAATCCGGCGAAAGCAAGATGGTTGCGCTTGATATTTCTAAAGCATTTGACAGAGTTCGACATCAGGCTCTTTTGTCGAAAATGCGTGCGTTTGGGATCAACGACTCTCGGAACGTTCAATTAAAGTTGTCTTGGATGGTTTCAAGTCTGATATTCACAAAACAAATGCTGGTGTGCCTCAGGGCTCCGTTCTTTCTCTGACACTCCTTTTAATTTTCATCAATGATATCTTGTGTGCTACTTCTATTCCTACGTATTCCTTTGCTGATGACTCTCTGCTTTCCAACTTACGTTGGAAGGACCACATATTTGACGCGGTCGAACATGCTGTGAAATGTCTAGATTTCCTCAAATGAAATAAGAAATACTTTTCCACCTTTGATCTGGCCTCAATACACAGGGTGGTCCGGTTTGGGGTACATATATTTTGGGATCTGATTCATTGGTTCATGTTATGAAAAAAATTGTATTGTCCTGAACTGAAGAAGAAGAGGAAGAAGGTTTCGGCACTACCTCTGTCGATGGATCTCTTTGCGCACCAAATGAAACCGTTGCTGCAACTAATAAAGGCTGCAGTTTTGGTGGATGGAAATCGCATGAAGTTGTTAAACCCGTCGACAAAAACAGAACCAGCAGTGGTTTCACACGCGCAAGATGTCTAAAGCCAGGCCAGTGCTGCAACCAGCAAATGTCGTAGTTCTGGTCGACAGAAATCGCCTAATACGGTAAAATTCCCGCTGATAAACAACTCCGGTGGTGGCTGAAACCAGCACAATTTGCTGTTCTGGTGGACGGAACTTGGAAGTCGCTGGAAAACCAACCTAAAAGAAAACCCCGACACGCCAAAGGAGACGAATCTCCTCTCCGGCATTTCGAATAAGAAGGCTGACAATGACAACAGTGTGAACGACGCTGAGTGCAAACACTGTGTCAATCAACTATGGGAGCTAGCCAAAACTGATAATGTTTGCATTCAAGCAGAGGGCTAAGATATGGGGAATGGAACTCTTAGAGCGAAGTGCTCCACCCACCAAACTTTTGAATGGTTAAACAAATTTGTGCCGAAAATTCCACCCCTGGATACGAAAACTTTCGAGGTTTTCAGACAACGCAAACTGACGTGCGCCATCTTCTGGGCTCCGGGGCAACTCAGATAAACGAGGGATGTGTCTTTATACCCAGAACCCTAGACTCGACATTGAAAAGTGGAAAATCTATTGCAGAAAGGATCGGGAAAACACGGACAGCTCTACCCCTGTTATGGGCTTAGATAAAGCTTTTGTCGAGACCATTCAGTCTAATTATGACTCATGTCCCTATCTGCATCTTGGAAGGGTTAATTTCCGCTTTGTTTCCAAATGAGTGTGGATAAGAGACAACCAGTTGATCGGTTTTGTGTACTCAGATCAACCTGCAGCATTCCCAGTCTGCTACTGCATGCCTATGTAGAAGGCTTTCCGTGTTGAACACAAAACCTCACATAAGACTCTACAGGAAAAATGGATGTGGAATTTTGAGAGGTTTCACACCACTGTATGATGAGCGATCGGAAAGACCGAGAACCTGTGCAATGTTGCAACCAAGATTTGGTTGCTGCAGACATAAGATACGAAACAAACGGAGAATGACACAAATTTGTCCTTGTGTCTGCTTATTTTTCCTTCGTTATTACCGCCACCACCAAACTCATTGAATTGTCTCATTCCAGGAAGATGGGACTTATCATATGCTGCGATGCTAATGCTCAGAAGACTTTTTGTGGCAGTAGGCAATCAGCTCCTGGAATTCATACTATCGTCTGACCTGGTTATCAACAATGTTGGCTCTCAGCCAACTTTTATTACGAGGGAAGGACATCAAGTAATCGACTGACCTGGCTGCAAGGTACTGTAGGAGATCTCCATCGAATTCAGAATCGGAAGTGAAATCTCGACCTTGTTGAATAGGAGGAATCAGAAAACCAACTAGGAGTAGACACGATTTAAGAAGGAGCTCGGCAAGTCCAGCAATTCTTCCCCTAAACTCAGGACAAAGCAAGAGCTAGAGGAATCTGTTCAGAACCTGGATGATACCCTCACCAAGCGTTTTGAACTGGCATGTTCAGCTAGTAAGCAATACTGCTGATCGACGGTGCCTTGCTGGAACACAGATTTGCAGCGTCTTCGTGAAGAAATCAGAAACCAGAACACTTCCAAACAGGTCACTTAAGACTAATTGGAAGAAAGACTGGAGTCGTTACAGATTAAAACAAAAAGAACGCAAGAAGCTAATTCGAAGTTCGTAGAGTGCCTCTTATAAAGGCTTTTGCGAGAAGATCAAAACCATCGGTGAAACCGGTAGGCTGGTCTAAGTCCTCAAAAGGGGAAGTTCAACCAGGCTGGAACCACTCAGAAAATCTGACGGTACCTGTACTGAGTCGAAAGCAGACTCTCCCTCTCATGCTTGAGGCTCACCTCCGAGGTAATCTAATCGGAGCCAGCTCCTGTTAACGAAGCTGCTAGTGAGCTGGTATATCTCATCGGTTGTGGAGACGGATGAGGCTATTAAATATGCTGTTGCTTCCTTTGATGGCTTCGAGTCGCCTGGCACCGATGGCATAGTTGTAGATCAGCTGCTGTTAACTCTGAAGACAATGTTTACTGCTAGCCTGGCACTGGCATACATACCGGAACCCTGGCGAACTGTGAAACTGGCCTTTATAACAAAAATCGAAAAGGAGGACTACACGCTCTCCAAGAGCTTCAAACCTATTAGTCTGTGACTTCCTACATGTTGAGAAGCATAGAGAGCATGGTTGGGATGTATGTGGGCAAAACTGCCTTGCGAATGCATCTCCTGCCCGTGATGCAACACGCCTACCAACGTGGAAGATCCTGCGAGAGGCGCGTTTGATAAGAAGGAATACGTCTTGGGCAATTTCATCGACGTTGAAGGGCTTTCGACAACTCGGCTTTTGACTGCATATGCAACTCGGCCAGACAACATGGCGTAGACGAAATACTAGTTTTGACGCGGTTAAAAAGGGTTTCCCGCAAGGCGCCGTTCTGTCTCCACTGCTTTGGTGCATGCTGATCGACTCACTGCTCAACGCGCCTAATAGTTCTGACGTCTATGCACAAGCATACGTGGATAATATAGCTGCACTGTCTTTTGGATCGTGTCTAGCGAGTGTCAGTTCTAAAGCGCAGTCCTGATCGAAGATTATTGCGCTAGTAATGGGCTTTCAGTCAATCTTCTCAAAACTGAGGCTGCAGTCCGGTCAGACTCATCTAATGACTAAAGGCACCACCATCCAATTCTCGAAAGAAGCTAAACATTTGGGTGTTATCATGGATAACAAACTTCTATGAACTAAACACGTTACGTCGAATGCTTTTTATGCGATGTCAACCTTGTGACAGTGCAAAGGAGCAGTCGACATGGAACTCATCACCGAGAAGGATCCTCTAGATCTACATACACGACTATGATAAGGCCAATTATATCGTATGCGTTGGTTGTCTGCTGGAATAAACTCTCGCGAAAATATGTGATTACTACTTTTACCAGACTTCAAGGAACAGACCGTGGTGCATGGGAGCTTTCCTTAGCACACCTGGCTAAGCTGTAGACGCATTGACTTCTCGCTTAGATTTGACTTCTCGCTAGGAAAACTTGCGTTTGTTTGTTAAGCGGAGATACGAGTATACGCAATCCTAGTGGCAACGAACTATATTGAGAAGGGCCGGTGGAGGGGCGAAGCATTTGCATTTGTAGCTACAACCAAGCTGCGCTTAGAGCCTTGCTGAACTCTCTTATAACTTCCAAGTTAGTTCAAGAATGCAAGATATAACTGAGCGCAGTCGGAAAGCTGAATTCACCGAGTCTTGTCTGGGTTTCAGGTCACAATTTGATCATGGAAAATGAAATCATGGATGAACTTGCTAGATAAGGCTCAGGATAGAGTTTTTCAAGACCCGAGCCTGTGTTAGGAACTGCCTGCATCCTTGGCAAGGGCTTCCATTGAGAGTTGGTGTTCTTGTGAGTATAACTGCAAAACGCATGAGGCATCAGGTTGCAGGGAGACCAAACGACGTCTCGAAGAGGTCAGCGACTTTCCTGCTATCCCTCAGTAAGAAAAACTTCAGGCTGCTTACTGGCGTCGTGAAGTTACAGATAGTCTCTGCTTTTTAACGTAAACACCTGTCGTGTAGACTTAAGTTTTCGGGATGCCCGTACATTCATGGGAGCAAGGATACGCCTTGCCATCGCTCTCCGCTAATAACTTTGATAGAAATTCGGAACTGTGTTGGAGGCACAAGTTCCACCCTTGGTATGAGTCGAGGCCGACCTAGAACCTCTTACTGTTCTTAGGGTCACAGCACCCAGTACTTATTTGCAACTCTACAATGGGCTAGACCCTTTCCCACGATTTGGGTTTATACCACAGCCAACATGATGCTCCTACAAGTGGGCCTACCTCAACAAGTCAGGGCCGGACCGAAATCCGGAGAGCTCCTGACTCCCATGGTACCGCGATTTAAGTCCTGGTAGGGACTTGCTACCAAAAAAACCTATGACCGGCAACTTGTAACTGATCAAATCGTAGCAACCTTCGGTGGCGTCATCTGAAGATGTTTACGATAAGACCAGTAATGTACTCTGTCCCCGCTTTTTATTAGACAACACCATTAATGGGCGAAGCCTTGATAATTGCGCCGGGGCCATCGTGTACTGCGGATAAGTGACACAATATCCTTCAACGTTTACTGTAATAGTGTTGACGACACCGCGGAGCACTACCTCTGTGAATGCCCGGCTTACGTTCGCATCAGGCTGCAGGTACTCGGCGTTGACGTGGTGGGTGCTGGGTACTGTAGGCTAAAAGACTGGAAGATTTCATTAAAAGGAGCTTACAAAGTGTACAATGGACTAGTTCTTTGCCTGAGTATTCTGTTCCAACAGAAAAAGAAAAATCTTCGATTCTGCGAGTCTGTTGTGCTAGACTTCACCTGAATGTAACAACGAAAACCTTGACTTGACGAAGAGTGATGGCAAACATATTGAAGCGAAACGAGGTCATACACGACGGCGGCGTTGCTAATAAACTCTACATATTATGAGACGGGAGAAATATCTGCTTGTTAGGAAGAAAAAGACAAGAAAAAGAATGTCGATCGCGGCCATGGAGAGGTGCTTCTGCAGAAGTTTGGACGTCCTACCAAACTGTGAGAAGAACTTGCCAAGGACACAAATTCCGAACACAAGCACACAGAGATAAGGATGGAAGGATTACGTCTGCAGAAGATGCTTAACATGCTAATGCCAGACAGGGTAAACAATTTAACATGGATCATGAGGTGATGGCGATATCTTAGTCAAAGACCAATCTATTGAATATGGTCGATTGAAATCGAATCTCAGCATTGTTTGCCCGTTCCTCAGGCGGGATATGTTTCAGACTTTCACCCTTCTACTGACTATACCACTCTAGATACGCTTCTTACTTTTTCATTAATCTTGCTTGGATCAATAAAGATCACAGCCTTCTTCCGAATTTCTTTTTTGTGACTTTCACAGCAGTTTTCTGGTTCCAGTTCATAGCTCCCCTACGGAGCATCAACCAACACACAGCTGTCGTCTTAAAGAAGTGAAAGTTGACATCCAATCCATGATATTGAATTCTATTCCAGGCCAAGCCAATATTAGTGCAACATTCAAAAAACTGTGCTACAACTACAAACGCACTTGTTGAAGTCCCAAATCGGACTAGAATGTAACCGAAAACGAGATCCATTTTCCGGAAGACACAAACGTACACAGAACTAACTCATTGACTTACTCTGGAGAGAGAATTTTAAAATCTTTTGCAAAAGCAATCCGACTTCATCTCAAGCAAAGAAAACAACGAAAAACAAAGAAAAATATATTCCCCTCGGATTTCCGAACCACGGATAGCTCCTTGAAACGACAGACAAAACCAGGAAAACAACAAGCTTCGTACAGCATCCACCCTTCAAAGTCAAACGTCTTTGGAGACATTATGTATCCGTTTAGTATTTAAGGAAAACATTCCACGTACCTTTTTCCAAAATTAATTTTGTAAATTTCACAGTTTTAAATATTTAAAACTCCAGTTCTACACAAGGGCAATGATAAAATGAATTGTTAATTGTGTTTTTGAAATATGAAAATGCAGCATTTAACCCGGAGTGCATTTTTAATGGACACAACCAGATAGATGGCCAAGTGGACAGGGTACTTTTCCACTTAAAACAATGATCGTAAATCAACTGAAGGCGTTTGGAAAGTGCAGCAGCAGCAGCAGCAGCAGATGCGTATGACTAAACGTCAGACAGATACTCGTAGTCTGAACTAATTAACCTCATTCCTTGTGAAATACGCCCGTTTATCTGTTTAATGTCCGAAATGTGGGGTTGAAGCCTATTTGACTTTTTAACAAGCAATTAACAGCGTGTACACATAAATATCTCTGCTGCAGAATTATAGCTGATTTGCACATTTTAAGACGGGGAAAGGGTTCTCTAAAAGAATTCCCGTTTTTAGTTTTTTCGTCGTCCCAACCAACATCAAGGGGATCTGGGCGGCGGTTGATGGGGAAACTGCTGACTGTCCTATAACTTGAATTGGGCCAGCAGCAAGTTCGTAAGGTAGTGCTTCTTGCCCTATATTCCAGTGGGGCTGGGATAAACCAGGTAACAGCCTCAGATAATAATGGATCCACTGCGAAGACCCTGCATCTGCACATGGAATGTTCGAATCCGCAACAGGCCATATGCAGCCAAACAATTAGCAGAGGTCCTGGACTGCTATCCACAATTGTCACCGCTATCCGGGAAGTGCGATGGAATGGGCCGAGCCTTAAACTTAAATTTAAAACTAAGGGTGGTTGGAGTGGTAAAGTATAACGGATTTGAGGTAGGGAGTGGTGCGGTGGAAGTCGAAGACGGTAGGGTTTAAATTGATTTTTAGTAGAATACGAGAGATTGGTTCATTCGCGCCATAGGAGGTGTGGTGGGTTGGTAGATACAGGAACTCCAATAGAGACTTCCGAAATTTGACAGTTGATAGCGGCCATATTGTTGAAGCTACATCTGTCAAATTGGCTGTCATTTATTCAGTTATTCAGTTTTGCCAAATCACCATGGACGGACATAGCGTTCAACAACACGTGCAAATGATGAAATTGTTTTATCAAAATGGGTGTTCTCTTTGGGTAACGTTCCGCCCATTTTACGGTCCCCATAATCGTCCTACCGAGAGGACTATGCGCAGTGTGGTGGATAAATTTTAGTCCACTGGTTCAGTAACCGATAAACCATCACCCGTACGTCGACAAACGCTACGTGAGAGTGTGCAGGAGAATCCGAGGTAGTCGACTTCACGTCGCTCACAAGAACCCGGTCTTTCGCAGACCACAACTTGGCGAATTTTGTGTCGTGACTTGAGCCTGCACCCGTGGAAGACAATGACATGTGTTCGCTGAATGGGCTCTGGAGCAGTTGGCAACTGATTCTAATTTCCGGGCCCCCGCCCAATTATCAAGGCTTCGCCAATCAATGACATTGTCTAATAAAAAGCGGGGGCAGAGCATATTACTGGTCTTATCGTAAACATCTTCAGATGACGCCACCGAAGGTTGCTACGATTTGATCAGTTACAAGTTGCCGGTCATAGGTCCTGTTGGCGACTGGACCACCGGTAGTCCATACTAGGACTTAAATCACGGTACCATGGGAGTCAGAAGCCCCCCGGATTTCGGTCCGGGCCTGACTTGTTGAGGTAGGCCCCCTTGTGGGAGCGTCATGGTGGCTGTGGTATAAACCCAAATCGTGGGAAAGGGTCTAGCCCATTGCAGAGTTGCAAATAAGTCCTGGGTGCTGTGACCCTAAGAACAGTAAGAGGTTCTAGGTCGGCCTCGACTCATACCAAGTGTGGAACTTGTGCCTCCAACACAGTTCCGAATTGGTATCAAAAGATTGACGGAGAGCGATGGCAAGGCGTATCCCTGCTCCCTATGGATATATGGGCATCCCGTAAGCATAAAGTCTCTACAGACAGGTGGTTTACGTTAAAAAACAAGAGACGTTCTGACCCTAATTTCCATCGAAAACTCATCTTCAGCGATGAGGCCCATTTCTGGGTGAATGGGTATGTCAACAAACAAAATTGTCGTATTTGGGACGATACCAATCCACATGAGATCCAAGAGCGTCCAATGCATCCCGAAAAAGTCACTATTTGGTGTGGAGCTGGCGGTGTCATCGGTCCACATTTCTTTGAGAACGACGTTGGCCAGGCCATCACCGTCAACGGCGAGCGCTATAGGTCGATGATTGCCAAATTCTTTTGGCCTGAATTGGATGATATAGATATCAACGACATGTTTTTTTCAACAGGACGGCGCTATGTGCCACACAGCTCACGCCACATTGGAAATTCTGCACAACCGATTCGAGAGCATGGTCATCTCACGTGGAGATGATGTACAATAAACTGGCCACCGTGATCATGCGATTTGACCCCCTTGGACTTTTTCTTGTGGGGTTTTCTGAAGTCGCAGGTCTATGCGATTAACCCACAAACCACAATGGCCCTCAATGCCAACATAACCCATGCCATCGGTCAAATTCAGCCTGATTTATGCGTCAGAGTCATAGAAAATTGGACATTTCGGATGCGCGCCACCCAGAGAAGCCGCGGCGGACATTTAAACGATGTTATATTCCATACATAGTGGCATAGACAGGACTTTCAAACGAAAGATCCTTTAGTAGAGACAAGGGGTATGTAGATTACGAAGGTTAGTGTTGAGGAAAATAGTGTTGTCAACGGATGCGCATTCAACGTGACCTAAAAGGAGTCGATGAATGAACAAAAAGTCCCCTGCAGTTCAGCGTTCCTCAAGGGTGTTTAAGTTAGTAAGGTTGCGACGGTTTTGATAGGGGCGCAGAAGAAAGGGATCGACCCAGGGCATACCTCGAAGAGCAAATCGATGAAAATGGCTTTCAATTCTCAATATATGAACGCAATTCCATTGGGACCACACTTAACTGGCGTACTCTAAGATGGGGCGAACAAAAGTAATATAGAGGGCCCTGGTCACGTATGGGTTGGTGAATTCTTTGGATCATCGTTTTACAAAAACCTAATGCAGAGTTGGCTTTAAAGATCGTCCAATCCATATGTAAACGGAAGTTGAGCTCCCTATCACACAAAATGCCGAGATCACGAAGGAAATAGGTTGGTTGTGGAGAAGGTAGAGTCGGTGAGGAGTTTAGTGCCGCTTATCTGAAAAGGCGATGGATTGGCCTGTGACGATATTAAGTTCCAAACAATTTTTGAGGCATCAGATCGACAAACTATCAAGGTCTTATTGAAGGAGGAAGGAGTCATGGGAAGAGGAAATGGTTTTGAAAAATTTGGTATCGTCGGCGTAAGTGGAGACAGACGAGTGCTTGATGATCTTATCGAGATCATTTATGGTTAATACAAAAAGAAGGGGACCGAGATGGCTGCCTTATGGAACTCCAGAAGTAGCCAAAAATGGAACCGAATGGGCTGACCTAAAACGAACACCGTAAAAACCATTTTACAGGTAGGAGGATATCCGAGAGCAGATAATTTGGAGGGTATTAATGGATGAGAGAATTTATCGAAGGTGTTGCTAAAATCGGTTGCAACTACATCGACTTTGTATGAAGCTTACAGCTTTCGAAGAGTTTGGGTATATGGGAAAGTTTAGCGATTGGAGGATAGTTCGCTATTTCGTTCTTTGATCCTTTTTTGTGGATCGAGGTTATCAAGGAGATTTTCCAAGCTCGAGGAAATTCTCCTTGTGACAGTAGTAGATGAAAGAGATTAGAAAGGGTTAGGGACAGAGAGGAGGAACATATTTTAAGAAATATGGCAGGCCATCTGGGCCGGTTGTAAATTCGTCATTAAGTTAGTGTAGCTTATATTCGATATAAGACAGGTCCAAGGTGTGAGAAAGAAGTGGAGCATTGGAGTCTGGTACAAAGGAGTCGCTAGTGAAGGATTGTTTAAAAAAGGTGGCAAATAGGTTGCCAATGGTGAGTGGATCGGTAGATGACTTGTTGTTGATAGGTAGGGAAGGAGGGTAATGAACGAAGCTTGCGATTATAGCAGGGAGAACTAGTAGACAAGAAAAAGGAACGTAAAGGGGAAGAGAATTAAATATTTCGCTATAAAAAATGGATAAGGCATCATTTGTACTTAGGTTGTGAAAGTTAAAGGGGGATCTGTTGTGATAGTCACTGATATTGTGAAAGAGAGAAGAAGTGGAGGGTTGTAGCTATCGATTGTTGAGAAGGATAGGGGACAAAGTGAAACTGAGGAACTACTCGTAATTGAAATTGTTGTGAAAATAAGGTCTAATTGTCTGCCCATGTAGTTGGATATACCAGTGACTTGGCATAGACTTGAGTCTTTTAAGCGATCTAAGAAAGAACATTCCTTAGCTGAGTTGGCATTTGAAGCCATGAAAAACGATTGATCATCTGATGGAGTCCACTGTAGCTGGGGAAGATCAAAGTCGCCGAAAATAAGGATATCGTCAATAGAGTCAGACTGGTCAATTAAACGGTCGATCGCATCGATAGCAAGTTAAGCTGGTAGGATGTAGCAACATATAATATAAAGGGGCTTGAAGGGGAGTTTTAAAACTATGACATCTACTATGGTGATGGCTATAGGGAACAGAAACTGCGCTGATTCGGATGTGGATTTGTTATAAGCGGCAGACTTAGACAAGAAGTCCCGAGTTTCTGACACGTGACCAAGCCTCCTATGGTAAGACACATCAAGGGGAACTCATATTGACACGGAAGCTGCTAAAATGGGTTTAGAAATACGAGTACAAGAAGGCAAAACCAACTGTAATATATGCTGTTGACAAGAAGGGACACACAACATCAATCTTGCCAATAGCTGCATCTTTGGGCTAAGAATGGCAATTGAGTAGTAAGGCTCCATACCGAACAACTGAGAATACGTCTTATATAGATTATCCTTATTCTACTGAAGATATGCTCGGTCGTTTCGAGGGGAAAATCCTTCGAAAATTATTCGGTCCCATTTGTGTTGACGGGCTTTGGACGACGAGATTCAACAATATACGAGCTGCATGGCGATATATTGTAGATCTATTCGGAAAACTGTGCATCAGTCGACTGAGATAGGTAGAACATATACAGCGAATGGACAATCTGGCTCGGAGGGATAATGAAGTAAAGGAAGACTTACTTAGGCGCGCACAAGTAGAGAGGGAACCCAACCGACTGCGCAATTGTAGGGAGTTAGCTAAGGATTGAGCTGGCTGTAGAGGGTTGTTAGTTGAGGCCCAGGTTCACCCCGAAGTGTAGAGCCACCTAAGTATGATATCTAATTAAGATAGTAAGTAACCAACTTGAGATTCTGATGCGCCCTGAGCTATATTTTTTTTAAGCAACTACGTTCTGGGCCTCTGGAAGATGAAAGTCTCTCGCGGAGTTAAACTTTGAATCCGTTGGCAGTAACCGAGTTAGAATATAAGGATTCTACTCAAAAGTATTTCCTTTAAAAAAATAACAAAACGAGTTATAGAAAGGCAAATTCACCTAGTCAATCCTGTGAAGGGCTTAACATCCGTTTAAGTGTGTCTGGTTATTTTCTGTTATTTACAGGAGCAAACACTTTCGAGTTTGGGAGCACAAATCCGAAAGTACTCCAAATTTTAATGCAAATTGCGGACCCAATAATCATCAAGAACAGAACCCTTAACTACTGGCTTGAACGGCCCTATTGAGCGTACACAACTTATCCAACTTCGACTTCTTTTCCACGAGGCATACTACTCGCATTTTCAATTTCGTTGAAACCCTTTCATATTGTAAGCTTGCATGAGCAATACATGAGGACTTCAACTAGCCCCTGTCCGTCAACAACTACTGCCACCCCATCGGGGCCGAAGCCCAATTATCAAAGCCTCGCCCATTAACGACGTAGTATAATAATAAACGGAGGTAGAGCAAACGCTGGTCTTATCGTGAACATCTTCAGATAACGCTACTAAAGGTAGCTACAATTTAACCTGTAACACTACATCTTGCCGGTTATTAAGGTGCTGTTGATGGCGAGGACTACTGGTACCCTACACTGAGACTTTTAAAAATAAGGTAATGTAGGAGTCAGGGCAACCCGGGCTTTGGTCCGGACCTAACTTGTTAGAGATAGACCCCCTAGTGGGAGCGTCACGATGGCTGTGGTTTAAAAAAAAATCACACGAAGGGGCTTCCAGTTGGTTTTGTCCTGAAGTATAAATGTCCCGTTGTAGATACCGAATTGGCATCAAAGGAATTGACGGAGTGCGATCTCAAGGCGTCTCCTTGCTGTCGTGAATATATGGGCATTCCGTGAACTTAAGTCTACACGACAGGCGTTCATGCCAAAACACAAGTGACATCTGTCACCTCCTCGGATATGGTAAGGCCGCTTAAGAATGGGAGTGTGTCATAGTGTTACGTACACCATCCATTGTGTAGACGAGCAAAATAGGTGAAAATCTTAAATTCAAGGAGGCCGGTTTGGATGTTTCTGTCCCAGTGAAATCTCGACACAGGGTGATAGTAACTGGTGTCCATAAAAACATCAGCGTAGACGTCTTCATGACGGAGAAGCATTCTCGAAGAAACTCAAGATGATATCCCGTCCATAAAAGGAGGATGAAGGTACTACAAATGTAGTAATTAATGTCTCTGGGTCCAGAACGAAGACGTTGGTAAATTCATTCAGGGCGTGCCGACGTTAAATGATACTTATTCCTTCTTCGGGAATACAAGACCATGGTGGGATGGTTCCGCTGTCTTATCGTCTTGGCGTCGGGTGCAATGTGGCGGAATGTCGCCTCAAGGAGGACGTCTGCCGTCGTTGTGGTGAGGAATGCAGCCAAACGCAGCAGTGCATTGAACTGCAGAAGTTGTGACTCCCGAGAACAGCAGGCTAGTCATCGAATGGTATCGGCTAACTGTAGAGGAATTATCAAGGCGGTCGAAGTCGACTGAGGAGCGGAAATATGTTGGCAAGACTGCAGTGTGCTTTGGTTCAGGAGCCCTTCATATTTAATGGATATGTAAGGGTCCGTTCGCAGACATGCACACCTTTCCTGATCATAGAGGTGGCGCTGCAATTATAGCAACGAACTTGCCAGCGTATATTACAAGAGGACATATAGCCTTTCATTGAATATATGGAAGGGCTGTTTTCGCTAGCCGGAGACAACCCCCTCATCATCGGTGTTGACGCTAATGGGTTTCTTCTTTGTGATTCAGCAAGGCCACCAGACTTTCGTCTGGTTACCGGAATCAGTAGCGGGAAGAGCTTCTTAGCAAGTGAATGGTCGCCAACTCCATCTACCTCCCGAACTTTGACTAATGATGCAGCTGTTAAGGCATCGTATCCTTGCAGAGGTAACATTGATCAGCAGATCAATGAATATGTGTTACGAGTCAATGATAATCACTTTTAAAGGTGCCGTAGTTCTATCGAAAAGTAGTGAAATGGTGGACCCAAGGTTTGACTGAGATCTCGATTCTCGACGATTGCGACAAAGAACGCGTGGAGAGCCTTTGTGTCTATAAATAGAAACGATCCCTAAGGCCAATTGTAGAGGTCATCTTTTTATCCACATGGAGAGATTGCCCGAGAGTTTTCCTCGGTGAGTTCTTTCCCAGAAAGAAATGCGAAGAAGCTTGTCCATTCTGAACTAAGGCCTTAGAAATTTGGGTGTGGAGTTTCAATTCTTCGATCTCCAGGAGCAGATGGGATGACCGAAGTGATGGTGCAAGCCATCTGAAGAACCATTCTCGAATACACGCCAAGGCCGAAGCTATTTCCCTTCGGATTAACCTTCTCAAGTCTCCTGATAAAATAACGTTTAGATCTTCTCGAGATATTAGACTGCTTCAGGTACTTGGAAAATTGGTAGAAAGCATCACTTTTGGGAACATAAGCAAGCTCAAGTCTTCTGTTTCAATTTGACCTTAGAAAAGGCAAAGTTGTCGATGGTACATGGTGTTTTCTCAAAGACTGCATCCATTGCAGCAGCGCCAAGTATGTAATTGGTACATATCTTTATCAGTTTCAAGGGTGCCTTCGACAATCTACCATAAACTGGCAAGAGATTGGTTCATGTGAGGGTCATTTCCCTGGCAAACGGGCATATGGTATATCCATAATGCGACTGAGAGTATGAATGTGAATGTTGAGCGTGAATGCCTCTAGGGGTACACCTGTTCCACTCATTTGAAACCTAGTGATGGACCCGCTTTTGGGGCAATTGTCAAACCACTATATGCGATCTGCTCCTTCTTCTGGAAAGGCAGTCTTGGGCTAAACTGGGGAGAATAGAAGCGAGATGGCTGAATGGGATTAAAGTTTGTCGGTGAGTATGTCATGGGATAAAACTCTGTCAATGTTCCTGAAAGCCAAATTGGCAGCAAGTCGGTCTCCCAATATGCGTTTGAACGGTGTTAGCCCTAGATATGTGATCAAGGTCAAGTATCTGCGTATAACAATGGAAGAGCTTATTAGTTTTATACTGTGCTCGAAAACGACTGGGCTTGCTCAGGGGATTTGGACCATTTATCCCTTGATGGGTGTAGGACCGGCTTTCCTTGCTCGCTGACAAGGAGCAAATTGAAAGAAATCGTAGCTTTTCAAACGAGGTCTTCCTTAGAAGACAAAATGGGTAGAAAGCTGGTAGATATTATTAGAGTAGGATATAACTGAATACCGACCGCCAGTTCTGGCCTATAGGGTGCACAACTGCTAGTGATTGCAAGGTTGCGAAGCCTGACTGTAGATATATTCTTGTACCACGGGAAACTAGGGCCTCCTGGAAATTTGTTCAAGCCTGACCGAGTGGTTGGCCCCCTACTGGGAGTATGGTCGTGGCTTTAGATGATACCCAAAATCGCCGAAGGGCTAAGTCTTGAGAGTATCATGGTCACTACAAACGGTTGTGGCAAGCCGTGAGATCAGAATGGTATTTGTTGGACGGGGTGTCATGACCCAAGGCCTCAACTCTTTATCAAGGGTAAGTCCACGCCATACACACGACTTCAAACTGGTACCCGGTGCTGGTACTTGTACTCAGCTGAAGGGGCTGATCGATGCATTATAAGGCCTGATCCTTCACGGCAGGTACATAGTGGCATCTGTAACCTCATGAGGTTGCATAGGAATTTCCCAGGTAGAGTCAACAATGGCAGCATCGCGGTGATATATATTGCCACGCTCACCACTTGGACCGAGAACTTATCTTTTTGTGACGAATTCACTCTCACCATTTAGATGCTGCAGACATAAGCTTCGAAACGAACGGTAACCATACTTTGGAGCTTGGTAAAACCAGCCGTGACGCATTTGCGTAAAAGATTCCTCCACCAGACACAAAGGATATAATTGATCTGATCACAGCCGAGTAGATGCAAATAACTCTCCTCGATGACAAGCCCCATGTCTTGCCGAAAGCTCCTTTACACTGTCAGAGAACAGACAACGCCTTAAAAGTTTTTGACGTGACCAATTCGATCAAAAGATCCTAAACATATAGCTACGTTAGAGAAACCGTCGGTAGGCATGATCCAACAGACAGTACAACTCCATTATCTATGTATGCCTGAGCGTAGACGTTAGAACTATTGGGAGTGCCAGATCGCGATTCGGTTAACACGTACCAAAACAGTGGAGAGAGCAGCCTATTTTATACCGCCATCACATATTGGCCGTAATCAACACCCGAAATCAGGGTAATTTTCATCAGCATTGCCATTATCTTCAAAAATATTGTAGCATTGTCGTAAGCACCCTCAAGTTCGCTGAAAATGTCCAACACCTACTCCTTCCTATCAAGTCCGCCTTTAAGTCGGCACTCCCGCCTAATCTTTCACCTTGGTAGGCATGTTGCCTCATCAGCTCGGCCATTATCACCATGCTCTTCAACGAGAAGGATGTCACACTGCTAGGTCTGAAGCTTTTGGCGAGACGTAGAAAGATAATCTAACTGTGCTAGGCTAGCAGTGAAAATTCTCTTCAGAGTTTCTAGCTCCTGGTCTATCTAATCTGGTACCATAACTAGACATATGCCATCGGTACAAGACGACTTTATCAAATTTAAAGAAACATTCGTTGGCCTCACCCGTCAGCTTGCTTGCAACTTCAGTAATAGGAGCTGCTTGTGAGCTGGTTCTGATCGGATAACCTGGGAAGTGAATCTCAACCCTGAGCCATCAGATCTTCTATCTGATTTCTTCCTTTTGAGGACTTTGGCCAGCCCTTATAAGAGGCACTCTTCGAAGTCCGAATTAGCGCAGCCCTTTGCCTTGAGGACCTTTGGATAAGCTAAAACTTCGATTTAGACAAATTTTTCCAGACAAATTAGTTCGTTGAGAACAAAGGTACGGCTTGGATTCCACTTTCCAAAATTTTCTTCCCACCAAAGCACAGCGATTTGATAATTCCTCTCTTATTAAACGGTCAGGACATAAAAATGTACAAAAGCTGTTCCCCACAGAATTCAAATCCTGCATCGAACAAAAGCAAACACGCCTTGTTAGCCACTTTACTTTGACGAATGATATATAACTGGAATAACCTTGTTTACAGTCCATTGTAGTCCGTTCATTAAAGGCATCATTACCCCCTGATTAACAAGCATTTCGCGTGAATCCATTATCGTGTTTTGCTTGGCAAAAGTGCTCCATCAAAATAAAGGTAACTTTCGTTCCACAACAGCCTCGCTTAAGGGCAAAACACCAAACAAAACTCACTCTCCCTCGAGGCAAAAAAAAAAAAAAAAGAAACTCAAAAAGAAAGGATAACATTCAAAAAGCAATTTCCTCTCTCCAAAAGGTTGTCCTTCTCATTACCCACGCTCCACAGGGGGTCTCCTTCACTTCTCTACAGATCTGTCTTTTGCTAAGACAGAATGAGAGATTTTTCAAATTAATAAGGACTTAGATCAAATCAATTATTTCCTCGAACACCAACCAAACCCCAATCGCCTTGCATAAGCTCCTTTTGCCATGAAAACAACAACCAAGATGATGGCCACTTGTCAAGTGACCTGGGGAAGAGTAATTAACGAGCAATTAAATTGGGGTGCCATTTCACAATGCAAACATCGTGATGAGTAAACGAGTACCCGTTCAGAGTTCAATTCCGTCTACCAGCCAAGCCCATCCTATTCCAACCAAAGCCTGCCAAACGAGGCAAATAAAAATTCAATAAAGCACAAGTTCAATTCATGAAGGAGTAAAGAAACAGGAATACGATTAGAATCTGTGGATGTCAGGAGTAGAGGACTGAAGGCACCTAGACTATCAAAGTACCGAAGTACCGAAGCACCAGGAGCAAATGAAATTCCAGAGTAAATGCTTCCACAGTAAATGCTTGCTTGCCTAACGTACGTCCATCCTCTATTTATCGTTGGAATTCGCAACGTGGGCGATTAATTCGAAAAGGCATTAAAAAGTACTCAACCAGCTCACCTGGCTGACAGACAGCCTGTACTGTTATTCATTAAAATTGCATGGGAATATTCCACTCAGTCTCCGCTATTATCGCCATCCGACGATTGTACACCTACTACACTTCATTCTCAAACCCCCAGCGAGATGGAGAATATACGAGTACATACGTACACTTCCGGTACTCTCGGCTCGGTGTATCACTTTTAATCATCTGCGCCGACGACGATTCCAACTGTTTTAGAACACCCAAGGGATACGATGGTAACATTAGAAGGAGGACAAAACAGAAATCTTTCCAAAGAGCCATGCGATACGTGCGTACAATTATTAATTTTGCACAAGCATCACTAATTTCTCTTTATCACCTTTTAACTGTAGATACCTAATTAAAAGCACACACAGGGATGAGAGCGAAAATACCCGATATCTCTGTCTCCCACAGGAAAACCAATTCAGCTTAATTCAGCTCGATTCAGCTCAATTCAGCTCAGTTCAATTTTATTCGAAAAAAAAAAAAATAAAAAAATGAAAATCTGATTTATGGCGAAGAGAGCTAAAGGATATCCTCCAATCTTCCGTTCGTTCCTCGGCGAGAAGAGGGGTAGGAAAACGAGGCAAAATTTATGGAAGTAGGTCGATTCTGTCGCATAGCCAACAATCAAATTAAATCCGTCGGACTGTCCTGTCCTGACCAGCTCAGTACCCACCACAGTGTGGTGGTACAGCAACGTCGATGCAGGGTTTTTTTTTCCCTCCGATTCTTTTTAACGTTTCCTGTTTTGTCTATACTTAGCCGGAGTTAACTGTTTTGTTTTTATTTTTTTAATTTTTAAATGCTTTTGTTGGTCCTGTGGAAGGATAAGCAAATAAATGCAAACGAACAGACAAAGGGTTGACAAGGCGAATTGACAGGATGCGGTAGCTGTGGTAATAGTAGTAGTGGATTGTGGTGGCCCCTAATAGGGGAGCAAGAACCAAAGATGTTGAGAGAGAGAGAGAGAGAGAGAGAGAAATTGTGTGTATGTGGTTGCATTTGATCCCTATCCAGGAAATTCAAGAGAAAGAGTTTCATCCTAGTTTCAGTGGTATGGGAGTGTTTGTGAGTGATTTTCTATCGCGTGCGTATTTGAATGCAGTTTCTCCCGTTTTAACTCTCTTCCTCTCGCTCTCTTTTTCTGTCTCATCTCATCCCATCCTTTCTATGCTCTCCCCAACAAATAAAGGAAGAACACTAATCAATGAAAATATCCTGTAGGAAAAATTAAGGACATTTTTCCACGGCCATTTGTGAATGAAGAAATTTCCCCCATCTCAACGTTGAGAGGATGGGAAAATCGCATTCCTTATGACGGCAGATGCGGACAGCGGACAAAAGCTGTGGTCATTTTAGATTACTTCCTTTTTTTGGGTTCATAAAAAAGGAGGAATCGAGAGTTTGGACAGATTGAGAGGTGAGCGATTCAACCGAATCGACCCGGAAATTCGAAACCAAAAGTTGACTGGAAGGACAATTTAAAAGGTGATGATTATTTTTGATTGCCAGGAACGGACATTTTAAGGGTCGGTGGTGGTGGTGGTGGTGGTGGTGGTGGTGGTGGCTTTTATTGTTACAAGGGGCAGAAAGAAATTCAGGAATTTTAACACTTTAATTATGGATATGGTATTTCACACAGGCTAATGCTGCACATAAAGAGTTTAAGCTACTTGTGCTCGGTGTCGGCATCCCAACTTATTCTGACTTAATTCTAGCTGATGACAACCGTCATGTCAGTCAGTCTTGACGAAGGAAATCTGAAACATATTTAAGGATAAATTTTGATTCCACTTCCTCTTAAGAACATAATCACTTGGTCAGTTCTTTGGGAAGTCTACGTTGGCAGCGTTATCATGTACCATCAAAGCTTACATGAAGAGCGGTATACTCTATGCCACCTCATACGGCTTTATCCACTTAGCTTATACAAAGACGTTGTTTATGATGTATTGGTTCAGTTATTTCATGGATCATCGTCCGCTTTTCTAGTATAAAACAAGGACAACTACCTTAAACCCGGCTGGATCCTTTGATTTCTCTGAAATGTTGATCCTAATTAGATCTAATAACTCGTCTATAGAGACTGGGTGTGTACGATTAGGGCAGGCACTCATCGGCGCCAACCTGGTAATGCTCGGTGCTGCAACTATAACCAAATCTCTCACGGTGGCTTCAACAGTCATTGGGCATGGCAGATACCTTACATGGGCCATTTCAACGCATTTGGTCAGCAAGAACTTTCAGGACCGGTCAGGATGCTGAAATAGAGATAGTGAGCGGAACAACTAGCGGAGATCCTCGACCGCTCTTTTAAAGCAAACATCACGGCTATTAAGTGCGGTGGGCTGACTGAGGCAAAAGAAGGATATGCGATGTGACAATATGATGATTACTACAGAGAAAACAAATAGGGTCTACTTGGGTGCGGATTTGTTGTAATCGGAGGACTTTGTCAAGAAATCTTGAGCTTTCGACTGTAAGTGAACGCCTTGGAACAACACGGATCGAAGCTCTATTCACCAACATCAGCCCGATATACGTTCAGCCTCTGCAAAGAAAAAAGATGGTGCTATCAAGCAATGTTTTCACGAGCTCCTGATGTTAAATCGTCAAAGGTGATCTTAACGCCGAAATAGAAAGGGAGGACACTTTTGGCAGTGCAGAGAGAAAGCAAAGCCGGATATGTTGAACACCACAACAATGAAGACATACGAGTACTGGGAGGATATTTAGTGTTGAATGGCTCTAATCACAACAAGCCGCCAAAATCTTTGCCGATCGCGCATATCTGAATATCTTATCGCATCTGAACTAATACACTACGACCAGTTGTCCGACAATATGTCCTACCTCCTCTTCGTCAATAGCGAGTGCCTGACAGCACTAGAGAAAGCAGACCATAAACTTCGGTTTGGGATCAGTGACACCAAGTTTAAGGTTTTCCTATCACTGGGTCCTGAGGACGATCTGGAAATCGTCGAAGCCGATAAATTGTTGGATGTGCATGGTCTATCTTTACGGTGTCAGCTATCTCACGCACTTTCGCTTCACGGCCGCTCAAATCGATCGTAACCCCCCAGAGCGTTCCCCATTATTTGTTTATGTACGACCGCGCTTGAAAACTTCAATATTTCGATTGGTAATGGTCGAAATGTCATTAAATTGCGACACGTAATCGTATGGAGTATGTTGTTAGTAGAGACTGGAGTAGCCAAGCCCTACAGAAAGCGTATGAGGCAGACACTCCGCTGTGCTTTCACCATCCACAAACGTCAACAATCTGTGGAACTAGTATCACGACATCATCAAAGAGGTACCGTAGGGTACCTAACCGTCACCGAACAGGGTTGCTCGTATGATGATGAGTGCCTACTCCGGAAAAAGGTGCAGCAAAGCAAGCGCAGCGAGGGAAGAGTATCAAGCCAGAAGTAGGTAAGAGAGGTAAAGAAGATATTACGTAAAAAGAAACGGACCTACGCAGTCTCCCAGCTCAAGGATGTTGAAGAGTCCCGCGATAAAAACAACATTACAAAATTCTGCCTCATCCTACACCCCAATGCTCATTTACAATGACATTCCAGCTGTCAGCTCTTTGGACAAGGCCAATCTGCTGGCTCCATACTTTCGACCAGTTCAACACTTGTGTCCGCCTACACTTGAGTGCGGCGAATATTCAAGGGCAAGAATCCACTTTCACACTCGGGTAGCAGCAAGAGTACATAAACATTCACAAATCCTCTGGTCCAGGTGGTATATCTCCCATTCTTCTGAAGAGGTGTTCTACCATGCTGGTAAAACCACTGCGTAAGCTCCAAACCACCAGCGAGATGAAATATCTCGAAACACGAAAGCTTGTCAGTGATCGGCTGTATGGTTTTCGTACGAACAGGTTTCACCTAAAAGTAGAACCAAGGCGTACATCAATCTGGCGAAAGCAGGATAGTTGCACTTGGTATCTCTGAGACATTTGACAGACTTGGGCATCAAGTTCTCTTGCCGAAAATACGTGCATTCGGGATTGACAAGTCTCTTCTTTAATGGATTAGAAATTAGCTTCCGGAACGTTCAATTCAAGTTGTCTTGGACGGTTTCAAGTCTGATATTCAAAAAATAAATGATGGTGTGCAGCAGGGCTCCGTTCTGTCTCCGACACTGTTTTTAATTTTCATTAATGATCTCTTGTCTGCTACTTCTAATCCAATTTATTCCTTTGCTGATGACAGCACTCTCTGCTTCTCATATTCGTTCCCGAACTCACGCCCCTGCTCTTCGGCTGTAGAACGGGAACGTTAGATTAAATTGCGATATTAACAACATAACCAATTGGAGTACTGCTCGTATCAACAGAGTGGAATTTACTGCTTCCAAAACCGGGCCCCCGCCCAATTATCAAGGCTTCGCCCATCAATGACGTTGTCTAATAAAAAGCGGGGGCAGAGCATATTACTGGTCTTATCGTAAACATCTTCAGATAACAGCCTCTGAATGGTTGCTACGATTTGACCAGTTACAAGTTGCCGGTCATAGGTCTTGTTGGCGACTGGACCACCGGTAGTCCATACTAGGACTTAAATCACGGTACCATGGGAGTCAGAAGCCCCCTGGATTTCGGTCCGGGCCTGACTTGTTACAGGAGCGTCATGGTGGCTGTGGTTTAAACCCAAATCGCGGGAACGGGTCTAACCCATTGTAGAGTTGCAAAAAAGTAGTGGGTGCTATGACCCTAAGAACAGTAAGAGGTTTTAGGTCGGCCTCGACTCATACCAAGGGTGGAACTTGCGCCTCCAACACAGTTCCGAATTAATATCAAAGGAATGACGGAGAGCGATTGCAAGGTGTATCCTTGCTCCCTATGGATGTATGGGCATCTCGTAAACATAAGGTCTTATGACAGGTGGTTTACGTTAAAAATCATGGAGCGTTCTGCTTCCAAAACCAGCCATTATCCATGAATGGCGCGTGCATCGTCGATACCGAAAAACTTTCCATTCTCGGTATGTTCCTCAACGAAAACTTACGCTGAAATGATCGATTGTCGATTCGATGTAGCCAAAAATGCTGCGAAATGTCTCACCCCCTCTGACCTGGCCTCAATATATAAGCCGCTTAGCCGCCCAAAACTGGAGTACAATGCCCACATCTGGTCAGACCTCTTTGGACCTCAAAAATCGTGTGATAAAACTCATAGGTGATGCTAAAATTGGAATACTGGTGTAACGACTCACACCTTGTTGTATCGCCATTGTCACCACCAGGGCTCCACCAAAATTGCTAGCAGCATTCCGCCCCTTCAAACTTTTAACCTAGGAACGCTCATTAGTACACACTCACGCCCACCTTCGGACGTACTTTGAAATATCGTGAGTCTTTTCTAAGCCGTGAGTCTTGCCAAGCTCTTTATTTCCTAGTCATTATAACTTGCAAACATTTAAAACCAACGCAAATCGGTATCTCTCTTTCTTCCCTCCCTAACTCCCCTCGCCCGGGCTATATACAAACATCTTAGGGGGACACAAAATTCCTTGTGCGCGCGCCAATTATAAAAATAAAAAGAATAGAACATCCGGGCATGAGGTAGAGAGGGTCTCAGTGACGAAGCCATTTCCTCCCCCCAGTATGGAAGAGGTTGGTTCAGCTATCACAAGACCGCACGATCCGATGGTCTACCACCGGAGCTTTTCAAACATGGAAGTGATGTTTTGGAAGCGTGCATTTACCAAATTATCAACTAGGTATGGGCGGATGAAGGCATGGTCCCGATATCTGGACTATTAACGCTTTATGCCCTATGTTCAAGAAACGCAATCCTATGTCCTGTAAGAACTATCGAGGCATATCCATTGTACTATGTGAACGTCTCAAAAATCTTTGCAATACACTAATTAGCATGTACCAGTGTGCTTACCGGCCGGCAGATCAACGATAAACCAAATATCTGCACGAAGGCAATTTTTGGAAAAGACCAATGAATTTCAAATCGAGACTCACCATTTTTTTATCGACTTCAAAGCCGCCGGGATCTCGGCAAAATTTATGCAACTGTGTCGCTTGACTCTGGGAAACATGTAGTGCAACCAGTACCGGATTTCAGCAAGGAGATGCACTGTCATGTGATTTGTTTAGTGGAACAGATAGTGTGCAGAGCAGGTATTAACATGGAAGGCACTATCTTTAGCAAGCCTGTCTAGCTGCTATGCGAACGATGACATAGAGACTCTCCGGCAATCAAAGAACAGGCGAAACGAGTTTTCCCTGCATTAAATGAGGACAAAACCAGGTCAGCAAACAAAGAAGCATTTGTCCAGCGCTTAGAACAAAACGTCACTGTTGAAAACAGTAACTTCGAAGGGATTAAGGTGT
Source organism: Volucella zonaria (assembly GCA_963966105.1). Taxonomy (NCBI): domain Eukaryota; kingdom Metazoa; phylum Arthropoda; class Insecta; order Diptera; family Syrphidae; genus Volucella; species Volucella zonaria. The sequence continues at coordinate 190,936,464 of OZ014531.1, forward strand.
TTACCTACCTCAGAGTAAACATCAACTCCTCGCGGGACATCGTAGTAAAGATTCGGCGAAGACTTTCCCTAGGAAACCGCTAGTACTTCGGTTTGGCGAAAGCCGAAATATATTCTCAAAACATTGATCCTGCCAGTTTTACTCTATGGAGCCGAGTGCCAGACGATAAGCAGAGTAGCAGAGCAGATGTTGAACACTTTTGAGAGAAAAATTCTTCGTCGAATATTTGGTCCCGTATGGAGGGTGACAAGGAAGACCGAGCCTGCGTTTTAAGGACCAAGCCCTAGCAGATGGCAGAGCACTTGGTCTAGACAACTGGAATCGAAAATTGTAGAAAGCGGTTATGTCTCAGACAAAGCATCGCAACATATGATAAGTCTCTCAGATAAGTCAATATTCAATGAGTTCGGATACTGCCGCCGGTGGTGGTGGTAGCACCGAACCGAATCCTAGGGTAAGGAGGCTGATATAATGATGACTTTATGTCACACTCGGTTAATTTCGTAGCTTGTGACTATGGCATATTGAATCTTGCTTGCAGAGTTGCTCTAGATTAGAGGCTGGTGGTGAGACTTTATTCGGCACAATAAGACAAGCTTCCAGGTTTTTAAATTGCTCTTCATACGGTGACGTGAGACCCCGCAAAATACAGCCATGGTTTCTGTATCAATAATATATGTATGAGGTTGTGTGTTCAACATGGAAACGTAGGGAGGATAAATCCAAGTGAAATGTTAGATAAATCGCGCAATTGGAAATGAAGCAGAATAGTTTCCCTTTCAAGTTGCAGAGAACCATACTTCGACTAGGTTTTGTTTTACCTAATGACCAACAAATTTTCGCCAAGAAAGGGCTTCAGAAGACGAACTTTCCTCCAAGGATTAAATATAACCTTCCTCCATTAGCTGACAATTTCCGCAACTGCTAACTTTTTTTTTTAACTACGACCCATTCTTTTTCAACATTTAAATTGAATAAAAATCCCCTCAATTAAAATCAATGACTTTTAACATTTTGCCACTGTACGACACAAAGTCCTCATGGATTCGTTGTGACGCATAAAAACCACCCCAAACCTTCTCTGTAGTAAAAATTAAAAAAAAATCAGAGAAACCAGAGTTCCTTGTAAAAGTACCTTCTCCTCCTTATTACCATGGGATTAGGAGCAGACTTTTCAAGATGATTTATTTATTTGAATGTTTTTTTTTTTTTTTTCACTCCACTCTCGGATGGCCTGATCCCAAAAAGCCCAACAACATCACCATCCATTGTTATCGGGCCTTTGTCGTGCTGATATACGAGTATTCCTCAAAAACACTGCATGCTGTGCACGGATTTATGAAACATGCTAGACTGTCGTCAATTCATCAGATTATGGCCTAATACTTGCCTTGAAACCCGACCCACTGGCCTGTAGGCCTGTAGGCCTCCCGTTTTAACAGCCTTCCTCGTACTCCTTCCGGCCGCCTCTGTGTTTTGACTATTGAAGCAGACGTTTACATAAAACGTTTTATGACGAGTTTTTTTTTTGCTGTTGCTCGTTTTATTATTATAACCATCCGCCCACATTTGCAGCCGCCCCTACACTTTTATTCCATATCATTGAACATAAAGCAATTGTTTGACATTTCAACACTCGACACCTCGCCGAGCAGAAGAGTGGAAAAAAAAACTCGCACGCATCATACACGAATACAAAAAAACGCGAGATTTTTATATTTATGTCGCCCTAGGGACGTGCCGGTTTCTATCGGCCATCTATCAAGGACACTCGTACGATTATGAACACTTGGGGAAAATGGCGAGCAAAAGAAAACACAAAATTAGTTAGTGTCCATCCCGACCTTTTTAATTACCTCGTTGAATAATAATTTTATAATCATAACGGTGATAGTCCCGAAATGTCAAAGGTTGCCGCAGGTAAAAGGGTAAAACCATGGAAGGGGTTTTAGGTGTCCGCCGACCGCCAACGGTGAGGGAATCCTTGAATTTGGTGTTTGGGGCAAATTGGTTAAAATTGCACATTGGCTAAAAATCTAACAACCTAATCTCAAGAAATGATAAGGCGACAGGGAATCGGATCCGCCGGCGGAGAGAGCGAAAGCAGGCTCAAGGTAGTCGAGATACAATGATTTCAATAGAAACGAGGGTAAATGTGGTCGTGCATCTCCTACATCACAGGTGCTGTGGTGAGTATCCGTGTTCACCAATTAAGGGGACTTCCTTAACAGAAAATATGCGCTTGCATATGCGGAATCGTCGTCATCTATGAGGGCCGATGCGATAAAACCAGCTGTCACTGCGCATGGCTCTGACGACAGAAATGCTACAATTTGAAGCAAAAATCAAAGTCAACGTCCAAGAAAAAATAGGAATGCCAAAAGTCAAAGGGTGATATCTGATCTGCGGAAACAAATAATAATTATCAGCCGTAAAATTCGTTGATGAAATGCCGTGCCAAGCTACGCTACAGACAAAGTGCACCTCGTAAGGTAGACCCGTAAAATGAAATAGGACCGGTGACGACTCGTACAAATTCGCCGAGGAAAACAAACGGAAACAACAGTATGAATCGGACTGAACAAATAACCAAGCAGAGTTCGACGAAACCAAAGCCAGAACCCAATTAAGAACAAAAGTCGGCGCAAGCCCGCAAAAAAAAGCAGGCGGCAAATACCATAAGACCGGGTCCGGATGCGGGTATAATTAAGACGACCGCAGATTTATTACATACTGAAATGCTTTAGAAAATAAGGCAGATCTTACACTTCATAAACTCAGGACGAATGTAAGCAGAATCCGAAAATTTGCAGGCGGGGATATCCCGCTCTCGCTAAACAAATTGGCGGACTTAATACATAAGCTTCAATTTAAGCTTTATAAGGTTGGTACTTTCTGCAATTATCATTCTTTTTAAACAACAACCGCCATCTATACTTCAGGTCGGGTACTTCTGGGACTACCCCCTTAACATCGTCCTATAAACGGAAATTTTAGGAAAATCAAGGAAGAGCTATGAGAAAACGACAACGTTTGGTCCATAACGCAAGAGGTCTTGCTAAACTGCCAAGATATCGATGCCCAAAAGATGAAACGAATTTCAAGTGGAAATTGTGTTGAACCGCTACTTTAGTTGCATCGAGTTCGCACACTGCAAAAGCCTTATCGACCGAACGGCTGCATTCATTAGATGCGGGATAAACGGCCACAAATTAAAGGACAAAAAAGTAGTCCAGAATATCACAACTAACATACGAATATATCTAGCAAAATATGCCCTTCAGATCAATTGGAAGGCTCAAGGCCTTCTAGAACAAACGGTCCGTAAATTTAAGATTGTCATAGCGCTTCTCAGATGGTTGGGTGCTGTAGAAATAGGGTAGGCACTCAGAGATGTCAACTTGGCGATGCCCAAGTGTTGTAATTGTTTCTACACATCAATTATGCTTCTTTTACTTCCAAGTGATAATCATCGGGTACTGGTCGATTTCCATCCGACTCGACTTGCCAAACGTATAAACGCGTGTGCTAACCAGCAGTCACACAAAGCAGCACTATATACGGGACAACGGATTCCCAGATGGAATCAATGCTGAACTGAAATCGCGGAACAAAACAAATAAGATATCCGAGATAGGTCAGGGTTTAGGAGGATGTTGGCGGATGAGCTCTTAATGGACCAACGGCAGCGCTGGCAACTCCGAATGGGTTACTTCCTTCGGTCTAACAGACCCCCCGTCCTAGGGATCTCTATAATGGAACTGCCTCTACAGGCCCTACTCCCCGGCCATACAAAGAAAACTTACGACCGGATATACTGTTGACAATCCCTGCAAACAATGAACTTCGGATCTGCACATGGAATGTTAGGTCCCTTATAGACCACGTCCATCCGAATAATTTGAGGAGACTTGCTGCAAAGCAGATATTACTGCCATCCAAGAAATGTGATGGGATGGGTCGGACACAGAGAGTATGAAAACTCCGACATCTGCTACGACGATTGTTATCGACGGTAAAAACCCATTTGGGGGCAGACTTAGGCAAGAAATCTTGAATTTCCGGCCTCGTAACAATCCGTATTAGGGCTAAATTTGCCAACATTGGTCTTATATGTGTGCATGTCCCACAGAGGGGAAAGATGACGGCAATATGGATAGCTTCTACGAGCTCTTGGACAAGACCTACGATCAGTACCCTAGCTACGAATATGGCAAATTTCGGAAGAGAGAGCATCATTGGTAGTACTGTCGTAAGGTATAGCCAACACGATACCAACTCCCACAGCATATTCAGGACACTTTGCGGCGGTGCGAAGCATTGCCGTAGCTAGTACGCGGTTCCCGCATCTCGTTATTCATAAGGGGGCTTGACGAATTCCTGATGAATCAACCTTCAACTAGATTGACCACATTGCGATCGACGTAAGGCACTCCTCCAGTATTATGGATGTCCGAAAGTTCTGCGGCGCCGACATCGACTCGGACCATTACCTTGTTGTATGCAAGGTACGGCTGCGGGTATCCCGAACATCGCAAAGACGAGCTAATATTGTGAGGAAGTTTGACGTCGGGCGGCTATAATTGCATGAGAACGACAAATTCTTTTCCGATCGAGTCGCCCTTAATTCCTTAAGAGGTCCTATGCCGCCAACATCAAGTATCGAAGTCCAGTGGCAACATTGCCAAAATCCCATCCTGGATGGCGCCTGTGATGGCTTGGCCACTACAATGAAACCCCTGGTTTGACAACGAGTGCCGAACCATACAAAGCGCTGCTGCATGAAAGCACTAGAGATGCTCGCGAGCTCTAGGACCAGAAGAGAATAGACGAACACCGGCTTCTCAGGAGGAAAAATAAGGAGCATAAGAAGGGCGCGGTCGAAGACATTGAGAGATCGGACACAATTCCGAACCGAAGCCGGTAGAGGCGAACAAGGGAACATACATAGTAGTACATAGAGTCGCAGTCGATGCTGAGGATATGGAAAAAGCATTTCTGTAGACTTTATAACGGCGATGATGAACCAAATACCGCTGTTAGGCAGAATGAACCTTTCAACCTGGACGATGTAGACCTACAATTCCGTCCACCAGACCAGGATGAAGTGAAGATGGCCATATCTAAGGTTATGCCAACAAAGCTGCTGGACCGGACGTGGGTGATGGCTTGATAAGGAATATACACCAATCAATGGAACTTTAGCATTGTTTGTCCGATCCTCAAGAAAGGAGACCCTCTGAACTAGCCCAACTACAGAGACATCAGTCTTCTTAACATCGCCTACAAGATCCTATGTGCCATATTGTGTGAACGTCTGAAGAAATTCGAAAACAACCCGATTGGTCCATATCAGTAAGGCTTTAAGCCGGAAAGCTCAAGAAAGACCAAATATTCACACTATGGCAGATCTTGGAAAAAATCGATGAGCTCCAAGTCGATACTCACCAGCTATCCATAGATTTTAAGGCCGCGTATGACAGTATCTATAGAGACGAGCTATGCGGAGCAATGTTTAGTTTTGGCATCCCTGCTAAACTGGTCCGTATTGTGAAGGATTGGGATGGAGAATGTTCGCTGCTCCAGCAAGGTCGGTAAAGAGCTCACCAAGACCTTTGACGTCAAAAAAGGATTTAGACAAGGCGATGCGGTTCTTGAAATAGTGCTAGACTCACAAGAGGCACAATCTTTCAAAAGTCTGTCCAATTACTCGCATACGCCGATGATATTGACATAATCGGAAGAGAGCAGTATGATGTCAGTGGCGCTTTTGCGAGTATTGACAAGGAAGCGGCGAAGATGGGTTGAACTGCCAATGAGGATAAGATCAAGCACATGCTGTCAACAAGAAAGGACAACCAACACCGATGTCGCGGACAGAACGTCACCCTCGACAGATATAACTTTGAGGTAGTTAAGGACTCCGCTCCGCTACCAATTTAGACACTGACACCTTCGCTGAGATCAAACGAAGAATAACTCTTGCCAATCGCTGTTTCTTTGTGCTAAGAAGGCAATTGACTAATTGCCTAGCAAAGCCCTCTCTTGATCAACATAAGTGACCCTATATGAGACCCTAATAATCCCAGTCCTGGTCTATGGCACAGAGGCATGGACTTTACCACAAATGGATGAGGGTGCTCTTGGCTGCTTCGAGAGAAAAATTCTTCGGGTGATTTTCGGTCCCGTCTGCATAGACGGTGAGCGGAAGGGAAGATACAACGGCGAACTTTACGACTCAGCCAGAAGAGTGAAGGCCCAACGACGAAGGTGACTGGGACATGTAGAACGGATCAACAGCAATGCTCCGGTCCCAAAAATCTTCGAATCCGCCCTTGAGGAACAGCGCAGTAGAAGAAGACCGCAACTTAGGTGGCCCACGCAAGTGGAAGGGGACCTCAACCAACTTAGCGTGCGAAACTGGAGACAGCTAGCAAAATATCGACCCAGCTGGAGAGGCTTTGGTTGAGGTCCAGGTCCAACCCGGACTATAGTAAGTAATAGCGTCTCTCTGCAAGTAATACAGAAGCCTTGCTGAAAATAACTGGCACACCGACGAAACAAATTGGTCAGCGATTTGGGTTTGCATAAACGATTCCATCCACGAATACCCGGAGCAACCTGAGTATGTAGTGCGTAGCATATAAAGCTATTTTGTACCAAGCGCTAATATCGAACGCTTCCAAATGATTTTGGATAGACTTGTTGCCGTCGCTACAATTTAAATACATGGCCCTGAGAACTGGGGCAGTTTATGTACAAATCGCAGAGGATCGGCTCTACTTGCAGCATTTTCTGCAAAATCTGGAAAAGATCAAGTTCTACCAGTGATGACACTTTTGCAAGCAGCTGCTTGTTGAGAGATAATAACTAGCGCGTGAGTGACCATTATACGCATAGCGATTATAACCGAACAACACTCAAACGGTCTAAATGGAATATCAGTACCCTGGAGTTAAAGCCAGAACCGCGCAGGGGATTTTGTAACCGCGGTTAACAATCAGAGCTTGTAATGCATCTATGTCTAGGCTGGGAAAGGGAAAACACCGACTTCCCGTACACTCGTGGAGCTTTGAAATTGCGAAACTCAGATCGGTATGCCATCGAACAAGAACAACTTACCAGTGTTTTCGTATTCGGTACGACAAGGACCAGCAAGTGCAATGAACACGCAATGGATATCGAGAAGCCAGAACACGACTAAAAAGCTTATAAAATTCTATAAATGAACCTGAAAGGCTTTCGAATGCAATCGCAACCATGCAACCCTATTTCCTAGGAAAATAGGTTACCGGTTGGTGAAGTTCATCATGAGAGTACTTCCATACCTATGATTGCTTAATGGATTTAAAAAGATGCGGAACAAAAAATCACCGGAACTGGATGGTACTCCAAATAAAGCCCTAAAGATCGCTATTAACACACGACTTGACGACTATTTTGCCATCATTTTTAACACGTGTCTTCAAGAGGGCGTTTTTTCTAAGCGTTGAAAAAGATCACCCAAATGATGCCTCGGCAAGCAAACAAGCGATCAAAAAGTCCTTGAGCAGATTATTGCAAGCAATTGAAACAGCAGAAGGTCTATCGAAACACCAGACGGTTTTCGTAAGTCACGGTTAACAGTGGATCTAATTAACGCGATAATAATTAGAGACTGAGATGTTATACAGGGCAGGCACTGGAAAGGAATCACCAAGAAATACGGCTCGATTATAACCCTATACGTGAAGAACGCGTTCAATCCGGCATATTGAGAACGGATTATGAACCGTCTTTATGGGATTAAAATACCGGACTATCTCCGCAAAATCATAACGAGCTATTTCTCGAATAGAATCCTCCTCTATGGCGCTAACGATGGAATTAAAGCGTACCGGCGGTGTGCCACAAGGTTCGGTCTTTGGCCCGGTACTATGGAACATTATCTATGGTGAAATTTAAAGTGGGGCCAGTCTATCTGTTCAGTTGGAAGTGGTTTTAGCCGGAAAGAATCCGATGCTATCAAGGCTTCCACCTTCCAACGCTAAATAAAAAAAAACCTCACACTGGCCCAAGTAAAACCAGACGCATGCAATTCGAGGTCTTGACGCATTTTCGTTTGCATTCTGCTAATATAGATACGAGTACTTGCTATTATAATTGAAGTAGATGTTCGCAGATATAACTGGTGACAAAGGAAGGTGCAATATCTGTTGTCCTCAGGGATGGATTTAGGCGGATACGAGTAGGGGTTCTAATTTTGTTTCATCCCTCGAACAGGAATTTTGAGAAAAATCCTTGCGACAGCTACTCGTACGATGCACGCTTTTGAGTTTTGCATTTTGAATTTAGAATTAGAAAACTAATTTTTCGAATGCAGGTTAATTGGTGTTTGGAGACTTGAGAGCATTTCAAGCGCCAGCGTTTGGTGTTCGTGTTTTTTTTAAGTATTCAACTTTGAAGTGGACTTTCGAGTGCCATTAAGTCAATAACATCGTTTCCAATTGGCCAGTAAACACCAATAAAATCGTTTGGAAAGAATTTATAAATTTTAGTTTAATTTGTTTCTGTTTGGAGATGAAATTGAAATTAATACGTTAATGTGCGGTGTGCTGATGTGCTGATGTGGTTCATTCACGTTTGTAGTATTTTAATAGCTCGTGGGTTTAATTAATTTGAATTAATGGTTGAAAAACCGATTAGGGGCTGAACGAAAACCCATCCAACAGAGTGTGTTTGAATTTTTAATTAGAAGCCGCAGGGGAATTAAAGAGAAGTCGTAGTGCTACTTCGATTAGTAGAAAGCAACATTAACTAATCACCTGAATTGTGCTCACTGATCTGATTAATTAATGAGTTTCGGAAGTGTTTCAAGGAAGTCGAGATAAAACTCTATTTGCAAAGAAAAACGCATGAGAGTTTCACTTCAAAGGAATTGGAGCTGAGTTGAGAAAAAATAGATTTTCAATTCTACAATATGTATGCGAAGCACTACGTTCTTTTTGATCTTTATGTTGGATGCCAGTTCCTTGTTGATGCAGATTTTGTCAATGGAAGTTGTTAAATGTGAAGTCCTTTAAAATTGAACATTTTTAGGATGAAATCCTGCACCCTACGACTTTGCCTTTCGGCTGCAGACATGGAACTATGACGGAACTCTGGTGTTAAAGCTTCTTTAGCTCGAGCGGCATCCATTTGCTCGGCATCCAGGCCTTAAGAGAGATGAGGAAGCTAAAACTTATATTGCAATACAGTTGGGGATAGACGAGGAGCTCAGCGGTCTTTTGGCAACAGCCTCTTATGGCGCACATGATGTTGTCTGACGCCCCTCTCCTTGTGTGTATGCCACCTAATATGAGATCGTCCTCTACCGCGTCAAAAACTTTTCGGCCAGGTCGCTATCCCAAACTTATCTGACAAGGTCAGCATTATTGCACAGCCCGTACAGTTTACTGCTAAAACGTCTCTATTAATACAAACCTCACCAAATATTACGCAAAGACCTTTTCTTTCGAGGCGCCCGTACAGCAGAACTCCGATGATCAGTGTTTATTGAGTAAAAATGTCTAATAACCCAATTCTCATTCACCGCCTTTTGTGTAAATTTTCAACTGACCTACCCTAACTTATTTATCGTCATCATGTCTGAATTATGTGGAAGTGCAAATTGCTCCTTAACAAATGATCCAAATGCTGTTATGGTGATCTGCAGTGATCTTTGTTGCAAGTCGTTCCATGCTCTATGCATTGGCTTGAGTAAGAGATCCATCGCGTACTTAAGAGATTTTAAAAACAACTTTTTGTTCTATTGTGATGAGTGCAAGGACATCACTCCGTTCCACATCTTGCTTGCTATTAAGTGTCTCACTGATTCGGTCAATAACTTTGCGGCGGAAAACAACCATGCATTGAAATCGATTCAAAATCAATTCATCAAATATAATGACATTCTAAAATTAGTTGAAGACTTATCAATTTCCCTCGAGCAATCTGCAACCTATAATAAGAGTCAATTTAAAAACTTATTTATGCAGTTGGCTCAACATAGTGATTTAATTAAACGAAACGATAAACACGAAATTAGTGAAGATTTAAAAAATTTTATATCCCATAGTGTTAAGTCAATAATAAAATCTTACATCCCCACAATAACAGACTCTTTAAGTTCTCTACGGTCTTCCCTCGATTTTCATCTTCAGTAAAGTATAGTATAGATATTTATTGTGGCAGAAATATTTACAATTACCAAAATACAATCTTCGTTTTACAGAGATGTGGTTTGCATTGCCTTACATCTAGAATATTTATATAATTTCGAAATACTACCAGTTCGAAGGAAAGCCACTAAAAACCTTCTTGACAAATAAAATGCCTTATTTCGTTGGAGGGAAGAGAGAAGTGGTGTTAACACTTGATTTCACAGTGCTATGTACTAGTCCAAAAAGAAAATTATTCTAATTATTTATACTTGTTTCGTGCGGTTTTTTTTTCAAAATTTGAACGTTTATTTAAGAAAAACATGTACGATAGTATTATTCAAAGTATTGCCCATCTGAAGCTATGACTTTTTCACATCTTTTTGGCAATTTGTGGATCCCATCCCAAAAGAACTGCGCCGGCTTGGCAGCCAAGAATGAATCAAGCCAATTTTTGATATTCTGCTCTGATGTGAACCGTATTTCAGTGAGGGCGTTCTGCATCGACCGGAACAAATGGTAGTCAGAAGGCGGGTGAGGTAAGACTTCCCATCCACTGTTTTCCAAATAGTTCTTAACCGGAATAGCAACGTGGGGCCGAGCGTTGTCATGATGGAAAATTATTGCCTCGTGTATCGTCGCATATTCCGGGCGCTTTTCGGCCACTGCTCTCTTCAAACGGATTAATTGTGTTCGGTAGCGTTGTCCATTGATGGTTTCATCCGGTTTTAGCAGCTCATAATACAGCACACCCATCTGATCCCACCAAATACAGAGCATTACCTTCGCGCCATGGATATTCGGCTTTGCCGTTGATTTGGCTGGTTGGCCGGGTTTCACATATGATTTTTTGCGCTTGTAACAATCCGATGCAAAAATGACTTCCTTTTGTGGCGTTCCAGCAGCATTTCGGACATGCAAAACCACCTTTCGACGTCTCTCGGCTTGAGTTCATGTGGAACCCAATTACCTTGATTTTGAATATATCCAGCTGCTTTTAAACGTTTTGAAATGGCTGCTTGAGTGACACCCAAAGATTCTGCTAGCTCTTCTTGTGTTTGGCAACAATCTTCATAGAGTAATGCTTCCAGTTCTTCATCTTCAAACTTTTTTGGCTGCCCAGGACGTTCATCGTCTTGCAAGCCAAAATCACCACTTTTAAATAGCGCAAACCACGTTTATCACGTTCGCTCAGCTTGCGTATGTTCACCATAAACTTCCACCAAAATACGATGACTTTCGGCAGCAGTTTTCTTCATGAAGAAGAACTCTCCGCAAAAACACTTTTTCAGGCACAAAGTTCGACATGTTTGAGTGAAAAAAAATAATTGTTGTTTACGCTTCAAATGAATGACATATACTGAAATGACGTACAATGACAGTAGCTTTCCAACGCATGTTCCAATGGAATAATACAAGTTACGCTATCTCTTAGCAAACCGCACGTTATAGACCCAATATAACTAGGATTGAAGTCAAGTCGTTGTCTGAAGCCAGACAAGATAAGTTGTATTGACTATGAAGTTTCTGAATTCTAGTTGAAACCATTTCGATGCCAGCTATGTTATGTAATTCTTCTGTCGAGAAAAACCAGGATAAATTTAGGATCATTTTTAATAATTTATTTTGTGTTGTCTGGAGTCTACAAAGATGACTTTTTGCGCATGTGCCCCAGACAGGAGACCCATAGAACATGATCGCTTGGAAAATAGCCTTAAAAATCAATATCTTATTATCATTGTCCAGCTTTGAATTCCTGCAGATGAATGGATAGAGAATCTTGATCGTAACGTTAATCTTTTTTATAACTTCTTGTATGTGTAGCTTGAAAGTTAATTGTTTATCTAAGTAAATTCCAAGATACTTTCCACTAGATCTCCACTCAATTGGAACACCGTTGAGTTGAAGGCGGTTGCTTGGAAGTAAAAAAGATAGCTTGAGTCTTAGAAGCATTAATATGGTAATATGTTAGAACAGTATTTAAAGCAGATTGAAAATTAGTTTCAATATTAGAACCAATTGCATCCGACGAATAGATACAAATATCGTCAGCAAATAAAGCAACATTGCAGTTAATCAAAGTGGGGAAATCAGAGGTATATAGATTAAATAAGACTGGCCCAAGGACTGACCCTTAATCAGTTTATTGTCTTCGAGGGTTTAAGGATTTCAGGACACGATAAAACTTCGAAAAGATAGAAATGATTCAATAATTTTTAAAAGCTATAACGGAAAATTGAAACTCCGAAACTTGTGTACCAAACCATCATGCCAAACGGTATCGAATGCTTTTTCTACGTCCAAAATTATCATGCCAGTACTTAAGCCTCTAGCAAGATTACTTTTGATATATTTTGTTATACGATCCACTTGGTGAGTAATGCTATGCAAAGAACTAAATCCAAATTGCTCTTTAAGTAATATTTCGTTATCGTCAACGAAGGATATAATTCGTTTTTTTGAAAATCTTCTCCAGGCACTTACTAAGGGAGCTCAGCAGACTTATTGGCCTGTAACTAGAGGGCAAGTTTGCACTTTTGCCAGGCTTCAAAATCGGAATTATCTTGGCAGTTTTCCAGTTTTTCGGGAAGTATCCCAGCTTAAGACAGCCATTGAAAGAATCTGGAAGATTTTTAAGAAACACGTTTTTGATCGCATCGAAGCCGGATGACTTTCTGGTTTTTAAATTTCGTATAGTATCCCTTAGTTCACTTAAGGATATTAGATTGACATTTGTTATCAGTGGGTGTGACCTAATGAAGTTGACTGATTGCTCAACGGAGGAAGTTATGTGCGTGTCTGGGATAACATGACTAGAATTTAAATGATTATTTGCAAAATTATCTGCTAAGGCGTTAGCTTCTTCCAAGCAAGAATGTAGAACAGAGTTCCCAACCTTAAGAGGAGGTATGTATGTGTGTTTCTTTTTAATTACATTAACAATGTTCCAGAATGGTTTGTTACCTTTCTCTAACCCTTGGAGTCTATCGCTCCATGATTGGTTTCTAAAATTTGCGATTGCATATTTTAGTAAAGAATTCATTTTTTTATATTCGGTGGAATATAAGTCGTTCCTCGTACGTTTCCATCTGGATCTACAAGTATTTCTTAACTTTATTATGTCAAGAATGAAATGCGGAAGGATAAATGATTTATGTCTAGTAACAATTTTTTTTGGAACCGACTGATAATGGCAGTCGTAAAAGTGTTTATATTTTGATCAACTAAAGATTGACTAGTATTTTAGTCTGATGTGTTTTCCAGTTTTGCGCGCATTAGAGTTCTGAATAACTTCCAGTTAGCATTTTTGAGATCAAAAAATTTGCTTGTGCAAGGAACTGGAGAAAGAATTACACTACATTGCATGGGTAGATGGTCGGAACTAAGTTCATTAAGAGTTTTAGGCTCGGTAAAAAGATCAGGAATGTTTGTTAAAACTATCTAAATCTAAAGTTGAGGGATTCCTGTTCCTACTCGATGGAATGTCAGAAGGATTTGGTGGGTAGAGTATTTCAAATGGATGTCGTGAGTTTAAATTTGCAAGGATGTTACCCCACGCATTAGCCCTAAGACAACCCCAGCGCCTATGTCTGCAGTTAAAATCACCACCGATTAGAAATAAATCATTAGTATTAATAAGCCTTAGTAAATCATTGTGAAGATCCGCACGCTTTTGCGGAGATGTTGACCCGCCCGGAAATTAAGCACTAAAAATTTTCAATGAAAGCCCGTTAACAAAGGAAACTTCGGCACCAATTGTTTCAACTAATTTCGTACTTGGGATAGGTAGTAACTTATGTCGTATCGAACGTTTTATTAGCACGGAAACACTGCCACCATTTCTATATTCCGTGTCCAAACGATAGCATTTGTATACAGAATTAGATAAACGGTCGGTTGAATTCAACCAAGTTTCTGATACTAATGCTAAGTCAATGTTGTAAGTCATAAGGAAGGAATAATATAAATACTTAATTGCAAGTTGAGTGATGGTATTAAATTGCTCTGCCTTTGTTGTACAATTTCCCAGCAAGGTGATCATTTCTGCAGTGAGTGCGTTTACGAGGGGCGTTCAACATATTCTCGATATCGGGGTGAAGCTGTGGTTGTATATATAAATTGACTTATTTATCAAGTAACACTATTATTTTAGTGCATTCGTGTAAAATTTCATATAAATGTGATTATTAATTCGCGTTTTATCTCTAGTTAAACAGAATCATAATGGCAACTGAGACGATGATGGTGAAAATTGAGCATCGCGCTGTAATTAAATTTCTCACAAGCAAGGAAAAAGTCAAAAAACTATTCATGAAGAGATGGTGGCTGTTTACCAGGGTTCCGCACCTTCATTATCAACTGTGCAAAAGTGGTCAAGTGAGTTCAAGAGACGCAGAGAGAGCATTGAAGACGACCCCCGCTCCGGCGCCCCGGCTACTGCTTGTACGGGAGAAAGCATCAAAGAAGTCGAAAAACTTGTTCTTGAGGATGCCCGAATAAAGGTGAAAATGATGGCAGAGATCACCAAGCTTTCAATTGGTACCATTCACACCATTCTTCATGACCATCTTAACCTTTCAAAGGTCAGTGCAAGGTGGGTGCCACGAATGCTCACAGCGCCTCAGAAAAAAGTGAGAATCGCATGCTGTAGAGAGCTTTTGGAGATGTGTAGTGAGAACGCGGACGGTGTTATGGATCGAATTGTTACTGGGGACGAAACATGGGTCCACCACTATGACCCTGAAAGCAAACAAGAGTCCATGCAGTGGCATAAAAAAGGAACAGACCCCCCGAAGAAGTTCAAAGTCACTCCGTCTGCCCGAAAGCTCATGGCCACAGTTTTTTGGGACTCAAAGGGAATCTTGCTCATTGAGTACAAAAAAAAAAAAAAAGGTGAAACCATCAACGCCACATCCTACGCTTCCACTTTGCATAATTTGCGGGAGGAAATTAAAAAGAAAAGACGGGGTAAACTCGCAGCGGGTGTGTTGCTTCTTCATGACAACGCTCCTGTTCACACGGCGCGAGTTTCCAAGGCTGCTGCGCGAGATTGTGGTTTCGAAGAAATCCAACACCCACCCTATAGTCCAGATCTTGCCCCTAGTGATTATTTCCTGTTTCCGGATTTGAAAAAATGTCTTCGTGGAAAAAGATTTTCGGATGATGAAGAACTCAAGTCGGTATTTTGCAGAGAAAGAGGAAATTTATTATTTTGAGGGTTTAAAAAAGCTTATCTCAAGATGTAACAAATGCATTGATGTTAGGGGAGATCATATTGAAAAATAAAAACAATTTAAATTGAATTCGCATTTTCCTTCATATCGATACCGAGAATATATTGAACGCCCCTCGTATCTCTTCCAAAGAAAAAAGTTTTTCGTTGGTGTTAACACCATTGTTGTTGGTAGGCTTGGTCCATACAATTGAGGTGTTGTGGCTGTATGTAGCTTCAGCATTAACTGCGGCATTACGATGGTGTGGGAGTGAGGGAAAATCCATGATGTTGGTTTCGTAAATTGGGTGTGATCGTTTCACACGTACAGTTTTGTTTTTTGACGAAAGCTTTTTCCTCATTTCAAGAAGGCTTTGGCGGCTTACACACGTAAGATCAGTCGATTTATGTGTTCCGTTGCAGTTCGCACACTTGCAGTCGGAGCAAATAGGACAATAGGTCTTGATGTGACAGTTTTTCTCACCCTGTCCATACATTTGGCAGTTATAACACAGCGTAATTCGGTTTTGCTGTCTTCTTTGCGAAATCCCATTTTACTTGGGTTTTGAACACAGATCTAATGTTTTTTTTTTAGCTCTCCTAGTCGTATTGATCCGATTTCAAGAAAAACTAAATAGAACACATCAACAAACCGTTCATATTGTTTTTTTAATTATTTTGATATTTTGACACTTTAAACCGAGTGTTACAAGTTCATTTTTAAGTTCTTTGGTGGCTAATTCTTCAAGCCCATACAAAATTACTTTAAATGGCCTTGACGTTGGTCATGGTCATGGGTGAAAAATTGCAAATTCCTGGATTCGAGTATTGAGCAGAATTTTTGATGGGAGTCAACACTTTCACAATTTATTTTGATTCCAATGCTCATTTTCTTGACTGAATAATTCACTATTTTATTTTCTCGAAGTAGAGCATGGATTTCACTGATGTTTTTTTGCAAAACACACACCGAGGGAATTTTAGTTTTTTTGTCTGACTTGGAAGGAATTACGACTTCATCACAATCAATGTCTTCGTTAACCGAATCAGGAAGGCATTGCAAGGGCGCAAAGTAATTTGTTCTAGAATTCATGTTTCTAGAACTCATTTTGCGTAATTTTATGTTGGAAGACTTTTCGTCTTCAACATTTGGTGAACGGTCACGTTTGGGAATTTTAGTGAGTCTAATTACGAACGAATGGTTAATAAACTCACTCGGTCAAAGCTCCGAACAGAACTGTTTCATCTTCATCTTCATCTTCAAAGTACGTCCCGAAGCAGCGTTTCCTCTCCACCAAATAATGATCAGTTACTCATAAACATCACGTGCCAAATGAGTGATTTAAGCAACGACATAACCGAATCACGCGTGCTGTTAAACGAAATTGCTGATCACATCCGGATAGCTTCTAGTAAAATCAACGATATACCGGTGCAATCCCAGGCTCTACCGACTGCATCATACAACACCTCGATTCTGACTGAGATGCTTGAATCTGCAATTATGGAGTCACCAATAACTCCTGGGTCATCTTCTCCTCCACCAAAACCCGCTCCGGAAATTGATGCTACTACACCAACTCCTGAACCCACAATCTCACGATTCGGCACCTTATGGACACTTTCGGAGTGGAACAAGAGAATCAAAAAGTTAACCAATTCCAACAAAGCCGAATCGGTTGCCTTTTTAATAAGAGGTACACATCTCGATCGAGCCACGCTAACTAGTCTCTTCAGATCAAAATTTAAAATTGATGTCATCAACTGACGTAAGATCTCCACCAAGCGCAACCTATATATTCGCTGCTGCTATATTCGCCCCTCTCCACTAACTCAAGGTTACCAGCTAGCTGTTGCTGCAATCGACAGCATTTTTAATGCTGCTGATCCCAACGACGTAGTTATTTTTTTGGGTGATTTCAATCTACCTAAACTTCTATGGGCTCAGATGGACCAGTCCTACTTTAGTGCAACAAATCCCACCTCTGATAAAGAAAATCTTTTCATCGACTGCCTTACTGACTCTGGTCTGTATCAATTAAGTGGTGTCACCAATAACATTGGCAGACAACTCGACCTAGTCTTCGCCACTGATACAGATAACTGCATCGTTTTAGAAAACAGACATCTTCTTTCTAAGTTGGATAGTTACCAGCCTCCCCTTTCCCTTACGTTGGCGTGTGACAATGATCTTAATCGCGTTTCCTATGAGTTTTCTTACAGTTTTAATTTTCATAGGGCTAACTACGCCAAACTGAATAACCTCCTCAGTGTGGCAAATTTTGACTTTCTTTACGATAATCCCAACCTCACGGTTAACGATGCTCTCGCATCCTTTTATACCGAAATTTTCAAATGTCTCTCCTAATCTGTACCTTTTTTACCCAAAAAGAATCCCTCTTCGTCACCACCTTAATACAATAAAGAGCTGTGATCTCTTCGTAATAAGAGAAATAAGCTCTGGCATATTTACTTGAAATCGCGATCCGACACCGATTTCTTTTACTACCAGTCTGCCCAAATAAAATTCTCTGTACTTTGCCAAACTCCAAATGACAACTATTTAAACCAAATGGACCGCACACTCATTTCCGACCCCAAACGATTCTTTCAGTTCACCAAAACTAAAAGTAAATAGGATAACTATCCATCATCTCTGAATTTTCTAGATAAGTCCTAGGGCGATCCCCAAATTATAGCAAGTCTCTTCGCAATTTTTTTTAGCCAAGCGTTCCCCACCCATTCCCAAGAGCCAGACCACTCTTACTTTTCCTACCTAAATAGCTGGCCACAAACAACTTTGGAATCTGTGTCTATAACTTTAGAGCAAGTCAAGGATAAAATAATAAACCTTAAAGATGAGTTTTCTGCCGGCCCTGATGATCTTCCCCCTACACTTTTAAAGAAATGTGAAATGCACCTAGCCCAACCTCTTACAGCTCTCTTTCAGCTTTCTATCACCCAGGGATTATTTCCCTCGACCTGGAAAAGGTCATTTATTATTCCCCTACATAAAAAAGGCCGAAAAGATGATATTTCCAACTATCGACCAATTGCTAAGCTGTCCTGCATACCTAAGCTTTTCGAGAGCATTATTTATGACATAATGCTTTTCCATTGTAAGGCTATTGTTTCCCAAAACCAGCACGGATTTCTCAAAGGTAGATCTACGACCACCAACTTAACGGAATTCGTATCAAGCTCTTTATATGCACTGGAATCTGGAAATGAAGTTGATGTGATTGCCACCGATTTCAGCAAAGCCTTTGATAGGATTTCACATGATATAATCCTTCTGATATTAAAAGCTCTGGGTTTCCAAATGAACTTTATAACATGGGTTCAATCATATTTAAATGAAAGACAGTACTATGTTTTATTTAGGTCCATGATTTCTGACCCAATTCAAGCCTCCTCTGGTGTCCCTCAAGGCAGCCACCTTGGTCCCTTACTATTTATTCTGGAAATTAATGATGTTGATTGCATCATACATATGCAAATCTTTAGATATATATCCTCTTCCTCAGACAGCCTACCACTGCAGGAAGATCTTGACAGATTTTGTACTTGGTGTCAGAAGAATTTTCTTGAGCTTAACGTCAATAAGTGTCAGGCTATAACGTATTCACGTAAGTGGCCCCCTACTTCACTTCGCTGCTATCTAATGGTAATATCGATTGTCCTTTTTTACTTCAACTTATTTCTTTTAACACGAACCCACGCAATATTAGGTCTGTGCCACTTTTCCGGCTCAATCTTCACCGAACGAATTGCGGACACTTGGAGCCAATGTCTAGAATGCTTCGTGAAGTTAACGATATTTTGCCTCTCTTCGACTACCATCTCACCAAACTCTCTCTCAAGAACATTCTTATTTCCACCTATGCCTCACGTCCTAACTTTTTTTTTAACCCACCCTTTAGTTTTAGTTTAGTTTTAAGTGTAAATTGTTGGTTTTAAGAATAAGCTTGCAATAAGCATTAATAAATCTGTCCGGGGTTGACCTGGGCCGTAAATCAGTGGCCTGTTTAAAATGTTTTCGGTTGCTCGACAGACGGATTTACTACTCAATTGCTTTCTAAGTCCAAAGAAGGAGCGATTAGCAAGAGTAAAGCATCACCTGATTTATACGCTGGTGTCATTGTCGCTTAATATCTCAGAATTGCCTCCTTGTGCCTCTGGAGTTGGCTTGTGAGTTTTCCACAATTCTTTTAGGAACAATGTTGAAAAAGTCCTATGAAAACGCATTATCGTGTTTAAGTCCTCTTAAGGTCTGGGTTTTCCCATAACCAACCTTGACGGAGCAGCGTATATTCTCCATTATCATCCTGAACGATCAAATGAGCTTGGTAGTGATGACAAAGCTCTGTATAATTCGTATCTATTGACGCTGTGATATGCGGCTTCGAAATCGATGAAGTTGATGTTCTCCCAGGATCTGCCGTCATGTGAATATTTGATCTACGGTGGGTGTATCTGGGCCGGAACTAATAGGGCAGGTCAAACTGTTGACGAGGTGTATGTACAAACAAGAATCGAAAAAACAATGCTTTCATCGGGCATACTTTCGTCGACCTATATTCTAGAGATGAGTTAATGAATGCTCCGCATCCAATCATCATCTGGTAATGTGCTTGTAACAGCAATGTACAGCGTGAATGACTCAAACTCCAACTTTTTAAAATGCTATAATTTTTTTATTTTTTGATAAATTTTATTGTGCCAAAGCAAAAAATGTTGGAAAATACATCAATTTTCAAATAGTATCAGTAGTTTTCAATATGTCCACCTTTGGCGCGAATAATGACCTTGAGACGTCCGAAGAAAGCATCACACGCTGCACGCAAGTGGCTCTGCGGTATTTTGGCCCATTCCCGGCGAAGTGCTTGTTTGAGGTGGTCCAAACTTTGGTATTTTTTAGTGCCAACCTTTGCCTTCAAAATACCCCAGACAGAGAAATCCAACGGATTTGCATCCGGAGAATTTGCAATCCATTGTGTCGAAGAAATGTAGTGTGGAACAGTGTTTTTTAACCAATCTTGGTTGACGCGCGCTTTGTGAGACGGTGCCGAGTCTTGTTGAAATGTCCACGGTCTCCGGCCAAAATGATTGTTTGAGCAAGGCCTCAATACTGCCTCTAAGACAGTTGCACGGTATACGATCGCATTAATTTTGACGCCACGGTCTAAAAATACGAGCGGAAAGCGACTATCGGCGGTTATTGTGGCCCTAACCATCATCATCGGTGCTGCCTGCTTACCGGTGCCCGTCCGAAGGTGTAAATTTTCGAAGAACCTCTCTGGCAAGTAAACTCGGTCATTTTGTTTGTCGACATATTGCTCGATAACAAATGGCGACTCATCGGAAAAAACCTTCTTTCCAAGGTCATGGAAACGCTGATAAATCGTCAGCTCATGAAATATCTCGAAACACGAAAACTTCTCAATGACCGGCAACATGGTTCTCGTAGCAACAGGTCTAATGATGATCTGATGGCATGTCTCACCGAAAATTGGAACCAAAGTCTACACCAATTTGGCGGAAGTAAGATCGTTGCACTTGATACCATATTTCCAAGACATTTGACAGAGTTTGGCATCAGGCTCTTTTGTCGAAAATCCTTGCTTTTGGGATCGATGACTCTCTTCTTCAATGGATTAGAAATTACTTTTCAGAACGTTTAATTCAAGTTGTCTTGGACGGTTTCAAGTCTGATATTCACAAAATAAATGCTGGTGTGCCCCAGGGCTCCGTTCTGTCCCCGACACTCTTTCTAATCTTTATTAACGATCTCTTGTCTGCTACTTCTAATCCAATTTATTCCTTTGCTGATGACAGCACTCTCTGCTTCTCATATTCGTTCCCGGACTCACGCCCCTGCTCTTCGGCTGTAGAACGGGAACGGCAGCGTATGCTAAGCTTATTAAATTCTGTTATTAACAGCATAATGCTTCCAAAACACAATGCTGTCTGCTGTCGTTAAAGTGAAATTCAAATACACAGCCATTATCCATGAATGGCACTTGCATCGTCGAAACCGATAAACTTTCCATTCTCGGTATGTGTATCAGTAACAACTTACCTTGGAATGACCACATATTCAATGTCACCAAAAATGCTACGAAATGTCTAGGTTTTCTCAAGCGATGTAAGAAATATTTTACCCCCTCTAATCTGGCCACAATATATAAGGCTTTCATCCGTCCAAAATTGGAGTACAATGCCTACATCTGGTCAGGTGCTCCTAAAACATCTCTGCACCTGCTAGATAGGATTCAAAACCGTGCGATAAAACTCATTGGTGATACTAATATCAGTCAATCAATTGACACCCTCGAACACCGACGTAATATCTCCTGACTCACTTTGTTTTATCGCTATTTCCACCACCAGTGCTCCATTGAAATTGCCAGTAGCATTCCGCCCATTCAAACTTTCAACCGTAACACCCGTCTCGCTATGAATGCTCATCAGTATACCCTCAAGCCCGCGTTCGGACGTACTCTAAAATATCGTCATTCTTTCCTAAGCCGTACAACTCGCTTATGGAATGCCCTGCCTAGCACTTTATTTCCTAGTCATTATAACCTTCTAACATTTAAAACCAACGTTCACCGGCACCTCTCTTTCCATCCTCCCTGATTTTCCTTCGCCCGCGCTGTGTACGAACATTTTAAGGGTACAAAAACCCCTTGAGCGCGCGCCGATTATAAAAACAAAAAAAAAAAAAAAAAACCAAACTCGGCAACTCAGCACTTTCGTGCAAGCGTAGCAACTCCTTCGCTTTTTCGACTCTAACTTTTTTCTGTTGCGGTGTAAGATCGTGTGCTTTTTGGAACTTCAATGGCTTGAGCCCAAGCTCATTTTTCAGTATGTGTTGCATCCGTTCCAACGATATGTTGAGCTCACGAGCCATTATTCTTCCACTTCGACGCGGTTTGCGCTCAATTCGAGCCTTCACTTTCCGAACCATTTCTGCCGATGTTGCTCTTTTTTTATGACCAACTCCATGGCGTTTTGCAACGCTGACAGTATCACGGTAACACAAATGATTTATTCACGTTGAGGTGCTGGAGGGCTCCAACGATAGCTACTTGTGGTTTTCCAGCCAAATATAAAGCAATCACACTATCACGTTTGAATACCATCGCGGATAGAAATTTTTCAACACAACTGAGACGCAAATCGTTTAAAAGGAAGTTGGTTGCAGTTCGAGTCACTCACGGTGTATAGTAGTTAAACCAACGGGTCCGACTTTAGCTCAGGAGTTGCTCACCTGCTTTTCTCATACTCGGGTGGACGAGAATGATGTCTACCTTTGTCCAGATTGAATGATTCATTCTGGATAGCATTAGGGTGTTTTTCCTCATCAGTCTGCAGGAATAATCTTTCCAAATTCTTAGCACCGACTGTGATTCTATGAGATTTCCTTTTCCATTCTTGCAGATTTCCGCTCAGCCTTTACTGTTTTGGCATGTTCGTTTTATATTTTGGTTAAACCCCCAAACTTTGTTCATCCTATAGCTCCTCTCTAAGGCACCGATCGAGCGCTTCACTTCTTTTCTTCTCGTAGAGCTCTCAAGCCCCTCTCTTACATCCACTGTTTTTCTAGATTTGCCTGACTCCATTCGTAATCAAACCAGGGGTTTCTTTGTTAAGGCGATGTGAAACCTAGTATATCAGAGACGGCCTCTCTGCTTGCTCTTTGACAGTGATGCCACTGGTTCTCTACGTTTGATGCTGACGAAATTCTTAAAAATAACCGTCGTTCAAAAACCATTTTGCCAAATTCAGTGTCAAAATCGTAAAGGAAAACAATTTTGGTGCAAAGGTGGTAAAGGCAAGTCTTTACAAGATCTTTGGAAATAGACATAAAAGCGACTTCGGAGCGCAACGAAGCACCATAATCACCAACACAGCTGATCACTAGATCGCTGCACTATAAATTAGGTAGCTCATATTCTGATCAACGTCATACATGTCTAAAATGTGCAGGACATCAGTGCGTTCCAAGACGCCTACGTCAATTCGGATCACTGGATATCGAACTCATCACGCATTCGAACAGGCACAATACCAAAATTTTAAGTAAAAACCTGCAGGACTATTAGTCTTCTAAATGTCGAATGACATTTGTAAATTGGCCTGATTGATCCATTGCGTTTAAAAGTCGCGGATGAAATAGAAAGTAGATTGAGTCATTTGGCAGTGGACTTAGAAAGTGCGGTAGCCCATTAAATTATGCTGAGTTCCGAAAAAATCCACTTGCCCAAAATTAGCTTATTAAGGAAATAATGTGATGAACCTGGTTAAGGAATAAGAACCTCTGCAGTCGAACCCGGCTAGTTAGCGAGATGGAAATTTCTTCGGAGATTGCGAAGTGAATAAGATTCATGAGAAGTCTTCTACGCTACATAGAAGGATTAATGTAGGTTAGCTGTGGTCCAGTAACTTGGAACGTCAAAAATGAAAAACGTAAATGCCTAGAGAACGGCCGATAATTAGTTGATGACCTTTAGTTATCGTTTACGAATAACGATCGGTTTCTTAAGCATGTATACCCTCGTCTACGTACAAAACGAAGGTTCTTAGGAACCCAGATTCCTAGAAACAAGAAACAAGGCACAGGACGTACTACAACGTCAGAGGGTTTCACCTTAACTTGAAGTTTAATACTTACCATGTGACGTCCTTGTTTATAAAACTTTACAACCAAAACGCAAGAGTTAGCTCGAAGACGCAGCTTAAAACAATATTTCATCAAAATACCTAGACGGTTCCTCTCTGATAACTGATGAAAGTCAGCTCAGGTAATGGAGTTCAGTGGACAGATAGCGCCAAACGCTCTCATTAAATCAAAAAATTAATTGGTTACTATTTTTTGTGTTTGGTAAAAGTAAATAAACCAAAAGAGACGCTTTGCACCAAGTGTATTAGACGCAGCCATTTAGCCACAGATTTTTTGTGTTCCAACTGTTCAAGTTTACTTATTAATCGAAATTGTAATAACAAAATTGTAATAGCCTTTAGGAAAATTAAGGTGACTTGGTATCACCAAAAAGTAATGCCAACGTGACACATTGTATTCTGTATATGGACGATCTGTCATTCGGTTCTCGTGTTTCTTTTGGATTAGTTGGAAGAAAACTACGCGAAAAGTATTTTTAAAATCTAAAACTAAAAACATGATATTTTTTTAAAAGACGAAAACATTTTATTAAATGGCCTACATTCAACGCCAAGCACTAATTGAGGCTTTAACTACAGGCCACGTGCAGTTTGCGGAAGAGGCAACTTTGGCTGAGTAGCGGCCACTGTACGACGCGTTAATGGTCTGATAGAAGTAACCGATGTCAACCGATGCTCAGATAATGACCGACGCCCAGGAAACGACGAACCGCAGAGTACACCCGAGGTCCAAATTATCGATGCAGAGTTAATCCAGGTGGAAAAAGAAATCAAATTGCTTCGCAAGTAACGTTAAAGGAGAAATTTGTTGCCACAGAAGGTAATAAGTTCGATTTTTCACTTTCGAAGCGATGGCGCACCCTTTCAGTGGCGACGACACATACGATATTCGGAAGTGGTTCGATGATGTCGAGGACGCTTTCGCAGTGTTGAGCTGCAATGATCGTGACAAATTTGTAACTGTACGGCGTCGTATACTCAGTGGTACTGCCAAAGTATTTTTACGTACCATCACCGTAGGTGTACGTATGAAGACCTAAAGCAAGTCCTGATGGAAGAAGTTGGCTGCGTGCAAACTGAAATTACGTTCACAGAATCCGTAGAGATACGTGTTTGAAAGGCAGGAAATTGCCTGGCACGCTAATATTCCAGCAGCTGATGTACACGAGTGCATTATTGAGGGTTTGTACGATCGCAGCAGTAACGTTGTATAATACATTGATGGGTGGCACCTCTCTTAGACATGATCTCTGGTTTTTAACGTAAACATCTGTCGTGTAGACTTAAGTTTACGGGATGCCCATACATATATGGGAGCAAGGATACGCCTTGCCATCGCTCTGCCGCCTTCCTGAGATACCAGAGCAGAAATTGTATTGGAGGCATAAGTTCCATCCTTGGTATGGGTCGAGGCCGATCTAAAAATTCTTACTGTTCTGAGGGTCACAGCACCCAGTACGTATTGCACCTCTACATTGAGTCAAACCAACAGGAAGACTCTTCCCGCAACCATAACGCTCCCACAAGGGGGCCTTCCACAACAAGTCAGGACCGGACCTAAATCCTGACTCCCATGGTACCGTCATTTAAGTCTTGGTAGGGACTGCCGGTGGTCCTGCTGCCAGCAAGACCTATGACCGGCAACTGGTAACTGGTAACTGATTAAATCGTAGCAACCTTCGGTGGCGTCATCAGAAGATGTTTACGATAAAACCAGTAATATGCTCTGTCCCCGCTTTTTATTAGACAACGTCATAAATGGGAGAAGCCTTGATAATTAGGCGGAGGCCCAATTCTCTTAGACAGCTGAAATTACTGTTGGACCGCTACGAGAAGAGACGTATGCACCCGAGTGCTCCGATGAGAGCTTCCGTCCCCACTGTATACACCGCTGCAATTCCAAAGAAGTCGAATGTCCCCTCCATCGCCGCTCAAATGCCAAATGCTGATGTCGGGCAGGTCCGATGCTTTAAGTGCTCGCAGTTCGGGCATTATCAGAGTCAGTGCCCGAAACCAAAGCGACCACTAGAGTGTACCTGGTGCTGCGAAAACGATTCATCGTTTACGCAATGACAGCGATATTTCGGTTCGCCAAACTTATCGTGCGCTACGTCCATTTTACGGTCGACATAGTCGCCCATCCGAGCAAGTTATTCGGAACACGATGAATCGTTTTCAAATCACGTACACTCTAGTGGATTATACGCATCCCAAAGACAACAAACAGTGCGAACACAAGAAGTTATTGCCGTTGTGGAGCGCAGTGTTGAGGAGAATCCGAATGAGTCGATTCGGCATCGAGCACAGCAATTAGAGCGATGCCCATCCACTTTGTGGAAGATTTTACGGAAAGATCTTGGCTTAAAAGCTTTTAAGATCCAGCTTGCGGAAGAGTTGAAATCACGTGACCATTATACGCGTCGTAGGTTCGGTGAATGGGCCATGATGAACATGATTCAGCTTGATCCACATTTTCAACGCAAAATTTTGTTCTCCGATGAGGCCCATATTTGGTTAAATGGATATGTAAACAAGCAAAATTGGAGTGGAGAAAACCCAGAAGCTGTATGCTTTATGGGCTGGTGGAATCATCTCTAAGGACGATGCCGGTCAGAAACTTACCGTCAATTGAGAGCGCTATAGAAACGTAATTTCTGACTTCTTCGTTCCTCATTTGAATGACATTGACGTGACAGAGCTTTGGTTTCAACAAGATGGCGTAACACGCCACAATCCGCGCGACACCATCAATTTATTGCGGGAAACATTTGCTTAGCGCATAATTTCGCGTAATGTACCTGTGAACTGGCGTCCACGATCCTGTGATCTCACTTCTTTAGATTACTTCCTTTGGGAGAAGTCACTAGTCTATGCCGATAAACCAGAGACGTTGGACGATTTAGAAGTCAACATTCGCCGTGTTATTGCTGATATACGGCACCAGTTGCTCGATGAAGTTGTTGAAAATTGGGCTTCACGATTGCGCTTCATTCGAGCTAGCCGTGGCGAGCATATGCCCTATGTCATATTTAAGCATTAACATTAGCTGCAACTGTTTTATTTCATATTGAATTTGTATACCTCTAGAAAAAACACACCTTTTACTTACATCTTGGAGTGTGCACCCGGCGTACAGTGCGTTGAATGTATGGGGATGGTGGACAAAAATCTGAATTTCGACAGATTTGGTTTTTTTTGTTTATAAAATGAGCTATTAAAATTGAAAAGAGGGCTAAGTTTTATTATCTGAAAGACATATGATACTTACAGCCCCTAAAAAGTTCTACATGAAAGAGATCTTTCTATGTGGAGAGCATATTCCTCTTCCAATTGCTTTTAAAGATAGTTTTGCGAATGATTTTGAAAAAACATTTAAAGATAAACTAACTTTTAGTTTTTCTGATCAGTTTAATGTGTGTAAAATAGAAAAGAAAGAGCTAGTAAAAAGAACGATAAAAGGTAGACTCGAAATATCTAATGCCACTATAACTTACTATCAAAATCCAGATCCAACTTCAGAAACAATAGATTACAGTGTAGTGTTTACCGAATCAGCTCAAAGAAGGCGTATCAAGTAAAAACAAATATAAGTGTCTACTTGTGTTTTAATTTTTAACTTCTATTGACATATAAAGGAACATATTTTGCATGATTAGTTTTCTTTTTCAAAGCATAAAAAAATTCAATGTTCTAAAAAAAAAAAATTAACATAATTGATAAATAGTAAATTATTATATACATCTAGTCAGACCAATCGAAGTCTTCACTGTCTATATTACTACGTATTCGCAATAATGATTCCATATTTTCTGGTAATGTTAGGTATTGTTTGAGGTCATCATCGTCTTCCCTTAACCTTTTTTTCGAAATTGTATTACTATATTCAGAAATTACAGGATCAGATCTAAGTAGTAACACGGTCATAAGGTCTTCGTTTGTATATTTTCGTGAGGATTTCCTAGTGTGAGCGAGACGATCCTTTCGAAACTCTTTATGACTTGCTTCTAAGGCTTCTTCTGAGAGCTGATCAATAGGCATTTCAAAAAATGAAATAATATCTGCTCCGTGAATTAAGAGTTTGTGAACACTGCTTGGCATATAATACCAACTATAAAATTCCAGGTATAGCTCTTTCGTTTCGCTGAGCAATTCGCAAAATTTCGGCAGATTTATATTTTTTTCCACAAGCTACGACACTTAAAATAACAGAAAACGTTTGTAGTAGGCGTTCATCAACCCCAGTTATTTCTGCAGTTATCTTTGGATTAGCAAAAAATCGTCTTGCAGTGTTTCTATCATTAGTTGATCCGAATCCTGCCTTTGGTTTGTCCACAATAAGGCCCACCCTAGTTTTAAAAGAGTTTTGAACTTCTTTTTTTCTATTTGTAAACGTTATTTTGTTCTCCGATTGACGCACTTGCCAAGTTTTAAAAGTAAGCCTATAGGAAATGTGTAACAAACATTCAAAGCATCTTATCCAAGAATGTAGGGTGGATAAACCAAAACGGTAGTTTTCTTCATTCGGGAGCTTTTCATTGACTGCTACCCCAATCATCTCTTTAGGAGTCGCACCGCAAATGTAACACATTGATGAAGAATTTGTTCTTGATAAAATGTTACAAACACTCCCATTAATCATCGTATATAACATTTTGAAAGAAATTTGAATACTAAAACCATTTTTTCGTATACAATGGTTAAAGAGTTGACCAATAACTTCATTCATTTTGGCGTCTTCATCTCGCACAAGTCTTGCATTTTCTTTCATATATAAAAATTTAATTGGCCTGCAGTACATAGTTGAAGAAGAACGAAGATTTTTCCACAGCTCCATACCGGTACTATCTTCGACCAACTTAAGGGGACAAAACGCAATCAAAGACAAAAATTCGTCTGTGCTTTCTGAATCAGCAAACAGTTGTTTGTACTGACTATGCCCGGAACTTCCGTCAAAGCCCCACTTACATACTAACGTTGCAGTTGTGTTTTGCTCTATCTGAGCAATTTCAGCTATATTTTCTCCAGTCCTACTCAGCAATTCTTGGAGATCAACCGATGCCGTTATTTCTGTTGCCTCTCTATTAATAGGAAGCATTTGTTTTTTTAAGTTTTCTTATTTTATATAAGCTCGGAAAGCAATCCTTGTGCGAAGTATTAACAACTGTTCTTAGTATGTTATACCTTCTTTCTGATAGGTCTAATTCTAAATATAATGCTAAGGCTTCCTGGGTTGATAAAATTGATCTGCTTCCGACAGTTGATGCCCCTGCCCCAGATAAGTGACCAGACAGTTCTGCTCACTTGTTTTTGAGATCAATAAATCCTCTACTCTGCGCTTTTTGGTTTTGTTGGAAGCTTCTTCAAATGGCTTTTGGGGTCTTCCACGACTAGTTCCCGGAAGATCAAAAGAGGTGGTGTTATTCGTTATATTAATGATACTCTGAGGAAGTATAAACTCGCTTTTTAACCACACATCGTGACGTTTAACAAACATAGCGCGGTTTCGGGAACATTGTTTCCATCGCCTGGCAATATTGCAGTCACATTCTCTAATTTTTTGGGTCACATCACTTCCAATCCTCTTTGAGCAATTGTTTATTTCTTAGTAAACTCAAAACATAATCATTTAATTCCTCAATCTTTGAACCTTTTATAATCGAAACCCATTTTTCAAAAATTTGTTCGTTTTTTTATAATTGGAATTGGTCCTACAAAAAGTCGAATTTTTTCAAGGTTAGCAATTATTAGCAAGAAAACTTTTTAATGAGATAAAAGATTTTGCTACAGCTAGCTACGTTCTAATTCAAATTTACACTTTAGTGAATTTTTGCTCCTCAAAAAAAAACCTTTTTTGATTTATTAGTTTAAAAATGAATTTCACTCCGAAATAATTAAAAAAGTACACATACCAGCCCGAGAGGTATCCATAATTATAGTTAAAAAAAAAAATTGATAAAAACTTTTGGAATTTTTCACACGGGCTAAATAACCACACAGCGAAAACGGATTGCAAACCAGAACTAAAGCTAAAATTGCCCTACCTTCTGACACAAAAACAAAAGTGGAAATAATGCAAAAATTGGAATTTACTGCAATTCGCCAATTAGCGGTTTGCTAAGAGATGGCGTAACTTGTATTATTCCATTGGAACATGCGTTGGAAAGCTACTATCATTGTACGTCATTTCATTTGAAGCGTAGACAACAATAATTTTTTTTCACTCAAATATGTCGAACTTTGTGCATGAAAAAGTGTTTTTGCGGGGAGTTCTTCTTCATGAAGAAAACTGCTGCCGAAAGTCATCGTATTTTGGTGGAAGTTTATGGTGAACATGCGCTAGCTGGTGATTTTGACTTGGAAGACGATGAACATCCTGGGCAGCCAAAAAAGTTTGAAGATGAAGAACTGGAAGCATTACTCTATGAAGATTGCCAAACACAAGAAGAGCTCACAGAATCTTTGGGTGTCACTCAAGCAGCCATTTCAAAACGTTTAAAAGCAGCTGGATATATTCAAAAGCAAGGAAATTGGGTTCCACATGAACTCAAGACGAGAGACGTCGAAAGACGGTTTTGCATGTCCGAAATGCTGCTGGCACGCCACAAAAGGAAGTCATTCTTGCATCGGATTGTTACTGGTGATGAAAAATGGATCCATTACGACAACCCCAAGCGCAAAAAATCATATGTGAAACCCGGCCAACCAGCCAAATCAACGGCAAAGCCGAATATCCATGGCGCGAAGGTAATGCTCTGTATTTGGTGGGATCAGATGGGTGTGCTGTATTAGGAGCTGCTAAAACCGGGTGAAACCATCAATGGACAACGCTACCGAACACAATTAATCCGTTTGAAGAGAGCAGTGGCCGAAAAACGCCCGGAATATGCGACCAGACACAAGGCAATAATTTTCCATCATGACAACGCTCGGCCCCACGTTGCTATTCCGGTTAAGAACTATTTGGAAAACAGTGGATGGGAAGTCTTACCCCACCTGCCTTATAGCCCAGACCTTGCCCCTTCTGACTGCCATTTGTTTCGGTCGATGCAGAACGCCCTCACTAAAATACGGTTCACGTCAGAGCAGAATATCAAAAATTGGCTTGATTCATTCTTGGCTGCCAAGCCGGCGCAGTTCTTTTGGGATGGTATCCACAAATTGCCAGAAAGATGGGAAAAAGTCATAGCTTCAGATGGGCAATCCTTTGAATAATACTATTGTACATGTTTTTTCTTAAATAAACGTTCAAATTTTGAAAAAAAACCGCATGAATTAAGTTATATGCCCAATAGCACATTCGATTTTTTGATTTTTGTCCACTAGTCAACGCACTGTGCGGCGGCGCATTTATTGTGTGATGCACAGGTCCATCCGGATTCTAAAAACATGAGTAAAACGGTGATGACGGACGGAGCTGAGCTCAATACTAAAAAATCGTACACTGGCCGGATAGCGACAGCAAGCTTCAATCGAGGGACGTATGAAATATCACGACGAGGACATTGCCATATTATTTACCCTCGGCGCTTAATGTTTTGAGGTATTTAAACAGTTGGTCTGCCTTCCGGCTAACCCATGCCCCTGCGATTGTCCGATCAAGGAGAATCGTGGATTGAATCTTCAGTAAGCAGAGAAGCATGTGGACCTGTTTGAAGAGTCTTCAAGAAATACATATGCGGGGAAGTACGAACTCAATAAAGTGCACTCTCTGTGAGTCAAATAAAGCTCATGGATATCAACGCCCCACCTCAGATGTCTATTAAGTCATCATAGTCAATGGCTTGTGATCGATGGAAAAGTGGTAATTCTACCGGCAGTGGTATTTCAAAAACAAAGTAACTAACCTACTCCACTTCAAAAAAACACCCAAGGACAACGGAGGTTTTGAATCAATTTCGCGATTATGCTTCAAAAAGTTTCGATTTTCAACCCACATTTAAAGTGCGAGTACTTGAGGGATCAATATCACTTTGTGCATCAAAGTAATGCGAGTGAATTTTTAATAAAAAACAAAAAAGCAAAAATAGCACACAAAAACCAACTCAATGATGCTCCAGATGAATTGAACTCTGGAAACTTTTGTAGCAAAATTCTGGCTCATTAACCCCATGACCTTGACCTTTCGTTGTGGGTAAAAGTTGTTATGACAGTTTAATCTGTCCTCAGTCTTGATGATCCCAAAATGTGCTCGTGCTATGGGGGAACCTCTTTTGGCTTGGATGCATGCTGCTACTTGAGTGTTCGAATACCTTTACACCTTCCATGTATTCATAAGTTCATATCTTGATGTGTTCATGCGTTTATATGTTTTTGCGTTTATTGCCCATTTTGGCAGAAGCAATATTCATATTTTCATACACGAGTACGAGTGCGAGCACGAGTACGAGTATGAGTACGAGTATCTATATAAAGTATCTTACGTAAGTCGTTTTATTTTTATTGAAAAAAAAAAATGACGCATGCAATCTTTAAACGGAGGAATTGCGTCACTTTGACTGTAAACTCCCTAATTGTCTGCTAGATTCCGTTGAAATATTTACTTCTGATCACTTTATAAGTCCTAGTACCGCTCGCACTCGTAAAACTCAATTTCAAATATTTAATCAACTTTGTTTTAAACTCAAGAATTGTGTAGTTCTAAAGGCAGAACCACAATTATTCGAAGTGTCAATGTGTCGTAAACACATCTCGTAATTACACCTTTTATGTCCCATAAGACAAAGTCTTCTAGAATACAAATTATGAAAATAAAACAAAAAAAAACATTTCCTTCAACATAATACAGAGACGAAAGACAACTCCTTTTGGAGAATCACGACACCGGAAATTTCCTTCGATGGAAACATGAAAACTGTCAAATCAATTTCAAGCCACCGGAAATGACAATTTTGATACTTTTGGCAGCTCCAGCTAGAGCATGACGTTTATTTGACTTTTTTTTTCTGCGAACATTTCAAATTCCATCACATTCCGTTGCTTGTTGACAGTCGGTTTTGTGTTGGATTTGAGTGTGGCTATGTTTTGTTTTTGTGGCGACAAAGTATGTAGAATCATCCTTTCTCGAGGTGCCTGCTGGTCTGTTGCTAAGTTTGTCTATACACGTAGAGTTACAGGTGCATATCCGAGAGAACTGTCATCCTCATATAAATATCGGGTTTTCCAATAACGGCTTGACAACTTTTTTTTTTTTAATAAAAGGCAAACCATTTGAGATATTTCAAAAACTTTATTATTGGCTTGAAGTACAATCAAAACATTTATGAATGGAACTCGACTTCGTTCATATGGCCACCGCGGGCACGTTTGCAGCGGTCGATTCGTTGGACCCAATTTTCAACAATTCGGCCACATATTTCGGCCGAAACGGCCGCTATTTCGCGTTCAATGTTGGCCCTGAGCTCTTCCAACGTCGTCGGCGTGTTGGCATAAACCAATGACTTAACGTAGCCCCACAGAAAATAGTCAAGCGGCGTTAAATCGCACGAACAAGGTGGCCAATCGACTGACCCATGTCTTGAGATAACACGCTCACCATACTTACTCTTCAATCAACAATCGATTGTAGCGTGTGCTGTGTGGCTTGTGGCACCTTCCTGTTGAAACCACATGTCATCCAAGTCCATATCTTCCAATTCGGGCCAAAAATAATCAGCGCGATAACGCTGACCATTCACAGTAACGTGACGATCATTATCGTCGACGAAAAAATATGGCCCAATAACGCCGCCGGCATGCAAACCGCACCAAACAGTTATTTTTTGTGGATGAAGTGGTGATTCCTGAAGCACGTGTGGGTTTTTACATTGAGCCAAAAATGAGCTTCGTCACTGAAGATGACTGCGATGAAATTCATCATCTTGGCGCATCTTCTCCAGAACCCAATCGGAGAACGTACGTCGCTTCAAATGGTCCATCGGCTTCAATTCTTGAGTCAGCTTGATCTTGTATGGGTGTAAACCAAGATCCCAAAATACGCCATAATGTGGTCTGAGCGATGCCCAATTCTTGAAAACGCCGTAGAATTGACTGATTTGGATCGTTTGCTACTGACGTCTGAACGGCAGCGATATTTTCGGCACTTCGACCAACCCGTTGTCTCACTGACACGGCAACATCATACAACGAATATGTAGACTCAAATTTTTGCACTAAACTTGTTATTGCCTGTCTACTAGGGCGAGAATTACGACCGAAAATTGGAATTAACGCTCTTAAATTTGCAGTCACCGACTCCGAATATCTGTAGAAAATTTTTATAATTTGCAGACGTTGCTCGTTAGAGTACTTTACCATGATGAAAATGTTGAGTTTACTGAATAAATTGACAGTGACAGTTTGATGATTAGTGAAAGAGTGCGTTCACAAATTAAATTCAAAGTTGTCAAGACCCTATTGGAAAACCGTATAGATACAAAGCCAGATGAGGTATTCTTATTGGGCTTGTTGACCTTAGTAGAGAAGATTATCAGTCAACTGTGACGTCTTTTTACTATCCAAAACGTCAGAGGAAGAAAAGATCTTTACAGACTCACTGCAGAGTTCGGCTAACGACCCTAGCAAAGGTACATGGGATTTGAGGACACTTAACAGATCTCAGGCAACATGAAAATTAGTAGTAACTCTAGACTCCATTAAAACAGATCGAAAAGGGATAATGAAGGCCGACATAGACAGTGTTCAGCTATGACATTAAAATTGTGCCAGGAGATCCTAGCGCAAGGCAGCCGTATTTGAAACTGCGCTCGGACCTGAGAAAATCACTATTTGACCTAGCATAGCTAGGCTTGATCAAAAAGTTCCCGCACCACACCGCCGTGTGACGCTCTCATTCTTCCGATTTGAGATCTGTTTTTTTTTTTGTTAGGTTGGAAAATTTGTTGTTTCCATTCCCTCTAAATCTTAGCATCATAGCTTGACATTTGCAAAAGTTACGTAGCCAAGCATACATCTATCTCTCTGTGTGTTGGCGATTTTTTACAATTTTAGAAATGGATTTCAATTTGCAACAACGAACTTGTACTCGTATTAAATTTTATGTAAAAGACGGATTTAATGGTGCGCGAACGTTGGAAATGTTGGAAGAGTGTTTCGGGAAAGATTCTCTAAACAAAACGGTCGTTTACCAGTGGCACGAGCGGTTCAAAAGTGTTCGTGAGTCAATCAAAGACGATGAACGCAGTGGCAGACCATCGACTTCGAAAACCGACGAAAACATTGATGAAGTACTCGTAAAAGAAATGTTGGTCAATAATCGCAAATTAACCATCAGAGGAATAGCGGAGGTCTTGAACATTGCCTATGGATCCGTCCAAGACATTTTGGTTAATGATTTGGGTTTCCGCCGTGTAGCAGCAAAGTTTGTGCCAAAAGACCTCAATTTCATGGAAAAAAGAGACCGTGTTCCGTGTTGACGTCGCAAAAGAGATGATGTGCGAGGCTGAATCCGATCCCACATTCATCAAAAGAATCATTGCTAGAGGTTTATAAGTACGACACGCAATCCAGACATCAGGCAAGTGAATGGCGTTCACCAAATGAGCCGAGACCAAAAAAACCACGTCGTTTTCAGTCAAAAAAGAAGGCAAGGCTCACGGTTTTCATGGATTACAACGGTGTAGTGCATCATGAATTTTTGCCAGAAGGCCAGAAAGTAAATAAAGTGTATTATTTGGGCGTTATGAGACTTTTGTGGGTAGAAAACTCGTGGATTTTGCACCATGATAACGCACCGTCGCACAGTGCCATCATTATTCGTAGTTTTTTGACGAAAAATGCAACAAATACCATCAAACATCCACCGAATTCACCTGATTTGGCTCCCTGTGACTTCTTTCTGTTCAATCGAGTTAAAAAACCACTAGGGGGAACGCGTTTCTGCAGCCGAGAGGAAGAAATGGAAATATCGCAGGAAGCACTAATGGACATACCGGAAACCGAATATAAAAAATGTTTCGAGCAGATGGAAAACAGCATTTGTCCAGCCCGTCCCTAAAAAAGGCGAATCTTCTTCTCTCTCTTCCTACAGAGTCATTGCACTTACGTGCCTTCTCTCCCGGCCCATGGAAACGCTGTTAACCGTCAGCTCATGAAATATCTCGAAACACGAAAACTTCTCAATGACCGGCAACATGGTTCTCGTAGTAACAGGTCTAATGATGATCTGATGGCATGTGTCACCGAAAATTGGAACCAAAGTCTACACCAATTTGGCGAAAGTAAGATAGTTGCACTTGATACCATATTTTCAAGGCATTTGACAGAGTTTGGCATCAGGCTCTTTTGTCGAAAATACGTGCTTTTGGGATCGACGACTCTCTTCTTCAATGGATTAGAAATTACTTATTGGAACGTTCAATTCAAGTTGTCTTGGACGGTTTCAACTCTGATATTCACAAGACAAATGCTGGTGTGCCCCAAGGCTCCGTTCTGTCTCTGACACTGTTTTTAATTTTCACCAACGATCTCTTGTCTATTACTTCTACTCCAATATATTCCTTTGCTGACGACAGTACTCTCTGCTTTTCATATCCGTTCCCGGACTCACGTCTCTGCTCTTCGGCTGTAGAGCGGGAACGGCAGCGTATGTTAAGCTCACTAAATTCCGATATCAACAGCATAACCAATTGGGGAACTATCAACAGAGTTGAATTTAATGCTTCCAAAACACCATGCTGTCTGCTGTCATTAAAGCGAAATTTAAATACATGAATGGCACTTACATCGTCGAAACTGAAAAACTTTCCATTTTCGGTATGTGTGTCAATGACAACTCACGTTGGAATGACCACACATTCGATATCGCCAAAAATGGTGCGAAATGTCTAGGTTTCCTCAAGCGATGTAAGAAATACTTTTCCCCTTCTGATCTGACCTCAATATACAAAGCATTCATCCGCAAAAATTGGAGTACAATCCTCACATATGGTCAGGGGCGCCTAAAAGATCACTGCATCTGCTAGACCGGATTCAAAATCGTGTGATAAAACTCATAGCTGATACCAATATCACTCAGGCGATGGACACCCTCGAACACCGACGAAATGTCTCGAGTCTCACTTTGTTTTATCGCTATTTCCACTACCAGTGCTCCATAGAAATCGCCAGTAGCATTCCGCCCTTTCAAACCTTTAACCGTAACACACGTCTCACTATGAATGCTCATCAGTATCCCTTAAACCTCACTTTCGGACGCTCCTAAACCGAACAACTCGCTTGTGAAATGCCCTTGCGAGCTCTCTGTCTCCTAGTCATTATAACATTCAGACATATAAAACCAACGTACATCGGTACCTATCCTTCTTTCCTCCCTAAATTTCCTTCGCCCGCGCTATGTGTAAACATTTTAAGGGTACCTTAACCCCTTGAGCGCGCGCTAGTTTGTAAAAAAAAAACGAAGAATTTTGTATAAACCGTTTTTGTATCTCCAAACTTACTGGATGCAACTTAAAAGGAAGCCTTACGACGATATGATGTATCTTCCTTGTGAGCCTCGAAAGTGAATCTTTTTAACAATATCCTCGCATTGCTTCTCTTCTATGGTAAGTTGACTCTTCTTAGGTGAAGTGAAGACTTCTTCTTGACTTCAAAAGCGTTTCACAAAGTTGTTGAACTCAGGTTCAATATGGCAGTGAAAAGTCGCTGCTTCCACAAATGTTAAATGCGCTACTGATTGTGTAGGGCCTGAAAGGAACTGGTTTCATCGGTGCCTTTCAAAGTCCATTTTGGATAAATTGCCTGTAGACTTCCACTCCCAGTACTAGATCGATTCGACCGGGCTGATGATAGTCAGGATAGGAAAGCCGCAGACGTTTAAGATTAAGCCAGTTGCCGACGTCAACTACTGTTGAAGGAAGATAGCTAGTTAATTTTCGCCAAGATGAAGGCGTCAAAAGCAATTGACACACATCCAAGGAGACCGTTCCATTTGCTTTGTGCGAAGATGATCTCTCTGCTCCTGTACCAACTAAAGTTGTGTGATCATCAATCGAATTTATTTCAGACCCTTGGTCTAAAAAGTCTCGAATCACGTGGTGTTCTCCGTTGTTAAATTTGATTTTGACTAGAGCTGTAGGGTCTTCGATTTCTTGGGGATTTGTATATGTAAGATGCGTTTACGGATGCATTGTATTATAGATGCGTCCTGCACCGGGATGAATTCAGGTGCAATGACTACCGCTGCAGATGTTGCACCTTTTCTTCGAATAGCGTCTGCTGATTGAGTGAGGTCCGAGGCAGTTATAACACAGTCTCTCTTGCAAAACAAAACTTCCGTGAAACATTTGAGTAAACTAAAAGAATGAAAATGAATTACGATACAAACATGTGTAAGATAGCTTACCAACGTCATCGAAATCGACATAGTGATGAGGTTTTTTCCAATTTACACGCAAATGATGACATTACCGTTGGCATTATTGTCATTTCGTCTAATGTGATTGCCTATTTCAGTTGCATTGGACACAATTTCCACCCCAAATTGTCGCAGTCAATTCCCTTTGTTTCCGTCAGAACTGTGAAATCTCTAGAATTTGGATTTAAAAAAAAAACCTAGAAAATGCCACCCAGAAAATTGAATTTTGTAAACAAACTTGTCTTGTATCTCATTAAACTTGTCAACTTAATACTCCACGGAATTGGGTATCCGGGTGTCGCCTGGGATAAACAGAAGCAACTAGTAAAATCGGTCATAGTCGGCCAACACACGAGGATGGATTACGCGGTAACCACCATCCATGTTGTCATATTCTCTCTAATTGGCCTTCTAATGGATAGTTGGTTTGAGTATATCATATTCACCTGTGTTTTAATGACTCCAAGATACTTCTTGGATCCCAGCACATTGTGTAATCTCGTTAATGGATTTATTGAAATTTTTAAATCCGACATCGTTTTGAGGGTGAATCCCTATCGATGGACACATCTAGTGAATCTCTTTCTAAATCTTTGCTTAAGCTTCTACCCGACTATAATGTTGCTAACGTTTTTAACTTTCGGGAAAGTGTTAGAAATCTTACCTTTTGTAAACTTGGTGCTGTTTCTCAATGTGCTCTCTACCACATCGTACTTCGGATTCGTGACAGCTCAGGTGCTTTACGAACGGGCTAGTGAGGAGTTGGTAAAAGTCATTAATCAACACGAACAGTTAAAGTATCTACCACTGGAAGTTAAGGTAGTTTTGCTTAAAAAAATCTCAAAACCCATACAAAGGTTGACGGAGTTGAACTCACGGATACACCAGGTGACTGGAAAACTACTGAACTTCTCTGGGGTTATCATATTCTGGCAATTTGGTCTCTGTTTCTATTTCTTCGTGTTGCCCGAAATTGAATTATGTTCCTTCATCATGATGACTTTCCTGTATGTCCAATTTCTTCAGTTTGCTCTTGCCGCCGACACTATAGCAACTGAGTCTAAGCGGCCTTTGGAAATAATCAATGTCAAGTATCTGAACGTTTGTTGGTCCTATGATGAGAGTGTAAGTACTCGGATAATTTCAAATACTCGTGTCACGTTTTATTCGAATGAAAAATTTCCTTCTTCGTAACAGATTGAATTGTTAGTCCTTTGGGCTCTGAGAAGTAATCAACGGATCACGATCTTGGAACTATTTACAATGGAGAAAAGCCTTGCCCTGAGGTTTGCTTTTTACTTGGTATACTGGAGTATGGTTTGTACGTAACTTGTATAGCTTACACTGTCCTATGACGCCGTTTGATTAAAGAAAAATGTGCTTTAGTTAGATTGTTTCCTTTGCGATTGATAAGAATTGTTGCAGGAAGTAGACCGGCAGTAGGCAATGTTGGGTAGTGAATCCATGCTGTGGAACTGCATCTTTTCAAGGTTTCTTGGACAGAGACTGATGTCCCTCAAATGATACTCCTGGTTTCGACCTAAACAACTTCACATTCAAATCTAACCTGTAGCTGATGTTTTTTTTCTGGATGGCGACGTGGTTAGAAGGGCAGTCATCGCCAGTCCACACTCAAATTTCGAGAGTAAGGAAAGAACGCTAAAAAGTTGGACATTATGGAACTGAACTTGAATGCGATATGAGTGGCTAATTGAAACGGTGGAGGCTAGAGACGCTTGGAACTGCTAGTAAGAGTAAAGTCAAGCTCTAGACTATCCCATAGTTAATGTACAATTACAATCGATGCAAACGTGAGGTGTCGTATGCGGGACATCTATGTAGATTGCAATATTATCGGTTGGTACTGCAGGATCTTAGATGGTTTGAAAGGTGAAAGTGTGGAGCGCAAACATCAAAAAAAAACTACACAGATGTCAACGTTGATGCTTTATGCTGACTTCAGCTAGAAATGCTCCAGCCACACAAGGTATTCAAGTTTCGTGGACAGTCTTGGGTTTTTGATTCCCAAAACTTTCTGAACAGGGACATTGCATCTTAAAATCTTGAAGGTTTGGAGAGAACTTTTATAGAATCGAAAATTGGTTGCAGTCCATACATATTCTACTAAGTCGTCTTCAAGGAAAAAACATCTAAATTTGAGAGATCTTCTATCGAACGTCTGCTACTGAATCAAGCTTTCACCTAGTAAAACTATAGCGGCAAATATAAAATATCAGCGGATCTGGGTCTTAACTAACAGCTCCTTATTAATCTTGTCCTAATTGACTCGTCACGAGCAGTGAGCTAGATAAAGCTCTTGCGCGCTTGGATACGGAAGTCGAGCGAGGTTCCAAAATTCGGGCTCGCTATGTATTTTACTCTGTTAGAACGATATGGATGTTACAGAGAACTCTCTTGGTAGTTGTGACGTTTGTCCTAGTTTTCGCAATTCGCAGGAGTGATTTTTTTTTTTGAGTTATACTCTTATTTAAAATCAAAGCCAAG
Source organism: Volucella zonaria (assembly GCA_963966105.1). Lineage (NCBI taxonomy): Eukaryota > Metazoa > Arthropoda > Insecta > Diptera > Syrphidae > Volucella > Volucella zonaria. Next base: position 190,977,397 of record OZ014531.1, read on the forward strand.
GTATACAGAGTCCCTGACTACCTCAACGTTGCAGATGATCTATCCGATTCGTCGATTTTGTGTGACCCTTCTTGTTGACAACAGGTAGCTTGTTTGGCCCTTATTCACGACTAAGCCTACTTTTACCGCTTCTGTTTCAATACTTACGACTTCACCAGCTCTACTTTTCAGGTCTCGGAATCTGATCTGACTTGCAAAATCTGACGAGTGTGATGATGAGGCTAAGAATGGGTCCGTATACCTCGTCTCTGTAGATGCAGTCATATGCTGCCTTAAAATCGATTTAGAACTCTTGAGCTTCTTCCAGGATCGGGTCTATAACATCACTAATAGAGGGCAACCGAGTCATTGACAAATGGCTTCAGGTGTTCACACGAGACGGCATATAAGATCTTACATGCGATGTTAAGAAAACTGATCCTTCTATAATTGGCGCTATTAAGAGGGTCTCAGACCTTGTGGTTGGAAATGAGTTGGTGCATGCCCTCTACTAAGTCGTCTCCCGCTGTCTTAGCAGGAGGTAGGCCGTCCGGTCCAACAACTTTATTGTTCTTAAGCTTGGATATTGCTATCTTACTTGGTTTTGATCGCGGACGGATCTCTTGATTTACACCTTCCAGATGAAATTCTTCATTCTGCTTAGCCGCGGAATTTGGATTGTGCTTACCGTTTAACATGGATCATGTCGCAGGCGTTTGAAGAAGTAATTGGCCACTTCGTGGTCATGATACTGCGTGGAATTCCCGTTTGTATTACAGCAGAATAGAAGAAAGTATTTAACCATGAGCTGTACGGGCGGTACAGCTGCATCGGTGTAGTCAGACGTCTACGGATTCAAAGTCGGAGATGGCTGCACCATGTTGAGTGAATGAACACCACAGCCACTGCACAAAGAGTCGTCGTTTCCAAACACCAAGGGCTGACGCAGCAGGGAACGACCGCATCTAAGGTAACGCACGCAAGTAGAAGAGGTCTTCAACCAACTTGTAGTGCGGCACTTCTGGCAGCAGGTGAGCGATCGTGTTAGCTGGAGAAGCTTGTTGGTTGAGGGCCCAGCTTTACCCCGGACTGTAGGGCCACCTAAGTACGTTAGAAAGACAGTATAAAGTTAACTAGAATTCTCATTAATAAAATAATTTTTGCATTCGCAAATCGCCATTAACTTGAACAAAACACGGTCTTAAGATTACAGTTAGAGCTAGAACTCGGACAGTACCACTCTTTTGTGAATTCACTGGAGGTACATATTCTATGATCTCGGAGCGTATAGAAACATTCGAGCCGAAGGTCGATGGTTTCCGGAAACGAGCAAGATGATGATTTTCCGAAATAATCTAAGAATCTAAGAAGCAGGCTGGAACGTTCACACAATGACGAGCTAAACTTTCGAGCTAGAAAACGTATTACAAATTTTTATGTTGTGAGAGCCCAGCTCCAAAAAAACCCGAAGAATGAAACGAAAATAAGTGTTTCGAGCATGAACTAAGTATAGCGAAAGTAGAGGAACCGATAAATTGCGTATTGGGCAAGCGATCCATAAAAGAGGCGAAGAAAGCGGTAACTAGACCACGAGTCTTTATATCAGAGCCTGGAAGATGCACTCTCACAACTTGTATCGTCGTAATGCAAGAAGACCGTCAAATATTGTTAAGATGGTAGCACAATGAAGAAAAAAACCGCAAGCGATTTAATCACTGAAATACATTTAACACGATACTTAACGACGAATTTCCGCACAGAACCATTCCATCGGCCGTCGGACACGGAGAATTAGCAGCAGACCCTACGCAATCCGAAGTAAGCAAAGCAGTAAAAAAAATAATGAACAGGGTTTATCCAGTCGAGCTGGATTACATGCTATCCGAAGTATAGGCGACCACCAAAGATCTTGGATTTAACCTGTTTGGGATTCTGTTAAATTAAATGATAAGAGGCAATTAACGGGCGGTCAAAATACGAGCGAACATTCCTTCTAGTTATGGAATACGATTTGACTCATGTGGCTGCCTCGACTGGCTTTACAGTAGCACATCCAAGATGAATAGCGTGGTCCAAATGCAAGTTTCTTTTTGAATCATATCTTATTTGGAGATGGAGGAAGGACTTTCTCAATGTATAAAGGCAAAGACGACACGAGAACTGCAACAATCACCGATCAGTGAAGCAAATGTCGTACACTGTACAACACGAGAAAGTTGTAGGCAGCTGGCGGCCGAGTAATAATTAACTCTATAGCAGTCAATGGCGGCTTTATGGGAGGCAAGTCGTCATATGTCATGATTCAAAATGTTCACATAATTATGGAGCAACATCGTATATAGTGTTAAAATGAAAGAAAGAATTCGAGGTTTAGGTTGTAGTACACCAAGGAAGTGTTCAAAGTGGCAAGTCCGGAACGGCTTCTCTTTTAATCGCTGATAATAGCTCTATCATACGTCGCGTCACAGGATTCGGTGAACCAACGTCAGAATTTTCACCTCGCAGCCTTGGTTATTAGGGGCGATTTCAATATACACAATTCCGCGGGGCTTCGATATTCTGATCCTGAGATCTTGACTACAGAAATCAACCTAACAGAGCTTGTAAATGAGCCCACGCGCATACCTGACGTTGATAGTCATACCAACACTCTGGACTTATTTTTAACTTCGAACCCTGATAAGTGCAAGGTCAATGTGCTTGACGGACCACTGTGCCATATTAGCTAATTTCTCGTACACTGACCACTTAGTTAGAGAAAAGGTTCCTGAAAGAACCGTATGGCAATCCGAGAAAGTCAATTGGAGCGAATTTAACACCTTCTTTAAGAATTTTAGCCGGTCGTTATGTCCTGCTCCTCGATAACGGCATAGATGTCACTGCTGGTATGATCAGGATGAAGACTGGCAGACCAAATGCAACAGCATGGTACGACTCGTGCTGTAAAGAGGCTGTCAGGGTTAGAGAAATGTTTTTTTCGATCCTTCAAGAGCGACGTGACAGAGGAAAAAAGTTCAAACGAGCTAGGAATGACCGCAACGTCTTTCTTAAGCGTATGAAATTTTAGTACGACCAAAATCTAAGGCAAAAAATCCTACAATATCCCAAAGCTAGTAAAAACCTTTGGCGTCAAAAACATAAGAATTCTGCCTCAACCTCCATCCCAGTGCTCATTTATATTGACATTCCAGTTCTCAGCTCTTTAAGCAAGGCCAACCTGCTAAAGCGCTTCCAGATTTTGCTCGATCCACGCTTGCACTTGCGTAGAATCTTTAATCGGACAAGTCCACTATCGCACTCATGTAGTAGCAAGAATACTTTAAGACCTTAACATTCACAAATCCGCTGGTTCAGATAGTATATCCCCCCTTTTGCTGAAGAGGTGTTCTTCCACGCTGGCAAAACCACTGCGTAAGCTTTTTCATCCATTTTCTTTAAGACCCTTTCCGAGCAGATGGAAAACAGCATTTGTCCAGCCCATCCCTAAAAAAGGCGACGGAGGACTCTCTTCTCCTACAGACCCATTGCACTTACGTTCCTTCGCTCCGAGGTGATGGAAACGCTGATAAATCATCAGTTCATGAAATATCTGGAAACACGAAAACTTCTCAATGATCGGCAATACGGTTTTCGTAGCAATAGGTCGAATGGTGATTTGATGGCATGTCTCACCGAAAAGTAGAACCAAAGCGTACAATAATCTGGTGAAAGCAAGATAGTTGACTTTGATATTTCTAAGGCATTTGACAGAGTTTGGCATCAGGCTCTGTTGTCGAAAATGCGTGCTTTTCGGATCGACGACTCTCTTCTTCAATAGATTAGAAATTACTTTTCGGAACGTTCAATTCAAGTTGTCTTGGACGGTTTCATGCCTGATATTTACAAAATTAATGCTGGTGTGCCCCAGGGCTCCGATCTGTCGCCTACTACCTCTAATGCAATACATTCCTTTACTGATGACAGTACGATCTGCTTTTCATATTCGTTGCCGAACTCACGTCCCTGTTCTTCGGCTGTAGAACGGGAACGGCAGCGTATGTCAAGCTCATTAAATTCCGATATTAACAGCATAACCAATTCCGGAACTATCAACAGCGTAGAGTTTAATGCTTCAAAAACACAATGCTGTCTGCTGTCGTTAAAGCAAAATTTGAACACCCAGCCATTATCCATAAATGGCACTTGCATCGTCACAACCGAAAAACTTCCCCTTCTCGGTATGTGTGTTAATAACAACTTACGTTGGGATGACCACATGTTCGCTGTCGCCAAAAATGCTGCGAAATGTCTGGCTTTCCTCAAGCAATGTTTGACCCCCTCAGATCTGGCTACAATATATAAGGCATTCATCTGCCCAAAATCGGACTACAGTGACTACATCTGGTCAGGTGCTCCTATAACATCTCTCCACCTGACATATAGGATTCAAAACCGTGCGAAAAAACTCAGAGGTGATGGTAATATCACTTAGTCAGTTGACACCTTCGAACACCGACGTAATGTCTCCTGCCTCACTGTATCACTATTTTCACCAGCAGTGCTCCACCGAATTTACCAACAGAATTCTACCTCTTCAAGCTTTTAACCGTAACACCCGTCTCGCTATGAATGCTCATCAATATATCATCAAGCCCACCTTCTCTGAAATATTGTGATTCTTACCTAAGCCGTACAACTCGCTTATGGAATGCCCTATCGGGCTCTTTATTTTCCAGTCATTATAACTTGCAAACATTTAAAACCAACGTGCATCGGTATTTCTTTTTCTTTCGCCCCTAACTAGATAAAAGCACTAGAAGATGACACTGGACGATTCGGTCTACCTAAGACCAAATATCTACATTGCCGTTTTACCGAGACCGCAAACACATCTTCTAACATCTAAAGGATGTCCCAAAATTCACGCAAGAAATGCGTGATGCCCTCCACGGCTTTGCTGACACATACGCACTCTTTTGTCGAAATTTTCCATGACAGTTTTGCCTAAATGTGCCTGAGTTTCGTTGATACCGCGTTCAATTTGCTCCTTCACGGCGTGGATGGTTGTGGGCTAGTCTGCATAAACCTTAGACTTCAAAAAACCCCAAAGAAAAAAGTCCAATGGCGTGAAATCGCTTGATCTAGGCGGCCAATTCTGATCACTAAAACGGGATATTACACGACCCATGCAGTAATTGAATTGTTTCTTTTTCTGGCTGTATGGCATGTGGCACCGTCTCGCTGAAACCACATGCCGCGCATATCAATATCTTCCAATTTAAGTTACAGAAAACTGGATTATATGTCGCGATGGCGAGCACCATTACCTGTTATTGCCTGAGCAGCCGTATTTTCAAAAGCGAATGGTTCGATAATACCTCCAGGCCAAAACCCGCACCAAACAGCGACACATTGTGAATGCTTTTGTTTCTCAAAAATCTCGAGGATTTCCTGAACCCCAAATTCGACAATTTTAACGATTAACAAAGCCATCCAGATGAAAATGAGCCTCATCGCTCATTGCAAACTGTAGCTACCAAGCCTTCATTATATAAAATATCGACCAACAATGAAAACGCGTTGCTCTGAAGTGTTAGCTGGACGCTGTATTTTTTTTCTTGGCAACACTTTACCGCAGAAATGGTGCAAAACTCAAGTCTTGGGTCATCATGTGAAAGTGCGAACATTTTAAATTTATACTCAAGCCTTGTCGTAAGCCAATAGGAATGGCCAGAGATGGCTTAAGTGGCGCGATAACTCCGTAGCATTTTGTAACAGGAAAACGTCGCGTAAAGGTAAAGATTTATATATTGACTGTTGCACGTCCAGCTTTACCACTCGCATTGCAGTTTTGAACAATGTACGAAAAGTATAAAGAAAATGTGGCAGCGTTATGAACACCAGCAACAGTTATGAAATGTGATCTTCCGCATCCATGTAAGTCACTTCATAAGAAACCGTCCAAAGGGAAATGTGTCGAGTGTATTTGCAGTGACAAATACGAGTGCGAAAATTTTAATTACACTTAAGGCTTCCCACGAAGTCATCGCACTCAATGCAATCGTAACAGAAACTGCTGCTGATCATCAATAATGTCGTACTCGTATAGAACCGAATGGTAAAATAAGGGACGACATCCTACGCAAAGCATTTACTTGCACAGCATCAAGTGGCGACCTGGAGTCGGCTCACTTCCTATTTGGAGCCATACATTCAACTCCCCCACGTCTTATGTTGCATACAGAAGACCTGTGGCACCTCTGAATTTACGAGTTGTGGCGTCAAGTGTCATTGTGCTTTGACATTTATGTTGTAAACAGATAGAAAATTAGTTGACAACAACCAATGGAGTGATACACAGCTGAAGAACGCGGAATTACTGTGACTGCTTATTTGACCAATTTACGGTCTGTTGTTTCAACGCACCGTGAATTTCATCGCCGTCTAGATAGTGCAGCATGTACGCGAACAATTAAGCGTTTGCCTTAGCGTCTCGTGCAAACTGGGTCCAATAGAGCTGTTGCAAGAAGTGGCCGACCTTGTATTCGATTCCACAAACACCGAGGAGAAATGCACACAATTTGGCATCAGCAGACGTTCCTTACGTCGATTTTTGGTGAAAGACCTAAAGATGTTCCCTTAGAAAGTGCTAACCGTTCACCAATTGTGCTGCCTTCTGACTGTCAAGTGAGAGTAACTTACTCCAATGCTCTGCTAAACGCGGTGCAAGAAGAAGATGATTTCGTATCCAAAATCACAATAACCGACGAAGCCCATTTCCACTTAAGTGGTTAAGTGAATAAACAAAATTTGAGTTTCTGGGGCACGGAGAATCTACAAGGAATGCACGGAGAGCCATTATATCCCCTCAAAATGACTTTTTGGTGCCACATTTGCAGTGAAAAGTGATTGTCCCTTATTTTTTTGAGGGCGCCGACGTCACCACAGTAACCGTAACTGCTGACCGCTGCGTACGGATATTAAACGAGTTTTTATGCCGAATTATTACTGAATTAGGTATCAAGCATTGCTGGTTCCAGCAGGACGGAACAACTGCTCACCGGACTTCTACCTTTGGAGCTTTTTGAAATCACGCGTTTACCACAAAAAACCACAAGCCTTGCAATTATGGAGAGCTAACATTGAAGAAGAAATCACCAATTTGGAGCCAGATGTTTTGCGAGCAACAATTCAAAATGCCGTAAAACGAGCACAAATATGCATCAACTCAGGAGATATTCATTTGACCGATATTATTTTTTAAACTTAACGTCATCAATTTTACACCTTCAGATAAACTTTTCGTGAAAACGGAGCCCAATTTTTCCATTTCTAAAAAAATGGCAGCCAATTGACATTATAACATTACTTTTGACCCACCTTGAACGTATAGGAAAACTTCGAGCCCAAAATGAAAGAATATCGGCTTCTTCACAAGAAAAAGATTTAATCAGAGGCGTTCAATCAGGGAAATTGAGAAGGATTATGGCGAAATGACGACGCAAATTGGGGGTAAAGAGAACAAAGCAGGTTTACAAAGTCTGCCGATACACACAAGGACTCGAAGGAATAGACTGACTGTCGATACTGAGAATTTGGAAGACCAAATTTGCTTTGAGCACAATGTTAGACCTGGAGTAATTCAGGTAAAAAACTTGAGCCTGCATAAACTCATTTGCAAAACTGTTCCCGCTTATTTTTCCTATCCACAAGAAGCGATCAGTAAGCTGTGGCAGCTATGGAAGCATCATCGGTTATAAAATTCTGTGGAGCTACAATATGCATACCTGAAACCTACCAGAATGTGAAGGAACTTATCGGTCCCTATCAGAGCGGTTCCAAACCTAGAAAGCTTCTGCCCTTTAAATCCTTGTTTAGCGTAGATCTTTAGAAAAATCTTAGAATTCAAGATCGATTTGATGACGTGGTCAAATTTAGCTCCAGCGTCCCGACAAAACCCGTCCACCTGTACAAAATGGTAAGACATATTTAGTCGCTTTGATGACAGACAATAATAAGGATAACGATGAACTGTTTCATATTTTTTTTAACTTCATTCTCAACAAAAGAAAATTAAAAACATCCATATCACGGGCGGTGTTAACATCCGAACAAAGTGGGCTGTCAATGGAGCATTTGCAAGCATGTAGCACTTAACGGGGATCAAATTAAATACACTTACATATATAGTTCACTTTGAAACGGTAAAAAAATTCGCTTAGCTGGCCAGGACATGAAGAACATATACAAACTCGAACTCGAACTCTTACGTGTATGAACATCAATCCTCTTGATACATAAATCATTGAGCACCTAGGGATCCAGCTAAGTGGAGAGATTTGTTGGCTGTGGTCCCGTAATGATAATTTTATTGCAAAACAAGCATGGAAACATTGGCTCCCCTATTAATAAGGGTCGCGCAAATACGTACCGGAAGGCTGGAATTCGCTCTATTATCGACATCACGCTTGTGAGCAGTTCTATCCTAAAATGATAGTGAAGGGTCAGTGAGGAATACTCACACAATGACCACCAAGTGATGGCATACGAAATAGAGGGAAAGAAACCAGTCGTACCCACAAAACTTGTCGGTCCAAAATGGAACGACAAAACCTTCGACAAGGAAACATTCGAAGAAATGTGGAACAATGATCTAACCTTAGTGGAACAAAGGAGACCCTAGCTCATCACCTCACAAATGCCATCACCACTGCGTGCGATGTCTCCATGTCTAGAAGAACAAACAGCCGAAAGGCACCACTGTGTTAATGGTAGAACGCGGATATAAAGACACTTCGGGTAAGATGCCTACAAGCCGGACATAAGGTCCAGTGTTCAAGAAGACGACCAGACTTCCAACAATGCCTGGAACTCCAAACTGGCAAGGCGCCATGAGAGCCTTGCTTGTGTGCTTTAAACGCCTCTGTGAGGAGGCCCACATTAACCCATGGGGTTCGGCATACATATGACCAAACCAATAATGCTGAAATTTATAGTAGAGCATCTTTTCCCCGAAATACCAGCTACCATTTGCAATATCGTAATAGAAGTCAGTGCGGTGGACATTCCACTAATTACTTAGGCGACAACAAGACGCTCGGATCCGACGGCTTCGCGCACAAGACAAGAAAAGCGGCTATAAAAAAGAGACCAGACCTGTTTATGACGACGTTGCAGAAATGCCTCGAAGAAGGAACGTTTCCCGAAAAGTGGAAAATGCAACACTTGGCCCTGCTACCAAAATAAAAGAAGCTTCCAGGATAACCATCGTCCTATGCCTATTGGACACCATGGGAAAGAACCTCGAGAAGACGGAAAAGGAGCCCTCTCAGACTACTAATCCATTGATGCCATAAGAGCAGTAGTTGATATCGCAAAAGGCGCCATCGAAGAGGAAAGTTGGCTCTGCGGAACAAATGAGTGTTGTGCAGTAGTAACGCTGGACGTTAAAAATGCGAGAAGATCACTCGCCATGGATCATATTACTTGCTGCGTATAGTGACGAGCTACTTCAACAACAGAAAGTTGTGACATAATACAGATGATGGAAAAAAATACTGCAACGTCAATGCCAGAGTTCCACAGGGATCTATCTTAAGGCCCTTATTGTGGAACAGCATGTATAACGGAGTCCTGAAGAATTGGTGTTGCCTGGGGAGTGAGGGTAATTGGATTCGCCGATGACATTGCCATCGTGACAGTTGGCAAAAAGATTCATATAGTTGAATCCGCTACAAACGAAGCAATTGTCCGGATAAAGCCGCCAGGCTACAATTAGCCGACCATAAAACAGAAGCTGTCCTCATAACCAGTCGAAAAACTGTAGAGTTCGTCAACTTCCACGTTGGTAACGAAATAATCAAGTCCAAAAAAGCGGCTAAATATCTTGGAGTAATGCTGAGCAACAGTTTACGGTTCAAAACACACGCGGACTATTTAACCAAGAAAACATCGCAAATGCAGGAAGCTCTCTAACATTGGTGGACCTGGATACGCAAAAAGGGTCCAACTCTCCAAGGTTGTCGCATCAGTTCTGTTATATGCCGGAGACTATCGTCAACATACAGACTCTGCACGCTACGGACAATCAGTGGCTTTCGAACCATATTAGACGAGGCCGCCCTTGTTATAGCTGGAATGGTTCCCGTCGACATTCTTGCAGATGAAATGTTGAGGATATACAATATAACAGAAAAGCCTTAAGCCAACACGATGGCAATGGAATCAAGAAGATCAAAATTGAAGAAAATGCAGCGTCACTAGCTATGTGGCAAGCTAGTTGGGATAACACAACAAAACGCAGATGAACATGCAAACTTATACCAACAATCCATGACTGAGTAATACGCAAACATAAAGACTGTAACTACTCCTGTCCGGCAACGGTGATTATCGCAAGTATCTCCACCGTTTGGGTACAACATCTTTCCAATGCCCAAATGAAGATGAAGATACGGAGCACGCAGTATTTTATTGCCCACGCTTCATGGCACGGAGATCGACTCTGCTCAGCCCGTCGATAATCCTCGATCACGTGGAGAATACGTGTTTTTATAACAATTCTACAAAATGAACTACGAAGAATGGAAAGGCTAAGAAAACAACAGCAGAAGCCTCAGAAGCAGCTGACACAACACGAATAGCTTGGTTTGCTCACCAGCCCCCCGAAGTAATACCTAATGGCCATCCAGGGAGGAGAGTGGTTGAAGTGTGTAGTGTGTAGTTTAGTACGTAGGCGTACATATACTCAGGCTACTAGATTCCACATTCTTGGCCCAACCAAAAAATAAAAAAATGTAATCCACTAGATCTATTTGGTGAAAATTGCCTAGCTGTAAGGACACCAAGCGCAGAACAGTTAAGAAGAAAACTGGGTATAAGGTTGAGGGAACTAAAACTCATTAGAACATAACGGTTCGTATGATTTTTTGACGCTTTATTCCCGCAGATACTATTTGGTAGCCTTTCCAGATTTATAAAACGCTGCTCATCTTCAGCATATCTGCGATCGCAAGCATACAATCAACTCTAAAGGTAAGTAGCACACTCGCTTAGTCTTCTGCTAACTAGCCGGAAACACGTTTGGACCCACGCAAAACATGGAATCTGATTAACGAGATTGTGGGTAGGAAAAAAGCCAGCGTTGATAAAGTCATTGTTAAAAATTTTCCTCCTTTGCTGAACATTTTGCAGAACAAACAATTTGGATTTTGCATAACTGTGACTCAACTACCTCAGATCATGTTGGCGCCACGAAACCTAACTCTATTTACGTAGAGGATGCAAACTCTGAAGACGTACACAAGTTTTTGTGACATCTTAAATATTATTTCGAAAATTATAAACCTGAGTTTACATCAAGGGAAGTTTCCTGTTGCTCTTAAGACTGCTGTAGTGCGTCCTATTTACAAATGTGGTTCAAAAAAGTATACAGGCAACTACAGGCCAATTTCGATCTTACCTGCAATTGAAAAATGTATGGAGGAAGTAATAACAAGACGTCTGGTAAGCTTTATAGAACGTAACACCATTCTACATAACAAACAATACGGCTTTCAAAAAAAAAACAAAAGTACTGGGAAGTTTCTTGGTGAATTCGCTAATACAATTCATGAAAGCCTAAACAAAAATCACCACGTACTGGTGTTATGCATGGACTTTAGTAAAGCCTTTGATACCCTCAATCATCAAAAACTTATAGCAGCACTGGAGAAAATTGATATTCGAGGTAAATTGGGTAACTGGCTAATAGACTACCTAAGCGTAAGAACTTTTCATGTGAAAATCGAAAATGAGTACAGCAGTAAAAAGGTAGTCAAGTACGGAGTTCCCCAGGGATCTAAATTGGGCCCGATACTTTTTGTTCTCTACACAAATGAACTACTTCGTGTATTTAAGAACGCTATCCCATTTGCTTATGCAGACGACACAGCCATTATTGTACGACACAGATGTTTGGAGACGGCGACAAGTTTTCGAAAGTCGTGCAGTGGTGCCACGACAACGGATTAATAATAAATTCATCAAAAACCAAAATGATGCATATTCGTGGATCACACCATGCTGTTACCTCCGATAATATCGTCCTTGAGAACGGTAAGTGTCCCAGCTCATCTTCGAGACAGCCAATAGATATCGTTGAAAATTACAAATACCTGAGTGTAATTATTGACAGCCATTTGAACTGGGTTAACCATATCGACCGTAAAGTCGGACTTAAGAAGAGCTATTTATGGATTATCTCATCTGCGCTATTACACATCACCACGTATATTAAAACAAGTCTACTACGCACTAATTGAATTTAAGTTGAGGTATGGTATACTTGCGTGGGATAATGCTTCAAACACTCATCTCCAAAAACTACAACGGCTCCAAAACCAAATTAGATCGGAGAATCCGCGTTCCTTTTTTAAGATGTCTGTGTTGCTAGAATACAGCGATGACTTACGTTTTAAGAAAATCATTAATCACGAGCAGAACACCAGGAGACGGGCCCAAAGACTACTGCAAGTTCCAAATTGTTATAACACATACGGTAGAAGACAACTTATGTGCAGATTCCCGACATTGTTCAATGAACTTCCGGCTAACCTGAGATGCATCACAAATTTTAAAACAAGAAAAAAAAATGTCAAAAGATTTCTTTTTGCTGCAAACTTAAATCCAAAAATTATTTAAGACAAAATTGTTAAAATTAAATTGTTAAACATTTATAATATTTCATTGATAAATAAATAAATATTTCATTCATTCATTTTGCTAAGGAATTCATACAACACGCTGTCAATAACAAGATGGGCAGATCGATCTGGATTGGATGTAAGCCCCACAAAACTGCACATGTTCTCTTCTCTACGGAATATAGACAGCTAGGCTATAAGCGTAGCCTTTTCTGATACAGCTAGACTGCAGTAACAGTCTTCTTTCTCTTTCTCTTCCAAGAAAGTCATTGCATATAAATTAGTTTCATAACCCCGGCGGATTCTTGAGGAGACGAGTCAACGAAGAACTGTACGAACTGTTCAGAGACATCGACCTGGTCAAAAAACAGCGCATTGGGCGTTTGAAATGGCTAGAACATGTAGAACGAATGAACACCAACGCTCCAGCCCGCAGAATCTTCGACTCTAATCCGGAGGGATAACGCAGTTGAGCAAGGGGTATGTTTGTGCACCAGCGGAAGACTTAGAACTACTCCCACCCCAGAACTGGGCATTCTGTTTTGCTAAACAGTCTCGACATCTTCATCAGGCAAACGGGTGTAAGCGCAGCGGTTCGCCTTATCGCAACATCACAGTGGACTAGAGAGGCAGCGGGAAGATGATTCATTCTTGAACGACAAGCCCGCTTCTACACCTAGGATCAAAGACCAATAATGTGGTAGAGGGAAGTATTTTTTCTGGCAGGTTAAATCTTAGTCCCTCCATCTGCCCTCTTGATCGCTGTACCGCGCTCCAGGCGTAAATTATGGCGATTAAAAACGACTTATCTTGACTTAAGAAGAACTTTATATGCGCTAGGGATAACCGTACCTTTTCGGACAGTTAACCTGTAATCTAATCATTGAAAGCAGTCTCTATAAATTCTAGAGTAGCAGTCCGACGAGTGCCTTATTCAAGTGTAGCGGAGATTGAGCTAATTTCTCATAAATTCAAGTGATACGACAATGTACCTTTGGCGTTGGTCCCTTAACCACTTCTATCGAGCTTAGCCTAGCCTATACCTGTAGGAGAGCAAAAAGACCCAACTTTTAAGTAAGTATGCAGCAGCATAGTTATGTGACTTAACTCGCCAAACTATTGTGCATTTATTCGAAAAGAACTTCTGCAGCTGAGCAGACCAATCCGGCCAAGCAAGTGATGAGATTGAAAAACACTTCTCTTCCACGGAATCGGATAAACTACCAGCAATTCGAACTCTGCATAGTTAAAAGACCAATCTCATTCCCAAATCGAAGGTAACTACATGGTAACTACATACACAATACTCAAACAGGTTACCTTGAAAGACAGAACTCTAACATTAAGATGATGCTTATCCCACAGACTCAACTGTGGTTGCACAGAATCCGTAGGCAGAGCTTACAAGATTTTCGCACTAGCAATAGGAATTGCCATTGTGGATTGCTTCCTTACTTAACGCTGGGTGCCGAAAATCAACAATTGATGTACGAACAAGATATTTGAGAAACTATACGAGCTCTGTGAGCGTTTAAAAACGAAAATCCCTGTTTCTTTACTTTCATACATGACCGTGGTACCAATAAACTTTTCTCCTCCCTCAATCAACAGCAAAGACAACCCACTTACCCATTACAACGGCTATAATTCGTGTAAACCACTTTTAATCTCATCTAATCCGACGACGATTACATGATGCCTATCATGTATCCTCCGACTTCTTACGAAATTCTTTACAAACATCCAATCCCAACCAACCCATGTTCGGAGTTCTGAGCTCAACCTCATGGAAACAACAGCGAAATAGCAAAGGAAACCCAAATTCTCGTGGCAAGACAATGCGATTTGTGTTGTACAGCGGCATTAGCAGCAACAGCACCCTTTTGCTGCCTTAAACTCGACGAAAATGCTGCATGCCGTTGTGCTACCGCATCCTTTGATTTAAACGGTACAGTCCATGTTATTCTTTCGCGAACTCGCATGACCGAATGACCTAATTTCCACGGCAACACCGCACCAGCACGGAACACATCTGACATCACACAGCACAGCATACAGTAGCAGCTACAAAACCTAACCAAACCAAACCACATGACTCCTGCTTATACAAATAGGGGTGTGCTGTGCGCTGTGTACTGTGTACTGTGTACTGTGTGCAATAGACGCACACATTCTCGTACAAATTGCAATTGCAGAAGAGCACCGAGAAGATGTGAGGAATTTCTATCAATGTGCCCGGCGTTGATCTGGTCCTTGCATGGAATCCACCAACACCGGCACCCCTTCTGCATCTTCTTAAAATGGACTACATTCAGGATGGCAGCAATCGGCTATCGGTGAAAAATTCATTTGCACTGAAAATACTCTCCACAGATGTTGCGGCATAATTGCAAGAAATGAAATGAAATGAAATTCGATTGAGCAAAGGATGCAAGAGAGGCAACTTACCAATAGCACGAGACATAGGAACAATCCGCAATCTTTGGGAACAGCAAATCGGTCGTCATCTTGATGAGAGATGTCCTGCACTAGGGCTCTGTAGAGAATTTGTTCGTTTCGTTAATATCTTCTTTCTCTAGGATATGGCACTGGCGTTATCACTTTTATTCTTTTCGCTCACACTTTGTACACTTTTTTCTTCCACAACACACACCGGATTCGGATGGGAATTTGGATTTGGATTTCGATTTCGACTTTAGATTTGGATTTGGATTTGGATTCACAGACGGACACTACCAACGACAAAGACGAAGATTCCAAAGAAAGCGGCAACAAAAGAGCTGCTAATGCGGTGTCCGACTTGAACGGAACACCACCGACGACAACGATTAACGACGACACACGAGTGCAATGGCACAGCACAGCACTGCTTTGCTGCTTCTACATGGAAAGAAGGACGAAATTGAACTTCTTTGTGTTACCTCGGGCCAACAAAGACAAAAACAAAATACTCACACGCTCCACTCGCTGCTTTTGCTCGCCCGGCTGCGTTGTCAACTCATTTGCGGTACACGTTTTCGGGGGGAAGAGTATCGATTTCAATTGCTCCACACACGAAACACCAAACGAACGAACGCAGAAAATTAAAAGTCGAGTGCCGCGACGTTTCCAAACCCTGTTCGACTGACAGGTAACTTATTTGCTAATCAGAAACCGATTGCAGTCGGGGGTAGATTGCTAGATTTCAGGGAAACAACGACAAGTGCTTGCTCCCTACACAGTAGAGCCCGTGGAAAAAAACAAAACAAAAAACTTTTTTTTACGTGGACAACCGACAGAGAAGGTCCATTCACGTTCCCGTTTCTGTATCAACTCAGATTCGCTCGCAGAGATACTTCGTTGGGAACCTTTAGTGGTAGCAATTGGCGTTTGGCATTCGGTTGGTGACGGAGTCGGAGTTTGTCGTATTCGTGCCGGCGTTGCTTTTTTTGTTTTTTTTTTTTTTTTTTTTTTTCTGTTGCTGTGAAGTGGAGCTGGGTCTGGCGGACTGAAGACGTTGTATGCTTGTGATTGTGAGTTTTGCGTTGAACTTTATGCGAGAGAGCCCAAGAGGGGCTTTAGGGTTGCTCTGGTGTTGTGCTACGAATTAGATGACAGCTGGGAGGGGTGGTTTTTCCTTCAGTCGATTGGATTTTTCCTGCGTGAAAGAAATATCCCAATTTTCTCTCATTTCCAGCAGTGTTAGTGTGCTCCACGAGAGTCAGGAGAGAGGAGAGTACGAGTGCAAATAATGCGCAACTGGTATGCTGCATGCGAAAGTCCCATGTGTTCGGTGAACAGTTTTTGTTGGGCTTTTTGACAGAAGTCATGCGAGAGTGGAGTCGATTGTGCACTTTGCATGGCAGACGGGGAATTGTTTTGGTTTTTTCGAGATGACATATGACAGTGAGCTGTCGTGCCATCTATGTGTGAAGAGGGTAGTGTACTGTTGCAATGTACAGTTAGGAGGAAATTGCCTTACATTCAACCGACAGCTCTGTTTTAGATTAAAAATAACAATCAAATGACTTCTCGCTAGCGTTCCTTACAGCTAATTCGCAAGAACTAGACTCTTGTGCTGCTTTCGGAGACCTGAGTTTTGAGGAACCAAATCGAATTGACACTGTCTGGTGAAAGAATTCGTCTCATTGCTGAAGCTAAGAATAAACCACTCCTCTTAACATTTTGGATTGTAAGTATTGAACCTTTAATCAAATTTTGCGGAGATTTTTCACGTCAAATCTTCAATTCCTACCGAAATTTAAGCTGACCTGTCTCTACGCTACGTCGACTTGGGCCTCATCATATAGATATCTCCATTTAGCTGGCCAAATCCCATCAGTTGCGAACGCCAAGTTAGTTTAGGTTATGTTCAACTTGTGCGTGGTCGTCCTCCACTGCGTTCCATCGGGTTGGAATCGATAATTGTTTGGGCTGGAGCGCTGGTGTTCATTCGCTCTACTTGTCTAAGCCATCTTAGGTGGCAAGTGTCCTTTTATTTGTCGACTGAACAGCTCGTAGAATTTGGCGTTAAGTCTCCTCCAAACCAAACCAAAACAGCCAAGGATGTCTTCATCCACCTTCACTAACGTCCATCCTTCTGTACCATAAACCAGAGCTGGGATGACGAGGGTCTTATACAAGGTGTCCTTAGTGTTTCTTGATGAGGACCTATTATTCACTTCTCTTCTTAGCCCGAGAGGACAACGATCTTCGCTTTTTTTCTGAGGAGATGTCATTATCGAGGTGAACAAAGTTCCTGGCTACCTCAAAGTCATAGCTGTCTATTGTGACGTTCTGTCCGATTCGTCGATGTTGTTCAGGATATGCTTAGTTTCTTTCTTGCCGCTTTTATTTCAACATTTGCAACGGTAATACCAACAGCTTGCTGTGTCCTGCTAGTATGCAGGATATGCAAGTAGTTGCACAGACTCTTGAAACATTTAGCCCTGGTATTGCCTTGCGAGTTTCGAAAGATTTTCTCAAATTCGAGAAAAAGCTCCATGATAACGCATCCCTTGCCTAAATCCTTTTTTAACATCAAAGTCTCGGAGAGATTCCTACGACCTTTACAGATCAACGAGCGTCCTTCATGGTTATTCTGCGTAAAAGTTGCAAAGGGATACCGAGGCTAGACCAGACTCTGTCTAACTCGTCTCTGTAGATGGTGGATATCTTAGGTTTCGATTGTGAAAACTGCTCATTTAGGGGCCAATAAGATCTTTGATAAATAGTCTCGGGGGTTCAAACAAGACTGCAGATAAGTTCTTTTATGCGAAGAAGACTAAAGTCTTCTTTCACTCTTGATCTAAGAGTTACAACAAGATCATCATCATTGGTGATGATATGCGGCGATTTCCGCTCGATTTTTTAAAAGAACGAAGGGTCCTGCCCACTGACTGGTCTCAGTAGGATGCTGTCTAACTGCTGCAAACGTTCGATCTCTCGGCGGATATCCTCCTTTTGAGCGAAATGTAGGAGATGATATTTAAAATACTTGAGTTGACTGTTGGATCTCTACGTAAGATGCGACATAAAATGCTTACTGCAAGCCAATTCATCGTTAAAAACTATCTCGTGTTTCTTAAACAGAGACTTGGATTCAGATGCCAGCTGTTCTCTAGATTTTGACGTAATTTGCAGTGCGGCTTCGTCCTCGGCAAAATGTATCTGGAGACCTACCGCTTGAAGCCAGTCCAAAGCCATTATGTTTGCGCCTTGAGCTACATCGGAGACGGAAGCGATAACTTGTGCGTTTTATACGCGTTATGCTATGCTGATCGATTACAGACTGGACTATCTAAATTACGATACACGTTGAACAGGCAGCATCTGTATGAACAGGTGGCACCTGTATCAAAGTGAAAGTTTAAGGGCGCTGATTTACGTTAACCAACACAAAGGTTTTGTTTGAATTTTTGTCGGTTTCTAACTGTGCCGAAGAAACTGGTCCAAACCAGGATCAACGGACTCACAATCATTGACTACAAGAGCCGAAAACTGAATACTTAGGCCATATTATTGGCTAAACTGGCATACGACCATCGCAATCACGAATTGCACCTATACGCGATTTAGCCACGCCGAAGGATATCAAAGCTCCGATAAACAAACTACGCAGTAATAGTGACGATTTTGTATGGTGGAAGGATCAACAGCGTGCGTTTGATCATTTTGAAGGCGTCCAGATTGGTTAATCTACAAAACAATCTACCAATTACTTTAGCTACAGATGCTTCATCGTATGGTAATTGCGCTGTTATCTCTCACGTCTACCCGAATGGAACTGAAAAACCAATCGCTTTCGCATCGATCACCTTGAATGACTCGCAAAGAACGTAGTCAGGCCGAGAAGGAAGCTTTGTCCGCTATATTTGACCTAAATACACTTCATTAGTATTTGTTTGGACGCCATTCGACCTGCTAACTTTACAGAATTCTGTTCGGGTCTTGTTACGTTGACACATTCTTTTTACTTTTTGATAAAACTTCCGAACTTTGTGCCCGGAGTAACACCGCGCTTCTCATGTTCTTTCTTTTTTTCTCCGAAAACGCCGATGCTCTTTCCTCCTATTTTGTTCACGGACCACTTTGTCGTTCTTCTATGTAGTGAGTCTCGTAGGCGAGTAGTTTCCCTACGTGTGCTTTCCTGTGTTCTTCATCAAACCATTGGTTTCCTGGGAATGGTCGGGTGAAACCCAAAACATCCGTTGCGGTGTTTCTGATGGCTTCTTGTCACTGGTCATCACCACTTCATGTTGGTTGCATTGCACATATTAAAGAGCTT
Organism: Volucella zonaria; assembly: GCA_963966105.1. Taxonomy (NCBI): domain Eukaryota; kingdom Metazoa; phylum Arthropoda; class Insecta; order Diptera; family Syrphidae; genus Volucella; species Volucella zonaria. The sequence goes on from OZ014531.1 coordinate 190,996,804, forward strand.
AGCGGTTGTGGTGTTTTAGATACCCGTGGACATACCCTGGCTGTGAAGCAGTGGCCCGAGTCTATGTTCACCGCTCGGAGATCTATAATGCTAGAGGTGTGTCCTGCTTTGAATGGTAAATTCGGTTGACGGTGTGATGATTAGGCGGTCGCCACGTCTATTTCTGGATATTACAGTTAGTATACCGTGTACGAGTTATAGTGGTGTACCACCCAGCAAAGTCAATTAGTCTTAGGCTTCGTTTCCAAAGTGCACAGCTAAAAATGTACCCTCCCTTCCTATTTTGGCTTTAAATACACATAAAACCGTTTCAAAGTTATACTTTGGACATTGCCCATAAGTTTTGTCGAGGAGCTCGTAGAAACATTCTCTGGAGCATAGCTTTTCCTCTGTGGAGGGGTGAGCGCATATCAGCCAGATGTCGACGAATATAGCCTCGATGCGTATTGTTATAAAGCGCTCAAGACTTTTGCTATGTCCGCCGTTTACAACAAGTCGCCACCCAAGACAAGCATTTGTTTTGTCTGCAATATTTAATGTAGTATATCATCACAATAAGAGCTAGATCAATTAAAGGAACGCACGTCTCAGGCATACAATCTGCCAAGTTGTACGTTAATCAATTTCGTTGTGGTGGAACCATAACTATAAACCGTGTCACGAACACCTACTGAACACATCCATCATCAACGAGAGCCGATTTGATACGGATTACATTCCACTGTCACTCCATTTCTTGAAATTTCAAAAATATACCGACTGCTGCCACAAATCTCTGCCGTTTATTCAATTTTAATACATCAAATCGATGAAAATGAAAGCTGATTCCGACTCAGAGGGTAGCTCTGATCTTGATGTCGCCGTCCACTTTTCCACCCTCACCAGGAGTGTATTTAATATTACACTCGACTGTAAGAGTCGCTTCAAGTCGCTTCGCTTAGTGTCTCAAACTGATTTGCTTTTTCTTTTTGTTTCCTTACAGTGCCCGAGGTGGAAGACAAGAAAACCAATGAGAGCACTGAGTAAGTAGACGGAAACACAAATCCAATTAACCCAACCGATCTGCTTTCAGCTATGAGAAACGCCTAAACAGCGAAATTGACGCGTGGCTATCACTTCTGAAGAAAGTCAAGCAAACAATAAGCAAGTAAGTGACGAAGTTTTATCTCAATTCCTCCTAATCCTCGTTTCAGTTCTTCCCCAGCAGATACCAATACAGACTACACGGCATTGTCTTCCGAAAAACTGAAATACCTTCAACGAGCTCCCGACCTAAACGAATTCATCGACCAATCCATTGAATTCCACAAAGAAGCCAATGTTTACCTGGAAAACTACGCAGAAATCCTCGAAGTACACGAAAATCTCGCTGAACTCTGCGCCAGCCGCTTGGACATAAAGAAATCCCAAATCATCGAGCAGTGCATCTTTAATATTCCTCGACCGCACAAGGAAATAAACTAAAACTACTGCTACGCTAAATTTCAAGTCCAAAATTGTGTTTCACTCTTTTCCCCAGGCGGCGAGGTATTTCATCAGGTCGGTCAGTCCATCGAATTCGGTGCGGCTGGTGGGTGGCTCGGGTTTAGTCAGTCTCGGCAGGCCAGATCCCATTTTCTGGCGAAATTCGTCCATCTTGAGGGGAAAGCAGTTAGATTGAGAGTGGAGATGTAACGACAACTTACGTTCTTTGCTCCTGATAGCTTCCACACACCGAAACAGAAGGCTCCAGTGCCAATAAATGCATACAGCGTGCCCCATCCAAGGGCACGCATGGCTAAGGCCGAACCTCCGTCCATGAGGATAGCTACTTCACGTCCGCCTTTCGCCAGGAATTCTGCCTCTTGCTTTTTCGCCTTGCTTACGGTCTTGGAGAAGCCAAAGAGGGCTGCGATACCGCCGACAAGTCCCAAGAACGCACCGGCTAAGGATTGCATAAAGAAGTGACAAATTCCGCTGTACCCCCATCGAACTCACCACGGTAACGATGCTTTCTTCGTTCCTCGTCAGAGGCTGAACTGTCAATTTGTGAATCGGACATGGTTTGCCAAAAGATTTAGCGAAAAATTTGGATTCTTCAGCGTTGAGAAATTCGGTATTTACATTTGGCTTTGTGAAGAAAAATTATGCTCGGCAGGGTGCTGTCAGATGAAGGTGTCATGCAGAAACTATTCGTCGGTAGATGGCACGTAAATCGTCTAAGAGGGAATTTTTATTGTTAAATTTGAATTTGTGGTGATTTGTTGAAATTCTTAGAAACCTTTCCAAAGCAAAGGGGAGCATTTATTTAATGAAAAAGCAAATGTTGAGGTGTTAAGAAATTATAGCGAGTGAATTAATAATTTCAGCATTTCTTTATAATCAGCCGCCTTGAAATTTAATTGCAGTTACGCAATCGAACTGTTGTGCACGACAAGTGCTCTCGGCATCAATAAGCGATTACGTTGTGCAAATAGTTTATATCCGGTTGCAGATAAACAGAACGGTGTTTGTAAATTTTCCAGAAGTGGCAGTGGCATATTCCACAGTTGGAGTGCACTTTGAAATATTCCCCAGCGGCGTTTGAAGGTGCTTGTGGGGCCTAAGTAGGAGTAGTAGAACCATAGAATGCACATGTCTTATTTTCAAGGAAGACACACACTTGAGTAGTACTCAGTGGGTTAGAAGTTGTATTTGCTTGAAGTGGCCGAGCTATTATAGTCTAAACAACAATTCAGATACTAGTATTCCGATGATATTGATGTCGTTGGTGTATCCTTCGCAAATTCAGGGATCTCATTTTCAAATTGTATTTCTCAGCGTTAGCTTAATCAGTTTACTCGAGATTCAGAATTTTCGCATCGCCCTTTAGAGCTCTTAAGGATCAATGTGTGAATGTTTCGTCCATCGTTGATATACTTACTTACTTACTTAATGGGCCCCCGACGCGTGAAGAATCTGCGTGAGACGCAGTAGCCTTCCACTCGAACCGGGGGGCTGTGCTTTGAAGACCATCTTTGCTAGAGCATTATTGTCCATTCCCCCGATGTTGGCGGGCCAGTGTAGTCGACGTGTTTTAGCTTTTTGGACTACATCCACGTCTTGATACAGCTCATAGGGTTTGCGGTTGCCTTCCTCGCGTATAACACCAAATATCCGACGAGGAATTTTTCTCTCGAAAGTGTTCGATATCTGCTCTGCTTTCCTTCTTATCGTCTAGCAGTCGGGTCCATAGAGTAGAATTGGCAGGATCAATATTTTGTAGAGCATGCGTTGCGTCTTCTGAGTTAGGAGTTTTGAACCCAAAACGAAGTAGCAACGGTTTCCTAGGGTGTCTTTCGAGGAGTTGATATTCCGAGGTAGGTAAACTCCTTAACCGCTTCGAAGTTGTCAAGAGTGACGATTTGCCTTAGACGGTGGACCGATCCTTCTCTGTTTGTTGACAACATGTACTTGGTTTTGTCTCCATTTATTTCAAGGCCAACTCATTTGCCGTAACAGCTTCTATGACGGCGCGCTAGGAGCCACCGATGATGTGGATGTCGTCTACGTATCCCAGCAGCTGCACAGATTTGTTGAAGATAGATAGCGCACTATCTGTTCCAGCACTTAATTGAAGAAATTAAATGACAGAGCGTCTCCTTACCGAAATCCGGTGCAGGTTTGGAATACTTAATTTACTTGAATCCTGCCACCAGTCGAGGGGCATAGGACGTCAACAACGCCTGCGCACCATCTTGCTCGGATTTCTGAAATGCGTTTCAGTTCAGCTCTTTCAAAGTAGTCTTTCTCTTCGACTATTCTTCGCCACGTTTGGTTAGGTCGCCCCGCTCTCCTGCCTGACTGCGTGAGTAGATTTCACTGCATGGCATATTCCCCAATAGAGCCGTTTTCACGCCGTAAGGTGTGACTAATCCATTGCCACTTACTCCTCCGTATGTTGTCGTCTATAGGTTCTTCACTCGTTCTCAGATAAAGCTGCTCCTTGGAGATGCGGTTTGGCTTAAAAAAAACCCTTAAGATGTTACCTAAACAAGTATTTTCGAAGGTTTGCAGTCTTCGAGTGACAATGTTGGTAACCTTCCAAGTGCCCGTATAGTTGTACTGACTCTACATTGGATCTAAACAGTCTCAGCTTAGTTTTTGCACTGCACTTGAATGCTTGATAGCATTCCAATCGCAGCTTTGGCTTCCACGATTCTGCTGCCCACATCGAGTTCGGTGCCACTGACGGCTGAGACGATGCTTCCTAAATATAGAAAGTTTGCGACTTTCTCGACCTGCTATCCGGCAATGTTGGACTCAGTGTCGGAGTTTGAAATGCTTGCATATTTTGTGACATTTGGCGGAGATGTATTATTTTATGTACAAGGAGGCACCATCGTCAGCGTAGTCCAGGTGTTTGAAGTAAGATACTATTGTCCACCTCAGTCCTTGGTTTCTTTCAGTTAGTGCTGCCCGAAGTGTATCGCTGATGACTACCGGGAATAACAACGATGAAAGTATACAGCGCTGACGTACTCCACTCTGGGTTTCAAAGTCATCTGACACCGTACCATTATGGAGAAAGTGACACTTACCACCCTCGTAAGTAGCCTTAAGTTTTCCTGGGATACCTCTCCTGCGCAAGGCTATCCGGAGAGAATCTCTGTTCAAACCGTCAAAAGCCTTTCCCAAATCAATGAACAGTGTTCATTTGATCTACGCAAGAATATCCACCCTGAAAACCCGCCTGTTTAAGATCAAGTGTTGAGTCTAGATGCTCTCTTTTCTGCTCAGGAACTATCTTAACTATTATCTTGGCTACGTCTGAGAGAACGCATATTCCTCTCCAGTTCCTACATTCTATCCAATTGCCTGCTTGATCATCATCCCTCTTTTCCACTCTTCCGGGAACCGCTCAATTCCTCACGCTCTAAAAACGAGCGGTTGGAGTAGCTCTCCAGGTGTAGTTGGTGGCGCTTAAAGAAGCTTGGTGTAGATACCGTTTTGCCGGCCGCTTTATTTATTTTGAGAGATCTGATAGCGGCTACTATCTCTGTTGTGTGTTGCTGAGAGGTCCTGTTTGAAGTCGGGAATTGGTTGCTGCGGGACGCTCGTTGGAATTTGGGACTATTATTTAGCACTAACGCGAAATGTTTCCTTCATCTGTTGAGCTGATCCTCACTCAAAATCAGCAGACTGCCATGTACTTTTCACTGGATGTTGTTTAGAACTCCTACCACCAGTAATCCGAGCCTCAAGTCAAATACGTTCATCGATCCGTCTCTAGGTATCTGCAGACATCCATGTGCTGTGACTTTTCTGCCTTATACCGATGTCGTTAACTGCCCCAGATACAGAAACATTTTGTACAGCATTCCAATGGTCATCCATGTCTGCATGCGTTGAGCTGCTTATCGTTTCTGCTTCTGTGGTCCCTGAATTGCTAGTGCGCTGGGGGATTCCGAAGCCGGTCGGTATTGTACCTGGTAACTCGAAGCAAGTTTGATTGAGCGGTTGCTGTTGACGGATGAAGTACGAAGGCGTAAGACATAAGATAATGGTCGCACGAAATTCTGATATAGTCTTCACCTTGCTTTCGCACGTCTCGGGCGCAATTTCTGAAACATCGGCTTATCGCAAAATGGTCGATTTGGTTTGACGTTCGCTGCCTGTCAGATGAGACCCAACTGCTCTTGTAACAGGCCTTGTGGTCGAAAAGAGTGCCTCCAATGACTAGTCGGTTGGTATTGCAGAGATCTACAAATTCCATCACTTGTTCGAGCGCTGTGTTGTCTTTGCCTAACTTAACGTTGAAATCTCCCATTACGATTGCGATGTCCCCGTTAGGCGTTAGGCTGTGGGTGGCACCAAGTTGACTGTACCAATTGTCCAGTCGCGTCTTCTCTCGGCGCATAGCACTGGATGATGGCAATTTTTCTTACCCTACTCAAAAATCTGGCCGTCAATATCCGGTCACTATTGGTGTTAGCATCAGTCCTACCACGGACTCCCGAGTGCTTGCGGCTGGTTTTCCAGAGTAGAGTAAGACTTTTTGTGGGCGAGTGGTATTCCCCAGCATCCAACCATCTTTTCTCGCTCAGCGCCGAGATGTGAGTCGAGGAGGGTCCTAACATTCCAGAATCCTATCCGTAGTCGATAGCCAAAGGCTGCCAAGAAAATATCAGTCCGCATCCGAGGCTTTTTTGTGGAGTTTCGGAGCAAACAATTTTTTGTGGCGACCGACACTAATCCTCTTTCGTGGCGCAGGAAATTCGCCACCTCGCAATTTCCGAAGAAATTCCCAAATAACACCGCGAGGAAGCCTGGAGTAGGGCTTTCTAACAGATCTACATATGAAGTCCGGAACATTGTTTTTGAGCCACAGTTGAGTCGTTTTTGCTTTGTGAGGTGGAGCAGAGTCTTGCTGGAAAGTCCATGGCTTGTTGTTGACTCTTTGAACCCTCGGGATGAGTTGGGATGCTTCTCTGGATGACCGAGCATACACACGATCGTTCTGCTTATTGAACGATTCTTCTATGGTGAAGATTTTCTCGTCAGTAAACAGAATTTGTGTATGAGCGTTCTTCGCGTACCGGCTGAGTAACGCTTTCGATCTTCGCTTGCGTTTTTCCTTCAATGCGGCCGTGAGCAGGTGTCCAGTGTGTCGCTTGTACACGCTGAGTCCTAAATCTTCTTTGATAATGCGAGACATGGATTTTTGCGAAATTTGCATTTCCCGCGACAAGATTTTCTGTTTTCGCAGCGGTTTTCGGTCGATTCGTTTCTTCACAGCTTTGATCGCTTTCGGAGTTCTCGGGCGGCCGAATCTTTGACGGTCTCTTACTCCACCAGTATCCTCAAACAACTTCACAGCACGAGACACAAAATTGCGAGTGAATCCAAGCGGTCGCAACGTCCTAAAGATATCGCCTTTTTCCATGTTACATTTAAGTAGGCCGACTACAACAATACGATTTTCGATGTCGATTCCATGATTGTAAGCAATTAATGTCAAAAACTTTTTACGTCACAATGAAGCATAAATATCAACTGTCAAATGGATGCGTCCAGTGTTGCATTCGTAATGAGTGAGTTCAGTTGTGTACCAGTATTTATGACTTGAGTGCATAGGTATATGCTATATTTTGCATATACCATAGGATCTTGAAGATGAGCACATAGAACTGATAGTCCAGTCATCGCGCATCCGATCCATCCGTACCTAGTTGATAATTTGCACCCTACCAAAACATTACCTGCATGTTTGAAAAGCTCCGCTGGTAGACCATCCGGCCAGGCGGCCTTGTTGTTCTTAAGCTTTTTGATAGCTGATTTCATCATTGATTCGAGGTGGGTGCTCTTCTTCTCCTAACATTCCCCCTATCTGATGGGCATTAAATAGCTGCTTAAGCACATCTACTATTCCCTGCGTTTCGGTGGCTAGGTTTCCTTCACTGTTGGCCGGATGGTAGACCTTCTAGTCCAGTCAAGTTCAATTGGAAATATTGGCTTTAATCACCCAGATTAAATAGTTGGTCCTGGCTGACAGTTATTTCGCAGTTTAAAAGTCTCCAGGAGTAGTGTTTCAATACGCTCAGCACCGAATATTCTTCCCTTTTTTTCTTTCTCAACTCCACAAATCTCTGCTTTAGCCTTGATAGCCTAAGACGATCTTTTTACGTCTTGGTGAAACTCAGCATGTCAGATAGTGTTCTCCTGATAGGGGAGTTATTTTGCAACATATGCTTTCCCGGACTCTTCATCAAATCAGGAGTTTCATGGTCGTGGTCGGTTTAAACCCGATTAGACGCGGCATTTCTCACGGCTTCTGCCATTGATGTCACTGACATTCAGCATTTGATCCAAGCGGCATAAGACGTCTGGAGAGTTAGAAAGATACAATACATTAACATCGTAGGTTATGGTGGTTTGTTGCTTTTACGGCCGTTGAACATTTGAACATTAAGTCACATCACAGCATTTCGCTGTTGTTGTGGCGCATGAGGATCTGTAGGCGTACCTTGGCCACAGTAAGGTCTAAATCTACATTGGTCGCTTGAAATATTCGGACATCTATTATACTATATCTGCTTTATAACACTTTAGAGCATCCAGTTGTTCGGCAGCATTTAACCTAGTCAAGGTCCAAATATTCCATGTGTAGATCAGAGTGTCGTCATGCTTTTAGCGTTTACCTAGGTTGTCAAATAGGAGAGCCTATTTCTATTCGAAGTTCTTAGCTGCTGGCTGACAAGTTTATCAAAAGCATAGGCCCTATCTGCAGGGACTGGTAAAAGCGGTGGTACAACGTGACGCAAAAGTTGTCATCCGATGTTCTTTGGCTGCAGTTTTCTTTTTATAAACGAAAAACTCTGGTTCTGCTTTTGGATTATGTCGGGGAAATGATATCGTTCATTCGAGCCCGATTTATGGGATTTTCCATCACTCTTACCAGAACTTCCGGCGATAGGTCCTCGCATTCTTGACGGATATTCTCTTTGAGGACTTCAAGAATCTGAGGCCTGTTGACATAGATTCGTGACTTCAAAAAACCCCACGAAAAGAAGTCTGGGACAGTTAAATCAGGCGATCTTGCCGGCAAGTGCAAATCACCAAAACGAGAGATTAGGCGTCCCGGAAATGCACCCCTCAGAATTTCGGCTGTGGTTCGTGCAGTATGCACCGTTGCACCATACTGTGGGAACCACATGTTCTCCAGTTCCAATTCATCCAATTGAGGAAGGAGAAAGTCATTGAGTATGACTCTGTAGCACTTGCCGTCCACTGCAGTCGTTTGACACGTGGCCAATGAGTCCCGATGACGCCTCCAGCGTAAACAGCACACCATGCAGCAAATTTGAGAGGGTGTAATAGCTCTTCGTTGGTTATACGTGGATTTTCGGGGCCCCAGAAGTGATAATTTTGCACATATCCACAGAGATGGAAATGGGCCTCGTCGCTCATGATGATTTTCGATGAAAAGTTGTCTCCCTCGTGGTCGAGATTCAGGATGGCTGGATCGTAAGTTACACGCGCTCAGCCGTCAACAGCTAACAGTTGATACACTGTTTGCATTTTGTAAAAACAAAGTTGTCTGTAAAAACCGCAGATTGATGCCCAATTGTGTGGTTCGCCGCCTGGTCGGTGCCCCGGGGTCCTCTGCGAGATCTTCAAACACAGCTGCGATTATCTCAGCAGAATGGCTGCTCCGGGGCCGGTCAGACCTGGCAGCATCTCTTCTATGCGAGCGGCTAAACGTCATCGTGTTTGCCCAGTTGGTGTCGGACGACCAGAAAATCTGCGCTGCAGCTAACGCTGCGTCAACACCACCGACGAATTATTCCGCAAAAAAAATCGTAACAATTATTTCGCGTTGTTTAGGAGTATAGCGATTCATGTCGACAAATGTCAAAGTAGAATTGACATTTGCCACCATTTGAAAAAATTGTAGCATCTTCCAATATCTAGGTTGATGACTTTTGCGCCATTTAGTACATAGCCCCATCCAACATCCTGATTAATGACAAATCCTTATTCACTTCATCTGCAAATACGTTGACAGTAGCCAACGCAGTACGTCTTCTTTCTGACTTGCTTTCAGAAGGAGGTAAAATAAGTATAATTGATGAGTGATCACACTTACCTCGTTGGCCTCCGTTAGTAGACCATGAGATACAGTGGTTTGTTCTTCTTCGGTTTCTGGATATCTAGGATATCCGCAATACTGCGCGCTGGGTTCTTCGGGTTCTTTGTGGAACGTTTCGATATTTCCGAACTTCTATTCATGCGCCTGAGATGATAGACAGAACTCTATTAATGTAGGATTTCTTCTCCTTCTTTATTCCGCCTCGGAATTTTTTACTTGCTGCCCCTTTGGTGATTCCGTCATAGTGGCTGTGAGAAGAGGAGAGCCCCTCACGCAGTCGCGCCATGTAGATTTTGGTTACCCAAGATATGATTAGGTACCCAGCTAACGCTGCTATATTGGCACGTTTAGCCTTTGAACAATTTGGCATTAAAAACCTAAGATTCGATCAGAAATTCAGTTACCTTATCCCTGACCTTATCTCCATAGAGACTTGCCTAGTATTTTTGAACTAATACTCTGTACCCTCGATAATAGGGCACGTGCTTGTTCTCAAGAGGGCTTCGTCTACGCTACGCAATAACAAATTACCTTTTTTATTTATTTATTGTTTTTATTGATTTCAAATACGAGTACGTAAATAGCATGTTCCCACTAGACCCCAAATTACGATAAGTGTTCCATTACATTTGAAATGATTATCAAAAGACATACGTATCTACCTGTCAAATCTAGAACGGGAAAAGAATAATACAAACTTGACGGCGAATTTTTCTGTCAACTTTGTTAATTCTGGTTCGTTTAGTTATTGGAAAACTGGAATAATCTGTTATAAAACGTAATTTCGATCGCAATTTTCTGGAAATTTCGCAATTTCGGTAAATTATGGTATTTCGTCTAGTATAAGATACAATGGCTTGTTGATTCGATTTAAACGTGAGGGCATAACATAGATTAAAAAATTTAATGAATTACGCTTATCAATCGACCATTTGTGATGGTAATACCGGTGTAGATACGCCAAATATGACATCAGCTTTGTAAAGGTTGACGTTTTTAGTGGTACGCGTGCTTTGAAATTTTTGGAATGCGAGTTCTATAGGGTGACCAGATAAGAACGATAAGAAACTAAATTTAAATAAAAGAACAACGGTGTGAGATATAAACTTGATTTTGGCTTTATTGTGAAGCTACTTTCATGCCATTTTGTGTGGAATAGCACATTATTTACTAGATGGAGTGAAAAGTAACATCCTTGGGAATAAAAAATTTCTTTTTTGTAAATGTTTTTTTATATTATTCAATATAGTCCTCTTTTAGTTTGATACACTTATTCCAGCGATTTTCCAACTTCTTGATCCCGTCCGAAAAGTAATTTTCCGGAAGGTCTGCAAAATACTCCTCCGTGGCCTCGATGATTTCCTCGCGTGAGCTGAATTTTTTATTGATGAGCCATCTTTTGAGGTTTCTAAATCCAGTTACCAATCGACGCCAAAAGTCCGCCTGATTCCGCATCAGCAAGTCCAAACACTATTTCGAAGTGCTCTCGCGTTCGTGTTTTTGGTCATTCGCGGCACCCAGCGGCAGGATAACTTTTTCATATGCAGAATATTGTCCAAAATATGGCGTGTGCGCTCAGTATTAATCTGCTAGCTCGCGCACCTTCACTTTCCGGTCAGCCAACACCATTTCATGTATTTTTTTGACATTGTCCTCTGTAACCGCATCGGAGGGCCTGCCGTTGCGGACTTCATCGGTAGTGGAGTTGCGGCCACCACGAAACTCTCGAAACCAATATTTGACGGTGTAATCTGGCGGAGCATTAGCCGCATAATATTTATCCAACTTTTCTATTGTTTCCTTCCCCGTTTTGCCTCTCAAAAAATAATGTTTTATGAGAGAACGAAAATCGTTTTTGTCCATACTCAACATGATGCCAAACACGTCAACAACAATCAGCTGTCAAAACAAAACTAAAGACAGTATCGCACTGAAATTTGGCATGTCTGCCTAAATATGAATGGACTTCAAGGCACCATAACCTTTTTTGCAGTAGCAGCGCATTCTGGCGGTCAAGGAGGTCACTTTTCACTCCGTCTAGTAAACAAGAATTGACTCAGAGCAGCTGTAATGGACGTGGCCAAATGCGGAACTCGTGACTTGACCAGTTTTTGACCACCAGAGGAACTTATGACTTTGACTTTAGTGCTGAAGGCTTCTGCTGGTAAAAGTGAAGAATCACAGATTTTGCACTTAATTAGACAGCGCTACATTCCGGGGTAGACCAAGGCTTCAGCTAACATGAATCTACAGCTTTCTCGGTCTTTTACCAGCTGTCTTCAGTTGCGCACCACGACGTGTATGCGGCTTTTTAAAAATGGTGCCCCTGGGACTGGTATGCGTGTTTCGTACAATTCTCGAAGAACGATGTTGGAAATGACAGCGCTTCACCTTGTTTAGCTGTTTTTCTGACATTGAAGGTCGAACTTGACGATATATCGTGCATTCTATTGTACGTTGTCACCCTGCATAGTCGATTGAGCTTAACAAGGACGCTAAAACTGGACTTGGCTTTGTATAATTCGTCGCTATAGATGCCTTAATGATATTATTGGTAGAACACACAGAGCTATCACTGGTGCGTTTGCGAGTATAGGAACAGAAGCGGCAAAAACGGGTCTAGCGGTAAACAAAGTATACGCTGTCTCCAAGAGGGAACACCCAACATCGACGAATCGGGCAGAATGCCAGAATCGACAGCTATAACTTTGAGGTAGTAAGGGACTTTGTCTACCTCGGCTCTACTATCGCATCTGAAAACGACATCTCTTCAAAAATCAAACGAAGAATAACGCTTGCCAATCGTTGTTTCTTTAGTCTGAGAAGTCAAATGTAACAAGGAAACTCTATACAAGACCTTTGTGATCCTAGTCCTGCTCTTTGGCTCCAAAGTATGGACCCTTTCTAAAGCTGATGAAGGTATCCTTGTTCGTTTTGAGAGAAAAATTCTTCGTAAAATATTTGATCCCGCATGCGTTGACGGGTTCTGGTCGAGACGATTCAGCGATGAACTCCACGAGCTGTATAGCGACATCGATTTGGTCAATAAACGGCGGATTGGGCGTTTAAAATGCCTGAGACATGTAGAGCGAATGAACACCAATGCCCCAGCTCGCAGAATCTTTGGCTCTAATCTGGATGGACAACGCAGTAGAGGAAGACCTCGCCTTAGGTGGCGCGCGCAACTGGAAGCAGTTAGCCAAAGACCGCGCTAGTTGGAGAGGCTTACTGGTTGAGGCTCAGGTCCACCCCGGACTGTAACATCGCCTAAGTAAGTAAGTAAGTATTCTCGAAGCGTTATCAAAAGAGAGGCAAAAAGTGGCTCTAGTATGCATAGAAGACCATAGCCTTTGGAGCAAAAAAAAACATTTTTTTTTAATTTTAGCTGCTGCAAGTTTTCCCAAGTATCACAAAATCTATGGATTTTTTGGTCGGTCCAATATGTGCGGCGGTATTCCAGCAGTAGCGTGTTGAATGTTGGCCGCGAGCTCTTCTAAAGTGGTTGACTTGTTAGCGTAGACTGAGGACTTGACGTAGCCCCAGAGAAAATAATCGAGTGGTGCCAAATCGTATGAATAATGCCCGCCGTGAAATGACCCATTCGCCAAATTTCTCCTTTACAACTTCGAGCGTTGCGTCAGTTGTACGGGATGTATCGCCTTCTTGTTAGAACCACAGCTCGGATATATCGATGTTGTCGAGTTTTGACCACAGAAGGTCGGTTAATATCGCTCTATACGGCGACGGAGTCTCCTACCTCATTTCGAAAGAAATAAGGCCCGATGATGCCGCCATGCCCTAAACCCCACCAAACAGTCAATCTTTGTGGATGTATTGATGTTTGGCCAAACATTTGTGGATTGTGTTCGCTCCAATAATGGCAATTTTGCTTGTTAACATAGCCACTGAGCCAAAAATGGGCCTTGTCTGAGGAGATGATTTTTTGGCCAAAATCCGGATCTCCGGCCAACATTTCCAGCGCCCAATTAGCAAACTCACAGCGTTGTCTATGGCCGTTCGGCTTCAATTCTTGCGTCAGCACAATCTTATACGGATGGAGGCTTAAATCCAACCACAAAATAGGCCGGGTTGACTTTCTGGCGATGCCCAATTCAGCTGATCGGCGCTGAATCGACATTTCTGGGTCTTGTTCGATACTGGCCGCTACGCCGGCTATGTGTTCTTCATTTTGCACCAATCTCTGTCTGGTTGGTGGCTTCAGATCCGAAAGAACACACTCACGCTCAAACTTTTCCATGGTGCGACGCATTGCCTGTATATTGAAGCCATGATGACGACCGACATCACGACGAAACTCACGATGCGTATTTACAACTGAGTCGGAATTTCGATATTTTTTATAAATTCCGCACGTTCAGCAAGCGTAACCGATGAAATGGCAAACCAAACATAACAATTGGAAAAACTATCATTGCTACCTGTTGACCCGTTATTTGGGTTTTTTCTAAAAAATGGAATTGCAAATCAGGAACATTTTCGTGCGATGACTTTTTATGATTTTGAAAATCATAAATCCGATCAACTCTCTTCGATTTTTGTGAAGGCCGTCCAAAATCGGTTGTTGGGCCAGAAAACATCGGTGCTGTACGGAAACTGATCTTGTAAGATCGTCATGTGACTTATCGTAAAATTGAGGCATCCTTGGACATCGGTTACACTCGCATATAGTTAATATTGCGTTCATGCATATTTTGACAATCGCTCAAAAAATGGTAACCGACGCGGTCCAAAGAAATGTTAAAAAAATTCGATCGCGGTGCTCCAAAAGACGCCTATAAGATCGTGAGAGGCCACGAATCATGGATATATGCATATGAGCCCGAAACTAAACACCAGTCGACTGTATGGGTCTTTTAAGACGAACCAAATCCAACAAAAGTTGTTGGCGCACGAAGCACTTCGAAGCAATTAGGCAAATGCCACTGTGCCATTAGAGCAACGTAGAGCAGTCAATTCGAGACCTGCGTGGCCATTGAACTGCTAAGTTTCCATGCAAGCTGAAATGACAAGGGAATGCTCGGCTAGTAGCACAATACTGGCCTACACCGTCATATGGCTCACAACACTATACAGAAGCGATTAAAAATATGTGACGAAACAACTAATGGCCTCGGATAAAAAGGGATTTACTGTTCACGACCCTTGTAAACGTTTAAAGGATATCGACCTTCGGATCTGCATGTAGAATTTTCGAGCCCTTAACTGCTACAATATAACGCTGATATTACCGCGATCGGACATAAGGAGAATGGAAAACTGTGATATCTACTATGTTGAATGCTATAGGAAAAAGTAACCAGCGATTATTCGGATGCGGCAGACTTAAGCTTTCGCCATGTGAGCGAGCATCTTATGACAATCTGCATCAAGGTTTTCTTCGCTAACCTAATATGCGCCCAAGCAACTACAGAAGACACGGACCACACCTCCAAAGAATGTTTCTACGAGCCTTTCGGCCAGAAATATGAGCAATGTCCGAGTATGGATAAGAAAGGAGGACATCTTTTGTAAGACAGTTGGTAAGCATAGCTTTGCACGACTCCACGTGTGGAAACAGATTTATTCTTATTGACTTTGCAGGGGGGATGAAATATCTATATATGTAGCAAGCGTGCGGTTTCCTTATCTCAATATACACAAGGGGACATGGCGGTCTCCGAATCGTGAAACGCGCTAAATCAAATTGAACATTTTAAGACAAACGCAAGGCATGCCTCCAGTATTCTGGACGTCCGAGGTGTGAGTACAGATTTCCCAAGCGCTGTAACAAAGGAGAACCACTGTGAGAAGATATAACGTGGAAAAACTACAATCGCAAGAGACCACCAGAATTTTCACCGAGCGTGTATCCCGCGGTTTCTCAACAACTCCTATGCCGCCAGCATCAAGTACCGAAGACCAGTGGCAAGACTGCCAAGGTGCCATGAGCGACATTGCAAGCTGATGTGCTAGGTTTCAGCCGATGGCCACTTAGAAATTGCTGGTTTGATTAAGAATGCCGGCAACCACTTGCAACTAAACAAAAAGCCTACAAAGCGGGGTGCAATGAGGGTCGGGAACCGCTCAAGAGCTCTACGAACAGAAGAGACAGGAGCTACATCGGCTTCTGCAGAAGAAGAAAAAAAAGCACGAGAAGCGCGTGATCGAAGATAGAGAGAGGCTATACTCTAGGAAGAACGTGTCAAGGCAAGTAGACCCGTACACAAGCCTGTAGAGATAAAAAAGAAAATCCTCAGTCGGTGCTCGGAATATGAAAAAAACTTTTTCTGCAGACTGTATAACGACGAAGAAGCCGACCTTACTGCCGCCATGCAGAATAGACCATTTAGCTTAGACGATGACAACCAAAACTTCCGTTCACCTGACTAGAACGAAGTAAGGATAGCAATATCTTAGCTGCTATCCAACAAACCAGCTGGACCAGACGGCTTACCGGCCGGGGTATTCAGAGCTGCTGGAAATGAATTTGTAGAAAGCATACGCCAATTGCCATTTCTCAGATCTGGTTAGAAGAGCGTTTGCCCGATCCACAAAAAAGGAGTCCCTCTCAACTCAACCACTTCAACTGCAGAGGTGTAATGCCCGAAACAGATCTGCAGTGGTACTGCTTGCATTACTGCATGCATTTCTGCTTGCATTGCTGCATGCAATGCAGCCGTGTTGAAAAACGTCAAATGACTGAAAATGTACTAATTTGCAATTCTATTACATCGAGCTAGCAGTAAGATTGGAATTTGCACTCGATTGCAGCAACGGATGGAGTGCAGTAAACACATGTTCTTGCTTGGAAAGAAAACAATGCTCCCTAATTTTGCTGCACCAGTTTTACTGCACATGCCTTTCAGGCATAAGTCTCCTCTCTTATCTGCCATATTTCGTTTGAAACCCTTCGCTAACAACCTGATTGGTCCCTATCAGTGCGGTTTCAGATCATCAAAGTCTACAATCGGCTAAATCTTCACACTCCGGCATATGCTGGAAAAAAGTCAAGAGGTAAAAATCGATGACCACCATCTTTTCATGGATTTTATGGCAGCATTTCTAGAGACGAGTTATATAGTGCCATGTATAGTTTTGGCATCCCTGCCAAGTTCACTCGTCTGTGCAGAATGACGACTGAGAAAGCTCGCTGCTCCGCCTAGGTCGATAATGATTTAACCAAGACCATTGATGTCAAGAAAGGTTTTAGACAAGGTGACGCGCTGTCATGTGACTTCTTTAACATTAGAACAGGAAGAATTGTGCGGAACTCCCAAGTGATCATTGGAGTGTGCCTCCATTTCAAAAGTCTGTACAACTACTAGCCTACGTCGATGATGTCGATATAATTGGTAGATCTTAGGGGGCTGTCACCGGAACGTTCGCTATTGTACAAACGGAAGCTGCCAAGTCAATAAGAAGAGACACACAACGTTGACGAATTGTAAGAACGTCACAATCGACAACTATAATTTCGTGAGCTAATTAGAGAATTGAGTAGCAAAGCCCTATCCCGAAAAACTAAGGGTCCTCTATATAAGACCTTGATAATCCCAGTCCTACTTTATGGTGCTGAAGCATGGACTCTATCGAAAGCGGATAAAGATATCCTTGGTCGTCTTGAGAGAAAAATTCTACGTAAGATATTTAGCCTAATTTGAGTTGACAGGCTTTGGAAGAGACGGCGAAAGATGACGACCTGTACGGCGACATTGACTAAGCCAGAAAAATGTGTATTAGTCGCTTGAGACGACTAGGATATGTAGAATGAATGGAGACCAATGCTTCAGCCGGAGAGTCTTCGAATCCAACTGGAAGGGTCAACGCAGTAGAGGAAGACCTCGCTTTAGGTGAAGAACCTCAATCGACTTAAAGGGTGTAACTGGAGGCGGTTAGCTAAGGACCGAGCTACCTGGAGTGGTTTGATAGTTGAGGCCAATAGACCCCGAACTGTAGAGTCACCTAGTAAGTAAGCTGGGGCACTGTGCATTGGTTCGTTCTTGGAGGTCATAGAATTCGACTTTGATGCTGTCATCCGTTTCCTCTGAAGATGCCGGAAGCTAAGTACTATATTCGTACCTCTTAGGTTAGATTGGGTTAGGTTAGGTTAAACAGGGTTATGGGTTTGGTTATGGTTTTGGTTATGTTTTTGGTTATGGTTTTGGTTATGGCTTTGGTTATGGTTTTATTTATGGATTTGCCATCACACAGACACCAGACACCAAAACGGGCCAAATGGCAAAAACCTAAACAATCTCCCTGGTGAAACAGCCAATTTCTTTGCAAAAGGCAAGAAGGCCTTTCAAGTTCGTGCCTCCTATTTCGTCTAGGTTTTCGAAACAGTATTTCTTTAAAAATTTTTTTCGGCTACGCAAAATATCGCCTCGCATTCACAGAGTATGTGTGTTATGTCCTCAACAACTTGCAGATCACTGTAGAATCTGGAAATATCCGTATTTGACAATTTGAGTCTCTTTGCGGGTTTCCGCAGCAGACAGATTCCTGTTACTGGCCAAAAGTGGAAAAAGGGCCTTGGATACCCTGTGTCCTTCAAGACTTGATCACTTTAGGTTGGCAGTCTTTGTGATTTTTTCCTCGATAGTATCCCTCACTATGCAAAGGGGTGGTTTGATATTAGCAAT
The DNA here is from genome assembly GCA_963966105.1 of Volucella zonaria. Taxonomy (NCBI): domain Eukaryota; kingdom Metazoa; phylum Arthropoda; class Insecta; order Diptera; family Syrphidae; genus Volucella; species Volucella zonaria. Next base: position 191,015,056 of record OZ014531.1, read on the forward strand.
CTCACTATTGTCGAGTAGCCCTCCTTTTCTTGCAAACTCATCCGCTTGTACATTTCCCTTAATACCGCAGTGTCCTGGCACCCAACACAGGTACCTTGAGCACTGTGCGAAAGCCTCGGAATTGATGTTGGTCGACTCCATTGTCTTGAGTCTGGCCTGGCTATTGATGTAGATAGCGATATCTCTCTCGGATACCGATCTCATCTGTGTTAGCTCAGCCACCCTGAGGACAGCTAGAACCTCTGATTGTTAGACACTGCTTGCGTCCGGTAGTCTTATAGACACCTGTTCCTTCCTCTGTTATTGAGCCATCTGTGAAAATTGCAATTTCATTTGACCTGACTATTGCATTTTTTGACAGTTCTCCCTCTCTGGATATATTATATCATACGGGATGTCGAAGTCGACCAAGGAAGGAATTTCATCCGTTAGAATTGGATTGCCTGGAAATAGCTCCACTATGACCGTGCCCTGTTGAAAACTACTGCTCTAGAAGTGACCCCAATTAGTGAGCCGTATCGCACTGTTGCCAGCAAGTTTTTTGATCTGCACATCAAGCGGTGTTAGGTGCAAAAAGGTCTTTAATGCTGCCGTGGGGGTGGTACAGAGCGCACCTGTAATTACGTTCTTGGAACTGCCGCTCATTTTCCGTAAATCGTTTTCTTGTTGCTTGCTTTCAACCATACTAGTGCGCCGTATATAAGTATGGGTCTTACCACCACGCACCGTTTACAGCCAGTACACAATAGCAGGTTGTAAGCCCCAAATTTTTCCTACTATTTCCTACTTTTGCAGATAAAAAGAGCATTATACGCCTTTTTGGTTCCTTCCGCTACATTACGATTCCAATTCAGTTTTTTGCCCAGAATTACACCCAGATACTTCGCTCTGTCCGAAAGGAACAGTTCCACTCCGTTGAGTTGGGATGGGAGTTTGAATTACGGTATCTTGCATATTCTGGTAAAAAGGACAGCTTTTTGCCCAAGTGCTGATCGTCTTCAGGGCAACCTTCAACTCGTACCTCTTAGATTCTGTCGAAAACCATCAAGGAAATTGAGATGGTGGTGGAAAAATCGCTGAGCACACTGGAGGGAGATGTGCCTTTAGTGGCGCAAAAATTGTATTATTTTGTGGCAGGAAAATTCCCCTTTACTCTAAAGATTTTATGGAATCAATATATGCTTTTTTTTTTTTTATAATTTGCGCGCGCTCAAGGTATTTAAGTACCCTTAAAATGTTTGCACACAGCGCGGGCCAAGGAAAATGTGGGAGGATGGAAAGAGAGGTACCGGTGAACGTTGGTTTTAAATGTTAGAAGGTTATAATGACTAGGAAATAAAGTGCTAGGCAGGGCATTCCATAAGCGAGTTGTACGGCTTAGGAAAGAATCACGATATTTTATAGTACGTCCGAAAGTGGGCTTGAGGGTATACTGATGACCATTCATAGCGAGACCGGTGTTACGGTTAAAAGTAACACGATTTCTATGGAGCACTGGTGGTGGAAATAGCGATAAAACAGAGTGAGATACGACACATTACGTCGGTGTTCGAGGGTGTCCATTGTTTGAGTGATATTAGTATCACCTACGAGTTTTATCGCACGGTTTTGAATCTTATCTAGCAGGTGCAGAGATGTTTTGGGCGCACCCGACCAGATGTGGGCATTGTACTCCAATTTCGGGCGGGTAAATGCTATATATATTGAGGCCAGATCAGAGGGGATAAAGTATTTCTTACATCGCTTGAGGAAACCTAGACATTTCGCAGCATTTTTGGCGACACCGAATATGTGGTCATTGCAACGTAGGTTGTCATTGACACACATACCGAGAATGGAAAGTTTTTTCGTTTCAACGATGCAAGTGCCGTTCATGGATAATGGCTGGGTATTTGAATTTCGCTTTAATGACAGCAGACAGCATTGAGTTTTGCAAACATTAAATTCCACTCGGTTGATAGTTCCCCAATTGGTTATGCTGTTAATATCGGAATTTAATGAGCTTAACATACGCCGCCGTTCCCGTTCTACAGCCGAAGAGCAGGGGCGTGAGTCCGGAAACGAATATGAAAAGCAGAGAGTACTGTCGTCAGTAAAGGAATATATTAGATTAGAGGTAGCAGACAAGAGATCGTTGATGAAAATTAAAAAGAGTGTCGGAGACAGAACGGAGCCCTGGGGCACACCAGCATTTATTTTGTGAATATCAGATTTGAAACCGTCCAAGTCAACTTGAATTAAACGTTCCGAAAGGTAATTTCTAATGCACTGAAGAAGAGAGTCGTCGATCCCAAAAGTACGCATTTTCGACAAAAGAGCCTGATGCCAAACTCGGTCAAATGCCTTAGAAATATCAAGTGCAACCATCTTGCTTTCGCCAGAATGATGTACTCTTTGGTTCCACTTTTCGGTGAGATACGCCATCAGATCACCAGTGGACCTGTTGATACGAAAACCGTACTGCCGGTCATTGAGAAGTTTTCGTGTTTCAAGATATTTCATTAGCTGACGGCTTAGCAGTGTTACCATGACCGTGGAAAGAAGGGACGTAAGTGCAATGGGTCTGTGGGAAGAGGGAGAGGATGATTCGCCTTTTTTACTGACGGGCTGGACAAGTGCTGTTTTCCATCTGCTCGGAAAGAGTCCTAAAGAGTAGGATTGATGAAAAAGCTTACGCAGTGGTTTTGGCAGCGAGGAAGAACACCTCTTCAGAAGAAGGGGAGATATGCCATCTAGGCCAGCGGATTTGTGAATGCTAAGATCTTTAAGTACCCGAGTGCGAAGAGTGACGATTCGAAACTCTCAAGTGTATGCCTAGACAAAGCACAATCTGGAAGTGTTCAGCTGGCCGTGATGTATGCAGCAAGTAGATTGAACATATCCAAAGAGCTGGCAGCTGTCATTGTAAATGAGCGTTGGGATGGGGGATGAGGCAGGATTCCCGATTTTTTTGACAGACTTTTACTACCTTTGGGACTTGTAGTATTTTTTGCCTCAGTTTTTGGTCGTATTGAAATTTCACACGCTTAAGAAAGACGGTGCAGTCATTTGTGGGTCATTTAAATTTTTCGGTTTTCCTCTGTCGGTTCGGCTCGAAGGACCAAAAAAACATTTCTCTATCCCTGAGAGCTTCATTACAGTTCAAGTCGTACGATGCTTTTTCTTTTGGTTTGATACTCTACATCCGATGAGTGATAAAGTTTCTCATTCCAAAGAGAATAGTGTCATCGAGGAAACATAACGAGCAGTTATCATTCCTAAAGAAGCTGTAAAGCCCACTCCAATTGGCTTTCTCATATTGCCAATCGATTCGTTTAGGGATCTTTTCTCTAGCTGTATGATGGGTGTACGAGAAATTAGCTGATACAATGGTCCGACGAACCGAGAGCACATCAACGGAGTATTTATTAGGGTGAGAAGTTAGAAACAGGACCAGGGTGTTTTCGGTATGACTAATGTATGAACCCATTTACAATCTGGGTCAAGTTATTTTCCGCAGCGAAGATCTCAACACACCGTACTTCGGGTGTTGTCTGTCCAGAATGTTGAAGCCACCCAGAATTGTGTATATTGAAATCGCTCGTAATAACGACTGATATGAGAATACAGGGATACAATTCTTTAAATGGGGTCAGACAGTGCATCAAACTCATTAAAAGTCGAATTGCTGTCCAGTTTGGGGCTACATGACAGCCGCATATCCGGCCTTGAGATACGCATTGTAGTTTTGGACGATGCGCAGGAAGTACAATAACAAAATATTCCATATTTCAAGCCTCAAGGGTTCTAGATAAAGATAACATATGTACCTATGCTGTCATATCTCTCCAATCTGAACCCATCTTGTTTGTCGTCTGCGATCAGCTACATCTTTTGTTATCTTACCAAGTCCCATTGACCCAATTTTATCAATAAATGTCTGGGCTGATCTGTTGAATTCAGCTGCATTGGTATCTATGTGTAAATAAAGACATAAAGATATTCAGCAACCCGACAATTGTAAAATAGATAAAATAGAATTACTTTCTGTCTAGATTTCCTACGAGCCCTTTGAACGACGGTATCACGTTTTCGTCATATCGCACTCGCATTTTGAAGATAAGCCATCCACCTCTATAAAAAGTACGAGTATCTGCCATTGAAATAATCACTATCTAATATATTACTACTCGTGTCGTTAATGTTTGAATAATTGGGTAAATAGTTTTATGGGTGCAATAAATTGAGCAAAGCGAATGCAATATTGCAGATGCGGAGTAGTTTCAACGCTGCACTTGAGGTTTTGAAATATCCTCTTCGATCAAATCAAGTGGGGAAATTTTGTCAATTATGGAATGCTTTTCAGTAATTGGGTTGTTATTTCAAAGTATGACATCTTGAGTGATTGGCCGGTATTGCTGGGAAATGATCGATTATCTAAAAACGCCAAGAATTTTTTTAGTTACTGAGGGAAACAGCCGTACGGCATGACCGAGTGGGCAATCAATCTTTAAAAAGAGACCAAAATTGGGAACATAAAGGCAGCTCTTCTCTCTCTTCATGGCTTCAGCTATTTAAAGAACGGAAAGCGATACAATTTCGTCATTGCGTCAGCTTATTTTCTATTTAAGGCGCTATCGGTTTCCGCCAAGACATGTGGTTTGTTACCGAAAAGATTAAAATGGTTAATCTCTGTGGTAGACGCCAATTATTTCACGGAACGCTTTCATTAGACTCTGCATATGTTTTTACCTCGATTTCTTAAAGGCTTTAGCTCCAGGTTTCATAACTAGGGACCTGGTGGCAGTACAAATTGAATGCAGCAATGGCCAGGAACTGCATAGGTTCGTATGCGCATCGGCGTACTTTGCTGGAGACACTGAGGAAGTGCCTTCCACACCAGTACAGGAATTTGTCTGGTGATGTGAAGACAAGCAAGCACACATTATCATCTGTTCCGACGCCAACGCACACAATATGATTTGGGGCAGCCGTGATACAAACAAAAACCAAGGTTTACTAAATAAAGGAAACAAATCAACATTTATGTAGCCACTCCATAAGAAAGGAAGCCCCTAGACCTCACTCTCCCGTATCCATTTCTACAAAATATGGTGGAAGGCTGGCACGTGTCCGTGGAGGCATCTTTATCAGATCATACCATATGCACATTGTGTTTAAGATAAGATGCAGCAACGAATATGCGCCGGCCCGATATGACAACAAACTTATGAACTCAAGGACATATCGCGAAAATTTAGCGGTCAAATCTGCATTGTTGCCATTCGCGCCGCTAGCAATAGTGGACGTAGACGAGACCCAATTCCAGCTAAACGACATCATTCTACACCCTGACTCGAACTGCAACCAACTTCAGACTGCTATAATTTCCAAACCGTTCATGACAGTGAGCTCAAATTTTGACACATGACAGATAATTTTATTATTTACAAGCCTTTCAAACGATTTGCGTCTCAGTTGTGTTGAAAAATTTTTATCCGCGATGGAATTCAAACGTGGTAATGTGATTGCTTTTTATTTGGCTGGAAAACCACAAGTAGCTATCGTCAGAGCCCTCCAGCACCTCAACGTGAATAAATCGTTTGTATCTCGAACCATAGCTCGTTACCGTGATACTGACAGCGTTGTAAAACGCCATGGAGGTGGTCATAAAAAAACAGCAACATCGGCAGAAATGGTTCGGAAAGTGAAGGCTCGAATTGAGCGAAATCCACGTCGAAGTGGAAGAAAAATGGCTCGTGAGCTCAACATATCGTTGGAACGGATGCAACACATACCGAAAAATGAGCTCAGACTTAAGCCATTGAAGTTCCAAAAAGCACACGATCTTACACCGCAACAGAAAAAAGTTAGAGTCGAAATAGCGAAGGAGTTGCTACGCCGCGCTTGCACGAAAGTGGTGAGTTGCCGAATTTGGTTTTTTCCGATGAGTCGCCATTTGTTATCGAGCAATATGTTAACAAACAAAATAACCGAGTTTACTTGCCAGAGAGGTCCTTAGAAAATTTACACCTTCGGACGGCCACCAGGAAGCAGGCAGCATCGATGGTGATGGTTTGGGCCGTCATAAACGCCGATGGTCGCTCTCCGCTCGTATTTTTGGACCGTGGCGTCAAAATTAATGTGATCGTATACCGTGAAACTGTCTTAGAAGCAGTATTGAAGCCTTGGGCAAACAATCATTTCGGTCGGAGACCGTGGACATTTCAACAAGACTCGGCACCGTCTCACAAAGGGCGCGTCAACCAAGATTGGTTAAAAAACAATGTTCCACACTTCATTTCTTCGACACAATGGATTGCAAATTCTCCGGATGCAAATCCGTTGGATTTCTCTGTCTGGCGAAGGTTGGCATTAAAAAATATCAAAGTTTGGACCACCTCAAACAAGCACTTCGCCGGGAATGACCCAAAATACCACAGAGCCACTTGCGTGCAGCGTGGCTCTTTAAAAAGAGCTGTAAAGTTAAGCGAACTGTAGTAAAACAGTGCGTACCATGGTGGAATGAGAACCTAGAAGCTATTCGGAAAAGAGTGAGGAAGCTTGTCAACAAAGCCAAACGCATCGGGATTTGAGAACAAATATCAAAGAGAGCCTCCTGGCGTGCTTACTGCGAGAAATCTGAAGCACTTCCTGCGGTAGCAGGACTCTATAAAGCCCTCTCCCAAGATCATTCAAATTGCATGGGATTGTTAATCAAACCAAATAGCACAATCACATGCGAACGTGAGAAACCCTGAATACCAGGTTCACTTCCTAGGGTCTTCTAATATTGACATGTCTTGCGGACAGTCCACGGAGGTTGAAGAAACCTCAGCAGAATCAATAGTATATCCGGAAAACGCTTCAGTCCGGAAGGCATAGACGGAATTTCTCCAGCTGGAAGAATTCCTTGTACTTGCTGGACTTCCTTGTATCTACCCTATTAGCCTTATTTAGGTTCAGCTTCAACTTGCGCTACATACCATGCACTTGGAGGGAGGCCAACGTAGTGTTTATCCCCAAACCAGGCAATAAGCCCAGGGAACTACCCAAATCATATCGTCCTATAAGCTTGACATCGTTTTACCTGCAAACAATGGAAAGAATTATTGGCGTTTATATCAAAGCTTAGAAAATAGGCTGCCTCTGCACCCATGTCAGTACAGAAAGGCAAATCCACGGAAGGTGCTCTGATGAAGCTGACAGCTGAAATCAAAAGCTCCTTCCGCTGTAAAGAAATTCCACTTTGCGCATTTCTTGACATAGAGGGTGCCTTCATGACTGCACATCAAATCGAAACATCGATCAACCTACCATCAACTGGGTCAGAGCAATGCTCGTAAACCGGATGATTACTAGGGGCTGCCGCAGGGAGGCATGTTATCGCCCCTCCTGTGGTCTTTGGTGATCTGCTTAAAAAATTAAGCAATTTAGGCTACAACGCAATTGGTTATGCCGATGACCTAGTCATCATAACTAGGGGCAGAGTGATTAACGAAGTCACTGCACGTATGCAAAACGCCCTTAAGACAGTCCTAGACTGGTGCACCAAAGAAAATCTCTCCATAAACCCAACTAAGGCTTTCATAATTCCTTCCACTAAAAGAAGTATAATTTCACTTAACGATACAGTCATTCAGTACTCCAACGAGGTCAAATATCTGGGAGTAATGCTAGACAAAAGACTAAACTGGAACTCTTACTTAAATAACTAAAAGCAACCAACGGTTTGTGGGCCTGCCGTCGCATGTATGGCAGCACATTCGGGATCTCTCAAAAGATCACTCATTGGATCTATACAATGATGGTCAGGCCCATCATAACATATGCTTCTATAGTATGGTGGATTAAAGTCACGCAGCGTCTTGCATGTCTGGGTATTTCCGGAGCTATTCGCACCTGCCCCACAGCTGTGATAGAAGCAATAATAGCAGTAACCCCCCATACACTTATATATAAACAGAGTGGCATTACGCAGCACAGCACGTCTATTACAAATTAAAGAGTTAAGTCTTAGCGAACACCCGGACCTAAGGACCCTGCTCTCCAAAATACTGGAACTTGATATGATTTGCGCGGTAACAGACTTTAAAAAAACACGGAGATCCCCAGCAAAGAAGCATAGGTCAGCAATAAATCGCCAAACAGCCATAACGGCATAATGTGGTATATGGATGTTTCTAAAATGGAATCGGGAGTGGGAGCTGAGGTGCACAGAGCTAACTTAAATATAACCATAGCTATAGGCAAAAGTCCCAGTGTATTTTAGGCAGAACTCCACGCCGTTCAAGTGTAGCCAAACATATTTACAACTCTCGGGCAGCCAAGCAGCTATAAATGCCCTTAGCTCACACACCATTGACTCCAAATCAGTCATGTACTGCTTCAAGACCCCCAAAAACTAAGCTCTAGAAACAAAACCAAAATGTGGTGGGTTCCTGGTCATAAGGTCATTTATGGGAATAAAAAGGGCAACAAACTGGCCAGAAGGGGCTGAGAAGCTCCCATTAACGGACCTCAACCCTTTGATCTCATAAACAATTTTAACTCCCCCGCACTGGGTGTCGAAGTAGTAGCTGAAATGCAAAGAATGCTCAAGACCACTGAGCTAAGAGGTTTCAGGTCGAATTCGGCCGTCGTTCGTCGGGTCTCCTGCAAGTTGAAAAGGCTCTATGAATTTACTGGCAGCTAGCCAATGATGACTTCAAATATAAGCTGCAATTTCAAAGTGTGGACAAAGAGACAGTTATTAAACGTCGTCATGTCGCTGTTCGATCCTTTGGAATTTCTCAGCCACTTCGTAGTGATCGCCAAAATACTGATGCGTGAGCTTTGGGGTCGAAATATTATCTCGGGTTAGCCTCTGCCAGATGAAACACTTGCACTTTGGAATTGTGAATTTGGCCATCCACCGTTACTATTTCCGAAGCGGAATCAGCTTTATCTGTTCGTAAATGAATTGAACTTCAAACTGCCGTCTTAGGTTCGCTTCTAACGAAGACCGTTTTGGAAGGACACTCCATACATGTGTCTCGCCAAGTGGTTTAGAGCAACCGTTATCAAGTGGATACACAACGAGCATAGACGTTACAGGTCGTTTGCAGTCGGAAATATTAGCAAACGTCGAGCAGTCTAACTGGATAACGCAACCAGATCTAAGAGCCGGACAAGTTTAAGCACATCTTCATATTGGCTAAGAGGCCCAACATTTTTTGCGGGTGCCAGAAGCCAACGCCATGGTCACAGACTCCGGTGATGTCGAGGAAGAGCTTCGCACGAAGAGAACTGAGTAGGTCTCTGATAGATTTTGATCGTATTTCACCTTTCAAGAAGCTGAAAAGAATCGTCGCCTAGGTGCTGAGATTTATCGATCGTTGCCGAAGAGTGCAGAGTCACAATGATGATGAGGGTCGAACAGCAACTGAACTAGTCGCCGCCAAAAAGCAGCTGTGCCGTCAAGCTCATCCCTTTACGATGCTCTTGGTTGACCACTACCACAAAGAGATGAAACATCAGAACATCAGCCGCCATATAAGTGAGATACGCTGCAAGTTTTGGATCCCTCATCTGCGTCAAGACGTTCGCCGTGTCATCAACAACTGCATTGTCTGCACTATTCCCAGAGCCAGACCGAGTCACGCCTTGCGTGAGGCGTACTATATCGCATTACCATTGGATGCAGTGTGATTCAATATGACGCGTCTTTCCTGGGCAGTTCGCAAATAGACAGAGGTATACTCGATGAATGTGGGTCCAGTAGGGAAGATTTAGGCAGCCCGTTTTGACTGGAGCTTTTCGTCATCGACTTTTGTCTGTATTCGGTTCGCTACGATGTTTATTGCGACTAAAAGTTTGTGGACCAATGCTCCAACCATAAAGGTTGAATGTGGCCGTAAAGTTGCAAGGTCCATATAACATAAGAGAGTTAACCTGACGCTAGATTGAAAAGACTTTGACTATGAGTAAGACGATAATACGAGTAGGGCCTCTCCAGATGTTATTTATCAGAGTATCATCTGTTTGCGTGGAGATTACAAAGATTTGCTACAGGCAGGTTGAAACTGATTCATCAAGAGTAATGACGAGATTACGGGTATAATCTTATCTTAACGTGTAACAAAAATATATTTTGTGACTCAAACCGCACTGGAGAGCGATGCATTGTAAAAATGTGCAGATACACATTCTTATTGCCACAGTGACATACGAGTAATATCTGGATAAACACAAGGGTCCAAGCAATTGACTGAGAGCTACAAATTTATAAGGCAAGCTGCACAAAGTACTGAAGGATGCCTGGTCCCCAGAACGAAGGGCATTTGTAGATGCACTCATATTTAAGATACTGTGAACAGGTGCTCTACCTCGCATAGAACTTCGCCAGGAACTCTTCTAGGCGATGGCCGATAGGATGCAATGGGACGACCTTCATAAAGATAACATACTTGTATACCGAATCAAATTGCAAAACTTGGTATGATCTGTAGAACTCAGAGCTTCGCCCATCAATAAACTTGTCTAATAAAAAGCGGGGGCAGAGCATATTACTGGTCTTATCGTAAACACCTTCAGATGACGCCACCGAAGGTTGCTACGATTTGGTCAGTTGCAAGTTGCCGGTCATAGGTCTTGTTAGCGGCAAGATCACCGGTAGTCCCTACCAGGACTTAAATCACGGTATCATGGGAGTCAGGAGCCCCACGGATTTCGGTCCGGGCCGGACTTGTTGAGGTAGGCCCCCTTGTGGGAGCGTCATGGTGGCTGTGGTTTAAACCCAGATCGCGGGAAGGGTCTTCTTTGGTTTGACCCATTGTAGAGTAGCAAATAAGTACTGGGTGCTAAGAGCAGTAAAAAGTTTTAGATCGGCCTCGACTCATACCAAGGGTGGAACTTGTGCCTCCAACACAGTTCCGAATTGGTATCAAAGTATTGGCGGAGAGCGATGGCAAGGCGTATCCTTGCTCCCATGGATGCATAGGCATCCCGTAAACATAAGTCTACATGACAGGTGGTTTACGTTAAAAACCAGAAACTGCTCATCTGGACTTTTTCGAATTTATACCAGATTTGGGCAGTGAGATAACATACACTGTCATGTAAATTTGTAATTTAGTGTTGGGGTACATACTCGTAGTTCGTCGTCAATAGCTTTCAAATGTGATACGCAGACTAAATTGACATTGTTTCTCATTCCGGCTGAGCCCTTGTAAAAATGCAAGAAGTTGGTCTTGTAGTAAATAAGGGAAGGGCCCAAACATTTCAATTTTTAACTAAATGACTGCGAACGACAAGATACGAGTATGGGACAACATCACTGCTGATAACTACAACTTCGAAGTAGTAAAGGATTTCGCCTATCTCGGAGTTAACCTCAACTTTACAACGAGATCGTAGTAGATAATCGCCGAAGAATGACCCCAGGTGACGCCTTTGTACTGCATCCGTCCGAAGAAAATGCACCAAAGTACCTTGGACTCGTAGATCGATAGGCTCTGTGATCCCATAGTAAGGCGACATCTTAGTGACCTCTTCGCTGAATATGCCTAAATGATCAGCAGAACTGAAAGAAAGGAAACCTAACTACCCAAGCTGGTAGAAGAGTGTGCTGCCCCAAGCAAATACTGGCGGAGTTTGTCGGGGTTCGGCGGGAGTTGTGGTCGGTATCGACAGATGACGACCGGCATTCCTGTCTATCTGGAGGTTTGATCGGTTAGGTTTACAGTGATTGTCTACTTGTTCTTGGGTTTCAAAGAGCCACTACATCAAAGTCGTCATTGTCGAGAAGTCCTGCTGCTGTTCATGTATAGTTGCACTTCTGTATAAAGGTGGTCACGTGGCATTTATATTGTTGGGCTATAGCGGTTAAATACCTCTCGTCTGCACTCATCGCGGAGTCCTTGTAAACTCCACATGAAACAACCGAAGATAACTGTAGCGACTTGGTCCTTAATGTTGTGTCGCAGTATGTCAAGTACATAGGTCCAGTTTGTGCGGTCGGTTGGCCCTTTGTATAGCCATTAACCGTTTGTCGGCGTAAAAATCGTCAAAAGTTTCGTGGTCCCTTCGTCCGCATCTAAATTGTTTGACCAGTTCAGCTGTAAGATCGAACATCGTCATGGTGGTAGTTTCCAGGTGTGTCCTGGTACCTTTCCGTCCCAGTCGACTGAATATTTCGTCGTTATGTGTTGGAGTAATCGTGCTGTCGTATGGAGGTATTTCGGTTCTGTCTTGTAGTTCCCCATGGAACGTCATGAAAGCTCGAGACAACTAATTTTCTCGCTCATGATGGCCATGCTCTTTTGGAAGATTGCCATCATTGTGCTCATTTTATCTTCGACATTAAGTTGTTTTCACTTCTATCTGCCTTCCCTACGTACGCGTCTTGTGGTTTGTATGTCCTTTGACTGTCCTATATTTGTTTTTTGTCCACGTATGTTGTAGTCTTCATTTTCATCCACTGTTCTGCGCCCCCTCCCGGTCGTTTCTCGTCATGTGTATATTCATCGTATTGACTAGTCTGCTCATCGCACGCATCTTGTCTTTTCATAGGGGCCCGCCCAGTTGTAGATGCTAGTGTTTGCCGATACTCAAACGGAATGAGTTGGAGCACGTTTCTTCCTAGCAAACTTCCGGATTCCCTTTTAAGCTGGGACCGGCCGTTTTAATCGTTGGGTCTGATGCTTCAACCTGCGGTCTTTGAATTTGATGGTCTATGCTGAACTGCACGATGTCTCTTCTGCTCGTTGTTGTTCGTCAGAGCGCCGCTTCGCACGCTTCTTATTTAGAAAGAAACCAGGGATTACTAGGTGGTGGTCGGGTGAAACCCAGCACGTCAGTTGCGGCGTCTCTGATGGCACGTTGGTAGCGTTTCCATTAGTCTTCGGTACTAGACGCTATGGGCATAGCAGTTGTTGGGAGATTTAGGGATACGCATTCGGCGAAGATTCTGGCGATCTCTTGCAATTGAAGTTTGTTCACATTGTAACGGGTGACCAGATAGCAATGATAGTTTTTCCAATTGTTATGTTTCAGGAGTTGTCAAAATTACCAATGATATTGAGCTGTCAAAATATTCAGTCAGGTTTGCCATTTCATCATGCATCGTTCTACGCTTGCCAAACGTGAATTTCGTCGTGAGGTCGATCGTCATCATGTGCAGGCAAATCGTCGCGTGGAAAAGTTCGAGCGTGAGTAAACTATTTTGGATCTTAAGCCACCAACTAGACAGAAATTGGTGCGAAATGAAGAAAACATAGCCGCCGTAGCGGCCACTGTCAAAGAAGATCCAGAAATATCGATTCGGCGCCGATCAGCTACATTGAGCATCGCCAAAGTGTCAACACGGCTTATTTTGCGGTTTGATTTGGGCCCACACCCATATAAGATCGGATCTTCTCGGGCGAGGCCCATTTTTGGCTCAGCGGCTATGTCAACAAACGAAGTTGCTATTATTGGATAGAACACAATTCACAAGTGTTCGGCCAAACATCGATACATTCACAAAGATTGACTGTTTGGTGGGGCCTAGGGCAGGGTGGCACCATCGGACCGTATTTCTTTCGAAAGAAGACACCGTTACCGTCAATGGTCTCAGGTATAGAGTGTGGGTGATCAACTTTCTACGGTCAGAGCTCGACAACATCGATATACTGAGAAATTTGGCGAGCGAAATTGGGCGCCGCGATCATGCGATTTGTCACCACTCGATTATTTTCCCTGGGGCTACGTTAAGTCCTGAGTCTACGCTAATAAGCTAACCGCTTTGGATGATGCCAATATTCAACACGCTATTGCCGGAATAACACCGCACATATTGGACCGAGTCATCAAAAATTCTACCGACCGCTTGAAGCACCACGGCCATTTGAATGATGTGCTAATCCACACATAATGGCATGAACGTAAAGTCAGAATCAATTTTATATTTCACACCATTGTTGTTTTATTCAATCTTTTTCCAATCGCTCTTATCTGGTCACTCTTTATCTTCTCACAGCAGTTCTCATTTGTTGTGACGCGTGGGAAATCCGCATTCGCACTTTCCCTGAAACGAGGCGATGATCCGAGTCATTGTTGGCTGGCCGAAAGGTGCGGGAGTCCACGATACTGAAGGCTAGATGTAAGACATGTAAGGCATGGAATGTAATCAATTTGATTTAGCGTTTCGTGATCCAGAGACTGTCATATCCCCTTATTGATTTGAGGAAACCGAATGCTTGCTATTGTGATATTTCGTCTCGTCGGAAAGACAATAAGCCTAAGTCCATTGCCAAACGAGGTGTCTTGTAGACTATGCTTACCATCTGTCCTTCTCTTCTGTCCATACTCGGACATTGCTCATACTAGTATGTCTTATCGAGGAGGTTGTAGAAACATTCTTTGATGGCGTCGTCCTTGTTTTCCGTCGGGGCATAGGCGCATATTAGGCTTATGTTAGGGAATTTAGCCTTGATGCGGACTGTTGGGGGATCAAGACTTCTTGCCTAAGTTAGTTGCATGTGACAGAATAAACGCTGTTTCTGTTCTCAATAGCAATCACCCTAGTAGAACCCCATTTTATCATCTTCCATTTGGCCTATTTCATGACATTGTCTCAGTCTTGAAAGTTCCTCATGACCCTCGACTACGTAGTGCGGAGTCATGTCGTGTCTATGCACTTTAGTGCTCACTCCAGCACTATTTTGATGAAGTTGAAGGGGCGATAAGTGAATTGAAACACTTCTGCATCGGACACCACATCTCTCGTCCAAATCCTCGTTATTATCCACGAAGTTCACTACTCAACGATCGAACTAACTGTCGGCTTCTCTTTCGCTAAATACTATCGACATGGCAGGTTCATGCGTCACCATCTAAACAGGGTCCATTAACATGAGCTCCAAATATTTCGGATTAGCTCAAATAAGGCTTCCGTAACTCTAACTGTGGACATCACGTCTGGGCTTGGCAATCACCACTGCTATGTGTACAGATGTACGAATGTATGAGCTGAAATATTTTTAAAAAATAACTTGTCATTCCGCTCGATTAAATATTGCACATTTATACATACAAACAAATATATTTGCGAAAAAATGTATCTAGAACTACGTGTGTCATAGATAAGGAAACGAATGACTATGTTTTTTTTTAAGATATCTTTCAAGTGTACCTTTTGATTGATTCGACTCTGACACCTGTCAATCGATCGACAAAGATATTTAACTTTCATGACCCATGCAATGAACGCAACTGGAAATAGTTAGATGAGGTTTACGTCTGTCTGATAGCTTAATCACCCATCATAATGTAGTGGTGTGATCATATGTATCTCCTCCTAATTAAAAGCTCTTGCACCCGTTTATGACACTATTGCTGGGGACATCATATGCTCGTACGCGCCGCTTAACCCCCATAAAGTTTAAGTCGACAGTATCTGAGGGCATTTGTTTATTTGCCTCTAGCTAGCCTTGTTTTGTAGTCGTGAAAATACACCATGCAACACAAGCACGATCGTCGCTTCAAATCACATCCGCCGATGACGACAAACTACAAATCTTCTAGGTTCAGCTTTGCTATCAGGCCAGAACTTGCTGTAGCCATTTAGCTTGGTGTTGACATATAAAATATGACGCATACCAGTACTCGCAATTGTCCTATCTACTAAAGTTTCGAATTTCAAAATTCAATATCTCAAAGCCGATCGGATTCGTTAGCGCTTAGTTTAGCTCTGAGGTTCGACAATTACAGACGTGCGTTCTTCCTGTACGGTATTCCCAAAGTGACTCCAGAGATACGAATACAAACACGAGTGTGAACACGGGTGCGGATAGTCGTCCGGATACGAGTTGAATTCGAGTTTTTGTAAAAGTATCGTAGTATCTCAAGTGGAAGTATTTTAGTTTACGGTTTATCGACAATTCGATCAATTGGTGCAGTGCTCGAAGTGAAGATACCTTAAAACAGGTACCAACTCCCACCTTTCTATTGCCTTTTCTGCATGACACGACTGGTTTTTCTACATTTCAGATTGTATCTTTTAATTGTTTTCACCCGAAATTTGGGGTATTTTCTGCAACTTTTTCCCATTTACCAGTCGTCTTAGTCGTAAGTCAACAAATAAACACGCAAAATTATTAACACAACGAACAGTGTACAATTTTTAACTGACATAAACAACATAGTTCCAATCACTATCTTATCAGAATACGGACTTTAGTAATAATAAAAATATATTCTCTATAAAAAAATCTCAGACGTAACGAGACTAAAAAAAAATTCTATCTACCAGTAAAGGTTAAAAGTTAAGCGCGTCAGGACAAAAAAAAAAAAAAAAAAAAAAACTGCGATCGCTGAAATCACTGATCGCTGCAAGGGAAGAGTCTGACTTGCTGGACAGATTCGATACTACGGCATTGGCTTCTTTAGTCCACGACCTTGCTAACGGGTGGTAATAAATTTATTAATTAATTCATAAAGTCTGACAGTTGCGACGCGGCCGATGGCGGATACTTTTACTGCGAAGTACACTGCGGCGCGTGTTATCATCGGCCGTCGCGTCGTAGGCACGCGTATGACTTTTTGTATTGCGAAGGGAATAATGGATGCATGATTGCTATTGGATCGAATTCGTAATGATCTGGGGGTGGAGCAGCGACCTTAAGATAGGCAAAAGTGATTCATAATACTTTTATTCTATTCGTGCGCCTATTGATAAAGGCTACATTGATTGTGAGTAACAGAAAAGAAAAGAAACGCAATTGACGGGATACTTTTTCGAAACAAAGAAATTTTCATTCAGAGACGGAGAAGGTGCCAAGTGGGTAGATGCAGATACCTACATCATTGGATTCGACATTAAGTATTTTCGTTGATCGATTAGAAGATCGTTGACGTTTTGTTGGACAATAATATGATTCCTGTCAAACGAGTTTGAAGGTGTTTTTCTCGTATCCTGGTTTTACCACTGGTTCTCAAGTGTGCATTGTTAATCATTTCACATCGCACTATTGAAGTCGTCTGGAGATATCAAGGTCTTTACAAAGATCATGTGCTGACATTTATGGGGTTTTGCCACCAACAAACGCCACAGTGCTTTACCTTAAAACGAAATGTATGCACAGCAAAGCCCGGTAGGAGTTCAAGTAACTGATTGTATCTACATTCTGTTGCCAGAATCAGGGAATGTGTAATCAATTTCAGATGCATTGACTTTCGGCGTTTCTTATTTAAAAAAAATAAAAAAACAAAAAAAAAACTGAAAACACACCGCGGTCCAATGAACTAAACGATTGCTTTTTTGGGAATTACGTGTCATCATCAGATATTTTTGGCTTTCAGCAGAGAATATGGTGCACTTCCTGGTGCTTTCGGCATGATTACATATTGAGCCAATATTGCCAATGTTAATTTAGGAATTGTACTCGTATATTCCACTGAAACAAGATCATATCCGCATAGAGGTGTGCCGCACGGCGGTGTGGTAGATACTCTGCTGTAGAATGTGTTTTTCCACTTTTCATGGCGGCTAATGTTTGAAAATAATGGAGTCGGGGTAGTTAAGGACTGTAGATACCGTCTTCTTTTGTTGTTAAAGCCACCTTACTCATGTTTGTAGGTTGATTTTTATTGGGATGGGGTAACATATATGGTTTTCGACTTGTTGAAACGTCTTCTGTTGGAATTTATCATTTTAAGCTTTCCGGTATCTGCGATTTTTGATCTCTTTTATGCTTCAAGACAAAGGTCTGGTATTCGAAGGTCGTTTGTTTTTGTGGCATATTCCTTTCATACGACCGAGCTAGATTGTATCTTCTTCTAAATTTAGTACTACATTTACGGGTTATGAAGTTCGCTTATTTGGCTTATTGTAAAATACTCGACGCCATTGAATAGAACTGTCACGATCAGGCCAGAAATGCAATATCCTGATGTCTTCCAGTTAGGAATTTGAACCCAGTTGTTGGAAAGACCAACATTTTCCTCTATTCTATGCGTCCACTAAATCGTCATTTTTGGCCAAACACTAACCCAGAGATACACGAAGTCCTCCTTCACTTTATTGATTATTTAGCGCATGCTAGAAGGCATAACATTATCAATTCTGTTCAACTCCACGAATATTCCATCAGAAGCGGCGGCTAGCTTCTTTTCTAGCCTCTTCGTTGAACAAGCGAGATCGGCTTATTTTTTATAACTGTCGCGCGCATAAGGGATTTTGTGTACCCATAAGATGTTTGCACATAGGGCGGGCGACGGGAAGTTAGGGAGGGAAACAAGAGGGATGCCGATGTGCATTGGTCTTAAATGTTTTCGAGTTATAATGACTAGGAAATAAAGAGTTCGGCAAGCGAACCGTACGGCTTAGGAAAGAATCACGATATTTCAGATTTCTGAGTACGCACGAAGGTGGTCTTAAGGGTGTACTGATGAGCATTCATAGCGTTACTGTTGAAGGTTCGTGGGGCAGAATGCTACTGGCAATTCCGAGGGACCTATGCCGGTGAAAATAGCGATAGAACGAGGTGACACAGAAGACATTTCGTCGGTATTCAAGGGTGTCAATTGAGTGAATGATTTCAGCATCACCTATGAGCCTTATCGGACGGTTTTGAATCATCGAGAGAGAGGTTTTAGGCGCACCTGACCAGATGTGGGCATTGTACTCTAATTTCGGGCGGATAAACGCCGTATAAGTATATTGAGGCCTGATCAGAGGGGGTGAAATATTTCTTATATTGCTTGGGGAAACCTAGACATTTCGCAGCATTTTTGGTGACATTGAATATGCGGTCATTCCAAGGTAGGTTGTCATTGACACACATACCGAGAATGGAAAGTTTATCGGTTTCGACGATGCAAGTGCCATTCATGGATAATGGCTGGGTGTTTAAATTTCGCTTTAACGACATCAGACAGCATTGTGTCTTGCAAGCCTTAAATTCCACTCTGTTGATAGTTCCCCATTTGGTTACGCTGTTGATATCGGAATTTAATGAGCTTAACACACACTGCCGTTACAGTTCTGCAGCCGAAGAGCAGGGGCGTGAGTCCAGGAACGAATATAAAAAGCAGAGAGTAGTGTCGTCAGCAAAGGAATACTAGATGGAGTGAAAAGTGGCCTCCTTGGAAATTAAAAATATTGTTTTTTTAAATGTTTTTTTTTTATATTGGGTCTACAAGTAAGTTCCCAGCGTTTATCAGAGATGGCGCCACCAGTGGATTCCGGGCAGAAATGTCAGACCCCATGTGTTTTATTTGTAGGTTTTGTATCTGTCAACAACTTTGCAGCGTTATATTTGAGCAGTTCTATCGGTGTCGTACATTTTATCGAGCAAAATCATGGCAAGTTTCAGGCCAAATAAACGTCATTTGCGGGAAGCGCTGCTTTTATTCTTTAAGAAAAGTGCGGCTGAGACCTATCGTTTGCTTTCGGAAACTTATGGGGCGGAATGTATTGGTGAATCGACGTGCCGCGAGTGGTTCAAACGGTTCAAAAGTGGTGATTTTGGAGTTGAAGACAAAGATCGCCCCGGAAAGCCGAAAAGTTTTGAAGACGAGGAATTGGACGCTTTACTGGATGAGGATCCGTGTCAGATTCAAGAAGAACTTGCTGCATCATTGGGCGTCACGCAACAAGCCGTTTCCCTGCGCCTAAAAGCACTGGGATTCATTCAAAAGGTTGGAAACTGGGTGCCGTACGAATTGACGCCAAGAGACGTCGAACGGCGATTTTGCATGTCCGAAATGTTACTGCAGCGGTATAAAAATGAATCATTTTTGCATCGTATTGTCACTGGTGATGAGAAATGGATTTGTTATGATAATCCTAAACGCAGAAAATCGTATACAAAGCCCGGCGAGCCCGGCGAGCCCGGCGAGCCCGCCCAATCGACGCCGAAACGAAATATTCACGTGAATAAGGTCATGCTCTGCATATGGTGGGGTCAAAATGGTGTCGTATACTACGAACTGCTTCCGAGTGGTGAAACCATCAAAGGACCATTATATCGAACCCAACTAATTCGTTTGAAGCGGGCATTAAAAGAAAAACGGCCAGAATATGAGACCAGGCATGAGTCCGTCATTTTTCATCACGACAACGCTCGGCCACATGTTGCGGTTTCGGTGAAAAACTATTTGGAAAATAGTGTATAAGAAATTCTGCCTCATCCGCCTTACAGTCCAGACTTGGCACCATCTGACTACCACTTGTTTCGTTCGATGCAGAACGCTCTTACGGGAATACGCTTCAGCTCAGTAGAGGAAATCAAAAATTGGTTCGATACGTTCTTGGGCTCGAAAGACGAGAAACTTTTTTGGTCCGGAATTCATAAATTGCCAGAAAAATGGGGGAAAGTTGTAGCTTCCGATGGACGATACTTTGAATAAAGCATTGTAACTATGTTTTCATAATAAAACTTAAAATTTTGGAAAAAAAACGCTGGAAACTTAATTGTAGATCCAATATTATTCAATATAGTCTCTTTTAGTTTGATGCACTTATTCCAGCGATTTTCCAACTTCTTGATCCCGTCCGAAAAGTAATTTTCCGGAAGGTCTGCAAAATACTCCTCCGTGGCCTCGATGATTTCCTCGCGTGATCTGAATTTTTTTATTGATGAGCCATCTTTTGAGGTTTCTAAATCCAGTTACCAATCGACGCCAAAAGTCCGCCTGATTCCGCATCAGCAAGTCCAAACACTATTTCGAAGTGCTCTCGCGTTCGTGTTTTTGGTCATTCGCGGCACCCAGCGGCAGGATAACTTTTTCATATGCAGAATATTGTCCAAAATATGGCGTGTGCGCTCAGTATTAATCTGCTAGCTCGCGCACCTTCACTTTCCGGTCAGCCAACACCATTTCATGTATTTTTTTGACATTGTCCTCTGTAACCGCATAGGAGGGCCTGCCGTTGCGGACTTCATCGGTAGTGGAGTTGCGGCCACCACGAAACTCTCGAAACCAATATTTGACGGTGTAATCTGGCGGAGTATTAGCCGCATAATATTTATCCAACTTTTCTATTGTTTCCTTCCCCGTTTTGCCTCTCAAAAAATAATGTTTTATGAGAGAACGAAAATCGTTTTTGTCCATACTCAACATGATGCCAAACACGTCAACAACAATCAGCTGTCAAAACAAAACTAAAGACAGTATCGCACTGAAATTTGGCATATCTGCCTAAATATGAATGGACTTCAAGACACCATAACCTTTTTTGCAGTAGCAGCGCATTCTGGCGGTCAAGGAGGTCACTTTTCACTCCATCTAGTATATTGGATTAGAAGTAGCGGACAAGAGATCGTTAATGAAAATTAAAAAGAGTGTCGGAGACAGAACGGAGCCCTGGGGCACACCAGCATTTATTTTCTGGATATCTGACTTGAAACCGTCCAAGACAACTTGAATTGAACGTTCCGAAAGGTGATCTCTATTCGATTGAAGAAGAGAGTCATCGATCCCAAAAGCAAGGATTTTCGACAAAAGCCTCTTATGCCAAACTTTGTCAAATGCCTTAGAAATATCAAGTGCAACTATCTTACTCTCTCCAGATTGGTGTAGATTCAGTGGGCCTGTTGCTACAATAACGGTATTGTCGGTCATTAAGAAGTTTTCATGAGCTGACGGTTTATCAGCGTTTCCATGGCTTTGGAAAGAAGGAATGTAGGTGCAATGGGTCTATACGAATAGAGAAGAGAAGAAGATTCGCCTTTTAGGGACGGGCTGGACAAATGTTTTTTTCCATCTGCTCGGGAAGAGTCCTTGGATTGATTGAAGCTTACGCAGTGGTTTTACCAGAGTGGAAGAACACCTCTTCAGAAGAAGGGGAGATATACCATGTGGTCCAGCGGATTTGTAAATGTTAAGATCTTTAGATACCCTTGTTACTATACGAGTGCGAAAGTGGATTCGTCCCATTGAAGATGAGTAGGCGGAGACAAAGCCCAATCTGAAAGTGTTGAGCTGGCCGCAAAATGTACAGCAAGCAGACTGACCTTGTCTAAAGAGCTGATAGCTGAAATGTCATTGTAAATGAGCGTTGGGATGGAGGATGAGGCAAGATTTCTAATATTTTTGACGAACGACCAACAATTTTTACTCGTACTTTTGGGCCATTGTGGTATTTTTTGCCTCAGTTTTTAGTCGTATTGAAATTTCACCTTAAGAAAGACGTTGCATTGATTCCTGGCTCGTTTGAAATTTTTTCGGTTTTCCTCTGTCGGGTTGGTCTTTAGGACCGAAAAAGCATTTTTCTAACCCTGAAAGCCTCTTTACAGCTCGAGTCGTACCATGCCTTCTCGTTTGGTCTGATAATCTTCATCCGATGAGGGATAAAGGATCCAATTCCAAAGAGAATTCTGTGATCATGTCCGCAACGGCATCCACGTCGTTATTGAGGAAACATAACGACAAGTTAAAATTCCTAAAGACGCTGTTAAGTCCGCTCCAATTGGCTTTCTCGTATTGGCATATGGTTTCTTTAGGAATCGTTTCTCTAACCGTGTGGTCGGTGTAAGAGAAATTAGTTAATATGGCACAGTGGGCCGACGAGCCTAGAGGGGAGAGCACATCAGCGCAGTACTTGTCAGGGTGAGAAGTTAAAAACAAGTCCAGGGTGCTGGCGGTATGACTATCAACGTCCGCTAATCGCGTGGGCTCATTTACAAGCTGCGTTTTGCTATTCTCCGCAACATTCTTTAATCTCTCTATCAAGCAGCAAATAATGAGAGAAAACGCAAAATGTGGACTAATCTTAACTCCTGCGTAAATTGTAGCAATATCAGCAGCAGCAAAAATAACAGTGGCTGCAGCAAGGGCAGTGACACTTACATCAGTGATGCCCTTACCAAGTATAAGTTATGTCTGATGACAACGGGAACGCATTGCGTTCGAATGCAAACCCAGCAAACCTAATCACAACAGCAACCCTCATTAAGCGCATAGTTTAAAGCTGGCTTCATCTTCCTATCTAGCGCTTGCAGATGTTTCCGGTAAGCTACAAAGTGCGAACGTTGTAAAGGCTTCCTCGTAGAGGAATTTGAATACAGAAACGAACAAATAAAATTAAATAAGTTCTCCGTTAAACCCGGTGTTTTATTTATTCTTTTTATTAATTTATTCACGGACTTTGTTTACGATAGCGAAAGAAGCGAAGTAGATCCGTTCTTCTACAAATATTTACGGTACGAAGAAAACCAAATACTTTTAAGAAAGGTTGAAGGTGGAAAAATTATCGCAATTAAGCCTTCCGATGATATCGCGCTGTAGTAGTGTTTTTTATCTTTTTATCACTTTGCTACAAATGAATAGCGAAAGTGATAATTTTGGCGATTTTTCTACTTTTGAAACTTTTTTTTAGAATTACGAGTATTGTTTACAAACAAGATTTATTGTCAAAACAAACTGTTGCTCATACATCAGAATATTAGAGGCTTGTGAGAGAACTTTGACTCTGTTGTCTGTCACATTAACAGATTTGGATACACGAATATGTATAAATTTGAAATTGGCGAGTATAGGTTGCCCGGTTAACCCTTTAACGCCCGAATTATTTCCGGTTGTTTAAAAAAATATTTAATGAGCAAAATAGTTACATTTTTCCCTTCCATTTCAGCACTGATGTCGTTGTCTGAATTGATAGAGGAACTTAGGTAGACGAAGTCCTTAGCAATCGCAAACTTATATCTATCGAGGGTGATGTTCTGTCCGGGACGTTGATGTGCGATATCCTTTCTTGTTGTCAGCGAATACTGACATCAGCTGTCAATATCATCGGCGTATGTGATTAATTGGACGGACTTTTGAAAGATTGTGCCTCTTGTGTGTGAGTTTTGTACTATTCTTTCAAGAATGATGTTAAAGAAACCGCAAGATAGCGCATCGCCTTGTCTAAATCCTTTTTTGACATCAAAGGTCTCGGTGAGTTTTTAATCCACCTTGATGGAGCAGCGTGCATTATTCATCGTCATTCTACACAAACGGACAAGTTTGGCAGGGATGACAAAATTAGATGTTGCTCTGTATAGCTCGTCTCTATATATAAACGGCCTTAAAATCGATGAATAGGTCGTGTAAATTTAGTTGGAGCTCATGGGCTTTTTCCAAGATCTACCATAGTCTGAATATTTGGTCGATGGTGGACTTTTTTGGCGTAAAGCCACACTGATATGAACCAATCAGGTTGTTGACAAACAGCTTCAGGCGTACACACAATACGGCAAATAGGATCTTGTAGGCGATGTTAAGAAGACTGAAGCACAGTTCAAATGGTCTACTTTCTTGTGGATCGGACAAACAATGCTGAGGTTCCATTCATGGACATACTTTCGTTCGACTATATCTTACAAATGAGTTGGTGTCTGCTCCTTACCAAGTCATCGCCTACCGCCTTGAAGAGTGCGTTCGCTCCAGCAGCTTTTTTGGACTTAAACTTAGATATGGCTGTGTTTACTTCAACCAGGTCGGATGGACGGAATTGTCGATCTACGTCGCCCAAGTTGAAAGGTTCATTCTGCATGACACTGGTGTTTTGTTCGTCATCGCCGTTATACAGTCTACAGAAATGCCCTTTCCAAATCCTCAGCGACTCTACTACTACTCTACTTGGTTCGGGGTTTGTATCCGTGGCATGTTTTTTTTTACCTTTTGGTAAGAGTTCAGAATCTCATTTAATTTCCTGGACCGCGCGCTTCTCATGTTCCTTCTATTTCCTCCTAAGAAGCCTGTGCTCGTCTCTTCTCTTTTGTTCTTAAAGCTGGTAAACAGCTTTAGTCCTTCTATAAAGAGCTGTTTTGCGCATGTACTTGCCGGCACTCGTTGTCAAACCAGAGGTTAGTAGTGGTCCTTGATGGCTTTTTGGCAATGTTGCCACTGGTCTTCAATTCTTAATGCTGGCTGCATAAGACCTCTTAAGAGATTTAAGGGAGACCCGATCAGAAAATGATTTGGCGTCTTTTGCGAATGTAGCCGAAGTTCCGAAATCAAACTTCCACACAGTATTAACTTGACTTTACGACGTTCGGGATATCCGCAGCCGTACCTTAGTCGATGTTGATGCCTTGGAACGTTCGGACATCCATAATACTGGAGGAGTGTCTTGCGTCGATCGGAATGTGGTTAATCTGGTTGACGGTCATTGGATCAGGAGCTCACCAATTCCCCTTCTGAATATAAATATGCGGGAACGGCGTATTATTTACGACAATGTTTCGCCCCGCCAAAAAGTCGATTAGCTTGAATCCGTTATTGGAGGAAGTGTCGTGCAGGTTATATCTTTCTAACTTTGCATTAAAATCGTCGAGGACAATTTTATTGTCATAGCTATCACACTGCTCGTAGGTCTTGTCCAAGAGCTCGTAGAAGCCATCTTTGGCGTCTTGGTTGTGCGCGCACATAAGGCTAATGTGGGCAAAATTAGCTTAACGCCGGAAACTCAAGATCTCTTGCCTAAGTCTGGCTCTAACAACGAATTCGCATCTAAATGAGTGCTGCTTTTGCCGTCGATAATAATCGCCGTAGTAGATGTCGCAGTTTTTCATCCTCCGTTTGTTCGGTCCATCCAATCGCATTTCTTTAATGGCGGTAACATTTGCTTTGCAGCAGTCCAGGGCCTCCGCTGGTTGTTCGGCTCCATGTGTCTTATTAAGGAGCTTAACATTTCACGTCCGGCTTAGAAGTTCGTTGTTCTTATTTCTTTCGCAGGGATTCTCAACAGTAGCTCCGTCGGTATCCGGATATTGCTTCGTAAATCAATTTCCTTTTCCCTTTTCCATGGTAGAGTAATTACCCTGATGGCACAACTACCAACCCAGAGGGCCAGTTCCATTATACAATAGATAGGGGGCTTGGTTAGACTGAGGTCAGTAACCCGCTCGGGGATGTGAGAGCGGGCTTTGGCCCATTAAGGGACCGTCAGCCGCCATCTCTTTCTCAACACCCTGACTTAGTCTTGGCAATCCTTACCGTCCTAAGCTCCAAATAGGTCGGAGCACTCAGAATAAGGTCTCATTTGTTTTACTGCGGGAACTTACTTCACCACTCATTCCATCTGGGCAATTCATACGCTGTCCCGTTTATAGTGGTGTTATTTTTGTCTGCTGGTCAGCACTCGCGCTATAAGTTTGGCAAGTCGAGTTTGGACCAGTACCAGATGATTATCACTTGCAGGTAAAATAAGCACAATTAGTGTGTAGAAACAGTTACATCACTGGATATCACCAGGTTGACACCTCTCAGTGCCTACCACCAGCTAATTCCATGATTTTCCTGGCCCTGACTGCATATGTGCACAGTGAATCCATCTTAATTCAGGTTAGACAATCAAAGGAGTTTGTCCAAGGCTTCTATAAAGCTTGACATCCATTGGACTCCCCAAACAATGCAGCGTGTTTTTTTGGCAGAAGTCATAGCTTTTCATCGCGCTTCATGCGTGGCTTGTGATTGACTTTTACAGTTTAGATGGTTACTTACTTACATATGTAGTCCTGCAATAGATCTCAACAAACAAACTCCTTTATCATGTCAGGCGCTCTCAATCACATTGTATATTATTCAGTTACTTTAGACGTCGGGTGAGGCCCTTTTTATTAAGAACCTACGCTCATCATTCAGTCTCTTGTTCCAAGGACTGTCTGCTAAAAAACTCTTAAATGCCTTCTGAATAGCACGACTAGTATTAGCAGCCATGTTCATATATGTTCGTCATCAACTCGGCCATATCGAACTTATACGACGAGTAAAGCATCATTCGAAACGGCTCTTAGTGCGAAGAACTGGGGGACAGTTTTGACTCCCTGCTCGTAAACCTTTACAGCACGGTACCACATATCTACTGGCTACATAACATATGCTCGATTATAGGGAAGTTCTGAAGGCCGAAGCATCATACTATACTTATCGCCACTGTGACTTGATTGAGACAAATCTTGCTACGGCGCCTAATCCTGGCTTATTGCGCATTGGAATATGAAGGTTAGGAACAGCTTCTCCGATCTATTCCAAGCGCGCTACTCGTATAATGCGACATTTTCAATTTAGTGTTGGAAGAAATAGTGAGCAGAGCAGGTATCAACATGTAATGCGCTTATTACAAGAAATCTATTCAGCTGCTGGGGTATGCAGACCACATCGATATCATCGGGCCTTCAATCAGACCGATCCTTATAGCAGCCCACATAACCTCTTGATTCAGCCTAAGGCATGGGTATGGACACGCAGAAAAAAGAGGATGAGGGAGAAGGTGAATTGATTATCTCTTAGTGTTCGTTGAAAAATGTTGAGGGCTTGATCCTACTTCAGCCTCTATATCATCGCCATCATCGAAAAGCCTACTCTTGGATCGGACAAGAATGGTGATAGCAAGGATTTCGTACGTGATGACGAGTATGCTGCTATAGCCATTGTTGTTGATGTTTCTTCTTTTTAATTCCACGCCTTGCCGTGACTATAATGAACAAGTATGCTGATTAAGAACAAGTATGCTAACATATTTAGTGGCACGCATGACTGCAAGCTAATTAGTGGATAGAATGAATAATACGACTGACAGATACATATATATTTTGTACGTTCAATTATAATTTGATTATCACTAACCTGTTATTGTTGCTTAACAAACCATCAATCTACGGACCAGGTATTGGCTTGCAATTCCGCGTTTCAGTTAGTAACACTTTCTTTCTTTCATCGGAACACGATCAGAAGCTTCTGTAGCACTGCTAGTTAAGTGTTTAAGTGTTGAATTATTTTCCATAAATTAACACCGTGATGGAATTAAATTAAATTAAAACTGGAACATCGAGGGGGGGAATTATTAGAGTATGTCTATTTAACGCTATTACGAATGCCTGATAGCTCAAACCGGCTGGTAAGACACGAGTATGTAATCGTGATTTAATTAACAACGGCAAAGGCAACTTTTTGTGCAGCGTGAATATCTCATAGATTGTAAAATGTTATTTTCATAAGCTCACAGCAATAGGGCCAATCCAACAGTTTCAGGTTTTCATATATTGTAATTGGACAACTGAAATCTTTTACTCGGTTCTTGGGAGACTTACAACTATTTTATTATTCTTGACCATAATTTCTACAGATCAAATCTTTAAGATATGCATATTATGAATTATCGAAGCCTAGGAGACTGTTAACGTCTATGTTCCTTAGATCGCTTAAGTCGTTGTAGAAGAAAACTCCCAAAGAAATGATGTTTTCTTCTTTGGGAGAGAGCTGGGCATATACAGAGTAGGTGGAGTATTGTTTCCTCTTCCTCCTCGTCCATGCAGCTTCTACCGAAATCGTTTGTATAGCCGACAAGCTTTTTTGCATTCTTGCCTATAAGGCAGTGTCCAATGATGACAGCTATGATGGCGCTGAGATGTTTTTTATTCAGAAGGATCAAACTCTTAGAGCGATTCAAATCCAGCTTTGGCCAGATGTGTTTGGTCGCTAGACATATTGATCCAACAATCCAGCTAAGGTCTGTTCTTTTGTTAGCATCCAGCTTTAATATTAATTTGAACGTAGCGATAGGTATTTCCGGTAGAAGAAGTAGATTGGTTCCAATTCTGGCAAGTTCGCCAGCCCTACAATTCCCTTGAATGTCTCTGTGGTGAAGGTTGACGATCGGCATTCAAGGGCGGTTCTAGAATTTAATGACCACCACGGTGCTGTTTGAGTCTTCCGATTCTGAACATGTGCCCAAGAGCTTATCTTCTTCCTCTCTTTTATCTCTTTTTAGTTCGTCAGTTTCCATTTCCGACAGAGTGTCAGAAGAGGAGACCGACGGCTTACTTGTCGCCTCGGATATCGACGCTCCCAGATTTAAGGTTAGATTTACAGTTTCAGTTAAAGGAGGAGGAAGTTGCTTATCAGCATTCCGCTCATCCTTTTTCTAAGCCCTTAGGTGAATTGACTCGAAACCGAACCAAATCATGCCTTTAGTCTGCGCTAGAGGGTTAAGGGATTCTTTATTGATCACAATCAAAGCGCGTCTATAGGAGGCCCTTAGTTCTTCCAGTTTCGCGACTTTTCAGCCATGAGTCGGAGGGGTGGAGTTGCTTAGCGTGATGATCTTCATAATGCTTTCTGCATAGGAGGGTTCGGCTGGGATCCCGGTGCAGGTTCTACTTAGTCCTGCCATAAGTTCTGTTACAAATATAAAACGCTATAAAAAAAAAAAAACTGTAAACATATTGTATTCAAAATTATTTAATTTATTAGACCACAATATTGATTATTAAAAAACGTCGGATTCACTCGAAATGACTGCCTTTTGCTTTAACACAAGCTTCCAAACGGTGTGGCCATTGGGATATAGCGGCACGCATAGTTTCCATGGAGATCGTGTACGCTGCTCTGGTCAATGCTGTCTTAAGGCTTT
Source organism: Volucella zonaria (assembly GCA_963966105.1). Lineage (NCBI taxonomy): Eukaryota > Metazoa > Arthropoda > Insecta > Diptera > Syrphidae > Volucella > Volucella zonaria. The sequence continues at coordinate 191,044,400 of OZ014531.1, forward strand.
CCAAATCTCTCTGGAGAGTCTTGCAAGCCATGGTCTCCAATTCTGACCACAAACCATAATACAGTGGATTCAGATCTGGCCTCGCCGACGGCCAATCTTCTGCTGCTATAAGGCCAGTAATATTGACTCCGAGCGGCTCCTGCGTGGTTTAGGCTTTGTGTGCTGGATCAGAGTCCTGTTGGAAGTTCCATCTATATGCATTGATAAGGGTATTGGTCAAACCCTTCACAACACCCTGTAGCACATTTTCTTGGTAAATCACCAGTTTTTACGGCTTTTTCACAGATATGGAGGGATGTGACACCAATGCGAGAAACATGGTGAGGAACAAGTTTTTTCGTTTCCTTAGATGAAGTGGCATAAATTTTGTCATTTTGTTTGTTGAAAACTTCGTCCACGGTAAAAATTTTCTCATTCGTTAACACAATGTTTTCATGGCCATTGTCCGCATAACCTCTTCAAAAGTCGCTTGAATCTTTCCAGCCTAATTTTTGTTAGTTGAGGAGTCAGAAGATTACCCTTGGATCGACAAAAGGCTTTCATATGCAGATCATCCCGGATCAACCTAGACATGGATCTGGTTGATATATCCAATTCTTTGAACATGATCTTCTGCTTCCTAAGGGGGTACCGCATTCGTACGGACGACGCGCGGGCGACCACTTCTTGGCCTATCCTCTACTCCAGACAATTCGCCGAATCGAGCAATAAACGGATAAACGAATATTCTCGATATTCCGAGTGGTTTTAGCAATTCGGAAATTTGGCCAGCACCCTTTCCGCACTTAAGCAACGCTATTACCGCGACCCTATTCCCTTTACCGCCCCACTCCATGTTAATAGTTTGCAAACTGAAACCATACTGACTAGTATTCTTCACTGATCAGTGCATGTGTTCTGAAAAAAAGTCCTATTCCCGCAAGGAGTTTTAAACGATAAGCGCTGGAAATTGTGTAACAGAACTTATGGAAGGAATACGTGTATCTGTTCCCTAGCCACGACTTCGAGTTTTGCACCTGGTCAAACCTCTCTTAATCCACCTATCGCTTGGTGTAAAGATCAGGAGATCTTTGAATGGCACATGCGGTGAGTTTGAGTGGCCTTGGTGCCAGTCAGTGTCGCTTGTGATTGGAGGTGGCCCGGGTTTTTCCCGCATGTTGGCTAAGAAGTTGCCTTTAACTTGACTAACTCCCACCTTTTAGGTCTTATCGATCCATCGGTGTCGTTTTTGTCGATTACCGCGATCATTATTGCATATTTTAGGACTTCGCTAAAAGACCTCAGAGATGTGCTGCTGGAAGGCCCAGGGGTTTTGGGGTTATAACTTTTGGGCATCTTGGGAACCCGCACGGTTTCTTCCAATGATCTCTGGAGTCTGGAGGAGTCTTTTTGGGAGCAGTGGCTAATCCGTCTTTTAGGATATTGTTAGCCCACTCAATCTTGATCTTTATGTCGGCACTTCTCTTAATCTACGGAATGTATCTGAAGGTTTTGATAAAGCGTAAAGTATTTCGGCGTCTTATGTATGTAGAGCGCCTTAGATGGAGCTTGCCGATGCGGCTGAGCCCCTGAGGAAGGTATTTTAGTAGCAGCAGCAAGGCCGTAGTTGCCCTTGCTGCTGCTAGGGGTGGAGGGAGTGATAGGAATATGACTTGTCACAGTCTTACCACTCCTTGAAAATTTGTTTTTTGGCTCATTGCGTTTGCCTTTAAAGGATTGTGCAGCATGGCCTGCCACACTTTTACCTCCGCCCGACAATGCAGGAGCCTTGCCTTTAGTCGGTGTAGTCACTGTTCTACCGCCCGGTAGAAAAGGAGTACCGGCATCGGGTTTTGCTTCTTTTTGAGGCTTTGCCCATAGTTAAATTCCACGAGTAGTGGAGCTATCCGCTGCATACAGATAAAGCTAGCTTATCCGGAGGTCGCCAGATATCCGGATATTCCGCTCGCGGCTGAGCTATTTTTGGAGATGCTGGGCCTTCAACCAGGCTGATCCTCGGCACGGGTCTTATGGCACCTTGATGCAATCCAAGGGAAAAAGCGGGAGGGGGGCATCCTTTAGTTTTATTACTCATCTGGCGAATTTCTCGAGATTAACAGTTCGATGTTCAGATAGAGGAATTTTGTATTTATGTGAACTTGCCTGTGCTCTGCAGCAAACCAGTTGAAGGCGCTAGGCATATGTTAAGGGCACCGTAGACCTGATCGATGATTGATGCGTTGGTAATGGGCTTCCAGTCAGTTCTCCCAAAACTGAGGCTGCTCTCCTTTCGAGAAGGAGGATGCTGACTGGTCTGACTCATCTAGTACCTAAAGACATTGCCGTCCATTTCTCCAGCGAGGCTAAGTATTTGGGTGTCATCCTGGATAGTTTCTTTAGAAAAACGGACTAATTATACGCTTTTCGTCGGTTTGCACAAGTTTTCACTGTCAATGAATCAAAGAAGAATCAAATAGTCTTATGGTGTAGAGAAATGCTTTTGGGCAAATTTCCGTGGTACATATCATTAGCGTAATAAGCCCCGGAGATCAGGTTGTTCGTCGAGTTCATTGCTCTAGCAATGTGCCCTCGAGTCAGCTTAATGACGAAACTGTCCACTCTTATTAGGTTCGCCCTATTGTACAAGACCTCATTAGGATAGAATTTTATGTACTCGGATTCTGGCGCTCTGTATAAGCGAAGACAAGTCCTAAGACAAACCCTCTGAAACACCCCAATCTTTTCCAATAAACCTGCTCTCACGTTGAACCACACGGGATAACCAAATACACGCATAGGCCGGATAAGGGCCATGTAGCAGATCACCTTCACCCTCGCATCGAGTTGGCTGTTATAAAACAGTCTCTTTGTAAGGGCAAAAGAACCTTTGGCTCTGGCCAGAGCAACATCTGTATGCTTGTCAAAATATAGATAATGATCTAGCTAGATCCCTGACCACATTCCGACAAACAAGTGGCTGCCCATTTTGTCCTACGATCGAAAACTTTCGCCGGTTCTTTCTGGTATCCGTAGAGGCCCTAGACAAAGGCGTTAAATAAAAAATGGTTTCCGGTTTCTGAAAACCGATCTTCAACTACAGATGCTCTGTAATTTTCTTTTATTAATCCTTGAAGGTTTTTGATCGACGACTTTAGTGTGATGACTTCCGAGTTATATCTGTCAGTAAGCGGTCTGTATAATGTTTTTAGTCTCGATAGCAGCCTACTTGGTGCAGTGCGTCAATAGTTGCGTTGCGGAATATGTCATCCTTTTACGGTCTCGTCCATTTGTTTAAGGTACCTGTCAATCTCCCCGTTTGACAGATTGCTATTGGACGGTGGGTAGAGCGAGTTCGAGGAGAAAGATCTCGTCAATATTCTGGAGAAGTGTGTCCAACGTATCGTACTATGTACGAGGGCGGGTCAATAATTCCGTGCATTTTTGAATTTCTGACCTCTTTACTGAAACAGCAACACTGCTCCTGTCAACAGGCATTTGTCAGTTGACTCCTGTCAAAATTTAAACTTGCTGCGTCAGTTAGTTTGTGTTTGACAGCTATTTTTATTAGACTACTCACTAATTTGAGGAGAAAATGGAAAAAAGTGAATTTCGTGTGCTTATTAAGCATTATTTCTTGCGAAAAAAAACCATTACCGAGACCAAGGCTAAGCTTGATAAATACTATGGGGACTCTGCACCATCGATTTCAATGGTAAAAAAGTGGTTTACTGAATTTCGTTGTGGCCGTACAAGCACTGAAGATGCCGAACGTCCTGGACGCCCAGTTGAGGTCTCTACACCCGAAACAATCGAAAAAATTCACGATATGGTGTTGGCCGACCGAAGATTGAAAGTGCGAGAGATTGTGGAAGCCGTAGGGATCTCGCATGGCTCAGTGGTTTCAATTTTGAATGATCACTTGGGCATGAGAAAGCTTTCCGCAAGATGGTTTGGCGTTGAGGTTTGACGACCTCATTTGGCCAAGAAAAAAGTTCTTTTCCACCAAGACAATGCAAGGGTGCACACATGTGCAGTTGCCATGGCAAAAATCCATGAATTGGGCTATGAATTGCTCCCTCATCCACCCTATTCTCCAGATTTGGCTCCGAGCGACTACTTCTTGTTCCCAAACCTGAAGAAATGGCTTGGTGGAAAAAGATTTGACTCCAATGATGAAGTCATCTCGCAAGCGAACAAAGGCCTATTTTGAGGACCTCGACAAATCATTTTTTTTGGAAGGGATAAAAAAATTGGAGAAGCGTTGGACAAAGTGTATAGAGCTCAAGGGAGACTACGTTGAAAAATAAAATTATTTTTTTATCAAAAAATCTGTTTTCATCCAAAAGTCACGGACTTATTGATCCGCCCTCGTATAATTGTAGGAATACCTTTGAACAAACTTCTCTAGTTCTGCAATTTCGTTGGGAACAGAGACCGCAATAGTCACCGTCGTGCACGAAAGTGCGTAGACAGTTTATAGTTTATTGGTTCCTGCCTGTCAGCTGTATGGGTGTGTTGCATAACAGGAGATCCAGAGAGGAGCCGTGTCTGGGAAATGACGGACTATCCGTCGCTTTATGGTTTTAGCTGTGTTAAGATTTTTATGCATCACTAAAGTGGGGTATGCAAATGCTGTTGATTTTGTAAAAACCCGCAGAAGTCCATTAGTAAAGAGAACGAATAAAAGTGGTCCAAGTTTGGAGCCTTGTTAAATACCATACTTGTTCATTTTTTCGTCACTGATAATATTAGAAACTTTTATTGCTAGATAGGTTTTTAGCAATTTTTAAAAGACTGTCACGGTGTTCATAATTAGAATGTGATGTCGAACTTTTATCTAAAGCCGGCCAACAGCTAAGCAAGTGGCAGAGCAACTCTTAATGATGTTCTATTTGAAAATGAATCCGATTCGTGCGTCAAGATCCTTGGCTCATACAAAATTAATGTTATGTTATGCTAGATATGATACTTTTGTTTGAGTAGTCATTATGCCTGAAAAAATTTGTGCATCCGAAACTTGGAAACTTCTTGCGAGACTATGGATTAAACGATTCTTCTGCTTATACTTTTGTGGCTAATCCTAAGAATCGTATTCTACAGATGGTGTATATTGAGGTAGATTGTTGTAGCTTTTCGAGTTTTTCTGGGATAAGTATCTCTTGTAACATCTCCAATATCCGCTTTACTTCTGTTTGTGTGTATAGATTCAAAAATCAGTCTCTCAATGTGTTTAGCATTCAGTTTTCAAAGTTTTGGAACAGCCTGAAAGTGCGTAATGTTGTTATTCTGGATGATTTCAACCTGAAGTTATCCACGCTAAGTCCTACCCTGAATTCTTATCTTGCTCTTATTGCTGAGAACGGATTAGTCACCATCGTAAATTATATTACTAGACTAATCGCAGGGACCTGTATTGATCACGTTCTTGGTGGTCTCCGGCCTACCTCGTCAAATCTATGCAGTGGTATTAACATCGATTTATGAATTTCAGAACTCTCTTTTGCATACATACAGTTTCCGAAATTAATTTCATGGAAATAAATAATTTATTGTTTTTTCAAAGTTGGAACGAGGCTTCGCTAAAAACGCTGAAAACATTGCTTCTAAGTGCTCCAACTTACATATCAGTGCAAACAATTTCAAAAACAAGACTTAATTCATGGGTAAGCAACTCTCTTCTTAATGAAATTAAACACAACAATTAATTCAACCAAAAATGCAATAGGTATCCCCGAAATTTACGATTACAAAATCGTTATAAACCCATGTATAAAACAATAAACAAGGAGATAAGTATTTGCCGCGATAATTACTCGTATTTCCACAATCTCATGAGGAAATCTGGAGATAATTTAAAATACGCGTGGAAGGTGATAAAAAGCTTGCTTAATCGTCAAAGACGAAGGTCTATCCTTAACTCTTGATACTGGTAATGATCTTATTACTGATCTCATGGAAGTTGCGAATGAATTGCTACGAGTATAATTGGACAAAACCACTCTTCAGGAAATTCAATTGTACACCGCAGTTCTCGTTCTGCTGAAAGCTATTTTTCCAGGAATTGTGTTTTTTTTTTTTTTTTTTAAATGAGGTTCTATGAGATATTGAAAGTTACTAATTCCTTAAATCACTCAAATAATTGACGAGGAAGTGGTGTATTTTAATTTTTTTTTTCTGAAAAACACCGCCCTCTAAATTGTTGAAATTTTAGCACCTTTTTTTTTAATTTTAGTTTTCTGATTGTGATTGCACTTTTTAAAAAAAAGTAATGAAAAAAGGGTTAAAAAAAGAGTGGACTATCTGAGGAAACATTTCGCAGCATTTTTGGCGACACCGAATATGTGGTCATTGCAACGTAGGTTGTCATTGACACACATACCGAGAATGGAAAGTTTATCGGTTCCGACGATGCAAGTGCCATTCATGGATAATGGCTTTAATATCAGAATTTAATGAGCTTGACGTACGCTGGCGTTCCCGTTCTAGAGCCGAAGAGCAGGGACGTGAGTCCGGGAACGAATATGAAAAACAGAGCACTGTCGTCAGCAAAGGAATATATTGGATTAGAAGTAACAGACAAGAGATCGTTGATGATAATTAAAAAGAGAGTCGGAGACAGAACGGAGCCCTGGGGCACACCAGCATTAATTTTGTGAATATCAGACTCGAAACCATCCAAGGCAATTTGAATTGAACGTTCCGAAAGGTAGTTTCTAATCCATTGAAGAAGAGAGTCGTCGATCCCAAACGCAGGCATTTTCGACAAAAGACCCTGATGCCAAACTCTGTCAAATGCCTTAGAAATATCAAGTGCAACCATCTTGCTTTCTCCAGAATGATGTACGCTTTGGTTCCACTTTTCGGTGAGACACGCCATCAGATCACCAGTGGACCTGTTGATACGAAAACCGTACTGCCGGTCATTGAGAAGTTTTCGTGTTTCAAGATATTTCATTAGCTGACGGCTTAGCAGCGTTTCCATGACCGTGGAAAGAAGGGACGTAAGTGCAATGGGTCTGTGGGAAGAGGGAGAGGAAGATTCGCCTTTTTTACTGACGGGCTGGACAAATGCTGTTTTCCATCTGCTCGGAAAGAGTCCTAAAGAAATTAAACACAACAAATAACAAAGAGTAGGATTGATGAAAAAGCTTACGCAGTGGTTTTGGCAGCGAGGAAGAACACCTCTTCAGAAGAAGGGGAGATATGCCATCTAGGCCAGCGGATTTGTGAATGCTAAGATCTTTAAGTACCCTTTCTACCACACGAGTGCGAAGAGTGACGATTCGAAACTCTCAAGTGTATGCCTAGACAAAGCACAATCTGGAAGTGTTCAGCTGGCCGTGATGTATGCAGCAAGTAGATTGAACATATCCAAAGAGCTGGCAGCTGTCATTGTTGGATGGGGGATGAGGCAGGATTCCCGATTTTTTTGACAGACTTTTACTACCTTTGGGACTTGTAGTATTTTTTGCCTCAGTTTTTGGTCGTATTGAAATTTCACACGCTTAAGAAAGACGGTGCAGTCATTTGTGGGTCATTTAAATTTTTCGGTTTTCCTCTGTCGGTTCGGCTCGAAGGACCAAAAAAACATTTCTCTATCCCTGAGAGCTTCATTACAGTTCAAGTCGTACTATGCTTTTTCTTTTGGTTTGATACTCTACATCCGATGAGTGATAAAGTTTCTCATTCCAAAGAGAAGGGTGTCTATGATCATATTAGCAGCGGCATGCACTTCGTTATCGAGGAAACATAACGACCAGTTAAAATTCCTAGAGAAGCTGTTAAGTCCGCTCCAACTGGCTTTCTCGTACTGCCATACGGTTTTTTTAGGAATCTTTTCTCTAACTGTGTGGTCAGTATACGAGAAATTAGCTGATATGACACAATGGTCTGACGAGCCTAGAGGGGAGAGCACATCGACGGTGTTTCCGGCCGCAACGTAAAGTTAGCGGCGCTCGTCCATAAAAGCTAGTGAGTGCTAGTTGTGCATCTTTTGAGAGTTACTTACCGAAGTTTCAGTCATTTTGAACGCACAGTTTTTAGTTGACAGTAGTTTGAGTGAGTCGATGTAAGTGTTTTTTGTAAAAATGGAAAAAATTGAGCATCGAGCTGTCATTAAAATCTTGTTTTTGAAAGGTAATACGCCTACGCAAATCAAAAGTGAGTTGGACTCTGCAGCATCATTTACCACAGTGGAATTTTCGGCAGCTGAATTTAAACGTGGCCGTAAGAGCTTGGGAGATAATGAACGTTCGGGACGTCCAAAAACTGCAACCGCTGACGATAACATTGCTAAAGTTCACCAAATGGTGTTAGACGACCGCCGAATTAAAGTGAGAGAGATAGTAGAGGTTATGAAAATGTCCAAAGAACGTGTTGTATTTGTTACATATTAAATCAAGATTTAGGCATGAGAAAGCTGTCGGCGAGTTGGGTGCCGCGTTTGCTTACATTAGACCAAAAACGTGTTTGATTGAGCATTTCCAACGCTCTGTTGGCGCTGTTTAGGCGCATTAAATCCGAGTTTTGGCGCCGATTAATTACTGTAGATGAAACTTGGGTACACCATTATACGCCCGAAACAAAAATTCAGTCAAAACAGTGGACTGCAAAGGGCGAGCCGGCTCCAACAAAAGCAAAAACTATTTTTTCGGCTGGGAAAGTGATGGCGACTGTTTTTTGGGATAGTAAAGGAGTTATCTTAATCGATTATCTTCGAAAAGGAAAAACCATTACAGGAGCATACTACGCATCATTACTTGCCAAGCTGAAGGCAGAAATTGCGGAAAAACGGTCACATTTGCAGAAAAAGAAAGTTCTGTTTCACTAAGACAACGCGCGGTCTCACACCTTAGCCGTTGCCATGGTGAAAATCCATGAATTACGGTTTGAACTGCTTGACCATCCGCCTTATTCATCAGATCTAGCCGCAAGCGACTTCTTTTTGTTCCCTCATCTAAAAACTGCGCTCGGAGGACAGAGATTTTCGTCAAATGAGGAGACAATCACCTTCGTGAACAATTATTTTGCAGAGAAAAACGCCTAGTACTATTTGGACGGGTTAGAGAGATGGGAGCATCGCTTGGGGAAGTGTGTGGAGTTACAAGGGGACTATATAGAAAAATAAAAAAAAAATTTGAGAAAAAAATGTCTTGCATCGTTGTTCGGTCGGAAACTTTTCAGACAACCCTCGTACTTATCAGACTGAAAGGTTAAAAACAAGTCCAGGGTGTTGGCGGCATGACTATCAACGTCTGGTATCCGCCTGGGCCACCCAGAATTGTGTATATTGAAATCGCCCGTAATAACGATTTCAGTATGGGGATACAGCGATACAATTCTTTGAATGGAGTCAGACCGCGCATCGTCCAGTTTGGGGCTTCTGTAAATAAAGCAGTAGTGGATAATTTGCTTACGGAGATGGAATTTCAACCACATGAAATTGAATTCCGGATTGGAACAGGGACTACATTGTGGTGGAGTTTGGTAAGTTTCGCACGTAAATGGCGAGACCGCGATGAGGAAAGTATAGTGGCGCTAGTTCGTAGCCAGGTAGCTTCAGATCAGAGTGATCTGAGAGGTGTGGGCGGGGATCTACATGTATTTCACAAATCAGTCTTGTATCGGCAATCAAGCAGAAGAAGCCTGCGTTATCTGATGAAAATGTGAAATCAAGGTTAACGTTCTGCAAAGACCACAAAAATCGGACGGTTGAAGACTGGAAAAGGGTAATATGGTCTGATGAAACAAAAATCATTTGCTACCAATCAGATGAGAAAGAATACTTTTGGCTCAAACCTAAAGAACGAGTTCTCAAACACCAAGATAAGGAGACCGTAAAGCACGATGGAGGTGGACTTTTATGGCTTGGGGGTGTTTTACTTTGTGGCATGTCGGACCCTTAATGAAAATCGATGGGATAATGAAAAAAAGATAATTTTCTTGAAATACTCCAGACAAATTTGCCGGAGTTCGTTGAGAAATGTGCGTATCCCATTGAAGAGATCACCTTCCAGCAACATGGCGACTTCAAGCAAACCGCCAGAATCGTCAAAAACTGGCTCGGTAACCAACTTTTTTCGCAATTGCAATGGCCCGCACAAAGTCCGGATGTGAATCCGATAGAGAATTTGTGGGCCGTTGTTAAACGACAACTTCTGGGATACGAAAGTTAACCTACAAACACAAACGAGCTTTGGACCAGGGTTCAGACCGAATGGAAGAAGATTCCAGACGCCAATGCCGCAGCGAATAAAAAGTGTAATAATAAACAAAGGCTATGGACAAAGTACTAGGAGCTAGTTTTTAGCCACAAGGATTAAAACGTGCAAAAGTGGATACTTTGGACTAGTTAGTTAGTTAGTTGACTTTTATTTTCAATAAATGTTTTACAATGTAACGATTAACCTAAGTCTTTAATGGTTTGGCCTGGTTGACAAAATACATACTTAAGTTTCACATTAAAAATCTCCATCTATGATACGCTTTCTATAACAAAGTGCTGCTACTGAGTAATCATATAAGACTTTCTATCCTTTTTCTCCATTTAAAATGCTCATTACTTCATCTTCGTCTAAATCATGTTTTCCGAACATTGATAGTCGAAATTCTTTTAAAATCGGACAAATACCAAGAAAATGTAAGATGTCTTCTCTCTTCTTCATGTTGCAGAGGTCACAAAGTATTGTTAAATCTGGTCTATGGGGTATAAAGTTTAGTTGAACGAAGTTCCTAAACGGACATGATTCAGCTTCTTCGACATAACGGTCATATGTATGTCTGCCGAAATTCTCCAAAACCAAGTTAAATTTTTCTCTTAAAAGATGAGGATGCTCGTTCACTTGAATAGACAGATTTAATCTGCATTCAGAAGCTGTTTTCTTCCATTCCTCGCAAATGCCTCCGTTTGTTCTAATTATGCTTCTTAAAACTACGTTTGGTATTGTGCATTCATTCATTTCTAGTATTTTTAGGATATAGTTGAAGTGTATTTTAAGCGTGTACAAGAGCAAAGGAGGAGTTCCCATTTCAAGATGTAGCATATAGTTTGGGGTATTTTTTGGTAATCAGAAAATCTTCTTCAAAAAGTAGCGAAGAAATTTTTCCACAGCATCGTAGCCTTTGTAACCCCATACCTGGGCTCCGTAAAGCATTATCGACGCTGCGGTTGAACAAAGTTTGTTTTGCACTTTGCGATACATACATATTTATTTTTGAAGCAACGTTCCCAAATCGAACAGATAGCTCTTTTAGCAACAGCTAATTTTTCCTCAAAGTGTGGTTTGAAATTTAAGGAGGACGATATTAGGATACCTAGGTATCTGTATCTGGATACTACCTTAATCTCTTCCCTTCCAAATCTGAGAAGCGTCCTCCTGCATTTCTGAATATCATCATTTTTGATTTATCAAGATTTACAGTGAGATTCCAACTTTTACAGAAAGCATTAAGCCTGTTTATCATTAACTGCATACCCTGGGTTGTGTCACCCAGAAAGACGATATCATCAGCATACCTCAGCGCAGGAATTGATACACCGTTGAATTCCACCTGTTATATCATTGATGTATAATATAAAAAGCAGAGCACTTAAAATACAGCCTTGTTTAACACCCATTGAAGTTTCGAACTCTTCAGAAATTAAGTCTCCATCCCATACATGTGCAATATTATTCTCATACAAGGCTCTCAGGATTCGAATAATTTTACTTGATACACCGATTTTGGAAAGCTTGTAAAAGAGTGCTTTACGTGGTATTGAATCGAACACTGCTCGAAAATCTACAAAGAAGGCGTACTACTTTTTTTTCTTGCACTTACGAGGGGCGTTCAACATATTCTCGATATCGGGGTGAAGCTGTGGTTATATATATAAATTGACTTATTAATCAGGTAATACTATTATTTTAGTGCATTCATGTAAAATTTCATATAAATGTGATTATTAATTCGCGTTTTATCTCTAGTTAAACAGAATCATAATGGCAACTGAGACGATGATGGTGAAAATTGAGCATCGCGCTGTAATTAAATTTCTCACTAAGCAAGGAAAAAGTCAAAAAACTATTCATGAAGAGATGGTGGCTGTTTACCAGGGTTCCGCACCTTCATTATCAACTGTGCAAAAGTGGTCAAGTGAGTTCAAGGGAGGCAGAGAGAGCATTGAGGACGACCCCCGCTCCGGCGCCCCGGCTACTGCTTGTATGGGAGAAAGCATCAAAGAAGTCGAAAAACTTGTTCTTGAGGATGCCCGAATAAAGGTGAAAATGATGGCAGAGATCACCAAGCTTTCAATTGGTACTCGTACCGTTCACACCATTCTTCATGACCATCTTAACCTTTCAAAGGTCAGTGCAAGGTGGGTGCCACGAATGCTCACAGCGCCTCAGAAAAAAGTGAGAATCGCATGCTGTAGAGAGCTTTTGGAGATGTGTAGTGAGAACGCGGACGGTGTTATGGATCGAATTGTTACTAGGGACGAAACATGGGTCCACCACTATGACCCTGAAAGCAAACAAGAATCCATGCATTGGCATAAAAAAGGAGCAGACCCCCCGAAGAAGTTCAAAGTCACTCCGTCTGCCGGGAAGCTCATGGCCACAGTTTTTTGGGACTCAAAGGGAATCTTGCTCATTGAGTACAAAAAAAAAGGTGAAACCATCAACGCCACATCCTACGCTTCCACTTTGCATAATTTGCGGGAGGAAATTAAAAAGAAAAGACGGGGTAAACTCGCAGCGGGTGTGTTGCTTCTTCATGACAACGCTCCTGTTCACACGGCGCGAGTTTCCAAGGCTGCTGCGCGAGATTGTGGTTTCGAAGAAATCCAACACCCACCCTATAGTCCAGACCTTGCCCCTAGTGATTATTTCCTGTTTCCGGATTTGAAAAAATGTCTTCGTGGAAAAAGATTTTCGGATGATGAAGAACTCAAGTCGGTATTTTGCAGAGAAAGAGGAAATTTATTATTTTGAGGGTTTAAAAAAGCTTATCTCAAGATGTAACAAATGCATTGATGTTAGGGGAGATCATATTGAAAAATAAAAACAATTTAAATTGAATTCGCATTTTGCTAAGCAGAATATCTGGTCGATTGTAGAAGAACCTTTCCTAAATCCAGCTTGGAATTATTTAAGGATGTCCTTGTTCCTACAATCTTTTGCAAATTAATGAAGCAAACAATTTGGCTGAAGTGTTTAAAAATGTGATTCCTCTGTAGTTCTTCGGATCCCTATAATCGCCTTTTTTGTATAGGGGAAAAATTATTGCTTTCCTAAATACGTCGGAGATATTAGCAGAGTCGAATATTCGATATATGTGCAATTCTTATAGAACTCAAACGGGATGCTATCAATACCAGGTGCTTTATTTCCAGGGTAAATACAGAGTCTAATTTTTCGTCTAAGAGCAGAGGGACTGCATATTGAAGTAGCGGCGAGGTTAATGGGGCATTAAGAAGTTTATCGAAATGAGTCCTGAGTTGTGGGGCTTTAAGAGTTACAGAGATGTTGGACGTGTGTCCGTTTAGGTATTTGACAGCTTTCCAGAATTGAGCAGAAGATTTTGTTGTTCAAAGGCTACTTTTTTGATGTAACAGATGTGTTTGTATTCCTTGCTGGCATCTTGATAGAGTGCTTTAAAGATATTGGAGTTATTCGACCTTAGAAGTTTGAGAAATTTAAAAGATTTGGTTTTAGCTTTCATGCAATCAGAATCATAAAATTTTTGTTTATATATTTTATGAGTTTTTAAATCTTTCTGTTGCGGAATGGATTTCTTTATTATTTCTGTATAAGGCTGTGTGCGTAGTTCCATAAGATTCACATTCATGTTTCGCTGATACGAATCCATTATTCGGTCATTCCAGGCAAATTTCGGCAGAAGGCTTAATGGTTTTGTGCAAGCATAGTTGCCGCTAGCCTATTTGAAAACTGTCTAGAAGCTGGAGCCAATTTCCCGAAACAAAAAAGTAATCTATTATTGAGCATGATGTTCCTCTGATAAAGGTCAATTCGCTACCTGGATCTCCTTCGCAACTACCATTCAACAAGCACATGTCATACTCATCAGCAAGTTCAATTATTTTTGCTCCTTTGTTATCACGAATTAGGTCTTTAGATCTGCGACACGGTTCCAGCAGAGTACTGTTGTATCCCGATGCGAAATTATTTTATGTGAGTCCTACACGACCATTAAATTCCCCAATAAGCATTAGTCGCAGAGTTTATCGAAATCACGCTGCCAATGATTACGGTTTAAGTAGATTGGTACCAAAACCACATCCAGTGTATTCAGTTTTAAGTTAATAGCATCCATTTCGCCAGCTTTTACAAAGATACTCGTATACAGTCCTTTGAGGTCGCCACGAAAGCTGAATAGTGTTCCACCACTTCTTCTCCCAAACAGTGAAGTTTTTATAGCAGTTGACCAGATTAATTCATAGTTTGAGAAAATATTCTTAAATCTAATTTCTTCATTATCTAATAGATGTGTTTCAAATAATACAAAAATATCAAAACTTTTTACATAATTAAAAAATATTACAAAATTCGTTTTGGACTATGAACTATATTTCAATTTTTGATTGTTAAGTAAATGGAAACCAAACTATTGTGTACGTTTAGACACACTAAACAAATAAAATGAATTATATTAAAATAGTGCACTTTTGACTTATAGTATTGGGTCTACAAGTAAGTTTCCAGCGTTTTTTTTTCTAAAATTTGAAGTTTTATTATGAAAACATAGTTACAATGCTTTATTCAAAGTATCGTCCATCGGAAGCTACAACTTTCCCCCATCTTTCTGGCAATTTATGAATTCCGGACCAAAAAAATTTCTCGTCTTTCGAGCCCAAGAACGTATCGAGCCAATTTTTAATATCCTCTACTGAGCTGAAGCGTATTCCCGTAAGAGCGTTCTGCATCGAAGGAAACATCGATGGTGCCAAGTCTGGACTGTAAGGCGGGTGAGGCAGAATTTCTTATACACTATTTTCCAAATAGTTTTTCACCGAACCCGCAACATGTGGCCGAGCGTTGTCATGATGAAAAATGACGGACTCATGCCTGGTCTCATATTCTGGCCATTTTTCTTTTAATGCCCGCTTCAAACGAATTAGTTGGGTTCGATTGATGGTTTCACCACTCGGAAGCAGTTCGTAGTATACGACACTCTTTTGATCCCACCATATACAGAGCATGACCTTATTCACGTGAATATTTCGTTTCGGCGTCGATTGGGCGGGCTCGCCGGGCTTTGTATACGATTTTCTGCGTTTAGGATTATCATAATAAATCCATTTCTCATCACCAGTGACAATACGATGCAAAAATGATTTATTTTTATACCGCTGCAGTAACATTTCGGACATGCAAAATCGCCGTTCGACGTCTCTTGGCTTCAATTCGTACGGCACCCAGTTTCCAACCTTTTGAATGAATCCCAGTGCTTTTAGGCGCAGGGAAACGGCTTGTTGCGTGACGCCCAATGATGCAGCGAGTTCTTCTTGAATCTGACACGGATCCTCATCCAGTAAAGCGTCCAATTCCTCGTCTTCAAAACTTTTCGGCTTTCCGGGGCGATCTTTGTCTTCAACTCCAAAATCACTACTTTTGAACCGTTTGAACCACTCGCGGCACGTCGATTCACCAATACATTCCGCCCCATAAGTTTCCGAAAGCAAACGATAGGTCTCAGCCGCACTTTTCTTAAAGAATAAAAGCAGCGCTTCCCGCAAATGACGTTTATTTGGCTGGAAACTTGCCATGATTTTGCTCGATAAAATGTACGACACCGATAGAACTGCTCAAATATAACGCTGCAAAGTTGTTGACAGATACAAAACCTACAAATAAAACACATGGGGTCTGACATTTCTGCCCGGAATCCACTGGTGGCGCCATCTCTGATAAACGCTGGCAACTTACTTGTAGACCCAATAACTTATAACTTAAGTAATAACATTGTTTTAACATTTTTTGGTATTCAGTTTTGCTCGCCACTGTATATACGAATATATCCAATATATTGTAGGCTGTTACACATATATTATAGGAGAACATAGCTCTGATTATCATCATAGTGATCCACCATTTTCAACTGAAAAACTCCGGCGTTGGTCTCTCTAAAGATGTATTGATTTAGAGGAATGTAAGTTACGAGTACTTCTACATTGCGCTTTCTATTGTAATAATACAAATTATCTTTTGTTGTAGTAGTTAAAATTAATACATATTATAAAATATAATAAAAACTTAAGAAAGAATCCGCTGCTCAGATTAACATGTCGGAATCGCTGCTCGCCTCCACAAGCGCAAAGGAAAGCCAGATCAACCTTTTTTACAAAAAAAAAAAAAAAAAAATTTACATAATTTAAAATGAATTAAAAATAATTATGCCTTAGACGTACAGTTTTATCGTAGGAATGGTACACATTCAAAAGCCTGGTGTCGCCAAGATGGAAAATCCTTTTAGAATGCATTCTCAGTCTATGGGAAATAATTCCCAACCGACACACTTGCAGGAAGAGATGTATCATTGTAATGCGGTCCATCAAATCCTGCCCTCTGTTAAGCAGTCCAATTTGAAGCAAAAGAATGGCAATTCGCCAGCGCAGAAAGCCTTGACAATACACATTAAGACGTTCTGTGATTTTCCCCATCTTAAAGTAGTAAGCCATCATTCTGCGATGTTTTATAATGATTTGCTTCAAGGAAACGATTCGAATTTTGAAAGGCAAGTTCAGCAAGAGCTCATATTGATTTGTAATATTAAATATCGCTTCGCTGAGCCGTTCGTAGATAACCTCCGATGTTAGAAATCCAATGTTGCACATCAATAAGCCAATGTCAGGCAGTAGTATCAGGTGTAAAAACAAGTAAACAAGATAATAGCGTTTCATGATATTAATGGCAATCAAAGTTTCAACGAAAATGAGAAAACAATTCACGGAAATTTCAATGAGATGAATCCATTGATAGGGATTCAATAGTTCTGGGATTTGCCTGTCGAAAATTCGAATGAATCTATTCACAACTGCGGGCATTGACCTCAGCTGGAAGAATAGTCGTACAGGAATTGCCAATAAGAAAATAGCAAACACTTGGCTGAAGGTATTTGTTTGAATACCTATTATGAGCAGTATAACCAAATGGATAATAGCTATTAGGTGATGCAAGAGTAGACGTTGACTGCAGACTATGACCTCAACTTGGCGTCGTTTACTGTCCCAAATCATGGCAGCGTATCCCAAAAGCAATACTACGATGTTGATCGAATGCAATTCGAACAGGATAAGTCTGTTGATGATGGTTTTACGTGGAAGACCTTTCAGGGCCATTTGGTTAAAGTTGAACGAATTCTTTGCTGCGATACGATACTGACTTCCGCGCTGACACTAAATTCGATTCGAATTGCGACAACATTTTCGCTTCCGAGTATCGTAGTAATGAATTGGTAGTTAATTTTATTGCCTACTCTTAGGCGTAATGTAATTATCTCCCAGTCCAAGTATTGGCTATAAGGTAAGTGCAGTCACCTTGACTTCTATGGATTTGGACAACAATCCCGGATATAGATTTCATTAACCTAATTCGACTAAAGATTGACTGAATCCTTGTTGATATGAAGAAATTTGTCATCTTAATCATAGACAGGTATGGTAGAAAGAAAGATTGAAAGATACGAGTAACAAATTTAAGAGTACTCGCATTTAAATTGCCTGTCAGGTTAGATCGTTTTAATTGCCAATAATTTGAGGAAAATGATTTACTAACTTAGTCAACTTAGGTCGTCTGAGTCCTTAAAAACGTCTGGGCGCCATCGTGTTCGGAGTTATGGAACGCGCTTAAGTATTTGTATTTGTATTTGTATTTATTGAATATGAAATTGCTTATCACAGTAAGATAAATCTTATATTGGGTCTATAACTTCGTGCGGTTTGCTAAGAGATGGCGTAACTTGTAGTATTCCATTGAAACATGCGTTGGAAATCTACTGTCTTTGTACGTTATTTCAGTATATGTCATTCATTTGAAGCGTAAACAACAATAATTTTTTTTCACTCAAATATGTTGAACTTTGTGCCTGAAAAAGTGTTTTTGCGGGGAGATCTTCTTCATGAAGAAAACTGCTGCCGAAAGTCATCGTATTTTGGTGGAAGTTTATGGTGAACATGCGCTAGCTGAGCAAACGTGCCAAAAGTGGTTTGCACGATTTAAAAGTGGTGATTTTGGCTTGGAAGACGATGAACCTCCTGGGCAGCCAAAAAAGTTTGAAGATGAAGAACTGGAAACATTACTCTATGAAGATTGTTGCCAAACACAAGAAGAGCTCGCAGAATCTTTGGGTGTCACTCAAGCAGCCATTTCAAAACGTTTAAAAGCAGCTGGATATATTCAAAAGCAAGGAAATTGGGTTCCACATGAACTCAAGCCGAGAGACGTCGAAAGGCGGTTTTGCATGTCCGAAATGCTGCTGGAACGCCACAAAAGGAAGTCATTTTTGCATCGGATTGTTACTGGTGATGAAAAATGGAAAAATTATGACAATCCCAAGCGCAAAAAATCTATGTGAAACTCGGCGAACCAGCCAAATCAACGGCAAAGCCGAATATCCATGGCGCGAAGGTAATGCTCTGTATTTGGTGGGAGTGGGATCAGATGGGTGTGCTGTATTATGAGCTGCTGAAACCGGCTGAAGCCATCAATGGACAACGCTACCGAACACAATTAATTCGTTTGAAGAGAGCA
Source organism: Volucella zonaria (assembly GCA_963966105.1). Taxonomy (NCBI): domain Eukaryota; kingdom Metazoa; phylum Arthropoda; class Insecta; order Diptera; family Syrphidae; genus Volucella; species Volucella zonaria. The sequence goes on from OZ014531.1 coordinate 191,063,131, forward strand.
GTGGCCGAAAAACGCCCGGAATATGCGACCAGACACGAGGCAATAATTTTCCATCGGCCCCACGTTGCTATTCCGGTTAAGAACTATTTGGAAAACAGTGGATGGGAAGTCTTACCTCACCCGCCTTATAGGCTAGACCTTGCCCTTCTGACTACCATTTGTTCCGGTCGATGCAGAACGCCCTCACTGAAATACGGTTCACATCAGAGCAGAATATCAAAAATTGGCTTGACTCATTCTTGGCTGCCAAGCCGGCGCAGTTCTTTTGGGATGGGATCCACAAATTGCCAAAAAGATGGAAAAAAGTCATAGCTTCAGATGTACATGTCTTTCTTAAATAAACGTTCAAATTTTGAAAAAAATTAAGTTATATAGTGAAAGCCTTAAAATTAAGCTTACAAATTGAACATAATAAAATAAACATAAGAATAACAAACGAAATTGGTTGAACCACAAGAAATATTTGAATAAAAAAACATAAAAAAAAAACAAAAAATAAGAAAAGAAAACAAGATTCAAATAACAAACATGTGAATTTAACAAAAGATCATTAATAATAAATACCAACAATTTAAATTGAATATGCTAACTAATTATACTCACTGGCCAAGTACCTCAAAAGTAAATTCCTAAATCTTTTTGTGTCTCTGACTCCTCTTAGTTCACGGGACAGGGAGTTCCATAGGTGAGTGGCATGAACGAAGAATTGCCGCTCCGATGTCAGGCAAGAATGTGGAGTTTGCATTAAGGTCAGAGTCCCTTGCGACCAAGGAAAAACTAATCTTCTGTATTGATACTCAGATTGATGTGTCTGTATGATGGCATGCAGGCAAGATAAAGATCGAAGCACTAGCAGGTTATCGAACGAGCAGCCGACCATACACTTTGAGTAAACTGACACGGGACCATAATTTCGGAGGTCATATATATACCGAGCAATATTGTTGTGTACAACATTAAGCTTCATTTTAGAAATTGAGTCAACTTTGCCATAAACCTCACACCCATGCAGTAAAATTGGCAGTATGAGCGTTTTCGCCAGCATAGTTCTTATAGCTGTAGGTGTAAACATCTGAGTTGGCCAAAGCATACGAAGACCTCCATAAGCCTTGCCAATAGCAGAGTTTATATGGTCAGTCCATGTTAGGGAGTTGTCAAAAATAAGTCCGAGATTTCTTACAGTGTGAACAAAGGGGACGATTTCTTCACCAAGTTTTATCGGTGCAAAGGTAGATAGGTTCTGGGTTTTCCTATGAATCACGAGAGCTTTCGATTTTGCCGGATTCAAACATAGAAAGTTACGTTGAGCTCAAAGAAAAATATTGTCCAATTCTTCATTTATCAAAACAACAACTTGATCTAAGACATTGATATTTCCACTCAAAGCCAATTGGACATCATCGGCATACATGTGGATCAGACACCGTTGGACAATTTGTGACAAGTCATTGATGTATTTAGAAAAAAGGACAGGTCCAAGTATTGATCCTTGAGGAACTCCACTCGATACCCTAAGAAAGCTCGAAGTTTTATTGTTGACCACAATATATTGCTGCCTATCTAAGAGGTAGGAATAAATAAGCTTTGCCGATTCTTTGGAGAAATTCTGAAGTTTTCGGCAGAGAAGAACATGGTTAACAGTATCAAACGCTGTTGAAAAGTCTAAGATAATTAGAAAAGTAACATATTTTTTGTCCAACGACTTCCTAATGCCATCGACTACTGACAATAATGCTGTTTTGCAGCTGTGTTTGGGACGAAAACCGGACTGACAACTGCTTACTAGCTTATTTATAGACAAATATGCTTGCATTCTTCAAAATTGCTTTTTCCAACACTTAACTTAAAAACGGGAGAATCGCTATGGGTGTAGAATCGTCATTACCTTTTTTAGGGATTGGGATAACTTTTGCCTTCTTCCATTCACGTGGATAGTCAGAAGCTGTTATTATGCTGTTGAGAATGTGGGTAATGGAAGGAAGAATGTAAGGAAGGAGAATTTTTACGAACCGGAGATCAACACCATTGATGTCGGTTGCCTTTGACTTTATTGATAGAACCGCTTCGACAACCGAAATATTCATTGGGGATGGAGTTGTCTGAAGGATCAAATGTATTACACTCGTTTTCATTTGTGAAAGAGGATGGTTTTGCGACGAATTTAGCGTTTAAGAGTTCACAGTCAATGTTATCGGCTATTTTTGGAATCTCTTTTCCAACTCCAAGTTCCTTAACAGCTTTCCATTTATTTTTTGAAGAATAACTTTGGCTTAATCTATTTTCATAGTAAAGCGTCTTTGCGGACTTTATGTCTAGCACCACTTTGTTCCGCAAACGGCAGTATTCCCGATATAGCGGTTCGACTCTATATCGTCTCCATAGACTATAGGCTGTATTACGTTGCAGCATTAGTTTCTTAATTTCGCAGCTGAGCCAGGCTGGCCACGTTCTACGGATAACTTTTGTTTTTAGTGGCATATGTTTATTAAATAGGTATCTGATCTGCTCTTGAAAAAACACAACTTTATCGTTAACAGACTGCTTGCACCTCAGACTATTCCAATCAGTAGACTGAATTTCATACAGCAACTCACTGTAGATCGCATTCTTAAAGTCTCGAAACTGGAAGATGATCTCTTTTGGCTTGTTTTTAAAATCTCAGGTTACTCGTAAATAAATGAGATCATGCCTCGAGAAACCAGAAGCTAGAACCTGACTATAAAGTAGGATCTTACTAACATCACTAACAAAAAATTGGTCAATCAGAGTACTTGAATCACCTTGGAAATGAGTAGGACTTTCTATATTTATAAGGAATAAGTTCAGCGCTTTAAAGTTATTTAACAAATGAGAAGAAACATTCACATCCAACAAATTGCAGTTAAGGTCACCGCATATAACAACATGGAAGCTACTATAGGAAAGTTGCTCTAGAATGGTTACTAACGTCATATAGTCTACAGATTGATTGATTTGCCTTATAAGCAGTACCTATCAGAATTCTTTGACTCTCACATACAATTTTGACGAAGCAATAGTCTAGCCCTGTGTCCTGCATAGAATTACAAACAGGTGTACACTGCAACCCTTCGCGCACATAAATAGCAGATCCTCCACCTACGCGACCCACTCGATCACCACGGCAAACATTAAAACCTGACACTTCATACAATTTGTTTTCGACATCCGAATGAAACCAAGTCTCAGACACACAAACAACATCAACCTCAGATTCTACAAATAGATATTGGAACTCCTCTAGTTTCAATGCATTGTGCAAACTTTGTGCATTCAGATGACAAATTTTTAATCCATTCTTCTGGGCACAGAGCACACGGATCATACCCAGGCAGTTCTCATTCCTACCCACACCCATGACACTCCCATTTGTGTTATCTATACGGTTGTTCATTAATCAAAACAAAAAGAGTTCCCTGCAAGTCATCCCCAAACATCTGGATGCCCTCTCTATTGTGTTTCTCAATGTCGTCCCAATCGTCTATCTTATTGGGTAAGCGGATTTAGAACTTTATAAGCGCCGTAATTTGTGTGTTTCTTTGCGACGGTTTTTTACCATTTTCCAAGTACTGCACCCGTAAAATAACACTGTTTCCTCTGGAGCAATCTCAACATGGTTTTGAGCCCCACTTTGTTCGACTCTGACTCCAAGCTGTGGGGTGGTGCAGGTCCAATACGCTTATCTCAACACTTTTACCACTTATTCACTACTCGTAATTCATACTTTTAAATTCACTTAAGAACCAACTTGTGTGAGGGGTTGTCTCTCAAAAAAACACACTCGTCAATTTTGCACACTTTCCTTATTTTCGACTGATCGCTTCGACTCCTCCTTACATACTGCCTAAATATTAACTTATATTACTCTGACCTAACCGGCAATCCTCTCTTTGTGATAATTATGCTCTCTTTGATTCTCTTTTGATTTAGTTATTATTCTACTACAGTTCGACCATCCTGAGAAGCAATCGTCCTGATTGACTAAGACTTCTCGGTATAGTTCAACCACGGTTTCATATTATCTATTTCCCAATGTTCCCGTGGATCAAAGATAGCCAACAGGGGTGCTTCCATTAATTTCAGTTTCAACCGTTCGAAACAGTTCATTTCATCTTCACCGAATTTGAATTTAGCATCCTTTCTAAAGAGTTTGTATAGAGGTTCGGCCAAAAGTGAAAAATCTTTAATAAATCTCATGAAATATGAGCAGAGACCTAAGAAACTATGAACGCCTTTTGCATTTTGTGGCACAGGAAAACTGTGCAATGTATTTCGGACTTAAGAAATCGGCATTTTTCTAACCTTAATTCCAGTCTATTACTAACGAGTCGATCAAAAACTTCCTTCAGTATGCTCAAGTGTTCGTCTACAGTCGTCGTGGCCACCATTTCACTTGTCTTACCACACGTAAGCAATTCTTCGTTCATGCCATCGTACTTTGGAATAGTCTCCCAATATTGAGTTTCTTAGTAGCTGTCCTTGCCCACTTAAAATAATCGAACTGAAATATCTTGGTACTTTCTTCCTTCTCTTACTAAAAGCAACAGATAAAATTGAGCGTCTTTTCTTGGACAGTTTCTGGTTTTCTAACGCATCTGCCACTCTACTGCGTTCTTACCTCACAAACAGACAGCAGGTAGTTATATTAAATAGGCGCACATTCGATTTTTTAACCAATTTCATCGGGTGTGCCTCAGGAATCAGTATTAGGACTTTTGTTGTTTACATTGTCTCTTAATGATCTGCCTCTTGTGGTCAGGAATTTCTCTACAAATATGTACGCTAATGACGTTCAAATTTATTCGAAGGATGATCGAGGACCAGACAGAAAAACTAAACAATGGTTTGAAAAATATGGTTGCACGGTTTTCTGACCCCAGGCTGAATCCAAAAAAACCAAAATTTTTATTGATTTACAAAAATACACTTGAGCTTAGTTCTTGAATAGACCAGCACTTTTTTTTTATAATTTGCACGCGTTCAAGGGAATTATGTAACCTTACAATACTTGCACACAGCACGGGAGATGAAAAATTAGGAAGGAAAGAAAGAGAGGTATCGATGAACGTTGGTTTTAAATGTTTGAAGGTTACAATGGCTAGGAAAAGGGCATTCCCTGAACGAGTTGTACGGCTTAGGAATGAATCACGATATTTTAGAGTACGTCTGAAAGTGGGCTTGAAGCTATACTGATGAGCATTCATAGCGAGACGGGTGTTACGGTTGAAAGTTTGAAGAAACGAAGTGCTACTGGCGATTTCTATTGAGCACACAAAGTGAGGCACGAGACATTTCGTCGGTGCTCAAAGGGTGTCCATTGAATGGGTGATATTAGCATTACCTATGAGTTTTATCACAGGGTTTTGCATCCTATCTTGCAGGTGCAGGCAGAGATGGACATTGTACTCCAATATTTAGTGAATGAATGCCTTATGCACTGAGGCCAGATCAGAGGGGGAAAAGCATTTCTTACATCGCTTGATGAAACCTAGATATTTCGCAGCATTTTTGGCGACATTGAATATTCGACCATTTCAACGTAAGTTGTTATTGACATACATGGTATACCGAGAAGGAAAAGTTTTTCGGTTTCGACGATGCAAATGCCATTCATGGACAATGGCTGGATGTTTAAATTTCACTTTAACGACAGCAGACAGCATTATGGTTTGGAAGCACTATTGCTCCAATACTCCAATTGGTTATGCTGTTAATATCGGAATTTAATGAGCTTAACGTACGCTGTCGTTCTCGTTCTACAGCCAAAAAGCAGGTACGTGAGTGGATGGTTGGTGAAAATTAAAAAGAGTGTCGGAGACAGAACGTAGCCCTGGGGCACTCTTCAGAACAAAAGGAGATATACCATCTGGACCAGCAGATTTGTAAATGTTGAGATCTTTAAGAACACTTGCTACTACACGAGTGCGAAAGTGGATTCGTCCCATTGAAGAGTCGACCCAATCAAGTGTAGGCGGGGACCAAGCACAGTCTGGGAGTGTTGAGCTAGCCGCAAAGTGTGCAGCAAGCAAATTGGCCGTATCCAAAGAGTTTACAGCTGGAGCGTTGGGACGGAGGATGAGGCCGAATTTGTAATATTTTCGACGAGTGACCAACAATTTGTACTACCTTTGGGACATTGTAGTATTTTTTGCCTCAGCTTTTAGCCGTAGTCATTCCTGGCTCGTTTAAACTTTTTTCGGGTTAAAAACTTAGGAATATGGTTTCATTCTAGACTAAGCTTGTCATGTCCAACTGACATTTGCAAAGTCTATGTTTGTCTACGAAATTTATCAGTATCAAAGCAGTTCGGCCCCCGAGATATTAAAGTGCTGTAAGCTAAGTTCCTAACAATGCCGATTATAACATATGGTTGCAAGTTTTCTGAGGCCCTAATTCTGAGACCAAAAGCAGGTTGATTGTAGCATTTAACAAATGTTTTGGTCATATTTCGGGTGTCACTTATACACCTACTAGGGTTGTCTGAAAAGTTTCCGACTGCAACGTAAAGATAGCGGCACTAGTCAATAGAAGCTAGTGAATGCTAGTTGTGCATCTTATGACAGTTACTTACCGAAGTTTCAGTCAATTTGGACGCGCAGTTTTTAGTTGACAGTCGTTTAAGTGAATCGATGTGAGTCGAATTGAGTTTCGAGCTGTTATTACGAGTAAATTCTTGTTTTGGAAAGGCAATACGCCTACTCTGATCAAAAATGAGTTGGACTCTGTGTATGGGGACTCTGCACCATCATTTACCGCAGTGAAATTTTGGGCAGCTGAATTTAAACGTGGCCGTAAGAGCTTGGGAGATGATGAACGTTCGGGACGTCCAAAAACGGCAACCACTGACGATAACATTGCTAAAGTTCACCAAATGGTGTTAGATGACCGCCGAATTAAAGTGAGAGAGACAGTAGAGGTTATGAGCATGTCCAAAGAACGTGTTTGTTACATTTTAAATCAAGATTTAGGCACGAGAAAGCAGTCCGCGCGTTGGGTGCTGCGTTTGCTTACGTTAGACCAAAAACGTGTTCGAATGAACATTCCCAACGCTCTGTTGGCGCAGTTTGGGCGCATTAAATCCGAGTTTTGGCGGCGATTGATTACTGTAGATGAAACTTGGGTACACCGTTATACGCCCGAAACAAAAATTTAGTCAAAACAGTGGACTGCAAAGGGCGAGCCGGCTCCAAAAAAAGCAAAAACTGTTTTTTCGGCTGGAAAAGTGATGGCGACGGTTTTTTGGGATAGTAAAGGAGTTATCTTAATCGATTACCTTCAAAAAGGAAAAACCATTACAGGAGCATACTACGCATCATTACTTGCCAAGCTGAAGGCAGAAATTGCGGAAAAACGGCCGCATTTGCAGAAAAAGAAAATCCTGTTTCACCAAGACAACGCGCCGTCTCACACCTCAGCAGTTGCCATGGCGAAAATCCATGAATTACGGTTTGAACTGCCTGACGATCCGCCTTATTCACCAGATCTAGCCCCAAGCAACTTCTTTTTATTCCCTCTTCTAAAAACTGCACTCGGAGGACAGAGATTTTCGTCAAATGAGGAGGCAATCACCTTCGTGAACAATTATTTTGCAGAGAAAAACGCCAAGTTCTATTTTGACGGGTTAGAGAGATGGGAGCATCGCTAGGAGAAGTGTGTAGAGTTACAAGGAGACTATGTAGAAAAATAAAAATAAATTTTGAGAAAAAAAAGTCTTGTATCATTGTTCGGTCGTATTTTAAGTTTCGGGCGCTTAAAACTTTGATGTTTACCATAAAATCATATTTACCATCTCACCACGATCATATGTTGTTTCACAGCCCAGGTTTACTTGTGCCAAAACTGAACGCCAATTTTTCGTTTCAGCCGTCAGACAGTGGAACAGCCTATAATCGATATACCACCTTGATCAAAAAGTTCCCGGGGGACACCACCGTCTGGCCCTTCCATTATTCCGATTTGAGTTCTTTTTTTTTGTTAAGTGGGTAAATCTGTTGTTGACATTCCTTCTGAATCTTAGCGTCATAGCTTGATATTTGCAAAATTTACATAGCCAAAAGTACATCTATCTCTGCGTGTGTTGGCGATTTTTTACAATTTTAGAAATGGATTTAAATTTGCAACAACGAACTTGTACTCGCATTAAATTTTGCGTAAAAAACGGATTTAATGGTGCGCGAACGTTGGAAATATTGGAAAAATATTTCGGCAACGATTCCTTAAAGAAAACAATCGTTTACCAATGGCCCGAGCGGCTCAAAAGTGGTCGTGAGTCAATCGAAGATTGGTGCCAAAAGACCTCAATTTCATGCAAAAAAGAGATCATGTTGACGGCACAAAAAACATGATTTGCGAGGCTGATTCCGATCCCACATTCATCAAAAAGATCATTACTGGAGACGAGACGTGGTTTCATGAGTACGACACGCAATCCAGACATCAGGCAAGTGAATGGCGTTCACCAAATGAGCCGAGACCAAAAAAACCATGTCGTTTTCAGTCAAAAAAGAAAGCAATGCTCACGGTTTTCATGGATTACAACGATGTAGTGCATCATGAATTTTTGCCAGAAGGCCAGACAGGAAACAAAGAGTACTCGTATTATTTGGGCGTTATGAGACGTTTGTGGGCAGAAAACTCGTGGATTTTGCACCATGATAACGCTCCGTCGCACAATGCCATCATTATTCGTAATTTTTTGACGAAAAATGCAACAACAGCCAATCGAGTTAAAAAAACCACTAGGGGGAACGCGTTTCAGCAGCCGAGAGGAAGAAATGGAAATATCGCAGGAAGCACTAATGGACATACCGGAAACCGAATATAAAAAAATGTTTCGAGGATTGGATCAAGCGCTGGCATAAGTGTGTTGCAGTCGATGGGGATTACTTTGAAGGGGACAATGTAGATTTAGATGAATAAACTTGTATTCTTAATTTTCTGAATAAATTCCGGAAAATTTTTGATCAAGGTGGTAAGACGACATGGTGGTACTTATCTTTTCAAAAATATGTACAATTACAATATTATTATTATTTTTGTTTTTTTTCCATATGGTTTACAAATTCGGATAATAAAAGAATTGTAAATATTTGCTTACCTTCTTTTATTGTACGACAATCTATCAAATTAGTGTTTATCTTTAAGCTAATTACGTGAAGGTAGCTTTTACTAAAAAGGGCTTAAGTCTATCGTAAAACTCTTCATTTCCATTAGTTTTCTTGTTTTTTCCTCTTAATTTTTATTGCTTCTTTCATTATTTCCTTAAATTCTAGATAAAAATGCTTAAATCTACAATAATTTGACAATGATAGTTACTTATTCTAGCTTACTGGCTCTTACCGAACGCTCTAAACTTGACAATGTCATTCAAAGTTTGCCTTTCGGCCTTGAAAACTATCTCACGATTAATCTTATCTATCGGTTATACGATATATGAAATTTATAAGAAAAAACTTAGATACTATGTTTTTTAAATTTTGTATAAAACTTCGGCCCCATGTGTCTACTAGGCAGAGTTGCTCAGATCACATCACTAATTGCTACAAGGTATACGATTGGGATAAGAAGCCAACCATGTCGTACTCCGCTGTAAAATCCAAATTAATCTGACACCTGACCGTTGCATAAGACATGTCATGGTAGCCCTTTACTAATTTTACTGATATACTCGTACTTGTCATGTGCAAGGCGCGGCATATAGCAAAAGGATCAAACTTGAATCGTTGAATCAAGATGTTCTTTCACCTCATCCAGATATTAGTTTACGGCCTCACGAATTACCGTGACGTTTCCCTTCTTTGCCAACTTAACAATCGCTCCGCTCTTCGGGATAGGCTTCGGTTTCCCATGCTCTCCTCATTAGTGGCTGTAGAGTTCTTCGAAAATATTGTGCGCTACTTGAAAGTGTTCCGCAGGGATGCTGTTTATGTTAACTGCCTTCTTTTTCTAATAGGGTCATTATCGTCGACGTTATTTTAGCATTTCTGTGGCGAAATGAGAGTATCACCTGAGCTGGGAAGCAAATGTTCGCTGCAACTTACAAGCTATTCGAAGTCGGATGCTCTCCGGCTAGTCCTTTTAATAGATGAAGTTTGGAATTTTGACCACCAACGAGTTCCTTAGTAATATACATAGACTATTTTGGTCGCTAGTGCGACGATGTAGTTAAGCTTGTCCCATCTTACACTACTCGTATCCTGCACATTTTTCGCCTTCATACGTCACTGGGTTTCTAGTTCGGAGTGTTCTATTGCTGAGGCCGCTACAATCGGCGCTTGACTCATCTCTAGGTGTCTGCTATCAGTTATGTGGTTCCTACCGACAATGAATGGCGTGTATCCGAGACGTAAAAGTATTATTCGCAGTGTTTTCCAGGAGCAAAGCTGCTCATTGTTTCTGCATTTATCCCTTATTTGTTGGAGCATTTGGGAATCTCGAAGCCTGTCGGTTGAATCTCAATATTTAGAAGGGGACATGGAAGACCTCAATCGCCAACTAGATTGATCACATTGCAATCGATGCAACGGACTTTTCTAGTTTAATGGATGTTCGAGCATGCCAAGGGGCGGGCATTGACTTAGACCATTGACTGCTGCAGCCAGAGATACGGTTGCAGTATAATGAACTTCCCTAAGATAAATAATGAAATCCGACGATGAATGGCCGTATCGCAGGATATTGGTAAGCCCTGGATCTCTCAAATGATCGTATGCCGCCAGCATTGCTTACCATGATGGATAACTCACTTATTTAGAGGGCATCACAGTAAAGGTTGAACCTGAGACTCAACTAATAAGTCTCTCCAGCTAGAACGATCTGTCGTCTGCTGGCGAGAGTGCCGCACTTCAATTTTCATGTGCCACCATAGATGCAGGCGTCTTCTGCTACACCATTCCTCGGGTTTTAAAGTGGCGGTGGCCATTCGCTAAGATTCGTAGATGTCTCACTAGAACGATATCGGTCGTGATTGAATCAGTATCTTCCTATCAGAATGGTTAAGCGTTTCTTCATCCGCATTAGACAAAGTCCAAAACTCTCCATTATGGAATAGAACCATGATGATAAGGACCTTGAATAAAATCTGTTTGATCTTACGGGAGAGGGCTCTGTTACTCGAGTCCAAAGAAACACCGATTGGCCAGAGAAATTCTGCCTCTGATTTTTGAACAGAAGTTGTTGCTGCCAATAGCTGCGGAGCTAAACTGGACGAAGTTCAGCGGTGTTGTGCGTCCTTTCTGACGACAGTTTGTATCCCAACGCTTATTTACAATGGCATTCCAGCTGTCAGCTCTTTGGACAAGGTCAATCTGCTTGCTGCACAATTTGCGGCCAGCTCAACACTCCCAGATTGTGCTTTGTCTCCGCCTACACTTGAGTGCGTCGAGTCTTCAATAGGACAAATCCACTTTCGCACTCGTGTAGTAGCAAGAGTTCTTAAAGATCTTAACATTCACAAATCTCCTGGTCCAGATGATATATCTCCCCTCCTTCCGAAGAGGTGTTCTTCCTCGCTGGCAAAACCACTGCGTGAGCTTTTTCATCAGTCGTACGCTTTAGGAATCTTTCCGAGCAGATGGAAAACAGCATTTGTCCAGCCCATCCCTAAAGCCAATCTTCCTCTCTCTCCTCCTACAGACCCATTGCACTTACGTCCCTTCTTTCCAAGGTCATGAAAACGCTGATAAACCGTCAGCTCATGAAATATCTCGAAACGCGAAAACTTCCAAATGACCGGGAGTAGATCGGGAGTGGTTTTCGTAGCAACAGGTCCGGTGGTGACTTGATGGCATGTCTCACCGAAAAGTGAACCCAAAGCGTTGCACTTGATATTTCTAAGGCACTTGACAGAGTTTGGCATCAGGCTCTTTTGTCGAAAATGCGTGCTCTTGGGATCGATGACTCTCTTCTTCAATCGAAGAGAGATCACCTTTCGGAACGTTCAATTCAAGTTGTCTTGGACGGTTTCAAGTCTGATATTCACAAAACAAATGCTGGTGTGCCCCAGGGCTCCGTTCTGTCTCCGACACTGTTTTTAATTTTCACCAACGATCTCTTGTCTATTACTTTTACTCCAATATACTCCTCTGCTGACGACGGTACTCTCTGATTTTCATATTCGTTCCCGGACTCATGTCAACGGCAGCGTATGTGAAGCTCATTAAATTCTGATATTAACAGCGTAACCAATTCGGGAACTATCAATTGAGTGGAATTTAATGCTTCCAAAACACAAAGCTGTCTGCTATCGTTAAAGTGAAGTTTAAACACCCAGCCATTATCCAAGGATGGCACTTGCATCGTCGAAACCGATAAACTTTCCATTCTCGGTATGTGTGCCAATGAAAACTTACGTTGGAATGACCAGATATGCTGCGAAATGTCTAGGTTTCTCCAAGCAATGTAAGAAATATTTCACCCCCTCTGATCAGGCCTCAATATACGTATACGGCGTTTATCCGCCCGAAATTGGAGTACAATGCCCACACCGTGCGATAAAACTCATAGGTGATACCAATATCACTCCGACAATGGACACCCTCGAACACCGCCGTATTGTCTCATGTCTCACTCTGTTTTATTTCTATTTCCACCACCAGTGCTCCATTGAAATCGCCAGTAGCATTCCGCCCCTTCAAACTTTTAACCGTAACACCCGTCTCGCTACGAATGCTCATCATTATACCCTCAAGCCCACTTTCGAACGTACTCTGAAATATCGTGATTCGTTTTTAAGTCGTACAACTCGCTTATGGAATGTCCTGCCTAGCACTTTATTTCCTAGTCATTATAACCTTCAAACATTTAAAACCAATGTGCATCGGTCCCTCTCTTACCATACTCGCTGATTTTCCTTCGCCCGCGCTGTGTGCAAACATTTTCAGGATACTTAATCCCTTGAGCGCGTCATACTTTGTTTGACTCTCGTTTACCGCCAGACTCATTTTGGCCGCTTCCGCCTCAATATTAACGGCGCGCTGTGAATCACTTAGAGAAGATCGTGGGTGCTTTGTTGACTTGGGAAATGAGAAATGAAGACTAATCCTTCCAAATCTCTAATTCCTTTTGACTGTAACTCTTCTACTGGTAAATTACTTAGGTAGAATTTCCAAGCACCATTTTTCCACGGCCTTGATCTTTTTTGCTTTTTGCCGATATACCTCCCGTCTCCAATACTCACAGAGTATGCAAACAGCTTCCAGCTAGTGTTCTTCATTAAACCGGGGATTTCCTGATGCTGGCCGGGTGAAACTTAACACAATGTCGACGCTATTGCATTGCGCTTAAAGCTGGGAGCATAGGACTTCTCGAAAGATTTTGAAGGACTCGATCTTGCGATTCACAGTATTTCTTCGCTGACCTGGCGTCTGGGGCATTTGCATTCACAATTTGGCCATCGGAAGGCTCCTCGAAATGTTCGGACATCTAGAAGAGTACAGCTATGTCAAATATCGATCGAAATGTAATCAATCTGGCTTAAGGTTTTTTAATTGAATGCCAGGTCCTTTTCTGGATGAGGTGTTGAAAAGTGTGCAAGTGATAATGACAATGTCAATTGGCCTGGGGCCATTTTCAGAACTAGTGTCTATACCTTCCAACTGTCCTGTCAACCTACGAGTTTATTCTACGTGGGTATGAGATCATATCAGGCGTATGTTGGGGAATCGATCACTGATGTGAATTCTTAATATACATTGTGCTATGTGAAGAAAGGACATAACTTCTTGCCTGAAGTATTGTAGATGCGATAACAAACTTATGCCTGGTCAATCACATTACACTTCTTAGATATGATTGGCAGTACTTCCGTCTTTTTATTTGCAGCACACGCTCTGTTCAGAGTCCTGACATTTAACGTGAAAACCTGTTTGGTTTATCCAAATGAGAGACTTAATTCACCGTTCAAATTCATAATTAAAACTCTAATTCTAATTTTATATTTATTCTCAAACCCGACTCCACGTTCCTATGCAAACTCCCCCATTTTCTCCTGTCACAAAACCTCATTTCTTGTCAATCGTTAGTTCAGTTCTGTTTGCTCGAATGTCGGTTCGTTGGTAAAGTTTAGGTCGCGCTCACAGCACCCGCTTCTTTGTGAGCCACTTCCAATGGTTCACGATACCACTGTGGTTTCACGATCGCTCTCTCCGACCGAGTCCTACGTGTGGCTGGTGACGGTTGCTCCGGAACTGAAAAGCGGACTTTTGCTGTTTTTGGCTGTTTTATTGGCGTTTCGACTGGATGTTTATATTCTGTGAACGCCGGCTTGATTCTGTCTATACTGACAGCTAATGGTTTATCTCGTATACTAACTGTAAAGATTTTCTTATCTCTCTTCAAGACTTTGTAAGGACCTTGGAAAGGTTGCTGTAGAGATGCCTCAACAGAATCTTTTCTTTACATATCCACACGAATGGAAATCCTTGGAGACGAATGGGTTTTGCCTGGGGTGCTTTGAAGCTGCTGCGGGACGAACGTGCTAAAAGTACGGCTTAAGACGATTTGCGAAATCTGTTTGATACGTCTGCTTACTCTGTTGTATAAACTCACATGGAATCCTTAAGTTTTGTCCGTACACTAGTTTAGCTGATGTACGAGTAGTTTGCAGCTCGTCCCGCAGTGCTGTACGTATGCCTAGAAGCACCCATGGATGCGTCTGAGTCCATTGTCTATGTGCGATGCCAGCGTTCTTATTCTTTTAACGCCTAACAGTTTGTTCGTTTCCTTAAACAGTGCTGACTCAAATTGTCTACCTTGATCAGTGACGATTGTGATAGGTACCCCGAAGCGCGGAATCCATTCTCTGCATATGGCTTGTGCTACTGTTTCTGCTGTAATACGAGTATTACTAACTGGAATGGCTTCTAGCCAGTGAGTAAATCGGTCTATTAAGGTTACGCAGTACTGAAAGTTGGCAGTGGTCCTATGATGTCTAGATGAATGGTTTCGAATCTGTCACTTGGATTTTTAAATTTTTCGATTGGGTTTGAGACATGCCTTGGAATTTTTGATCGCTGACAAGGAATGTAAGACTGCGCCAATCTTCGTGTATCCTTGTTGATTGACGACCAGACAAATCGCTTCCTCATCTCGTTTGCACTCGCTCGAATACCTGGATGTGATGGTTTATGGATTTCATCGAAAAGTATTTTTCTGAATCTCGAAGGAATATACGGTCGAAGCTTTTTAGAACGAAGCAACGGAAAGGCTTTAAGCTCTAAGGATCCTTTTGTATGCAACAATTGAAGCTCGCTATCGTGCTCTTGTTCTTCTGCGATTGCCTCATAGCGCATAGTTACTGTTAGTGTAATATCATTGACCCTTGAGAGAGCGTCTGCAACAGTATTGATATCGTATATCACAAGTGTACTGCGAGATGAGATCTAAGTGTCTACGTTGGCGCGGTGAAGCTTTATTTGTTTTTTGTTGACGGGCATATGTTATGGGCTTGTGGTCGGTGTAGAGCGCGAAATTTCTAACTTCGAGAATGTGACGAAAATGGCGTATTGACATGTAAGCTGCCAGGCGTTGTCTGTCGTAAGCGCTCTACTTTTGTTGAGCATCGTTAAGTTTGGATGAGTACTCGTAGAAACTCAAAGGTTGCCAACTGCCATCTATTCTTTGTTGGACGACTGCTCCGATCGCTGTGTTTGATGCATCCACTGCTAGTGATAATTCCGCGTTGGGCGTCGTGGAAGCAAGTGCAGGCGTGTTGCTGAGTATCGTTGCATATAGGTTAGGATTGCTTCAACTTTTGCTGGGAGTGAACGAATACCTTCTGAGTCGATTCGGTGTCCCAGAATGTTAACTCCGGGCTGTGCGAATATGCTTTTGGAAAGATTGATCACTAAGCCTACTTCCTGCAACCTCTTGAGAACAGCTTCTAGGTGTTTTAAGTGAGTGCTCACGTCCTCCGGCGCAATGAGGAGGTCGTCGATGTATGACAAGTCAAAATCTCCGAGGACTTCATCGATGAAGCGCTGCGTTTCTAAGTCCGAACGGCATGCAGACTGCTGTTTTTTCAACGTCCCTTGGCTACATTGGAATTTGATGGTATGCTCATAGTATATCAAGTGTTGCGAGATTCTAACCTGTCTGGCAATGTTTCTGCGTTTAATGCGTGGCAATCTCCGCAGAGTCTCCACTGTCTATTTTTCATGTGTAGTGGCGACGACCAGCTTTCGATTGTAGCGAATTTCTTTTTTAGCAGCTGTTTTCCTGTGAAAGTCTTCGGCAATTCGCGTGAATGGGTTGTCCTTTTGTTATAATCCGATGCGTTACTTTATGTTGAAGCCGTTTACCGAAAAGCTTAGGTTAGTTCCTAATGCAGTACTTCCTTAACAGGTGCGTGCTCTGGGATTTGTTATGTGTCCGGATACAATTGAGATTATTTACAACTTGCCCTTGGGTATAGAGAGTGGTCAACAGTCAACTAGGAGTCCGTAGGTTTTGAGGAGGTCAGCTCCTATTATTGGCTTGTCTACGTCAGCTAAAACGAGTACCCATTTGAAAGTGTGCCTAAGCCCTAAGTCAAGTTTCAGCAGTTTTTTTCCGTATGTTTTGACAGTGTCAGCTGGATTTTGTTTTTCGTATTTGGACGCTGGAAGTACCGATACGTCCGCTCCTGTGTCTAGAAGGTAGTGCTTGTGACTCGACCCATCACATATAAAAAGTCGGCTCTGATGTGTATTGCAAGAGTCAACGGTTGCCAGCCTTGACTCTTTTTTTAGTTTTCCTAATATTCGATGAATGAGCAGGGTTTAGTGCATTTCCTTGCCTTTGTACCAAATCGTTTGTGATACCAACACTGGCCTAACTTCTCACAGTCTTTCGAACGATTTCTGGTGCGGTTATAAGATCTATCTCTTCTTTTTGGTGTCTTGAGTTCACGCAGCTGAGAAGTTAGTGCGTTAATTCATTGGGCAATAGATGGGGTTTTTGTACTATCTGCAGCTGCTGCCGTATCTCCTGTAAGAAGACGCGTTTGTTGACAAAATTAAGAATGCTGATCGACTTGGTTGATCTCGAAATTGTAAAAGATTTTGGTAGCTTCGATAATTTTGAGAGTCATGTGCTCTGTATCTGCGGTACTGCCATCTAAAATAGCTTTTGCCATGGCTGGTTCGTTGGTAAAGTTTAGGTCGCGCCCACACCTGTCATGGAGGAAAGTGGAAATTCTTTGTTGAAGCAAGATGACCTCTCCTCTACTAGTTACAGTTCACTGAGCCGCATCAATCTCTCGACCATGGAAACCGCTCTTCAGAAATTAGTTTCACTACAGTAAAACTCCAGAAGTTAGAAGCTTTATATTTAGAAGAAATCCCCGTAGTAGTGAGTAGATCCATAGTTCCAATTTAACTGGTCGTAGGATCATCCACTGTCCATAATCAAATTGCGATATTGCTTTCCATTAAGTATGTGCGTCATAAGTCTACTGTAATTGTGAACAAAATCTATCAAACGATGCTACATATAGTACATCTGGATTACATGTCAACACCTAGATCTTAAAACGTAGAGTTTACATTCACTCACAATGAAAACAGGGCCGTTGCTGAGTAGATGAACATCATTCAAAATATCTAGATAGAGTAAGCGTTTTGTCCGTTAACACTATTTGTTTACACTTTAACGAGTGCCAACGTAATTGGCAATTATTTATCAGATCCCTCAAAGATACTCGTACCTCAGTTCACACGCAATATCTCTCGTTTACGATTTCACCAGACATTTAGTGACGAAATGTATTTCCGATAATAATTTGGCTGAGAGATTTTTATTTTTAGATTTATTGGTATTTTATGGATGGAAATAAAATATACAGACTTCCGCTGTTAGATACTCGTACTCATATTAACCGTTTCGACCATGACGGAGTATTTGATAAACAAATGTGTCAGCATGTAGGATTGGCCGATAAAATCTTATGGGAAGTCAGATACAAATTCGGTGAAATGTATCGAAGTATTGTTATCAATGTCAACTAAATGGAATGCAGTTGAGGAATTCAATTTTAAAATAGAATGGTTGACAATCAGTGAAGATAAAGATTTGTATCCGAAGATAGTCTCATTAAATCTACTGAGCCAGGTTAGTAGAAATATTTTTCTTTGGAAGGCACTAAACGATTTTTTGGGTTTAAAAACAATCAGGGATACTGACATTCATCTGAAAATTCCCTATTAGTCCTTCTGTTTCTGTTGCTCCTCTACTCCAATATTTAATATTTTGTCAATGCAATCAGTTGCTGGAATTGCAAGTAAGCTGAGTAGCGCAACCCGTAAAGTGGCCATTGAATATGGATAGCTCCAAGTCACCCGACACGATCCAGTTATGCTGCAAAAGTGTATTGAACAGAATTTTAGCTTAGAACGCGATTAACCAACGAATTCCTGATAGCAAGCTTTCTTGAATTAAGCTATGGCGAAGTCCTTTAACTATTTGAGAGAATTTCTCGTTGCCACATTCAACTGCCCTCAGACTCTTGAATGTCATCAACTGTCTTAACGGCGGAATCATGACGTCATCCTTCAATAAAACATCCTTCAAGTCTCTAATGGTCATTGACGAGCCTTCGGTCGGAATTGCCAAGATCAACAATGGAATCACGAAGACTTTCCTTAACCTTTGCAGGGTGTTTTACTTTGACTTGTCTGCCTGGTAGAGTGTGCCACCACGCTATCTTCTTCTGGAGCTTGGAACGTGAATGTATTCTTTCCTTCCTTAGTCTGGCTAAACTCTCCTTTCCGCTGCGGTCCTACTTTTTGCTATTTTTTTTTGTTCTACATTCATTAATGATGGGTCTAAGGCAATAGTTGGATTTCTCGCTTTGTGCATGGTGGATCATTAGTCCTTCGCTTAGCTGGGAACAAATTTAACTTCCTCGTTCGGAACCGGCCAGATTTTCTCTGCGGCTATAAAATATTCGTCGGTATCGCTTCTGACTGAGGTGAAATATCTCGACGTGGGGATACATTTCCCTCGATGAGTTTAGTTCGACAGTTAGAGGAGTAGGCATGGGATCGTTGTAAACTTTGGAATCGTCAAATGAGCCTAGGTGAGTGTTCATTGTAGCACCACTATGGATTAAGCCCGTTGTTAGTCAACTGTTTTTTCTGTAGAAATAGGAGTTTCTACTTCGTTCGTGGTGCTACATGGACGTATTTGATTTCAGCCTTTACCTCTTTTCAGCAGTTGCCTTCGTCTTTTAAAGGTCATTACAATTCCTACAGCAATTTCCCCGCAGTCTTGCAACTTGAAAGACGTGCCTTGAGTGGGATTAGCTGACACCAACTTCTTTGACTGTCCCTTCAACGCGAAACTGGAAGGCAGAGCTCAGATCATGGGAACTTAGGGGTCGTATCTACCACAATTAGCTGCATAACTTTTTGAAATGACCCAGCAAAATCCTTGTGAATACGCTCCCAAACGGACTCATGTTCTGGCCATCTGGAATATGAGTATTTCTTCGGTTGGAATTAAGGTGAGATGGTGTTCACTGTGTAACTATTTTTACGATGTTGACCTCGATGTCGGACCGCCAGGGAAATGGTGAGAATATATGCTTCATCGATGTCCTGTATTCAAAGTGCCAACCAACCACCCGCAAATCCTACTCTGAATTCGTGTTTCATCGCATGACAGCTATAGTAGATGTCACAGGTAGCCTGTTTTGGAAATACCTTGTAGAGGCTATTTGTCACATTGACTTGAGAAACAAAAGGAACCATATTGCCACCAGAAAATCGGGGCATTTAAGGCTAGTCATTTTCCATCAGTTGCTGTTGCAAAAAAAGTGGGTTAGTACGAGTAATTTGTGGGTACTGATAACTCGAAGGAAGAGTCTTAATTTCTTCCCTAAGGTCCCTTTAGAATAAACTTCAAGAGTCCCCTGCAGCAACAGTATTTTCTAAATTTTAAATCTCGCAGCAACAAGCCTTTAAAGAGGTCTCGCTATGACGAAAGATGATTTTTTTTAAATAGCGCGCATTCAAGGGGTTAATGCACCCTTAAAATGTTTGAACACATCGCAGGCGAAGGAAAATTAGGGAGGAAAGAGAGACAAGTACCGATGTACGTTGGTTTTAAATGTCTGAATGTTGCAATGATTAGGAAATAGAGAGGTCGGCAGGGCATTCCACTAGCAAGTTGTTCGACTTGGGAACGAATCACGATATTTCATAGTACGTCCGAAAGTGGGCTTGAGGGTATACTGATGGGCATCCATAGTGGGATGAGTGGTACGAATGAAAGTTTGAAGGGGTGGAATGCTACTGGAGATTTCTATCGAGCACTGATGGTGGAAGTAGCGATAGAACAAAGTGAGACACGAGACATTTCTTCGGTGTTCAAGGGTATCCATTGGTTGAGGGATATTGGCATCATCTATGAGTTTTATCGCACGATTTTGGATCCGGTCTAGCAGGTGCAGAGATGGTACTCCAATTGTACTCCAATTTCGAGCGGATAAATGCCTTATATATTGTGGCCAGATCAGAGGGGGTAAAGTATGTCTTACATCGCTTGAGGAAACCTAGACATTCCGCAGCATTTTTGACGATACCGAATATGTGGTCATTCCAACATAAGTTGTCATTGACGCACATACCGAGAATGGAAAGTTTATCGGTTTCGACGATGCAAGTGACATCCTTGGATAATGGCTGGGTGTTTAAATTTCGCTTTAACGACAGCAGACGGCATTGTGTTTTGGAAGCATTAAATTCCACTCGATTGATAGTTCCCGAATTGGTTATGCTGTTAATATCGGGATTTAATGAGCTTAACATATGCTGGCGTTCCTGTTCTACAGCCGAAGAGCAGGGACGTGACTCCGGGAACGGATATGAAAAGCAGAGAGTACTGTCGTCAGCAAAGGTATATATTGGATTAGAAGTAGCAGATAGGATGAAAATTAAAATAAATGCCGGAGACAGAATGGAGCCCAGGGGCACACCAGGATTTATTTTGTGAATGTCGAACTTAAAAGCGTCCAAGACAACTTGAATTGAACGTTCCGAAAGGTGATATCTAAGCCATTGTAGAAGAGAGTGGTCGATCCCAAAGGCGCGCATTTTCGACAAAAGTGCCTGATGCCAAACTCAGTCAAATGCATTTGAAATATCAAGTGCAACTATCTTGCTTTCGCCAGATTGATATACGCTTTGGTTCCACTTTTCGGTGAGAGAAGCCATCAAATCACCAGCAGACCTGTTGCTACGAAGACTGTACTGCCGGTCATTGAGAAGCTTCCCTGTTTCGAGATATGTTATGAGCTGATGGATTATCAGCATTTCCATGACTTTGGAAAGAAGGGTCGTAAGTGCAATGGGTCTGTAGGAGGAGAGAGATAACGATTAGCCCTTTTTAGGGGCAGGCTGGACAAATGCTGTTTTCCATCTCCAAAAAAGTAGGATTGATGGAAAAACTCACGCAGTGGTTTTGCCAACGTAGAAGAACACCTCTTCAGAAGAAGGGGAGGTATGCCATCTGGACCTGCGGATTTATGGATGTTAAGATCTTATTATTTTTCGCAGCGAATGTCTCAACACACCGTCCTTCGGGTGTTGTCTGTCCAGAATGTCGAAGCCACTCGCCTGTAATAACGATTTCAGTATGGGGATACAGGGATACAATTCTTTGAATGGAGTCAGACAGCGCATCAAACTCATTAAAGGTCAAATTGCTGTCCAGTTTGGGGCTTCTGCAGGTAAAGCAGTAGTGGATAATTTGACCACATGAAGTTGAATTCCGGATTGGAACAGGGATATCATTGTGGTGGAGTTTGGAAAGCAACATCACACCACACATAACGAGACCGCGGTAAGAAAAGGATAGTGGCGCTAGTTCAGCTTTAGATTAACCTGATGTGAGAGATATGGGCGGGGATCTACCTGTGTTTTACTAAGTGCCAAAACAGCTGGCCTGTATTTACACGCAGAAAAGTGATTACTACAAACACAAACACCGACGATGTTAAGTAAGGCTGCAAAGCGAAAATTTTGACGTTGGTTTACCGAACCGAATTGTTGTATGTGTTATGCCCTTACAACAATATGAAACAGGGCACCACCAAAATTCTCACTCACAACTCGCTATCCATCAGTACGAGTAGTTGTCACACTCATCCGTATGACAAATACAGCAACGGCAGTGACGGATTGCAAGCAACAGTAGTTAAGACCAGGAGCGGGAAAGGAGGGATACCTGCACTGTGTAATATATTTTTGTTCCTTCTCCAATGCATTAGTTGTTTTTTGTTTGCAACACAGGAGGACACAGTTTACGAATTTACGACAGCACTGGTTAACATGTCCACTTGGCTGTGGTCACCACGGTACCCCGTATTCGTGAACAGCTGAACGCAATTCAATAAATACTACATCCTTGGATGAGACTTGTTTACTTATATCGATCAAACTTCGTGTATCCAATGGAGTTGACTTCGTTCTTTCTATTCCGTTGTTAGACAATAGTTTCTGCTGTCCTTAGTCTCCCATATCTTAAGGACTCTCTCAAAAAAAATATCAAGAATTAAATTTCATTTATTGTTTATATTATAGTTCCACCCAAATCTGCAACAATGACAAACAACAAAGGCGAGCTGGAAAGCTTACGAAATGGTGACCATCATCCGAGAATAGTTTCTGGAATGAACAAGCCTTACAAGCCTAAACCATTAGGAGAACAGAGTAAAGCTGTCCACAGACAAGTAAGTACATTGACGGGATTCTGTCAAACGATAACTAATCGATAAATTTGAATTAATTTTCTAGGAATTCATGGTCCTTTTGGTCAACCTTGGAATGCTGGCCACTGGCATGGGTCTTGCTTTACCAGCTGTCACACTTAATCAACTCACTGATCCCACTGAGCCCGTCCACTTGGATAAATCTCAAGCTTCTTGGTTTGGTAAGTTCCTTACAAAAGTTTTGTTAATGTTCACTTAGTAGTCTCTTGTCTCTGTAGCTTCTGTAAATTCTATAACCTGCCCTCTGGGGGCTCTCTTGTCTGCCTACTTACTGGATAAGATCGGCAGAAAGAAGACGCTTATTGCTGTGAATTCTGTGGCCATAACGTCATGGGCCCTGATGGCCTTGGCTATCCAAGATGACCCTCGAACTGTGTACTTTCAGCTTATCCTGTCTAGATGTATCATTGGTGTCGGCATTGGAATGGGCAGTGCACCATCTGGAGTCTATGGAGCGGAGATTAGTCTGCCGAAAATTCGAGGAAGATTAATTCTGGGAGTTTCAATAGCCGTAGCGACGGGAATTCTTTTTGTTTACATCTTGGGATACTTCATAAGAGTAAGTTGTTTTCCAAAATCTACTCGTGTTTGTATTCTAAAACGTCTTTTTTTTTTAGAACGATTGGCACCTCATAGCCCTGATCATGCTTGGGTATCAGATAGCTTGTATTCTGTTTCTGAGTCCAGTACCAGAGTCCCCCAGTTGGCTTCTATCAAAAGGACGTTCAATAGAAGCTAAGAAATCGTTGACATACTTCAGAGGACTGAAAGCTGGTATTTGTGTTATAAGGCCAATTTGAGACTTGTTTCCTGTACGGTTTATCTGTGTATTTCCAGGTGAAGTTCACGCGGAAGTCGAAACTGAATTCTCCCTTCTTCAGAAATCAATTCAACTTGGGGCTGGCGTAAAGAAACCTCCCTTCATCAAATCCCTACGATTGCCAGAAGTCTATAAGCCTCTTCTTATCATGATCGGTCTGTTCTGCTGTCAGCAATTTTCTGGAATCTTTGTCGTCGTGGTTTTTGCTGTTCAGATTGGTACAGAAGCTGGAGTCAACATTGATCCGATTCTCTGTGCAGTGTTTATCGGGTTGGCTCGGGTCGTTACCACTTGCATAACGGGATGGCTTCTGGAAAAATGGGGACGTCGATTGTCCGGTATGCTATCGGGTTTTGGCATGGCACTATGTATGTTCCTCCTAGCTGGTTCAGGATGGTTTACCTGGTTGAACATTCCCTACCTTCCGGCAGTAACTATTGTGGTATACATCATCGCAAGTACTGTGGGTCTCTATACACTGCCATTCTTCATGATCTCCGAAGTATTTCCACAAAGTGTCCGTGGTGCATGTGCTGGAATCACAGGCTGTTTCGGCCTATTGATGTCCTTCTTTGCCCTTAAGGCATATCCATCGATGGTCGACGAGATGGGAAATTCTAATGTCTTCGCATTCTATGGCGTCATGTCGCTGTTATCGATCTTGTTCGTGTTCTTCTTCCTTCCAGAGACCAAGGGCAAAACTCTGCTCGAGATTGAGGAGTACTTCCGCAGCGGCAAGCAAGCAAAGCGACAACACGACATGGAAGTCGAAATGAAAGAAGTTTTCGTCATTCAGAAAGCGTAAGTGTGACCATGTTCTCCTGTGAGACATCAAAAAACTGTGATAGACCTGTAGAGATAAAAATAAATCCAATAAAATCAAAAATAGAAATGAAGTTTGTGTTTTTTTTCATTTTTGTAGATGCCCAGGTGGTTGTGCTGGTCCCTGGGGCTTGGTAATGAATTGATTTGTAGACAAGTAAATGACTTGTGGCGCTGTCTTCATGCAACTAAAATGATGAATTATTCAACTGCTTGCGGACCAATGTGGACTAGTTTCCTCTGCCGAAAGTCAATAAACGATGGCAAGAAACAATTGTGAGATGGTGTAACCAGACCGGCTGCCTTGAAGTATCTGTTGTCGTGCATAACCGTTTTGTTTATTTTTCATATGAAGGAGCAGATAAGTGGCCCACAATCGGTGGCAATGATCAGTGGCAGAAGCGGCAATGACGATCAGAATGATGTGACGCAAATAAATTGGCACAATTAAGCGATGCCGATTAATTGGAATTGTGTGATCGGGCAACATTGTTCATTGTTAAATGGATCGTTGGAGTGTATCTTAATTTAGTGTCAATTAGCAATGAAACACAATCACCAATGTTGAGATGCAATCACATTTTCAGTAACGAACACGGGCATCGTTTTTGAATTGATCAACTAGACAAATTCTCCTCGAGGTTGATGGTATTCGCAAAGGGTGCAAAATTTGATCGATGATCTTTGAAGTTTTGAATGGCTGTTGAATGTTCACAAAGGAGCAGATGTCAGCGCGAAATTGATTTTATTGTGTGGAATCGTTTTGTTTTGATGTTTTCGTGTATATCATGGGAAACTTTTGGAAGATTTCTCTTGTGATTAAGTTGAAATGCAGTTAATCGTAGCGATGACAGAATGGCTTTCAAATTTCACCTCCACTCGAACTTTGGATGGCAAATGGCTAACAAAGGCCTCGTAAGGGTAACATCTTTTGGTGAATGTTTGGTTCACTTCAGGAATAGGCCAAAGCCAAAGCAGTCAGACACCTAGGAGCTATCTTAAGAAGATCTACTTCCATGCCGTCTAGGTGTTTCTTCCAAATTTGATGATTTTAAAACAGAAATCGCGCCGAAAGAGAACTTTCCGTCTTGGATGCGGACGGTAGGAATGCCCTGCTGGAGATGAGTCGTAGTGTATATTGCAAGTAAGGTCTGGCCTACAGAAGCATAAGCAACAGAGGCAGCTTGCAATTCAGCGTCTCGTATAGAAGATATATAGGTAGATATATAAATAGTTTCAGCTCAAGTAAGTATATTCGAATAACTAATAATAATGATAATACTACCCTGATCAAAAAGTTCCCTGAATGTATTCAGAAAATTGGAAATACAAGTTTATTCATCTAAATCTATATTTTCCCATTCAGAGTAATCCCCATCGACTGCAACACACTTATGCCAATCTTCGAAACATTTTTTATATTCGGTTTTCGGTATGTCAATCACTGCTTCCTGCGATTTTTTCATTTCTTCCTCTCGGCTGCTGAAACGCGTTCCCTGTAGTGGTTTTCTAACTCGATTAAACAGAAAGAAGTTACAGGGAGCCAAATCAGGTGAATTCGGTGGATGTTGGATGGTATTTGTTGCATTTTTCGTCAAAAAATTACGAATAATGATGGCACTGTGCGACGGTGCGTTATCATGGTGCAAAGTAAACGAGTTTTCTGCCCACTATTCTGGTCTCTTTCAGCGAATTTCTGCACGCAAACTCTTTGCTTAGTGTCTGGCCTTCTGGTAAAAATTCATGATGCATTACACCGTTGTAGTCCATGAAAACCGTGAGTATTGCCTTCTTTTTTGACTGAAAACGACGTGTGTTTTTTGGTCTTGGCTCATTTGGTGAACGCCATTCCCTTGCCTGATGTCTGGATTGCGTGTCGTACTCATAAACGCACGTCTCGTCTCCAGCAATGATCCTTTTGATGAATGGGGGATCGGATTCAGCCTCTCAAATCATCTCTTTTGCGGCGTCAAGACATAACACGGTCTCTTTTTTGCATGAAATTGAGGTCTTTTTGCACCAACTTTGCTGATACACGACGGAAACCCAAATCATGTCTGGGACGGATCCATAGGCAATGTTCAAGTCCTCCGCTATCTCTCTGATGATTAATTTGCGGTTATTGACCAACATTTCTTTTACTTCATAATGTTTCCGTCGGTTTTCGATGTCGATGGTCTGCCACTGCCTTCATCATCTTCGATTGAGTCACGACCACTTTTGAACCGCTCGTGCCACTGGTAAACGACCGTTTTCTTTAGAGAATCGTTGCCGAAACACTTTTCCAACATTTGCGACGTTCACGCACCACTAAATCCATTTTTCACGCAAAATTTAATACAAAGTTCGTCATTGCAAATTTAAATCCATTTCTAAAATTGTAAAAAATCGCCAACATACACAGAGTTAGATGTACTCTTGGCCACGTAACTTTTGCAAATGTCAAGCTATGATGCTAAGATTTAGAGGGAATGTGAACAACAGATTTGTCAACCTAACAAAAAAAAACAGAACTCAAATCGGAACAATGGGAGCGCCACACGGAGGTGTCTCCCGGGAATTTTTTGATCAAGGTGGTATACAATATAAATCAATCAGAAGTCAATCTCAACTACAGGGTCTTCCAATAGGCACTTGCGAACTTTGACAGTTGTAGCGGTCATATTGTTGAAGCTACGTCACAAATGATGAAATTGTTTTATCAAAATGGGTCTTCTGTTCCGCGCGCTTCGCCCATTTTACGGTCGCCATAATCGTACTACCGAGGCGGCTATTCATAGTACGGTGGATCAATTTGAGTCCACTGGTTCAGTAAACGATAAACCAACACCCATACGTCGATGAAGCGCAAGATCTGCCGAAAACATCTCCGCTGTCCGTGAGAGTGTGCAGGATAATCTGAGGCACTCGATTTCGCGTCGCTCATAAGAACCGGCTTTTCGCAGACCACAACTTGGCGAATTTTGCGTCGTGACTTGGGCCTGCATCCATACAAAATTCAACTGACCCAGGAGCTGAAGGTAAGCGACCATAGATAACGACGTGTGTTCGCTAAATGGGCTCTGGAGCAGTTGGAGACTGACCCTAATTTTCATCGATAAATCATCTTCAGCGATGAGGCCCATTTCTGGATGAGTGGGTACGTCAGCAAAACAAAATTGTTGAATTTGGGACGATACCAATCCACATGAGATCCAAGAGCGTCCAATGCATCCCGAAAAAGTCACTGTTTGGTGTGGATTTTGGGCTGGCGGTACAAATTTCTTTGAGAACGACGTTGGTAAGGCCATCACCGTCAACGGCGAGCGCTATAGGTCGATGATTACCAACTTCTTTTGGCCTGAATTGGATGATATGGACACCAACGACATGTGGTTTCAACAGGACCGCGCTACGTGTCACACAACTCACGCCACATTGGAAATTCTACACGAGCGTTTCGAGGACATAATCAACTCACGTGGAGGTGATGTGAACTGGCCACCGAGATTGTACGATTTGACCGCCTTAGACTTTTTCTTGTGGGGTTTTCTGAAGTTGTCGGTCTATGCGAATAAGCCAAAAACCTCAGCGGCTCTCAAAGCCAACATAACCCATGCCATCGGTCAAATTCAGCATGATTTATGCCCCAGAGTCATGGAAGATTGGACATTTTGGAGGCGCGCCATATACAGAAGCCGCGGCGGACATTTGAGCGATGTTATATTCCATACATAATGGCATCGATAGCCTTTCAAACGAATAAAAAATTTCGATGATATCTCAAACACACTTTGTTTTATTTAAATTTAAAGATAGGAAGCGCTTAATGAAAGACCTTTAGAAATCAGTAACTTTGACTTGGAAATAAGATATTACGGATATTAGTTTACAATTTCTGATGTGGGATAAAAATTTACAAAAAAACAAAATAAAATTATTGTAGTTATTTAATTTTAATTATAAACAGTATTAGGCGCGCATGTAAGTTATGATGAAAATGCAATTTTATTGTGAAAAAATCGTTACGAATGAATCATTCAACGTATCGCCCATCATTAGCTACAACTTGTTCCAATATTTCTGGCAGAGCTCGAATACCGTTACGGTAAAAGCGTTCATCTTTTGAGGCTATCCACGAATCAAGCCATTTTTTGCTGTCTTCATATGAGCGGAATTCCTGATCAGCCAGACCATATGCCATCGAACGGAACAAGTAATAATCGGACAGCGCAATAACTGGGGAATATGGAGGGTGACGTAGGACTTCCCAATTGAGCGTTTCCAGGTTGGTTTTAATGGTTTTGGCAACGTGAGGCCGAGCGTTGTCATACTGTAGAATTACCTTTTCGTGACTCAGCGCAGTGCTCGCCTCAATCGCATCAACTGATTGATGCTAATTTGGAGACATTGCTCGGTGAGGATCCGTCACAAGCGCAAGAAGAGCTTGCTTCAGCATGAGGAGTTATCCGCCAAGCGATTGCATTTGTTGGGAATGATTCAAAAACAAGGAATTTGGGTTCTTTATGATTTCAAGCCAAGGGACGGTGAGCATCGTTTTTTCTCGTGCAAACAAAAGCTCCAGCGGCAAAAAAGGAAGGGCTTTCTTCATCGCATCGTGGCGGGTGATGACAAACGAATTCTTTACTTAACTTAATGAGAAGAGAAAGTCATGGAGA
Organism: Volucella zonaria; assembly: GCA_963966105.1. Classification (NCBI taxonomy): domain Eukaryota; kingdom Metazoa; phylum Arthropoda; class Insecta; order Diptera; family Syrphidae; genus Volucella; species Volucella zonaria. Next base: position 191,092,196 of record OZ014531.1, read on the forward strand.
CTGCCAGGGCATGCTTCTACGTCGTCGGCTCGGTCGAATATTCACGCTGCGAAGGTTATGCTGTGTATTTGGTGAGATCAGGTCGGTATTATTTATTATGAATTGTTGAAACCCAAATCATCACTGGGGAACGGTATCGAGGCGAGCACTGCGCTGAGGCACGAAAAAGTGATTCTACAGCATGACAAAGCTCGGCCTCACGTTGCCAAACCCGTTAAAACCAACTTGGAAACGCTCAAATAGGAAGTTCTGCCCCAACCGCAATATTAGCCAGATCTGGCGTCTGATTATTACTTGTTCCGTTCGATGGCACATGGTCTGGCTGATCAGGAATTCCGCTCATATGAAGACAGAAAAAAATGAACACTTTTACCGTAACGGTATTCGAGCTCTACCAGAAAGATGGGAAAAAGTTGTAGCTAGTGATGGACAATACTTTGAATGATTCATTTGTAACCACTTTTTCACAATAAACTTGAATTTTCATCAAAAAACAGCGAAAACTTAATTGCGCACCTAATACCTTTTTTCAAGATTGAGATAAATGGTCATAGGCAACAGAAGGATCGTTTACGGAATAAAGTGGTTTCCAAAATTCATATTTTAGATGTTCTATTGTATTAGCATGGCTTTAGACCTTATAATGAGCGGGTTGACTTTTGTGGAAGGAAAACCATTAGTGCAAGCACTTAAGGCAATCATATGGTGATCTGTAAGCCTGAAGTCCACCACATCGGCACTAAACAGAAATCCTGATGATCAATAAAAGTTTCAGTGGAACTATTCACGCGAACAGGTTCAAATGTAAGACTTATAAGCCCTTTTGAAGCCGTTATAGTTTTCAGCGTCTCTATTAGTGCTATCAAGAACATCAATATCAATGTCACCGACGATTATTATCTTTGCGCTAAGATAGTATTCATTTCCTGAATAAAGACACGTTTGCTATACTCATGCAATCAATAAATGCAAAGCACTGAGTATTTTATTTCTGCACACGTAAAAGATAAATTTACGATATCAGGATTAGAAGCAGATACGAGTGTTTTAGGGGGAGCACTATCGCGATTAAAACGATTTCTCAGATAAACAGCCACACACCCGCTGAGTATGAATCATTACAATAGCAGAACATTCCATAATTAGGTATGCTATAAATATTGTTTCCGTAATCACAAATACAAATATCGCTAACAACAATAACTTCCGGCAAGTTTGCAATCGATTAAATGTGTTTTAACCATAAATGAAATTTCTATCTCAAACTACGAATATTTTGATATAAACAAGAGGATATAGAGGAACTTGGTGGATTTATGGTGGCTTACGACTTTATGCTCACGAGTCTCTCGTCATTGTGACATTAAACGTTTGAGAGACTTCTAGATGCCTACAATAGAATTGGCCCTGACGAACTCAGGGGCTCGGAAAAAGCCTACCCAAAATCTTCACTGATCTTCATCAGTAGAAACAACACTGTGAAAACAATCTTAGAGACCAAATCCTTTCCCAAAACTCTAGCCTTCGTAGTATTTCTGGACGTAGAGATGGCCTTTCACTACATCAAAACTTCGGCCTTAGATGCTTGTAAGTTAGATACAAAGTTCTCGAAGCACTGAAAAGGAGCATCAAAACCACATCCCTATCGAGGGACAGGAGAAAGGTCTGAAAATATTCATTTGGTCTGTAATTTGGCGCGAAATGTCGCCTATGGTTATGCTTTTATGAGACCTAACCATCAATGGAAGACCTAGCTGATGACGAAAGTAGTCATGTTCAATTATATTCATATTCCCTAGTAGATGGAAAGCAGTATTTGTGTAGTTTGTACCTACAAAAAGGCGAATCTTCTTCTCTCTCTTGTTAGAGAAACACCTCCAGGCACGAGGCATATGATGGAACCATAGTCTACACCAATCTAACAAAAGTAAGATAGTTGCACTTGATGTTTCTAGAGCATTTGTCAGAGTTTAGCATCAGGCTCTTTTGGCAAAAATACGCTCCTTTGGCATTGATGAGTCGTTTTTACAATGAATTGGAAATTATGTTTCGAAACGTGCAGTCAAGTCGATTTAGACAGCTTCACTATTGATATCCACATATAAATGCTGAAGTGGCCCAGGATTCGCTTCTGTGTCTAGTACCCTTTCTTATTTTATAGCAAAGACCACTTTTTTTGAATGGAAGATGGTCTTTAGAGTGCGGTCTGTGATATGAATATTAAGCAAAAGGAAGATCATCGGTGCATTTGGGGTAGAAGAAGTGTGCTATCCAATATATCACCCAGTTGCTAAGCTTCGTTGGAGCTAGGTTTCTCCTAATCGTAAAGAGAACAACCTCCCTTTTGACAAGGATTATTTTATAGCTTAGCATTCGACACTTTACAGCATTTCTCCTTCAGAAGCCTAAGTAGTTCATTGACTACCATGATCTATAAAAAGCAGAAGATAGAACACGACCTTGAGGTGTAGCTCGACTGACATGTTTCCAAGCGGAGAATCCTCCCAACTTTGCGGTGACAATTCTTCTTTCTTGTGAGAAGTTGATTCATCAAGACGCTTCAACGCACAGACCTGATAGCAGTGCTGTTATCGTCTCTACTTTGGCATTGTGGAAGGTAACTTCAATGAAGGGAAGTCCTTAATAGCATATTTCTTGGGACTGAAACTTCTTTGAATTAGGCATTCTATTGAGCGCAGGGCGGTTTCTTCTAATTAACTTCACAGTAAAGACGATGTGAAGTCGAAACTAAGGTGGGATCAATGCTTTAACAAAAAATCAGCCTTTCGAATGGGTCTTGCTTCTTTTCTTTGGCTGTCTTTTCGTGGCAGGAAGGCTTAATAGTCGCAGATCCTAAGGTTCTAAAAATAACCCATGTGGGATGTCCAACCAATCGCCAAAGACTTCCAAACTAGACGTAAAACGGTCAATAATATAATATATGTAGAGGTGATTATACTCCAGGTGGTACTCGCAATAGTGATAATCCACCCGTGGAGGCCCCACCCAACATGCTTCCAAAAACCCCAGTCGATTTAGTCGCTAACCCAGGATTTGTTGGATTACTTAATTCTAATGACTCCTGCGGCTCTTTCTGTGAGATGCTTGTGGAAAGGCACACTCTAAATGACTACCGTCTAGGGGGCAGTTGAAGAGGAAACGGAGATGTGGGGCAGTCGATGGACTGCCGGACCGGATTATGCCCGGACAAAACCGGTGCTGCAACTAACAAAGGCTGCAGTTCCAGTAGACGTAATCGCATGAAGCAGTCAAACCCATCGACGAAAGCAAAACCAGTAGTGGTTTTACCCACCCACGATGTTTGGATAAGGCCGGTGCTGTAAATAGCAGAAGTGGTACTTCTGGTCTACGGATGTCGGATGATGCGGTGAAATCAAAGCTGAGACATAACTCTGATGGTAGCTTTCCCACGCACAAAACTCGGTTGAATCGGGTGTTGCAACCAGATGCCAAAGGTAACGAGACCGGTGTACCTATAAGGGTGCCGCTTTCACCTCTTCCACTGTGGAAGCTACCTGAGCTAGAGAATGTTTGCATTCAAACAGAAAGCTGCGATATGAAAAATGGAACTCTTAGAGTGAAGTGCACCACGCAGCAAATTCTGGGATGGTCAAGCCTCTCAAAACTAAGACTTTTGAAATTTTTAGGCCGTTAAAACTGACGCGCGCAATCTTCTGGGTTCTCAGGGAACAAGAATATATGCTGATGCATTTCCATATCCACACTGAAAAGAGGAAACTCTATTCTAATAAGGAGAGGAAGAATCGGGAAAACAGGGACATCTTTTGTCTCGCTATGGGCTAAAATAAAGCTACTGACTCTCGTCCCTATCTACACCTTTGAAGGGTTGATTTCCACTTTGATTTCCAAATAAGTGCGGATAAGAGACGACCAACCCAATACTTACCTTCAACTTTCCAAGCCTCCGACTGCATTCCTATGTATGAGGCTTTCCGTGTTGAATAAAGCCTCTCATAATATCCATACAGGAACCATAGGTGTGCAATAAAAAGCATCAGTGGTTTCGGATGTTTAAGAAGGATGTTTAACGACAAGCGATCGGGTAGACCGAGCGCTTATATTTTTGATCTGCAGCATCTTCGTAAGGAAACCAGAAAACTTCTAAACAATACACTTAAGACTTCAATTCTACAGATCAAGGCAAAAAGAATATAAGAAGCTCTTTCGGATTTCGAAGAGTGCTTCTTATAAAGACTTTTGCGAAAAAATCAAAACTGTCGGAAAAATCAGTGGGCTGGTCAAATTCCTCAAAAGGTAGACCAGATCAACCGGGGATGGAACCACTCTGATGGTACCTACACTGAGTTGAAAGTGAAGATCCTTTGTCTCACCCTCGAGGCTCACTTCCAGGCAACCTAATCAAAGCCAGCTCCTATTAACGAAGCTTCCTCCCTGTTGAAGTGGATGGAGAGAACGCTCGAGATCCATGTGCGCAAAACTGCCTTGCGAATGTATCCTCTATTTGCGATGTGTACACGCCTATCAAGACGGAAGGTCCTGCGAGAGTGCTCATCAGAATCTGGTAGGTAGAATTGAAGGCGCACTCTATATACAAGCACGTTGCTTGACTCACGGCTTAATGCTCTCAATAGTACTGTCTGTTGGATCGTGACTACCTACAATCTACTCTATAGCGCAGGCAGCCCTTGACGTGATCGACTGTTAGTGCACCATAAATCGGATTTCAGTCAATCCTCCCAAAACTGAGGTTCTCTTCTTTACAAGAAGGAGCACACTGACTGGTCTGACTCATCTTAAAGGCATCGCCATCCAATACTCCAAAGAAGTTAAGTATTAAGGTGTCCTAGATAAAAAACTCTTTGCACTATACATGTTATGTCGAAAGCGTTTAAGAAGCTTCTGGCAATGTAAAGACCCATTATATCCTATGCATCAGTTGCCTGGTAGAATACGTTTTCAGAAAAATAAGTCACTGCTGTTTTTACCAGATTCCAATGAACGGTCTTTCTCGGCTGCTTGTTGGCTGTTCCCTAACAAGACTGGCTCTGATCTGATAAATTTCCCTCCCCTTGATGTCTCGTAAAACACGAACTGGTGTTTTTGATGGCCTTGCGCACCGCCGGTCTTATGAGTCTGCCCTTATAGACATACCATCTCATTATGGGTTGTAGTGAGCAGGTTTTCGTTCGCTTGCCCAGAAATGGTTTCGGCCACACTCTGAACCAGGAGAGAAATGTAGTCTGATCTTTGTGGATGGGTCCAAAACCAATTTAGGATACGGCGCTGGTGTCTTTCTGGACAATTAACTCCTGGTTAGCAAAACTTGCTTCTTTCTTTCAAGCGGAGGTATACGAGTATGTATGCCATCTTAATGGCAATGAACTATTAAGTTCATTATTGTGAGAAATCAGTGAAGCGGGCGAAACATCTGTATCTGTAACGACAGCTAAGTTCCGCTTAAATCCTTGCTGTAATCTTTCACGCCATCCAAGCTTGTTCCAGAGTGCAAGAATTCACTGAAAACAGCCGGAAGGCTGAGTTCACTAAGTCTTGTCTGGACCCGAGGTTACAGTACAAGTCAGTATTTTACGTGAACACCAGTCGTGGAGACTAAGTTCACGGGATGTCCATGCATCCGTGGAGGCCAAGATATATGCCTGGCAATAGCAAAGTCAGAAACTTTGTTGAGGGCACAAGCGTCGAGGCCGATCTAAAACCACTTGCCGATGTCGCGGCACCCAGCATTTGCTGCTTCACGTTGAATCAACCAACTGGTGCAAGACCTACTTGCAATTTTAGGTTTAGACCGCAGCCACCATGACGCTTCCACTAGGGAGCCTACATCTTCCAAGTCCGCGGGCCCTGACTGCCATGCCACCGCTTTTAAGTCCTGGTATTACTACAGGTACTCCATGCCGGTCAAAACGACCTTATGACTGGCCGCTCATACTGGCATCACACTAGCTGGGTGAAGCGGAGAGTCACTCAATCAGACGCACTCTTTATATTTTGGTTACTAAAGATATGATTAGATGCACAGATAACTCTATTTTCACGGTTACTCTTTGAACAAGATGACATTAAATATTCCTCAATATAAATTTATCAACGGACTCTTGATAGAATTCATAAGATTCAACAAGAAATTCAGATGCCTTTCCCCAACAAAGTCTTCAGTCTTCTTCTTAGAGACTTGTGTAGTACTGCATCGTCGATAATACCGCACGTGGAGAACGCCAGGTATCAGCTAGTTCTCAAGACGGCTTCTCCTACGCTACGCACTAAATTAGTTTCTTTTTTTCCATTTATTTTTTTCATAGCTTTCAAAAACATAAATAGTAATCTTCCCACTAGGCCCCGAACTGCGCAATTGTGCTCACATTACATTTGAAATGATTTTGTTTGACAGCTTATCAAAAGACATACATATCCACGATGCCTGTCAAATGTAGCACGGCAAATAAATAATCAAGGATATTCCTTTCAATATATAAGAAATTAGCAATTAAAAAAATGAGTAAATCTTTCTTAAATCAACTGATAAGCCACTTAAATGCATGTAAACAAACTTGACACCAATTTCTTCTGTCAACTTTGTTAATTCTGTTTGTTTTAGTTATTGGAAAACTGCCATAATCTGTTATAAAACGTAATTTCGATCGCAATTTTGTAGAAATTGCGCAATTTGGAAGATAATTTCGGAAAAGTGCGTAATTTCATTCAGTGGGAACATAGTATAAGATACAACATCTTATAAGATAGTATAAGCTTGTTGATTTGATTTTAACATGAACACACAACATTGATTACAAAATTTAATGAATAACGCTTATCAATCGGATATTTTTGAGATATGGCAATACCGATGTAGATACGTCAAGTCTGACGTCAGCATCGTAAGGTTTGACGTTTTTAGTGGTACACGTGCTCAGAACGAGTTGTCATGCGAGCGATATTTGCGTTTTTACAGAAACTAGAAAAATTCATCGCAGCCAAATAAATGTAATCAAATCGTGAGCGTTTCCGGGCGAAGATTTTTTATGATTTCCAACATGTGCCGATCAACTCTCTTCAACCTTTGGAGATGAAGCACCATCCTGTGCTACCGTGTTTCGCTGGTTTTCCACATTAATCGTGGTCGTCGTTCGCTCCAGGACAAATTTCGTGAAGGTTGTCCAAAATCGATTGTTCTGCAAGAAAATTGCACGGGCAAGATCATCATATGTTGGGCATTAGCATTGGTCGTCAAAAAGCTTCCTTCGAGTTGGATACCGCATAATTTGACAATCGCTCAAAAAATGACTCGTGTCGTGTCTATAAGATTGTGACAGGCCACGAATCATGGATCTATCCATACGAGGGTGCCGTGACATAAGGTCAACCGACTTAAGGGCAAATCTCAAAATTTGTCGTTTTGTGAAAGTGACATATGTCGCTTGGCCTTATGTCACAGCACCGCATATGAGACCGAAACTAAACAGCAGTCGACTGTATGGGTCTTTCAAGACGAGCCAAATCCAACAAAAGTTGCTCGCGAATGGATCACTTCGAAGCAAGTGGTCGCCACCGTGCCATTAGAGCAACGTAGAAAGCTCAATTCGAAATAGTATACCAAAATTTGCTTGCCAGAAATCTTTGGAGAAATAAGGAAAACAAACACGGAACAATCACCACCACGACAATGCGAACGCACCTCCAGTCGTATTGGGTACATACATGGCGGAGCAAACCCTGAAGGTCCTTGCAGTGAATTCACTGATTAGGTTCGAACGAAGAGCCACACTGTTTAAGTTGCTTAAAAACCATGCCCCTGATGTGCTTTTGGTTAGCGAAACCAAGCTTACCAAAGGACACAAAATGAGGCACAGAAGATATGAAATATTACGAAGAAACCGACCCAACTCCATTCAAGGAGGAGATGTTGCAATCTTTGTTAGAAAAGGACTGCGTTTCAAAAGAATATACAGCCGTCTAATACGGAGATTTTAGGTGTTTTTAGGCAAGCATCGTGTATTCATCTCAGAGCTCGAGACACTTTTTCGATGCCTAAGGCTGGAATTGGAGGAGAACTATATTATTATCGGCGGAGATTTCAACGCCAAACATAGTGATTGGGGAAATAATACACCAAATACTAGAGGGAACCTACTATTCAATTGGTGGGGTCAGCACAGTGTGATGTATCGACTCGGCCTCAAAGCGACGGATAGTCCGTCGTTTCCCAGACACGGATCCTATCTGGATCTCCTGCTGTTCGACTCACGAATACAACTGACGTGCACTAACCAACAAACTACAAACTGTCTACGCACTTTCGTGTATGACAGTGACCATTGCGGTCTCAGCACCGAAATAACTGTTCCCAACAAAATTGCGGAATTGGATGAGTTTGTGCAAAGGCATTCCTACAATTATAGTAGGGTGCGTTGGACTTCTCAAGAATACTGACAAGAGCACTCTCCTCGTATTCGCCTTACCCATCGTCCAACAGAAATCTGTTAAACGAGGAGATTGACAGGTATCTAAGACTAATGGACGAGACAATCACACGACAAAACGATTCGGTATCAACACACCATTGACGCACTGCACCGACATAAGTAGACTGCTGTCAGGACTAAAAACCTTGTACAGACACTGACAGACGTAACCCGGAGATCATGACATTGAAGTCGTCGAACCTCCAGATATTAATAAAAGCAAATTACAGAAATTCTGTAAATTTGCATTGGAACAACAAAATTCGGGCTGTAAACACCAGCAACCCGAATATGTTCCCACAAATAAATAAAATATTTCGGAGAAGTAATCAAAACGACCTTCCATGTCTAAAAATCGCCCGAACGACGAACAACGAGCAAGTACTTGTTGCAGCAGGTATCGATCCAAATGAGGCAGTTGATGATGACAACTTCTTTGTGATCGAGGATCCGCAGGAGAAGGTAAAAGCTATAGGAGCGACTTTCCAGGAAGTGTACAAGGCGAATGACATCATTGGTCCGAACCGCGACCTGGAGAGTCGAGGCCCTGTGCATAATTTCTACCTTCGAAATGAAATAGTGAATTGGCGATTTGAGAGCTCGGGTTTCACCCAGTTCAGTGACGAGAACATGGCAAATAATGTCATCACCAATGAAAGGGTACTACCACCGTTCATTTCGAAGGAAGAGCTCCAAACGATCTTCAAATCACTTAGGAGTAAGAAATCAGTGGGAACCGATGAAATACCGAACATTGTGCTTCGACATCTTCCACTGGAAGCGGTGAACATACCACCTTGAAATTTCCCGGAATTTATTCAGAAAATTAGAAATGCAAGTTTATTCATCTAAATCTACATTGTCCCCTTCAAAGTAATCCCCATCGACTGAAACACACTTATGCCAGCGCTTGATCCAATCCTCGAAACATTTTTTATGTTCGGTTTTCAGTATGTCCATTTGTGCTTCCTGCGATTTTTCCATTACTCCCTCTCGGCTGCTGAAACGCGTTCCCCGTTTCAATAGAAAGAAGTCACATTGAGCTAAATCAGGTGAATTCGGTGGCTGTTGGCTGATATTTGTTGCATTTTTCCTCAAAAAATTACGAATATTGATGGCACTGTGCGACGGTGCGTTATCATGGTGTAAAATCCACGAGTTTTCTGAATACAATTCTGGTCTCTTTCGGCGAATTGCTTCACGCAAACGTCTCATAACGCCAAAATACGAGTAATACTCTTTGTTTACTGTCTGGTCTTCTGGCAAAAATTCATGATGCACTACACCGTGAGCATCGCCTTCTTTTTTGACTGAAAATGACGTGGTTTTTTTGGTCCCGGCTCATTAGGTGAACGCCATTCACTTGCCTGATGTGTGGATTGCGTGTCGTACTCATATGCCCACGTCTCGTCTCCAGTAAGGACTGAAACGAATAAAATTTGGAAACTTCAAAGTAAAAAAAAAATAAAATTTTCATAATTCAAGTAAATTTTTTTTATTTGCTTTAAAACTCTGTTTTTATTAAATTCATTCACAATTACAAAAAATAAAAAAAATTATTTGGGTTCCCATTCTTTCCTCAACTTCTTTCGAATGTCCTTCATAAGGTTGGTGACAGTTACATCCGTGATCTTTGTGGACGCTCTTTTCCATTTTGCACTAAAATCTTTTGCGTCCTTTGCGCACTGCTCACTTTTCCTCAATTTAGCTCTTGACCAAAGCCCAATACCTTTCAATGGGACGGCACTGTGGAACATTGGGTGGATTCATGTCTTTTGGGACAAAGTCGACGTTTTTAGCAGCAAGAAAGCTCAACGTCGCATGAGCATAGTGAGAGCTGAAGCTAAATCTGGCCAAAATAATGTTGAACCCTCGTGTTTGTTTAAGAAAGGAATCAACCGTTTTTTTAGGCACTCCTTAATGTACACTTCTCCGTTAATTGTTCCCGTTGTAATAAACGATGAGCTTCTGTGTCCACATTGGCAAATAGCCTGCCAAACGAGATATTTTGACCCGAATTTTTCCATCCCAATCGATGTTGTTGATTGCGGAAGAATCTCAGCTTCAAACGAGTTGTAAAACTGCGCACCTGGAAGAGTAGTAAAGTCGGCTTTTACATAAGTTTCGTCATCCAAAACCAAGCCGATCAACTCGTATAGCTTTTGTGCTCGTGTTTTTATGACTTTTTTTTGCTTTTCAGTAACTTTTGGTATTTTTTGTTTTTTCCTGTTTTTAGACCGTTACTTTTTAAAGTTGGTTTGGTTGGTATTACATTTCCGAGCAACATCTCTGGATGACAGTTTTTTACGATGGTACCCACTATTTTCCTGTCCAAATTTGTATCATGTGCTTCACTTTTAACTCCATTTTTCTGTTTTCGCTTAACTGTCAATGTCTCCAAATATCGTTTAATAACAGAATCCACTGTACTGCGTGCTATGTTTAATTTTTTTGCGATGAAATGGTTTGGACGCGAAGTATTTTCGAGTCATTTGTCGATGATCTTTTTAAACCGTTCCTCTTGACTCATATTTTATAAATATTTTAAACCGCACCGAACTAAAATCAATAACAAACTGAAATTAGAGAATATACAGGCTAAACGATTTTATTCGTTTCAGTCCTTAATGATCCTTTTGATGAATGTGGGATCGGATCCAAACCACTTGAGAAGATTCTAGCAAACCAAATCTCGAATTACATATTGGGTCTATAACTTAATTCATGCGGGTTGCTAAGAGATGGCGTAACTTGTATTATTCAATTGGAACATGCGTTGGAAAGCTACTGTCATTGTACGTCATTTCAGTATATGTCATTCATTTGAAGCGTAAACAACAATAATTTTTTTTCACTCAAATATGTCGAACTTTGTGTCTAAAAAAGTGTTTTTGCGGGGAGTTCTTCTTCATGAAGATAACTGCTGCCGAAAGTCATCGTATTTTGGTGGAAGTTTATGGTGAACATGCGCTAGCTGAGCGAATGTGCCAAAAGTGGTTTGCACGATTTAAAAGTGGTGATTTTGGCTTGGAAGGCGATGAACGTCCTGGGCAGCCAAAAAAGTTTGAAGATGAAGAACTGGAAGCATTACTCTATGAAGATTGTTGTCAAACACAAGAAGAGCTCGCAGAATCTTTGGTTGTCACTCAAGCAGCCACTTCAAAACGTTTAAAAGCAGCTGGATATATTCAAAAGCAAGGAAATTTGGTTCCACATGAACCCAAGCCGAGAGACGTCGAAAGGCGGTTTTGCATGTCCGAAATGCTGCTGGAACGCCACAAAAGGACGTCATTTTTGCATCGGATTGTTACTGGTGATGAAAAATGGATCCATTACGATAACTCCAAGTGCAAAAAATCATATGACAACAATCATCAATGGACAACGCTACCGAACACAATTAATCCGTATGAAGAGAGCAGTAGCCGAAAAATGCCCGGAATATGCGACCAGACACGAGGCAATAATTTTCCATCATGACAACGCTCGGCCCCACGTTGTTATTCCGGTTAAGAATTATTTGGAAAACAGTGGATGGGAGGTCTTACCCCACCCGCCTTATAGCCCAGACCTTGCCCCTTCTGACTACCATTTGTTCCGGTCGATGCAGAACGCCCTCACTGAAATACGGTTCACATCAGAGCAGAATATCAAAAATTGGCTTGATTCATTCTAGGCTGCCAAGCCGGCGCAGTTCTTTTGGGATGGGATCCACAAGTTTAGTTTTAAATGCATTTTATTTTCTAAATCATTAATTCTTACATACTAACAAAAAATGCTTAAATGCTAGCTTAAAATTACTTAACAATCTTACACTAACTTACTGGCCCCACACAGGCACTCTAAGCTACTCTAAACTCTTGCATCTATGTCTTTCGACTTTGTTTACATTTGATACTTATATATACTTATTTTCTGTGCTTAAGGCTAAGAAAAGAATTTAACAAAAAACTTAGCATATGGACATAATTCTTTATTTTTTATAAAAACTTAATATCTAACTTAAAATAACCTTAGTCTACCTAACCTATGTACACAATACGCACATACATACATATAGACATTATACACAATGACATACATATACTAGTATATACCTATGTATATACTAATATATATATGTATATCTTAAATGCTAACTTAACCTATGCAAGCTGGCCATCGCTATTCACCGAGCAAATAGATTGGTCAGCTCTGCCTCATTAGTGAGGCTGGTCCGTAATTGACGGAAACGACGACGAAACATCTTCTCCATCATTCAACCACCAGAAATGCTGGTGCTGCTGAACGACATCCCTCTTATCGCGATTCCCCACCGCCCTACTGAACCTGAGACGATCCACACTGCCGTGTGCGACGTCTCTGTTGTAGTTGAGTCGCCTGTCCCCAGCTTTCCGAGCGACATGAAGATTAACGGGACCGCCGGTCTATCCTGGATCAACCCTATCTGATCTAGGTAGAGGAATGCTTCCGGTGGAACGAAGCCATCATAGCGCACACTCTCGTGGTAAAGGTAATTGGGGTAATAAGCCCCAGATATCAGGTTATTCGTCGAGGTCATTGCTCTTCCAATGTGTCTTCGAGTCAGCTTAATTACGAATGTTCCACTCGTATTAGGTTCGCCCTGTTGTAAAGGACCTCATTACGATAAAATTTTTTGTACTCCGACTCTGGTGTTCTGTACAAGCGAAGGCAAGCCCTAAGGCAAGCCCTCTCAAACATCCGAATCTTTTCCATTAAGCTTGCTCGCACATTGAACCACACGGGACAACCAAATACCAGCATGGGCCTGATAAGGGCCATGTAGCAGATTACCTTTACCCCCGCATCGAGTTGGCTGCTATAAAACAGTCTCTTTGTAAGGGCAAAAGCACCTTTAGCTCTGGCCAGAGCAGCATCTACATTTTTGTCAAAATACAGAAACTGATCTAGCCAGATCCCAAGGTATCTGACTACATTTCGACAGGCAAGCGGCTGTCCGTGTTGTCCAATGATCGAGAACATTCGCCAATTTTTTCTGGTATCCCTAGAGGCTCCAGACAACGGCGTCCTAAAGAGAATGGTTTCCGACTTCTGAAAGTTGATTTTCAACTTCCAGTCATCGCAAAATCGTCTTATCTTATCGAAGTCACGCTGCAAGAGAGTATTAATGACCTCGATTCTTGGACCTGTTCTGTACGCTATCAAATCGTCTGCGTACGCAATAGTATGGGGAAGTGAACCTATCAAGTCGCTTGTATAAATGTTGAATAGGATCGGCGAATTGACCGCGCCTTGCTGAAGACCATTTTTAATTTGAAATATTCCAACAGAAGTCACATCGCCATTTTTTACGATGAACTGTCTGTTGGTTAGCATATTATAAAGAATGTACAAGAGTGGTTTACTGATCCCCAGCCTAGTCAGCTTATAGAAAAGACCCTCTAACAAAACGGTGTCGAAGGCCTTCTCCAAGTCAACAAGGCAGGCACCAGTACATTGGTTTTTGCCTTTATTCCATTGGATATCGGACACCAGTTTAGACGCAGCATGTGAGATATCATGTCCCGCCTTAAAACCGAATTGATTATCCGGAACTATATGTTTGTCCTCAACCCACCTAGACAGAGCTCTATTGATTACTTTTTCAAACACCTTACTGATATTCGGAAGGAGACTTATCGACCGGAGATTCGCCGGATTGGATATATCCTTTCCCTTTTTGGGGATAGGTTGCACCACCGCCGTTTTCCAATGCGCTGGATAATGTGCATTATTCATTGCATTATTAAACAGGGTGGCGTAAATGTCCACCGCTTCTAGAGGAAGATGTCGAAGCACGATGTTCGGAATACCATCGGTCCCCACTGATTTCTTAGCCCTGATTGTATCGAAGATCTCATGGAGCTCTTCCTTCGAAATGAACGGGGGTAGGTCACCCTCTCTGGTAATGACATTATTTGCCATATTTTCGTCGCTGAACGGGGTGAAACCAGAGCCTTCGGATCGCCTGTTCCCTATTTCATTTCGAATGTAGAAGTCGTGCACCAAGACGCGATTGTCCAGGTCATAATTTGGGCCAATGGTATCAGTGGCCTTGTATATTTCCTGGAAAGTCGCTCCTATGGTCTCAACCTTCTCTTGTGGATCCTCGATCACAAAGAAGTCGTCATCATCAGCGGCCTCATTTGGATCAATACCTGCTATTGTCAGTAACCGTTCGTTGTCTGTTGTCCGGGCTATTTTAAGACACTGAAGATCGTTTTGATTTTTTCTCCGAAATAGTTTGTTTATTTGAGGGAACATATTCGGGTTGCTGGTGTTTACAGCCCGAACCCTGTTGTTCCAATATGAATTTACAGAAATTCTGTAATTCTCTTTTATTAACGTTTGAAGATTTTTAATCGACGACTTCAGTGTCCTAATCTCCGGGTCTTGTCTGTCAGTAAACTGTCTGTACAAGTTTTTGAGTCTTGTCAGAAGTCTACTTTTCTGTCGGTGCAGTGCGTCAATAGTAGGATTGCGGAACAGGTCTTCGTTAGTCGTATGTCGATATCGTGGTATTGTAGCGTCCATAGTTTGTTTAATTGTCTCGTCCATTTGTTTTAGGTAATTGTCGATCTCCTCGTTTGACAAATTCCTATTGGACGGTGGACGGAGGAGCGTGTTCGAGGCGAGTGCTCTTGTCAATGTTGCGGAGAAGCGTGTCCATCGAGTCTTACTGTAGTTGTAAGAATATCTTTGGACAAACTCCTCCAATTCCGCAATTTCGTTGGGAACTGTAATTTCGGTGCTAAAACCGCAATGGTCACTGTCATACACGAATGTGCGCAGACAGTTTAGCGTTTGTAAATTCGTACCTGTCAGTCGTATACGTTCGTCGTAAAGCAGTAGATCCAAATAAGACCCGCCTCTGGGAAACGACGGGTTATTCATCGCTTTAAGACCGAGTCTGTACATGCCATCGTGCTGACCCCACCAATCGAGTAGTAGGTTCCCTCTAGTATTTGGCAAATTATTTCCCCAATCTCTGTGTTTAGCGTTGAAATCCCCGCCGATTACAAAATAATTCTCCCCCGATTCGAGTCTCAGAAGTCGAAAAAGCGTGTAGAGCTCTGTAATGAATAAAGTGGATTGTGAAGTCTCAGTTGCATAAACAGAGACCAAGTACAGCCGCTTTCCACTGCGGAGCGGGATGTAAATGACGACTGCCTCCAACACCCGGAACCTACGCAACACTCCCTTGTACACTCTGTGAAATTTTATACCTTGTTTAATGAAGATCGCGACTCCGCCTCCACGATTGGATCGGGGCCGGTTTCTTCTTCTAACAATATAATTATTGTACTCCAGTTTGTGCTTATCGGTTAGCTTGGTTTCGCTAGCGAAAAGCACATCAGGAGTTTGGTCTTGTAACAATTTAAACATCGCGGCTCTTCGTTCGATCCTAATCAGTGAATTAACATTCACCGCAAGGACCTTCAAAGTTTGCTCCACCATGCGCGCACCCATTACGACATGTGTTGCGTTAGGCCCGGCAGCAGCGCGTAGATCTGGTCCACCCGCTTGGCCTGTTCTTGCACCTGCTTTTGCAGCTGAGCCATCTGCCCTTGGATTGCGAGCAAGATGGCCAGCATGTTAGGTGCAGCTTCCGTTGTTCTCGGCATTGGCGCCGGAGAAGCAACAGTGGCTTGCTGTACCGTAGCCCATGGGATCCACAAATTGCCAGAAAGATGCCAAAAAGTCATAACTTCAGATGGGCAATACTTTGAATAATACTATTGTACATGTTTTTCTTAAATAAACGTTCAAATTTTGAAAAAAATCTCACGAATTAAGTTATATACCCAATATGTCAACACAGTTTATTATCCCCAGTTCAGTAGGGCTTTCGAGCTAGGGCCAATTTTAGCTGCTCAACAGCTATGGTTAAAATCCTTGATGACATAAGAGCAGAATATGATAAGGACTTTTTGACGGTGCTGTGTTTGCTAGACTTTTCCAAAGCTTTTGACAGCGTTGATCACATGGTACTATGCCAGAAAGTTAAATTATATTTTGGGTTCAGTGAAAGATCTGTTCGAATGATTTTTAATTACTTGGACAATCGCTAACAAAGAATTATTCATAATAACGATTCTTCCGATTTCCGCGCCTTAACTGCAGGCGTACCTCAAGGGTCAATACTTGGCCTAATTTTGTTCTGTCTTTTTATTAATGACCTACCTAAAGTATGCTCAAATGTTGCAATTCATCTCTATGCTGCCGATTTTGTGGAGGTTGTTACTAATCTCGGGTTCAAATTAAATCGCTCACTCTCCGCCGTAGACCATATCAATTTTGTTGATAGACGAATCTATGTTGGACTTCGCAAACTTTGGCTTTCATCTAGCTTCACGCCATTAGGTACTAAACTCAGGCTAATTAAAACTTTATTCATGCCTATAATTGATTACTCTGTCATAGTTTATTGCAAGCTTGACTCTCTATCACAACACAAGTTGCTTGTTGCCTTCAACGATATGATAAGGTATGTGTATGGGCTGCGTCGAAACAATCATGTATCCCATCATCATAGTTCGGTCCTTGGTTGCTCCTTAAAACAGCTTCTTGAACTAAGATGTTGTGTGTTTATGCACAAAATCATCCAAACAAGATCTCCCGCTTATTTGATGGAAAAGATCCAATTAGCACAATCAACCAGAACACAAAATATCATTATTCCATCCTTTAATTATTTAAATTCCTCGCGCCTATTTTTCATCCACGTCATCTTTTAACAATGCCGCCTTAAGACATCTCAGGTAATCACAACAACTATACTTCTTCCATCTCTCACTCTTAAACATACTCTATTTCTTCCTTTCTCCTTTCCCCTTTCCTCCTCTTTCTTTCCCCACCTATACTTATTCCCCTAAAATATTTTGTTTATATTTTTCTCATATAATGTGTATATTATCTGAATTATATTATGTTACCCTGAAATATGTGCTATAAAAGACATTTTGTAAGTCTTACTTATACAATCCCGAATTATATTAAATAAATTGAGCTGAAATTGGATTCAGCCTCGCAAATCATCTCTTTTGCGACGTCAACACGGAACACGGTCTCTTTTGTGCATGAAATTGAGGTCTTTTGGCACCAACTTTGCTGCTACACGATGGAAACCCAGATCATTAACCAAAATGTCTTGGACGGATCCATAGGCTATCTCTCTGATGGTTAATTTGCGGTTATTGACCAACATTTCTTTTAGGAGTACTTCATCAATGTTTTCGTAGGTTTTCGATGCCGATGGTCTGCCACTGCGTTCATCATCTTCGATTGAGTCACGACCACTTTTGAACCGCTCGTGCCACTGGTAAACGACCGTTTTCTTTAGAGAATCGTTGCCGAAACACTTTTCCAACATTTCCAACGTTCGCGCACCATTAAATCCGTTTTTTACGCAAAATCTAAAAAATCCATTTCTAAAATTGTAAAAAAACCGCCAACACACTGAGAGTTAGATGTACTCTTGGCTGCGTAACTTTTGCAAATGTCAAGATATGACGCTAAGATTTAGAGGGAACAGGTTAACAACAGATTTACCAACTTAACAAAAGAAACAGAACTCAAATCGGAATAATGGGAGTGCCACATGGTGGTGAGGTGCGAGAACTTTTTGATCAAGGTGGTATGGTAGTTGGGAACGAGTGAGTTACAACAATTTAAGAGAATAAAAAAAAAAAAAATTGCTAATGTTAATTTATACTGTAGAAGATACTTTAAATTTTGTTTTACCTCTAAGAAATACTTACAAATGTTTACATACTTATAACTACTAACAAAAAAAAAATTAAAAATGTTTATAACCTACAATTCGCTATACTTACATTTATTCTCATGTGATCCGAACGGATAGGATGCGCATCTTAGAGCTTAGGAATGTTTAGAGAAGCAAATTTAAATTTTTCATTGTATACCAGAAGCAGTTGGTGAACTGTATTTAAATTAATTATTTAGTTACGAATACATCGATAATGTAAGACTTTTGTAATGAATAAATAAAAGGATTTTTGTTAGAGAGCTCATATAAACCTTTTGTTCTTTGAAATGGCATAGAACACCAATGAGGGAAGTATCAGTATGGTGAAAGGTAAGAATCCAAGTAATGATTTATGCGTTATGAACAAAAATACAGGGACATTTATAATATGGTGTGATTTCGCTTGTATTGAAAAGTGCACGTTCCAAAACATGCTTAGTTATGTGAGGAGGGCATCCCATTTGATGGCTCTAACATCTAAGCCATCAGGAAGCTAGTGTGTGGTAGATCAGCAATAATCTTTACACGTTTCCAAAGAAATTTTTTTTTTACTATCAATACGGCACGAATTTTTTTTTGTTTTGTGAGATCAAAAAAAAAAAACAAAAAAATTTAGCAAGATCCCCGACCATTTCGGCGAGCTAAGCCGTGCTTTGCCTGCTTGCCACTCAGCTACGTCAAGAAGCACAGCTCATACAACAATTGTTCAACGCGGACCCAGGACAACATTTTGATGATGAATATCTGAAAGTTGCGGAAGAGTGTAATTTTTAATTTAATTTAATTTTGGTGGGGGCGAAAGCCCCCATTTATTCGGCTTAATACAAGCTATAACTTAAAATTAAAACTTAAACTAAAACTTAAAACTAAGGTTGGTTATTGTGGTGAAGGAGAACCGATTTGAGGTAGGAAGTGGTGCGGTGGAAGTCAAAGACGCTAGGGTTTGAATTAATTTTTCGTAGCATGCGGGAGATTGGTTCGTTCGCGCCATAGGAGGTGTGGTGGGTTGGGAGATAGAAGAGACGAGGGGTACGTAGATTACGAGGGTTAGTGTTGAGCAAAATAGAATTGTGAAGGGACGTGCAATCAACCTGACCTGAAAGAATTCGATGAATGAAGAGAAAGTCGGCTGCATCTCTGCGTTCCTCAAGGGTGTTTAGGTTAATAAGGTTGAGACGGTTTTGATAGCGGGGCAGAGTAAAAGGATCATCCCAGGGCAAACCTCGAAGAGCAAATCGAAGAAAACGGCGCTGGATGCTTTCGATTCTGGAGATATGAACGCGATGATATGGGGACCATAGTTGACTGGCGTACTCTAGGAATGGACGAACAAAGGTAATATAGAGGGACCTGGTCACGTATGGGTTGGTGAATTCTTTGGACCATCGTTTTAAAAAACCTAGAGCGGAGTTGGCTTTAAGGATTATCCCATCCATATGCAAACGGAGGTTGAGCTCCCTATCACACAAAATGCCGAGGTCGCGAAGAGATTCAACGGAGGAGATAGGTTGGTTGTGGAGAAGGTAGAGTCGGGGAGGAGATTTGAGCCGCTTATGTGAAAAGGTGATGGATTGGCATTTGGTGATATTAAGTTCCAAACAATGTTTGAAGCACCAGATCGAATATTATAAATACGAAATTAATAGAAAACGTTGGAATTAAGATACGAGTATATCTTTTAAATGGTCGATCAATATATTCGCTGTTTACTTTCCCGGCAGGTTTGCATCGCGCAGAAAACGTTCACTTCTGTAAAGTGATTTTAAAAAGCTTATAAGTTTAAATAGTTCATTTTTAATTGGAGGCGTTCTTAATTGTAGGCACCGAAATTGGGGCTGCTTGCGAGCAAATGCTTGGGGTAATATTCTTCAAAACTTAAGTACAAGGCACCCGGTAGAAATTTTGTACCCTCCTCACCCTACTTACATTCCAACAAACAGCCGTTCAAACCCATCCACATTAGATCTCTTTCTTACCAATTGTCCTGAACATATCAGCCAACCAATGGTAATAAATGAACTTAGCTCTGACCATTTACCAGTTAAGTGTTGTGTATATTTTTCACCAGTGGTAAGTAAGAACCAAATTTTAGACCTTAAGAACGCTGACTGGAAAAAGTACCAAAAACTTATTAAATTAAAATTGAGCTCAAGCGAAGCTTTAGATTTTGAAAACATAAATCAGTCGGTTATCGACGAAAAAGTAAGATTTCTAACATCAACTTTATTGGGTAGTGTCGAGCAAAGTGTTCCCAAAAAAATTAAACGTTATAACGTAGAAAATTTTCTTCCGCAAAATATAGTAAATGTTATTAAATGTAGAAACAAATTTAGAAAATTGTGGATGACAACTCGACATCAATTTTACTTGTCACTAGTTAAAATATTAACAAAAATTATTAAAGACTTGGTCATGCAATTTAGGAATAATTCTTGGAATTGCAAGCTTCAAAGGCTTGAAAAGAACGGTAAACCCTTCTGGAATATGATTAAAATTATTAAAAAGAAAAATGTCCATATTCCAGCTCTTAAAGTAGGATCCTCTGTTTTACTTGCAGGAGCAGAAAAAGCAGAAGCATTATCCCAAAACTTTTTTGCTAACCATGCGACTACTTCCCGCAACTTAACTAATGCAGCTGTCGAAGCTTCAGTTTCGCAATCAGTGAATACTATTTATTCTCTCCAAACAACTATTCCAAACAACTGTACAGAACTAGACGATCTGGAGTTCATTTTTCATTCGCTCAAGCCATTCAAATCTACAGGAGTAGATGGAATTCGTAACCTCTACCTGAAGCATCTACCTAAAGCTGGTATTAAATTTATTCTACTGCTGTTAAATAGTTGCATTAAAATTGGCTATTTTCCTAATGTGTGGAAATTAGCCAAGATCATACCTATTTTGAAGCCGGGTAAAGATCCTAGTCTGCCTTGCAATTACAGACCAATCAGCCTACTCAGTGCTATAAGTAAGTGCTTCGAAAAAATAATTAAAAATGAGCTCATGACACACTTAAACACAAATAATATCCTCCCCGCCAAACAGTTTGGGTTCAGACCTTATCATAGTTCAGTTAACCAAATTCATCGAATTACCAAACACATAAAAGATAAATTTAATGCGGGTATGAGCACGGGTATTGTCTTTCTTGACATCGAAAAAGCTTTTGATACGGTGTGGCATGAAGGGCTCTTACACAAACTATATATTTTTGACTTTCCGGTCCACCTGATTCGAATCATACAATCATTCCTGTCAAGACGAAGCTTTCAAGTCTTCATAAATAATTGTTATTTCGACTCTACTTCAATAAGCGCTGGAGTCAAACAAGGCTCAGTCCTAGGTCCTCTCCTGTACAATATATACACCTCTGATTTTCCCCGATTTCCTTATGTTGAGTCAGCTATCTTTGCTGATGATACTTGTATCTTTTCAACGGACGCGTTTGCTTTCAATATTGAAAACAGATTGCACTCCGCTTTAGACTCAATCGCCCAGTACTGTGATGACTGGAAGCTTAAAATAAATGCTGCCAAGACGCAAGCTGTCTTTTTCACTAGAAAAAGAAAGCCTTGCTTATTACCAAGCAATAACCCAACCATTTGCGGGGTACAAGCCGAGTGGAAAACGAGTGCGAAATACCTTGGGGTATACCTTGACAAATCTCTCACGTTTGGACAACATATCAAAGAAGTAGTAAATAAAATGAATTTGACAGTCAAAATTCTCTACCCCTTCATTAACCGCAAATCTAAAATGAGCAATGAAAATAAAATAATTATTTTCAAATCAATATTTCAAGCCATTCTCTTCTATGGTTCACCTGTGTGGGGTAAATGTGCCAAAAGCCATATCCTGAAGCTGCAGAGAAACCAGAATAAGGTATTAAAAATGATTCTGAATGTACCTTGGCATTTCTCTACAGAACGATTACATCAAAAAGCCAAAATAGATAAAGTTTCCCCAAGAATTAACAAACTATTAAACCAGTACAACTTAAGATGCAGTATGTCAGACAATCCTTTGATTTCCCAGTTAGTGGAAATCACCAGTTAGTTTAGAACTTTACCGCTATTGACCAGATCAGATGAGAAAGTTAACGCTTTCTTTTACTGCTCATCATGTTAAATTTCTATAGTTATTATTTATATTTTATCTTTAATTTTTGTCACCCGTTGATATTTATTTATTGTTTGTTACTTTGATGAATTATTTATTTATTTTCCTTTTGTTATTTATTAATTACTGTTAATTACTTGTTATTTATTATTTATTATTTATTATTTATTATTTATTATTTATTATTTATTATTTATTATTTATTATATATTTATTTATTTGTTTATTTATTCCAATTTAATTAATTATTAACTATATATTTCCTAGTAAGCAATTATTTGATATTATTGATTAATTATTATTTATTGTAGTATTTACTACTTGCTTTCTGTTAATAATTCGTATTTGAATGCTCTGCCATTTATCTCATTTATTCTTCTAAAACACTTCCCCTTCTCTCTGCCTTAATTATAACATTTATTGTTATTATTCTTGTGAAGGTTTTTCTTGTAGCTTTTCCTTCGCACTTAATTTTTAACTGTGATATATTGTAATAATTTGTAAGTTTTATTTAATTTTCAGTAGTAAGGTAACACACCAAATCTCTGTAAATTGTGCAATAGTTACAAAACATGTATAACAAATTTGTGCTACATAAAATAAAATAAATAAAAAAAAGATCGAAAAACTATCAAGGTCTTGTTGAAGGAGGAAGGAGTCATGGATTTTATCGAAGGCTTTGCTAAAATCAGTTGCAACCTCGTACATCGACTTCTTTGCCGTTCTCTAGGGCAGAGATGGCAAAGGATACGAATTCAACAAGAATTGTGGTGGTTGACCTACCCTTTAGGAAGACATGTTGTCTGGGGGAAATAAGTGATTTGCATTGGAAGCTTAGAGCTTCATACAAAATACTTTCGAGGAGTTTGGGTATATGGCAGAGTTTAGCGATTGGACGATAGTTTGTTATTTCGTTCTTTGATCCCTTTTTGTGGATCGGAGTTATAAAGGAGGTTTTCCAAACCTGATTAAATTCTCCTTGTGAAAGGGATAGGCGAAAGAGATCAGAAAGGGCAAGGGAAAGAGATGAAGAACAATTTTTATGAAATATGGCAGGGAGGCCACCTAGACCGGGTGTAAATTCGTCATTGAGTTGGTGTAATTTATATTCGATATAGGAGGGGTCCAAGATGTGAGAGAGAAGTGGGCCATTGGAGTAGTTCAGTAGGTAACTGAAATAGGATGGATCTGGCACAAATGAGTCGTTGGTGAAGGATTGTTTAAAAAAGGTGGCAAATAGGTTGGCAATGGTGAGTAGATCGGTTGATGACTTGTTGTTGAAAGAGAGGGAAGGACTTTCGGACTTTCTTTTGTAGTTAACAAATTGGAAAAAGGACTTAGGGTCATTTATAAGGTTGACTTGGGCATTATTAAGTTAACCCTGGTAAAGTTCGGTGAAATGAAGACAAGCGCCAAGATAGTTGGAATAGTCGGAAAAGGATCTAGTATGCAGGAAAACAGCCCATAACTTGTTTCTCTTATTTCGTAAGGAACGAAGCTTGTGATTATATCAGGGAGGACTAATAGATCATGTTTTAAGGTGGGAAAACGGAACGTAAAGGCTAAAAGAATTAAATATTTCTTTATAAAAAATGGATAAGGCATCACTTACACTTCGGTTGTGAAAGTTAAAGAGGGAGCTGCTAAGATAGTCACTGATTTTGTGAAAGTTTGCTTTATGAAAGAAAGGATGAGAGAGTTGTGGGGGGAGTGGGCTGGAGAGAAGGGTTATGAAAAAATTAAAGTAGAAGGTGGTAGTTGTCGATTGTAGAGAGAAATAGGGGACAAAGTGAGACTGAGGAGTTAATTGAATCTGTTGTGAAAATAAGGTCCAATAGTTGGATACACCACTGACTTGGCATAGACCTGAGTCTGTTAAGCGATCTAAGAAGAGACATTCCTTAGCTGAGTTGGCATTTGAAGCGATCAAGGACGACTGATCGTCTGATGGAATCCACTGTAGCTGAGGAAGATTAAAGTCGCCGAAAATAAAGATATCGTCGGTAGAGTCAGACAGGTCAATTAAATAGTCGATCGCATCGACAACAAGTTAGTAAGATTCGATAGGTTGTGCTGGCAGGATGTAGCAACATAAAACGTAAAGGGACTTGAAGGGGAGTGATATTTTTATAGCGACAAAGTCGACTTTAGAGGATGAAAAGATGGTAATGGGAGAAGAGTTAAGGCTGTTGTGGATCGCCAGTAGGACGCCTCGAGAGGAGGAATCATCATGTGGGCGGGTAGGATCGTCGTCGCGAAAAACATTAAAAGTAGGGGGGGAACAATTCCTGGTTCCTTATGTCGGGAATCAAATTGGTTTCAGTCAAGGCGTAAATATCAAAAGGAAGAGAATGCGATTGACTTAGGACAGCATTGGTTTTAGAGCGAAGACCTCTTACATTCTGGTAGTAAAATGTAAGAGGGATGTTGTGGGGTGGAGATGTATGGCGAGGAAGGTACGTTATGGACGAAAAAATTTATCGTGGTCAGCTCGGCTTCGCTGTAGGTGTGAGACTCGTTTAGAGTGAACGTAGTGGCCGAATGCAGCAAGGTCGTCTGCTACTTTCTGAGGGGTAACAGATTTTCTGTAACAGATTGCCGTGCGAACACGATCTATAGAAAACACTTTCGATATCCATTTTTTATTTAATTTTTTTATTCAAGTGTAATACAATAAATAAAATGAAAATTCTTAATTGATGATGAATAAATATTTAATGTTGTAAGTGAGCTAAAGAAAGGTTGATTATTAAGTTTAAATAATATTGTTTCTTTAAATAATAACGGGTGACCAGATAGCAGTTATGTTTCAGCAGTAGTCAAATTTACCAATGACTCGCAGCTGTCAAAATATTCAGTAAGGATTGCCATTTCATCATGCATCGTTTAACACTCGCTGAACGTGTGGAAATTATTAAAAAAATATTTTCGAGATTCCGGCTCAGTTGTATCGTAAGTACGCAACGTGAATTTCGTCGTGGTGTTAGTAGTCATCATGGCTTCAGTGTGCAGGCAATTCGTCGCACCGTTGAAAATTTAGAGCGCGAGTACATTCTTTTGGATCTTAAGCCACCAATCAGATAGAGATTGGTGCGAAATGAAGAAAACATAGCGGCCAGCATCGAAGGAGATCCAGAAATGTCGATTTGGCGCCGATCAGCTGAATTGGCATCGATAGATAGGTCAACCCGACTTATTTGCGGTTGGACTTGGGCCGATGAGATTGTACTGACGCATGAATTGAAGCCGGACGACTATAAACAATGCCGTGAGTTCGTTAATTGTGCTCTGGAAATGTTGGCCAGAGATCCGAATTTTAGCCAAAAAATCATCTTTTCGGACGAGACCCATTTTTGGCTAGGCCCAGCGCCTATGTCAACCAGCAGAATTGCCATTATTGGAGCGAACACAATCCATTGGAGCCAAGCATCAATGCATACACAAAGATTGATTGTTTGGTGCGGTTTATGGCATGGCGGCATTATTGGGCTTTATTTCTTTCGAAATGAGGCAGGAGACAACTTTACCGTCAATAGTCGAGTATAGAGCCATGTTAACCAACTTTCTATAGTCAGAGCTCGACAACAACGCTATATCCGAGCTGTGGTTCCAACGAGACGGCGCTACATGCCATACTAGCGACGCAATGCTCGTAGTTGTGAAGGAGAAATTTCGGGACTGGGTTATCTCGCGGCGAGCGTTCATCAATTGGCCGTCGCGATCATGCGATTTGACACCATTCGATTATTTTCCCTGGCGCTACGTAAAGTCCTTAGTCTACACTGATGAGCCAACCACTTTGAACGATCTCAGGGCCAACATTCGAGACGCTATTGCCGGAATAACGCCGCACATATTAGACCGAGACATCTAAAATTGGACCGACTGCTTGAAGCACTGCCATCGAAGCCAAGATGGCTATTTGAATGATGTGCTATTCCCCACATAATGGCATGAGCTTAGCTTCAAAATAAAGCCAGAATCAATTTTATATCTTACACTGTTGTTGTTTTTCTCAATCCGTCTTTTGCCAATTCATATTCGATGGTTTACCGACACGCCAGCATGCAACGTACCATTGGCCATCATAGAGACATGAATTTTCTAGGTCCAGGCCACAAATGGACATTGTCTGTTCTTGTGATTTGTTGATTGTCATTGCGAATGCCAAACGAATTATGAATTGAATCCGTTTGAATAGGGTTGACATGTCCATGGGATACGTGGCAACAAAACGATTTCTCCCTTAAACTTTTCGTTCAAAATGATTGCTTCGATAACATTTCTTGATCCGTTTGATGACTAAACGTATGCCGTTGATTAATCTGCGTGGGTTTAAATTACGAAGCAGAATTATGTGCGAAAGGTGGCATTCCTGGCATATCAATTGAATTTAAAAATTCAGCTAGAAAATGTATTGCTTCGGTTTCATCAACGACAGTGTCAATTGATTTGAAAGACATCAGTTCGTCTATAGCATCTGGAAGTTAATTTCGTCAACATCAAAATTATGGTTTAAGTAATTATTCAGTACGTCCGGGAAGACACTCTCAATTAATTCATAGTGCAGAGATTGCCTGGCAATTTGATGCACACTGATGCATTGGATGCAGCTCAATTTTACCTTTGCCAATATTCAGCAATTGTTCTGAAAATATTTGTGTCGATGGATTATTTTGCAATTGGAATCGCATGTTGCTAGTCAATGGAACTGTCTCGACGCATAAGTAGAGCGTAGAATGACTGGCAATGTCCGTCGGAAATCACCGGTTAGTAGTAAGCACCAGCGAATATTTCGTCGTCGTTGCCGTTTTAATCTTTGACAGTTTTATGCAATACCCCGAGTGAATGCTTATGAGCCATAGTGCATCCATCCCAGATATTGATCAAACTCTTTTGCCAGAATGCAACTATTCCGCTCTTTTGTATTTAATGCTATACATTGCGTTCGGTTTGTTATGAACCTCTGATGGAATGTATCTTGCGAATGTATCTTTGCGAGGATAAGTCATATTAAAAACGTCTTGGCCGCTCCGCCTGGTGCATCCACGATGAAAAGGCCGCCTTATTTAGCAGCAACAGCCAGCATAATTCGATCATAAAATGCTTTTTTGTTCGGCAGTCATCAATGGCTCATTATCAACGTTGTTATACTGTTCTTCTCGCTGTATGTCACTGTTCACCAAGTTGGCGGCCGGACTTAATGACTAAGTGGTCACTTTGAAATTAAAATACACAATTTCTCGAGCAACACTATTGCTTCATTGTACAGTTCGGGAGTGCAATGAATATTTAGATCTTAGTTTGTGTGTCTAATTCGGTCAGTATGTCTTTAATTATGTAGTTCTTATATGTTGTTTAATATTAAGCTGATATCCGTCCTGTCCTTCCCAAAATATCAGCGGATATTGGAGTGCGTCAACTGGATCACCTGCCATAATAAGACCAACTTCGTCAACGGTTGGTAAGTTGAACCTGCCAGCGTATTCTCCAGATGATACTTTGTTGGCCTTGATGACGATTTGGTAGTTGTCATTTCTCAATTGTGGTGACACTCTTTTGAACAATTCAATAAGTTGGTTTCGATTGTCCAAAAAATATTCCAAAAACTCAACAATTACTTACACCTGTTCAATGAAATTGTACTAGAGCAGGATTGTCACGCTTTCTTCATCACTGCCAATAAAATAGATTTTAGGGGAACTTCGCGTCCTCATTAGGCATCACCATCAATGAATCAATTTTATGGTACACCTGGTCTTGTATTTTGAATGTAGATTCAAAGTTGCGTTCGTCGGATGTGTGATCGTGAATTTTCTTTGCTCCAAATGACGTTATTTGGAAAATTTGACTCGTCAAATGCGCCAGCAATAGGTGATTGTAAAGGTTTCGGCGGAGTGGTAAGAGGTGACAGTGAAACTTTTCCTGATGCGCAATAGATGCTAGGTGCTTCAATGTGAAATTTTAACGCGTTACAATGTTGGCATTCCTTGTCTATTGCGCTAATGGCAATTTCAGAATGCGCTGAATAATCGATGTCTGTTCCATATTCGAAAGCAAGACGAACAAATGATACGCGTGCTAATGCGCGGCTCGTTTGCCGTCTTTGTCGTTCTAGTGCTCTGCGTGTCTATATTGTTTTGACGCGTCGCTCTCGCTCTTAATGTATTTTGCCACAAACGTTCGATGCGATCTACTTGAGATTCTTGCGTACGTCTCTCTACTGCACTAATCCTGTGTTCTTCATTTATTTGCGCAGCTTGTATATGCATTCTATAGTCTCTGTGTGCATTATTAAGGTTCGATCTTCTTCGCGGCATTTTACTTTAAATTATAATACGAGTACAATAGTACGGAAAATGATACACAGCACAATTAAAATAAAATCGAAAAAAAAAAACGATAAACTCACACGTTGCTTCCGTCGTATATCCGTGGAACACTTCAGAAAATTTGTAGCATCAGGGAAACATTTAAATCAGCACTGAAAATGAAACAATGTTTGAGTGTGATGAATGCACATGCCACAATGCCACATGCATTTAATTTACTTCACGTTATTTTCATCAAATTTATGAAAAATAGTGGAAGCACGCTGCCAGCAAAAATAGAAATGTCAATCTACTCACAGCTTATACAATTAAAAAACGAATTTTTATTCAAAGTGACTGTACGAACGTTTTTTTCCTATAAAAAATCCTTAAAATCACGATGAAAAATATTTAGCGGAGGGGGTGGGGGCGGTGGCACACTTGGAATTATATTATATTACAAAAGAAAATTTTCTTTAAAAATAAAAATGTAGATCTCGATAACAACGCCACCTATCGGGTCCAAAAGTATCCTATCTTTCAAGCTGGAACCAACCATATATACCCCACAAAATTTCATTGTAATCGGTTGGGCGGTTTTGGAGATTAGCGTGTACGAACACAGTGACATAAAGATGATGCAAAGCGAATAGCGAATAAAAAGAAACAAACGCCGATGTAGTAACGATGAAATTAAATAAGAGGTGGAGCCACTATATAGAAGGGACTTCAGGACAAACACACATTTCAGCACCCCCACTGCTGATCTACACCACTCGTGCTTTCGACGATTGACCGGCATTGTTAAAGAATCAGCAGTCATTCCTTCTGATGGCATCTTGAAGAACTCGACTCGCTCTTTTTTGGCTACATCTCGTAGAAAGTGGTACTGCATCTCAATGTAAGTGAGCTTCTCGAGACATCAAGAGCACTTTGATTGTCACATCCGATTTGTATTATATTGTCATCTGATGATATCTGCACCTCTATTGCCATCATCCCGGGCCATAAAGCTTCCTGTGTTTCGTGAGCAAGGAACCGGTGGTGTACTACATCAACTTATAAAACCACTAACAGAAACCCTATCGCCAGGATCGTCTGCATAGTCTGCATCTGTATATCCTAAGATTTCGTTGTTTCTTGCAATTTCAAAAATTATTTTAGCCTCTGCTATTCTTAAGTATCACAAAACACGTTTAACAGAAGACCAATGCCAGGATTAGAGTTGAATTTGCTGAGGATGTTATTTGTGCTACGTACAGAAGACTTCTAATCGCTACTTGGTATGGAATATGATGTATAGCCTCCTTCTCTGCTCCATTCTTTAGTCGCCCGAGGGATTTAAGTATCCTTAAAATGTTTGCACGCAGCACAGGCGAAGGATGAAAAGAGAGGTGCCGGTGAACGTTGGTTTTAAATGTTTGAAGGTTATAATGACTACGAAATAAAGAGCTGGGCAGCGCATTCCATAAGCGAGTTGTACGACTTAAAAACGAATCACGATATTTCAGAGTACGTTCGAAAGTGGGCTTGAGGGTATACGGATGAGCAGTCATAGCGAGACGGGTGTTACGGTTAAAAGTTTGAAGGGGCTTTGGCTTAATTTCTTTCCACATTCTAATGGTGTAGAAACGGGTTTGCGTCGCTCATGTTGAACCGTCTCAAAACAGCTTCGATGTAAGCTGTTCGATCCTGCGTTCTTTTCTGTCTCTTGCAACCTGAACTTCCAAACAATATTGGATCTCGCCTAAGTCTTTCATGTCAAACTTTTTCATAAGTTCTGCCTTTATCTGGATCTTTCATTATCCGTAATGAGCAAGAAGTCGTCAATGTAAATTGCGATCACCTTTTCTTTGCTAAGGCAATGATATCGAATTTAGCTTGAACAAGTCAAAGTCAGGTTAGGTTAGGTTGAACAGGGGTATGATTGATATGCCGTCACATAGGCATCAGGCACCAAAACGGGCTCATCTCGATCCCTGTGGAATCAGTTGAATTTGTCTTCAAATGGCAATAAGCCAAGAAGGCCTTTGAAGTTCGTGCCAAGAAGGCCTTTGAAGTTCGTGTCGTCTATTTCCTCTAGGTTTTCGATAAAATATTTTCCTAAAAAATTTCTTCGACTACACGATATTACCTCGCATTCACGCAGTATGTGTGTTATATCCACAATAGCTTGAAGGTCTCTCCAGAATATGCAAATATCTGCATCTGACAATTTGATCTTCTTTGCGTGTTTCCCCAGGAGACAATGTCCTCTCAGGATTCCTATTACTGCCCTAAGCTTGTTCCTGTTTAACTTTATTAACTCCCTAGATCTTTTGCCGTCCAGGAGTGGAAAGAGGGCCTTGGATGTCTTGTGTCCTTCAAGACTTGATCACCTTAGGTTGGCAGTCTTTATGATTTTTTCCTCGATACTGTCCCTCACTATGCAGAGGGGTGGTTTGATATTGGCAATCTTACTATTGTCGAGTAGCCCTCCTTTTCTTGCAAGCTCATCCGCTTGTACATTTCCCTTAGGTATCCTGGCACTCAACACCGGTACCTTGAGCACAGTGCGATAGCCCCTGACTGTATCAGAGTTGACGTTGGTTGATTCCATTGCCTTGAGTCTGGCCGGGCTATCGATGTAGATAGCAATATCTTTCGGATACCGATCTCATCCGGGTTAGGTCAGCCGCCCTGAGGACAGCCAGAAGATCTGATTAGAAGATACTTGCGTCCAGTAATCTTATAGTCACCCTTAGTTCTTGGTCTTCTGAGAAGATACCAGAACCTGTTCCTTCCACTGTTTTTGAGCCATCTGTGAAAATTGCAATTTCATTTGACCTGATTATTAAATTCTTTTTTCAGTCCTCCCTCTCCGGATATATTATATCATACGGGATATCGAAGTCGACCAAGGAAGGAATTTCATCCGTTAGACTTTGATTGCCTGGCTGGGACCATGCCACGTCCGAAACTACTGCTTTTGAAGTGACCCAAATTAGTGAGTCATATCGTACTGTTGCTAGCAAGTTCCTTGATCTATAAATCAAGCGGCGTTAGGTGCAATAGGGTGTTCTGTGCTGCCGTAGGGGCGGTACGGAGCGCTCTGGAAACCGTTCTTCGAGCATTCGATAATTTTTATAAAATCATTTTCTTGCTTGTTGCGTTTCACCGTACTAGTGCGCCGTATGTAAGTATAGATTTTACCACCACCGTATACAGCCAGTACATCATAGGACCTTTTAAGCCGTAAATTCTTTTGCAGATAAAAAGAGCATTGTATGCCTTTTTGATACTTTCCGCTACATTAAGATTTCAATTCAGTTATTTGTCCAGAATAATGCCCAGATACTTCTCGCAGTCCGAAAGGGACAATTCCACTCCGTTGAGTTTTGGGAACAAGTCAAGGATCACGTAATTTCTTGTCCAACTTCTCGCTCCATAAATATCCAGATTGTTTGAGGCCATATAATGCTTTACGAACCTGCAAACCCTTTTGGGATGAGAGTTATCTTCAAATAGCTTGGATTGCGTCATACTACCTTGCATCAAAAAGTTCCCGGAATGTATTCAGAAAATTTTAAATAAAAGTTTATTCATCTAAATCTACATTGTCCCCTTCAAAGTAATCCCCATCGACTGAAACACACTTATGCCAGCGCTTGATCCAATCCTCGAAACATTTTTTATATTCGGTTTTCGGTATGTCCATCAGTGCTTCCTGCGATTTTCCCATTACTTCCTCTCGGCTGCTGAAACGCGTTCCCCGTTTCAATAGAAAGAAGTCACAGGGAGCCAAATCAGGTGAATTCAGTGGCTGTTGGATGATATTTGTTGCATTTTTCCTCAAAAAATTACGAATATTGATGGCACTGTGCGACGGTGCGTTATCATGGTGCAAAATCCACGAGTTTTCTGCCTACAATTCTGGTCTCTTTCGGCGAATTGCTTCACGCAAACGTCTCATAACGCCCAAATATTCGTAATTCTCTTTGTTTACTGTCTGGTCTTCTGGCAAAAATTCATGATACACCACACCGTTGTAATCCATGAAAACCGTGAGCATTGCCTTCTTTTTTGACTGAAAACAACGTGTTTTTTTTTGGTCTCGGCTCATTTGGTGAACGCCATTCACTTGCCTGATGTCTGGATTGCGTGTCGTACTCATAAACACACGTCTCGTCTCCAGTAATGATCCTTTTGATGAATGGGGGATCGGATTCAGCCTCGCAAATCATCTCTTTTGCTACGTCAACACGGAACACGGTCTCTTTTTTGCATGAAATTGAGGTGTTTTGGCACCAACTTTGCTGCTACATGACGGAAACCCATCATTAACCAAAATGTCTTGGACGGATCCATAGGCAATGTTCAAGTCCTCCGCTATCTCTCTGATGGTTAATTTGCGGTTATTGACCAACATTTCTTTTACTCGTACTTCATCAATGTTTTCGCCGGTTTCTGATGTCGATGGTCTGCCACTTCGATCATCATCTTTGATTGACTCACGACCACTTTTGAACCGCCCGTGCTACTGGTAAACGACCGTTTTCTTTAGAGGATCGTTGTCGAAACACTTTTCCAACATTTCCAACATGCGCGCACCATTAAATCCGTTTTTTACGCAAAATCTAAAAAATCGTTGTTGCAAATTTAAATCCATTTCTAAAATTGTAAAAAATCGCCAACACACTGAGAGTTAGATGTACTCTTGGCTACGTAACTTTTGCAAATGTCAAGTTATGACGCTAACATTTAGAGCGAATCTCAACAACAGATTTATCAACTTAACAGAAAAAACAGAACTCAAATCGGAACAATGGGAGCGCCACCCGGTGGTGTCCCCAGGGAACTTTTTGATCAAGGTGGTATAGATATCTTTATACATCTTAGGCTCCAAAAAAGCCGCAATCGCATCCACCTAGCCCATATTCCAGTCCTTAAGCATAGCCACCGCAATCAGGAAACGAAGTGTTGTACCACGAACAACTGGGACGAACGTTTCTTTGAAGATCCTGCCACTGACAAACAGAGGTGCCTTATAGTGCAGTATTCCACTATTTTTACAAAGACCCCAATTCTACGAAATAGGTTGA
This sequence comes from Volucella zonaria, assembly GCA_963966105.1. Taxonomy (NCBI): domain Eukaryota; kingdom Metazoa; phylum Arthropoda; class Insecta; order Diptera; family Syrphidae; genus Volucella; species Volucella zonaria. The sequence goes on from OZ014531.1 coordinate 191,125,980, forward strand.
AAATCCTTTGACAAATCAACCAATTTCCATGATGTCGTCATATTTTTCACGCATGGCTTGTGTCCCTCTTTTTGCATCACTGCAAGAAAGGGCATCTTCCACAGCTTTCGGAACTCCATCAGATACAATATCAAGAACAGAGGACAAAACGTAATCATTGAATCGTGTAGGTAGTCCACATCTGCGTCTTACATGTTCATGAGTTGATTTTTCCCCAGCATTGTCTGAATCTTGTTCTTCTTGATAGGGGTTTTGTTGTGGCTAGCTTCATGAGCATCATTCTCCTCTAGGACAATAATGTCTCCCTTGTCCGCCCACATTGCTCCTCAAATTGTTCCAAATCAATTAAAATGTCGTCAAGTTCGTTGCTTTGGCATGCACTTTAAATTTCAGCATCAATTTGACTGTTTTTGAAAGATGACATAAATGTATCTTAGTCGAAAATGACATGACGAGATTTGATGATTTCATTTATCTACATATAAACCGGTAGCCTTTCGAGGCGATACAGTAACCAACAAACAGATGTTGCTGCTATTTTGTATCCCACTTTTTACGTTTTTCTTCGCAACATGAACATAAGCTCTGCAGCCAAAAACTCTCTCATCACTAAAGGTTTAGTTGAATGCCAGTCCATGCTTCTAACAGCAACAGTTGGACTAAGATTCTTGGAATAGCAAGCCGTATTCATCGCCTTTGGCGAATATTTCATCGGCAAGTTTCCAAGATGGGTGACCGTGGCTCAAGTGGTAGTGTATTGGCTTCAAAATTTGCCGTTCGGCGTTCAATCCCAACCGCGCCAGAAAGACATTCTTTTTTTCAGCCAGCTAAAATCACATCAGATAAATGGTCACTTGAAATACAACAACAGGTTAATTTACACTAATAATTTAGTGTCCTTATTAATAGCCACTGAGCCCAAACCTCTTTCTCTCTCTCTGTGGAAAACTTAACTCCGGCATTTTAGGAGTAGCCATACCCTCGTGTTAATTTATTTAAAGAAAAAAAATTTAACTGCTCAACTCCTAGTAGCCTCCAACTAATCTGAAAGCCTTTGTAATTGGTAGCATTCTTATCCTAGGTTACAGACGTCTGTTTTACGTGAACTTCTGTCTATGAAAGACTTAATTTCACGGGGTGCCCATACATCCATGGGAGTAAGGATACGCCGGAACTGTGTTGGAAGCACAAGTACAAGTACCCTCACCACACAATTCTGGTTGGCCTCGACATTCTGGACAGACAACACCCGAAGGACGGTGTACTGAGATCTTCGCTACGCAAAACAACTTGACCCAGCTTGTAAAGTGCCCACACGAATACCAGACGTTGACAGCCATACCGCCAACACCCTGGATTTGTTTTTAACTTATCACCCTGATAAGTACACTGTTGAAGTGCTTTCCCCTCTAGGATCGTCGGACCACTGTGTTATATCAGCTAATTTCTCGTATACCGGACTTAACACCTTCTTTAGGAACTTTAACTGGTCGTTATTTTTCCTCGATAATGACGTGGATGCCACTGCTGGTATGATCACTGACACCATTCTCTTTGGAATGAGAAACTTTATCCCCCATCGGATGAAGAGCATCAAACCAAAAGAAGAGGCGTGATACTACTCGAGCCGTAAAGAGGCTCTCAGGGTTAGAGAAATGTTTATACGGTCCTTCAAGACCAAACCGACAGTGGAAAACCGAAAAAAATTCAAACGAGCTAGGAATCAATGCAACGTCTTTCTTAAGGTGAAATTTCAATACCACTAAAAACAGAGGCAAAAAATACCACAATGGCCCAAAAGTAGTAAAAATTGTTGGTCGTTCGTCAAAAATATTAGAAATCTTGCCTCATCCTCCATCCCAAGGCTCATTTACAATGACATTTCAGCTATCAGTTCTTTAGACAAGGCCAATCTGCTTGCTGTACACTTTGCGACCAAGTCAACTACACTTGAGTGTGTCGAACCTTCAATGGAACAAATCCACTTTCGAATTCGTGTAGTAGAAAGGGTACGTAAAGATCTTAACATTCATAAATCCGCAGGTCCAGATGGCATATGTCCCCTTCTTCTGAAGAGGTGTTCTTCTATGTTGGCAAAACCACTGCGTGAGTTTTTCCATCAATTCTACTTTTTTGGAGATGGAAAACGGCATTTGTCCAGCCCGTCCCTGAAAAAGGCGAATCTTCCTCTCTCTCCTCATACAGACCTATTGCACTTACGCCCCTTCTTTCCGAGGCCATGGAAACGCTGATAAACCGTGCGCTCATGAAATATCTCGAAACACGAAAACTTTTTAATGACCGGCAGTACGGTTTTCGTAGCAACAGGTCCACTGGTGATTTGATGGCATGACTCACCGAAAAGTGGAACCGAAGCATACATCAATCTGGCGGAAGCAAGATAGTTGCACTTGATATTTCTAAGGCATTTGGCAGAGTTTGGCATCAGGCACTTTTGTCGAAAATGCGCGCCTTTGGGATCGACCACTCTCTTCTACAATGGCTTAGATATCACCTTTCGGAACGTTCAATTCAAGTTCTCTTGGATGGTTTCAAGTCCGATGTTCACAAAATAAATGCTGGTGTGCCCCAGGGCTCTGTTCTGTCTCCGACATTCTTTTCAATTTTCATATGCGCTACTTTTTCTCTTGTGTGCTACTTATAATCCAATATATTCCCTTTCTGACAACAATACTCTCTGCTTTTCATATTCCTTCCCGGACTCACGACCCTGCTCTTTGGCTGTAGAACGAAAACGGCAGTGTATATTGAGCTTATTAAATTCCGATATTAACAGCAGAACCAATTGTGGAACTATCAACGGAGTATAATTTAATGCTCCCAAAACGGATAGCTGTCTGCTGCTGCTTTCCATTCTCCGTATGTGTGCCAATGACAACTTACGTTGGAATGACCATATATTCGATGTCCCCAAAAATGCTGCGAAATATGTAGGTTTCCTCAAGCGATGTAAGAAATACTTTTCCCCCTCTGATCTAGCCACAATATATGTATAAGGCATTCATCCGCCCAAAATTGAAGTACAATGCCCACATCTGGTCATGTGCTCCTAAAACATCTCTGCACCTACTAGATAGGATTAAAAACCGTGCGATGAAACTCATGTCTCGTGTATCACTTTGTTTTACCACTACTTCCACCAAAGTGCTCCATAGAAATCGCCAGTAGCATTCAGACCCTTCAACTGTATTAGTATACCCTCAAGCCCAATTCCGGACGTACTCTGAAATATCGTGATTCGTTCCTAAGCCGAACAACTCGGTTGTGGAATACCCTGCCTATCTATTTCCTAGTCATTATAACATTCAGACATTTAAAACCAACGTACATCGGTACCTATCTTTCTTCCCTCCCTAATTTTCCATCGTTCGCGCTGTGTGCAAACATTTTAAGGGTCCCTTTACCCCTTGAGTGCGCGCTACCTGAAAAAAAAAACCATAATATGACGATGTATAGCGCGAAGTGGAAATCTGGCCGCAAAAGAAAAAAAAAAAAAACAAAAAAGCATAACTGCGACCCTACCTGGGGGACTCGAACTTAAGAACATACAGGACTGCTTGCTGGGTTCGCAACTCGAGGTGCTAAGTTTCGCTAGCGATAACGGCGTGCGCGTGCCCACAACTATCGTAGTAGGATTGAAAAGGATAAATAAGTCTACGCTAATTCGAAAGAAGTGGACGAAAACCTATTAACACAAGCCATAATAAGTTATAAAGCCTAGTATTTCTTCTAATTAAAGTCTACCATTAGTATTCAAAGAGCAATTTCCGTTAACATGGGCCAGGATTTACCAAAGTAAGCCTTTTCTTAAGTCCTCAATACATGATGTCAACACTGGAGATAGATCCTTACTGTAGAACAATCTTTGTCTTAGAATATACCGAAAAACCATTTTCCAAATTATTCTTGACAAATTAGGGGACACCCTGTATAATAGAACAGTGCTTCCAAATTTTATTTTGAGATAAATTTTCAGAAATGTCAAATTGAATTTGTACACCAACCGACAGATGGGCTGCCATTAAACGTCATAGATATATCAGTGCTACCAAGTTTATATGATGAACTCTTAAGCGGAATTGTGACAATCGCTAGCGTGCGTGCAGAAAAACGCAGCTTATCTACTACTGGATGTCGCGCCGTCAAGGTTACACATTCCGAGCTAACTACGAGTAGCTTGGCAGTAGAAATCAAATTTAATTAACCTTATTCAGTATTCGTACTTTTATAGTACTATTAGTGCGGTTAATTACTGACCGTATAAAATGAATCATTTGACGGAGCGGCTTAGTATCTTTATGGTTAGCCCCTAAATCGTTATCTCGAAAATCGATGAGATACAGCTATCGCTGGCTTTCAGCCTTCAATCAGGAGTTTTATTAAAGTTATTCCCATAAAAGATGTTTACGATGCAATGCCATTATAACATTCAAATTGCGGAGAAGGCCACGAAACGTACCCTATCTCGAAAAATATCTCTGCTTTCATACTCAAAGATTGAAAAAAAAAAAAAATCACATTCCTGTAGACGAAGTCGAGAAGTTATTTGTAAATATTTGACCTGCTGGTAACCCTGTCCAACTTTCAACATTTGTAATCAGTATTTTGATTGGAAAAAGTAGAAGGCACGTTCCACTATTGACATTGAACATTGGCGCCTGTCGAACAACAGTCTTTGACGTAGATTAACGTAGTTTATGGTCTTTTCCGAACTTTGGGTCGATCAAAAGATTTGTATATTTAAAATTACCTTTAGTTTTGAAGGCCATACACAAGTGTTTATACGCGTTCAGATTGATAAAAGTTGCCAAAAACACGAGATTTCTGGCAGATAAATATATATAAATTGTCGTCGTCGATAGAGTAGTAAATTAGTGAAAATAATCGCAACTCGTGACTGTCAAAAAAAAAAGTCATCACTTGCCAATCATTCTGCGTCATTAAAGTTGACTCTTGATCGTCCCGAAATTGTGAACTGCATTTGTAGGGGCTCTTCGACATAGAAAAGATATCCTAGTTTCACATGAGCAAATAAGAGTACTCCTCTGTGTATTAGTTAAGAGAAGAAGTGAAAAGCAAGGCACCATGCTTAATACGGTCACTTGGAAGTTGATTGGAACTAGAAATTCTACAAGCTCTCATTACAATTATAGGAAGTCTAGAGAATCACCAAACAGCTAACATTTGTCGGAGTCAAAAATTGCATTCTGCTGGTCTAAGATGGACACCAGGTCGTACTATAAATGGGTCTAATAGCTGTCCACACTTACATCTTAAGCCGGGATAGTTCACGTGACCAAAATGTGGTGGGTGTTGTGGTGCTCACGAGGAGCTATTGAAAAGAGAACCATCCGTATTTACAGAAGTCTTACGATTTGGGGATAAGTAATGGATATATTCGTCGTCAAGCAGCACATATCTATAGGTATTTTGATGTGCCGAGTACCTCCGCGAAACCCGTGGTTAGATGAAGAATGCATAGAAGCAGAAGTAGGGAAGCAGCTCGCCTTTGAAGCGGCATTACATACAAGAACGGAAGGGGCCCGTGAGTTCTACGAGCAAAATAGGAGAAGAAAAGAAGAAAAGGGCATGAGAGGCGCGCGATCGAGGAAATAGTGAGATGCGATTCCAGGAAGCTTTACCAAAAAGGGAAAAAAACATGCCAACGTAACTAGATCCGAACCAAGACTTGTAGAGATGAAACTTAGTAGTAAAGTCGTGTCACGTAGGGCGAATATGGAAAGGCTACTTCTGCAGACTGTTAAAAGCCGAGGACAACCGAAATTCCGCTATCATGTAGAATGAACGTTAAGAAATGCATCTACCCGGCCAAAGAGAAGTGAAGATAGCAATATCAGTGCTTAACACATTGGCTGCCAAGGCATTTTAGCGATTTGGATAGCAGGAGGCCAAGACATTTTTTTTCATTTCCGTGTCTCTCAGTATCCAAAAAGTAATTCTGCATCACTCCCAATATTTTATTTGTCCTGTCGTAGGCATTCGTCTGACGTGGCCTCAGTCGGTGCTTTATCTTCTGCCAGGCCATGTCGTCCGAAAACATGCGGCAGGTTTTTCTTGTGTTTTTTTTTTTGTTTGCTGATTTATTTTCACTCAGTTTTTGTAAATATGGAACAAAGAAACCCAACAAACGAAGAGGTGGCAGCAGTGTTGCAAGCGGCGGACAGCGAGGATAGTGATGGAGATTTTTCCAGCAACGACTACGATGTTGACCGCAATTGGCAACCTACGGGCGGCCAGAATTCGGATAGCGACTCTGACGTTAGTGATGTTAATGTTTTCGATGCGGAAGCTTACAATGATGAAGAACCAGCAGATACCGAAAATGAAGACACATCAGTCGCCAATAATGATTTGCCAAATTAGACCGAGTTTTCATCAAGGCAAACCTTCACTTCACTTACGGGCAAATGTGGTTTCCTCATAGATGTTGCAAACGAGGAAGAAACTTTTTGAGTACATCGTTCGTGGCACTAATAAACATGCGGAACAGCATCGCGGAAAAAAAAATTGAGACCTACAACCAGTCAAGGAATGAAAAAGTAGCTCGGACTTTTATTATGGTAAGAATTGGGAATCTGGGAGACTATTGTTCTAAAGACCGTAGGTACTATTTTGGAGTTCCCGCAATAGCAATGTCCCACAATCGCTTTCAGCTTTTGCTGAATTTTCCCCATTCTGCGGACAACGATTTGATTATCATCCCAGGTGATAGAATTAACAAACTTAAACCTCTTTCGGACACGCTGCACACAAATTTTCCCCATGCCTGGAGAGGATATACACCGTGAATGACTCGAACTGCAACCAACTTCAGACTGCTATAATTTCCAAACCGTTCATGACAGTGAGCTCAAATTTTGACACATGACAGATAATTTTATTATTCACAAGCCTTTTAAACGATTTGCGTCTCAGTTGTGTTGAAAAATTTTTATCCGCGATGGAATTCAAACGTGATAGTGTGATTGCTATCGTTAGAGCCCTCCAGCACCTCAACGTGAATAAATTATTTGTGTCTCGAACCATAGCTCGTTACCGTGATACTGGCAGCTTTGCAAAACGCCATGGAGGTGGTCATAAAAAAACAGCAACATCGGCAGAAATGGTTGGGAAAGTGAAGGCTCGAATTGAGCGAAATCCACGTCGAAGTGGAAGAAAAATGGCTCGTGAGCATATCGTTGGAGCGGATGCAACACATACTGAAAAATGAGCTTAGACTTAAGCCATTGAAGTTCCAAAAAGCACACGATCTTACACCGCAACAGAAAAAAGTTAGAGTCGAAAGAGCGAAGGAGTTGCTACGCCGCGCTTGCACGAAAGTGGTGAGTTGCCGAATTTGGTTTTTTTCCGATGAGTCGCCATTTGTTATCGAGCAATATGTCAACAAACAAAATGACCGAGTTTACTTGCCAGAGAGGTCCTTCGAAGATTTACACCTTCGGACGGCCACCAGGAAGCAGGCAGCATCGATGGTGATGGTTTGGGCCCCCATAACCGCCGATGGTCGCTCTCCGCTCGTATTTTTGGACCGTGGAGTCAAAATTAATGCGATCGTTTACCGTGAAACTGTCTTAGAAGTAGTATTGAAGCCTTGGGCAAACAATCATTTCGGTCGGAGACCGTGGACATTTCAACAAGACTCGGCACCGTCTCACAAAACGCGCGTCAACCAAGATTGGTTAGAAAACAATGTTCCACACTTCATTTCTTCGCCACAATGGATTGCAAATTCTCCGGATGCAAATCCGTTGGATTTCTCTGTCTGGGGTATTTTGAAGGCGAAGGTTGGCACTAAAAAATACCAAATTTTGGACCACCTCAAACAAGCACTTCGCCGGGAATGGGCCAAAATACCGCAGAGCCACTTGCGTGCAGCATGTGATGCTTTCTTCGACCGTCTCAAGGCCATTATTCGCGCCAACGGTGGACATATTGAGAACTACTAATACAATTTGAAAATTCATGTATTTTCCAACATTTTTTGCTTTGGCACAATAAAATTTATCAAAAAATAAAAAAATTATAGCATTTTAAAAAGTTGGAGTTCGAGTCATTCACCCTGTAGTGAGGTGCAATTCCAGGAAAGTTTTACCAAAAAAGTAAAAAGAACGTGTCAACGTAACTAGATCAAAACCGAGACTTGTAGAGATGAACAAGGAAACTTAGTAGTAAAGTCACTTCACGTTGGGAGAATATGGAAAGGCAACTTCCGCAGACTCTTAAACGCCGACGACAGCCCAAATTCCGCTGTTAGACAGAATGTACGTTAAGAAATCCATCCACCCGGGACCCGGCCAAAATGAAGTGAAGATGACAATATTCGAGCTTAAAGACGATAAATGGACAACCCACCTGCCGGTGTTGACTAGGCAGAGAGCATACACCAATTTATTTCGAAGTTTTGCTCAGTAGAAGTTATGCCGATCCACCAGAAGACCGTATTAACTGCGCCAATTATAGAGGCATCATTGTCATTAACATAGGATCTAAAATCAGTCTGCCGTCTTGTGTAAACGCATGAAGCCAGTTATTAACAATTTGGTTTGCTTATATCAGTGCGATCTTAGGCCTAGTAACTGCACAACCGACAAATTTTCACACTACTGCAGATCCTAGAAAAAACCCAAGAAGTCAAAATCGAAACTCACCACCTCTTTATCGAATTTAAGGTAGCATATGGCAACATCTATAGAAACGAGCGATATGGTGTCCCTGGCAAACTCGTCAGAATGTGGCGAACAATTGCTGCTCGGAAACAATCTTTCCGAGATCTGTGATGGCAAAAAAAGATTTAGGCTAGGTAACGCGCTGTCATGTAAAGTTTTCAGCATCAGAAACATGAGCGAAACTCGAAACCAAAGGCACAATTTTCGAAAAAGTCTGTACAAATTACGTTGATGACTGACATTCACAGAACTATGGTGCGTTAGCAAGTATTGGAACAGAAACGAATTTAGTAGTGAATGACGACGAAACAAAGTATGTAAATGAAACGAATCGGACAGAACGTCAAAATAGGCAACAATAAGGTAGTCGGGGCCTTTGTATACCTTGGCTCAGCTATTTAATATGAGTTAATCCTGCTAATCGCTGTTTCTTCGGCCTAGGGAAATGAGTAATAAGGCCTTGTCAACAAACACTAAGACCCTCATCATGACAGTGCTGCTTTATGGTGCAGAAACATCAACGGCAGCGAAGGTGAATGAATGCGAAAGTAGATGGCCGTTTCGAAAGAAAAATTCTTCAACCGAGACAGAAGATTTTTTGTAAACCTAATAAAAGTATATTTTCGTGAAAGATGGTTCCACCAGACAACCGACGCATAGGATGTAATTGACCGCATTGCAGGCGTGTCCGTACTGGAAAGAGGATTTGTCTGTGCAGTGCCTTGGACGTTTACGCGTGACATGTTTAGTTTAATGAGAAGTGATAACCTGGATGACACCTATATACTCGTACTAAGCTTCATTGGAAAAACGGATGTTTTTGTTTTTTTTTATAATTTGCACGCACTCAAGGGATTTAAGTCCTCTTAAAATGCGTGCACACAGCGCGGGCGGAAGAAAATCAGGGAAAAGAGCGGTACCGGTGAACGTTGGTTTTAAATGTTTGAAGGTTATAATGACTAGGAAATAAAGAGCTAGGCAGGACATTCCATAAGCGAGTTATACGGCTTAGGAACGAATCACGGTATTTTAGAGTGCGTCCGAGAGTGAGCTTGAGGGTATACTGATGAGCATTCATAGCGAGGCGGGTGTTACGGTTAAAATTTTGAATGGGCGGAATGCTACTGGTGGAAATAGCGATAAAACAGAGCGAAACACGAGACATTACGTCGGTGTTTGAGGGTTTGTTTGAGTGATATTAGTATCACCTATGAGTTTTGTCGCGCGGTTTTGAATCCGGTCTAGCAGGTGCAGAGATGTTTTAGACGCATGTGATGTGAGATGTACTCCTATTTTGGGCGGATGAATGCCTTATATATTGGGGTCAGATCAGAGGGGGAAAAGTATTTCTTACATTGTTTGAGGAAGGCTAGACATTTCGCAGCATTTTTGACGACATCGAATATGTGGTCATTCCAACGTAAGTTGTCATTGGCAGTCATACCGAGAGTAGAAAGTTTATTGGTTTCGACGATGCAAGTGCCATTCATAGATAAGGGCAGGGTGTTTAAATTTCGCTTTAACGACAGCAGACAGCATTGTGTTTTGGAAGCATGAAATTATGCTCTGTTGGAGGTTCCCCATTTAGTAATGATGCTTAGATCGGAATTTAATGAGCTTAGTGTACGTTGTCGTTCCCGTTCCACAGACGAAGAGCAGTAACGTGAGTCCGGGAATGAATACGAAGAGCAGCGAGTACTGTCGTCAAAAAAGGAGTAATTTGAATTAGAAGTAACTGACAAGAGATCACTAATGAAGATTAAAAAGAGTGTCAGGGACAGAGCGGAGCCCTGGGGCACACCAGCATTTATTTTGTGAATATCAGACTTGAAACCATTCAAGACAACTTGATTTGAACGTTCCGAAAGATAATTTCTAATCCACTGAAGAAGAGAGTCGTCGATCCCAAAAGCACGCATTTTCGACAAAAGAGCCTGATGCCAAACTCTGTCAACTGTGTTAGAAATATCAAGCGCAACTATCTTGCTTTCGCCAGATTGATGTACGCCTTGGCTCCACTTTTTGGTGAGACATGCCAGCAGATCACCAGTGAACCTATTGCTACGAAAACCGTACTGCCGGTCATTGAGAAGCATTCGTGTTTTGAGATATTTCATGAGCGTCTCCATGACCTTGAAGTAAAGGGATGTAAGTGCAATGGGTCTGTAGGAGGAGAGAGAAGATGATTCGCCTTTTTTAGGGACGGGCTGGACAAATGCTGTTTTCCATCTGCTCGGAAGGAGTCCTAAAGAGTAGGATTGATGAAAAAGCTTACGCAGTGGGTTTGCCAGCGAGGAAGAACATCTCTTCAGAAGGAGGGGAGATATATCATCTGGACCAGCGGATTTGTGAATGTTCAGATCTTTAAGAACTCTTGCTACTACACGAGTGCGAAAGTGGATTTGTCCCATTGAAGATTCGACGCATTCAAGTGTATGCGGAGACAAGGCACAATCTGGGTGGGTTGAGCTAGCCGCAAAGTGTGCAGCAAGCAGATTGACGTTGTCCAAAGAGCTGACAGCTGGAATGTCATTGTAAATGAGCGTTGGGATGGAGGATGAGGCAGACAAATGACCAAAAATTGTTACTACCTTTGGGACCTTGTAGTATTTTTTGCCTCAGTTTTTGGTCGTATTGGAATTTTACACGCTTAAGTCATTCCTGGCTCGTTTAAACTTTTTTCGGTTTTCCTCTGTTGGGTTGGTCTTGAAAGACCAAAAAATCATTTCTCTAACCCTGACAGCTCGAGTCGTACCACGCCTCTTCTTTTGATTTCATACTCTACGTCCGATGAGGGATAAAGTTTCTCATTCCAAAGAGAAGGGTGTCAGTGATCATACCAGCAGTGGCATCCACGTCATTATCGAGGAAACATAACGACCAGTTAAAATTCCTAAAGAAATTGTTACGTCCGCTCCAATTACCTTTCTCCAATTGCTATACGATTCTTTAAGGGATCTTTCCTCTAACCACCATGCAGGGTGTACGAGAAATTAGCTGATATGACACAATGGTCCGACGAGCCAAGAGGAGATAGCACATTGATCTTGTATTTGACATGGTGAGAAGTTAAAAACAAGTCCAGGGTGTTGGCGGTATGACTATCAACGTCTGGCATTCGCGTGGGCTCATTTGCTAACTGGATCAAGTTGCTTTCCGCAGAAAAGATCTCAACACATAGTCCTTCGGGTGTTGTCTGTCCAGAATGTAGAAGCCACCCAGAATTGTGATTGAAATCGCCCGTAATAACGACTTCAGTATGGGGATACAGGGATAAAATTCTTTGAATGGAGTCAGACAGCGGATCAAACTCATTAAAAGTCGAATTCCTGTCCAGTTTGGGGCTTCTGTAAATAAAGCAGTAGTGGATAATTTGCTTATGGATATGGAATTTTAACCACGAGAAATTGAATTCCGGGTTGGAACAGGGACTACATTGTGGTGGAGTTTGGTAAGCTACATTACTACGCACGTAGATGGCTAGACCGCGGTGAGAGAAGAATAATGGGATTAGTTCGTAGCCAGGTAGCTTCAGATCTACCTGCGTTATACTAAGTGCCAAAACAGCTGGTCTATATTTACAGACGTGGACGTACGCAGAAAAATGATTACTTTTTAGTCCGCATATATGGGCAATATCCAATCTAAATTCCCGAGTCATTATAAAGAAAGACAAACACAAAAAACACAAACACCGACGTTACTAAGCACAGATGTGAAATAAAAATTCAGAGTTGGTTTACCGAATCAAATTGTTGTAAGTGTTATGCCCTTAAGCACTAAATCAGGTTCCTCCTTTTCGTTAACAGAACACCGAGACTGAAGGACCATTTCTTGTGGACACTCGAGAGCATCGTATTGTCGAAAGCACCCTCAATGTCAAGAAATATTATCTGGGTAAGTCTTTAGGACTATGTCTAAAGGCATTTTTTCCACACCTGTAAAGTTATTTGGTCATACCCTGACACATGGTTCTTATCTCTCTGAGCGTAACAAGCGGAACTTCATTATCCTCATTCATTTCATCAACAAGGTCCACTCTATAGTACTTGATGAAAATAGTTCAAAAATGCTCAACTTACGTTTAACGAAGCCTTTTTGCCTGGTACTTTCAAGGGAGGAATTTGGTACTGGCGTATCGGTTACTTCACTCGTAAGCCAGGGATACTTTTTTTGCTGGGTTCTTACCGTTTTAGTCTGCACATATTTATGAGGGTAGTCCCAGAAGCACCAGACCTAATAAAGGAAACACAAAAAAAATTGGGGAAAAATAGCCATCAACCGCAGTCTCCAGCTCTTTACTGTTGGCAGATCTTTTACCACCGAGCCATTTTTTTTTTTCAAATTCGGAAATAGAAAATAATCCGAGGGGGCTAAATCTGGCGAATAGGGTGGTTGAGGAAACAATTCGCACCTTAAATCATTGATTTTGGCCATTGCGATGACGGATGAGTGAACTGGTGCGTTGTCTTGATGAAACAAAACTTTTTTCTTCGCCATCTGGCCAGCGCTGTTTTTTATATGACTGGTTTGACTGTATCCGCCTGTTGATGTTCTTGTATAGCATATAATTCAAGATCCGCTTATGGTGTCAGGCAGAGCCAATTACCATTTAAAAGTCGCAAAATCGTAAAATCCCAAAATTGCAAAAAGCAGAAAAGTGCTCTGTCATGAGCGTCTGACGTCTGTTCTCAAAACCCCAAGCACCATTAAAAGCCAAAATTTCGTTCTACAACCATAATTGGGGTTCAGAGTTCACAATCGAATTTGACGACTTGTCTATCCGAAAATAAAAATCAATTATAACTAATCACGTGCCATGTTTGCCCAAAAGTAATTTCACAACTAACTGAAAGTCACTGTTAATTGGTTGACTGTAAGTAGTAAATTAACAAAATAAATCTATTGATCACTAATACGCAATTTGGGCGATTAATCGGGGTATGTGCCTTCAAATTAAACATCATCACTCGAGCTACCTGTGATAACCAACACGACATTCATTCATGTTCGCTGATAATGACACTAAATACCGCGGCAAATTTCCCCCATTTGAAACGCGCGTCGGGTATCTATCAGTGTGGGTACAAGCACTCATACAAGAAGCACGGATATTAGAGGCTACGTCATTGATCTTGTCATCAAATGGATCGAGTCCATTGATAACAACCTAAAAAAACAAAAAAAAAAAAAACAACCACGAAGAACCGAATACAGGTTCGGCAAAGAAGATCACTTCCGCTGGTTGTGGCCGCTGGCACATTGCCATCCATGTCTCCCAGCTAAATCTGTTGCTCTCTTACCTCGGATTGATGATGCCAACCTGTTTCAGCATCAGAATTTCGCTAAAAAGTTCCCCCTTCCCATTGCCGAATACCGAATACCGAATACCAACCAAGCTAACGAAAGGGAAAAACATAAGATACAATAACAAGATACAAGATACAAGATAAATTGCAACAACAACTTCGGCTACTGTGAGGCGATCACAGCGCGATCGTTGCGATCACTGCGATCGACGACCGTCAACCACATTGGAGCTTGGGAACTTTGTCTGTTTAGACAAAAGTCTCACGGTTGGCTGCCGGAAAGTGTAGATATTTTGCCAGTTGCCTCTGAGGTGGATTCTTATTTAGTTTAACGCGATCGCTTGGTAAACTCAGTCGTACGTTCATTACTCTTAAACAAAATTCGAATCCAAATTGCGATGTTCTGACGAATTTAACTCCTGACCGTATCTGGACATTTCCGGAAGCCCCAAAGGAACTCTATCCCAAGCGACGCCAATTCGGAATCGAGATACTCGTATTCCATTTATTCAGACTTTTTTTTTTTTTCTGTTTTCGTTTCGTGAAAAGATTGTTACGCAAGTCGACCTGCAGTTTGTTAACAAGTCCAACAGAGACACGCTCGGCCGGCGCTCGTGTTGCACGTCATTCTACAGAATTTGTCAATCAATAAAATTAAGTCGATTTGATTTGGCGTTGGAGATTGTTATTTGTTAGTCGCGCGCGCGAACTACCCTTGTTACAAAGCTATCGGTAGACGGCAGTAACATTTAGTTCGTTGGAAGTGGTGGTGGTAGCAGTGATTCCGGTGATTTGGCCTTGAATACGTAGTGCTTTGTGCTTTTAGCGATTTGAAATTGCTTTCAATTTTATTTTTAATTTTCTTTGGTTTTTCGTTTTGTGACATTTTTAATCCGGAATAACTCTAAGTGACTCGTCTCGAGAAGATGTTTTGCCTAATCTTGTGAGAAAACAAAATACCAATACCTGCGAATACTAAAATATCCACATCACGCGAACGCGTTCAAAACATATTGACGGATGTAAAACAAGATATTTGGGTCGACGAAAGATACAATTTTAAATCGAGTTCAAGATTTTTTGAGGGAAACGTCCGATGAATCCATTGTAAGCGATTGTTATTCCGAACGTGTTACTGCTGGGTGATAAAATTGTGATAAAAGACAACAATATCTACGGACAAGTTGGCAAACAAATTGTAGATTAAACAGACAAATAATGTCTTCGTATGATAAGGAAGAGCTTGAGACACTACAAAATGGCAAGACAAAACCAGACATTTGTGCTGGCATTGGAGTTCCATATACAAATAGGAAGCCGGAAAAACCATTAGGAGAACGTAGAAAAGCTGTTTTCAGACAGGTAAGAAAGGAAGTGTTTTATATTTTCTCTTTTTCTAGAAACATAGGAAGGAAATTGAAAGTTGTTCGGCTTTAGAGAAAGAACTCATTAGAATGCAAGTGCGAAGCGTAGCACTACCCAGTAAATGTCGTCAAGCGGAACTGTTCCTTTACTCACCGTTCGATTCGAAATTTTTTCAACTTGTGACCAAAGAACAGGATTTATTGTCACACAAGCACCTGCGTTTCTGGAATTTGTTTGCATGTTAAATAGAATGTGACCGTCTGTGTATGGCAATTTCACCAAGTTCCTTGCCCATCCACTTATAGTGAACTTTATTCAGGATGAAGTAAAAAACTAGTAAGGCACCTATGTACGAATGAAAGACTAAAGTCTGAGAGGGAAATTGTTGGACACCTTTCAAATAGCAGTGCCCCCGAGGATTGGAATTAGATTACTCAGTTTCCATTGCATCCATGAGTAGATACAGTCTTCAGATTACTTATTTAGGTGGCACTTCAACCCGGGGTAAACAAGGGCCTCAACCAACAAACCTCTGCCTCCAGCGAGTGTGATATCACATGTTGGTTGAGGTCTCCTTACAGCGGAGTGCGCGTCCGTTCCCTACTGCGTCGTCCTTCGGGGTTAGATGCGAAGACTCTTTCGGCTGGAGTTGTGGCGACCATTCGCCTAGCATAATCCAGTTACTACCAGTATACCGACTAGACCTGCGTCACTGTATAGCCCGTACATGCGCTGTATCTTTCTCTCGAAACGTCCAAGTGCTTTTTCAGCCGCATTTGAAAAGATCCAGACCTTTGCGTCATAGAGGAGGACTAGGGTGATAACTACCTCTAAGTTACAATATAATGGTCAATGGTGAAGTTCTGTGAAGCCGTCGGTAGTATGCATACTTTTCTGATGGCAGTATGTACTTTGTTTCGACCTCGTTTACCATCAAACTGATTTTAGCCGCTTCCGCCTTAATACTCTTTGACAACTCGCTGTGTTTGTCCAACCACAAAAATATCAAGTAATTCTGCGGATGTAAAGAAGGTCAGGCCTCTTTTGTTGACAGTCGAAAACCTACTTTGACACTGGAGGTCTCAGTTAATTCATGACGTACCTTGATGAAAGAGCGAGAATTCTCCATTGTCATCCTGCACAACCTAACAAGTCTGGCAGGGATCTTGAAAGTAGACATGGCGTCGTATAGTTCGTTTGTCCTATGCGGATTTGAAGTCGACAAATAGATGGTGAGTGTCGATCTGAATTTTCTGGATCTTTTCCTAAATCCGCCGTACTGTCAATCTTTCGTCGATAGCAGAAAAGATGTTATAGGCGATATTTAGGAGACTTATTCCTCTTTACTTGTCGCAGTCAAAAGCGCCTCCTTTATAGTAGATCAGACAGACAAAAGATATTGTGGTTCCCTGCTTGGGGCTGGCTGTCCTCTGACCATATGTTATAGATGGGCTGATGCATGTTCCCAAACTGCTTTAAGTAGCTCTGCAGGCGGGCTTGACTTTGTCTAAGTCAGAGAGGCGGAATTCTCTTTTGTCTTCGTCCATTCTGCCTGAGACGGATATTTTGTCCATCATCACCTGTAGAAGAAGTCTTTTCATACGAACATCTCACCATTTCCTCGATCGCGCTCTTCTCGTGCGTTTTCTTTTTCTATCCGAGAAGACTGTGCACTTCTTTTCTATTCTGCTCATACTCGTAGAGCTAATAAGCAGCACTCGTCCTTCGTGTGTCTCATGTTTGGCAGCATGTGCTTGCCTATATTCATCATATTTGTGGCGGTGCTTTGAAGCATATCAGAAGCAGCTTCTCTGATGGCTCGTTGACAATGTCTATGGTTTGAGTATGAGAGGACTTGAGGAAAACCCGATCGGAAAACAATTCTAGTGATCTCTTGTGATTGCAAAGTAGTCTAACTTGACTCCATTGCGCATGTGCTATGTCTCCTCGGACATTCAAATGTGGATTAGGGGAAGATAACTTGGCTCTGTATTCATCAAAGCCGTTGGTTCAAACCTAATTAATCCTCATTGTGGACCCGCTACTCCAAAGTCATTGCTACTCTAGAGTTATGATGATGACATTCCGAAGGCTTAGTCTGTCCCAGTGCTGTCGTTGGTTAATATAACATATCCGAAGAAGGGAAATTATTGCCTATCTCGAGATTTTTTCGTATTTGTCTGCTCTATAGCGTAGGCAAAACTTGACGTGATCGACTTTTAGCTTGGATTAGGTTAGGTTAAAGAGCGGTATGATGGATATGCCATCACACAGACACCAGGCACGAAAACGGACCCATCGCGATCTCTGTGGAACCAGTTGAATTTATCTTCAAATGGCGAAAACCCTGGTGAAACATCCAATTTCTTTGCAAAAGCCAAGAAGGCCTTTGAAGTTCGTGCCGTCTATTTCCTTTAGGGTTTCGAAAAAGTATTTCCCTAAAAATTTTCTTCTACTACGTAATATTGCCTCGCATTCCCACAGTATGTGTGTTATGTCCTCAACAGCTTGCAGATCACCTCAGAATCTGCAAATATCCGTATCTGAAAATTTGCTCTCTTTACGTTACGTATTTCCGCAGGAGACAGTGTCCTGTCAGAATCCACATTACTGTCCTAAACTTATCCCTGTTTAATTTTATTAATATCCTAGATCTTTTGCCGTTAAAAAGCGGCCAGAGAGCCTTGGATACCCTGTGTTCTTCAAGACTTGATCAGCTTAGATTGGCAGTCTTTGTGATTTTTTCCACGATAGTGCCCTTTAATATGCAAAGGGGTGGTTTGATTTTGGCAACGTCACTATTGTCGAGTAGCCTTCCTTTTCTTGCAAGCTCATCTGCTTGTTCATTTCCTTTAATACCGCAGTGTCTTGGCATCCAGCACAGTCTTATCTGGTTCTTTCGGATACCGATCCCATCTGCATTAGCTCAGCCGCCCTAATGACAGCTAGAACCTCTGATTAGAAGATTGCGTTCAGTAATCTTATAGACACTCTTAGTTCTGGGTATTCTGGGAAGATACCAGAACTTGTTCCAGTGAAATGGAAATCCTCTCAAAACCGAGATTCTTCCTTTACGAAAAGGAGCACGCTGACTGGTCTGACTCATCTTAAATGCATTTCCATCCAATTCGCCAAAGAAACAAAGTATTAGGGTGTCCTGGATAAAAAAACTTCTCTGGACTGAAATTGTTATGTTGAAAGCCTCTAAGGCGCTCTCGGCCTTTTGGCTGTGCAAATGAGAAGAGTCCTTTGGATCTATGATAAGGCATATTCTATGTATCGGTCGTCTGATAGAACAAGGTTTCACAAAAATACGTCACTGCTGCTTTTACCTGACTTCAAAGAACAGTCTATGTCGGTCTATCATGCCCGGATCTGAACTACATGCTCTGATGAATCTCCCTCCGCTTATTAT
Organism: Volucella zonaria; assembly: GCA_963966105.1. Classification (NCBI taxonomy): domain Eukaryota; kingdom Metazoa; phylum Arthropoda; class Insecta; order Diptera; family Syrphidae; genus Volucella; species Volucella zonaria. The sequence goes on from OZ014531.1 coordinate 191,144,777, forward strand.
ACATATCACGGGTTTCGCTCTCAAATCCATCTTCCGTTTAAAAAGAAGTGGTCTTTGGTACAATACGCACTGGAGCTTTAATGACCACGCGCGCCGACTACTATTGACATGCCATGACATTCTAAGAAATACGAAGTCGACTTTTACTGTGCCCATAAACACAGAATATAAAAAAAGAAAGGAATGTAGTCTTGTATTTGTAGATGGCTCTGATTTAAGACTCGGCGCTGGTGTCTTTCTGGAGGACGACAACGTTAGATTTCACTCCTCATTAGGAACGCATGCGCCTGTCTTCGAAAAGGAGATACGCAATCTAGATGGCAGCGAAGAACGAAGCATGTGCACCTCTTTGAGAATACAATACTTTATTAAGCGTAGTGGGAAGGCATTTTGTTTGGGGCCCAGAGCATAATGGCATCACTGAAAATAAAATCACCGCTGAACTTTCTAGGCTAGAGGAGAGTTATTAACTTGCGTTTGGACAGTTAGGGCTTCTCTTGACAGTTGGGTTTTATATGATGGCAAGACTCTGTAGGTTGCTGGCAGATCAAGCGATTGCTTCCCGATGTCTCTAAGAGGTCACCGAATGCTGCCCCTCAATAGGAAGGACCGCAGGCTGCTTACTGGCATCGTAACGGGGGACTAAGCTTTTGCTAAGCACCTTTATAATTGTGTTGCACATAAGTGACGCAACATCTTGCTAAGCTTGCTGTAAAAGTCATGACGGTCACCGCGGAGCTCTACCTTTATGAGGCCTATGCTTGCATCAGGCTGAAGGTACTCCGTTCTAATTTGGTGGGTGCTAGCACGGTAGGCACTTTATCACTGAACCGTATACTCATCTGTCTACGAGAGGCAAAAACAGGCGTTCTTAGCCACAGAGTTGTTCGAGTATTTGTTGGTTCCATACCCAATGACTGGTTTCGGAGGTGGAGATGTAACGGCAGCATCGGCGACCAATAGAGTGACATCAACCTAAAATGCTCATCAGCCGTTAGAGATGCCAAAGAATTGTAGAGCGATCGCATATTAACATCCTGAAAGAACAACGAAGTAGAGGAAGATATTTCTCATATGAAGTGCATAGGTGAAAGGGAACCTCAGCTGAAAATATCCATTGCTTGGGGGACAGATCAATCCTGGACTGTACCATCATCTTTGTAAGAAAGCAGCTGTAATCGCGTTTTATTTGGTTCATACTCGTAGCTCAACAATTTTCTGACTTTAAAAAAGTGCACAAACTCAAGAAACCCCTTAATATGATCAGTGGGCTTAAGTCGGTGAGTATTGCCTGTGTTCCAGGTTATGCTGGGATCTTGACATGTGAAGACGTGGATGAGCTTATTATAATACCGTCAATATGACGGCCATCGACGCCGGATATTTTCTTGTAGGGTGTGAATCGTTCAGGCATTGTCATTGTTCACCTTCGACTTCAGGTATCTCCACAAACAAAAGTCACATAGTAGTTCGGCGAGCAAGGACACCAGGGTATGTCTCCATACTTGATGGCCCTCAACTTCTCTATCGAGTTGGTGTGCTGAGGGCCACCACCTTGCTAAAATAGCCATCTGTTGTTGTATCCGAGCAACAGGCATAGGTGTGTCAATAGAAATTCGGCGATCATATGGCGATTCATTTCAAGAGTCACTGTCTCCTCTATTTAAAAAAACTGAGAATCAATTATCTTTTGGTCAAAAATCGCGCACAACCCTGTGGTTATTGGACGATTGAACGTCTTGACATCTGGGACACCTGCCGGGCATGTTGTGTTTACTTGCATAGCAATCAATAAGAAAACGTTCCAACACTTAGGTTTCTCACAAAATATAGTCACTTTCGCTAAGACCTTGTAATAAGAGTGTGTATTGATGAATTGTTAATTCCAGTAGAGGCCGGAACTTTCATCTCGAACTTGAGCCTCATGTTTTGACGTCAACGTCGCTGTTGAAGTTTATTTCTACGGAGGGGATCTGTTCACCATTGTTCCTTTTTGCTTCACCCTTGACTCTACGCCCAGATGAGTCGTATGCTCAGTCCATCACATAATGTGAAAATTTTCCATTTGGGCATTCTGTCTGCGTGCAATAGCTGTTCCACACAAAAGAAAAGGCATCCTGCGGTGTTACCACAGACTCTACTGAGATATTTTAACCCTGAAACTTACTACTTTTCGATAGTAGGATTGCAAAGGATATAAATTTGTGCTTTAGAAGTTCTTTATTCGTGGAAGTACCCATATTGAGAAAAGTCAAAACACGCGGTTGAGCACATCCGCAGGCATTGCGCTGGAAAAAATACTCGTAGAGTTCTAAGTCTAAGTTTAACAACCGTAGTCATTTGGTTTGGATTTTCGCTATCTTAATGATTTCTTCGACATATGTATGTCTCCCTATAGCAAATCCTAATTAAAAGATACTCCGCGAAAACTTAATCTTTCAAAAACAACACTTAAAAACCCACACTTTAGTCTGTGCTTACGTAGGCTTAAACTTATCATATTGCCACTTCAAATATTCCAATTTTTTTTTTGTGGAATTGTATAATATCTATTAGCGCTACAGAATTTAAAAAAAAAAAACAACAAAAAAAGGTTTCAATTCGATTGAAATTCCTAACACACTTCTAGCTGCAGCGTAGTTTTGTTGTAGACAAGTGGCATTTAGTTATGAAAGCAAGGTGGAGTCACGTTTTGAAAATTTCCTTTTTTTATCTGCAAGATTATCACCCCTGAATAGAACTTAAAGCGTGCGATTTTACCTAACATTTAGCGGGTTTATTACAAGCAAAACAATCACGACAATACGTCAAAGTGGAAACCTGGCAGAAAACACTTTTAGTCGATCTTCACTAGTGTAGATGTTCTTAACTTGAACTCAACTAATTTAAGATCTGCTAGTCTGAACGAAGGCTACCAGTCAGTAGCCGTCAGAGAAAAAAAGGAGCAAGCGTCCTGAATGGACAGCGATTTGAAAAGAACTCACATCATGAGTGAGAAAAATCAAAAATATTGAAAAAGAGTGTTTCAAATCATTCTGTACTTACTTCCTACATGGGCCTCAACAAACAGGAGTCTCCAGCCACCTCGATCTCTAGCTAGCTGCTCCTAGTTTCGCACGCTCAGTTGGTTGAGGTCCCGTTCCACTTGCATGCGCCGTCCCTCGAGGATGGATTCGAAAATTTTTCAGACCGTAGCATTGGTGGCCATCCGCTCTACATGACCGAGCCACCTCAATCGTTGGGCTAAGTCGATGTCGCTGTACAGTTCGTCGTTGCATCTCCTGTTCCACTCACCTTCGACGCAGACAGGACCGGATAGCCCATATAAGCTTCCCTCTCAAAGCAGCTAAGAGCACCCTCATTCATTTTTGATAATGTCCATGAATCTGCTCCATATACTCGTAGCAGGACTGGAATTATCAAGGTCTTATGTAGGGTCACTTTTGTTATACGAGAGAGGGCTTTGCTAGACAATTGCCTTCTTAGCCCAAAGAAGCAGCGATTGGGAAAAGTTTTTCTTCGCTTGATCTCAGCTCTGGTGTCGTTGCTTGAGTTGATAACGAAGGCAAAGTCCTTAACTACCTCAAAGTTACATCTGTCGAGGATGACGTCCTGTCCGAGACGCCAGTGTTGGGTATCCTTTCATGTTGACAGCATATATTGTACAATACTTGGTTTTGTCCTCATTGATCGCTGAAATCATCTTCGCCGATTGCCCTCTATACTGGCGAGTGTGTCACTGACATCATGCTGCTTTCTTCCGATTATTTCAATATCATCAGCGGATGCGAGTAATTGGACGGGCTTTTTAAAGATTGTGCCTCTTGTGTTGCCGTGTGAGTTTTGCACTATTCTTTCAAGAATCATGTTTAAATTCTTTTTTGACATTAAAGTTCCGGTGAGCCCTGATGAAGCAGAGTGTATTCTCCATCGCCATCTTGCACAAACGGACGAGTTTGACAGGTATGCCAAAATTAGATGTTGCTCTGTATAGCTCGTCTTTTTAGACGCCGTCATACGCGACCTTAAAATCATTGAATAGGTGGTAAATATCGATTTGGAGCTCATGGGTTTTCTCCCAGATCTGCCGTAGTGTGAATATTTGGATGATTGTGGACTTTCCTGGCTTATAGCCACACCGATGTGGACCAATTAGGTTGTTGATGAACGGTTTCACGAATTTAGAGAATACCGCAGATAGGGTCTTGTAGGCGATGTTAAGAAGACTGATGACTCTGTAGTTGGCACAGTTCAGAGGGTATCCGTTCTTGAGGATCGGACAAATAATGCTGAGGTTCCATGCATCGGGCATACTTTCGTCCGACCATATTTAACAGACAAGTTGGTGTATGCTCCTTACCAAGTCATCGCCTGCCGCTTTAAATAGCTCGGCAGTCAGGCCGTCAACTCTAGCTTTATTAGACCTAAGCTTAGATATGGATATCTTCACTTCATCCACGTCGATGGGACGGAATTGTTGGTCTACATCGTCCTGCTTGAAAGATTCATTCTGCTACTACTATATATGTTGCCTTGTTCGTCACTACAGGCTTCGGTTCGGGGTTTGTGCCCGTAAAACTTCCGAATCTCATTCCTGGAGTAGCATCTCTGAACGACCTCGATCGCGCCCTTCTTATGCTCCTTTTATTTCCTTCTGAGAAGCCGGTGTTTGTGTCCCCTCTTCTGCTCGTAGGGCTTGTCAGCAACTCTAGTTCTTCTATACAGCGCCGCGTTGTATGTATCTCGTTTATCTGTATGTACTTGCCGGTACTCGTCGTCAAATCAGGGGTTTCGTTGTGGTGGCCGAGTGATATCCAGCTGATCAGAGGTGGCATCTCTAATGGCTTTTCGGCAATGCTGCCACTGGTCTTCAATACTTGATGCTGGCGGCATATGACCTCTTAAGGGATTCAAAGAAACTCGATCTGAAAAGAATTTGGCGATCTCTTGTAATTGTAGCCGTCCGACGTTGCCTTCGCGATATTTGGGATATCCAAAACCTTACCCTGACTGCAATAAGGTATTGGTCCGTGTCGATGTTGGCCTTTTGGAACGCTTAGATATCCGTAATACTGGAGGAGCGTGCCTTGAGTCGATCGCAATGTGGTCAATTTGGTTGATGGTTTACTGATCAGGAGTTCTCCAAACCCCTTTATGAATATCGAGATGCGGGAACCGCGTGCTAGCTACGACATTATTTCACCCCGCCGCAAGGTCAATTAAGCTGAGTCCGTTATCGGAGGTTGTGTCGTGCATTCTATACTTTCCGACAGAATTACCAAGTCGCCGAGGACAATTTTAATGCCATAGCAAGGGCACTGCTCGTAAGTCTTGTCCAAGAAGCTATCTTCTTGGATTGTTACGTACCAGAAACTTAAGGTATCTTGTCTAGGTCTGCCTCTAACAACATATCTGCATCCAAATAGGCGCTTCTTTTGCCGTCGATAACAATCGCCGTAGTAGATCTCGCAGTTTAAAATCCTCTTTTTGTCCAGCCCATCGCATCATATTCCTTCGATGGCCGTAACATCTACTTTACAGCACTACAGGACCTCTGCTAATTGTTCGGCTGCTGGTGGCTGTTGTAATTGTTTCCTTTGCAGGGGTTGCCAACAGTAGATCTGAAACTTGTCGTTGCTTCGTAACTTAGTTTTTTTTTTCTAGAGAGTCATACCCATAGGGTGAAGGGTCAGTTAGACCGTAGCCAGTAACCCATTCAGGGATGTAAACACTGCCGTAGGTCCCTTAGGCCCTCATCCACCACCATCTGAGGTCCAAATATGTCGGAATAGCCCAGATAGGTTTTTATTTCATTTATTCTTTGATTTCACTCCGCCGTTGATTCCATTTGCTAAATTCATCCAATGTCCGGCTTATTGCGTTGCTATTTTTGTCCACTGGTTTAATCGCACGATCTCGGAGTCCAATTTTAGTTTCCATTCCGAGGAATAACATGTCCAGGAAATATGTCACGCAGTAGAGCTATTGGTCCATCAGCTGTGAGGCATATTGCGTCGTCCTACTAAAGATGTACGTCGTCTACGCCTATAGCATCAAGTTCAAGCCCAAAAAGTCAGTCAATATCGTTCGGTAACGCAATTCCTTCATTTGAACGATCGCGCCAGGATCATTTTCGAAAAAAATATGGCCCAACGACAACGGCCGGCTCAAAAATCGCACCTAACTGTCACTCGTTGTGGATCGGGAGTTTGTGCCACTATTTCCCTTGGGTTTTCGGATTATTGTTTGTTTACGTAACCAGACAAATGGAAATGAATAATCAAGATCTTGTTCATTCATCTCCAGTACCCAATCACTAAAAATCCGGCGTGTGTGGTCTGTTGGCTTCCATTCTTGGGTCAATTGGATCAGATAAGCAAGATCTTTATGCAAAATGCGGTGCAAAGAGGTTGCGAAAAGGTCCAATTCTTGTGATCGTCTCCAAATGGACACACCTGGATTTTTAGTCACACTCTCAGTTACGGCGGCAATATTTTCAGCTGGACGAACACGAGTTGGAGTCTTCACATCACTGGGTTGTTTGTGACATTCACAATTATACGATTAAATTCATATATTCTCTCATGAAAGCGCTTGATGATGACCAAAAATAGCACGAACTTTATGAAACGTTTTCGCGACATCGTCTTCGTAGTGAGTTTTCACTATTTTAACATATTGTGCGAGTGCGTATTGATTCATATTTAATAATCTATTTGTTTTTACTTGACATAAGTCCACGTAATGATAGTTGAATATTGACAGCTCAACAATGGCACGAAATTTAAAATGACACCTCTTATTGGATGACCGTCTACTACAAGAGAAGTTCCTTATAGTGAGTTGGCGTTGCTCATATAAGGCAGGTATATTGTTGTGCTGCTTTCAATTGCTGCCTCCATTGAAGTAATCCTTCTGAAAGGTGTTTTTCTTCTTTGGAATCCTTTCAAGAAGAACGAAAGTACAATGTCACCTGACTTCGTTCCGATACGCACTGCAGTTACTTACAAATGCAATAATATACTCCGACGATAGTGAATTTTTGCTGCAGGTACCCCAAGTGCTTAACTTTGGCTTTTTGTTGCCTGGACCTGTTAATGTTAGCAACATATTTCGTAGTCGATTGTCATTAAGGTATTGCAGTGAGATAGGGTTGCGAAAGAGTAATTTATGTGGTGAATATCAAGCAAAAAGTACACGTGTCAGCTAACGATAATTGAATAGAGCTTCTCGACCTTGGTCGTTCCAACAATAATGATGATGATCATCGCCATCCAAGTGGAAAATTAGCCGATTTAACACAACAACGGAGAGTAGGTATAGGTTCACATTCACATTAAAGAAATTAACATGATGACTCATCTGAACGATTATTCCATCACATTTAATACTCGAAAATAGTTTCGGGCACATGTCCACCACGGCTGCTTCGCATGCTAGAGATCCAATTTTCGACCACTTTTTGAAGCAATTAGCTCCAAAACATCATTAATCGTTGCTAGTGACTTAACGTAGCCCACCAGGAAACAATCCAATGGCCTCAAATCACATGATCTTTGTGGCCAATTTCGTGGAATGATTCTGTAGCCAAATCGTGCTTTCGATAAAGCGTTGTTTATGTTGGTAGTATCGGGTAAAGCATACTGTTGGAGCCACACTTCTTCCACATTGATGCCACGCAAATTTGAGAGCGAATAATCGTTGATCATCGCATTCTACTTGTTGGGGAGTCGGGTCGGGTGCAGAAAAATTAACACGTATTTTGTAGAATCCAGTAAGTGTTCCAGACACTAAAATCTTTATTACATATATGGTAATGGGTTTCTAACAATTGTGCTAGGGCAGCACCCACTCTCTCTCAAGTTCCAAAGGAAAATGGTCTGTATGCCTGTCAAATGACAGATGGGAAGATGGGAGACGTTGGTTTTGGTGTTTGAGAAAGGGGGCGCGTCGTTTCCTAGAGTCTTGCCAAGTCATGTCGCAATATTGCGCGTCTTCTCGCGTAACAATTTCTCCCTTTTACATCCATCTTTGCCAACTTTACAACAGGCCTAACAACAGTTTTAACCACTGCCCTGCGAGCCTCACAATCCTTTGAAAATTTTAGATAAACGACGATTCCCTTTCCCCACGTGTTTCTCCTGATATTTTCATCGACGACAATTACAATCTTGCTAAGTTGACTGAAACCTCTTATTGCGCCGAGTTATGATTGGCGAGTACTCGCGTACCCAACGCTTCCAGAATTGATTTGCTAGTTGATTTGTCAGGTGAAAATTCATACGCAGTACTGATCCACTGTTGTCCTCACTACTACGTCCTCTTATTCCATTTGAGTTTCCAATCAAAAAATGATTTGGAGGGGGGGCTTCACTTTTAGGTGAGTCAAGAGGAACACATGTCAGCGGACGTGAATTTAAAATATGTTCAACATCGGCCAGTGTTGCTCTTAAAACGTTTTCATACAAACAACTCTCATGCAAAGTTAGACGTCCGTCAATATTGATTTCATCGGTTGAATCAATTCTTCCATAAAAATGCGACTTGCTCCACGAAAGTTCTTGCAGTTGCCCACAAAATATGCGTTTTTTTTTCTGCGACTTCTCAACACTACTGGTATCTACTGACAGTAACTTGTGTTCAACTCTCGTTTTTGAAGAAATAAGGACTGATGATGCCACTAGTGTACAATCCGCATCATGTAGTACATTTTTCTCGATGCAATGGCATCTGGCGAACTTCTTGAGGATTGTCTTTGCTACAAATACTGCAATTCTGCTTGTTTAGGTAACCGTTTAACCAGAAATGAGCCTCCTCCCTGAACAACATTTTACTGAAAAAAACTAGATCAGCTTTCAGTTGACGCAATAAATAGTCACGCGACTTTAGCTCTTGCACCAAATTGCATCTTATGAGCCTGGAAACCAGGATATTAACGCATAATTTTCCGGATAAAGGTCAAGTTGCTGCTAACGACGACGAATCGAGAAAAGAGACTCCGCTCCTCCAACACAAAGCTTCCACAGCTGCGATATTTTCTTCAGAATGCACTGATACTCATTCCTGTTGATATACAATTCGATGAATAGTACATTCAGATGGTCAATGATGTCTACCGTAAATTTCACTCTATTGCTTGAACAGATCCTCGGTTTTGGACATGAATTTCAATGATTTGATATCGTTGTTGTACCGTCAATACATGACAAGCTCAATGTGATTGATGATTTGACACGCAATGCCTATTGAAAAGCCTGATACGCAAAAAAGGAGCCTGTATATACAAGCTGACTTACCTAGGATTATTGTTTATGCCTCAGATAACTTATATACGAGTATATCGAGCACAACTCACTTACTTACTTACTTCGATCGTCTATCTGGGCCTCAACTAAAAAGCCTCTCCAGTTAGCCTAGTCTTTAAGTAACTGCCTCCCGTTGTACACCCTAAGTCGTGGTGCGTCAAATAAGGTGAGGTCTTCCTCTACAACGCTGTCCTTCTAGGTTACATTCGAAGACTCTGTGAGGCGGAGCATTGGTGTCCATTCCTCTGCATGTCCTGTCCATCTCAGGCCACTGATGCGATATTTTCTGATTAGGACGATGTCGCTGTACAGCGCGTATAGTTCGACATTGAATCTTCCTCCCCAAGCGCAAACGAAACGACTGAGGATATCTTCGTCCGCTTTTAATAGAGTCCATGCTTCAGTGCCATAAAGTATGATCAAGGTCCCAGTCTATTTAGTTCTTTGGGATACGACCTTACCCTAAAGAAACAGCGATTGGCAAAAGTAATTCTTCGTTTTATTTCTGCTGTGGTGTTGTTGGCAGAATTCATAGCAGACCCAAGGTACACAAAGTCCTTTACTACTCGAAATTATAGCTGTTGATTGTGACGTTCTGTCCAATTCGTCGATGTTCTGAGTCCCTTCTTGTTGTCCCAAAGGTAGTAAAAGTTATTAGCCGTCCGTCATAAACATTGGAAATTCTGCCTCATCATCCCAACGCCCATTTACAATGACATTCCAGCTGCCAGCTCTTTGGATATGGCCAATCTGCTTGCTGCATACTTCGTGGCCAGCTGAACACTTCCAGAATGTGCCTTGTCTACGCATACACTTGAGAGCGTCGAATCGTCTCTTTCGTACTCGTGTAGTAGTAAGAATTCTTAAAGATCTTAACATTCGCAAATACGCTGGTCCAGATGGTATATCTCCCCATCTTCTGATGAGGTGTTCTTCCTCGCTTGCAAAACTGCGTAAGGTTTTCCATCAATTCTAATCTTTCGGACTCTTTCCGAGCAGATCAAAAACACCATTTATCCAAGCTGTCTTTAAAAAGGGGAATCTTCTTCCCTCTCTTCCTACAGACCCGTTGCACTTACTTCCATGCTGACCAAACTCATAGAAACGTTGATAAGCCATCAGCTCTAGAAATATCTCGAAACATGAAAGCTTCTCAATGACCACCAGTACGGTTTTCCTAGCAACAGGTCTACTGGTGATTTGATGGCATGTCTCACCGAAAAGTGGAACCAAAGCGTGTTTCAGTCTGGCTAAAGCAATATAGTTGCACTTGTTATTTTTAATGCATTTGACAGAGTTACGCAACAGGCTTTTTTGTCGAAAATCCGTGCATTTAGGATCGACAACACTCTTCTTCAATGGAGTAAAAATTACATGTCGTAACGTTCAGTTAAAGTTGTCTTGGACGGCTTCAAGTCTGATATTCACAAAGTAAATGCTGGTATGCCCCAGGGCTCCGTTCTATCTCCGACACTCATTTAAATTTTCATCAACGTTCACTGCTGACGACACTACTCTCTGCCTTTCATATTCATGGGTGGCCGTGCCTCAAGTGGTAGTAGACTGGCTTCCAAATCGGAAGGTTCGGTGTTCGAATCCCAGCCTCGCCCGAGAGAAATATCCGTTTTTCAGTTTACGAAAATCAAGTAAGACGAGTAGTTAACTAGAAATCAACATCAAGCCAACTTCCACTAAGTATTTAGTCTCCCCATTAAATGTTGGATGCCACCCATGGAGCGAAATAACCACTGAGCCCAAACATCTTTCTTTCTCTCTCTATCCCATTTTCCAAAAAAACTTAACACATGCTGAGGCATTATAAGTGCATTCATACCCACTTGAGTGTTAAGTTCTATAAAAAAAAAAATATATTCGTTTCCGGACTCCTGCCTCTGCTCATCGGCTGTAGAACGTTAACGGCACCGTATGTTAAGCTCATTAAATTTCGATGTAAAAAGCATCAGTAAATGGGTAAATGGGGAACCACCAATAGAGTAGCATTTAAGGCTTCCAAAATATAACTACTGTGTGCTGTCGTTAAAGCCAAATTTAAACACCCAGCCATTATCCATTAATGGCTGTTGCATCGATAAAACCAAAAAACTTCGGTATGTGTGTCAATGACAACCTACGTTGGAATGACCACATATTTGATGTCGTCAAAAATACTGCGAAATGTCTAGTTTTCCTCAAACGATGTAAGAAATACTTTTCTCCCTCTGACCAGATCTCAGTATTTAAGGCATTCATCCGCCTAAAATTGGAGTACAATGCCAACACTGGTCAGGTGCTCCTAATACCACTCTGCACCTGCTAGATAGGATTCAAGACCGTGCGATAAAACTCATAAGTGATTCTAATATCACCCATCCAATTGACAATCTCGAATACTGGCGAAATGTCTCCTGTGTCACCTTGTTCTATTGCTATATTCACCAGCAGAGGTTCCTCGAAACTGCCAGTGACATTCCGCCAATCAATCCTTCAACCGTAATACCCGTCTTGCTATGAATACTCATCAGTTTACCCTCAAGTCCACCTTCGGACGTACTCTGAAACATCGTGATTCTTTCCTAAGCCGTACAATTCGCTTATGGAATCCCCAGTCGAGATCTAGATTTCCTTGTCATTACAAATGCCAAACATTTAAGACCAATGCACATTAGTATCTCTCTTTTTTCCCTCACTAACTTCTCTTCGCCCACGTTATAAGCAGACATCTCAAGTGTACAATAATTCCTTAAGCGTGCGCCAATCATATAAAAAAAAAAATCCATTTCAATACAATCGAACGCACTAATGACCGCCCTGGCATACACTAGTAGTCCGCATTCGCGGACTTCCTTGGGTGCAACAAGTTAGTGATCCGATTCAATGAAGGTACTCGTACACCTTAAGGGTGAATTTTAGACGTATGTTAGCGAATTTCGCCTTAATGCGGATTGTCTAAAGACGCCCTCTCATTTTTTGGAAGCTCAAAACTTCTTATCCCGTTATGGCCCATTCGCATCCGAATAAGCGCAGATTCTTGCCCTGTAGCAATTACCATGGCACGTATCACAGTTTCTTTTTTTTTTTTTTTTTTTTTATAATCGGCGCGCGCTCAAGGGGTTTTGTACCCTTAAAATGTTCGTACACAGCGCGGGCGAAGGAAATTTAGGGAGGAAGAAAAGACAGGTACCGATGTACATTGTTTTTAAATGTTTGCAAGTTATAACGACCAGGAAACACAGAGGTCGGCAGGGCATTCCATAAGCGAGTTGTACGGCTTAGGAAAGAATCACGATATTTAAGAGTACGTCCGAAAATGGGCTTAAGGGTATACTGATGAGCATTCCTAGCGAGACGGGTGTTACGGTTGAAAGTTTGAATGGGCGGAATGCTACTGGCAATTTCAATGGAGCACTGGTGGTGGAAATAGCGATAAAACAAAGTGAGACAGGAGACTTTACGTCGGTGTTCGAGGGTGTCAATTGATTGACTGATATTAGTATCACCAATTAGTTTTATCGCACGGTTTTGAATCCTATCTAGTAGGTGCAGAGATGTTTTAGGAGCACCTGACCAGATGTGGGCATTGTACTCCAATTTAGGGCAGATGAATGCCTTACATATTATGGCCAAATCAGAGGGGGTAAAATATTTCTTACATCGCTTGAGGAAACCTAGACATTTCGCAGCATTTTTGGCGACATCGAATATATGGTCATTCCAACGTAAGTTGTCACTGACACACATACCGAGAATGGAAAGTTTATCGGTTTCGACGATGCAAGTGCCATTCATGGATAATGGCTGGGTATTTGAATTTCGCTTTAATGACAGCAGACAGCATTGAGTTTTGGAAGCATTAGATTCTACTCGGTTGATAGTTCCCCAGTTGGTTATGCTGTTAATATCGGAATTTAATGAACTTAACATACGCTGCCGTTCCCGTTCTACAGCCGAAGAGCCGGGACGTGAGTCCGGGACCGAATACGAAAAGCAGAGAGTGCTGTCATCAGCAAAGGAATATATTGGATTAGAAGTGGCAGAAAAGAGATCATTAATGAAAATTAAAAAGAGTGTCGGAGACAGAACGGAGCCCTGGGGCACACCAGCATTTATTTTGTGAATATCAGACTTGAAACCGTCCAAGACGACTTGAATTGAACATTCCGAAAGGTAATTTCTAATCCATTGAAGAAGAGAGTCATCGATCCCAAGAGCACGCATTTGACCTGATGCCAAACTCTGTCAAATGCCTTAGAAATATCAAGTGCAACTAACTTGCTTTCGCCAGATTGATGTACGCTTTGGTTCCACTTTTCGGTGAGACATGCCATCAAATCACCAGTGGACCTGTTGCTACGAAAACCATATTGCCGGTCATTGAGAAGTTTTCGTGTTTCGAGATATTTCATGAGCTGACGATTTATCAGCGTTTCCATGACCTTGGAAAGAAGGGGCGTAAGTGCAATGGGTCTGTAGGAGGATAGAGAAGAAGATTCGCCTTTTTTAGGGACTGGCTGGACAAATGCTGTTTTCCATCTGCTCGGAAAGAGTCCTAAAGAGTAGGACTGATGAAAAAGCTTGCGCAGTGGTTTTGCCAGCGTAGAAGAACACCTCTTCAGAAGAAGGGGAGATATACCATCTGGACCAGCGGATTTATGCATGTTGAGATCTTTGAGTACTCTTGCTACTACACGAGTGCGAAAGTGGATTCGTCCCATTGTAGATTCGACGCACTCGAGTGTAGGCGGGGACAAAGCACAGTCTGGGAGTGTTGAGCTAGCCGCAAAGTGTGCAGCAACCAGATTGGCCTTGTCCAAAGAGCTGACAGCTGGAATGTCATTGTAAATGAGCGTTGGGATGGAGGATGAGGCAGAATTTCTAATGTTTTTGACGAATGACCAAAAATTTTTACTGCCTTTGGGACATTGTAGTATTTTTTGCCTCAGGTTTTGGTCATATTGGAATTTCACACGCTTAAGAAAGGCGTTGCAGTCATTTCTGGCTCGTTTAAACTTTTTTCGGTTTTCCTCTGTCGGGTTGGTCTTGTAGGACCGAAAAAACAGTTCTCTAACCCTGACAGCCTCTTTACAGCTCGAATCATACCATTCCTTTTCTTTTGGTTTGATACTCTTCATCCGATGTGGGATAAAGCATCTCATTCCAAAGAGAATAGTTTCTGTGATCATGTCAGCAGCGGCATCCACGTCGTTATCGAGGAAACATAACGACCAGTTAAAATTCCTAAAGAAGTTGTTAAGTCCGCTCCAATTGGCTTTCTCGTATTGCCATACGGTTCTTTTAGGAATCTTTTCTCTAACTGTGTGGTGGGTGTACGAGAATTTAGCTGATATGACACAATGGTCCGACGAGCCTAGAGGGGAGAGCACATCAACGCAGTACTTGTCAGGGTGAGAAGTTAAAAACAAGTCCAGGGTGTTGGCGGTATGACTATCAACGTCTGGTATGCGTGTGGGCCCATTTACAAGCTGGGTTAAGTTATTTTCCGCAGCGAAGATCTCAACACACCGTCCGTCGGGTGTTGTCTGTCCAGAATGTCGAAGCCAACCAGAATTGTGTATATTGAAATCGCCCGTAATCACGATTTCAGTATGAGGATACAGGGATACAATTCTTTGAATGGAATCAGACAGCGCATCAAACTCGTGGCAGGTCGAGTTGCTGTCCAGTTTGGGGCTTCTGCAAATAAAGCAGTAGTGGATAATTTGCTTACGGAGATGGAATTTTAACCACATGAAATTGAATTCCGGATTGGAACAGGGACTACATTGTGGTGGAATTTGGTAAGCTACATCACTACGCACATAAATGGTGAGACCGCGACGGGGAAAGAATAGTGGTACTAGTTCGTAGCCAGGTAGCTTCAGATCATTGTGGTCTGAGAAGTGTGGTCGGGGATCTACCTGTGTTTCGCTAAGTGCCAAAACAGCTGGTCGGTACTTACAGACGTGAACGTACGCAGAAAAGTGATTGCTTTTTAGCCCGCGTATATTGGCTCCGTCCACCCTGAATTCCCTAGACATAATCACAAACAAACATAGTAAACACAAACACCGACGATACTAAGCAGGGCTGCGAAGTGAAAATTCTGACGATGGTTTACTGAATCAAATTGCTGTAGGTGTTATGCCCTTACAACAATATGAAACAGTGCACCAACAAAATTTTCACACACAACCCGCTATCCATCAGTTGTTACATACACTCAGTCACTGCCCGTACCGTATGATAAATACCGTAACGGCAGCGACCGAGTGCAAGCAACAGTACTACGACCAGGAGCGGGAGAGGTGTAGGATTCCCACACTGTGTGATAATGTTTTTTTTTTTTTCTCTATGGCACTGCACTATTATTATTATTTTTTTTTTCACGCGCGCGCGGTGGTTTTGGGGTTTTTTTTTTTTTTTTTTTTACAGCACGGAGAAATACGAGTGCAAGATGACGTGTGCACTCGTCGGTGGTCGGCACGGTACTTCTCTTCCTCCTCATGTCCGTCACATCCCATCGGATAGCGGTGATAACTGCATGATCGCAATAAGAGCCTCTGCTAATTTTTCGACTGCAAGTGGCTTGTTAAGGGTCTGATCCACGTGCAGATCCGAAGGTCTTTGTCCTGTGAACGCTTGCAAGCCTCGTCAACAGTGAATGCATTTTTCTCCGGGGCAATTAGTTGGTTCGTCACATTTTTTAAATCTCTTCTTTATAGGCTTGTGGGGGCCATGACGGCATATGCCAGTATTATGCAACTAGCCGAACATGGCCTTGCCATTTCAGCTTGCATGAGTAAGGGTTTACTCGTGGAGTTTACTTGATTACTGCGCTGCTGGGCCCAGCCAAGTAATAGGTTAGTCAGCAGTCTCCCGATCTATCGCCACGCAGGTCCGTGAAATTACATCAACACGTTAGAACAACAATTAAAAAATGCAACTGACTGCCAGTGTCAGAACCTTTCAAACGGCAGCTATCTAGCAATATCAGTTGCTACTTATGGACTTTTCGGCATCCAGATTTTAGTTGACTCTGACACTCAGCAATGGAGAGATTAATGAAGGGAGTGTCAGCATGCTTACGCTTCAGTGGGGCCTCCCAATAAGCCGAACTGAAACTGAGTTCACTGTGTACGAATACTTCAAACACTTGGTTCCAGAGAATAACCCAAAGTCATTCTCAGTAAGTGCATTTCCATCTTCACAGACTGCTCTAGTACAGCCACAGGCATTGTTGCAAGAGTCTCCTTTGAGGACCTCTTCATGCATCATTATTGCCGTCTACTCACCTGCTATACCATCTCCGTTCAGTTTGAACCCAATACCCTCATTGGATACAGCGATATATAGATACATAGGCACTCAAGTAGCGACCAGACCTCTAACTTCGAATACGCAAATTCGACGATATTTGGGGAATGCCATTTCATTGGGTTTCGCCACACTCGGAGCTAGAATGGCATCCTTAGTAACATATAGTAAATAGCCTGGCAAAGTCGACGCACCAATGTCCTACAGCAAACAAGCAACACACCTGCATATGCGCTTGTCTATGGCCAGCCAAATGTGGCTGGTTCATTGGGATCCAAAAAATTCCAAACGATTAAGGAAGCACAGGAAAAGCTCAAAAATATGGTCACAGGATACTGTTCGATTTCAAGCTACACGTATTCCTCACAACGATTTCTTCGGGGTCGAAAAGGAAAGGGAGTTTGTGGCGTACTTCCTTTACAACGCATCAGAATGCAATCGAAATGGCATCTTCTCCTTAAAGGTCACCCACCTTGACCAAATTCGTCAAAAAAGTCTCTTATGTCGAGAGTAGCAAATGCATCGCCCTGCCACGTTCTGGTATCACATTGGACTTGCAACGAGTAGAGTTGCAAGTGCATCAGTAAGAGCTCAACTCTAACTTTGCCTTAGGACCTGAACTCGGGATAGAACTGTGAAAATCTTGTGGACCAAGACAGATCTTAGGAATCTTTGTCATGGGAAACTTTTCCTACTGATTGCAGTTACTGTCTTTCTACAAAAATATTGCTTCTGAAAAACAGAATGATCCATCTCTGTTTCAACAAAAGATAGGACGCTCTAGTGTGTCTGACACGATTTCCTGTCATGTTGATTGAGTATGGTGCTTGAGATGGCTTTCACGGATTAGGGGGTTTTTTCGCTTAAATAACCACTCACACTCAAGGTGATTTCCTTGTTAGCTTGCCATGCACGTTGCCGTCTACTTCAGACGGCTTCTGCTTGAATAGTCATCCACAGAAAACATTAAATCACCTTTTCACGACGTCAACAGTCGGTTATAGCTATTAATTACCTGTCACTCAGGCCTGTAGATCCCCGATGTTTGTTGTTAACAGCTTTACGTATTTTGTATTTTTTTTATTTTTCAGACTCTCATGGCAATATTTGCCAATTCTGGAGTAATTGGATCCGGAATGGCTATAGCAATGCCAGCGGTTACCCTTAAGCAGCTGACAGATCCGAATGAAGGGATTTTCCTAAATACCTCGGAAGCTTCTTGGTTCGGTAGGTAGCACCATTCCAGAACGAATAAATGAGATTTCCATTGAAAAGTCCTTCTTCCACAGCGTCCATCAACACAATGGCTTGTCCCCTTGGTGGCATCTTGGTATGTTACTTGCTCGACAAAATCGGCCGCAAGCGCACAATGCTTGTGAACAATATTGTCGGCATAATGGGATGGGCTCTGATGGTCTTTGCCTTTCAATCTGAGAAAAAGCCTTTCTACATTCAACTTTTGATTGGAAGGTTCATCACAGGTATGTTCCTCGTCAATAGATACTCGCATATCCTTGGGAGTTGGCTGATTTACTTTTTACTTGAAGGTATCATGAATGGACTCTTCTGTTCACCGACTGGTGTCTATTCGGCGGAAATCAGTTTACCAAGGATCCGGGGAAAACTTCTACTTGGAACAGCTGTTGCATTGTCCCTTGGAATCATGATGATGTACACGTTGGGCTATTTCATAAGGGTAAACTGGAATGATTGAGTTTTTACATTGAACAATCTTTAGTTGAATATTTTTGATGTTCCTCAGGACAATTGGCGCTTGATATCCATCGTAACAATGTGTTATCAGATACTTTCGTTTATTTGTGTGATACCAATGCCAGAGACTCCCAGTTGGCTGATGCAGAAAGGACGAGTCGAGGAGTCGAGAAAGTCGCTCTTATTCTTCCGTGGATTGGATAAAAATGGTGAGTTGCCTTCGTCCTTAAGACATAATAGAACACTTCCATTTGTACTTCTCTCTTCAGATACTCGCACTTGTGATGAATTCGAATCGGAGTACAGCCAAATGAAGAAGACCTCCGAAATTGCCGCCAGCAGTGGAAAACAGTCGCTTTTCAGTGCCATCAAGGAACCAATCGTCTACAAGCCTCTTCTCATCATGATCGGCATGTTCTTCTTTCAACAATTTTCCGGGATCGTCGTTGTTGTCGTCTATGCTGTTCAAATTGCCATCGATGCTGGAGTATCTATTGATCCGGTGTTGTGCGCTATTATAGTCGCTTTCGGACGCGTCTTGACCACTTGCTTTCTAGGATATATTTTAGAGACATGGGGACGTCGTCCAGCTGGAATGATATCCGGAGCGGGAATGGGCACTTGTATGTTACTGATCGCCGCATGTTCATGGTTTCCAGTGCTACTAGAGACAGCTCCATTCTTGCCAGCCCTCTGTATTGTCTTACAATTTATGTTTAGTACAATAGGCCTCCTAACACTGCCATTCTACATGATCTCGGAGGTCTTTCCGCAAAAAGTCAGAGGTGTAGCATCAGGACTAGCCGTCTGTGTTGGCCTGATCTTGTCATTCATAGTACTTAAGATCTATCCAACTATGGCAGAGGCTCTTGGAAAAGAGAATGTCTTTGCGTTCTATGGTTTTATCTCGATAGGAGCAGTATTTTATGTGTACTTCATCTTGCCTGAAACCAAGGGCAAGAGCCTCCTAGAGATAGAGGAGTATTTTAGAACTGGAAAGTTCCCGGATAGCCAGAAAACGGATATCGAAATGCGGGAAGTATTTGTGAAGAAATAACAAGTAGATATGTTTGAACTTAAAAGTCAGTGTACTCCGGATAGTATGTGTATGTATGAAGTGCAAATTTATTGAATAGGGAAATTCTCACAAACGAAAAGACTGTAGATACAATTTTTTTTAGGTTATATTACAAAGGAAAAATAAATTTGTGATTGTATGATGTGTAGAAGTGTAAATGAGTTTTTTTGTGTCAAAAAAAGGACGAAGAGATGATGAAATGAAAGTTCAAAATAAAGAACAAGCTGTGAAAACAAATCTAAAAGTGTTGTCCTTTAAAATTTTCTATTCGAACAGGATGAGGGCTTGCAAGGACGGCGGTGACGATTGATCATAGTACTCGAATTTGATTTTATCGTAGATTTTGAGACAATAGAATGAGAGCAGGACTGTCGTTATAGCAGGAGACACAACTTGAATGGATTGTTGGAAGATACAGAATTTATCAGCGACAATGCCCACTGGCTCTGATGTATAAATCCTGCATCCCATCGATTGCTTCCTCCTATCCGGTTTTACTGAATATCTCTACGTCCACCTACCCATGTGGATTACGAAGTGCTAAGATATAGGCTAGAGTTTCTAACTATCTTCGACGGTGTCATATCTAAATCCAGAGATGTTTTACCTCCTTTACAAGGTAGCTTTCAGGCGACTGGCAATAAAGGCTGTTATCTGCTTCTGGTGAATACCCAGGAGCGCAGCACTGGCGGTAGGTACATATCAGAGCACCTTTCCTAAGATTTATCTACACCACATTGCTACACTATGAATTGTAATAGGCCTAACGTCCAAAGGTTAGGTTACAGTGACCGCTGGGAAAACGTACCTACTTAGGCCCATTGGCCCAATGCGATGCCACATGTATATGTGATCCTCGTACTAATGGAACCACTTTGAGCTTCTGAGGAAACGTAGGAGACTGTTAACGTCTATATTGTTTAGATCGGTCTCTTTGGAAGAGAGCTGGGCATATGCAGAGTAGGTGTAGAATCATCCTCGTCCATGCAGCTTCTGCAGAAAACCTTTGTAGAAACGCCAAGCCTTCTTGAATGCTTGCCTATAAGACATTTTATAGTAATGACATCTATGATGGCGCTGAGATGTTTGTTTTTGAAAGATCCAATTTTGGCCAGAATCGTTTGGTCGCTAGACTGGTTGACCCAATATTCCATCTAAGGTTTGCCTTCTATTAGCATCCAGTTTTAATATTGCCGAAGATACCTTTTTCATGTAGGATAGGTAGAGTGGTTCCAATTTGGGCGAGTTCGTCGGCCCTACAATTTCTTGGAATCTGAATACCAACATAGGTGAATGTTAAACCGCTCCGCCATCACTCTGAGAGATGATCGGCAATCAAGGGCGATTTTAGAATTTAATGAAACTGAGTCCGAGGATTTGATGATGGCGTGAATATCCGAAAAGATGCGTACATCCCTAGGAAATATCATGTTTTTCATTAGCCAGAATAGCACTTCTTTAATCGCCAAAATTTCGGCCTAAAACACGCTACAGTGATTTGGAAGGCGGAAGAAGTGAGGCTTAGGTTAAGCTTATCTAAGAAAAATCGCCACCAACTCCGCTATCCGTCTTCCATCCGTCTGTGTGGAAATGGATTGGCTTGTTGTCCTTGAAAACATCTTCTCCCAGAAAGATCTAGAGGGGATGCTTACATGAAAGCCTTTGTCAAACCAATCTTGGGGCATAATGCAGTCGATGTCATCTGATAATATTCCCACTGTGTAGACGCCTTATGGCGAATAGCTGCTGCACCAGTCACTTGCCTGCTGAAAATATCGAGGGTGTCAAGTGAAACCGTGTATTCTGTGCCATGGAAGTAGTACGTAAAGCTTCGCTTATGCAGCAGTTGGCTGCATTGTCTAAGGCCATCCAACAGACAACGCCTTCGTAGGGGCGTATCAGTCTTATAACCGTACACATAGTGGGTTATGCGATGTTGAAGGCCCCATTCGTTCCCAATAGCTTTTTTGCAAGCTATTGTAGCTTTCTTGACTCTTGCTTGAATGTTAGGTTTCCAGTTCAGTTTCCTGTCAAAAATGGACCCCCGATACCTGCACCTTCTGTGTCCAGGAACGACGACCATTGTGTACCCTCTATAATGCAGGGATCCTTCAGTTTGGCTAACCAGTGAATGTGTAGCCGTTTCCATCGACTTTCCTTTGCAGTAGGCATATGGAACCTTAGACACAAGCCGTGGATCTATTCTACGATCATCGTAGATCAAAACGGGTGACCAGATTGCAATGATAGTTTTTCCAATTGTTATATTTCAGTAGCTGTCAGAGTTATCAATGACATCCAGTTGTCAAAATATTTTATCGAAATTCCGGCTCAGTTGTAAGTACGCAACCTGAATTTCGTCGTATGGTCGGTCATCATTTTGGCCTCAGTGTGCTGGCAAATCGTTGCACCGAAGAAATGTTTGAGCGCGAGTACTAGTACATTCTTTTGGATCTTTAGGCCACCAACTAGACAGAGATTGGTGCGTAATGAATAAACATAGCCGAAAAAGACCCAGAAACGCCGACTCAGCGCCGATCAGCTGAATTGGACGTCCGCAGATGATTGTGCTGAGGCAAGAATTGAAGCCAGATGAGCATAGACAACGCCGTGAGTTAGCTAATTGGGCGTTGGAAATGTTGGCCGGTAGTCCGGTTTTTGGCTAAAAAATTATCTTCTCGGACGAGGCCCATTTTTAACTCAGCGGCCATGCCAACAAGCAAAATTTCCGTTATTGGAGCGAATACAATCACAAGTGTTCGGTCAAGCATCAATGCATCCAAAAAATTTATTGCTTGGTGCGGTTTATGGCATGGCGGCATCATTCCATCGTATTTTTTTCGAAATGGGGAAGGAGACACCGTTACCGTCAATGCCATCAGGTATAGAGCGATGTTAACCGACTTTCTGTGATCAGAGCTGGAAAACATCGATATATCCGAGCTGTGGTTCCAACAAGACGGCGCTACATGTTCGAAGTTGTGAAGGAAAAATTTGGCGACTGAGTCATGCGATTTCACACCACTTGATTATTTTCTCTGGGACTACCTCAATTTCTTAGTGTACGCTAACAAGCCAACCATTTTGGACGAGCTCGAGGCTAACATTCGAGACGTTATTGCCGGAGTAACGTCGCACGTATTGGACTGAGTAATCAAAAATTGGAGCGACGCGATGGATTGAAGCACTGCCAGTGAAGCCGTGGTGGCCATATGAATGATGTGCTTCAAAATAAAGCCAGAATCAATTTTATATCTCAAACCGTTGTAATTTTTTTCCTATCGTCCTTATCTGCGCACCCTTTATATGGATATCAATCAGTCGTTCTAGAGTTTTGAGACGGAAAGATAACAGACTTATAAGTCTGAAGTGTTTTAGGACAACATGAGAACATTTTCCGGCTTTGGGAATTAAAACTATGTTTTCTACGTAGTTCCTGATGATATTCTCTAGTGTTGTCAGGATGGTATATGAGGACATCTGTAGCTCGTTAGGTATTATACCGTCTGGCCCAGCAGACTTTCTTGCTTTGAAGCAGTGCAGCGCCCAGAGCAACTTGTCTCCTGTAATCAGACCGTGAGTATTAGTCGCGGCAGTAGTATTCCTTCATAGGTTGTTACTGGCAGCGGAGTGGATTGGGTGCTACATGGAAAACGGGTGTCCAATAACAGGTTAAGTCACTTGAGGCCATCTATTTTTTCAAACAGCTGGTCATCATAGGAATGATGAAGAGGATTTTTCTTAGCTACGAGGTATCGGAGGTTTCTGTTATTTGGCACAGAATGCCTCCAGAACTGTGGATTTACCTTCCACAAATTTTTTTTATATAATTTGATTTTACATGTGTCTGTTGTATAGAACGGAATATATTGTCGCAAGTCCACGAACCACGGCTTTTACAATCCGTAGTTACTGGATTAGGATGAAGTCTTCTGCGTTTTTGGATAGACGCAAAATGAGTGGAGCCGAGCCCTTTTTGTAGTGATGGAGGTTGATCTGGGGAAACTGTGTCATTTTTGCTACAAACAGTCAGAGAACCATCGACTACGTTGTCATTTGAACTCTTCCATTCTGAAACTGTTCCTAAAAGCACATTTCATTCCTTGATCATAAAGAAATTCGTTTTGATTCGTCGTTGGTTTCCACTTCTTACTGGGTTTGAGAGGTGCAGACTTGGCTACCATCTCGGAAATATTGTAGACATCGCTATCCATTTGAAGAAAGGAAATCGACACTCCGGTATCTGAGGCTATATTTTCTGTTTCACGTCGAAAGTATAAAGCAAGTTGTTGATTGATGATGGGCTTTTTGCACGAGAATGCTGGCATTATAGGCTCTGCTACTATGTTGCTAAATATTTGGCTTCTAATTCAATTAACCATCTCCAATACTTCCAAGAAATTTAGTTTTTTTAACAAAATCTTGTTGGATTTTGGATGGCGTGAATGAATCAAAAGACTGCGTTTTATACTAACTGGCGAATAGGATCAATCCGGTTTTAATTGGGTCGTATCGAAACCACACTTTATCTCCAGTTGGAATGGCTGCTTAGAGCTTTTGCATCAGTTCTGCAAGGCTACATTTCCTTTCAGAGGTCCTGACATGCCTCCGAGCTGATGATCCTTCTAGCTTTACAGTTTTATGCTAATAATTCGTTTTGCGAGAAGTTGATTTATCAACTTATCAACACGTTTAGAGGAGCCTCCACTTTCAGATCTGACAGTGCTGGTGTTATTGCCTCCTCTTGTGCATTGTTGAAGACACCATAAACGTCGAGTTAGACCACCACAGCATATTTGCTTACTTGAGACTGACAGTTCTGTCAAGTAAGATTACTTTGGCTCATGGACCAGTTGTAAGATTGAGAAAGCGTGCGAGACATCGCTGTAGCTACTACATACATATATGGATAACTCAACGAATTCGTCATGGTTGATGATCCTTATAGGGCAAAGATCATTTAGATTTCGTAAGTGGTAACTGCTTATGGATTTCATTCTGATGCGTATTCTGAGCATTAGCATCGCAGGACATGATAATATTTCTGAAACATTGTACACCGCCTTTGATGATCGCAAACGCAAGAACGATCGATTTAAGGCACTTTAGGTGCCTGAAAATCTCTTAGTGGGGTTATTTCCGGAACGGACTTGGTTAGCCATTTGACAGCTTGTTGAACACTAAGGGTTCGGTTCTTTAATCGTAGCCCTCTGCTTGAATGCTAACATTTTCTGCTTTGGCTAGCTCACACAGTTGATCAACTGAAATCTTGTACTCAGTGATTGAACCGTCAGTGTAGGTCTTTCGAATTCGAAACCCCGGAAAGGAGATAATCTGCCGGTCTGCTTCTTTTTTTACCGCCGCTGCAGACGTGGGACTTTTTGTGCTAGTCGTCTGTTTAGGTCGTGCGATTATCATACGTCTTCCACTGCCTTTTCGAGTATAGTCCTTCAAAGCGGCCTTTTTCTTGAGTCCGTTCGCACTTTGACCAACTACATAATCATGGTGGATGCTAAATCTACCGAACTTTTCGTCGAAGAAGCTGTAGAACTTATCGTACTCAAACGATTTAGCAACTCCCAGATTTAGGCCTTTATTAGTGGGAGGTTTTCTTTTAGTATTTTGGTCGGGGCGTCGAGAATCCAGGTGCTTTCTCCTAAAGTTTATAAATTTATTTCCATTCTGTTTCATAATTTAACGTCTAGTCTAGATGTCTTTGGAGCTTTGTTCGGTTTGTAACTTGGCTTCTTTTCAGAAACTTAACTCTTAAGCATTCCTGCCAAGATAAAGCAGCTACAACAAAGAATGTTGAAGGGAAATTATTTTGAGGGACTAAATAGAGGAATTAACGAATTTTTGCTCAAAATGACCATTCAGCCAATCTTTATACAGGGTGAGCCAAAAGTTTTTGCAAAGAGCAAGCCTGACCCGCTTCGATCCATGCTTTCTGGGTCAATTTTTTTTTTTTTATAAAAACAAGGACTCATACGTAACAAAGTTTGGGTCTAGAAGCTCGAGCAGACTGGCTTTAAACTGAATATTAAATTAATCGGGCGGCCAAGTTTAGGAAGAGGCGAGGAGAATCTAAAGGCGGTTGAAATATGCGTGAGACATGATCCGGGCTTGTGTTTATGTAAGCTTTCCGTAGGTAGGTAAAAGTGGCTGTTGGAAACCCCAGCTCACTTAGGCCTTTTGGCCCCTTGTGATGCCACGTATATCAATGATCCTCTTACTCATGGAATCAGTTTGAACTTTCGATGAAGTGTAGGAGTCTGTTCACGCCTATATTCTTTAGATCGTTTAGGTCATTGTAGAAGAAAGCTCCTAAGTGAAGTTTTCTTCTCTGGAAGAGAGATGAATTTGTACAGAGTAGGTGTCCTCTTTTTCCTCGTCCATGCAGCTTCTATAGAAACCGTTTGTAAATGCCACCAACCCCGCTATCGGTTTGAGATCTATCCGTGTAGAAATGAATTGAAAGCATCTTCCTCCCAGAACGATTTAAGGGAGAAGCTTACATGGAAGTCTTCGTCTAACCAAACTCCAGGTATGGTGTAATTGATGTTTTCTGTGAGGATTCCTAATGTACACGGCGGCGCAAAATTAATCATTCAATTTTGTTTTTGAATTACTTTTTTACTAAATAAAAAAAACTGATTTTGAGTGATGAACATCTTTATTTGGACATTTACAATTGTTTCTGTTAAGAGGAAAATATAATATCCACCAAGTGGCTGCCGCCAATGTTGATACACATATGTGTCCATGACTTTCCGCAAGATTTCCGGTGATAAATGTTCGCATTCCTGTCGAATATTCTCCTTATGGGCTGCGATTATCTGAGGCTTGTTGGCATAAACCCGCGACTTCAAGTAGCCCCAAAGAAAGAAGTGCGGGATGGTTAAATCGGGCGATCTTGCTATCCATGCCAAATCGCCAAAACGGCTGATTACGCGACAAGAAAATCCTTTCTTCACAATATCCATTATGGCTCGTGCTGTGCGTTCACCGTCTTGTTTTTGTTTTTTTTTTTTTTTTAAAGAACTTAACACTCAAGTGGGTATGAATACACTTATAATGCCTCAGCATGTGTTCAGTTTTTTTGGAAAATGGGATAGAGAGAGAAAGAAAGATGTTTGGGTTCAGTGGTTATTTCGCTCCATGGGTGGCATCCAACATTTAATGGGGAGACTAAATTCTTAGTGGAAGTTGGCTTGATGTTGATTTCTAGTCAACTACTCGTCTTACTTGATTTTCATTAACTGAAAAAATGAATGATATGTCTTTCGGGCGAGGCTGGAATTCGAACACCGAACCTTTCGATTTGGAAGCCAGTCATCTACCACTTGAGCCACGGCCACATGTTCACAAAGCCCCGCTCATCCAATTCTGGCAGTAAGAAGCCGTTTATCATGGCCCTGTAGTATTCGCCAGTAACAATGACCGTATTACCGATAGGGTCCTCAAAAAAATACGGCCCAATCACTCCTCCCGCGTAAACGCCGCACCACACAGTGACTTTGAGTGGATGTAATGGCTCTTCGTGCCTCAGTCGCGGATTTTCAGTGTCCCAGAAACGAAGATTTTGCTTATTGACTTCGCTTAAGTGGAAATGCGCCTCGTCGCTCATGATGATTTTCGACACAAAATCGTCCTCTTGTTGAGATTGAGTATGGCTTTACAGTAATTCACACGCGACTGACGGTTAGGAGGCATTAACTGATGCAATGTTTGCACTTTCTACCGCAACATGTGTAAGTCTTTCACTAAAATTCGCTGTAGGGTCCGTCTGGTGATGCCCAATTGCGTGGCCCGTCGTCTGGTTGATGTTTCTTCGTACTTAGCGACATCGGCAGCCACAGACGCGATATTCTCGGCCGAACGACTAGTCCGGTGGCGGCCACGCCCTGCATGGTCTCCTGTAGTTCCACTCTGTTCGAGTCGAGTAGCTAAGCACCGGAATGTTTACCCAGTTGGCGCGACATGATTAGGAAATCGGCGTCGAAATTCACGCTGCGCTAAAACCATAGACCGATTATTGGTCAAAAACATCGCCACAATTATTCCACGCTCTTGCGGAGTATAACGCTTATCTGTTTGTATACTGCAGTTGTCTAGTACACAAATGTCAAATATGATTGACTTACGACGACATTTGCAAAAATTATACCATCTTCCGATAGGGCGATAATTTTGCGCCACCTGGTATTAAGAATGTTAGCGTGACCAAATGAATTATTGGTCCACTGTGTAGTCGCTTTAAGGCGAATAGCTGCAGTCGAAGCTACTTGCCTTGTGAGTAGAACGTAGTGCTCCGCTTAAGCATAGATATTCTGTTTTCTCGACTCTGCTTAGTTGCAGCAGTTGACAGTATTGTCTAAGGCCGTCCACCAGACAACAACCCCATAAGTGAGTATCGGTCTTATGACCGAGATATATAGCCAGTGGGTTATGCGAGGTTGAAGGCCCCAATGACTTTATTGCAAGAGAATTAAGCTACTGTAGTTTTCGTGACTTTACCTGTGTCTGGAACTAGTCTAGGGGGCTTTTACATCTGGATCTCAAATTACACCCATATGGCCCTCAAATTGTGTACGAGTTGAAGCCAATCGATTACATCCAGCGTAAGTTATTAGCTGAAACTGTGCTTCAGCGATTCCCTAGCCTTAATAATGTATTGCTTGCGGACCAGGCTTATTTCGTATCAACAGGAATTTTAACAAGCAAAATGGCCGATATTGGAGCAGCAAGACGACTCGTCTCAAATACCAAAGGCACTTCATTCAGCCAAAACAATTCTATGAACTGTCATTTCGAAATGCCTAATTGGTTCACATTTCTTTGACAACAATCAAGGAAACGTGACGCAACAGTTACATCAATGTGAAGGATGTAGCAGCACAGCAGAAATGGTTTAAGACGGAGCGACATGCCATATCTTTAATGTGAATTGACCGGTGGTAAAAGTAAAGTTTCCGAACAAAACAAGGAGCCTGGACTTTACTTGTGGGGAAGCTTCAAAAACTGGTTATAGCTTGATAAGACAAGGGCAATATTCCAACTAAAGCTAAACAGTCATGAGAAAAGGTTTCAACGTGGTTCTAGAATTTGCATAATCGGTTGCAGGAGACCCAACGACGAGATAGGGCTCACCTTGACTATGTTACCTTCAAGACATAAATTTCATTGATGGCATTCTGTTCCCCTTAATGGACTATTCTCAACGTCACCTTTCGACAGGGTTCGAAGAAAAGTCATACTGCAAAAGGAAGCTTCTCGTTAGCAGCTGCAACAGGATGAATCCCTTCTCTAATGAGCCATGTCATTGAGTTTTAGTTACGGCTGTATCATCGACTCTGAGCGTAAAGGTGTTTAAACACCAAAACCTCTTAACAGGAAAGGGGTTTTACTCGTAGTTGTTCCTATTTTTCTTGATGGCACATAAAGAGTTCCTTTTCCTAGGCTTGTCATTCCATATAAGGGGACTCAAGAAAGTGGATATGACCAGAAGTCCAGATCTTGGTGATATCTTTAGAATTTCTGCCTGTACAGCAATTACCACTCCCAAGCGCCACAGAAAAAAAGTGCCCTCTGCCCCATTTCCAACTGGTAAAAAAATTTTTCGCGACTTCAAATTGGTCCCTTAGACTTTCAGGAATTAAAAAAATTAATAATAATCTTTATGCAACATTTATACGTTTTTTTTTTTTTGTTCTTGTTGTAGAATTTATTTTTGATTAACATTTATTTTTAATTAAACACATTGTATTTTGGTTTTTCATTTAATCTCAATAAATAACATATTAGTGATGGTGAAGATAGTACAATTGTTCGTCGGTGGACAAAGATTACATCCAGTGTATGTTACAATTACTAGAACTAGGATTAGTACTCTTCATTGATTTATTTGAAAAAATTTAGTTTTAATTTTATATTTCATCTTCCTGTGACATGAGTGAGTGACAATAATTATTGCATTCGTTGTATTGCTAAATTATACGCTTAATTAAAAAGAATTTTTAATTTTTTTTTTTTAATTTAAATACACTTATCATATTTACAATTATGATTAAAATATAATTAACCTACAAGAAAAATATTTAAGCATTATAAAAATTTATTAAAAAATAAGGAAAAATTGGAAAAAAATTACATAAATTGAATTAGTTTTATGGGCTCATTTGAGGTTTTTTTTTTTTGTTTAGAACTGTTATTTTCGTTTACCCATACCGACCCACATGTAGTTCGGATCCAAGAATTGTGATCCATGATAACCCTCTGGGTTGAGGGATACCAAAGATCTGATCCTTTGCGATGGTCGATATGTTCGTATTGCATGAAGAAATGCTGCTGTGCCTGTTGGTTTGGTACCATCGTTGGATAGCTCTTCTCTGAGGAGTGAAATTGGATGATCACCTTCTAGGAGTTGTTCCTCGGTGCCGCTGAATTTTCCCTTTTCCATGAATTCAATGTTGTTCTTGAGATTTTTAAAGAATTCACCCAGATTTGTCATGGCTCCTGAAAGGAAATCAACAAAAGAACTCAAGATTTATTGTTTCTGGTTCGAGAGCGGAATATCGTTTTAAGATTGAAGATATATTGGGAACTGAAATGTTATATGAGAACAAGCCAGGGCTATCTGACTGGGGTCTGGGATTTAAAAATGATACAGCTGCAGACACGTTCTTTGTAGGTAACATAAGTTAAATAGATGCCTCGGTCAAAGCGCTGCAGGCCATCATACGAGTATATGGCTACTACTATTGTACAAGCTGGCTGACTTGCTGTGACATCAGTACGAACCAGGGACTAATCTAAAAGAATTGTTTTTGGGCAAGGGCAAGTATGTTGAGGTGTTTACATGAAATCTGGTGTTTGGTCATCTAAAGATCTTAAGAACTCGACCAGCAAGCCTCTACAAGTAGAGTGAGTGCTCCACTGCCACTCACTTGTTTAGTGGGTAGGTTAGGTTAGGTTAGGTTAAACAGGGGTGTGACACTAGGCATTAAAACGGGCCCATCGCGGTCCCTGTGGAACCAATTGAATTTGTCTTCCAGTGTCGGAAACTGAGTTTTCCTTGCATACGTCCCTGGATGTGGGCACTCGATTGCCACTTGTTGGGAGTAATTGTTCGAAACCCAATATAAAAATAGGTGTTGTCTTCAGAGGTTTGTTTTCCTTTGAACTCGCAATATTTTTCCTATTGACGGCCAATTTGACAGCTTACGTCTGATTTCTGCTCAATTTGGTTTTCCATTTACTTTGAATAGACCTACGCCAGCGAAGCGCTTGCAATTGGCAAAATTTATTTCAGGAATCAAGGTTCGGTTCGTGAAACTTACCATGCGCTGTGTCCATTTAGCGGTCGACATAGTCTTTCATCTAAGCAAGTAATTCGAATAACAATTGACGGGGATACCATACAGTGAGCACTGATGTTGATGCTGCGATGCGTAGTGTTGAAGAGGACCCGAATGAGTCGAATTGCCATGGTTCACAGTAATTAGACCTGTGTGCATCTACCTTTTGCAAGATTTTGCTGGAAGATCTTGGTTAATCAGCTTGAAGCCGCTTGACCATCCTATGGGTCGTGTTTTTGGTAAATAGGTCCAAAGGTTAATTCCTCTTTCACCGCCAAATTTTGTTCAGCGATGAGACTCACTTTTGTTTGAATTGCTACGTTAACAAGCAAAATTGCTACATTTGAAGAATAACATCCACAATTGATCCATTATTGAGACCCGCTTACATCGACAAAGTGTCATTGCTGTGTAGTGTACCTAGTGGGTTTGTGGAATCATTGCTTCATACCTCCCCGAACGTCTAATGGGTGAATTCCGACGAGCTAGAGCCGAACAATGCGAGCGTGCCACTAATGTCCATTGCAGACTAAACTCCTTACAAAGAGTATAGTCAATGGAGATCTATGATGGCCCAAGATCCATGATTGAACTATTGCGCCAAGTTGGCGCAAAACGTCATACATAGCGTGACAAGATCAATTTATGTTATTTAAGGAATCTTTTGATGAGCGCATAGTTTCGCGTAATGGAACTGTTTATTCGGCTCAGCTAATGCCGGTCCCAATCCTTGATGCAAAAGGTGGAAGAAGGGAGTAAGACCCCATCAACAAACCTCGGTTCACCTGCCGCGGATGATAGTACAGTGTGAGGGACCCCAGTTTGGGTAAGGGGCTAATCACCTACTCCAGTGCCATAATCTGTTCAAAGGCAATAAACGGGGCTCGGAATAGATGGATCAGCAACACGATGACCGGATTTGAAGAGGAAAACAAGAGTTGCAACCTGGAACATAAAAACGATTGTAGGAAAATAAGTTGGGCTGGAGCAAGAGATGGATGATTACCACTCGGATCTGCAGGGACAAAGTGGGGTAAAAAAGAAAGGCAGTGGTACCCTAAGCCTGGAGAACGGATACACACTTAGATACTCGGGAATAGGAGGCGACTAAAGAGCAAAAGAAAGCGTAGGCATAATAACGAGGCCAAAACTGGAGACAAAAGCAAGCGGTTGGGAGCCCGTCAACTCTAGGATACTGGTGATGTAACTAGACCTGGAAATTAAAGTGTCGTTCATCTAAATGAATGCGCCTATGGTGGCGGAGAGCTTGGCACTGAATAAGGCAGAGTTCTTTGCAAAACTGTAGAGCATAACTGACAAGGAGGCAGCGAAAGGAAGAACAACAATTGCGCTGGGAAGTTTAAACGCCAGACCAGGGTAGGACATGAATGTAGGCCACGGAACTGTATATATGCATGGAGGGGAAACAACACTGAATGATATTGGCAAACAGCCATAGTCAATAGCTAACTTCTTTTTCCTACAAAAACCAATACAGAAGATTACATTCCATGCTGACGCCAGGAGCGTTATTGACTATATCATATCTCCACATAGCCTAAGAGGCGTAACAGATCTTAAAAAATGTTGGATGCGGAATTGGGGACAAACCGCCGTTTGCTAATAGCAGATACCCGATTTAGGAAGCCACCAACAACAAAATATATTGTTACGCTACGCTACCTTTACGACTATCAAGCAGCCACCTAAATACCACACCCCAACTCAGAGGGAGCAATGATTGTCATTTTACCGGATTGCTAAGTGTCACTTGACTTGATTTTGATTCGGCAATAAAGTGTGTTTGCAAAGAAGTTCACCTCGTGCTGCCAATAAATCCAGGAAATCGTTGGTCATCCTCTGACTGAGCTGCCCGAAATACGCGTTTGTGCAACAATATAGTGTCTTCGAGACTATCAAACTACGAGTAAAGGAACCACAAAAGGAGGATAAAAGGTGGCTGTACGTACATCCACAGAGTGTTACAAAGACTTCAAGAGAACTCTGGAGAACCTGGAACCAAGAGGATATATGGAGAAGAATGAAAGGAATCGTACAAGAAATAGCTGAAGACAAAAATCGATACCAGGAAAAAGAAGACAGCCTGATGGACGAACGACGTAAGGCAGAAAGCTACGGAAAAGGCGGAGGCATGGAAGAAATCCGTACGAACTCGTTCAACGACTGACAGAATATCCTTGTGGAAAAGAGAAATGCAGTTAAGGAAGCAAGGACGATCGCCTGAGAAGAATTTGGGAAAGAGCTACATAAAAGAATATCAAAGGCTTTTGTAAAACAAACAAGAACAGCCATAACAAGCTGGTTACAGAAAAGAACAAAGTGCTAGATACATGCTTGAGATATTTTAAGGAAAAATTTAAAAGGGTGAAAATGGAAGAAGAGGAACTAATAGAAGATCATGTTATAGAACAACAGGTAGAGAATGCCATGCAGACAATGAAAATTGGAAAAACCGCCGGACAAAATAAAATAGCCTCGGAACTCATTAAATATGGTGGACCAGAGAAACAGATAACCTTAACCGAAGTGTTTCAAAATACATGGGAATAAAATAGGATATCAGCAGATTGGACAGAAAAGAAGGGTAGCATCAATGATTGTAACAACCACAGACCGATAGCCAGGAAAAGGGGCTTAGGCGATTAGTGGAAGAAGACCTAGAGGAGGAGCAGGCAACGTTTAGACTGGGCCGACAAACACAAGGCCACATCTTTACATTAAGAACCATTATAGAAAAATGAATTGCTAAGAGAAAAGACCTTTTCCTAGCATTCCCAGACTTAAGAGTGGCCTTCAGCAGTATGCCAAGACAACATGTACGAGTACTATGTGTGCTTCACTAAAAACGCTATTAAAAGTGTTTATGACAATCCGATGGGGAAAACAAGACTAGAGAGAGAGATGTCAGAAGTATTGCCAATATGCAAAGGACTAAAGCAAGTAGACTGTCTTAGCCCTCTACTGTTGATTTTATTCATGGATGCAATAGCAAAATCTTGTTAGAGACAAACAGAAAAAAATCAAAATTGGGAACTGAAGACTTCACCCTGTCTACTTGCAATTCCTATTATGGACAATGACAAGCATGGAAAAAGTCGTCCAATAATCCGAAAAGAAAGGAAATGCTGGTAAATCTAACTAAGAGCAAAGTGATATGGGTCTCTGAAGAGGAAAGATCGACAGAGACTGTGCGTATAATACGTAATGGCAGAGAATTAGGAACTATTGTTAGCTGTGACGGGAAAATAGAACAAGAAATAATGAACCAGGCCAAAAAAGCAGTGTGAGAGTACTATCAGATAAGTAACCCAGTAGTGGGTAGGCGAGATGTGAGCACAAAAATAAAACTCAAGCCCTACAACACGGTTATAAGTAGTAACAATAGCACAACACTGTACCGAGTGCTTATCGCTGTCAGATAAATATCTTGTTATGCACATGTGCCGGATTTAGAGTTGTGAATTCAATCCTACTTTATTTGCTAAAGCCAGTAACATATGTCCGTAAAGTCAATAAACGGAGAATAATTAAAGCCAACGAACGCACAAAATGCTAACATTTCAGTTTGTTCATATGCATGGCACTGAACCCAGTGAAAGTAATTTTAAGTATAAAGTTCCTAAGTAAAATCCCAAATAAACGGTTGTATTTTGCGGGATAACAGATATGAAATACGTACTTACGATCTTATAGTAAATCGAGGAGAGACAGCTGAAATGGTTCGGACATCTGCAGTCAAGAAAAGCCAACAGGTACTGGAAATAAGAACAGAAGATACTACATCGAGAAGAAGACTCCGAAGAACTTGGGATAATCACATCCAGGATGTGGGGCAAACCCCTAACAGAGACGATAAGAGAGAGCCAGGGCCGAGTACATTGGCGAATATGGGTATCTCGAGGGTAATCCGACACCTAACATCAAATGGATGTGAATTGACCTACACGACCATGACACGAAGCCAACAACAGGGTGAAGATCATGTGGGCACAGACGAGTCGCAGCTGCTGTGAATGAAAATTTGGCGGATGATGCGGAATCGTCAATTCCACATCGGTCGCAACAGGTTAGCTTTTCTCTGTCCTTTAATTGGAAAATTTTGTAAAAAGATCTCTGCCTACATCGCATGCGACTGAAGTTCACTGATAGGGCTCTTGGGCTGCTTGAAGTCTACCATTATTTTTATTGGAAAATAGTGTTTAAGTGCTCACGAAAGCAATCCTATAAAGTATGAAAATGAACACATATCAGGCTGATATTGGCAATTTTAGCCTTGGCACAGTATGATACTTGGATTCCTTTACAGAAAAAACCGGAACATTCTGCTACGATTGGTTCTCTTGTTCTGTATTGGTGATCTTTTCCGGTATATTCTGATTTTCTAATGGCAACACTTCAATTCAGAATTCCATCACGGAACAGAGACTTTTTTAAGAACTATTCAGATATTTTTCGGATCTTGTAACACAACGTAATAAGGCTCTCTAGTCGTTGCTTGTAATGTACAGAGAATATTGATTCGACTGATTTTTATCCATCGCATGTTATGGCCTTCCTAAAGACAGATAATTGGCTGGTACCTCTGCAAAACATTCTTGACTGCTGTAGGGCACCTGACCTGTAAATGAAGTATTTATTCAAATTACAATCTACCAGTTAAGGATATCTCAAATATAGACCTCTTCCTCACTTGTAATTTAAAGTGTTTTTTTCCAGGACTATTGAAATTTATTTACAACAACGACAGGAGTTGAATTTATGGACAATGCTTCATGATGTTAAATTATAAATACGGCTTCAGGCATATGGCTTCCTCGGTGACGAAATGCAAACAATCGATCCCGTTTTGGGATACTCTTACTAGTGTTTGAGACTCTGTTGCAACAATAATACCATAAATATTGACCTCCAAGGCCTGTATACTTTGCAGCATACATCAAAAGCTTTACTAAGCCCCGTACGAAGCAATCGAAATATCTCAAAGCAGTAGTCAACTCACTGCTCTATTTCACGGTGTAATATTGTCGTTGAACCGAGTCCTCATAAATCAATGGCATCAAGGGGGTGTAAGGCAATTAGCGCCATCTAGATGGAACCACATATCAACCGGATCAAAGGCATCCGTGTTTTCGAAGATTAAGCAAACTTCGGCTTAATTTTTTGAAAAATAACCACCGACGATGCCATCGGCGCGAAGACTATATTAAATATGCACCGTTGTGTTAGAAATTGAGTCTCGTCAGTATCTTCTAGACTTATTTCACTCTAGAATCAATAATTTTACTTATTTGCCTTATTAATCCTACGTCATTAATTAAAGGCGAACGAGAAAAATGTTAAAATTGTCCTCGACAGTGTAAATGAATGTTCATCGTTTGAGGACACTTAGATATTTCGCAGCATTTTTGGCGACATAAAATATGAGGCCATTCCAACGTAGATTGTCATTGACACACATACCGGGAATGGAAAGTTGTTCGGTTTTGACGATGCAAGAGTCATCTTTGGATAGTGGCTGGGTATTTAAATTTCGCTTTAACGACACCAAACAGCAGTTATATTTTGGAAGCATTAAATGTAACTTTGTTGGTGGTTCCCCATTTAGTAATGCCGTTTATATCGGAATTTAATGAGCTTGACATACGCTGCCGTTCCCGTTCTACAGCTGAAGAGCAGAGACGTGAGTCCGGGAACGAATATGAAAAGCAGAGAGTGCTGTCATCAGCAAAGGAATATATTGGATTAGAAGTGGCAGACAAGAGATCATTAATGAATATTAAAAAGAGTGTCGGATACAGAATGGAGCCCTGGGGCACACCAGCATTTATTTTGTGAATATCAGACTTGAAACCGTCCAAGACAACTTGAATTGAACGTTCCGAAAGGTAATTTCTAATCCATTGAAGAAGAGAGTCATCGGCCCCAAAAGTGCGCATTTTCGACAAAAGAGCCTGATGCCAAACTCCGTCAAATGCCTTGCCTTAGAAATATCAAGGTCAACTATCTTTCTTTCACCAGATTGATATACGCTTTGGTTGTACTTTTCGCTAAGAAATGCCATCAAATTACCAGTTAACCTGTTGCTACGAAAACCGTACTGTCGGTCATTGAGAAGTTTCCGTGTTTCGAAATATTTCATGAGTTCACGGTTTACCAGCGTTTCCATGAACTTGGAGAGAAGGGACGTAAGTGCAATGGGTCTGTAGGAGAGTGAAGAAGACTCGCCTTTTTAGAGACGCTCTGGGCAAATACTGTTTCCATCTGCTCGGAAAGTGTTCTGAAAAGTAGCATTGATGAAAGAGCTTATGCAGCTGTCTTGCCAGTGTGGAAGAACACCGAGGGGAGATATACCATATTGACCAGCGGATTTACGTATGTTGAGATCTTTAAGTACTCTTGCTACTACACGAGTGCGAAAGTGGATTCATTCCATTGAAGATTCGACGCACTCAGGTGTAGGCGGAGACAGAGCACAATCTGTAAGTGTTGAGCTGGCCGCAAAGTCTGCAGCAAACAGATTGGCCTTGTCCAAAGAGCTGACAGCTGGAATGTCATTGTAAATGAGCGTTGGGATGGAGGATGAGGCAAACAAATGACCAAAAATTGTTACTACCTTTGGGACATCGTAGTATTTTTTGCCTCAGTTTTTTGGTCGTATTGAAATTTCATACGCTTAAGTAAGACGTTGCAGTCATTGCTGGCTCGTTTGAACTTTTTTCGGTTTTCGTTAGTAGGTTCGGATTTGTCGGATTTGTACGACCGAAAAAGCATTTCCCTTTTGAGCCTCTTTACAGCTCGAGTCACACCATGCCTTTTCTTTTGGTTTGATACTGTTCATCCGATGAGGGATAAAGTTTCTCATTCCAAAGAGAATAATGTCTGTGATCATGTCAGCAGCGGCATCCACACCGTTATCGAGGAAACATAACGAACAGTTAAAGTTCCTAAAGAAGGTGCTAAGTCCGGTGTACGAGAAATTTGCTGATATAACACAGTGGTCCGATGAGCCTAGAGGCGGAAAGCATATCAACAGTGTACCTCTTAGTGTGAGAAGTTAAAAACAAGTCCAGAGTGCTGACGGTATGAGTATGAACGCCTGGTATTCGCGTGGGCTCATTTACAAGCTGGGTCAAGTCATTTTCCGCAGAGAAGATCTCAACACACTGTCCTTCGGGTGTGGGCCCCCGTCCAATTACCAAGGCTTCGCCCATCAATGACGTTGCCTAATAAAAAGCGGGGGCAGAGCATATTCAGATGACGCCACCGAGGGTTGCTACGATTTGATCAGTTACAAGTTGCCGGTCATAGGTCTTGTTGGTGTCAAGACCACCGGTACCATGGGAGTCAGGAGCCCCCCGGATTTCGGTCCGGGCCTGACTTGTTGAAGTAGGCCCCCTTGTGGGATCGTAATGGTGGCTGTGGTTTAAACCCAAATCGCGGGTAGGGTCTTCCTATTGGTTTGACCCATTGCAGAGTAGCAAATAAGTACTGAGTGCTGTGACCCTAAGAGCAGCAAGAGATCGGCCTCGACCCATACCAAAGGTGGAACTTGTGCTTCCAAGACAAGTTCTGCTTTGGTATTATACTATTAATGTAGGTAAGCAATGACAAGGTATATCCTTGCTCCCATTGATGTATTGGCATCCCGTAAATATAAATCTACACGACAGGTGGTTTACGTTAAAAACCAGAGACTACGTCCTTCGGGTGTTGTCTGTCCAGAATGTCGAAACCACCCAGAATTGTGCATATCGAAATCAGCCGTAATAACGATTTCAGTACGAGGATACAGGGATGTCATTCTTTCATGGGTCCGACTAAGGTTGAAAGCATTCCTGAGTAGAAAGAAAGTCGATTTCGTATTTTCGCAACAACAAGAGTTCTGGTATCAAAGATCGGGGAGCGAAACACTCTAGTCCATTTTGCACAAAGAATATTTCTTAACAAACGGAAGATAGCTTTGGGAGTGCAGCCAGACCATCGTATGAATATCAAGGGAC
This sequence comes from Volucella zonaria, assembly GCA_963966105.1. Classification (NCBI taxonomy): domain Eukaryota; kingdom Metazoa; phylum Arthropoda; class Insecta; order Diptera; family Syrphidae; genus Volucella; species Volucella zonaria. Next base: position 191,183,562 of record OZ014531.1, read on the forward strand.
GGGAGATTCATCAGTGCATCTAGAGTTGAGCAAAGCGTACTAGAGAAAGCGCCAATGCAGCCGTATTTTCTGAAACAAAGGATACATTGTATTTGGTCTTGACATAGCCGTGTAGGTCCGAAGCACTTACATTGATCTCACTCCCCATGTATTCCCCAAGAAACTCCTTTACACTGTCATAATGTATATTAAACTCATTAAATCCCGATATAAACAGCATAACCAACTGGGGAACCATCAACAGAATGGAATTTCACACAACGCTGTCTGCTGTCGTTGAAGGCAAATCTTAACACCCAGCCACTACCCATGATTGGCACTTGCATCGTTGACAACCCACATTGGAATGACCACATATTTTATGTCGCCAAAAATGCTGCGAAATGTCTAGGTGTCGTCAAACGATGTAAGAAATACTTTTCTCTCTCTGACCTGGTCACAATGTAAAGGCATTCATCACCCACAAATTGGAATACAATGCCCACATCTGGACAGGTGCTCCTAAAACCTCTCTGCGATAAAACTCATAGGTGGGGCAAATATCACTCAGTCAAAGGATATCCTCGAACACCGACGAAATGTCTCGTGTGTCGCTTTGTTCTATCGCTGCTTCACTACCAGTGCTCCATGGAAATCGGCAGTGGCATTCCATCCCTTCAAACCTTCGACCGTACCACTCGTCTCGCTATGAATGCTTATCAGTACATCTTCAAGCCCACTTTCGGGTGTACTCCGGAATCTGAAATATGGTGATTCTTTCCTAAGCCGTACAACTCGCTTATGGAATGCCCTGCAGAGCCTGCCAACATGCATTGGTGTTTCTCTTTCTTTCCTCCCTAACTTTACGTCGCCCGCTCAGGGTACTAATGACCCCTTGTGCCCGCGCTAAATCACGCGTAGTGGTAAGCGATACGCGTACGTTTCAGATTTCGTTAAAAAATACGAAAATTGTTGGAAGGTTATTTTTAGATTCAACATGCATAGCGAATCGTATATTACATGCGACATATAGTGCCCAACTGCCCGGCTAGCTCAGTCGGTAGAGCATGAGACTCTTAATCTCAGGGTCGTGGGTTCGAGCCCCACGTTGGGCGAAGTAAATTTTTTTTTTTTTAATTTTTTCTTATTTCAGGTGTCCCTTAAGTGCTCCGTGTGCGTTTCCGCAATTAAGATTTTCTCTGGGTGATAGATAAATCAAAAGTATAAATAAAAAGCGAAAAGAAAAACACCAAGGATACGATAAGAGACAATTTTCCCGCCCACCAGTTTGGAAAAGGCTTCGGGTATACTCACCAACTGATATCGATGGAATGAATTGGGTCTGATGAGATTTGAATTTCTGCCGCTTGAATGCGGCCAAAGCATTTCGTTTACTGTTGGCATCATCTCCCTCATAATTGAACAACTGTTGTGCTTCCGCCAGACCCACTGACAGCGGATGCTGTTGTCTTTTGAAGATGTGCCAGCCGTAGTTCTCCATCGAATCATCGTAAGCATCTTTCTCCTCTTCATTGCTGGCGGTCACAGTTGTGGCGGCTTTTCGAGCACCTTGAAGGTCACGTCGCATGAAATCCATGGGGACTATTGGGCCACCAATTTCAAAGTTATCCTCCTCCGGATTCAACATCTCATTTAAGCCATTGACGCCAGTTGATGATGAAAACGTCGTTCTTGTTGCTGAGGCCGAGGCTGAGGCTGGAGCAGAGCTTTCATCTGACGATTCGTCAGGATATGGTTGATGATGGTGGCGTTTGTTGTCTTCAGGCGGGCGTTGATAAGTTCGAAGTTGGCGGTGGAAATTTCTTTGGTTTTTGCTTAGGGCTGCCAACAAATTAGATTCCAACAGTAGGGGTAGATTTTCATCAAAAAATTGCTTCCCCCTGAGTGGATAGGACAACGACAACGGCAACGGCAACGACGACGATGACGATGACGATGAAGAAGGTGCCGATACAGATTCTAATTCTCTTAAGGGTTGGAAACTAATTTCAACTAAAGATGAATCGCTTCCGGTTTCGACGTTCCTTTGATGGTGACGGCGTTCATTGTCGTAGTTGCCGGGGTCACTATGCCATCCGTTGATGGTACCGCTGCTACTGCCACTGACACTGTTGCTGACACTGCCTCCATTGTTGCCACCATTTTCCAAGAAGTTGATTAATCGACCGCCGTAACTTGTGGGATGTGACGTAACTGCAAGAGAACAAGAAAAGTAGTTAAAAGTTCAGAGTAAGTCAGATAGGGGTGGGGGTGCGGATAGTGGGATAGTGCGTGGGTTTGTTCTGATAATCGGTTTCAAATTTATTTGTTTGCAAGTTTGTTGCGTAATTTGTTAATTCCTCTCAAGAGAATTGGCAGATTAACCGATTTCTTTTGAAGAGCGTAGGCACGCTTCCGGACAGAAATTGCTTTTTGCATTTTAAAATCAAATTTGGTAATATTGCTTCAAGCAGATATTTTAGATTGTTTACGCTCGGTGGAATCGTCCGAATTAGAGGGGTGAATTTTTAAGTGTTCCTAAGGCATGGATGGTAATCCAGGTGAAGGATTTGGTGACCATGGTGACCTTCCTGTAGCAGGTGGTGGGAAATCTATAACATAAACGGGGCCTAAACGTGAAGAATGCTCCTCATCAATAGCTGGTTTAAGGAGAGTGGCTTCCGTGAACAGACTCGAGAATCAAAGAGGAAGGATTGAGCCAGAAAGACAAGACAGGAACACAGAAGAGCTGTAGTTACGATGAACCACTATTCTAATCTACATGGGCCGTTGGTACTTTATGTAGAGAGAACAAAGTTTTAGCCAAGAGGGGGATTGCTTGCCGGCAAAGACAACACCATATGAGCAGCATGAGTAGCACGTCTCAGTGACCTGAAGACCACTTCCCCTTTGCGTAGATAATTGTGAAGAAGACCAAGAAGATAACTTCTTCCCAACTTTAGTTGGGCAGTGGTCGTTTGGGTAGAATTAGAGTCTTCGCTGCTCAAAAGTACCATCGCAGAGGTCAAACACTGCAAAAATTATCTCTGGCACACATATCGAGTGTACTTTTATTTGATACAGCAGACTCTGGAATGCTTGGGTAGGAAATTGTCGAAGATGTCTTCTTGCACTGAATCCTTTTGTATACTACTTTCCGTGTTGAAGAACAAATGTGACGAAATATTATATCTACAGGGGAACCATTGGTGTGAAAACAACATATCTGTGGTTATGGCGAGCGATCTCAAAGATCCAGAGCTTGCCTTATTACGCCGAAAAGACAGTCTCAGCACCTATGTTTGGACATCAGTCATCATTCGTTTCTGTATCCCCTTGTGGGTCCTAGGGACTCTACTATGCCTACGCGTCATCGAGTGCGATTTTTGGAAATGCGCCTCAGCTCTAGCCAACTTTTGCCCAGTTGCCGTGCTTCCTTCCCAACTGTTCTGCGCCACGTACTCCTAGGACCGCCACGCATCCTGCCGTCCTAAGCAAGCGGGTTCCATTGCATTGCTTGGTTAGCGATGGACTTGTCACCCTTTCGGAGAGTGTGACCAATCCACTGCCACTTTCGTCGTCGTATGGTTGTGCCTATAGGTTCATGGTCCGTTCTCTGATAAAGCTGTTCGTTAGAGATACGGCTTGGCCAGAATATCCTTAAGATGTAGCGTAGGCACCTATTGACAAATGTTTGCAGCTTCCTCGTGATAGTGGTGGTCACCCTCCAGGTACCACATGCATATAGTAGAACGGATTCAACGTTGGAACGGAACAGTCGTAGCTTGGTGTTAAAGCTAATTTCATTACTTCCCAAACGCAAAATTTTGCTTTGCCTATGCGGTTGGTTATATCCAGTTCGGTTCCGCCATCGGTTGAGACAATACTCCCAACGTATTGGAAACTCTCTATTCTCTCAACCTTCTGTCCAGCAATACATATATGAGTTGATGAGTTTGGTCTTAGGCTGATCATTTTTGTTGTTGCCGAGTTAATTTTCAGCCCAACGACGTCTGCTTCCCTCTCCACAGTTGTTGTCATTTGGCGAAGGTCCATTATAATGTGAGACAGAAGGCAGAGACAGACCTTGGCATAGTCAAGGTGTTTGAGTTCAGATGTAAGAGTCCATCGAATTCCTCCATTTCCTGTTAACAAGGCCGCATTCAGCAGAGAGAAACAGTATTGGTGAAAGTATGCAGCCTTGCCTAACCCCGCTTTGGACTTCGAATTCCTCAGACAGTCTTCCTCTGTATAAAATGTGACATGTGGACCCATCATAAGGGTCCTATTGCTATTAATTTATCAGGAATGCCTCTCCTGCGCAAGGCACGCCAAATAAATTCCTGATCAAACGCCTTTTCAAAATCGATGAACAGCAGGTGAAGTGATGATCGGTACTCAACACACTGGTCGATGATGATCCGCAAGGTGTTGATGTGGTCGATACAGGAGGATCCAGAGCGGAAACCTGCTTGTTCGGCGTCGAGCGTGTCTCGAGGTGTTCTTTGATTCGCTCCAGGATGATTTAACTATTATCTTGACCACAGCAGGTAGCACGCAGCACGCAGATACCTCTCCAGTTTTCGCACTGCATTAGATTGCCCTTTTTAGGGAGTTTCCACTCGTCCGGAAAACTCTCGGCTTCCCATGTTCTCCCGACAAGTGGGAACAGTAGCTCAGCTGATGCCGTTGGTGCAGCTAGAAACAGTTCCGCAGGTATGATCGCGGCAATGATCTTTCCTTACTTTTGGTTGTGGTGTGAAATCGGGAATTCTTTCTACGGACACTTCAGTCTGACTTACTCGGTTTAGAACCGAAGCAAAATGCTCCTTCCATCTCTTCAGTTGATTCTCATTCAATATTAGCAACGAACTGTCTAAGCCTTTCACTGGGTGTTGAGTAGAGCGTCGGCCACCTATAAGCTCTTTGGTGATTCTATAAACGGCTCTGCTCTCGCACCTCGCTGCTGCTTCTTCTGCTTGCGTGGCCAGCGCATTGATGTAATTGCGCTTGTCACTTCTCACGCTACACTGCACTTCTCTCATCTTCATGCGATATAGGGACTCTAGCTCAATCCTCCCTGCTGCTGGAGCTGCTGCTGGAGCTCTAAGTTGTTTTCGTTCGTTGATCCTTCTCCAGGTATCCTCGGAAGGCCACGCCCTATGGCTTCCCTGCGATCGACCGACAATCCTTGATGTGAAAGCAGTTTTCACAGCACACCAGTGGTCCTAGTTAGTGGAGGGCAGTGAGCTGCTGATTGTGTCCCCACTCCTCGTGAGAGATGGTCCCTTAGTTCTTGGCGCACTGTGGGAACTCTCAGTCGGTCTACGTTGAACCTAGGTATTCTTGTGTCGTTAGATCTTCGAATGGCAGCAGTGCGCAATTGAGAGTAGCTATCATAAAATGATGATCTCGTACCAACCTCATGTCCACTCCTCGTCTGTTTCGGACGTCTAGAAGACTACTTCTGAAACGGCGACTGATAGCGAAATAGTTGCTTGCCTGTCAGTTGACGCCCAACTGATTTTATGCCAAGCCTTGTGCTCAAACATGGTGCCAGCTATGACAAGACGATTTGCCTTGCAAAAGTCAACAAATCTTTTGCCGTTGTCATTGCGGTTGCCTAATCCCTGCCGTCCCATAACATGTTCCCCCATAACAAGGTCCCACTTAACAATGACAATGTCGCCCTTGGGTGTTGTATTATAAACAGCTCCCAACTGGTTATAGAAGGTCTCCTTTTCTTCCTCAGACGAACCATCCGTGGGGGCGTAACACTTTATAATGATGACGCGACGTACTCTCGTCCGGAATCTGGCCGTTAAAATCCTATCACCGTGCGGCTGCCATTAGATTAGGTCTCCGCGTGCTGTAGGTGTTAACAGCAGTCCAACTCCATATCTACGGGGGCTTCCGGTTGGTCTTCTGGAGTAGAGTAATACAGTGTTACGCGCTGGGGTTTGGTACTCACCATCTTATCTCGCTTACTCCCAATAAGTCCAGCTTATATCGTTTGAACTCATGCTCTAGTTGAAGGAATCTGGCATTCTGAGGTCCTTCACTCTGAGAGACAAGCAGCGCCTTCACATTCCAGAAAGCAATCTTATCCGAGGCATTAAGTGAGTTTCCGTAGCGGGATGTTTTCGGTAATGAGGATTGCTGGCACAGGTTACCATCAGACCCTAGACAATCTCGCACTTGCAATTTTGGCCTACTTGTATAAGGATTAATACACGTACGAGTAGTTGCCCGGGAACCACTTCGAGGAGGTAAAGCAAGTACTACATTACGAATTTGATTGTTGCGCTACTGGTCCAATTCGTGTTTTGAACAGTCGGTAGTTTTCCGATCAATCGCCATGCAGGCAGTTTGGACAGAATTGAGATGTAGCTTCTGCTGTCCTGGGCTGCATTGTGAAAGTTCGCAATTGTGTCACCTTACTTTCCTTATGGCTTGGTATTTTCGCTACCACAAAAGACAATATTCCTGACTTTACGGACTCCGAGAAAAATCGCTTTAAAACGCTTAAAGTAGGAACCTGGTAAGTCTGTCAAACCCAGAACAGAACAAGACAGAAGATAGGGAACGCATGAACTGAGCAGTCAACAAATGTTCTGAACTGACATTCTCATTGAGGAAAAACTGCTGCAGATGGCCGTTTCCATTATGGAATGCAGATCTCCAGTCGCTACGTGTAGAAACAGAAAGCATCTTAGCATCTCGCCTAAGAAAAGTTGGGGGAAAGGCTGAAATCTTTAAGGATCGGTGTAAAAATAACATTAAGGGCTTATTCAGATTCAAGTGGCCTCCTACAAAAATTTAGGCAAAACGATCTAAACCACTCGGTGTAACTCATGGATAAATCAGTCAGTCTGAAATCAAAAAACCTCTCTAACTTCCTGCTTCGAGTGTCACGTTCCAAATTGATTAAGGTTCTGGTGTGTGTCGATCTGAAATTCTCTGGTCTTTCCCAAGATCGATACTAGACTTTCCTGGCGTGAACCTACGTCTGGATCAATCAAATAGTTCATGAGTGGTTTCGGGCGGTCACGTGATATAGCAGAAAAAATGATTGGTCTCTTTTTTGTGGTACGGACAAACGAAGCTGTGTTTCCAGGTCTTGGTCATGCTTTCTTCTGATCATATCTTACAGATGAAATGGTGCATGTTCCCAACCTGGTCATCTCCAGCTGGTTTAAATATCTCAGTAGATACTCCATATGCGCCAGCAGCTTTGTTAGACATTGGGTTCGATTATGCTAGGGACGGAATTCGCACTTGTCTTCGTCGAGGGTGGGTGGTTCACTCTCCCTGATAGCTGAGCTTTGACCATCATCGCGCCTATACAGTAAGCGGAGGAAGTTTTCCCATATTCTCAGTACCAATTGCGGAACTACTACTACTTATCCATGTACTTATATGCAGGCTGCCATTCTGGCTTTGTACATATTGTCTGATAAAACTATCGATGTCAACTGATGGCTGGTGGACAACATTCCCACAGGTGCTCTATAGTTTTTCATAGGGGACTAGGAATTTTAAGGGAGCTTGAGAGACTACGATCGCCAAAGATCCCAGCGGTTCTCAGTTGATTGCAGCTATTCCATATCGAACTTTGGTTGTCATACTTGACTCTGTTGTGCCGCATTCGCACCCTGGCTGCAATATTGTGATGACCCGAGGCGATATTGGCTCCTGGGAATTTCAGAATGGTGGAGAATTGTCTGGAGTTGATCGCAATGTGACCAATCTGGTTGACGCTTGATTGATCAGGGGTTAGCCATAAGGCCCTTTAAGGATGTTGAGATATCGAAACAGCGTATTGACTACTGTGGTGTTATTCAAGCTGCGTTTTCCGATGATCCGGTCAAAGACGGCTTCCTTACCCAACCTCCGTGATGTATTCCACAGTACGTGATCTGTTAAGACTTGTTAGCTGTTCGTTGTCTCAGAAATGTTATTTTTGCTTTGCAGCAACGCGTGAGGGTAACGCATAACACCCGACCTCTAAGATCCGGGTCTCCTGGAAAAAGGGTCCAGATAAACGGCCTAGGACCAGTAGCCTAGGTTAGGTTAGGTTAGGTTAAACAGGGGTATGATGCATATGGAATCAGTTGAATTTGTCTTCAAACGGCAAAAACCTAAACAATCGTCCTGGTCAAACACCCAATTTCTCTGCAAAAGCCTAGAAGGCTTTTGAAGTTTGAAGTCCGTGCCATCTATTTCCTCTAGGCTTTCGAAAAAGTATTTTCTTAAAATATCGCCTATGTGATATTGTCTCGCATTCACGCAGTATGTCTGTTATGCCCTCAACAGCTTCCAGATCACCGCAGGATCTGCAAATATCCGTGTCTGACAATTTGAGTCTCTTTGCGTGTTGCCACAGGAGACAGTGTCCTGTCAGAATTACTGTCCTAAGCTTATCCCTGTTTAATTTTATTAACTCCCTAGATCTTTTGCAGTCCAAAAGTGGAAAGTGGCCTTGGATACCCTAGGTCTTTCAAGACTTGATCAGCTTAGGTTGGCAGTCTTTATGATTTTTTCCTCGATAGTGCCCCTCACTATGCAAAGCGGTGGTTTGATGTTGGCAGCCTCACTATTGTCAAGTAGCCCTCCTTTTCTTGCAAGCTCATCCCCTTATTCATTTCCTTTAATACCGCAATATCCTGGCACCCAGCACAGCCTTACCCGGTTCTGACTGCATAGTGCCTTGAGCACTATGCGACAGCCCCTGATTGTATCAGAGTTGAGGTAAGTTGATTCCATATCCTTGAGTGCGGCCTGACTGTCGATGTAGGTAGCGATATCTCTTTCGGATACCAGTAGCTGTTATGAGAGCTGCCGTTGTCGTATTCACATTTTTCTTGCCCTCTGTGATAAAGCCATGGAGCTCGCTTTAGACCTGGACTTTAAATACGTCGAAGGGTGGTGCTCACAAAATAGCTCAATCTGATTAGAGCACAGGAACCCACAGGGACATCTATTTGAAAAGAATCTGCCTGTCATACTCGTACTTATATTGTATACCAAACCCAATACGAACAGCAAGAATAGCTTTAAAACCAAAAACCGGTAAAGATGACTACTCACTTGAATAGAGCTTCGGACGATTTCCATCTTGCTGAACAGGTTAGAAATGGTGGTCAAGCTCCATGCGCCCAAAGTTGCTGTGCAAATTTTGTCCGAGATGCAACATTTCTATTACTCTGGTGGGCAGGATTGAAGACGCACTAAATGAGAAGGCGTACCCGCTGGGCATTTTCATCGTCATTGGTTCAATTTATTTTTCAATTATAATTTTGTGACACCCGTTTATTTGTTTAATTAATTCGCATCGGCCAGCACAGATAGAAAGTCGCAATCGCTGGAAGGAAAGTGACTACGCGTTTAATTTTTGAAAGTGCGATTCGAATCTGAATCTACAACGACGACACAAGCAGGCAAGCCAGTTCAGAGGACCAGAGAAGGCGAGCAAAAGTGTGAAGGAAAAGGAGAACGAAGGTGAGCTGCCCCAGAATACACCAATTCAACATGGTCCAATGAACACGATTATGTCGAATGTGCAGCTTGCACAAAAAGTACATTCGTGAGACGCAGCAGTTCTATGGCAAAATGGACCATGGTACCTTTATGTTTGCATTTATAAAGATGATCAAGTCCGCAATGGAGGCAGAGGAAACGAATGAGTTTGCCTACACAATGCTGAGGTTTTGTGCAAAGTTTGTTGCTTCTTATGATGCTAATGACACGCATCCAGTTCTTATTACTCGTAATACTTGTCGGTGGTAGTTGACAACAATAAGCCAGGATCCACATATACGCTTTCGACTGTGTCAGTTCGTGAATATGATTCTGAACGCACGGGGGCAGAAGCAGCTCTAGATGATACGATTTGTGACCGTATTTTGGAGTATATTATTTGTTGCAGCGATTGCTTAATCCCAATGTGAGGGTGCAGGCAATGTTGGCACTGCCGCGGTTACAGGTTCCTAATAATCCAGATGGCATTGTGCTTCGCGTTTATCAGTTTCATTTGAGTTCGGATCCGTCGTCACGCGTATGATAGGCTGTGATTACGCCCATGGGATGCAACTTCAATACAATTCCATAAATATTGGAACGTCTGTGGGGCATTGACGAGAAGGTACGCCGACATACGCACCTACATATGAGTGGACACCCAATGAAGGCATATAATGTATCCCAGCGGCTGCAGCTCCTCGAACAAGGTCTAAACGATCGTTCAGAGATGGTTAAGAATATGGTTACAACAATAATGCTACCCCAATGGCTGGAGTCTTACAACAAGAACTTTATCACATTTGTGCCGGCATTGAAGCTGGAAGTGGAGAGATTTCGCAAGATTACAAAGGTCTTTTTGCGTGAGATTTTTAAGCGACAAAATAAAGGACGGAGAGTTCCACAAGTGTGTGCCACATGAGAAGCTATCATTCGAGGTCACCTCGTATTGGCATTGCCTTATTGAATATGTACACGTTGAAATAGCCGACGAGTTGGACATAATTATCCCAGAATTGAGCACGTTTTGGGCATATGTTTTGGAATTTGCGAATCTCAAAAGATCGCTGTCGATAGAGTTTCAATACGTCCATTTGTCGCTGTATGTATGTATCTGTATCTCTACGATTTAGGCGATGAAATCGGGCGAGACAATCCAAAGACGTCAACATGTACAATTCTTAAATCTAATGAAATCGAAGAAGTTATCATTGAGGTTATCGTTAAGTGTACGGCGAATCTAACCGATAATAACACTCGATTGCAGTTCTTTGTTGACATTATCGAAGAAATTACGCACTCAAGTTCATTTAAAAATTATCTCCTTATCAATGATCGAAATCACATTGAGGAGCTTCTGGACAAACATCCTGATAAGGATCTCAAATTAAAGTAAAAACTTTAGATTTAGGGAAGCAGGAAATGAACTACATTGAGGTGAAGGACTACGTGCAGGGCCATCGCATCACGGAGGATCAAAATGGAGAAGTATACGAATTTGTTAAAGCCACTGCTGGAGAAACACTCGATGAGTTTGTAGTGTCTGAACTCTGCCATTTAGGAGTCATCTGTAATGACAACTTGGGGGCCTGCATGGTGATTGATCGGGAAACTACCGACTGTTCAAAACATGGATTTGACCAGTAGCGCAAGGATCAAGTTCGTAATGTAGTACTTGCTTTAAGTGCCTCCCCGAGGTGGTCCCGTGCAACTACGTGTATAAAGCCTTATACAGGTAGGTCAAAATTGCAAGTGCGAGATTGTCTAGGGCATTATGCCTAGACTAGGGAACCTGGGCCAGCATTTCGCGTTACCGAAGCCAGCCCGCTACGGAAACCGACTTAATGCCTCGGATAAGGACTAAAAACACGTTGACGACCTTTGGCTATCGTACCTAGACTAAGATTGGTTTCTGGAATGTAAAGACGCTCCTTGACTCACAGAGTGAAGGACCTCAGAACGCCAGATTCCTTCAACTAGAACATGAGTTTAAACGATATGAGCTGGACATATTGAGAGTAAGCGAGATAAGATGGTTAGATGCGGGTGAGTACCAATCCCCAACGCGTAGCACTGTACTACTCTACTCCGGAAGACCAACCGGAAGCCCCGTGAATATGGAATTCGACTGCTGTTAACAATTACAGCACGCAGTGGGCTAATCTCCTGGCAGCCGCACGGTGATAGGATTTTAACGGCCAGATTCACCATTATACGGTGTTACGCCCCCACAGATGGTTCGTCTGAGGAAGAAAAGGAGACCTTCTACAACCAGTTGGGAGCTGTTTATAATGCAAACCCAAGGGCGACATTGTCATTGTGATGGGGGACCTTTATGGTGGAACATGTTATGGGACGGCACGGATTAGGCAACCGCAATGACAATGGCGAAGGGTTTGTTGACTTTGGCAACGCAAATCGTCTTGGCACCATGTATGAGCACAAGGCCTGCCATAAAATCAGTTGGGCGTCAACTGACAGGCAAGCAACCGCCAACCAAATCGACCATTTTGCCATCAGTCGCCGTTTTAGAAGTAGTCTTCTAGACGTCCGAAACAGACAGTGGACATGAGGTTGGTACGAGATCATCATCTTATGATAGTTACTGTCAATTACGCACTGCTACCGTTCGAATATCTAATGACACAAGAATACCTAGGTTCAACGTAGACCGACTGAGAGTTCCCACAGTGCGCCAAGAACTAAGGAACCATCTCTCACGAGGAGTGGGGACACAATCAGCAGCTCACTGCCCTCCACTAACCAGGACCACTGGTGTGCTGTGAAAACTGTTTTCACATCAAGGATTGTCGGTCGATCGCAGTGAAGCCATAGGGCGTGGCTTTCCGAGGATACCTGGAGAAGGATCAACGAATGAAAACAGCTCGAATTGCAGCAGCTCCAGCAGCAGGGATTATCGAGGTAGATTCCCTATTTCGCATGAAGATGAGAGAAGTGCAGCGTAGCGTGAGAAGTGACAGGCGCAATTACATCAATGCGCTGGCCACGCAAGCAGAAGAAGCAGCAGAGAGGTGCGAGAGCAGAAACGTTTGCAGAATCACCAAAGAGCTTATAGGTGGCCGATGCTCTACTCAACACCCAGTGAAAGGCTTAGACAGTTCGTTGCTAATATTGAATGAGAATCAACTGAAGAGATGGAAGGAGCATTTTTCTTCGGTTCTAAACCGAGTAAGTCAGACTGAAGTGTCCGTAGAAAGAATTCCCGATTTCACACCACAACCAAAAGTAAGGAAAGATCATTGCCGCAATCATATCTGCGGAGCTGTTTCTAGCTGCACCAACGGCATCAGCTGAGCTACTGTTTCCACTTGTCGGGAGAACATGGGAAGCCGAGAGTTTTCCGGACGAGTGGAAACTCCCTAAAAAGGGTAATCTAATGCAGTGCGAAAACTGGAGAGGTATCTGCGTGCTGCCTGCCGTGGCCAAGATAATAGCTAAAAACATCCTGGAGCGAATCAAAGAACACCTCGAAGACACACTCGACGCCGAACAAGTATGTTTCCGCTCTGGATCCCCCCGTGTCGACCACATCAACATCTTGGGGATCAGCATCGAGCAGTGTGTTGAGTACCGTTCACCACTTCATCTGCTATTCATCGATTTTGAAAAGGCGTTTGATAGTGTCGATCGGGAATTTATCTGGCGTGCCTTGCGCAGGAGAGGCATTCCTGATAAATTAATAGCAATATTACCCTTATGATGGGTCCACATGTCACATTTTATACAGAGGAAGACTGTCTGAGGAATTCGAAGTCCAACGCGGGGTTAGGCAAGGCTGCATACTTTCACCAATACTGTTTCTATTGGTGATTAGCGATGTGCTGAATGCGGCCTTGTTAACAGGAAATGGAGGAATACGAGTCAATAGTCCATAGTCCATAGATCTGAACTCAAACACCTTGACTACGCCGACGATATATGCCTTCTGTCTCGCAGAATACGAGTATTGGACCTTCACCAACTGACAATAAATAACAACGTCGTTGGGCTGAAAATTAACTCGGCAAAAACAAAAATGATCAGCCAAAGACCAAACTCATCAACCCCTATATATATTGCTGGACAGAAGGTTGAGAGAGTAGAGAGTTTCCAATACGTTGGGAGTATTGTCTCAACCGATGGCGGAACCGAACTGGATATAGCCAACCGCATAGGCAAAGCAAAATTTGTGTTTGGGATGCTATACACAGTTTGGCGAAGTAATGTAATTAGCCTAAACACCAAGCTACGACAGTTCCGTTCCAACGTCGAACCCGTGCTACTATATGGATGTGGTACCTGGAGGGTGACCACCACTATCACGAAGAAGCTGCAAACATTTGTCAATAGGTGCCTACGCTACATCTTAAGGATATTCTGGCCAAGCCGTATCTCTAACGAACAGCTTTATCAGAGAACGGACCATGAACCTATAGGCACTACCATACTACGACGAAAGTAGCAGTGGATTGGTCACACTCTCCGAAAGGGTGACAAGTCCATCGCTCACCAAACAATGCAATGGAACCCGCTTGCTTAGGACGGCAGGATGCGTGGCGGTCCTAGGAGTACGTGGCGCAGAACAGTTGAGAAGGATGCACGGCAACTGGGAAAAAGTTGGGGAGAGTTGAGGCACATTTCCAGAAACCGCACTTGATGACGCGTAGGCATAGTGGAGGCCTTAGGACCCACAAGGGGATACAGGAACGAATGAATGAATGATGATGACGTCTTTGAGCCTTAAATTTTAAATTCGTTGGGTAAACCTGGATCTATCTTTCTGGCGGAAACATATGAAATTTTGATGGCGATAAACTATTGTGTTGTTCGAAACATCTCCATCTGTTGCGATATCCCAGCTATGGTTTAGATCTTACTGAACTAACTCACCAACTTGAAGAACCAAGGCTTCGTTGACGGCATTTTGGATCCTAAGTCACACGCGAATCACGAAAAATAAAATGACCAACGAACTTGTTTATCAAGACTCAGGAAATAACTTCTTATGATATGGAGCGGCGTTTGGGCTGCCTGCGTCGTCGAGTGACAGTTCAGTCTCTTGTGAGTACAGCCGTAGATGTTATGACTCTCCAGGACGCCGACAGACCAAAAAATTGCTTCCGGACGTCTTTAAATGGTTAACAGCCTTTCTGTTTTAAAAGAGCTCGGCGCTTTGCGTAGCACCTGAATATTCTAGGCATCAGTGGCACCACATCCTGTGACGTTTGCTGTTGGAGTAATGACGATAATAGACGTTGAAGCACTCATCTTTCTGAGACATAAACATTTCACTAATTACTGGGATAATGATTTGTCTGCGTGCTCTGCGTCGAAAGAAAAAAAATGTTTGACTTCATCTGACGCTCCTTCGGAAATATTCAAAAGAAAACAACTCTCTTGCCAATCCTATAAAAAGTTATTCACTAAACTTTCTTCGAGTTTCAAGATGTCAAGGAATGTCAAGAAGTGAGATATGTGTATTAGAAGAACTCGCCATGTCAAAGCTTCTTTCTGGATACCTCACTTCTTCTATGATTTGCCTTCAATTCAGGAAAAGTCTTCCTAAGACGAATAGGGTTTTTATGAACACAATCGCGAATGTCATTTTAATAGACGGGAACAAGGATATTTTTAATTGAACTGAGTCAAACGTTGCATGGCCAACTAAAAGCTGGAAAAAGAACTGAAGCAAGACCTTGAAGAACCGCTTCGAAGTTACGAGTATCCGCTCACTCCATATCACTCATAATGACGACACGAGTCCAAGTCTCCTGCCGGTTTAATGTCAAAATGTCCTCTAATTCCCTTAAGTGTTTCGAATAAAATTTCTTAAAAAAAAAGGAACCTTTCCTCCTCCACATTTGGCCCGTATTCCCTTGCTCCTGCAAATCAATTGAACATGTTTTATGCTCCTGAACACCAGCCACATAAAGGGTAATATTTTTCAAAACCATAAAATTCACTAACCAGCCGCAATGAAGACGTCAACTGCCAAATTAGTATAATGGCGCTTTGGCCTACTATTCCATTCCAAATGTATCTACATCTCAAGTACGAGTACTCGTATGTATCTGCAAAGGCACGGAAGAGAATAAGTCTTTCACATTACAGAAAATGAGTCATAAAGCAGCCGACAAATTGACACAACTTTTGGATAATTAAGTTCTGGAATGAGTTCAAGACATGCAGGGGAGGATACAGATGGAAATAACGCTTTGGTGGTCTATGTAAGGTGGATCTGTCCATGACCTTGACTTGGAGTTCATTAAAGAGTTGTGGTTTTCTTTAATTTTTTTTTGGAAGCCATGTAAAGGTGGAATTGTAGGAGTTTATCACCAGGACGAAGACCATTAAGGCGGTGGTAATTTAAATTGTACCAAGTGGGCGATATTCAGAGTCTACCTGTACTTCACATGTCATCGTTTGAGGTCCATGGAATTCCCTTTCGAGCAACGAACTTGCTCACCACAGAAGTGTTCCCTCATTCTTCCTCTTTTTTGTTTTTCCCCGTAATGGGCTTAAAGGCATTTGCCCTGGGATTCTGGGATTTGATTCATAAATATTCGCCAAAGAAAGTGAAAAGAACTCACCGAGGTCATAAATTTAACTTCGGCCAAGCGCGCGTCCAAAAAAAAGTTATTTTCATGATTAAGGTGATCATTGACATTAGTTTCGAATTTTCACATTCGGCTGGCGCCGAATTACGCCTTGTGGATTGCTGTGGTATGCGCATTTAAATTCTAAAGAGCTAAGTAAGTCTCAGGTGTATTGATTCCACTTTCTCGAAATGATCCATTTTTGGAGTTGTTTTCCAAGCAATTTCTGTTTCGGGTTCATTACTTTGCAGTACACTCAACTGAGAAGAGGATGTGTCCAGAATTTTGGATTAAGCCTGATAAACTACACAGAAAAGGGGAAGCCCGGTGGGAAACAGGTATCCAAAGAGTGAAAGAAAGTACAAATGATCTGAACCAGTTCTGAATGAAGTAGAGGGACTGGTTGTTGGTATTTGATATGAGTACGTATCCCGCTCGTCGTCACTTTATTGCTATTTTGGGTTACACAATTAAGACTGAGCAAATGAGTGAGGAAATTAGTTTCACTTCCGAAATAAAAGGTCGAGTTCATAAAACATGTACGACATACGAGCACCTCTTATACATTTTGTTTGGCAAGTCCGGATTGAGGTATATTTATTCAATTTATTCTGTAAGCCTGTTTAGATACGAGACCTTTAGCGTACGGTGCAAGTAGTTGTTGACATAGCTAAGACCAACATCTAGCGTGGATTTTCTTTATTGAATCGCTATCCGGTAAGGCGACTAACATAACGCCCTGCTAGGCATCACATCAGCTTTCAGTAACATAAGCTCCGATAGAAAGAGGCCTTATGAAAGAGCGTTATGACATCTATGCGGGAGACTTTTAGTGACAGAAATTCAAATCATATTTGTGGACCCTGGTGACAAAATCAGAGTGTAAAACATCTTCGGATGAGGAGAAGGTTCAATACATGGAAAGAGCGAATGTTTCGAATTCATTGACATGACTAGTGAGAAGTAATTACTTTTAATTTTCTGGACTACAAGGACTACAAGTCGTCAAATCAACCTGAGCCACTCCATATGATCTATCCGCCAACTAAGCTGTCTTCGTTCTATTGTACAATAATTGGTAAGAGCGTGGGTGTCATATGAATAGAAGTTGCAATCTACGCATAAAAAGATATTCGACTTTGGACGGATAAGCAAAACTGGAGTAGATTTTTATTTTTTTTATATTGGGTATATAAATAAATTCGTGCGGTTTTTTTTTAAAAATTTGAACGTTTATTTAAGAAAAACATGTACAATAGTATTATTCAAAGTATTGCCCATTTGAAGTTATGACTTTTTGCCATCTTTCTGGCAATTTGTGGATTCCATCCCAAAAGAACTGCGCCGGCTTGGCAGCCAAGAATGAATTAAGCCAATTTTTGATATTCTGCTCTGATGTGAACCGTATTTCAGTGAGGGCGTTCTGCATCGACCGGAACAAATGGTAGTCAGAAGGGTCAAGGTCTGGGCTATAAGGCGGGTGGGGTAAGACTTCCTATCCACTGTTTTCCAAATAGTTCTTAGCCGGAATAGCAACGTGGGGCCGAGCGTTGTCATGATTTAAAATTATTGCCTCGTGCCTGGTCGCATATTCCGGGCGTTTTTCGGTCACTGCTCTCTTCAAACGGATTAATTGTGTTCGGTAGCATTGTCCGTTGATGGTTTCACCCGGTTTTAGCAGCTCATAATACAGCACACCCATCTGATCCCACTCCCACCAAATACAGAGCATTACCTTCGCGCCATGGATATTCGGCTTTGCCGTTGATTTGGCTGGTTGGCCTGGTTTCACATATGATTTTTTGCGCTTGGGGTTGTCGTAATGGATCCATTTTTCATCACCAGTAACAATCCGATGCAAAAATGACTTCCTTTTGTGGCGTTCCAGGAACATTTCGGACATGCAAAACTGCCTTTCGACGTCTCTCGGCTTGAGTTCATGTGGAACCCAATTTTCTTGCTTTTGAATATATCCAGCTGCTTTTAAATGTTTTGAAATAGCTGCTTGAGTGACATCCAAAGATTCTGCAAGCTCTTCTTGTGTTTGGCAACAATCTTCATAGAGTAATGCTTCCAGTTCTTCATCTTCAAACTTTTTTGGCTGCCCAGGACGTTCATCGTCTTCCAAGCCAAAATCACGACTTTTAAATCGTGCAAACCACTTTTGGCACATTCGCTCAGCTAGCGCATGTTCACCATAAACTTCCACCAAAATACGATGACTTTCGGCAGCAGTTTTCTTCATGAAGAAGAACTCTCCGCAAAAACACTTTTTCAGGCACAAAGTTCGACATATTTGAGTGAAAAAAAATTATTGTTGTTTACGTTTCAAATGAATGACATATACTGAAATGACGTACAATGACAGTAGCTTTCCAACGCATGTTTCAGTGGAATACTACAAGTTACGCCATCTCTTAGCAAACCGCACGAATTAAGTTATAGACCCAATATATTAAAGAGAAAAGGAAGAGCGACGCCGTTGTACGCTGGTTTTGAATGTTTGAAGGTTATAATGACTAGGAAATAAAGAGATCGGCAAGGAACTGCTTGAGCGAATTGAAAGGCTTAAGACGAGTTGGGATAGAGGATGAAGCAGAATTTCCAATATTTTTGACAAACGAACAACAACTTTTACTACATGTGGGAGATTGTAGTATTTTTTACCTCAATTTTTGGTCGTATTGAAATTTCATACGGTTAAAAAAAGGCATTGCAGTCATCACATTCCAAAGTGAATAGTGTCGGTGATCATATCAGCAGCGGCATCCACGTCATTATCAATGAAACATAACGACTAGTTAAAATTCTTAAAGAAGCTGTAAGTCCGCTCCAATTAACTTTCCCGTATTGCATTGCGTGTCTTTTAGGAATCCTTACTCTAAGTAAGTGGTCGATGGTTATTGCGCATAGACCTTGTGTTGATCAGAGTGAGAAATTAAAAACGAGTTCAAGGTATTGGCGGTATGACTATCAACGTCTGGTATTCACATGAGCTTATTTACAAGCTAGGTCAAGTTATTTTCCGCAGCGAAGATCTTAACACACCGTCCTTCGGAATCACGATCTCAGTATGAGGACACAGGGATGCAATTCTCTGCATGGAGTCAGACAGCTCGTTAAAGGTTGAACTGATGTTCAGTTTGGGACTTCTGTAACTAATGCAGTAATGGAGCTTACAGAGATGGAACTGGAACCACATGAATTCCGGATTGGAACAGGGTCTACATTGTGGTGGAGCTTCGTAAGTTACATTAATACGCACATAAATGACGAGAGCAAGGGAAGAAGAGAATAATGGCACTCGTTCGTAGCCAAGTAGCTTTAGCTAAGACTGAACTGAGGGCTGGAGAGGGCGGAGATTTACCCGTGTTTCACTAAGTGCCAAGGCAGCTGGTCTGCACTTACAGAAGTTGACGTACGCAGAAAAGTGAATAGTGCATTTGCTGCACATTTCCTGTTTTTGAAATTCAAATTGCAGAAAGCCAGCAAGCTTTTATGTTTATCCGAAGTAGGATCAGTAAGGAGAAACATTTTGCAAAAGGTCTTATAGATGAAGGACGTTTATTGAGTAGTTCCATAATATTGCCTCCAGCCAAAAATGTATATTATTTTTTAAGATGATATTTCTGGGGTTTCGGGACCATTGGATTGTCCTTAAAAAAAAACGTTGATTCTGCAAGACGACTAACGAAGACTTAGCATAAAGAACCGCTTTTAATTTGTCAAAATCAATTTACGTGACCACATTTTTTGACATGTTTTGAATTGTTTGACGTGAAATTAGATTATTGGATATTGTGTAATTTGAAAGTCCCGGTAAAATTGTTTTAGAGTGCTGCTAGTTTACTCTATATCAAGTGGCAGGTAGGTCAAGTCGTGCTTAGAAAACTATGGAACAGAAAGTTGGTCACAAAAAGCAGTTTACATATGTCGCCAAAGGGAGCATGAGTCCTCCGAAAAGTGGGTGCGAATGCATGTGTTCACGGCGGTCAAATAAGGAGATTCTATGTATGTATATGGCCTATAAACGAAGCTGATTCAGACTTATCTACAAGATTGCAGTTTATGTCACCACAGATAACTATGTTTGAGAAAATATATGACATAGCCTTAAGAACAACTAGCTATAGAACACTAGTGAGGTGTTTCATGTACGACTATGCCCATTATACTGTATTGATGATCCAAATAAGGAGTACTAAAAACTGTTGACATCTCAGACTCATCTAGACATCAACACTCGTTGAAATATGTATGAAACATAATTGGATCTAATGCTACATACTTCTCCCTTATATCTGAACATGGTCGGGTTGCCCAAATACGAGAACCTGAGTATCATTCTATAGACCGCTCTGCTCCAATAATTGTTCTTTCAACCTCTTTTTCGAAGCTCGGTTAGCGCTCTTTTGATTTTCGGAATTTTCCGACGATGTTCGTTGAACACGGCCTAACCTGAAGCTTGCCCACTAGAGGTTCCCTTTCTATGCAGACTTCCAAGAATGCACTCATTTCTATTGTAATTAGGTCACATTTTGACGCACCCAGTGACTTGTACATCGTCCAACATTGGAATACTCGTACGTATATCAAAACCAAATGAGCAACTTTAATTTTTCAGAAAATACTGCAAAATTTTCGAACCATTTAACCATCCACATCCCTATCATGGTTTATGATAGAGCATACGTACTCGAATGTCTTGTACTATGGGACGATGACTCGGTCTTAAAAGACATGAAGAATTAGGTGTGTAAATTCAGAGGAGAGAAGTGCAGATATTTGGTTGTAGTACAGCTGACCCGTGATCTATTATCCTCTGCAGCCTACTAACTTCTAGAATCTATCAGTTTTCTCAACACAGAGTACTATATAGATCCTGTTTTCTGTGAATGGCTCAAACCATTGGGCCAAAAACGCGATAATCAAATTTATTGCATAGTGCCTGCCTTCCCTACCAGTGGAGGTTATCGGTAGCTGCATGCAGACTAAAATGGCAAAGACATGCTCGGCCAGTAGCATAATACTGGCATACGCAATTATAGGGCCCAAAACCCTATACGGAAGAGATTAAAAAGATGTGACGAACCAACTTATTGTCTTGAATAAAAAGACATTTGAAGACCCTTGCAAACGCTTAAAGGCACCGGTCTTCGGATCACAGGCCCTTGACAGCTATCACGCAGATATTTCTCCTCCATCAAGAAGGTGCGATAGGATGAACCGGACACAAGGAGGATGAAAAACTGTGATACATAACAAAATGCGAGTGATTGCTATAGGGAAAAGAATCAGCGCTTATTCGGCTGCGGATTTGCCATATGCCGCAAGCTTAGGCAAAAAGTCTTGAGCTTCCGATACTGGAGTGGGTGTCTCAATACCGTTCGCATCTAGGCTAAATTCGCTAACATAAGCCTAATATGCGCCCAACGGAAGACAAGGACGACGCCACCGAAGAATGTTTCTACTAGCTGCACAACAAGACATATGAGCAATATCCAAAGTACGATTTTAATCGGACAAGCGCGGACAAATATTAAGAAGGGGACCTCAACCGATTTGGAGTGCGCAACTGGTGGCAGAGAGGCTTGTTAGTTGAGGCCCAGGTTCACCCTGAACTGTATCGTCATCTAAGTAATTAAGTAACTGATCTGTAACTACACTAATAAATTAGTCTCCCCATTAATTGGTAGAGGTGGCACCATTGGAGCAAAATAACCACTGAGCCCAAATATCTTTTTTTCTTCGTCTGTTCAAAATACTCCGGGATCTTTGGAGTAATCTTTTCCTCCAACGTCCCAAACCATCAAGACCTAAGCCAAAAACTGGATAGATGATCAAGAGTATTTAATATAAAATATGGAAAACCACTTCTGCGGCGGTAACAACCCAGAGGCCGAACGAACCATTCAACCTGAACGATGAAAGGCAAGACTTCCAACAAAAATCCAAAATGAAGTTAAGATAGCCGCGTCTTAGCTTGAGAATAACAATGCTGCTGGAGCGGACGCTCGTTTCTCTATAAAGGCAGATGTCTTTGATGTAAAAAAAAAAGTTTAGAAAATGTGATGTTGTGTCATATGGTTTCTTCGACATCATACTTCGGAAAATTGTGCGAAACTCTCCAGCAAACAGCTGAAGCACAATTTCACGAAATCTATTTAACTGTCCGCTTACGCTGATGATACTGATATTATTGGCTGGATGTAGGTAGCTGTAACTGAGTAAAACCAAGTACATGGTGACAACAACAAAAGACTAAAACATCGATGAGTCGGACAGAACGTCACAGTGAACAGCTTTAACTTTGAAATAGTTACCTATATTCCGCTCTGACAGTGACACCTCACCAGAAATCAAACGAATACCTGCGCTTACCGAATGATGTTTCTTTGGCCTAAATAGGTAATTGGGTAATAGCAACTTTCCATGAAACTTTAAGAAGAGTTTATAGAAGACCCTCACTATTCCATACATTGTTTTTGCAGCAGGAGCATGGACTTTAGCTTTCCTCTAATGAATTTTGGCCCCGCTGGCGTTGACGGACTTTCGAACAGGAGATATAACACTAAACTCTGCGAGCTGTACAGCGACAGCATCAGATTGCTTGGTACATGTAGATGGAATCAATTTTAACACTCCCAACAGTCATCGAATCTTATCTGGAGGCACGGCGAAATAGAGGAAAACTTCGCCTTAAGTGGCCCGCAAAAGCGGACTGGGTTCTCAACTTTTTTGGAGTACATTAGTTGATGCAGTTGGCTAAAGATCGTGCTAATTGCGTAGATTTTTAAGGGCAATGTGCAGCCCAGATTGTAACGCCCTTAAATTAGGTAAGTAAGAAGAAAGAAAGCGCATCCAGTTGAGGCAAGAGGACTGTGTACTAATATCTCAAAGCATCAACAGAAAGTTATGACTGCTGACTTGCTTGTCACTGATGAGAAATAACTTGGAACGTGACGTGAACTTTTTGCTATCATGGTGAACTATTTAATCGACAGTGCTACAGCTCCGAACATTGACGTAGCTCGGAAAAGATGACGACATAAACTGGAGCACTTTCGAAAACAGGATTTGTAGAGATGGCATCTATTGAGATTTTCCATGAACAGTGACGAAGAAAACGATAATGACCGCCAAAATCACATGAGGACTATAGTCTTGTGTCAAAAGGCCTCCTTGCACCGTATTTTGAATCTTCCATCAGAGGCGAATCTCGGACGAGAGGAGTACGGTCAAAGTATCTGTGAATATCGCTATATAGTACGTAGACAAAAAGGCTCATACTCAGGAAGATTTCATCCCTTCTCATGGGATGCCCGGGCTTGATGGTAACATCTCATATTTTCAATCTAGTGACATTACTTTTCATTTTGTGCATTGGATTCACTGGATCCAAATTAAATAAATCGTCACTTCTAGTCAGGAACAAGGCACTAGGCTTTAACCATTTTTAAGGAGCTTATACCACCCCTAATCCCACCCAAATTTTTTAACTCAACATATACTTGTACCTACAGCATAACATCCTTTCAATACAAGTCCTTTTTACCCGCCATTGATTCCAATTACACAGACTTTGTTTGCATTCATTCTTTAAAGTGAGCCATTTCCCTTGTCCTTTTCGCCTTTGAAATATACGTTTTCTCTTAAATCTGCGAATAACGTAGTGTGTGGTGGGACATACGTTAACACAACCCCCTCAGCAAGTGATGTGAAACCTCCTGGCAATAGAAGCACTTCTTAACTTGAGAAAATCCAGAAAAGAACTTTCAAAAGTATCCTGCTAGCGGTATCAGAATGTGATAATTTCATCAAACTCCACAACGACAAGCCATCCTCAGAGAGACTCACGTCGAATCCCTTTACAATCTGTGAGACTCCACACAAAGTTACATGGAAAGATACAAAGCCTACGAATACTCGCAGATTGTAGATTGTCTCAGATACAATGAAATGCAACTTTTGTTAGAAAATATTTTAAAAGGGAGCCAATTTTGTTGTGCTTTTATGCTCGTATACTCGTACAGATAAAAGCACTGACAGTGCGTCAGTTTCCAGAGGCGAGTTCAATGGCCGACGAACTATGACACAGGATTCCCAGATTCTAACACACAGCTTAATTAACATTTTCCAATAAAATTAATTCCGCGGTGAGTAGTACCTCTAATCCTTTATGCGGGAACAAACCTCACACCTACGTGTCTATCGGGTAATCAACGGTCTCTGAGGCGGGTATCGTTTGGGGTAAAAAGATACGTAATCGATTCCGCATATTCAATTTGGTTGTAATGGGCTGGCTGCGTTTTGGCAATGTCCCTTTAAATGAATTTCACATTAAAGAGAGGGAGTTCGATTCACAGAATCGTCCTTCGAACTTGGATGAATGAAATTTTCAGTCTACGATGACCGAAATTATCCGGAATTAGAGGATTGGAAGTTTAGCGACACATTTTGGTTTAGTGTTAGAGATCTCCGGTACTCTGGCTTCTGTTTACAATTGGCGCTGGAAAAGATCTATTTTGGTCATTGGATGCCACTGGAGCTTTGACAATTTCGAAAGGCTGAAACTTGCAGCGAATCGTTTCGCCATTATGATGAATGCAGAGGAGTTTAGTTCGGTAAACAGCCCATAATGGCGTCTATTCAATCACAGAGTAGTCTCTGTTTTAGTTACTGTGAAATTCGTCGTTTGGTACTATTTTTCAGGATTGCTGGAATCCTTATTAAACACATTCAATGAAAATACGTTTTTGTTTGGTTTCAAGCAAGAGAGCGAACGCTTCGTTTGATTAATTTGTGACAGTGATTATTGGATGTTCATCCAACAGTGATCCAATAATGAAAACCCGGATCAGCAAGGCTATATCAAAATTTACGAAAAGAATGGAAGAAATTCTCCTTAATCTAATTAATGAAATGTTGGACTCACTAATTTGGCAAGTCACATTCTTGAGAAAGCTGATACTGATTATTACTGGTTCCTTTGCTTAAGGAATTCATCAGAAAATATTTCGGAAAATAACCGAAAGCATTGGATAAGGGTGGAAGAGCTGGTTCCAGCAAAATATGCAAATGACAAATATATTCGGATCTGCACATAAATTGCATGGCGTCGTAAAGATTGCTTTTAACTGCATGGCGCAAGGCACACCCCCAGTATCCTTTATCCTTTATATCTGATACCTTGAGCCTAGGTACGAAAGTGAATATACATATGGCTGCTAAGAAAAGGAAGTGCTCTGAGGAAGTTTAAAACGGTAAGATATCTAGCAAACCCCAATCTAGACCGACATCCTACACGTTCCGATTCAATATCAAAGTAGCCAATAAGACAAGATGCCGCATCTGATATGTTAGGTTTCGTCCTCTATGAAGATAATGTTGTGACGATGATTGCTGGGCCTCGCATGCAGAGAATCACAAAAAGCTATAAGGATTCTTATATGCTACGAGTAGACTAAAAGGACGAGCACCGAGCCAAAGGGCACGAGAAGCGCCAGACCGAGGGAATTGAGAGATGTTACAGCAAGAAAAACATTCGAAAATATATCCAGAGGGCAAAAGTAAAATGCCATATAAACTAAATACGAACGGAGGTCCACGGAAGGACAAACACAGTTGGTGTTGAGGATATGGAGGAACCATTCCTGTAGACTGTTAAATAACGATCATAATTCCACGAACCATTCAACCTATGTGATGATGGACAATAATTCCGTCAGCCCGATCTTGATGAATTGAGGAGGGCAAGGGTCCGACAAGGCTGCCGGAACTGGCGGCGTAGCTGCCGAGCTGAAAATTATCTTGCGAAGAGCATGCGCCAAATCATCATTGAAATATGTTTAAGAATTTGTCAACACCATTAGGGCACTCATCAAAAGGCTAAAGACTCAGTGTGTTAGTAATCAATAGAGCCTCTCAGAAAGACCAGGAACAGTCAACGAATAATATCTCACAATGACATTGATATGCGAGTAATGTGAACAATTTTTACATCACCGATGTACCCTAATATAGACTAGTCGAGAGATTCGACTCAAAATTAATGAAATGCAGTACTGAAAAGCGTAGCTAGGCCCTAAAAGCACAGAAGACATCTTAGCTCATACGGGACGGCATTTTAGTTGAGAGCCAACCTTTCGAAGTATTTCGCTTTCATCCTTATCTCAAATGTAGCAAAGATGAGACCGGTCTTCAAACTAAGGCATCTAAGCAAAAACAAGCGAACATAACTTCCAGCACTACATGTATATTATATATTTTTAGATGGTTCATAAGTTTGATCAGAAAGAAAGCCTAGAGAGCTAGAAACTTATCTCATGCTGCGTGATATGTCTTGTTACCAAAATATTGGACTTATCAGGCCCACAATCGCACTAATAGCGACCAATAAAATATGTTAGATGGCAAATTGTGTGAGCCTTATTTACTTACTTACTTAGGTCGCATCATAGTCCAGGGTGAACCTGGGCCTCAACTAACAAGCCTTTCCAGTTAGATATCTGCCACCAGTTGAGCACTCCTAATCGGTTGAGTTCACCTTGTAAAATACTTGTCCGTCTTCCTCTACTGCGTTGCCCTCGGGGTTAGATTCGGAGACTTTGCGGGCCGGAGTATTGGTATCCATTCGCTCGAAAAGTCCCAGCCATCTCAGGCGACTTATGTGCAGTTTTCTGTCTAGGTCAATGCTGGCATACGGCTCATACAGTTCGTTGTCTTCTCCAAAGCCCGTCAATGCAAATTCTATCAAATATCTTACGTATAATTTTTCTCTCGAAGCATCCGACGATATCTTCATCTGATTTCGATAGAGTCCATGCTTCAGCGCCTTAAAGCAACACTGTGATGGTTAAGGTCTTATATAGAGTCTTCTTAGTTTTTGAGGACAGGGCCTTGCTACTCAATTGCTTTCTTAGCCCAAAGAAACAGTGATTCTTCGTTTTATTTTTGCTGAGGTCTTGTTAGCAGAATCCACAGCCGAGCCAAAGTGTAGAAAAAGTGCCTTACTAGTTCGAAGTCGACTGTGACGTTCTGTGGATGTTATGTGTCCCTTCTTGTTGATAGCATATACTTGGTTTTGCCCTCATTTATCGTTAAACCCATTTTGGCAGCTTCTGATTCAATACTTGCGAATGCACCGGTGATAGCCGGTGATGTGTTCTCCCAGTTTATCGATATCCACGACGTACGCTAGTAGTTGCACAGACTTTTGAAAGATAGTGCCCCCAGTGTTCGTTTGTGAGTTCCGCATAATTCTTTTAAGTATGATGTTAAAGAACTCGCATGATAGCGCGTCACCTTGTCTAAAACCTTTTTTGACATCGAAGTTCTCGATTAAGTTGTTATCGAATTCAACGGTTCAGCGAGCGTTCTCAATCGTCATTCTGCACAGATGGACGAGCATGGCAAGGATGCCAATATTAGATATGGCTCAATAAATTGCTTCTCTATAAATGTTGCCCTATGCGACTTTAAAATTTGTGAAAAGATGGTGAGTATCGATTTGAATTTCTTGGCTTTCTTCCAGGATTTGCCGGAGTATGGAAGGTATGGTAGATTGTAAACTTTCCTGGCGTTTCACCCTGATAAGGGCTTGCCGATAAGATCTTGTACGCAATGTCAAGGAGACCTGAGAGTATGCATCTATTGTTGGAACAGTTGAGGGGTTCCCTGTTTTTGTAGATCTGGCAAACTTGTTGAGATTCCATTCATAATGTTCTCCAGAAAGTCATTTCCAGCAGCATTGAATACCTCCGCTACGTCAGGTCCAACTGATTTGCTGGGTTTTAGCTTAGATATTGATGTCCTTACTTCGTTTTGGTCAGATTTACGGAAGTTTTGGCTTTCATCGTCTCAGTTAAATGGTGTATTCCGCCTGACGGCGAGGTGTTGAGTTTTTTCTCCGTTAGACAGCCTGTAGAAAAAGCTTTTCCAGATTGTCACTGTGACTTTAGCACAAGATTTCTTTCTTCGTGTTTGAAGGCTTGACACGTCCGTTTTATCTGTTGGTAAAACTTCCGTACGTTATTCCTGGACTACAACCTCTCAATGTCCTCGATTGCGTGCTTGTTGTGCTCTTTTTTTCCTCTGGGGAACTTGATGTTCTTCCCTCCTCTTCTGCTCGTCGAACTCAGGAGGGGTCCGCGTCCTTTGTTGCAGTGCTGGTTTGTAGCCTTCTTGTTTAGTTGCATGGCAGGAGAAGCCTACCACATCAGTTCCGACGCCTCTGATGACACGTTGGCAACGTTGCCACAGGACTTCGGTACGCGTCCAGCAAAGTTTCTGGCGGTTTATCTTCTTAAAGTAGTTCTTCCTATTTGTTGTGGCGCTTGGGGGGTCAACATTCCTATGTTGGCTTCAACAGGGTAGTGATATAAGGCAATGTTGGCTGCCGGAGAGGTTCGGACGTCCAGAATAATGGAGGCATGACTTACATACGTCTATCGCAATGTGATCAGTGTGATTGAGCGTTTCATGCTCCGGAGACCGAATTATGCCTTTGTGTGTATTGTGATGAGGAAACCATATGGTAGTTACTATAATGATATTTCGTTCCGCCGCAAAAGAAGACAGTAAGCCTTAATCCGTTGCCAGACGTAGTGTCGTGTAGGCTATGCGTACCAATTGTACTACCGTTGCTCATATATCCGGTCGTGCCGGTCGCAGGAACAAGGTGGCCTCCTTGTCTTCCGTTGGTGCATGAGCGCATACGTCAGCGAATTTAACGTTGATGCGGATTGTCATAAGACGCTCGCTCATCTGTTGGAAGATCAAGACTTCTTGCCTAAGTCTGCCTCATATAGGAAATCCGCATCCGAATAAGCGCTGACTTTTTTCTCTATAACAGTCACCATGATAATCGTATTCAGTTATGTATCAGCGCATTTTCTTGATGGCGGAAATATCTGCACGATAGCAGTCAAGGGCCTATGCTAGTTGCTCGGGTGCACTTGGCCTGTGACAGGTGTGAATATTCTCCGTGGATCAGAGGCTCATTGACCTTTAAACGTTTGTAAGGGTGGTTAGAAGAGAATCCATTTTTATCCAAGCTAATTAGTTGGTTCGTCCCATCCTTTCAACCTCTTCCGCATAGGGTTTTGGGCCCTATGACGACGTATGCCAGTATTATGCTACTAGCCAAGCATGTCTCTGCCATTTTAGCCTGCATGGGTAAGAGTTTACTCATGCAGTTATAGGGGACCTCCACTTGCAGGTAAGGCAAGCACTACGCTACAAACTTGATTGTTGCGCTGCTGGCCCAATCCAAGTTATAGGACTGTCAGCAGTTACCCGTTCAATCCCCGCATAGGTCCCAATGGTTTGAGCCATTCACATAAAACAGGATCTATATAGTTCTCTGTGTTGAGGAAACTGTTAGACTCTAGAAGGCTGCAGAGGATAATAGAACACGGGTCAGCCATACTAAAACCAAATATCTGTATTGCTCTCCTCTGAATCTACACACTTAAGTCCTTACACCTTTTTAAACCGAGTCATCGTGCCATAGTACAAGAAACTCGGAAACGTATGTTCTCACATACGGGGTGTGTTCAGAAAATAATGGGAATTTGTAAATTTCGCGGGTTTGGAGAGACCGATTGTCAAAATTGTTTTTCGTTATGTTGGGATACATGCCCCTGAAGTATGATAACATTTCCATCAGTATTCATTGTTTGCTTTGTCTGTGGCAGCCGCTAAGGTCAATCCCGGCGATTTTCGTTTGTTAAAACAAATGGATCACAGAATTTGTATCAAATTTTGCGTACAAAGTGAAATAAGTGTAACAAAGGGTATGAAATGGTAACAAAGGCCTATGGTGAGTCTGATATGAGTAAAACAAGAACGTTGAGGATGACGAACGCCCCGGACGCTCCAGCACATCAACAACTGATGAAAACGTGGAAAAAGTGAAAGAAATGGTTATGAACGATCACCGAATCAGAAACAGAGAAGTCCCTGCTGATGTTGGCTTATCGATTGGCTTATGCCATGAATTTTTTTCGAATGTGGTGGGAATGAAAGGCGTGACAGCAAAGTTTGTTCCAAAATTGTTGAAATTAGAACAAAAACAGCGGCGAATGGAAGTTGCTCAGCAGCCACTTTTCTGCGTACGTCCACGTCTGCAAACACAGACCAGCTGTTTTGGCACTTAGTGAAACACAGGTAGATCCCCGACCACATCGCTCAGATCACTCTGATCTGAGGCTACCTGGCTACGAACTAGTGCCATTATTCTTCTCTCACCGCGGTCTCGCCATTTACGTGCGTAGTGATGTAGCTTACCAAACTCCACCACAATGTATTCCCTGTTCCAATCCGGAATTCAATTTCATGTGGTTGAAATTCCATCTCCGTAAGCAAATTATCCACTACTGCTTTATTTGCAGAAGCCCCAAACTGGACAGCAACTCGACCTTCCACGAGTTTGATGCGCTGTCTGATTCCATTCAAAGAATTGTATCCCTGTATCCTCATACTGAAATCGTGATTACGGGCGATTTCAATATACACAATTCTGGTTGGCTTCGACATTCTGGACAGACAACACCCGAAGGACGGTGTGTTGAGATCTTCGCTGCGGAAAATAACTTAACTCACCTTGTAAATGAGCCCACACGAATACCAGACGTTGAGAGTCATACCGCCAATACCCTGGACTTGTTTTTAACTTCTCACCCTGACAAGTACTGCGTTGATGTGCTCTCCCCTCTAGGCTCGTCGGACCATTGTGTCATATCAGCTAAATTCTCGTACACCCACCACACAGTTAGAGAAAAAATCCCTAAAAGAACCGTATGGCAATACGAGATAGCCAACTGGAGCGGCCTTAACAGCTTCTTTAGAAATTTTAACTGGTCGTTATGTTTCCTCGATAACGACGTGGATGCCGCTGCTGACATGATCACAGAAACTATTCTCTTTGGAATGCGATGCTTTATCCCTCATCGGATGAAGTGTATCAAACCAAAAGGAAAGGCATGGTACGACTCGAGCTGTAAAGAGGCTGTCAGGGTTAGATAATTGTTTTTTCGGTCCTACAAGACCAACTGGACAGAGAAAAACCGAAAAAAGTTTAAACGAGCCAAAAATGACTCCACCGTCTTTCTTAAGCGTATGAAATTCCAATACTACCAAAAACTGAGGCAAAAAATACTGCAATGTCCCAAAGGCAGTAAAAATTTTTGGTCATTCCTCAAAAACATTAGAAATTCTGCCTCATCCTCCATCCCAACGCTCATTTACAATGACATTCCAGCTGTCAACTCTTTGGACAAAGCCAATCTGCTTGCTGCACACTATGCGGCTAGCTCAACACTCCCAGATTGTGCTTTGTCCCCGCCTACGCTTGAGTGCGTCGAATCTACAATGGGACGAATCCACTTTCGCACTCGTGTAGTAGCAAGAGTACTTAAAGATCTCAACATACATAAATCCGCTGGTCCAGATGGGAGATATACCCTTCTTCTGAAGAGGTGTTCTTCCACGTTGGCAAAACCACTGCGTAAGCTTTTTCATCAATCCTACTCTTTAGGACTCTTTCCGAGAAGATGGAAAACAGCATTTGTCCAGCCCGTCCCTAAAAAAGGCGAATCTTCTTCTCTCTCCTCCTACAGACCCATTGCACTTACGTCCCTTCTCTCCAAGGTCATGGAAACGCTGATAAACCTCAGCTCGTGAAATATCTCGAAACACGAAAACTTCTCAATGACCGACAATATGGTTTTCGTAGCAACAGGTCCACTGGTGATTTGATGGCATGTCTCACCGAAAAGTGGAACCGAAGAGTACATCAATCTGGTGAAAGCAAGATAGTTGCACTTGATATTTCTAAGGCATTTGACAGAGTTTGGCATCAGGCTCTTTTGTCGAAAATGCGTGCTTTTGGGATCGATGACTCTCTTCTTCAATGGATTAGAAATTACCTTTCGGAACGTTCAAGTGGTTTCAAGTCTGATATTCACAAAACAAATGCTGGTGTGCCCCAGGGCTCCATTCTGTCTCCGACACTCTTTTTCATTTTCATTAATGATCTCTTGTCTGCCACTTCTAATCCAATATATTCCTTTGCTGATGACAGCACTCTCTGCTTTTCGTATTCGTTCCCGGACTTACGTCCCGGCTCTTCGGCTGTAGAACGGGAACGGCAGCGTATGTTAAGTTCATTAAATTCCGATATTAACAGCATAACCAATTGGGGAACTATCAACCGAGTGGAATTTAATGCTTCCAAAACTCAATGCTGTCTGCTGTCGTTAAAGCGAAATTCAAACATCCAGCCATTATCGATGAATGGCACTTGCATCGTCGAAACCGATAAACTTTCCATTCTCGGTATGTGTGTCAGTGACAACTTACGTTGGAATGACCATATATTCGATGTCGCCAAAAATGCTGCGAAATGTCTAGGTTTCCTCAAACGATGTAAGAAATACTTTTCTCCCTCTGATTTGGCCACAATATGTAAGGCATTCATCCGCCCTAAATTAGAGTGCAATGCCCACATCTGGTCAGGTGCTCCTAAAACATCTCTGCACCTACTAGATAGGATTCAAAACCGTGCGATAAAACTCATTTGTGATACTAATATCAGTCAATCAATTGACACCTTCGAACACCGACGAAATGTCTCGTGTCCCACTCTGTTTTATCGATATTTGCACCACCAGTGCTCCATTGAAATTGCCAGTAGCATTCCGCCCATTCAAGCTTTCAACCGTAACACCCGTCTCGCTATGAATGCTCATCAGTATACCCTCAAGCCCATTTTCGGACGTACACTAAAATATCGTGATTCTTTCCTAAGCCGTACAACTCGCTTATGGAATGCCCTGCCGAGCTCCCTATTTCCTAGTCATTATATAGCTTGCAAACATTTAAAACGTACATCGGTATTTCTCTTTCTTTCCTCCCTAACCGTACTTCGCCCGCGCTGTGTGCAAACATTTTAAGGGTACACAAAATCCCTTGAGCGCGCGCCGATTTAAAAAAAAAAGAAAAAAACTAAACGAAGATCGTCATTGACTGAAACGTGTTATAATAGGTGACGAAACATGGGTTTACGGATATGACGTCGAAACCAAGGCCCAGTGGGGGAATTCTGGCCCGCCAGAGCGCATCACCGAAGGAGCTAAGGGCTATCCCGAAGATCGAGTTTATGAAGTGTTTCGAGGATTGGAAGAAGCGCTGGCACAAGTGTATAATATCTAATGGGGACTATTTTGAAGGCAACGACATTAATGTAGACGTATAAATATTTTTTTTTTTTCAAAAACTAAAATTCCCGTGATTTTCTGAACACAGCTCGTAAATTAAGATAGCGATGCGACCGGTTAAATGGTTCGAAAATTTCGCAGTATTTTCTGAAAAATTCCAATGTTGGACGATGTAAAAGTCAGTGGGTGCGTCAAAATGTGAACTACGAGTAATTACAATAGAAATGAGTGCATTCTTGGAAGTCTGCATAGAAAGGGAACCTCTAGTGGGCAAGCTTCAGGTTAGGCAGTGTTCAACGAACATCGTCCGAAAATTCCGAAAATCAAAAGAGCGCTAACCGAGCTTCGAAAAAGAGGTTGAAAGAACAATTATTGGAGCAGAGAGGTCTATCGAATGAATGATACTCAGGTTCTCGTATTTGGGCAACCCGACCATGGTCAGATATAAGTGTGAAGTATGTAGCATTAGATCCAATTATGTTTCGTACATATTTCATCGAGTGTTGATGTCTAGTCTAGATGAGTCTGAGAGTTTTTAGTACTCCTTATTTGGATCATCAATGCAGTATAAGGGGCATAGTCGTACACGAAACACCTCACTGGTGTTCTATAGCTAGTTGTTCTTGAGGCTATATCCTGTATTTTCTTAAACATAGTTATCTGTGGTGACATAAACTGCAATCTTGTGGATAAGTCTGAATCAGCTTCGTTTATAGGCCATATACATACATAGAATCTCCTTATTTGACCGCGGTGAACACATGCATTCGCACCCACTTTTTGGAGGACTCATGCTCCCTTACTGATGTTTTCCTCTTTGGCGACATATGTAAACTGCTTTTTGCTACCAACTTTCTATTCCACAGTTTTCTAAGCACGACTTGACCTACCTGCCACTTGATATAGAGTAACCTAGCAGCACTCCAAAACAATTTTACCGGGACTTTCAAATTACACTATATCCAATAATCTAATTTCACGTCAAACAATTCAATGTAAATTGATTTTGACAAATTAAAAGCGGTTCTTTATGCTAAGCCTTCGTAAGTCGTCCTGCAGAATCAACGCTTTTTTTTAAAGACAATCCAATGGTCCCGAAACCCAATAAATATCATCTGGGGTTTAAGTGAAAATAAAATACATTTTTGGCTATAAGGAATATTAGGGAAGAACGACTATTATTCAATAAACGTCCTTCATCTACAAGACCTAAAACTACCACGCCTCGGATTAGTATAACAGATTGTTTAGCTTCCTGCAGTTCATTTCAGTCTGAATTTCAAAAACGGAAATGTGCAGCAAATGCACTCTCCAGTTTCAGTTTTCAAATCTTCAGGAGATCAAAGGTTCAAGTCATATCACTTTTCTTCGTACGTCCACGTCTATAAGTGCAGA
The DNA here is from genome assembly GCA_963966105.1 of Volucella zonaria. Classification (NCBI taxonomy): domain Eukaryota; kingdom Metazoa; phylum Arthropoda; class Insecta; order Diptera; family Syrphidae; genus Volucella; species Volucella zonaria. The sequence continues at coordinate 191,218,270 of OZ014531.1, forward strand.
CCAGCTGCTTTGGCACTTAGTGAAACACGGGTAGATCTCCGCTCACACTTCTCAGATCACTCTGATCTGAAGGTAACTGGCTACGAGAAAGTGCCATTATTCTATCACGGTCTCGCCTTTTGCGTGCATAATAATGCAACTTACGAAACTCCACCACAATGTAAACCCTGTTCCAATCCGGAATTCATGTAGTTATAACTCTATCTCCGTAAGCTCCACTACTGCTTTATTTACAGAAGCCTCAAACTGGACAGCAACTCGAACTTAAAGAGTTTGATGTCTTGTCTGACTCCATACAGAAGAATGGAGCTCACGCGAATGCGAGTCGTTGATAGTCATACTACTAACACACTGGACTTGATTTTAACTTCTCACACTGATTAGTACACCGTTGATGTGATTTCCTCGTAGGCTCGTGGGACCATGGTCTCATGTCAGCTATCAGCAAAGTTAGAGAAAAGATTCCTAAAAATCCGTATGGCAATACGAGAAAGCTAATTGGAGCGGATTTAACAGCTTCTTTAGGAATTGTAACTGGTGGTTATATTTCCTCGATACCGCCGTTAATATGACCACTGACACCAATTTCTTTGGAGTGAAATTTTTTACTCCTCATCGGATGAAGAGTATTAAGCCAAAAAAAAAAGGCAAAGAAGCAGTTAGGTTTAGAGAAATGTTTTTTCGGTCCTTCAAGACCAATCCCACAGAGGAAAACCGGAAAAAGTTTAAGCTACCCAGAAATGACTGCAACGTCTTTCTTAATCAGATATTTCCTTACGCTGACGTGGCAAAGAACTCAATTAATTCTGGGAGCGTATGCAAACTGCCACTGCCGGTAAACAGTCTCAATAGAATCAGTACAACTTCAGCCTTAAATCCTCAGCCCAATAGCATCAACGATTTTTTAAATGAAGCAAGAAGCTTATGCAATCTATCCTTTACGGATCTTCTATACAAAATTAGGCAGTTATGGCAAAATTACCAGAAACTCTAAAGTAATCAAGAAAAGATGTTCACATATCTTGAATTTGTAACCTCTATTGCAACGTAATAAAAGGTGTTTTTTTTACGAGTTTGGTTTTTAAACTGGCAACACTATTTCGACAGATTGTCTATTTGACAGTTGAAAGTTGATTTGTGGTTAATTCATTTTGCCATTTTACAATGAGTAGATTAACGGCAAAACAACTCGTGAAAATTGTGCAAACTTATCTTGAAAACTATGGTTCGGTGCGCCAAACTTATCGCGCACTACGTCCATTTTAAGGTCGACGTAATCGTCCAAATGAGAAAGTTATTCGGAACACGAAGAATCCTTTTCGCACCACGTACACTCTAGTGGATAATACCCATCCCCAAAGATGACAAACCGTGCGAACAGAAGAAGTTATTGCCGCTGTGAAGCGCAGTGTTTAGGAGAATCCGAATGAGTCGATTCGCCAACGCGCACAGCAATTGGAGCTGTGGAAAATTTTCCTGAAAGATGTTGGCTTAAAAGCATATAGGATCCAAGTTGTGCAAGAGTTAAAATCGCGAGACCATTATACGCGTCGTAGGTTCGGTGAATGGGCCGAAAACATGATTCACCTTGATTCCCAGCGTAAAATTTTGCTCTCCGATGAGGCCTATTTTTGGTTAGATGGATATATAAACAAGCAAAACTGCCGTAATTGGAGTGGAGAAAACCCAGAAGCTTTTGTCGAGACGCCCTTACAACCATCAAAACTCATTGTTTGGTGTACTTTATGGACTGGTGGAATCATCGGTTCATATTTTTTTAAGGACGATGCCGGCCAGAATGTTACCGTCAATGGAGAGCGCTATAGAAACATGATTTCTGACTTCTTCGTACCTCAGTTGAATGGCATTGACGTGACAGAGCTTTGGTTTCAACAAAACGACTCAACATGCCACACGGCCCGCAACACCATTAATTTATTGCGGGGAACATTTGCCGAGCGCATAATTTCGCGTAATGGACCTGTTAACTGGTCTTCATGATCCTGTGATCTCACACTTTTAAATTACTTTATTTGGGTATGTGAAGTCACTAGTCTATGCCGATAAACCAGAGACGTTGGACGATTTGGAAGTCAACTTTCGACATGTTATTATACGGCCCCAGTTGTTCGGTAAAGTTGTCGAAAATTGGACTTCGCGACTGCGTTTCATTTTCTCAATAAATATTGAATTGAATTGAATCGATTCAATAGAGTTCCCAGAGACGTTAAGTTGCTAATATGTGCTGGAGATGTTTATAGAAATATTTACAATACAAAGGACGGTTAAGGGATAAGAGAAGAATTCAAAGTTAAAATTGGATTACCGCAAGACATTCTAAAGAGTCCTTTGGCTTTAATGTCATTGCAAGGTTTTTAATTGAAGCAGCACATTAACAAGTGAGAAACGACTTCTCTTCATATAGGAATTAATAGTGCTATTATGACGTAACTATCCACTGTTTTTAAGTCAGACAGAAAGAGATTTGGCTCCAACGACTAAATTATCGCTTAAACAAATGCCTATTTTTGGACCTCTAAAAAAAACCTATTTTTCGGAACGGATTGAAATTAGAGAAATGCTGGAAAACAAAAAGTTTCAGAAAAATAACTATCTCTTACTCAAAAAGCCGCAGACTTATTTTTTCATTCTTTAAATTAATTATAATAATCAAAATAAAAATAATAATAATCAATTCAGTAAATAAAAAAATATTTCACATCCTGACTTTCTAAGCGAAAGTCTTAATTTTTAAATTAAAATCAATCTTTTACGTAGCTAGAAAATATGAATTTATTATGGCCGAATTTGGCTGGACCATAAATTTGAAATTTCACGATACTATCTGCTGGAAGATTCATTGATGGATGCCAAACGAATTAACAAATCACAGCAAAACTCAAATGCAAAATAGTTCTTGAACAGACAGATTCATCATTTTAAAAATTGTTCTTACCTTCAATAATGAAAGCAAGCAGCACAAGTCTCTTGATATATTTAATAGGCGTCATTATAAATTCTCACTTTATTTTTGAATTAAAATAAATAAAAATTTGTTAAATACAAATTTTAACTATTCCACTAAAAATCATTTTTTCCAAACTGCTTATTACACCTTTGTTTTTACACCAACAGAATTTTTAAAAACTTTTGTAATTCTCTTTAAATAAAAAAAAATTAAATTCAACTGTCGATTGAGACTTAAAATCAAATCGCGGACTGCTTGTAATTTTTTTTTTTTAATATTTCCAATACAGTCAATTAATTTATTAAACCTGTTGAGTACTGAGCTACGATCCGATAACTAAACTTGAATTTGAACTTGTCAATTCTTTTATAGGTTCATCTTGAACAGTTTGCTATACTAAACTCACAGCAGCTTCAGCCAATGATTTTTGCTGTTGCTGTTTCACCGGTCTATACACAACGAATGATGCCTTCCACCAGTATGCCTATCCACCTACTCTTATCCTTGCAACACACCTGTTGGATATTAGATATCAAAAAAAAAAAAAAACAAAAAAACTTCTGATGACGAAAACAGATAACCAACCATTCGTACCTGTGCAACATGCCGTGCGAATCGCCACACGACATGCGTAGAAGTGCCAAAAATCGAATAGTGGCAACACTATAAACCAACGAGGTGAAATTCGCTATTTTTCGGCTACCAGATGCGTTTTTCATTTGAATGTGCCATATTCACCTCGCAACTTTTCGTCATTTTCAGATGGCTTGCATCAAGGTGAGTTGGTACTCGTAATTTGCCGAGTATCCTTACGGAAAAAATAAAAAAATCGAGTGGGCTATATCCATGCGAGTACTCGTATATGAGGGATAATGGGATGTCAATGTATCACGTGTTTAAATTTTAAACTCCAACTCCCCATAGACATATTTCCTGTTTCAGGATAATACCGTTTAACGGATGCAAATCCCATCAGATACTTAATGAGAGATGAAACGGATTTTTTATTTTCCTTCAACCTTTATCCTTTGCCATATGACGTGTACAAAGTCAGAAGGGGTCCACAAAAGTCCTTAAAGAAAATTTTCATACGAAGGGTTCTAATTTTTTTTTTTTCTTTTTCCTCTCTTTTCATGCCACGTTTACGGTAATGGTGGGAGGAGGCCACTAAACGTATTATAAAAATCAAAAAAAAGAGGAGAGCGTACTCCAGAAGGAAGCACTAAAAATCTCACTTTACTGCTAAAGTTATTCTTTCGAGTTTCGTCCTTTTTTTCTTTTTTTTCTTGTTTCTTAAATTTATTTATTTATTATTATTATTTTTTTTTATTATAACGCCTTTGCAGAAAATCGGTAAAATTAGGTGATAATGGACACACATAACCACTTGGGTTCATGATGGGACGTTACATTAATACCCCCCGTTGGTAACCTTTAAAAGGTATCCGTATTTGAAAAATTCGAAAATTCGGAGAATGACGCAAACAATTATCTGATATTACGATTTAACTCACATGATGGGATTCCTGTAATTCAGTTACTTACTTATGTCACATCAGAAATAGTATATCTCGTGTCGTCTGGCTTCTGAGGTAGGGGTGGAATGACCTGGTATTATATAACGAACTACAATATTATCGGAGCTTCTAAGAAGTACTCGTATCTATACGCAGCTGTTACATATGATTTCTAAGCAACTGATTTTTACAAGACGAAAATCATTAGTATTTCGGCTTAGTGAAAAAAAGCTAAAGGAACAGTTAAGGAAGACAATGAATAGATGTCCTTGTGTAGGAATTTTGCGCTTTTTATTGTTTGAAAATTGAAAGAAAACGTGAGACTAAATTCCCGACGACCTTCCTTGAATATACCAAAAGTACGATAGTTGAAAGTAAGTATCTTAATGTGCGACATCTTGCCACATCCGTTGACATTCGTAGCATTTTTATTTCCTTTGCTGTTATTTCTTCTTCAAACTTCTGGTTCATCAATAGATAGTACGCAGCTTGACAACATTAAGCCATTAATAACGTACACAAAACAAATGACACACTTCCCAGTACTCTCTAAGGCCATTCATGGGAGGACTCTTGTAGACCAATATGACCCATACTCATTAGCTATCAAAAGAGCTAATCAACCTCAGGAGAAAAGTTATATCTTTAATCACAGAACACTGAGCCATTTATGGATTTCCTTTGCTACTGTACTGCCTTGGCATTGATCAAAAAGCAATTCGTAGGCAGTTACCACTCTCGAGATCTGAATAATCTTGTTGGTTCTACGAGCACCTAGGGCGGTGGTATCACAATGGTCTAAATACACTTCAACGAGGACCACTGTTATCTATGAGCTAACACTAAAGCGATTTAAAAATTCCACTAAAGGCACTACAGTGCCCTTGCCTAAGCCAATTTGCCTTCCCAACTAATACGGTCTTTTCTCAGCTGGCTGCATTTGCGCACATGAAGTTCGCCACCTAAAACGAAGTCGTTCTGTACTCTATTGGATTAGAAACCAAAACTCTCCGCGCTCAAGTTGACCTACCCGAGTATAGTTCGCTGTTGAAATGTCTCATCCATTCCCTATTGATGCAAACGGGACCGAAAATTTGCCGAAGAACTTTTATCTGGAAGCGGCCGAGACTATTTTCATCCGCTTTCCTCAGTGTCGAAGCTTCTGTACCATAAACCAGGGCTGGGATGATCAGTGTCTTGTGCAATGTATTTTTGGTTGCTCGGGAGAGTGTTTAACTACTCAATTGCCGCCTTCCAAGCCCAAAGTACCAGCGATTAGCAAGAGTGATTTTTCGCTTGTGTAACTATTGGAGTTGATAGCCAAGATAAATAAAGTCCCTTACTACCTCAAAGTTGGAGCTGCTTCGCATGTCGTTTTATCCTAAGCGTCAGTGTCGTGTGTCCGTCTTTGCTGACAGCAGATACAAGGTGGCCCAAAAGTTGTCCCTCGATGTTCTTTGGCTGTAATCTTTTCTATGAATGAGTCCTGCTTTTCTGATGTCTTAAAGTGGCCGCCGCCAGAATTGATAACCATTCGGGCCCGATTTGTGGTATATTCCATCACTCTTGGCAGAGCTTCCGGCGATGATTCCTAGCATTCTTGACGGATATTCTCTTTGAGGGCTACAAGAGTCTGAGGCTTGTTGATATAGACTCGTGACTTCAAAAAACCCCATAAAAAGAAGTCTGAAACGGTTAAATTAGGCGATCTTACTGGACAGTGCAAATCGCCAAAACGAGAGGAAAGGCGACCGGGAAATGCAGCCCTCAGAACTTCGGTTGTGCCTCGTGAAGTATGCGCCATTCATCCATCCTGTTGGGATCACATGTTCTGACATGTACTTTGTTTTCCTTTCGTTGACCTCTGAACCCATCCTTGATGCTTCTGCTCCAATAGTGGCTAACGCTCCATCCACAACTCGCTGTGTTCTTCTCATCTCTGTCAATGTTAACTGCGTATGCGGGTAACTGATCGGAAAGATGGTGCCTCTGGCGTTGAACTATGAGTTTCACACAATCGACGATGAACATGACCACGCATCGCCTTATTTAAGTCCTTTTTCGACATTTTTCTCAGTTTTGTCATTACCGACCTTAATAGAACAGCGAGCATTCACCATCAAATTGCAGGGATGCCAAAACTAGTCTTGACTCTGTATAGCTCATCTCAATAGATGCTGTCATATGCGGCTTTGAAATCGATGAGGGGACAGTGTGTATAGATTTGGAACTCTTTGGCTTAATCCAAGATCTGCCATAAAGGGAAATTTTTGATTAGGAATTTTATGGTCGACGACCTCGCTGATCGGGAACGTACAAGACTGTTGGCGAAGGATTTTTAAGCGTTCACATAATACGACAGACAGGATTTCAGGGTATATGCGTTCTTTAGAGTTATCCAACAATGCTGAGGTTCCATTTATCGGGCATACTGTCGTCGGCGCGGATTTTGGAGATGAGTTGATGAATGCTTTAAACAACTCGGCAGGTAAGCCTTCGGATCCCGTAGATTTTTTGGACTTAGGCTCGAGAATTCCAGCCCCGATTTCATCTTGATTGGATGGACGAAAATATTACTTGTCTTCGTCCTGGTTGAAGGGTACATTCTGGTTGACGGTGGGATATTGTTCGTCATCCCCCGCAAAAATAATCTTTTCAGATTCTCAGCACCGACTATGGTTCTACTATGAAATTCCCATCTTCATCCTTATAGATTTCCATTCGGGCTTTACAGCTTTTTCACTTCTTTTCTGTAGGGCTCTTCTATAGATCCGTTGTTTTTCCAGATTTGCCTGCATTTGTCTGCATTCGCCATCGAATTTGGGGTTGAAACCCAGTACATCAGACGCACGCTCTCTGATTGCTATTTGGCAGTGCTGCTACTGGTTTTTTACGTTCGATACCGTCGACAGGAAGGAAACTCGATAGGAAAATTCCCTAGCGGTCTCTTGCGATTGTACCAACTCAACTTTGAACTTCCTCATAATGGTTCGGTGACTTTGGGCTGTTATGAATACCCTCATCCCTATTTTGATTACAACAAGCTAATGGTCCAAAAAAACTGGAGGAATGGCTTGAATCGATGGAAATTTACCCAATCTGTTTGACGGTTTGTTGATCCTGAGATAGCCAGGTCTTTTATGGATATCAAGGTGTGGAAACTGTATACTGGCTATAGTTACATTACGTCCAGCTGTAAAATCAATAAGCCTGTGTTCGTTACCAGAGGTGGTGGCATGGCTGCACTTCCCCACTGTAATTCCAAGGATGCCATCCTTGCGTAGTTTGGCATTAAAACTGTCCAAATCGATTTTCACGTCATATTTTGGACAGTGCTCGTAGGTTCCTTGGAAGAGCTCGTAGAAGCAGTTTTTGGTTAGGTCGTCGTTTCTCTCTGTTGAGGTGTGGACGTTATTAAGTTCGGGAGTTCAGCTTTTATACGAATCGCCGTCAGCTATTCAGTTGCATACCTGCAGCTGAAGATTAGTTCCCTATGTCTGAATCTTACGGCGATGTCCCTGTGGCGCCAGTTGTCTGTAAAACACAGTTTTTCATCTTGGTTTTGTCTGGTCCATTCCAATTCTTAAATGCCCGCTTTGTAGCAGAGGAAAATCTTAACGTTCAGCGTTAAATTTGATTCGTACATCATTCAACATTACGATGCGTATATTAGAGCTGTTAGAGCTGTATATGGGCCATAATGATGACCCTATCGGAAAGTGCCATCGATTTTATTACAAATGGCGTCGAATGTCAATTCGGTTTTGACATTTGTGAATCAAACAGAATAATCGTCACGATATTTTCGATGAATAATTCGCCAGTGATTTTGGCGCAACGTGCATTTCATACCAGTTTTCCTGGCCACCCGGCTCCCACTGGTAGTTCAATGCGGCATCTAGCCGGATGACTTTTATGGACTCCCATTCGGCCGAGAATATCGCTGCCGTGGCTGTAGATGTCGTAGAGGCTCCGTCGACATCGACCGTACGACGTGTCATGTAATTGGCAATTCCACGCACGTCTCTGCTGCGAATTTTGGTGAAAAACTTGACCATGTTTCCTTGCAAAGTGCGGAGAGTCCATCTGCTGATGACTGTTGACTATGAATGGCGTGTAAGCTACGCCCACGCCCTCCTGAGTTTCAATAAGGAAGTGTACGATTTTGCGTCAAAAATAATCATGGTTGACGGGGCCCATTTCCACCTATGTGGATACGTGAACGAATAAAATTTGCGGTTCTAGGGAACTGAAAATCCACGAGTGAAATGCGAAGAGTCATTGCATCCACTCAAGGTCACTGCGTGGTGTGCTGCTTACGTTGGAGGAGTTAATGGACTATTTTGTTTTTAGAACGGCGTGGGCCAAACGGTCGCTGTGTACAGTGGGCGCTACAGAGCCATGGTCAATGAATTTTCTATCCCACGATTGGATGGATTGAGACTATAGGACATGTGGTTCTAGCAGGATGGAGCAACGGCGGATACTGTACGAGCCACAACCAACATTCTAAAGCATGCGTTTCACGGTCGTCTGATATCGCGTTTTGGTGATTTGAACTGGCCCGCAAGATTTATGTGAACAAGGCACAAAGTTTAGCAGGAGAACATTTGTCACGACGTGGAGGGCCTATCGTCTGAATTTCTGAAGAAAACCATAGAAAATGCCATGAAAAGAGCCCAAATACTCGTATTAATCAACAATAGCGGCGACCACTTAAACGATATCATTTTCAAAACATGATGGAAAAAAAACTTGAATGCCCATGGCCCACCTTGAATACATATACTCGTAGCTAACAAACTTTTCAGTTCTAGCGGAATTTTACTTTTGAAAATACTGCCAATTTACTCGCCATTATAGCCACCGCACGCTACATTTAACTCTATGTGCGACATTGACATGTAGTTATCACAATTTCCTTGGCGGTAAACAAGTATTAAATGTTTCGCACTCCAATACGATGACTTACTTGTAATAGTCGTACACTTATGTACATCAGGAGTTCGGAAGAACGACTGATTCGTAACACATTATCTTCTAACGCCTTAATCAAATTACTTAGAGTTGCCCGAAGAGTTTATACTAGTGCTACGAGTATCATGGGCGGAAAGAGTTGGATTCGCTTCGGATTCGTTAACGTGTCACCTTAATAGAAAGTGTTGAAACGTACTTTGTACACTGCCTTGGTGTACTCCAACTTTAACTTCGAATTCCCTGATTATTCCCGCTGTGCTTTTCGCGTTAACCTCATTCGGCTTATCACGTATCATTCTTATATATATGCGCATATTAAAGACTGTCCATACTTATAAGATCTCTGGAACGCTTTTCCAAATCGATGAAGACGATTCCCAGATCATTCGAGGCGTCGCAATGTTTCTCCAATATTATCGCCGAACTTTTAATCGCGGCGTACGGCGACATGTCTCCCAAAAAGCTTCAGTTACAGCTGTTGATGCCGACTATCTGTACCTCGGTCGTAAATTTTCAAAAAAAAACATATACTACGTGAACAACGGCCATTGTGCCGACGTCTCGAGACCGGAAACCATCGAGCTTTGACACAAATATTTTTATTAGCACCGAGAGCACTTCTCCGCTTTGCGTAAACCCTTAGGAATGGACATAGGACAGGCGATCCGGGTTTTGGCCAAAAAATCATCTTCTCGGGCGAGGTCCATTTTTGACTCAGCGGTTATGTCAACAAGCAAAATTGCCATTACTAAAGCGAAAGCAATCCACAAGTGTTTGGCCATGCATTAATGCATCCACAAAGATTAACTGATTGGTGTGGTTCACGGAATGGTGGCATCATCGGACCTCATTTCTTTCGAAATGTGGAAAGAGACACGGTTACCGACAATGATCTCAGGTATAGAGCGATATTAACCGCTTTCTGTGGCCAGAGCTCGACAACATCGATATATCCAAGCTGTGGTTCCAACAAGACGGCGCTACTTGCCATTCCAGAAACGCAACGTTCGAAGTTCTAAAATTGAGTCATTTCACGGTGAGCGTTCATTAATTCGCCGCCGCCATCATACGATTTGACATCACTCGATTATTTTCTACTACGCTAACAAGCCAACCACTTTGGACGAGCTCGAGACCAACATTCGACACGTTATTACTGGAATAACCCCGCGCATATAGGACCGAGTCATCAAAAATTGTACCGATCGCTTGAAGCACTACCAGCGAAGCCGAGACGGCCATTTGAATGATGTGCTATTTTACATATAATGGCATGAACGTAGCTTCAAAATAAAACCAGAATTAATTTTATACCTCACACCGTCGTTGTCTTATTTAAATTTTTCTTCCTATCATTCTTATCTGGTAACCCATACATACTTCAATTCCCTACTTAGGATCTCCTTTGGCCTCTCTCTTTCTCAAACCTTTGTTCCAACTCGCACCGAAAAAACAGATGAAAGGTAGATTAACTACTACAAACCTTGTTTAATCCGGGACTTTCGCCCTCTCTGCCTTATAAAATAGCAACATAATTGCTGATCTTGCAACTAACTTCACTAAAGCTTTAACACGATGTAAGACCAATTTATCATTTTGGGACTGCCTGCTCTCAGTTTTGAACATATTTTACTAAAATGTACTCGTATGTCTTCTATGTTCACTCTCTTGGCCTGTTTTTTGGCCAGCTCTGGCGTTCCACAAGGTAGTAACGTAGGTCCTTTTACTTTTTTCCAAACCATACATGATCTTCACAGATTTCTGTCCCTTCGTAACAGGTATTTGCCATCGGTTGTGTTGACGGATGCGCTGTTGCGTGCTTTGATAGTCTGCCACCTATGACATGTATCAAATTTTATGTCTGAAGGCTGTCTGACCCTGGCATGTACATACAAGTTGGGGCAAAAGTAATGTCATAACTTGCATGTGCCATAATTTTTGCAAATTGCGTCAAGTATCACTGTGCTCTGACATTTATGTTGTAGACAGACAGAGAATTAGTTGACAATAAGCAGTGAAGAGACACACATCTGAAGAACGTGGGATTATTGTTACTGCTTATTTGACCAATTTTCGGTCTGTTGTTTGCCTCGTCGTCCTGCATCATATGCGCGAACAATTAAGCATTTGGCTGAGCGTCCAACCTGGGTCCATGTCGCAAGAAGTGACCGGCTCCGTATTGCTGGTTCGACCGAGAAGTACACAAACATCGACGAGTTTTGGTGAAAGACCGGAAGATTTTCCCTTAAAAAGCCCAAACCGCTCACCAATTGGTGCGCGCTGACGGTCAAGTGAGGTTAACTTACTCCCATGCTCTGTTAAACCTGGTGCTAGAAGATGAGAATTTCGTATCCAAAATCATAATGAGCGACAAATCCCATTTCCACTTAAGCGGTTATATGAATAAATAAAATTTCCATTTCTGAGGCAGGGAGAATCCACATAATGCGGCATTTGCAGTGAAAAAGTGATTGGCCCTTGTTTTTTTGAGGACGCCGACAGCACTTCTTTAACCGTAACTGGTGAGCGCTACAGACAGATGTCAAACGCAAGGTATAGAGCATTGTTAGTTCCAGCAGGACAGAGCAACCGGTTCCACATCTCGGGCATCGATGGAGATTTGAAATCACCAATTTCCAGACCGTGTGATCCTCCGTTTTGGCGATTTGAACCTGGCAAATTTAGTCTCAATACGGATTGTTACGAGGCCATCGTTTAGATGCCGGAAAATCAAAACTTTTTCCTAAGTCTGCCTCTAACAAAAAATCCACATCCAAATAAGCGCTGCTTAGTAGATGCCGCCGTTTTTCAATCTCTTTTTGTCCGGTCCACCCCATCGCATTTCTTGGATTGCGGTAATATCTGCTTTGCAGGATGTTCAGGGGCCGCTAGTTGTTCGGCTGCACGTAGCCTATTAAAGGACCTAACATTTCATGTGCAGATCCGAAGTTCGTTATCCTTTGTCGTTTGTGAACAGTAGATTCACCCATATCCGAGGCTTTTCCTTGCTAGCCATGGCCAGCTCCATTGTAAATACCCTTAGGATGAGGGGTCGGTTTAACCAAAGCCAGTAACGGCAGTGAGTGCTGCTGTTCGTCCATTAAGGGCTCATCCGCCACCATCTCTTTTCCAAGACCCTGACTCAGTTTCGAAAATCCTTACCGGCCTGAGCTCCAAATATGTCGGAGTAGCTCGAATAAGATCTCAAAAATAGCCCCGGGTAATACAAAGCCTAAAGGATTAAAATGATGAAATCTACTATGGAAAATGTTGCAGACCGAATCCCTGTGACAAGAAGAGTCCCAACGTTAATTCGGATCCGTATGAGGCGTCAGCGGAAGATTTAGTGAACAGGCCTCCAGGCATCTAAGGATGAAGGAGAAGATCTCATGATATCATAGAACCACTGTCGGTGCTGAGAATTTGGAAAGATTATTTCTGCATACTGTTGAACAGTGATGACGAACAACATCGCACCGTCAGACAGAACGAACTATTGAACTTTGACGATGCCAAGATAAAGTCAGGAAAGCAATCACGAAGAATTAGTTGAACGAACCACAAACTCTGTAAACCAATATCGAAGAAGAAATCACCAATTTGGAGCCAGATGTTTTGCGAGCAGCAATTCAATGACGCAAAAGATGTGCATCAACTCAGAAGGTGGCAATTTGACCGATATAATTTTTTCAACTTAATGTCATCAATTCTACTCGTACACCTTGAAATAAGCATCTTGTGAAAACTGCAATTTTTCTCATTTCTAATGACATGGCAGCCAATTCATAGTATTACATTACTTTTGCCCCGGCTTCGGAAGAGATGACTACAATCTCATCTCAGAGCTTCAGTCCAATTAGTATGACTCCCTTCATGTAGAACAGTCTGGACAGATTGCTTGGGCTTCATATGCGCAAGACTGCATATTCTCTGCAAGATGCAGCATGATTACCAAGGCGGAATTGAAATCACACTCGGCAAGAAGGAGTACGCGCTGGGCGTTTTCACTGACACTAAAGGTGCTTTCGACAACGCAATTTTGGCAGCAGATGAAACTCGGTCATCGCTCTCACAGCAACCGTGCGTCGCAGGACGTTGTATCACTAACGCCTAGAAGTTTAAGATGTTTAGCAAAAGCTGGTGTCACGTTGCTCGTCAAAAAGATGTTTTTTAGTCTTTCCCACTAAGTGGCATTAGGAACAGGCCTCTAAGAGATTTCGACCATTCGCTTGGTCTATCGGCAACTGCCATCTGCAGTTAACCTAACTATCAACGGAATTCTTTACTGAACATTGCTTAGTAAGTTTACCGGCAATCTAACTTCTTGTGATCCCGTTGTATCCTTGGACTCAAACAAGAATGCCATGAGAGGATTTAGCAAGGCCTAAAGCACTACTTGACTGTCACTGCTTTGCCTCCTCCACCGATTCTTAACGATATATAGTAGTTCATTGCCATCAGGAGTGGGTATATTTTCGTTTGCAAGACAGACACAAGTTCTCCTAACAAGGAGCCAGCGCTATGAAGATTCGATTACATTCCTTTCTTGGCTCAGATTCTGACCGAATCCACTTCGATTGCGTATTTTAAGAGCAACAGGAGTTCTATTGCCAATGCAACAGGCGGCATGTCCCTAAGACCAGACCACCCCAGTGCATTTTGTACGGAAGACCACTTCTTTTCAGACAGAAGATGGCTTTCAGAGGGCAGTTCCACACATAAATATGGGGAATTCATCAGTGTGTCTAGAGTAAAGCCAGTCGTGCTACAGAAAGCCCCCATGCCGCCAATAAGGATCGTTCTTTGGAGTTTGGTAAACGCATCAGTGACATATTTTCTAGAAGCATAAGATACAATTGACCTTATCATAGTTGGGCCTCGGTGACCAGCCCCATGTCTTGACGACAGCTACTTTAAACAGCCAGAGGGCCGACGGTAGCATGGAGGTATGGGACGTTGCATATTTGAATACATGAACAATGAAGATCGCTAGAGAGTGGATGGTAGCGCCTTCAAGCTCTCGATGAGCCAGACCAGTCAACTTCCTCCTTCTCGTAAATAAAATATCACCAGTTTTGAGAGGATTGACTTACTAACTAGTGCACCAAACGTCGATCACATCTAGAGTTACCTGCACTTTAGAGCATACAGTTGTCGGACACAGTACAGATACATCATCTCCATTTGCCTGAGCGCAGAAGGTAAACGGTGCATATCTGCTTTCCACCATAGAAAATGGTTTTTTTTTCTCTGGCTACGGCACCGTTCAGGTCCTGGGCAGCCTTTTCTACCTTCCTTTTGGTTTTGAGTTACGTCAAAACATTGATGGACTTGTCTAACTCCTCTGCAAAGCGTGTCAAGTTTGTTTTTTGCGGATTCCTCCCCGATACATCGCACCCAATTCTAAATCCGATGTACTAATGCTCTTGCAAAGAGGTACTTTTCCGTAATCTCCTGAGCGTACCTTTTGGTTAGCTTTAAGGCGATTACTTATTTTCTTACTTTTGCAACAAATGTCGCTTGAGAGACAATATTGTTGACGTCAGACGATAGGATCCAGTACAGAGGTTAGGTTAGGTTAACGGAGAGGTATCTGGAGGCGAGTCCATTATACACCTCATCACACTTAAGTCTGTGTAAACTCATTATGATGCCCGGATGGGAGAATTTAGAGGAGACTAGAATTTAATTGAGATTCCTAGTTTTGGTTTGGTTGTCGTTTGGTCCTTGAGCGGGTCGAAGCCATCTTGTTGCATCCGCGAATATGAAAACACAGATGAGTGAAACAGTAGATAGCTCTGAGAGGTCGCGGAAGTAATGACGTCCTAAGGTTGTTTATCTCAAATTACTGAGACAGGAACAGTGGCAAAGGGTATCCTCTCATGAGCCTATGTCCCCACAGCCTCTCCAAGATTATGCCCTGTGAGAATTCAACAAGCTCTACTTTTTCAGAGAATCCCACCTCTTCTGTTCCCTCGTTCTGGGTTTGCTTTAAATGTCTGAAGGTTACGCAGGTTGGAACGTTTTAACACATTTCATTGGCTTTTATTTGTATGGTTCGCTCCACTTGTATTCTCAGACTTCAGAGTCTGCCAGTTCCCTTTCCAGGGAGGATTCCTTTCGACCTAGCTCATCTGCATGTTCATTGCCTATCACTTCTTTCTGACTAGGGACCCAGCAAAGCGTAACATCATTCTGAATGCAAAGAGCATTATGCTCTACACGACAGCGCTTTACAAGGCTCAATTTGATCTCGACTGCTGCAATGGCTTTAATGGTAGCCTGGCTACTACTAAATATAGCAATATCCAAGTGGGATATTGCCCTTTCTGGTTTGGTTTCCACCCGTTAGCCTGAGTCCATCTTCACTGCAGATTCCCGCATGTATAGGTCTAGTGGCAAGAGGCCAAGTATATTTTCTAGTCCTGGCGTTGGCTCCATTCTCATGGCATGAGTCGTGAATATACACACAATCCTCTGTGCTTTTGCCATTAACCTAAGGTTGCTGGTCGTATTTGTGGATTGCTACTATACTAAGCTACCATGGGTTAAGATTAGTCTCAGAGTCGAGTAGTTGATTGCCTCGCATGCCCTATTTGCTACTGCTTCAAATGCACTATTGCCATTGTGGCAGTCTTTGAAATGCTTTCATTTCTTAACGCCTGTACTCGAATCTCTTTCAAAGCCATTCCTTTAGAGATATAATTTCTAAGACACCAAAACAGTGATCAGCTTATCTAGCCACATCGACTCAATGTCAATGTCTTTCAGTTCTCCTTCCGATGATTATACCTAATGTCTTCTATCCCAGTCTTCTCCCTCATGGGGTGGATTCTAATCATCAAATGGCGAGCTTCGGGAAACCCCTAAACCGCTTTTATTTCGATAACCAGTTTCAATAAACTGTTGAGCTATTTTGAATAGATGCTATGTCCAGTGTCTTTAAATTCCCACCTAGTTTGTAACATTATCGGATTATCACCAGGTTATTCAGTGGTTCCTTCAGTCAACAAAACAAGGCGTCTTTGTCCACTCTGTCTGACCTGTGGATTTTACAAATTCGTGATTAATGTAATTTTTTTTTAAACACACACTTACTCGAATTTAGCTTTGATTTGCTCAAGGCTTGGAGAAGCCTTTGTAGCTTCTTTCTATAAGCCTTTCCCACGCATTTGCTATGAATAAGACAAGATTGTGCTATGATCAACTGGAATTCCATTAAAGTCAACTCAGCTCTACCGACACTGTTTGGTATTCTAGTGTTGTCAGACCTTCAGTTCGATTCCGTCCTTATTTCACCAAACAGTTCTTCCTTTCACTAAAATCATAGGTCTGTCGAAGTCTATAAGTATTCTCCCGGAATCAAGTCGAAAAAATGTTAAATAACTCAATACGATCCACATACGTTCCACAGCTGTTTAAAACCACTTACCATCGAGCTTGTTTTCAAAAAATCAAATTTTACAATTGCAAAGCAGAAGCTTAAACTTCATATATTACGCATAACAATACAAACGTTCTAGATACTCGTATATTACATCAATAAATCCCAAGGATTTCGTTCCATTCTTAACCTAACTCTTAAGCTTAACACTATGTAATTCTTATTCTAACCCTACTCTGCTGTATATCTTAATTGGTTACTTGTGATCAATTTAACAGAATGTTGGTTTTGTTGAGATTTCTTCGAATTGAGGGCCGTTAATCAAATTTATCACAGTCTTCCACTAGATAGCGCCATTGTCCATTAGTGTACGAACGTTTCCCTCAACTCCACATCCGTAATCAAAGTGTTTTTCTTCTTACCCTTAAAATTATCGGAAATCTCAAATAAAGTCTTCCCCTTTGTCTCGGGTAGAAAGAAGTATACATAAGCAATAGCCAGCATCGAAGCTGTTCCATAAAATGCAAAAACATTCTCCTTTCCCATTGACGCCACCATGGTTGGGTAGAGTTTTACATTTAAAAACGACATCGCGTAGTTGCAACAAATTGTAATCCCAGCTGCTGTACCACGCATCCGTTGCGGATATACTTCTCCTATCATCGAGAATGGCAGTGTCATCAGTCCGAAGGTACTCGTGAAGATGTACATGCAAATGCATATCAGCGGCAAATGGGGTAGGGTACCGACTATTGGGAACCAAATCGATGCGGCCAACAATAACATACAGATACCCATCCCGAGGCCGGAGAACATTGCCGGTGGACGTCGTCCCCAACGGTCTAATATGAAGCCAACCCCAAAAGTGGTTGGTACCCGCACAAAGCCAACCACCATGGCACAGAGAATCGGATCGATGGTGACACCAGCTTCAATGGAAATTTGCACCGCATACACGACAACGACAAAAATCCCAGCAAATTGTTGACACCCGAAGAACCCAATCATTATGAGAAGGGGTTTGTAGACTTCGGGTGCACGGATTGCCTCCCAAAAATGTGGCGTGTGCTCACCTTCGGCTAGGGCCAGTGACTTTTGCAGTTTGCTGAATTCCTGTTCGAACTCTTCGTGGCACGCTTGATCTGGAAATGAAACAATTTAAATGGTCATCAGAGGGATGAAAATGAGCATTCGTACCTTTATCTCGAATTCCTCGGAAGAACTTGAGGGATTTCTTAGCTTCCTCCATGCGATTTCGGACCATTAGCCAGGTTGGCGATTCCGGTATCAGGAAGGTTAAGAGGAAAGTGAACACGGAGAAACCGCAGGCTATTTGAGCAATCAAGCGCCAGTCGCCCTACACCCGACAAGACAAATTGGTGGCAAAAGTAATTAACCTAAAGAATTTATTTTAAACGTTTAAATTGAACTCACCCGTATAATGTAGCCCAGGGCATAGATGCCAAAGATACCAGTGGCAGTTGCCATCGAAGAGCCAAGTGTGAGGCGTCCGCGAAGGTCAGGATGGCAAATCTCTGCCGAGTAGACACTTACTGGTGAACTCGAGAGACCAGTTGCTATGCCTGTAAGTTAATGTGAGTGAGAAAATGGTTGTGTGCGGTTTGGTTTTGTCATCCCCTTACCAATGATGAAACGCGCGATTATCACTTGAGTGAACATTGCACTACGTTCCGTGTGGTAGGAGCTGCCCATTAACCCCCATGACACGATGGCGGTTATATTGATGAGGAATATTGTCCTTTTCCGACCCAATCTGTCGACGAGCCATGCACTTAGCAGCCCACCAAATGGACAGGCAATCGCATTGATGGAAGCTGTTAATGTAGTCTTTGTGTTTAAAAGGCGATCAATTTTCGGGAATTCATTAAATTTACTTACCAAACCATGATGCTTCGCTGGGACTTAAATGGAATGACTCACTGGGGTCGGTTAACTGCTGAAGCGTTACAGCTGGATAACCAAGACCAGCTGCTGGTGCTAACAAGCTGAGATTGGCGATAAACACGATGAGGAACTGTGAAAGAGAAAATGAAATTCAACTTATTGTCAATTCTACTGTTTCGTTATAAGAAAGTGTGAAGGAGGGAGGTGGGAAGGTTGTAACCGGTGTTTCAGCAAGAGGTGTAGGCTTTGTAGACTACAGCTGATGCATGCGGGGTTAGCATATGGCCACAGATGTCGTCTATAAATTCGGAAAATTCACGTCCAATTTCGGCAAAGATGAGAAAAATTCGCGCCAATTCCGCACGTAATCATGTGCGAGCATTCCAAGAGACTCAGTACAAGAGGTGAAGACGCCGAAACGTGTTCGCCCGGGATATTCAAAGCAAATTATCACTGCAGTAAAGGAAAGTGTCGGAAACGATGCAAACACCTCCATTCGTCACCTTTCTCAGGAGCTTCACCTCTCCGCAGCCACAATGCACCGTATTTCGACGAAAGATTTTTCTTGCACGCGTCGAGCACCAGCAGCGTCCGAGACGTTCAATGGAAATTATCGCTGCAGTACGAGTAAAAGAATGTCGAAAGCGACGCAAACACCTCCATTCGCCACCTTTCACTGGAGCTTCACCTCTCCGCAGCCGCACTACACCGTATTTCGGCGAAAGATTTGGCATGCACGAGTATAAAGCCCAATTAATGACAGAACTGAAGCCGGTCGACTACCAGCAGCGTCCGGGACCTTCAAAGCAAATTATCGCTTCAGTAAAGGATAGTGTCGAAAGCGACGCAAACACCTCCATTCGTCATCTTTCACTGGAGCTTCACCTCTCCGCAGCCGCACTGCACAGTATTTCGGCGAAAGATTTTGCTTAAACGAGTACTAAGTCCAATTAATGCAAGAACTGAAGCCGATGGACCACCGTGTTTGCGGATGAGGCCTACTTTTACATTGGCGGCTACGTTAATAAGCATAATTGCCGCACCGAAAACCCACGAGTGGTTCAAAAGATGCCAATGCACACAGAAGGAGTAACAGTATTGTGGGGTTTATGGCCCGGGATGTCATAGGGGCGTATTTTTTTTCGAAAATGAGGCCGGAAAAGCCATTACGATCAATGTAACGCGCTACCGAGATACGATAAACAATTTTTTTGTCGCTGGAGTTCCAGGATATGCATACGGACAACCCTTGCTTTCAACAGGATGGTGCTGCGTGCCATAAAAGTTGCGAAACAATTAAGTTGTTGCATACGAAGTTTCGTGGCCGCTTAATTTCGCTTTTCGGAGACACCTTTTAACAGCTAAGATCGTGCGACTTAACGCAACTAGGCTTCTTCCTTTGGGGCTATGTTACAAGCAAGGTCTATGCCAACCATCGGCAAGCAATCCCAACTCTGAAAACGAACATTGAAGCCGCCATCGCCGAGATAGGGCCCCAATTATGTAAAGGAGCAATTGAAAATTTCAAGAAAAGCATGAGGGTCTGCAAGCATGGGTGAGGCGGTCATTTGGAAGATATTGTGCTCCAGAATAAACCTCATGATCCTACTTTATAAAGCAACAAAAGTTTTAGAGATATCTCAACAATCGTTCGTTTTACTCAGAAAACAAATTCTGCACCTCTTGTGGAAGACCTTTTAGTAGCAGTTTGCATCGCCTTAGTAGTCTTCTAAGTCACTTATATAACACACCACTGTTGTGAACATATATACCTACATGGCATATAAGTACATATATTACCGCAAACTCCTATGTATAGAGGACGTTATGGATAATGTGTCGCAGAGAAGGGAACAGAGGTTTTAAGTAAAGGCTTACCCTGTCCTGTTTTGACTCCTATTGAAACTAACATCGTTCAAATTTAAGTGTTATGGTAACCAATGGCACATCTTTGATCTCATAAATACGAGTACTTTAATTGTTTTTCAACCTAGCAAAAAGCGCAAGAAAAGTGACTAACTGGGACTCATACAAAGAATTCCTCAAAATATAGAAAAAAGAACTGAGGACAACAAAGTGACAATCCTGGAGATCACATAAACCTCTGAGGCGTCCTCTCTACAAATCCTATGAAGCCTAGCTGTTTGAAAAAACCCGATCGCGCTTAGACAACCTCTAGTGATGAAACACTCTATCTGCTACTGGACACCCACTTTCCAGGTAGCTCCCAATTCGCGGCCAGTAGCAACCCAAAGAAGACTACTGCAACCGTGACCAAAATTCATGGTGTGATTACAAGAGACAAACTGCTCTGGGCACTGCATAGCTTCAAACCATAAAAGTCTGCTGGTCCGGATGGTATAATATCTACGAAGGTTCTCAGATATTATCCTGCCTTCGCTAGAAAATATTATGAAGAGCTGTGTAGAACTGATCCATATTCCACTGTCATGGAGAGAAGTCAATGTAGTTTTCCTTCCCAAACCCGGAAAATGTTCTCATGTTGTCCCAAAGGACCTCAGAGCTATAAGTCTATCATCTTCCTTCTGAAAACTCTAGAACGACTGATTGATATCCATATACGAGCTAAATTTGATCCAAGGCTTTTGTCAACGACTCACCATGCCTACGGTAAAGGAAAGTCGGTGGAAACGGGTTTGCATTCACTGACTAGCCGCATCAAACGATCCGTACAATATAGAGAGTACACAATGGTTGCTTTCCTGGACATAGAACGTGCCTTTATCAACGCCGAAATCACAACTACGCTGTCAACTCTGCAGGTAAACGACTCACTTGAGACGTTGATCAGTCTTATGATAAACAGCAGGATAATCAACTGCAAACTGGGTGGGGTTTCTGCTAAAAGATGTGTCAGCAGAGGTAAGCCGCAAGGCGGTGTCCTTTCTACCATTTCCTGGAACTTAGCGGTTAATGAACTGCTGATATACATGGAAGCGGGTGGTAGCAGGGTGATTGCCGTTGCTACAGCCGCCTCAGGTAATCATCTTAATACCATTAAAGAACTCCTTCAGCTAAATCTTAACAGATTAATCCGTTGGCCAGATCGCTCTGGATTGAGTACTCCCTCCACAAAATTGATCTTGTCCAATTTTTCAGGAAATATAAAACTCCTGTCGTAGACCCTCACTCAATAAACGGTACCAGTTTAGCCTTTTCCGATACAGCAAAATATCTGGGTTTCATTTTTGACAGGACTCTAAACTGGAAACCTAACATTCAAGAAAGAGTCAATAAAGCTACAGTAGCTTCCAAAAAAACCATTGGGAATAAATGGGGCGTTCAACCTCGGATAACCCACTGGCTATATATCTCGGTCATAAGACCGATGCTCACCTACGGGGTTGCTATTTGATGGACGATCTTTGGCAATGCAGTCAACTGTAGCAAACTAAGCGGAGTCCAAACAACAGCATGTCTATGCATAAGTGGAGCCTTACGGTCTACTTACTCTGGGGCATTAGACATTCTGACACTGAGAGCATCGATTACACCATACCTGAACTCTGGTTTGACAAAGACTTTCTTGTAAACTTCCCTTCCTTCTGGAAGGAAGATGTCAATCCACTTCTACACAGATGGATGTAAAACCGATAGCGGGGTTGGTGGCGGTGTTTTCTCAGATAAGCTAAATCTAAGCCTCTCTTTCCGTCTTCCAAATCATTGTAGCGTGTTCCATGTAGAAATTTCGGCGATTAAAGAAGCTCTGATCTGGCTGTTTTTTTTATATTGGGTCTACAAGTAAGTTTCCAGCGTTTGTCAGAGAGTGCGCCACCAGTGGATCCCGGGCAGAAATTTCAGACCCCATGTGTTTTATTTGTAGGTTTTGTATCTGTCAACAACTTTGCAGCGTTATATTTGAGCAGTTCTATCGGTGTCGTACATTTTATCGAGCAAAATCATGGCAAGTTTCCAGCCAAATAAACGTCATTTGCGGGAAGCGCTGAAGCAAGAAGAACTTGCTGCATTATTGGGCGTCACGCAAGAAAGCCGTTTCCCTGCGCCTAAAAGCACAGGGGTTCATTCAAAAGGTTGGAAACTGGGTGCCGTACGAATTGACGCCAAGAGACATCGAACGGCGATTTTGCATGTCCGAAATGTTACTGCAGCGGTATAAAAATAAATCATTTTTGCATCGTATTGTCACTGGTGATGAGAAATGAATTTATTATGATAATCCTAAACGCAGAAAATCGTATACAAAGCCCGGCGAGCCCGCCCAATCAACGCCGAAACGAAATATTCACGTGAATAAGGTCATGCTCTGCATATGGTGGGATCAAAAGGGTGTCGTATACTACGAACTGCTTCCGAGTGGTGAAACCATCAAAGGACCATTATATCGAACCCAACTAATTCGTTTGAAGCGGGCATTAAAAGAAAAACGGCCAGAATATGAGACCAGGCATGAGTCCGTCATTTTTCATCACGACAACGCTCGGCTACATGTTGCGGTTTCGGTGAAAAACTATTTGGAAAATAGTGGATGTGAAATTCTGCCTCACCCGCCTTACAGTCCAGACTTGGCACCATCTGACTACCACTTGTTTCGTTCGATGTAGAACGCTCTTACGGGAATACGCTTCAGCTCAGTAGAGGAAATCAAAAATTGGCTCGATACGTTCTTGGGCTCGAAAGACGAGAAATTTTTTTGGTCCGGAATTCATAAATTGCCAGAAAGATGGGGGAAAGTTGTAGCTTCCGATGGACGATACTTTGAATAAAGCATTGTAACTATGTTTTCATAATAAAACTTCAAATTTTGGAAAAAAACGCTGGAAACTTACTTGTAGACCCAATAATTTGCGCTCACTCAAGGGATTCAAGAACCCTTAAAATGCTTGCACACACCGCGGCCGAAGGAAAATCAGGGAGGATAGAAAGAGACGTACCGGTGAACGTTGGTTTTAAATGTTTGAAGGTTATAATGACTAGGAAATAAAGAGCTAGGCAGGGCATTCCCTAAGCGAGTTGTATTTCAAAGTACGTCCGAAAGTGGGCTTGAGGGTATACTGATGAGCATTCATAGCGAGACGGGTGTTACGGTTAAAAGTTTTAAGGGGCGGAATGCTACTGGCGATTTCGATGGAGCACTGGTGGTGCAAATAGCGATAAAACAGAGTGAGACACGAGACCTTACGTCGGTGTTCGAGGGTGTCCATTGTTTGAGTAATATTAGGATCACCTGTGAGCTTTATCGCACGGTTTTGACTCCTATTTAGCAGGTGCAGAGATGTTTGAGGAGCACCTGACCAGATGTAGGCATTGTACTCCAATTTTGGGCGGATAAATGCCTTATATATTGAGGCCTGATCAGAGGGGGTGAAGTATTTCTTACATCGCTTGAGGAAACCTAGACATTTCGGAGCATTTTTGACGACACCGAGTAACGCTAAATCAAATTGATCATATTGCGAGTTTTAGTTTAGTTTTAAATGCATTTTATTTTCTAAATCATTAACTCTTACATACTAACAAAAAATGCTTAAATGCTAGCTTAAAATTACTTAACAATCTTAGACTAACCTACTGGCCCCACACAGGCACTCTAAGCTACTCTAAACTCTTATATCTATGTCTTTCGACTTTGTTTACATTTTATACTTATATATACTTATTTTCTATGCTTAAGGCTAAGAAAAGAATTTGACAAAAAAACTTAGCATATGGACATATTTTTATAAAAACTTAACATCTAGCTTAAAATAAACCTTAGTCTACCTAACCTACCTACACAATACACACATATATACACATAGACACTATTCACAATGACATACATATACTAGTATATACCTATGTATATACTAATATATATATGTATTTCTTAAATACTAACCTAAACCTATGCAAGCTGGCCATTGCTATTCACAGTGCAAATGGATTGGTCAGCTCTGCCCCATTAGTGAGGCTGGTCCGTAATTGAGAAACGACGACGAAACATCTTCTCCATCATTCAACCACCAGAAATGCTGGTGCTGCCGAACGACATCCCTCTTATCGCGATTCCCCACCGCCCTACTGAACCTGAGACGATCCACACTGCCGTGTGCGACGTCTCTGTTGTAGTTGAGTCGCCTGTCCCCAGCTTTTCGAGCGACATGGAAGATTAACGGAACCGCTGATCTATCCTGGATCAACCCTATCTGATCTAGGTAGAGGAATGCTTCCGGTGGAACGAAGCCGTCAGAGCGCACACTCTCGTGGTAAAGGTAATTGGGGTAGTAAGCCCCAGATATCAGGTTATTCGTCGAGGCCATTGCTCTTGCAATGTGCCTTCGAGTCAGCTTAATTACGAAGTTGTCCACTCGTATTAGGTTCGCTCTGTTGTAAAGAACCTCATTACGATAAAATTTTTTGTACTCCGACTCTGGTGTTCTGTACAAGCGAAGGCAAGCCCTCTCAAACACCCGAATCTTTTCCATTAAACTTGCTCGTACATTGAACCACACGGGGCACCCGAATACCAGCATGGGCCTGATAAGAGTCTTGTAGCAGATTACCTTTACCCTCTCATCGAGTTGGCTGCTATAAAACAGTCTCTTTGTAAGGGCAAAAGCGCCTTTAGCTCTGGCCAGAGCAGCATCTACATTTTTATCAAAATACAGAAACCGATCTAGCCAGATCCCAAGGTATCTGACTACATTCCGACAGGCAAGAGGCTGTCCGTGTTGTCCAATGATCGAGAACTTACGATAATTTTTCCTGGTATCCCTAGAGGCTCCAGACAACGGCGTCCTAAAGAGAATGGTTTCCGACTTCTGAAAGTTGATTTTCAACTTCCAGTCATCGCAAAATCGTCTTATCTTATCGAAGTCACACTGCAAGAGAGTATTAATGACCTCGATTTTTGGACCTGTTCTGTACGCTATCAAATCGTCTGCGTACGCAATAGTATGGGGAAGTGAACCTATCAAGTCGCTTGTATAAATGTTGAATAGGATCGGCGAATTGACCGCGCCTTGCTGAAGACCATTTTTAATTTGAAATATTCCAACAGAAGTCACATCGCCATTTTTCACGATGAACTGTCTGTTGTTTAGCATATTATAAAGAATGTACAAGAGTGGTTTACTGATCCCCAGCCTAGTCAGCTTATAGAAAAGACCCTCTAACCATACGGTGTCGAAGGCCTTCTCCAAGTCAACAAGGCAGGCACCAGTGCATTAGTTTTTGCCTTTATTCTATTGGATATCGGACACCAGTTTAGACGCGGCATGTGAGATATCATGTCCCGCTTTAAAACCGAATTGATTATCCGGAACTATATGTTTGTCCTCAACCCACCTAGACAGAGCTCTATTGATTACTTTTTCAAACACCTTACTGATATTCGGAAGGAGACTTATGGACCGGAGATTCGCCGGATTGGATATATCCTTTCCCTTTTTGGGGATAGGTTGAACCACCGCCGTTTTCCAATGCGCTGGATAATGTGTATTATTCATTGCATTATTAAACAGGGTGGTGTAAATGTCCACCGCTTCTAGAGGAAGATGTCGAAGCACGATGTTCGGAATACCATCGGTCCCCACTGATTTCTTAGCCCTGATTGTGTCGAAGATCTCATGGAGCTCTTCCTTCGAAATGAACGGGGGTAGGTCACCCTCTCTGGTAATGACATTATTTGCCATATTTTCTTCGCTGAACCGAGTGAAACCAGAGCCCTCGGATCGCCAGTTCCCTACTTCATTTCGAATGTAGAGGTCGTGCACCAAGACGCGATTGTCCAGGTCATAATTACGGCCAATGGTATCATTGGCCTTGTATATTTCCTGGAAAGTCGCTCCTATAGTCTCAACCCTCTCCTGTGGATCCTCGATCACAAAGAAGTCGTCATCATCAGCGGCCTCATTTGGATCAATACCTGCTATTGTCAGTAACCGCTCGTTGTCTGTTGTCCGGGCTATTTTAAGACACTGAAGATCGTTTTGATTTTTTCTCCGAAATAGTTTATTTATTTGCGGGAACATATTCGGGTTGCTGGTGTTTACAGCCCGAACCCTGTTGTTCCAATACGAACTTACAGAAATTCTGTAATTCTCTTTTATTAACGTTTGAATATTTTTAATCGACGCCTTCAGTGTCCTAATCTCCGGGTCTTGTCTGTCAGTTAACTGTCTGTACAAGTTTTTGAGTCTTGTCAGAAGTCTACTTTTCTGTCGGTGCAGTGCGTCAATAGTAGGATTGCGGAACAGGTCTTCGTTAGTCGTACGTCGATATCGCGGTATTGTAGCGTCCATAGTTTGTTTAATTGTCTCGTCCATCTGTTTTAGGTAATTGTCGATCTCCTCGTTTGACAAATTCCTATTGGCCGGTGGATGGAGCGTGTTCGAAGCGAGTGCTCTTGTCAAGGCTGCAGAGAAGCGTGTCCATCGAGTCTTACTGTAGTTGTAAGAATATCTTTGGACAAACTCCTCCAATTCCGCAATTTCGTTGGGAACTGTAATTTCGGTGCTAAAACCGCAATGGTCACTGTCATACACGAATGTGCGCAGACAGTTTAGCGTTTGTAAATTCGTACCTGTCAGTCGTATACGTTCGTCGTACAGCAGTAGGTCCAAATAAGACCCGCCTCTGGGAAACAACGGGCTATCCGTCGCTTTAAGACCGAGTCTGTACATGGCATCGTGCTGACCCCACCAATCGAGTAGTAGGTCCCCTCTAGTATTTGGCAAATAATTTCCCCAATCTCTGTGCTTAGCGTTGAAATCCCCGCTGATTATAAAACAATTCTCCCCCGATTCCAGCCTCAGAAGTCGAAAAAGCGTGTCAAGCTCTGTAATAAATAAAGTGGATTGTGAAGTCTCAGGTGCATAAACAGAGGCCAAGTACAGCCGCTTTCCACTGCGGAGCGGGATGTAAATGACGACTGCCTCCAACACCCGGAACCTACGCAACACCCCCTTGTACACTCTGTGAAATTTTATACCTTGTTTAATGAAGATTGCGACCCCGCCTCCACATTTGGATCTGGGCCGGTTTCTTCTTCTAACAATATAATTGTTGTAGTCCAGTTTGTGCTTATCGGTTAGCTTGGTTTCGCTAGCGAAAAGCACATCAGGAGATTGGTCTTGTAGCAATTTAAACATCGCGGCTCTTCGTTCGATCCTAATCAATGAATTAACATTCACCGCAAGGACCTTCAAAGATTGCTCCACCATGTGCGTACCCATTACGACATGTGTTGCGTTAGGCCCGGCAGCAGCGCGTAGATCTGGTCCACCCGCTTGGCCTGTTCTTGCACCTGCTTTTGCAGCTGAGCCATCTGCCCTTGGATTGCGAGCAAGATGGCCAGCATGTTAGGGCAGCTTCCGTTGTTCTCGGCATTGGCGCCGGAGAAGCAACAGTCGCTTGCTGTACCGTAGCCCCCCTACCTGCCGCCATTTGGGCGTAGGAAATTTGGGGCGTGACGGCTGGTGTTTGAAACTTAACAGGTGAACGTTTGACCTCCACCTTCTGCTGCTGAGCCAGTTTTGATTTCTTAATGTCAGCGAACTTAGGACAACCCCGATAGTTTGCGGTGTGTCCCACGTTCCCACATAACACGCAAGAGAGCTGCATCCTATCGGATGCTCCGTCCCTACCCAGAGGACACTCCTCGGAACTGTGGTTCTTTGCGCACTTCACGCATCGAGGCTGCATTTGGCAGTTCGACGCGGCGTGTCCGAACCTCTGGCAGCGAACGCATTGTATAACGCCTTCGCTCCTTTTTAATTTTTCCCAGTGAACCACCTGGTAGTCTAGGACATTGATACTCCTTAGACTATCCAGACGGCTTTCGGGACTGAGCTGCACCAGGAAGAACGGCAGACTCCGTTTTTCCCGCCTGGCTCTAGCTGTGGTAAATGGCTTTACCCCCACAAACTTGAGTCCTTCGCACTCTTTCTCTTTGAGCAATGCCAGGATCTCCTCAGGATCAGAAGACGGTTCCAACCCCTTCAGCAACATCGATTGCCGCTTTTCACACTTCGGTGTGAATGAGTAGTGCTCCGTCGTCGTTTCCTTTAGGAGCTCTTTCACTTTCGCGTAGCCCTCCACTGTATTACAGTGGATGACATGGCGATCGTTCCCCAATCTTTTAATATTAAAATTATTACCAATGACCAGCCTACACAGGTCTTTGGTAGCATTTACCTCCAATTTATAGGTGTTGATAGGAGGCACCTTCTCCTTCTTCTTCTGCTGCTGCTGTTGCTGTTCCTGTTGTTGTTGTTGTTGTTGTTGTTGCTGCTGCTGTTGTTGTTGTTGCTGCTGCTGCTGTTGTTGTTGCTGCTGCTGCTGCTGTTTTTGCTGTTGCCGTTTTTGTGGCTGCTGCTGCTTTAGCTGTTGCCGTTGTTGTGGCTGCACTTGTTGTTGCTGGTGTTTCTTAACATTTTGTTGTTGTAACACTTGTGCTACTTTATTTACTTGGTGCTGTTGTTGTTTCTGCTTTTGAGCAAGCTGCTGTTGTTGGGATTGCTCTTGCTCTTCCCTCTTCCTTCTTATCATTTGCTTATCTTTTATGGCCAGCACTCTTTGTTGTAGCATTTTGATGCTACTACTAATGGCCTCCATCTCTTCTTCTTCATCATCAGATTCGCTTGCGGCCAATGAAGCGAAGTTGTTGCCTTCCCTCACTCCCGCAAGCAGCTTTACAGTGGTCGTTGGTAGTTTCCTCCTTCTCTTTGACTTTGGAGTTTGGCTCGAACCACTCGAAGCCTCACCTGACGTTTCAGCAGATCCCGCTATAGGCATAGCGGACCGCTTAACACAATCCATCACGTGATGGTACTTCAAGCTAGTAACACCACTTATTTTTATTTATAATAAATAAAATAAAAAAAACAAAAAAAAAAAAAAAAAAAGATCGTCTGCCGACTTCTTGGAGTCGAACCCACAACCGTTGCAGTCTCAAGCGAGTACACTACCGTCGTGCTGATTGGAGCCTAAATCCAAATTGTTCAATTTCTTAGTTCAGCGAATCACTTCACACTTGTAAATCGAAAGACGTCTAAACTCCGCGGAGGTCTATGAACGACTGATCATATTGCGATAGACGTAAGACATGCCTCCAGTATTCTGTGCGTGCGAACGTTCTCAGTAGCTAACATCGACGCGGATCACTACCTTGTTGCAGCCAAGATACGAATTCATATTTTCCAATATAACGTAGAAAAGCTGCAATCGCAAAAGACTCCTAGAACCTTCGCCAAACGCATACCCCGAAATCTTTCAAGAGAAGAGAAGAGCCAACGCTGTCAACGAGCCACCAGAGGCGCCCCCACTGGTGTGGTTTGGTGCAGAATACCGGCAAGCACATGCAGCTAAACAAGACGCGTACAAATCGACGCTGCAACGAAGGACGAGAGCCGTCCGTGAGCTCTACAAGCAGATGAGGCGGGAAGAACAGCGGCTTCTCCAAACGAAGAAATTCGAGCAGGAGAAGCACGCGATCGAGGATATTGAAAGGTTGTGCTCCAGCAATAACGCAAGGAAGTTTTATCAAGAGGTAAAAAGAACGTGTCAAGCCAAAAAGACTCCCGCAGAAGCCTGTAGAGATAAAAAAGGAAACCTTGTAGTCGATGCTAAGATTACGATTACATAGCCAAAATTCCTGTCGACCTGACCAAAACCAATTACAGATAGCGATATCTATCAGTGCGGTTTCATACCATGATAGTTCAACTCAAGACGTCCAAATTGATACCTACTACCTTTTCACCGATTTCAAGACCGCATATGACAGCATTTATAGAGACGAGCTAAAATATATAGAGCCGCGCCTAGTTTTGGTCAAGGCCGTTGGTGTGTGCAAAATTATGATTGAGAACGCCCGCTGCTCCGTCTCGATTTAACCGGGACATTTGATGTGGCGCGCTGTCATGTGACTTCTTTAACATCATACTTAAAAGGCTTGTGCGGAACTCACAAGGGAACCCTGGGGGCAAAATGCTTCAAAACTCTGTGCAACTACAATACTCGCATACGCCGATGATATCGGCATAATTGGGAGAGCTCAGCGAGCTGAAACTTGTGCGTTCGCTAGTATTGAAATAGAAACGGCCAAAATGGGTTCAGCAGTGAATGACCAAGTATATGCTATCAACAAGAAGTGACACGCACCATCCCGAAAAACTAAGGAAATTCTGTATAAGCTCTTGATTATCCCAGTCCTACTTATGGACTCCATTGAAAGCGAATGAAAGTATTTGCAACCGTTTCGAGAGAAAAATCCGTCGAAAAATATTCGGTCCCATTTGCGTTGACGGGTTTTGTAGGAGAAGATTCAACGAGCTATACAGAGACTTGGATCTAGCCAGAAGACTACGCTACTACCACTGCTTTGATTCGCAGAGTCTTTGTATATAACCCAATGTATTAGAGGCAGACCTCACCTTAGGTTGCGCACACAAGTCGAAAGGGACCTCGACCGACTGGAAGTCCGCGTCTGGAGGCAATTACCTAAAGACTAGGCTAACTGAAGAAGCTGGTTTATTGAGGTCCAGGATCACCCGAACAATAGCACCACCTATATAAGAAACATCAAAAATCCCGTATCGCTTCCATCCCAACAATCATTCAAAATTATATTCCAGCTGTCAGCTCCTTGGACAAGGTAAATCTGCTGGCTCCACACCTTGCAATAAGTTTAACTCTTCTAGATTGTCTCAAGCCTCCACCTACAACAGAGTGAAACGAATCCACTTTCGCGCTCAATAATATACGCATAAAGGTCTTAATATACTCAAAACTGCTGTTTTCGGCCAAAGCCAATACGCAAGCTTTGTCATCAGTCCTTCTCTTCAGGATTCTTTCCGAGTACCAGTCCGAGATTAAAATAGACGAAACTAAACTAAAAGGCACATAATCTTTTCAATGACCGGCAGTACGGTTCTTGTGGCAACAGGTTTAATGGGGATTTCATGCGATATCTCAACGAAAAGTTGGACCACAGCGTACATCAATCTCGCGAAATTGATATTCCAACGACCTTTGATAGAGTTTTGTATCAGGCTCTTTTGTTGAATATGTGTGCATTTGGGACCTACGAATCACTTCTTCGATGCATCGGAAATTACCTTTCAGAATGTTCAATTGAAGCCATTTAGGAAGGTTTCCAGTCTGATATCCCCAAAATAAATAGTGGTGTGCCTCAGGGGTCCGTTTTGGTTCCTACACTCTGCTACTTCTAATCCAATATAATTCTTTGCTCCAGTCAGTGCTGTCTGCTTTTTATATTCATTTTCGGGTTCCCGTGCCTATCCCTCGGTTTTAAAACGGGAATGGCAGCGTATTTGAAGGGAACTAAATTCTGATATAAACATCATACTGCCTGCTGTAGTAAAGAGCGAAATTGAAGCTCCGACCCATTATTCATGAATGACACTTGAATCGTAGAAACCGAAAAATGTTCCACTCTCGGTACATGTATCGACGACAACCTATAAAAACGCCAAAAACGCTCCGAAATATGTAGATCCCCCGAAGATCTGTGAGAAATACTCTACTCCGTCTGGCCTCAGTTATTTAAAGCATTTATCACCCTAAAACTAGAGTGAAATTCCAGCATCTACTCGGGCGTCCACAGCACATGTCTGGAGTTGCTATACAGGATTCCAAACCGAACGATAAAATATATATAGATGACACTTACATTGCTCAGTTAATTGAAAACCTCAAACATCGATGTAATGTCTGTTACTTTCTATTTTTTTACCGCTATTTTCATCACCAGTGACTACAAGGAATTTTTTTTTGAACACCCGCCTCGATATGAAAGCTCTTATTCCTTTGTCATTATAACCTGCGAATATTCAAAACCAACGAAGAAATAAGTTAAGCAAAAAAGCCTTGCCAGAGACACAATAGTAGACCCTCACCAGCCCAGTTCTACTCTATTCCGGAGAAACATGGATGTTAACGGAAACAGTTTGAATGCAAAATTCTTCAATCGATTTTTGGTCCCGTTTTCGTCGACGGGTGTTGGAGGAGGAGATATAACAGCGGAATCTACGAACTGTATAGCGACATCGACTTAATGAGCGCATCACTCACTTGAGATAGCTAGGACGAAGTGGTATTCCGTTTCGACGGGTCTTCGATTCGCACTCGATGTTGGGAAAGATCTTGTCTTGGATGGTTGGCATAAGTTATGCTAAGAAGGACTGCAACCATCTTAGAGGCAGTTGGCTAAAGACCACTCCAACTGCAGAGATTTATTTGTTGAAGCTTAAATCAGCCAGGACTGTAATGTCACGTAAATTGCTAAATATGCAATTCGTTAACTTTCATCTGAGTTGGATTAAAATGATTGCACTTATTTTGGGAACTTGAAACCGCCATGTCGCTAACAGATTTATAGCAAACTGCAATCCACTCAGGGCGGAATTTTTCAAAATTGCATTTGATTATGAAAAATGAATAATCACTCTGACGTCTGTTTGCCTAGAAAATACTTGACCGCCTTGGATCACCGATGCATTTGCTTGTTCACGATCACCATCGCGATCACATATTTTGATCACGATTTCCACTTGAAGAAACATCGAGCTACGAAATTAAACTTGAAAGAGGTTCAAAGCATTTTCTCACTTTGACATTGTCAATCTGTGATTTGTCTATTTTCACAAAATGCAATCAATTTTCCTTCGTTGTCCTTTCACGATCAATTGATGGGACGGACATCGCTACAAACTTTCTAATTTCGCTTTCATTGCTCTTATCTATTTTTAATCAATCAAAGGCAATGGACGTCACGAAAACGATGTTTTCAAACAAAAAAAACCAAAAAAAAAAAAGCGCCAAACTAACCGATCGTCTGTTTAGTTAGTGATTTGAGGGGCGAAGAAATTGATTTCCCGTGACTAGCTCCGGAGAGTATCTGTAGCACAGCAGGAGCGACATGGAAACGATGTGAAAGAATTTTTTTATTTATTTGAAAATTAATTATTAAGGCCAATAATAACTTGTTTAACGGTGGCCGAATGAATTGATTTTAGTCAATTGCTTTGAATTCGATGCAACTTAGTTAGTTGGGGAAACAGTCGGCGGTTCTTGATTGGGGATGCATGCGCGTGTCTGATTGAATGACTTTGGACTCACCTGTCTAGCTACTGCCATGTGTCGTAATCCTAAGGGCTTGGGCTGATGTTCGTCACTGTGCTTGTCCTCCATGGGGATTTGTGTGTGATGGAAGCTTATTCGGCTGGGGTTGAGTCCCTCGAATTCTGTTTCTTGATCCTTAATAGCCATGGTGGAGCTGATTCGATTTATGTAGCTACACGATCACTAAAATAAGAAAAAGGTCATGAAATTATTTTAAACGAGTGCATTTATTAATTGTATGGAGTTTATAAAAAGCTGGACAACACACACCTCTGGGAGATCAGTTGCAAAATAATGAGGATCACTTGTATATAAAACACTGATCTACCACGAAAAGAACAGATCTTTTGGCGTCTAAAATCGACGCCTGTCACTCATAATCCTTAGAACACTCACTCAAGATTCACAAAAATGACTTAGCTAATTTGGGGGGACTAAAACGATCTTTAGAGATCTTTGCCGGCTAGTACCGGTATAGTTTTGAGAATTCTCTTCGAATAAAACATTAAGACCGCGTACACTGCCTTCAATCTTGCTCCATCGAACACTGAGGCTAGTTAGAGGTTTTTCGAAAAACTGAAGTAGTAGTTCACCACGGAATCAAGAACTTGCAACTGCGAATATTCTCTTTCCCCCCGCGTTGAACTTGAGTCAATTTAGCAACAAATAACAAGTCGAACGTATTTATAGTGAAGGAAAAGAGAAATGGAATCGAAAACGAATTCAAATTCATTTAGCTTTCGGCACTTTTAAATTAGTCGGAGAGAGCTTGCAGACCAAGATAGATAGCGTTTGATTCATTTGAGTGGGCCAATATTCAGATGCATCAGAGGTAGGTAATATTCGATTGAATTCGATCAATAAAAGATGGGGTGGGCAGTGGAAAATTTCGACGTGGGCTCTATTCAATCTGATTGATCGTTTTTTGTAATTTAGAAATTTCTTAAAAAATTTGCTATAGAATAGACTTTGAGCAAAGAAGCACAAAGGACCGTTGTTGTTAGTCGAGCTTTTGGGAATAACGACAAGTTTCTGCAGGAAATATCCCAAAGGCGGTATCTTTACTCACATTGGACCTATTTGCACTTCTGGGTTCTAACATCTTCGCACGGTTTCTGGTTGCCTCAACTTGTCCAAAATT